>CM038671.1:218209662-219626767 GCA_021605145.1 Aegilops bicornis | reverse complement strand
TCCTTTTCCCTGAAGTTCCGATCTTTAAGGCGGTTTTCCTTTCGGCATCTTTTTGCCGCTCTCACGGCTTGTTGTGGTCAGCCTCATGATTATACCTAACCTTCGAGAAGTTATCATCTACTTTGTGAAGAATGATAAGGGTTATGAATAAAAGTAAGGTATAGCACGATGAGCGAGTAATTATTGAGGTTGATGACTTCATCGCTAGGGGCGGATTCTTCTATGCGTAGAAGGAATGTAAGCCAAAAGGCGTTACTCACGTCACCGCAAATGCCCTCTTTCAAAGACCGTAACGTCTGGGTGCGTAGCATCCACCACATCATCCTCGGTAGAGTCAAATGGGGACTATGGACCGCAAAGTAATGGGTCATTCTTCTGCGCTTTTGAATAAGTGCACATTAAGCCGGGCGGCGGCTTAATGGAATCACTTTCGCCAAGCGACACCAGGACTCGGACCAGGTCAATACCATCCTAAGCCATTCCCAAAAGCAGCTTTGATCTTACTAATGGTGGGAAGGCGAGTGGCAGAGACGTTCAACAAATAGATCGGTTTATCCGGCAGCGGGTGATTGGATTCAAGGCGCATAAGGCGCTGGAAATGCTTGAGCGAGAGGATTTTCGTAAATCGGCCCGAAGTATCCTCAGTAGTGCAGAGACCATGTATGATTCCAATCCTTTGGATGACTCAGCAGTTCAGCATAAGGAAAAAGGCGGTCTCTCCGCATGTTGAATTCGAGATGCCACCAAGTTCCAGATTTGGGCCCACGTTGGGCGCGTTAGATTACTGCTCACGGTTTAAGTAAAACGAATTCTCTGAATAAAAGTATGCTGGGTTTCTTCTCCAAGGTACATTTTCTCGCGAGAAGAGAAAACTTGGAAGTTGCAAATATTTGACCTGAAATTGGGCTCCGATGTCACGGGAGGTGCGAGATCGAAGCAAATGCCAAAACATCCACGAAGAATTTTTGGAACCGGGTGGAGGCGAAGCTTCCCGGTTCATGTGATCAAGATAAAAACGATCACCTCTCCACCTCTTTGGGTTGAGGCCTCTCCTCTGTAGCGGGTTAGGAGCACGATAAAGACATGACTTCTCTCTCTTGGGCGGGTGGTCAGATTTCACAAAGTCAGGACAAAGCAAGCTTCTAGTAATGATGGATTTGACCCGATTCTGCAGTGTCCACGAAGGAGCTTTGGGAGCCTTGCAGGTGCCATTGTATAAATTGAAGCCTATGACCAAAATAAGTTCCTGGTTCAAATTTAACCCGGAGGAAAGCATGTTTTAAAGTTTATTCAAATGGCGGCTTAAGAAGGGGCCTCAATGACATATGGGTAACTATGCACGATGAATATTTGAAAGCTGTTACAAGTATCCGAAAGGCACTTAGAATTTTCTTAGAGAAATTCGCCGAGAACAAGCAAAAGGCGACAAGCCAAGGTCGTTGTCTTAAACGGCCGTAGTGCATGGGCAATACCATGGTTAAATGCAATTCAATGAGAGGCATTTTTTGGCTAAGTGTGGAACAAAGCAGGTTTCACAATTTTGAGAAATTATTTTGGATCAAGCGGGTTGCTCACGAAAAGAAAAAATTTCTAGAACCCTAAAAACACATGCGAGTAGAAGTTCATCTCTACTTTTCGAAGCGAGTGCCTTTAAACAAGGAAAAAGGAGAGATCTGTTTCTATTCAAGATAGAGTGCGGAACAGCTACCGCAGGTAATTCCTAACCTAGCGCCTAAAGATCAAAAAGTGAGCACTTAGAGGGGAAAAATTATCAAGGGTTTGCACTGTGAAGGCGGTGATGAAATAACCGATTGACGAACTCGAGAGGCCATAATGGAGATCTTAAAAGCGGGGAAAGAAAAATGACTTTACGGATCTGTAGTTGTTGCGAGGGGTCCGTCAGCGCTTCTCTGGTCAAATCGAAGGTTGATCAGCGGCGGCTCCAGAGTTGGAGAAGAAGACGTAGAGGGAATCTGCGGCATGGTATGAGCGGCGAGCTTCGAAAGCGGTAGATGAAAGCAATGTGAGGAGGAAGAGACGAGCCAGAAAAAGAAGGAGAATGGGAAAAGACCTAGGTCGCACTTCATTTATAAGGGAAAGCCGGCGAGGCGGTGCGAAAGCTTGAGAGGCCAACATCATTATCCAAAATGGCTGACCCCTTTGAAAGCGCCTCGGGTTTTTGGAATGATAGTCATTAAAGGCAAAAGATCCCGTTGGAGGATATGGACTGGAATAAAATATGAATTTAATTTCGAGGATATGGCGTCACTGGTATGGTTAACCTGGGATCGGAAAGGATGACATTCACGGCGGGTTAAAACCTTCGAATGCAGCAGACGGAAGAAAATGAAGGTTTATTTTTAAGGTATTTTAAGATTGACATGAGCAGGTGTCTAAATCAACTGCGGGGCCCCTAATGTTGGGGGATATAATTATTTGTGTAAGCCGCCCATGAGGGGCGGAGTTCACATAAAGAAGGATTCGTCTGGGGAAGAACCATAAGACCAAGCATGAAGATGGCGTGTTCAATAAAGGGTCATAAAGCCCACGTGCGAACTTAAGGCCCGTAGAGTGGTAGAAAACCGCCATGATAGCGGCATGACTTGTATCGTAAGGTAGATTAATTGACTAGTCTTACCGAGCAGGACCTTAATCGTTTATGAGCCGGTACGGGACTACTATGGAAAACCCCATGAGGTCGCAGTACGTCAACCCGTGTATATCGCAAAGGGGACGACGGCTGGCGGCTATAGAGAAAAAAGAACAACTCATCGAGAGCGGGCTATAGCGATATCTCACTCCTGGTCATATTGTAAACATCCAAGAAATTCCAACCCAACTAGGCGTGAGGGCCTTACCTTCACCGTAAGGGGCCGAACTAGTATAAACCTCTTGTGTCCTTTGTCCCGATTAACCCCTTTAAGCTTCCTAGTTGCGATGGCTCCACGACTAGGTCCTTGCAAGAGGACATCTGCCATGACAAAACCACGACACAACATATAGTTTAATCCCGTTTAGACATTAATTGCATATAAACCATGCATTGTTTGTAATTGAAGAATCTATGGATCGCCAATATTGATAAACTATATAACATTACACGTGTGCCCAAATTCAAATGAATATGCATGTTTGATACACCAATTATGCGTTATGATATTATCGATGTCGTGATCTCCAATTTAAATATTTGAATCCCCTTTAATCCAGGATATTAAGTCTCATTATAGCTATCACTCCATGCTTATATAGGACCTATCTCTGCACGGACTCTATCGCATTCATACGTCTCCGAGGCATCTCTCGTGCTACTTGTATGTTGACAATGATCTTTTATCTTCAGAACACAACGGCAGCGGTACTCTCTCCCTCGACCTTCATCACTCTATCTCTCTCTAAGTATATCTCGCTCCACCTGCTATGTGTCTCTAGCTATGATTGTCCATGTGGAATCTCTTTCCCTCACACAAACACAAACCTTTGTCTCACAGGGGTCTCATTTCTCTCAACTATTCCCATGTGTGCCACTTTCGCACCCCTCATCTGTAGATGTCTTTTGCTCCTTAGATATGAGAACCTACGACTCTTCATCTTCAATATCTCTTTCTCACACACACAACACAAACTCACATCTCCTGTGGTCTCATATTTCTCCATTGTTCTCTTGTATGTCGCTCAAACACACACCCTCTCCCTAGAGATATCTTGTGTTCCCTCATATGTCTCTAGCTATCACTCTCGTTGTGAAATATATTTCTCTCCCGCAGACACAAAACTCCGTCTCTCAGATCTCATTTCTCTCTCGATGTCACATTTGTATGTGACTCACATGCACCTCTCTCTATCTCTCTCACACACACACATAACCCAAATTGATCCACTGACTCCTATCTCTAACGCAAACTAGCTAGCATATTTATCTTTCTATTTATCTGTTTCTCCATCAACCTTGTTTCTCGCCCTCACTCTTGATTCCTATCACGCACACTACATATGTTTCTCTCTACATGCAGTCTGTTAGAGTTGTGTCGAATATTGTGTACAAGGTAGGTTACAACTGGACTTGTAGTTATATTGTCTTTAGATAGGATATGGAGTCGTGTCCAAGTAGGACACTTGTATCCTAGGCCTCTCATATATAGCTGCAGGCTAGACACATGATGTAACCTATGCCAACATAATAGCAACAGTGCATCGTTAAGGGGGGAGCCTATGCAAGATGTGCTTCACGCCCAGGTGGTCCCGTTGTGTGGTGTGTGACTGGTGTCACTTGGGGAGAAGCGCCCGTGGTCGTGCCCCTGGGGATGTAGCCATATCGGTGAACCTCGTTAAAAATATCGGTGTCATGCTCGTGTGATTGCTTTGGTCCTCGGATGATCGACGGTATGCCTCGAATTTATTCTAACAAGTTGTATCATGAGCAAGGTTTTGAGGAGGTTGCGATTGTTGATCCGGAGGAAGTATCGAGTTGAGATGCAGCCGGCTATGGTGTGGTTCTCGGCGAGATTGAGAAAAGCGATCAGAAGTACATCGTAGCATGCAAAGAAATGGAGGCGCGTGGCATGCGAATGGCGACGTTGCCACTCGGACGTGGCAGGTTGGCTTTGGTGCGGCTTGGTGTTGCCGTGGCTTGAGGCCGGGGCGGCGTACATGTACAAGGAGCACGAGAGATTTGTTTTAGAAAAAGAAGGACCCGAGTCCTTGTTATTATCACGTGGAGGAACAGCAGCAGATTGATTCAGCTAAAGAAAAAATCCATCGTTGTATTCGGCACCCATCAAGTAGTAGGAGGATTTGGCCGGAGAAGACAATTGCTTAGCATTGGGAGTTGAGCCAAGACAAGAGCAGATCACGTGAAGGCCACATTTCTTGGTGGATTGCTATTAGTGCATAGAGGCGAGACAACGTTGGGTTTTGCTTGTCTACTTCGGGGTTGCAGGAATAGCTCAGATAATTGTTCGCATGGTCAGCCATACAAAGAACCATGGGCGCCATCGAATTGCCAGGTTTGAGGTGGAGAAATTCAACGGAATTAGAAGCTTTGGGTTATGGCAGCCAAGGGTGAAAAATTTGTTGGTACAACAGGGATGCTTGAAGGTGTTGTTGCAGGATGTCAAGCTAGCTAAGATGGAATTATCATGGGATGGATGGAAATTTACGGAAAACGATTTGGGAGCCTCGAGCGTGCCATATAGTCGAACAAGTTCGGCTGGGTGGACTAAACGTCTGATGGGATCGACGAAATAAATTTGAAGTCTGTAATGAAGGCGGTGTGGGATCGGCGACGGCTACATAGGAGCGTGATGCTGATGGTGACCGACTTCAGGCGTGGAAACACGTGGCGCTAGGGCGATGGCTTTGTGTGGCTTCTGACAAGACTATGGCGCGGGGTTGATTCAAGACTTGCACATGAGAGCTTGAAGTCGGCCAGGCGTGAGGGTGGACTGATGATCTACCATGGAGTCATGTTGAAGGTGAAGCTGGATTGAGGGCTACGGTGTAAGGATCACGAGAATCGAAGCCTATTCAAAGAGAAAAAAAGCGAGTGACACGTAATTTGATCGAGCCCGGTGGTACGATCGATGGAAGCGTGAAACGCTTCGTCATCGGTCGGCCATGATCGGTGGTACTCTGCAGTGGGGTTGAGTGGTGTGGTTCGCGACCCTTGAGACTCAACCAGATTAGCGGAGGCTTCACGCGTAATAGCGGCGACAGCGCGCAAGGTATGCAGTGCATGGAGACGGACTAGGGCTCTGGTGGTCATACATGTGGTGAGACAAGCTGCGAATTTGACTCGGGATGACTACAAGCAATGGTGAAATTCCTTCAAGTTTAGAGACGAGCACAAGAAAGGGCGGTGATGTTGAGTTCGAGTAACTCTTATATGTGACACCAATATGTGAGTTGTTCAACTGTGACGCCTTGGATAATCATGCTACGATGTAAACTCCGCTGATGGTGCCACGCCACCTCCTCACAATCCTTGAAGTTAATCTCAGGTTAATTCAAAGCTTTGAAATTCATATTCAAATGTATGTTAGCAATAAAATTTTTCTATTATTCTATCTAAAATGTTCTGGGGTTGTCAAATATTACAAAGTTATTTATGGTGAAATAACCACATTTTTATAAAATGCCTAAATATGTTTAAATGAATTAAAAAAAGCGAAAAGAAAAATAAGAAAAGGAAAATAAACCTAATAACTGAAACCCCACAATGGGTTAACCTTGCCCAGCCGACCGCCCATTGGCCCATCCCCCCCTCACTCCCACCAAGGCGGCGAAACCCTAGAATGGCGCCCCCCCCACTCCCCTCGATCCCTTCTCCTCCATCGATCCGGATCGGGATCGGCCCCGATCCCGTCGACCCAATGCCGGGCGCCCCACCCGACCCAGCGCCCCGTCCTCCCTCCTCCCAGGCCAAGCCACCCGGGGCGCGGCGCGCCCCCTCGCCGCCACGCCCGGCCCGTTCCCGCGTCGCCTCGGATCCGTCCCCGACCTCGCCCTCGCCAGCCGCGTTAACGCCTCGCCCTCCTCCTGCTTGGGGTCTTCTCCGGCTGCTTCGAGCCTTGCCCCCTAGAACCTACGCCCCCGTGAGCTCTTCCCCTCCGCTCCCCTCTCCCCCTAGGGCCATGTCGCCCTCCCGGCTGTCGGCCAGCCACCCGCCCAGCCGTACCGCCCTCGACCCCGGCCCTCCCCCTCTGCTCTCGTCGCCGGATCCGGCCGCGCCCGCGGGCCCCCGCCCCTCGCGCCTCCTCCGCTCGGCCGGGGCCTCTCCCCCAGCTGCCCGGGCCGTTTCCTCCCGCCACCCTTTCTCTCCTGCTCGCCCGCGACCCGCGCAGAGCCTCGCTGCCGTCAGCCTTGCCGGCCCCAGCGCTGTTGTAGCCTCGCCCAGCGCTCGGTCGCCCATAGCCACCGTTGCCGGGCGCTCCCCCTACTGCCATCAAGACGTTGCGTCAGTCGCCAGTCGGCCCCGGCCACCCTTTTCGCCCAACCAGCCACCATCGAATGACGAAGAGGCCGTTCTGCAGTAGCTCTGGCAGCGCGTTTTTACAGTGCCGTAGCATTGCTTCCTAAGTACCGAAAATGCGCCGCTTCGCATTTTGCAGTCGCCGGAGTTGTCTCCGGCCGCTTGCACTTGACGTGGCGGCTTTTACAGGCCGGCCCACAGGTCCCTTGACCGTGGGCCCTAGGGGCGGCCGACACAATTGACGATTGACCATCTTGTTGACCGGACCATACCAATGACATGGGGGTCCCACCGTAACGTTAAAAAATATAATAAAATAATAAATAATAATTAAAATATTAATTAATTAATTATACATAATTAATTTAATTAATCTCGATTAATTAACCTAATGGCTAAACTATCATTAATCAACTAACAGTAGAATGACGACGGACCCACATGTCGAGTTGACCAAGTCAACTCTGTTGACTTCTTAAGTCAGCATGACATCATGCTGACGTCATAAATCCATTTTTCGAATTAATTAATTAATTAATTAAATTCCAGGAATTAATAAAATCTTTAGAAAATCATATCTTTTAATCCGTAACTTCGGATTAAAATATTTTCAACATGAAAGTTACTCGAGCAGCATGAGGCGAATCCGGATACGCAGTTCGCTCGTCGCCACACCCCTAACCTATCGAACTGCAACTTTCCCCTCCCGGCTCCTTCGCGAAAATGATGAAACAGGAATACTTTCCGGATGTTTCTTTAACTCGGTACCAACCCATACCACGTTAGGGCACGCCTAGCATCGTTACATTTGTCTTGTCATGCATCGATATGCATCTGTTTACATTTGTTATTCATTTTTCTTCCCCTCTTCCCCTCCGGGTGAGACTACGAGACCGCCACGCTGGGCCTCGAGCTACGGTGTTGACGACCCTCTCCCTTGCTGAGCAACCAGTGCAAGCCCACCCCTTGATCACCAGATATCGCCTATTCTACTCTATATCGCTTGCATTAGAGTAGTGTAGCATGTCAATGCTTTCTCGTTATACCTATCCCGATGCATAGCCTGCCCTTGTTACTCTTGTTATTACCTTACCCGCAATCCTATATGCTTAGTATAGGATGCTAGAACTTTCATTTGTGGCCCTACATTCTGTCCGTCTGCTGTACTATATTTGATCGGGCCGTGATCACTCGGGAGGTGATCACGGGTATATACTATATACTTTATACATGATACATGTGGAGACTAAAGTTTGCCTACCAATTTGGTGGTGCACCCGCCGAGTGGATCTTTGAGTGACGGTTATGGGCATGTGCTGAGACCGCCTAGGAGGGAGGTGGGCACAGCCTTTGCTTCGCGTTCATGATACTTAACACGCTTAACGAGATCTTGGTATTTGATGCAGAGTTGGCTCTGAGCCTATACGCACTAACCATCTACTGGAGGGGTAGTTATGGGTATCCCGGCGTCGTGGTATCGCCTCGGCACTTGCCGTGACGCTTGGCCGGCCATGCTGGCCGGATTGGACCGGAACGCCACTAGGCTAGGGTCTGGCTTCCGGCAGCGTTCGCAACGCGTGTGTGTGCATTGGCGATGGGCCCGGACCCACTGTGGCGCTTTAAGGTTTAGAGCGTCTGCTGGCCTCTCCTCTGCTGAGCCTAGGTGGGGCTGCGACGTGTTGATCTTCCGCGGGCCGGGCATGACCCAGGAAAGTGTGTCGGCCTAAATGGGATCAAGCGTGTTGGGTAAGTTGGTGCACCCCGCAGGAAGTTAATCTATTCGAATAGCCGTGATCTTCTTAATGTGACGACTTGGAGTTGTACCTTGACCTTTATGACAACTAGAACTGGATACTTAATAAAACACACCTTCCAAGTGCCGACATAACCGGTGGTCGCTTCTCTCGTGGTTACGAGGAGGGATGGCGGGTAGGATTATTGCTATGTGATGTTACTTGGAGGACTTCAACCTACCCTCTTCTACTTGTTGCAAGATCTGAGGTGACTGTAAGCGTTTAGTCTTGATAAGACTAGCTATCCCCCTCTTATTCTGGCATTCTGCGATTCGGTCACCGATATGGCCCTTGCACATATATCCATGCATATGTAGTGTAGCTCCTTGCTTGCAGTACTTTGGATGAGTACTCACGGTTGCATTGTTTCCCTTTTCCCCCTACTCTACTCGATTGGTCGCAACTGCACGATGGAGCCCAGGAGCCGACGCCACCATCGATGATGACTACTACATCTGGAGGTGCCTACTACTACGCAGCTCACACGCATCACTGTGAGTAGTTAGGAGGATCCTGTGCAGGTGAGGCCCGCGCCTTCTTTCGATCTCAGATCCCGCTTTGTGCTAGCCTTCTTAAGGCAAACTTGTTTAACTTATGTTCAGATTCGAGATATTGTTAGCTTCTACCGACTCTGGCCTATGATCGAGCACTTGTATTCGAGCCCTCGAGGCCCCTGGCTTGTATTATGATGCTTGTATGACTTATTTATGTTTTAGAGTTGTGTTGTGATATCTTCCCGTGAGTCCTTGATCTTGATCGTACATATTTGCGTGCATGATTAGTGTACGATTATATCGAGGGCGTCACAAGTTGGTATCGAGTTTAACGCCTCGTAGAGAATCCCCCTTCCACACTCCTTGGGTCAAGTCGAGTCTAGACATTGCAAAAACTTTTACTAACTTGGCTGTGTGCCTTACGGGCCCACGCCGCCATCGGGTGGTACTAGGATCTTTTACTCCTCGACCTTTACTCGATTACGAACTCTTCTATTCGGGTTAAACGATTTTACTTAACTCCGACTCTAGGTTCTCGTGATTACTTCTCCCGGAGAGCCCCTTATTAGACGATGACGAATCTGCCCGCTGCACGTGAAGACCCCTCAAGATATCGTTCACCGTTAACCCGAGAACTTGTGTTCTCATCGCGTTTTGCAATTCCCTTCCACCGATAAATCCTTATGGATAACTACTTACACTTGCCATTCATACGATCATCCCCATTGATCTTGTTATTACAAGATACCCCAAAGTTTTCTCTATTGTTCCGAGAATACTTTTGTGCCTACTGCCCAGCAGGTTCTTTGCCACATGAATACCCCCTTCAAATAAATCCTCGCACTTGTCGAGTATCCGCCATCCCCGCTTGATTCATGTATTTCACAAAAGTATTCAAAATACTATTTGAACTTCCAAAATCCCGAGTAGCCTATCGCCTTTTGAAATTCTTGCTTGCTTGCATTATGGTTAATCCCATGCCTCTAGTCTTATTGACATTCCTTTTCATTATCATTTTGAGTCTGTTGACTCACAAGTATGTTTATGAATACACGCAATCATCATTGATCCTTATAAATTATCTTTCCGCCGAGCTGCCATTCTTTTAATCGGAATTGGTTCTCGACTCAATCCAATTGTCGTTGATTGTACCCTAAGGCTATTCAACTTATCCATCTCTAATCGTAGCCTTGCTTCGATCCCTTGATTTGGAAATCATAATTCCTTTGCATTTGACAATTGAGTTAGTCGATTGTTTCTATAATCTGGATCTCCTTGCATTCTTCTTCCTCTAGTTGAGTACCGATGCTCACGCCGATCCCTTTGTGGACCACTCGGATCCTTTGTTGGATTTTTATCTGACAACGCCTCTTCATATTCAATAACCTTGTGAGCCTTTCCTCCGATACATAATGCCTTTGGTAAATTGTATCCTCTCGCTTTCTCAACCATGCTCGCCTTCGAGCTTGAGTTAATTACTTCTAAAGATTACGGTATATGATTCTAAGATGCCCGATGGGTTGAATCCCACGCCTTCCCTAATCCGTGTGAACCCGAAAGATTTCACGGTCATACTTATCCGGTATTGCATCGTAAAACTTTCAACAACTAATGTCATTTTCAAATACGTAGAGGTGAATGAAAGGTTGTGCGTTGAACAAGTGAGTCGACCTTTGAACTCTTGCTCATGCCCATGGACACGATGTTGATCTTATCATGGATGCTTCTCTTAAACCCTATTCGCATAAGTTCATCTTATATATGGGAATTGGTCTTTTGCAACCGTGGTTCCACCATATTTGCTTCTTGATTCCATTTCAGGACAAGTTAGAGTACTTGTCTTCTCGTGAGAGCATTACCCTAGTCCAACCTCTACTTTGATTTGTCGTCGAGTATTACCCCCGTATCTCGAGATTATCATGGAACTACATAACTTCTTATGAGTTCTTCATTAAGTGCTACCTTCCCACTAATTCCAATTTTTCACTGCCTGAAAGTTATTAAACACTCAAAAACACCGATAATCGAATCCCGAATCTGCCCTACGGTTCCAAAAACTCTTGATAATCTTCTTTAAGTCCGAAGTTTGTACCCGATCACGCCATTCCTAGCCTGTTGGCTATATCATTGTCGTGGACGATTCTAACTGTGCTACCTGGGTCCTTCTTGTTTGAGCACAATTTTCGACGATTTATGAACTAACCTTACGCCGATCCTCTCATCGCCATATCATTTCGCCTTTGAACAACAAGCTTGGTTTCGAAGTTTGTGTCGTACCTTTGGTTCCAATAACCTTTCACTTCATCATTACTTTGACTTGATGTCGTCACGATCGATTACATCTTCATGAACTCTCGTGGACAAAGGTGTCGTGATCATCAACATTCTCGAGCTCATCCAGGATATCAACTCAATCCATGATGAGAAATACCATCCTTGCCCTCGATGAATTGTATTATCATCGCACCACTTTATTGCCTTCCCACCAACACAAGCTTGTTCATGTTTGGTGTTATACCTGAGTTCCTTGCTATCCAAAGCAATTGTTCTTCTTTACCTTGGAGTATTACCATCCTTTATGTCAAGAATGTTCCGAGATTTGTTCCACCTCTTGAGAATTCTTGACATAGAAATACTTCTCACCATCACCATTCTTTCTTGGTCCCTGTTAATTCCAACAAGTGAACGGTGTTGTTTGGATTCTTTCCTTCTAGCAACCCTATTTTTTGAAGTTAATGGTCGAAAGTTCATTCTTAGGCTATTGATTATTGAATCACCATTCTGACTTTGGTCGTAAGTAACCCAACCCATATTTCGGGCGCACCTTTCAACCAATGTTTAATTGTGTATGTTTTCCTCGAGCATACTTCCTTATATCATTTGATCCGACAAATGTTATCTCCTTGTTCACTTAATTGTGGAAATCCATCTTTGGGAATCTCGGTGAATTGCCGTTGGAGTTCACCGCATACCTCCTTGTCCTCTCCTTGGGTTAATGATGGACTCTTGTTAACGCAAATCACTTCATAGTTCATTTCCCGTAGAATCTTACAATGTCATCTCGTCAAATTGCGCTTGCACCTTTCTTCTCAGTATCCTAACCGAGTTATCCTCGACACCAATCGGATCTGAATCTCCGACGATATGATGGTTGGGACAACTTTCCAAGAGTTATGATGTTGATCCTTTGATGACCCGTGAACATGATGTCATGCCTAGCACCCCCGGCTGGAGGACCTATCATTATAGATTCCTTTTCGAAGGTTATCCATTCATCCATGAGGAAATTGTAAGACTTATTCTACAAGTTATTCCCTCGATGGATCCTTCGTGTTTCCAAATTCGATCTTCACCAAGACCATGTCAATGCTATCTCAAAGCATGTCAATGGTAATTCGATTTGGAATGGTCAGAACATTTGAAGCACGATGCTAGATTTTATTTATCATTATCCTAACACCGTTGTATGGGTAATATCATGAGATTCTTCCCTTACCTAAATGGTTTTCTACTTTATATCCTGTCATGGATATCTTGCTCACCTTGTCCTTGGGAAGGATATACCCTTGAAATATGTGTTTAAACATATTTTCCTTTCCATTGTTCTATTTAATCGATGATCATATTTTCCTTCCATTGGTTTGTTTGAACCTTTTCTATGATCTATATGATATAAGCGGTAATAATCTAACGCTTGTGCAAACACCTCGAGATACAACTCTATCAAGAAGACCTCGTTACTATTGTTGAGGACATTCGGTAACCACCGATGGACGAGAACTTTGCCTTATTGGCCCGCCTCGCTCAACGAAAGCAGGAAAATGGTTCTTCTTCGCCCCTCGCCCTTGGTATCGATGTTGTTGCCGACATATCCGATAAAGCTACCCTTTGACACGCCTTACTATCATGACCGTGCAAAATGTCGGCCCCTTCCTACTTTCAACCACATGGTGGGCCCATAACCCACAGTTCTACGGTGATCAAAACCCGACTCTCCTGCACCCCTCTTCCCAAGGTTGTTCCTCGCGTGTGGCCTCAGATATAATTCATACCCACCGTCCCAAGTGATCTATTTTGGTAGCGCAATACTCAATCTCATTGCTGGACCCCTTCGCATGTTGTTTCGTATATCGAACAATGGCCTATCCGCTTGAAACTTCTCATGGTACCTTCTTACTTTACTCTCGATATTTTCTTAAGTTCAATTCGAGAGTTACTTCCCTACCCATTCCACTGAAGTTATGTACCGTGATAGTCAACCCGGTAAGGCCCGCCCTTCCCGAGTCTTCCCCCATATCCTTTTCGTAAGTACGATGGAGTTCCCGAAGAAATGATGACAAGTTTATCATGATGCATCGGAATAAAGGATTGAAGACATCAACGAAAGGGATTAACTTCTTCGAGAAGATCCGTTAGAATATCGTAACTGTAATTCTTCCCTTACTCCTCTTAAATGTCGGGGCCGAGATTTCTTGTAGTGGAGTGCTTTCGAATTGCAACAGGACCTCTCTATAAAGAGCATCCGGTCCGCATTCACGACCAAACTGTCAACGCTGACTACGGCGCCGTATATGCATCAAGTTCCTCAAAGTCCAAAGGGTCGAATCACTCAAGACGAAGAAGCCACGGGAACGCGAGGATCGCCTTCATGATGAATACCCCGCATTCTTTTCCTTCTACCTCCTAAATCTCGGACGAGATTTCTTGTAGGTGGAGGAGAATTGTGACGCCCGGATAATCATGCTACAGTAGAACTCACGTTGATGGTGCCACGCCACCTCCGCCACCGTAGTTAATCTCGGGTTAATTCAAAACCTGCTTTCAAATTCAAATTCAAATGTATGATAGCAATAAAAGTTTTCAAAAAATTCTAACTAAAATGTTCGGGGGTTGTCAAATATTACAAAGTTATTTATGGTGAAATAACCACATTTTTATAAAATGCCTAAATATGTTTAAATGAATTAAAACAGAAAAGGAAAAATAAGAAAAGGAAAATAAACCTAATAACTACGGGGGGAAAAACCCCTGGCCAACTGGGCCAACCGGCCCAGCCGACCGGCCCATTGGCCCATCCGGCCCCCCCTCACTCCCATAACCCCCCGGGCGTAAAAACCCCAGCGACGCCCCACTCCCCCTCGATCCCTTCTCCTCCCCATCGATCCGGATCGGGATCGGCCTCGATCCTGCCGGACCCCGACGCCTTGGCGCCACCCCCACCCGACGCCGCCTGTCCTCCCCTCCTCCCCGACTGCCACCCAGACGCCGGGCGCTGCCTCGGCCAGACGCCCGACGCCTGCTTCCCCACGCCACCTCGGATCCGTCCTCGACCACCTCGCCACCAACGCCTCGCCTTCCTCGCCCGGTCTTTCCGGCCGCTTCGAAGGCGCGCTTAGACCTTTACGCCCCCGTGAGCTCTTCCTCCGCCTCTCCCCTTAGGGACGCCACTGTTGCCGCTTTCCCGGCCGGCGGCCGACGCAATGGCCACCGGCTGTCTGCGCCGACTGCCTCCCTTCGCTTCGTGCTTGCCGGATTCGGGCCACGCTGCCACAGGCCCCTCGCGCCTCCGCCGGGGCCTCTCGCCAAGGCCGGGCTGCTTCCGCCCGGCCCTCCCTTTCTCTCGCCGCATGATCATGAGCCCGCCCGGGTCAGCAAGACGCTGCCTCAGCGCTGTTGGCCTGGCTACGATGCGCTTATGGCTACTGCCGCCGGGCGCTTTACACCACATGGGCCACCGACGTCGTCAGCTGTGACCTCGCCACCCAAGCGCCAACCACGCCACCATCGGACGCTGACGCCAAGAGGCTGCTCCAGAGCTCCGCCGCGCTTCGCTTTGGTGCCCAGTAGCTGCTTCCGGCTGGTACCGACCTGGCTCACAGCATTTTTGGTCGGCTGAGTTGTCTCGCCCGCACGACGTACGGGCTCCACCACCGGTCATCAAGTGGGCCCTAGGGGCCCGGCCGACAATTGTCAATTCTTGACCCGTCAAACCATGTCCGATCGGACCGCCCATGCCAATGACATGGGGGTCCCACCCCAGAACGTTAAAAAAATATAATAAAATAATAAATAATAATTAAAATATTAATTAATTAATTAATTACATAATTAATTTAATTAATCCTGATTAATTAACCTAATGGCTAAACTACTGTTAATCAACTAACAGAGTATGACGAACGGGACCCACATGTCAGGTTGACCAAGTCAACTCTGTTGACCGTCGACGTCAAGATGACATCATGCCGACGTCATAAATCCATTTTTCAATTAATTAATTAATTAATTAAATTCCGTAAATTAATAAAATCTTTAGAAAATCATATCTTTTAATCCGTAACTCGGATTAAAATATTTTCAACATGAAAGTTACTCGTAACGAGCATTTATTTAATCCGGAGCACGCAATTCGCTCGTCCCGCCACACACCCCTAACCTATCGAACTCGCAACTTTCCCTCCGCCTTCCGCTTCGAAAATTTAAACACCGAATACTTTCTTGATGTTTCCTTTAACCGGTACCAACCCATACCACGTTAGGGCACGCCTAGCATCAAGTTACTTGTCTTGTCATGCATCGATATGCATCTGCTTTACTTGTTATTCATTGTTTCTTCCCCTCTTCCTCCGGTAGACTACGAGACCGACGCCAACTGGCCGCTTTGCCCGGTTCGACTACTTGTTGGCGACCCTCTCCTTGCTGCAGAGCAACCAGCAAGCCCCTTGATCACCAGATATCGCCTATTCTACTCTATACCGCTTGCATTAGAGTAGTGTAGCATGTTACCGCTTTCGTTATACTCTATCTCGATGCATAGCCTGCCCTTGTTACTACTGTTGTTACTTTTACCCGCAATCCTATATGCTTAGTATAGGATGCTAGAACTTTCATTTGTGGCCCTACATTCTTGTCCGTCTGCTGTAAGTTATATCGGGCCGTGATCACTGTGAGGTGATCACTGTGTATATACTATATACTTTTATACATGATACATGTGGAGACTAAAGTCGGGTCGGCCGGTGGAGCACCCATGAAAGTGGATCTTTTGAGGCGGTTTATTGTGGCAGAGTTGAGACCGCCTAGGAGGGAGGTGGGCTCGGCCCTGTTCGGGCGCTCAAGGGATACTTAACACGCTTAACGTAGATCTTGGTATTTGATCCGAGTTACACTGAGCCTATACGCACTAACCATCTACGCGGAGTAGTTATGGGTATCCCGGCGTCGTGGTATCACCGGCACTTCGTGACGCTACGATCGGCGGCAGCGCCGATTGGATCGAACGCCACTAGGCTAGGTCTGCTTCCTAGCGCTGCTCGCAACGCAGTGTGTGAATTAGGGCGATGGCCCTGCACTGTGGCGCTTTAGGTTTAGACCGGCGTCTTGGCCTCTCTGCTGAGCCTAGGTGGGGCTGCGACGTGTGTTGATCTTTCTCCGCCACGGGCATGACCCGAGAAAGTGTGTCGGCCAAATGGGATCAAGCGTGTTGGGTAAGTTGGTGCACCCTCGCAGGGAAGTTAATCTATTCAATAGCCGTGATCTCGATAATGTGGATCGACTTGGAGTTGTACCTTGACCTTATGACAACTAGAACCGGATACTTAATAAAACACACCCTTCCAAGTGCCGATACAACCGGTGGTCGCTCTCTCTCGTGGTTACGAGGAGGGGGATCGCTGCAGGATTATTGCTATGTGATGTTACTTGGAGGACTTCAACCTACCCTCTTCTACTTGTTGCAAGACGGAGGAGACCAGAAGCGTAGTCTTCGATAAGACTAGTTATCCCCCTCTAATTCTGGCATTCTCGGTTCACCACCTTGATATGGCCCTTACACATATATCCATGCATATGTAGTGTAGCTCCTTGCTTAAGCAGTACTTTTGGATGAGTACTCACGGTTGCATTGTTTCCCCCTTTTCCCCCTACACTCTACTCGATTGTCGCAACTGCACGATGGAGCCCAGAGCCGTGATCGCCACCATCGATGACGACTACTACACCGGAGGTGCCTACTACTACGTGGCAGCCTCACCGACCATTTACTCGTGAGTAGTTAGGAGGATCCTGGCAGAGGCCCGCGCCTACTTTCTCGATCTCAGATCCCAGCTTTGTGCTAGCCTTCTTAAGGCAAACTTGTTTAACTTATGTCCGTACTTCAGATATTGTTGCTTCCGCTGACTCGCTCTATGATCGAGCACTTGTATTCGAGCCCTCGAGGCCCCTCGGGCTTGTATTTTGATGCTTTTATTACTTATTTATGTTTTAGAGTTGTGTTGTGATATCTTCCCGTGAGTCCTTGATCTTGATCGTACACATTTGCGTGCATGATTAGTGTACGATTGAATCGAGGGCGTCACATTCACTGTCACGCAGGTCAGTGATCGGTGTGTGATGGCGTTGACGGATACTCTGAAAGTTGGGAGCACAAACTAGAGTAATAAGGAACTTAATTTTGCTCGAGTGTTGACCGTGGTCAAGAAAAGGAGGGACTACAAGTTGCAGGTGGAGTCACATGGAGTCTTTGGAGCAGCAGCGGTACTCATGGGATATGCTCAAGTCCAATGTACATGGAAGTTTGACGCATGGACAAATTCAAGGTGGTGGTGAATATTCGCCAAGGTGGAGTTTGTTAGAGTTGTGTCGAATATTGTGTACAAGGTAGGTTACAACTGGACTTGTAGTTATATTGTGTTTAGATAGGATATGGAGTCGTGTCCAAGTAGGACACTTGTATCCTAGGCCTCTCATATATAGCGAGGCTAGACACATGATGTAACCTATGCCAACATAATAGCACAGGCACGCAAGGGGGAGCCGGCGGCATGTGCCGCGCCTGGTGGTCACATGGCGGTATTGTGACGGTGTCACCGGGAGGAGCGCCCATAGTCAGGCCCCGGGGATGTAGCCATATCGGTGAACCTCGTTAAAAATCTCGGTGTCATGCTTGTGTGATTGCTTTGGTCCTCGGATGATCGACGGTATGCCTCGAATTTATTCTAACACAGTCAAGTGCCCTCTCACACACATATATAACTTCACCCTTTGAACCACCCGACGGTCATCTCCAACACCCAAACTAACAGATGTCCCTCTAGCTAGCATCTCCATCTCTCAGATTCATCGGTAGTTTCTCCACAACATTTCTTTTCTCGCACGGAGTCTTGCTTCCTATCACCCACACTATATATGTCTCTCCATATATATGCATTTATAGGTTGATCTCTTTTGCACAATCATTGCGCCTCACCCCCTCTGCTCGCCATAGATGCATGCGCCAGCCCACGCCACTATCTCTTAAAGACAAAAACACATGCTCAATTGTCGGGCCTTCTTCCTTGCATTCTCACATGCATGCATATTGTCATACCGACCCATCTCTCCCATGTCGTTGATCTTATGACTGATGTCTTCTTTCTTTATCTCGATCATACACACACACACACACACATCCCACGTATACATGTATACCTCTCTCACACATGCACGCTCAAGGTCTCTATGTCTCCACACGTAGTTAATTACCCTCAATCCTAACGCCACATCGAATCGCTTCTCCTCTTTTGTGCACATAACTTCACTACTGGATGGGCAAAAACACACACTCACACTTAACAATCTCCTTCTAGCTACCCCCCCCCGCCTCTCACTCTTCCCCTATATCCCCGAAACCAATAAGACCATCCCTTTGTTTAATTCCCGCCTACATGCACCATCAATATATAGTAGTCTTCCTCGGTGTCTCTCAAACAAACACGTTCTCTCGATGTCGACTCCTCTCACGCGCACGCACCTTCTCTTCCCTCTCTACAGGCATTTTCTCTCTCGCACCCCATCGTTGGTGGCCTCTGCCATACACATCACCTCTCTATGATGAAGCCATGCACACTTAAATTACATCCGCCACAGCCGACCCCACACACACACACACTCACACACACACACACACACGCACACACACACACACGCACGCACCCCCCGCCCACACACACACTAAGACTCCATCTCTCTCTCTCTCTCACACACACACACAAACACACACACACACACGCACGCACCCCTCCCCCCACACACACATAGATACCATCTTTCTCTCTCTCTCTCTCACACACACACACAAACTAAGACTCCATCTCTCTCTCCTCTCTCTCTCTCTCTCTCACACACACACACACACCCCACACACACACTAAGACTCCATCTCGCACACACATGCTCTAGGCGGAGCATTTGTTCCTACCACCCTTCATCCAACCTTTACCAGTATGATAAACAATCACCTTTATTTACTTGCATAACTTGGATAGATTCCACTTTACTTTAGTAGTCAACAAACTTATCATCTATACCCTTATAAAAAACGAGTTGGCGATGATGGTGTGCCCGCCATCTTGTAATACGTAATCGTATGATCTATATCCGATTTGATAGAAAGCAAACTATGATAATTTTACAAAAGATACCCGCACCTCTCTCCACATCATTATCTCCTCGCAGCCTCATTGCTCAGCAATTAAAAAAGGAATAAGTCTCTCGGAACAATCTAGCATGCATGGTGGCAGCGCTCACGCCGCGGCGCCGCCCATCCCCATGCCTCCGCCCATTCCGACCACACTGGCCACCACCACGCCCACCTCCTCGCCTTATCTCTCATCTTTCATTTTTTCGATGACATTCTCGAGATACCAGTTTTCCGATAAAATTCTCGAGATATCATTAGTTTTTACACATGGGATTACTCTCGCATGGGTCAATCACAACATGTGTTTTGTAAAAGAATGCATATTGATGTTCCGTGCAATCCACGAGAATCTTGCTTGTAATTATATAACGCAAATCACGAAAGCAGTGAAGTGACATTTTTTTGACACAACCACGTTAACATGGCCACATAAATCACGAAAGGTGAAGGAGAAGGGAAGCGGGCTGTGGAGTAACATTTTTTACCACAATTTCTTAGGAAATCGAGTGTAATAATTGAGTAGTTTTGCAAACTACCATTACTACTACACCAAACGGTTCAAAACCTATACTCCCTTGTTAGCGCGCTTCAAGGTGAAACGGTCAGCGTGCCGCCTCGAGCGCCGTGTTGCATTAATGCCCGCCAGAGCAGTAGGCGACCTCTCACCTGGCGCCCGGCTTTGAAGTGGCGCGACGGCCGAGAGCGCGCCGCTTCCCGGTGCACGCGATCGCTTCCAGTCGAGATCGGCCATAGGCCCTGCTTTGGATCCATGGGTTAGAGTTAGTTTGAGCTAGTTGGGGCTCAAATAGCCCTAAAGTATCCAAGCATGAGGGTTTAAATTGGAGCAAGTTGCACCGGACCCACCAAAAAACTATCCCACCCAAGAGGTGCTAATCGGAGATAGTTCTCATTGGGACCATCAAAAATCATTTTCTCTCTCCATGAAGTGCATTTATTGTCAATCTAACCTCGCTACCCAAACACCTCTTTGGCTCTAGTTAGTTCAGGGTTAGTCATGAGTTAGTCTAACCTCTAGCTAACTTAGAGTATCAAACAGAGCTGTATAGGACATGCAAGTTGCTCAAAGCATACGAGCAAATTAAATGCGTGAAAGGATTTTTTCTTTTTGAAAATGGAACGTGAAAGGAATTTTTTAGAATGCTCTTGGCATGTCGCTAACATGTGATAGTTAACCGACCTCAATAGACTCCGCAGTAAACGCCAGCCCGCCGCACTTTGATAGAGACGAGGAGGGAGAAGCTATACAGTCATTGGATTACTAGAGATAGGTGTCGCACGGAAGCCAAGAAATATGGTGATAGTGTGGGTTAGCCATGTACTAGTATGATGTAACTACACCGGGCTGCCGTGTTTCAGACTCTCTTCCAAATTCACCGTGGAGATGATTGGTTAATTTTATATCGCTGAATAATATTAAATATTATGAGTGCGCACGCTTCCACCACGAGGTTCCTTGCTCCTTCTCGATCGTCCTAATCTATTGTTCTTCCACTCTATTTTTTTACATGAGCTTTGTTCATCCTTTTGCCAACACGCAGACATCTAGCATCAAGGTGCACGTGTTATGCAAACGATCGTTCCATCTATATGAAGAACACGTGGACTGGAACTACGAGACGGACATGTACCTGTGGAGTGGACGTATTTAACGGAGTAATGTAGCGCAGTAAGTGAAGTAGAAAGGCACAAATGGTATGAACATGCGTGGCATATAGGGTGTGTTTGGTTGCGTTCTCGTCTCAAAGCATAGTTGTTCCCCTTCATGCATAATCAACTCAACACCCTCTTCATGCATGCTCTCTTCATGCATGCTTCTAGTGTATTTGTGCTAAACTAGTGTGGACTCATGCACCTCCATACACTCTACCAAACACCCAAAATTAGGCTCGAGAAGGGAACTCTTGGGCGGCATTTGTCTCTTACTACGTAGTACCACTAAATGTTGTGCGTGCAATGCACGGTGATGTTATGGAGCACGTGCTCAAGTACTCTTACTACTACTATATTAGTTGGAGGCACATATTAACTTTTATATTTGTTTACGTGTATGCCCCGAGACCTTCCAACTAGACGTGTCTTTCTCTCGTGTCGCACTTTGTATCGTTCATACCACTAAGTACTACTACGTGTGGTCTCCGACCCGTAAGTGGAAGAAGTGGAGACGCTCTACCACGCTGTTTTTTATCTTTGGGCTCTACCATGCTGTTCATGTCCCACTCCTTTCACCGATGTGTGGGACATCCAAGACGCGTAGGTGTTTGGCACCCTTTGTCGTAAGAGTTGAAACGCTAGCATTCATCGTAAATAAAAAATAATTATAAATCGGCGGTGATACTATTTTTTTTTTGCGTAACCAATCAGCAGTGATACTATACCACGCGGTTTCCTTGCTCCTCGATATTGGAAAGAATACTTCCGCTCGGCAACATGTGGGACGTTGACCATCCCGGTCCACTTGCCATGCACGCAGAACTCCAAGGGAGAGTCACCTGTGTCGCCGCCCTTGATAATAATGACTAATGAGCCATCAAATCACAGGCCCACTTCCCACTTTGAAGTTGCTCGGACGAAGGAACCATCATGACTTCATTGAATTCCGCTTCTTGAAGAAAACTATCGCATCAAAGCAGCATCGCTAGCTTCTGATTTACTCCAACAGAGGCCTCCTTTCGCTCATAGGATAGGAATATGAAAATCATAGGCAGTGAGATGACATGCATCTCAATTCCTATAGAGAAAGAGATGCCATTTGATGCATAGGATAGGAATGTTTCCATTTAGTCTAGGCTAATGTACTGGTAATTTGCTCTAAAACTACAGTAGTAACTAGTACTAGTACTGGTACATGCTAAATACTCGCATACTGCACACACACACTAACTACTAGTACTACTACTTCTCACATGCTGGCCAGACGCCGTTCTCCTTCCCGGCTTTGTCGGGCGACACCCCACTGTGCTTGGATCTCCGCCGACCTCTCCGCATGAAAGACGTATGGCCCTTTTCTTTCTTCTTGGCGGCAAGGGCCTCTCTTTTCTTGAGTGCTTTCTCGACTTTTTCCGCTCCTCTCAGGCGGCTTTGGCCACCTCTTGCTCTACCGCCCATTCGGCCTTGGCATCTTCAAATTCCTCCCACATAGTTGTGAGGTCGCGAGCGGCGATGAACTCGGCACGGCGGGATGCCATCGCTTCCCTACCATTTTGTGTGCGTTCGTAGGCGGCGAGGAACTTCCGTTGGGATGCCATCGCTGCCTTACCGGGTTAGTGTGCGGCGCGATGGCATGAACGATGCTTGGTGAGAGCTTCCGGGTGGAGTGGCCGGACAACCGTGATAGTGCATTGGTTTGACAAGAGCTCAAGGACGTAAGATGAAGCAAATTAGGATTCCCTTCAATCCTGGTCATTTATTACCGAGTAAAATGCATTAGCGGTCATCGAATCTTGTCTTGATAGCTCACTTTGATCATTGTATACGAGATATGGTGATTATACGGTCACCGGCTCAGCAGATAGCTCCGATATTTGTATGGTTGACTACCAAACAGTGCGCATGTGCCTCATCACTCGTGTTCTTTATCTATCTACGTGGGCCTACCCGTGAATGGAGAAAGAAATACTGTAAAAACCAAAATTATGCGATGTGGGGAATCAAACCACGGACTCGTCGCTGCAATGCACCCTCGTCACCAAATGAAAATGAAATACTTGGCGTCAGACACTCACGCCACGCTGTCAAAGCATGCTAATGCATGCACGCCGCCTCTAAATCAAAGTCCTGCTCATGGTGCAATGCAAACGGCGAGCCCATCACTGCGCGCTTCGTGTTCGCCGACATTACTGTTTAGACGTTTGATGGAGGCTCACGCGAACGCCGAGCATGTATTCACCTGGCTCAACACCAACGGTCATACTTGGACCGCCTTGCTCATGTATATCGTCCATCACAACGACAATCTATAAAACAGCCTAAGCTAGAGAGGGTACTATGGTAGTATGGTACGGAGTATGTACTATCGTGAGCAACCGATCTTAGTGCCACTGCACACCAAAACCCCTTCCATCGCTAGCGCGCGCTTCCCGCCTGAAACGGTCACCGTCTCTCCAGAATGCCAATGCCGCATTCACCGGACTTAACTGCAGGTGCAATTGGTGTGTCACTGACATGCGGGCGACGCCTGCTCGCCGCCCACATGTCAAGAACACAAACGATCTGCAGTTAAGTCCTTAAGCAGCGCCCCATTCACGCCCGACGAACCTACTCCGCGCCAGCTTGTCCATCCGTTCGCCGCGGCTCATTGCCATTCGCCCGCTATATTAACTTGAGCCCCAGCTCCCAGCCATAGCCAAAGACCCACACTTATTCTCCTCCGTCCCTTCCTTCAGCCGGCACCACTTCAACCATGGCCTCCTGGCGCTCCAAAGCTCTCTTGGGACGCATTACTACCGCAGGGAGCGAGCGAGGGACATCGGCGCTCGCTCAGCGTGCTCCAAAGCTCTCTTCGACGCATCGTCGCAGGAGCAAACAAAGGAGATCGCCGGCTCCCCCACCGCCCTCCGCGCCACAACCACGGCGCCGGGCGTGGGTGCAACCGGCAGCGAGGAAGAGTAGTACACGGTAGGTCGCCACCGCTCTGGTCCTAGGAAGGCCACCGCTCCTCCACTCAGTCGACGCCAAGCTTGGTGGGATAAAAATCGGCGGCCGATTAGCCGCTTGATGGCGACGTGGAGGCGGAAATCTTCATAACCTTGTGCTCCGGAGGAGGAGGTTATCGAGGCGGATAAGGAGGAGGCAAAGGCAATGTCCTGCTTTCTCGGGTTCATGGCCGGACATGGTGGTCGGGGCCCGGCGATCGTTTAGATTAGGTTTACAGTAGGTTTTAGTACGGTTTGTGTGAAATATGTAATGAATTTCATCCAGCTTTATAGGAAAAGTTCTCGAAATGTAATGAATTTCATCCGTCAATTTGAAATTTGCTTTGTTTGCAACGTAGTTTCGTCCGGTTAGTTCATATAGTTGTCGAAAGGTATGCGGGCAGCTCGGATGGCGTCCATCAGTGTCCTCGGACAGATGCCGGTGTAAATTTGTAGGCCAGCGCTGGAGATGCCCTAACTATGATGCTATAATCGCTAACAATCCTCCATTATTTGGCAGGGAACAGTTATCCCTCGATCAAAATCAGATCCGCGGTGTTTCGCACTCCTCCCGCGTAAGAGTGTAAACTCTTGCTTGCATAAAACTGGAGCAAGTGGACGGCATCAGTAAGTACGCCATATCACTTTCGAACTAGCTCACTTAACGAGCGGGAAAGCACCGCCCTCGTCATTTTGTTCTGGATTTCTATCGATCGATCGGCGTGAAAATGTTACGCCGCCAAGTTCTAAAGGAAAAGGCGGCACACTTACGACTCGTACACGTCGCAACCCCGACAGTCCGGCTCGCACGCCGCTCACCAGAGGGGACACGCGTTGTCTTGCAATTTCACTGACATGTGGGACCATAATTGAATAAACCGTCGATAGCCGAAATCTAATCGCTCGGCGGGCGTCGGCTGAGAAGAGAGAAACGGGGGAGGGAGAAGAGATCGCCCGCCCACCGCGCACGGACTCCAAGAAATATACGGTGATAATGTGAGGTGGGCCATGCTGGAGTCTCGACCGGCTCGGAGCCCGCCCCCACCGCCTGCCCTCAAGACGCCAGACTACCCGCTGCATGCATAGCAAGTAGTCCCGCTTATGTGGAGGAGAGAGGCATTGACAAAGTCAAGGAATGCAAAGTGGAGACAATAGCTTTCATCAAAATAAACAATGAATACTGCTGCTTTCGTCCTCTATATTGGAAAGAATACTTTCATTCAGCAACATGTGGGACGTCGACCATCCCGGTCCACCGCCATGCACAAAATTATCCTGGTCTACCCCGGTCAGATCGCAGAGCCCAACCTTTCCCACTTTTAAGTTGTTGGACGAAGGAACCATCATGACTTCGTTGAATTCCGCTTCTTCAAGAAAACTTCATCGTACTAAGCAATATCGCTACCACACGCCAAGACCGGACGGCATTGTACCACGCCATATCACCGAAACCCACTAGGCCAAACTAGCCCGCCTAGGTCATCTATTTTGGAACGGAGGGAGTACGTCTCAGACCGCTATGATTTTGTGTTGCGACGTTCTACGTACTTTGCTCTGATTTTCCTACCCTATGAACCAAATGAGGCACGAATGTATGTCGACCATTGTCTGATCGATCGCTAAGCCTACAATTTTAGGAGCTAGGGCTATTGGTTCGCATGATTCATCGCATGATTCATCGCATGATTCACTATCAAACAAAAGTAGCAAGATCCGCCCACACAAGACAGTGCACTAGCCCTAAGATGGTTTGATAACACACATCGTTCTGGTAATTAAACATGTGGCAATGCAAACTACCTCAAGGATTAAGCGCGACCAACTATTTCTTTGTCATCGATCTCTCGGGCAATGACCACAAAGACGGACAATGGCATGGGAATCGATTTACGAAGCGATGTCCACAGATGATCGCGACATCGAGAATCGATCTACGGGCGATGTCCACAGGATGGACAGCGGCATCGAATCGATCTCCGGGCGATGACAACGGACGGGCCACGACATCGGAATCATCAAGGACAACCACCGGCACCTGCACAACCCTAACATATTAGCAAGCACATTGCAAATAATCAAAAAGCAAGCACATTGCAAATAATCAAAAACCACAACTATGGTAATAGGGCATTATTTTTTACCTTGTGCTGCTCACCAGGGGATCTCATCCCTCCGGGGGCCATCTCCTCGTCCTCGATGGGGGCCGAATACTGCTTCTCAATGGCGACTATCTCCTCAAACTCGGTCTTGAGCCTCACATAGGTGGCAATCGAGTTCTGGGGTAGGCACGGTGGGGCCCTTTGTCGTTCTTCCAACTTTCTTTGAGGAGTTCGTCCGCCAACGCCCTCAACTCTTTGGCGGTCTTGTTTCTTGGAGTTCTTCATCTCCATGGGTTGGCTCGCCAACATGGTCAACTTCGTTGGTGGGGTGCTCGCTTCTGGAGATCGCTGTCTCCGGTGGGTTGTCCTAGGCAACTCTTTGCCTAGTGCTCCTGTGATCCATCAATGAACTAACAAACAAAAAGCAATCGAAAGGAAACCACAATCGCAATGAAAACGGGAAAAGAATAGGATGTGAGAATTGGTCGGTGCTTCGCAAAAAAGAAGATTATTGGAATGAAAATATAGCAGCATAATCGATTCGCCCACCTTTCCTTCGCCGGGTAGAGAAGAAAAATGGCGAAGTGAGTAGCTGGAGTGAGGTTTTCTTCAAGACAGGGAAGAAAGGGCTTGAACGAGCATTCCAATGAAATGATGGTTGCTTCGTCCAGTCCAACTTGGAGGCCACCTTACCACTGCTGGTAAAGGTGTGGGTTTTGTGATAAGACGGGTCATGTCGGCCACACCGGGGTGACAGGTGAGTCTCGACTGTAGCACCTCACTGTGATTTGGTGGATGGCACGCGGGCCCGGATGCTTTGATATGTCCCACATGTAGATAGAGAGGCTAGTCATATAGGAGTGCTCAATATTGTGCACCGCGACCAAGGCAAAGAGGAAAACGAGAGAACTACGTAATTAATGCATGAGTTTAATTAGGGTAGTTTTGTAAAGTACGAGATACAGTACATTCCTTCAATCGCAAAATGCCTTGGTTCATGAGATTTGAGATTTGAGCCCTATAAACCGGAATGGAGGGGTACTTGCACACGGTGTAGTCTAGTCACTTGTTGAAATCTCTAGAAAGGCAAATATTCCTTTCCGGTTTACGTGTCTATACTACTCCCCTCCGCCTAGGTGTGTAAGTCATCTTCTGAAAACCAAATAGTCCCAAAACACTTAGGCGCGGTGCATTAATTTCTACCTTGTTTCTTGTTTCTTGACATACGTATCAACCAATAAGAGATGAGAGGTGTGCATGCTTTTAATGACTTGCAATGGCTAGTTCATTGCATGGAATGCTATTAATTAGCAAATAAACATTGGTGACCCCAGGAGGAAAGCGGTGCTAAAATGGCGTGGACCTATGCACGAATGAGTATCAACCAATGGATAATGGAGTTTAATTGTTAAACAATAGCAATTTTGTCTCATGCAAGAGCCTGGCTAGTACTCCAAGGAACTGCATTAACGCGAGGCTCGCAGAATCGCCATGTTCGGTTTGCGCTTGGCTCTTCGCTTCTTGAGAAGACGAACAATGATGTTACTCCTACTTCTACAAGATCGAATCCATCGCTGCATGTCCGTACACCTCGTGCGGGAGAGATAGCGATGTAGCTGAAAGCTTTACTTACTGCTCCTCGCCTTTGCGTCTATGACACGTGGGCCCAATAGGTGGTTGGCCCACATCGTCATGCAACCAAAGGCAGGTGCGATAAGGCACCGAGCTTCGTCCGCGAGGGAGAGGGCGTCGTAGTAATCAAATTTCTCGGTCTTATGCGAGTTGACGCGACACATCAAAGCACTACACTCGATAAAAGTCTTTTACACATTTCGGATGGGCTACTTGGTATGTAGGAGTAGACATATTCTCGCTTCGTATGTAGTCACTTGTTGCAATCTCTAAAAGACTTATATTTGGAAAGGGATGGAGTACAACGCATGCATGCATGCCGTGACTTTCCTTTTGATACTTGCATGTGTTGATTTGATGCACCTTGCCAAATTTTGACTATAAATTTAACTAACCAAATTTTCATGCATTTCACAAAAAATTACGGGGCTGTTTGGATTGTGACTATGTTTGTCTTATGTTGCCACATTATTTTTCCCACACTTGCCACACTTGCCCTAACTTTGAGTTGCTCAAATTGTTAGACACAGTTTGGCTTGCCTAAGGGAATCTTGCCACAATTTTTGTGTCTATGACATGTGGGGTTCACTGCTAATAAAAATTCTTGTCTTAGGTGTGGCTAATAAAAAGACTTATATTTAGGAGCGGAGGGAGTAGAAAATATAAATAATAATGCATGTTGGGGCAACCCACGTTTCCGCTTAATTTTAACCGTGGGCTTGTTCACAATTTTTACGAGGGGTGGTTGTTCATTTAATGGAGGGACTTCTAGTACCAGACTTGAACGATACAAAAGTGCGACACAGCACACCGTAACACCACTTGGAACAAGCGGGTAGCTATCTCAAAAAACAATCAACAACTAAAAGAAACCGTGACCTGGCATGTAGTAGTACACAATTTTAAACGATTGTTTTGATGGAGTGAGAAAGGAAAACTACCCCACTACTTATATATAGGCCGGAGCCTCCGCGCTTGCTTGCTAGGGCTGCTCTATTCACACACTCTCATCCTCTCAAGATCTAAACAAGATAGGGGTAGTAACACTGTCTTTCTCCCTACCAAAAACACTGGCTTTCTATCCTCACCGCTGGTTACAGATCCGACGTATCCCCTCCTCCTGGTGAAGGGAGGAGGGGCAGCGTTTAGGCCGAAATCCCACAGTGAGGGAGGAGACCCTTCACGGGCCGCACCATTATCTCTCTCGCCGAAGGCCGTGGCTGGGAGGTCCTCCGATCCCTTCTGTTGTTGCTGTGGGCGGATCTGGCCTCCCGCCGCCCACCTATCCACATCCCGAAGCGACCTTCAGGTATATCTTCGTTCGAAACCACCTTAGCTCTACTTCCCGACTTTTGCTACGTTCTTGCATGTGCATCATTTTCTACCTCTCGGCCCCTCTCGATCGGATGGTCCAACGTCACATATTTTTTCTTCTATTGTTAGAGGTAAAGCTACTTCATGGAGTCGAATCTTGTACTTGGTTCAAACAAGAAATAAAGTGGGGTGGGGAATTTAGTATGTACATCGGACTTGGTACAAACAGGAAGGAAAGGGGGTGAAAGTAATACAGACTGGTCATCCAACCGGTCTCTTGGTCGAAAAGATAGGGGTAACGCTGTACACAGTGGTATGACCAGGACTAGATTTGCTATCCACACATAGGAGTAGGTGGCTAGAGTGAATAAAAATGAGACCAACCCAGATATGTTTCTTGGATGTTTGTTTCTCGGGGCAACAAACTATGAATCACCACTTTATGCCCCCTGTTTTACATACATGGTGCCGGATCATTGGTGCACCCAATCCCCCAAATTTGTTCTTAACGAATGTCCTCGGTCAAAATGAAGCCATGCCACTGTTATAAGCCATGACAAGTTTAGCCAAATGTTTTTGCCTGTAATTGTTTGAGACTCGATTGCTTCCTCTATGCCTTTTTGTGCAAACAGGATATCCAATTCACTGGTTGCTATTGTGACCTTTTGGTGCACTGCACAAAACTCTTCTTAAAAGAAGTGAATTTTGTGTTGTTTAAGCTGAATGTCGTAATGGAGCAGTTGGTTCATTTTGGTGGAACTGCACAAAGGGAGATCTGTGTTCCAATCCTCATCATCCATATTACGCCCATAACCTTCCTATAGGTAAGAATGATATTTAATGCATGTGTTCATCTCTATTTTCCGAATCGCCATGAGAAAAATAATCTTGTTTTACTAGTACACTTGTACGCCCTCACCGACAAAACCAATTCTGAATTAGAAGGCCAATCATGTACTTGGTTTCACCAAGCGGTGAGGAGAAAGAGAAACAGAGCATGAAGAGGAAGAAGAAGAAGAATAAATAAAGTGTCAAGGCGATCTTGCTGAAGCCGAAGGCCTCGGCCGAGGCCATTCAAGGGCTCCGCAATGACTACCTTACATGTGAGACGATCCTCCGTGGAGCCCTTCCACTTCGCTTTCTCACTTAATTAATCAGGAGTACTTAAGTACCACTAATTTATTCTTGCCTTAATTTTCTGTTGGAGTTAAACAAATCTTTAGTAGGACCCTATCTTTGAATCATGTATGTGTGTATGTTTGTCTATGGAGGTGAATCATGTGGTGGAGCAGGGAGGGAATATTATTAGTGTCATGACATAATAGTGCTATTGTTTTGCATGTCAATTTATTGCCATTGGTTCAATGAGGCAATGTTTTATGCGTATTGTCCATCATGAATTTGATGCTACTGCTTGATAATATGCTAATGTCTTCCTATCCTTTCTCACTAAGCTAATGAAGGTTTCACCTTGTTCCTACTTGTGCAAACAGAGATCATGTTGTGCCAATCATACATTTTAGTGGAACTACACAAGACAATACAATGAATCGTATCCCACCAAAGGCTTTAACTTTCTGCTGGAAGTTCTTGATAACCTTTCTATATAACCCCAAAGATCGTAAACAAGAGTGATTTCAACCATACATTTGAAGTGCACAAAAATATATACTATTGTGTGATTCCATGAGTGCTTTTATCATCTCTTATGGGACTACATGAATAGGATTTTTTCTCGGTGGAGTGCAGACCTAAGGCCTTCATCCATATTAGTTTCTTGTCATCTCTATTTGTATCGTACTACATCTATGAGAAACTCCTTTATCTTTGCACGTTAAAGTTTTGCAACCTATGATAAATGGCAATGCTTTGAGTGTTGAGTTGAGCTAATTGGCACCTTTGATTAAATAAACTAATACCTCTCTTTAAGCAAGACTACTATGTTGCTAACTTTACCCATTAAGATAATGAGGGTGCTTCTATTTGTTAGTGTATGTTTCATCAACTAGTCCCACTATTACAGTAACCTCACTCTCTCAATATATGTGCCAACGGGGATGCTCGATTTTGGTGGAACCGCACAAAAACTTTGGTGCTTCATTGCCTCGACAGCTTGAGTCCCTTTCACGTCGATCGCTAATCTCCACTTGCTTTCTTCCTTGTCGTCACGCTTGGCTTATCTCGGCTTCGATCAAAGGAAATAGTAATTGATATGCTACCTCACACAGGTTGGTACTGGTCTTTATCCCGATTATTGTGCTCGTCATATGTATTGGTAATTTGGTATTGTGCTACCGCTTGTTTGCGATTTCATAAAGGAGTAATTTGGAGCCTGAACTCGCAGGCAAATCATTACATCGGGTGATTTCGGTAGAACTGCACAAAATTATCAGATGGATAGGTACTTATGCTACTGCTATGTACTCCAAAGTTCACTCAGACAATCAGATCGACTATGGAAGCAGAACTCACAGCATTAGACACATCATGCGTCGAAGCAGAATGGCTTCAAGAGCTTTTGATGGATTTGCCGGTGGTTGATAAACTAGTGCCGGCTGTCCTTATGAACTGTGACAATCAGCGGTGATTGCCAAGGCTAAGAGTTCAAAGGACAACATGAAATCCACAAAAGCACATAAGAAGAAGATTGAAATCTGTCCGAAAATCAAGAAACTCAAGTAATAGCGTTGGATTATATCCAGACGGCTAAGAATCTGGCAGAACCCTTTTACGAAAGGGCTATCACGAGACGATGTTGACAAGAAGTGCCTATATTCCTTCGAGTATCAACCGGGCGTCAACCAATTGTCAAACTCCAAGTATTAGGAGAGTGAACACCAAAAGTATTGCTTGGTGCATAGCCCGGAAAATGCAGTCAGTCTTTGGTCCCAACTTGTGCCTTTTGGTTATCGGCACATATGGTAGCGAACTATATGGCATGGAGTCTAAAGATTCCGGACAAGTTGGTTGGCAGCGTATATTCATACGGCACTTAATCGATGCGCACGCCAAGGATGCTCCATTTCAGCTTGAACTGCACAAAAAATTTGTGTGGTTCATTTTCTCAACGCCTCCTTTCTAAATACGCAATGTAGAATTTTGGCGAGATCTGAGGACCAAGATGAGCGATAAACTAGTTGGATGAAAGTAGTGGCCAAGTTGCTCAAACCTCCCTCGACGCGAGGCCACTATTTGAGGATAAACCTACAAGCAAAGTTCAGATTGTCATGCTTTGCCTCTTATGTACTCAAAAGTTTACTCGTACAAGAACTAATTTTGGCAAGAAGTACCTCCGATTGAACACCATTTACCAAAGATATGTACCCTAGGTAATTAAAGTTCGTCCATGGATAATATTGGCTGTGATCTCAATCATTTGGATGCATAAACATCTTGAACATGTGTATATCTGAATCTTTTGTGAATTATGTATGAATATTGTCGTGTGATCTATCAATCATTTGGATGCATAGATATCTTTGAGCTTGTGTATATATGAATCTTTTGAGTTGTTGATAGTGAATGTTGGCTATGAATATGAACGTGTCCTGTGAACCTGAGTTTGATATGAATGTTTACCTTTTCTATTGTATTTGTGTGTAAACTTGTTAGTATGCCTACTGTCGGGTATAAAACGCGGGTCTCTTATAAAAGTAATGCTGTGTCCAATTTATGTTTTCCCTTCTAACCACATTATATATATTTATATTATTACTATTATCATATATTTTGTAGAGACTTATATATACATTATAAAAACATCCCACATGTTATTAACTTATAAAAGTAAATGTTTAATGGAAAATCCTGGTTGTTTTTGACTCACAGGCAAGGAAAATCCTGGTGATTGCGTACGAAAGCTTGCGAAGATTTTAAGGACCAATTTAATAATACTTGGCGCTCATTTTTTTGAGCAATAACTTCGCTAATTTCTTAATTATATATATAAAAAATGTGCCTCTCGGTTTATTCTTTGATATTAATTGCTCCTTCTAACATAACATTATATATATAACGTGCCCACCTAATCCATGTATTTCAAGGAAGTGCAAATGGGATGGGATTTCTTAGAAAATATAAATGGGCCTGATTGACGCGAAATTATTTGTTCACCCAAATTGACAAATGGACTGTACATTCTAGAAAACATGGGTTAAATATATGCCACATTTTTGCGAGGTACGACATGTGGGCCAATAGGTAAATTGAAGCCTCTTGAAGCGTTGTCAACTTGGTCGACAAATGATTGTGTCATCCACAGCCATTGGATTTATATCCAACGGCGGCATGCACCTTCAATCTCTCGTCTTCTTCCTCCGACATCGCCGGACCGCTGGTGCGGCCTCCGGCTTAGCGGCTCGCTTAGCACGCATCGCCGTGAAGCGCCACCCCACCGCCGACCAAAGAGCTATCCCTCCACCCTCGACACCTCTGTTATTCTCCACAGACTACAGCCCCACGCCGCAATGAACCAGTTATAACCCTTCTCCTCCTCTCAATCTGCTGACTCCTTTGCGGCGTTTTCCCCATCTACGAAGTCGTTCCCATATTCGGGGCCTCGCCGCCCAAAGGCCTCGCTGTGTTCGGGTGCGGCGTGGTCAACAAACGAGTCATCGGAAGAGGATCAGACGTGGAGAGTTCGACGGCTGGGACCCACGAGGTCCATGGTCGCACGCGAGAAAGTTCCTCCTTATTAATTTGGAAAAAAAATGTTTCCTCCACCGACAGCTGGGACCCACGGCTGTATCTTCACACGGAAGGAAGTGCCTCCTTGTTTTGAAAAAAATTATTCATCCCGTTGATATTTGGGACCCGTGGGTTGGTGGACCGACTTGTGGGCTGCTAAGCGGATGTACGCGCGGCTTTGTCAACTCAATCAACAAATGATTCTAGCAAATGGACCGTTGGATGTTAATCCAATAGCCGTGCTCCTTCTTCAACCTCTGTTCTTGCTCCTGTCTCCCATGCACATGGCTGTCTTTGCTGCCGCACCCAAACCGATGAAGTATCCCACTCCTCTCCATCTGCGATTCCACCGCCGTCATCCCCATCTACGGTCGTTCGATGCAGGTGCGCTTCGGCCGCGGTGTGGTCAACGTGGTCGACAAACCGAGAGTCATCGGAAGATGACTATGTCGTGAGAGGTCGGCGGTGGGAACGCACACGCCCATGGAAGCATGCATGCAACGGAACGCGGCGAGGTCGGCGTGGTCAAGGAACGACTTCCATCGGAAGTATCTTTGACGTGGAGAGTCTCGGTGGGTCAACGGCCGCAGACAAGTAGTGCCTCCTTATCGCGCGGAAAATAATGATTCCTCCAAGCGGCAATGAGGGCCTTGGGCGAGCCACCGTATTTTGCAAAAAACGCTTTGCCCTCGACTGCTGGGACCCACTGACAGACCACCGTATTTAGCGAAAAAACGTCCCCCCTCATTTGTCAGTCGGACCCACCGGAAGTGCCTCCTTATTACGCACAAAAAATGAATACTCCCCCTCGCTAGCTAGGACCCACCTTGGTGGGAGGCTGACTTAATGGGCCTACTAAGTTGGCGGGGACAAAGGGCTTTGTCAACTTAGTCAATATGAACGATTCTAGCTCTAGTGACCGTCACGATGTCCATCCAACAGTCGCGATGCTTCTTCAACCTCTGGTCTTCTTGCTCCACCGGCCAAACCAAATGCGCCGGTCGTGCCTCATGCTCCACGCCTCCCGTGGCCCATTGTCGCCACGAGGCCTCACCGCCCCTACTATTCCCACCGCTGGCGGGAGCCTGGCGCGATGGCAACCTCACACTGCAGCCAACCAACGGTGAACCTCAGATTACTCCTCTCCACGCGGGCTTCCTTTGCCCGCGTCTTCCCGGCTCCGCGTCATCCCCTTCCTAGGCCTCGGTCGTCCACCGCCGTGGTGCTCTCAAGGGCGTGGTCGGCGTGGTCAAGGAGCGACTTCCATCGGAAGAGTATTATGCGATGGAGAGGTGACGATACCGGGTCCATGGCCACAGCCAGTTTTTTGTTATTTGCCAAGTAAAGTCGCTTTGTCGAGGCTGTTGGGCTGCAAATCTTTCAAGACAAGGAGAGCTTTCATTAATTTGGCGAGAAAATGGCCCATCAAGAATGAGAAATGGGATGTACATTTTAAAACACATCAAACCGGCAATTAGTTTCGAATATCTTTTTTTTCATTTCGAGATTTTAAATTACATTAATTTTTATGCGTGGAGAATTTGTTGGATTTTATATTGATATAAATTTGTTTTTAAAATCAATTTGAATGTGAGTGGAAATTTCGGGATTAAAAACAGTTCGGACCGCACCAAAATATGCAAAGTTTCGTATAATTTTTTAACCGTGGCCATAGTATGGGCTATAATGCTAACAAAAAGAATATGGGCTCCAAAAAAACCCTTAAAAATTAGCAAATGGGCTGTAAATTATTAGAAATAATGGCAGATGGGCTGTATGTTGTTTTTCACAGATTTGAGGCTTTCCTAAAAAAGGTTGACGCGACAAGGATCGTTGGATGGCCATCCAACGGCCGTCAGGTCTTCTTGAATCTCTGCTCTTCTGCTCGGCCGCTCAAACAAGCGCCCGGCGGACTGCTGCTCCCTCCTCCCAGCGGCCGGCTATCTTGCCTTGTGAGCCTCACCGCCCCACCGTACTCCCCATCGCTGGCTTAGCTATCCTCTACTCACCCACACCACGTCTGTTATTCTCCGTGACGGCGAACCGATAAACCCTCGCTGATCGTACTCCCCTCCGTGTGGAAACAAGCTGCCGAAGTCTTCCTGCCTCCGTGTCGTTCCCTTCCTAGGCCTCGCCGTCGTCCACCGCCTCGGTGCACTCGGGCGCTGCCTGGTCAACGTGGTCAATCTGACCGACATGCATCTGAAGTGGATCAGATGGAGAGGCCGACAGCCGGGTCCACGACCGCACGCGAAGGAAATGCCTCCTTATTATGCGCAAAATAATGATTCCTCCACTCCGACATCAGGGACCCACGAAAAGGGCCTCTGTATTTCGCGAAAAAAGTTACCGCCCGGCTGACATCTCGGACCCACCAGCTATATCTTATACGAAAGGAAGTGCCTCCTTATTACGCACAAAAAAATGAATACTCCGCATTAGCTGGGACCCAGTATAGTGGCGAGGCTGACGTGGGCCTACTAAGTTGGCCGGAACGGAGGGCTTTGTCAACTTAGTCAATATGCATGATTCTAGCTCTAGTGACCGTGCGATGTCCATCCAACGGCCGTAGTGCTTCTTCAACCTCTGGTCTTCTTGCTCCGGCCGCCCAAACTAAGCGCCGGTCGTGCCTCGTGCTCCCGCCTCCGTGGTCGGCTGCGATGCGCGTGAGGCCTCGCCGCCTTCTACTACTCCCACCGCTGGCGGGCCATCCCTCTACTCACCCACACCCCTGTTATTCTGCGGCGACGCAGCCTCACACATGACCGAACAAGTGAACCCTCATACTCCTCTCTGGCGTTGGGCATCCCTTGCCAAGCGTCTTCCCGGATCCGCGTCGTCCCTTCCTAGGCCTCGCCGTAGTCCACCGCCACTGGTGCTCTCGGCGGTGTGGTCAAGGTGGTCGAGAATGGCTTCCATCGGACGTGGATCATGACGTGGAGAGGTCGACAATTGGGTCCACGGGCCGCAGCAAGGAAGTGCCTCCCTTATTACAGCGCAAAAATAATTATTCCTCCACCGACAATGGGGACCCACGGATGGGCCACCGTATTTAGCGAAAAAAACGATTCGCCGACATTGCTGGGACCCACCGACTACATCTTCACACGCAAGGAAGTGCGTCCGGCAAAAAAGCGATTCGCCCCGCAATCTTTGGGACCCACTAAATTTACATCTTCGCACGCAGCGAAGTGCGTCCGGCAAAAAAAACGATTCGCCCCCGACCGTTGGGACCCACCAGCTACATCTTCGCACGCAAGGAAGTGCTCGATACCGGACCCACCTGGTCGGCGTCGCATGGCGTTGTCATGCGGTGGTCGCTAACGTTAATGCGTACATCCGGTCGATGTAGAGGCGCCAGACGCGTCGTAGATGTAGAGGCGCGCATGTGTTAAGTAGTAGAGGCGCTGCACGTAGCATGTACGTCGCATTACATCCGCGAGGGTGTAAGAAAGAAAATACGGACCACGCACGCATACATACGGGCAGGGTCTCAACGCATACTCGCGCATACGTATATGGCTGGGTCGAACGGAGAAACAAAGGCTAAATGCCGTGTTCATGGGGAGCCAACGGCTGGTCGAAGCGGAATGCGTGGTCGTGTTCAACGGGAGGGCTTGGACGGAACAGGCGATGGAAACGAGGCCTGGCGTACCGCACAACGGAGGAAACGACCTTGTGTTCGACCGGCTACATTCGAAACGGGGGTCCTGTTGATTGGGAGGGGTGTGGCGTACCGCAAAACGGAGGAAACGGACCTCCTACGGTCGAAATGGGGGTCCTGTTGATCGGGAGGGGTGTGGCGTACAGCAAAACGGAGAAGCGGACCTCCCTACGGTCAGCAGGGGTCCTGTTGATCGGGAGGGGTGTGGCGTGCCGCAAAACGGACGAAAGCGGACTTGTGTTGGGCGCCACGGTCGGCAGCGGGGTCTTGTTCATCGGGAGGTGTGGCGACCGCAAAAGCAGGACTCCACGGGATACTGTTCATCTCCACCGTCGACCTCCTCCAGCCTCCACGGGCTCCTGTTCATCCAGCCTCCACCGCGCTACTCCACCAAGCTCTTGTTCAACCACCCTCCACGGGCACTCCTCCACCGTCTCACATTCATCCAGCCCTCCACACCATGGGGGTCCTGTTCAACCACCCCTCCACGGCCACCCTCCACCATCTCTTTGTTCATCCAGACCCTCCACACCACGGGTCTGTTCATCCAAAGGCAACGCCACCGCTCCTTCATTCATCCAACCCCCCGCAACGCCATCGCTCACCCAATCGATCGGCTTGATTAGCAGCGATGGCGAAGAATCGCTCCATCGGGTTAAGTTATCAGCCATCGATCGATCGCTCGGGTTCGATAACGCTTTCTTGATTGCGGTGCAATCGCCGGGTTGATTAGAGCCCAACGCCTCGATCGGGTTGATTAGAATAACGCCTCGCACACACGCCAAGCACGTCGTACGAGAAACGCAGCGCATCGCCGGCCCCGACCTCCCACCGTAACCGGCAACTCCCGAAATTTTCCTCCCTCGCTTCTACCACGGTTTTTACTGTCATGGGCGGCCCAAAGAATGTCATGCAAATTGCGTCTCCGGCCCGCCCGGGATGAAAAGCCCATTTTCTATCATGATTTTTTCTCATAGAAGTAGGAGCCCACCACATCTATGATGATACTGGGTTTTGTCACAATTATCATCATAGAAGTGTCATATGTATGACAGAAAAAAATTTCGTTCGGCCCAAAATGTCACGGATGTGTCTTTTTTTGTAGTGCAGGTTGTATGATATATATGTTTTTATGGATGATCTTGTGATGTTCTTTTTTTCCTGTGGTCTGTGTTAGATATTTGTGATATATGCATGGGCTATACATATGAATATGAATTCTTGAACATCTTGTAAATCAATGATAGAGATGGCAAAGAAGGAGATTTGCCGTACGTGCATCTGGACACTTTGCCGTCTGGCCGCGTACGGCAAAGACTTTTGTTTCTTTGTTGCCCCGCCAAAGGGGCGACAAAGCACGCCGTTAGCCACCTAACGGACCAAACCTGCCACGTGTGCCGTCCAGGCTCTTTGTCGTCTGCTAGCGGACTGCAAAGACCATTTCATCTTTGCCGTCGACTAGCGTACGGCAAATAACCCTTTGTCAGTAGCTTATTCACCGGACTGTTGCCGTCTGTGGCGAACGGGCGGCAAAGGTCTTTGCCGTCCGCCAAGTGTGTCTTTGCCATCCACCATGGCTGACGGCAAAGTTCCTGATTCCTGTAGTATCATCGCCATGAAGGCCAAGGACCAGAGGGAGAACCTCTCCCCATCTAGGGGGGAGGCCATGGAGGAAGAAGCACAAGGGGGAGAACCTCTCCTCCTCTCTCTCTCTCGGTGGCGTCGGAGTGCCATCGGGAGGGGAATCATCGCCGCGGTGATCGTCTTCATCAACATCACCACCATCATCAGCATCTTCATCTCTTTTACGCGGTCCACTCTCCCGCACCCCGCTGTAATCCCTACTTGAACATGGTGCTTTATGCCACATATTATGATCCAATGATGTGTTGCCATCCTATGATGTTTTGAGTAGATATCCTTTGTCTTTGGGTTGATTGATGATCTAGATTGGTATGCGTTGTATGTTTTATTTTGGTGCTATCCTATGGTGCCCTCCGTGTCGCACAAGCGTGAGGGATTTCCGCTGTAGGGTGTTGCAATATGTCCATGGTTTGCTTATTTGTGTTGCATGAGTGACTGAAACACAAACACGGATAAGCGAGACATGGCGTATGGGAATAAAGAGGACTTGATACTTTAATGCTATGGTTGGGTTTTACCTTAATGATCTTTAGTAGTTGCGGATGCTTGCTAGAGTTCCAATCATAAGTGCATATGATCCAAGACGAGAAAGTATGTTAGCTTATGCCTCTCCCTCATATGAAATTGCAATAGTGATTACCGGTCTTGTTAACAATTGCCTAGGACAATTCCGCACACCGATCCACCATTATTCCACACTCGCTATTTATAATATTTAGTAATATGTTCTAACTTTATGATAACAACACCTACTTTTATATTTTAGCTCTCCGTTATCATGCAAAGTTATCCTCTTCATACCCACAACGTAGTTTTATTTCTCGTTTCTAGTTGGAAGCAAACGTTCGATTCGTAAATGAGAGTCGTATCAGTTGTAGATAGGGCTTGAGAGAATATTGATCTTACCTTTAGCTCCTTGTGGGTTTGACACTCCATACTTATCACTTCCACCATTGGAATTGCTACGATGATTCCCTGCACTTGGGGATTATCAGGCCCCAAGATGGGATCTCACGGGTACAGAAGGTTGTGACAGTGGAAAATAGGTTTCGTGGCTCTCCTAGATCTTTTCAGGGTATAAGAGTATATATAGGCGAAAGAAGTACGTCGGTGGAGCTACGTGGGGCCCATGAGGGTGGGGGGCGCGCCTCCCTGCCTCGTGGCTGCCTCGTTGCTTCCTTGACGTCCACTCCAAGTATCCTGGATTGCGTTTGTTCCAAAAACGATCCTCACAAAGGTTTCATTCCGTTTGGATTCCGTTTGATATTCCTTTTCTGCGAAACACTGAAATAGGCCAAAAAAACAACAATTTGCACTAGGCCTTCGGTTAATAGGTTAGTCCCAAAAATAATATAAAAATGCATAATAAAACCCATTAAACATCCAAAAGCAGATAATATAATAGCATGGAACAATAAAAATTATAGATACGTTGGAGACGATCAAGCATCCCCAAGCTTAATTCCTGCTCGTCCTCGAGTAGGTAAATGATAAAAACAGAATTTTTGATGTGGAATGCTACCTAACATAATTTTCAATGTAATTTTCTTTATTGTGGCATGAATGTTCACATCCGAAAGATTCAAGATAAAAGTTTAATATTGACATAAAAATAATAATACTTCAAGCATACTAACTAAGCAATTATGTCTTCTCAAAATAACATAGACAAAGAAAACTCATCCCTACAAAATCATATAGTTTGGCCATGCTCCATTTTTGTCACACAAAATGCTCTCATCATGCACAACCCCGATGACAAGCCAAGCAATTGTTTCATACTTCAGTATTTCTCAATTTTTTTCAACTTTCACGCAATACATGAGCGTGAGCCATGGACATAGCACTTATGGGTGGAGTAGAATATAATGTTGGGGGTTGTGTGGAGAAGACAAAAAAGGAGAAAGTCTCACATTGACGCGGCTAATCAACGGGCTAGGGAGATGCCCATCAATTGATGTCAATGCAAGGAGTAGGGATTGCCATGCAACGGATGCACTAGAGCTATAAATGTATGAAAGCTCAACAAAAGAAACTAAGTGGGTGTGCATCCAACTTGCTTGCTCACGAAGACCTAGGGCATTTGAGGAAGCCCATTGTTGGAATATAGAAGCCAAGTTCTATAATGAAAAATTCCTACTAGTATATGAAAGTGACAAAATAAGAGACTCTCTATCATAAAGATCATGGTGCTACTTTGAAGCACAAGTGTGGAAAAACGATAGTAGCATTGTCCCTTCTTTTTTTTGGGCCTTCCTTTTTTATTTGTCCTTTCTTCTTATTTTTTATGTTTTTGGCCTTTTTTTATTTGGCCTTTCTCTTTTTTTTCATGGGACAATGCTCTATTAATGATGATCATCACACTTCTATTTATTTACAACTCAATGATTACAACTCGATACTAGAACAAAATATGACTCTATATGAGTGCCTCCGGTGAAGGAAATATGTCCTAGAGGCAATAATAAAGTTATTATTTATTTCCTTATATCATGATAAATGTTTATTATTCATGCTAGAATTGTATTAACCGGAAACATAATACATGTGTGAATACATAGACAAACAGAGTGTCACTAGTATGCCTCTACTTGACTAGCTCGTTGATCAAAGATGGTTATGTTTCCTAGCCATAGACATGAGTTGTCATTTGATTAACGGGATCACATCATTAGGAGAATGATGTGATTGACATGACCCATTCCGTTAGCTTAGCACACGATCGCTTTAGTATGTTGCTATTGCTTTCTTCATGACTTATACATGTTCCTATGACTATGAGATTATGCAACTCCGTTTACGGATGAACACTTTATGTGCTACCAAAGCGTCTAGCGTAAGCGGGTGATTATAAAGGTGCTCTCTGGTGTCTCAGAAGGTACTTGTTGGGTTGGCGTATTTCGAGATTAGGATTTGTCACTCTGATTGTCGGAGAGGTATCTCTGGGCCCACTCGGTAATGCACATCACTTAAGCCTTGCAAGCATTGCAACTAATGAGTTAGTTGCGGAATGATGTATTACAGAATGAGTAAAGAGACTTGCCGGTAACGAGATTGAACTAGGTATTGAGATACCGACGATCGAATCTCGGGCAAGCAACATACCGATGACAAAGGGAACAACGTATGTTGTTATGCGGTCTGACCGATAAAGATCTTCGTAGAATATGTGGGAGCCAATATGAGCATCTAGGTTCCGCTATTGGTTATTGGTCGGAGACGTGTCTCGGTCATGTCTACATAGTTCTCGAACCCGTAGGGTCCGCACGCTTAACGTTTCGATGATAGTTATATTATGAGTTTATATGTCTTGATGTACCGACGGTTGTTCGGAGTCCCGGATATGATCACGGACATGACGAGGAGTCTCGAAATGGTCGAGACATGAAGATTGAAATATTGGAAGCCTATGTTTGGATATCGGAAGTGTTCCGGGTGTAATCGGGATTTTACCGGAGTACCGGAGGGGTTACCGGAACCCCCCGGGGGTTAATGGGCCTTAGTGGGCCTTTGCGGAGAAGAGGAGAGGCGGCGAGGGCTGGGCTGCGTGCCCCTCCCCCCTAGTCCGAATAGGACAAGGAGAGGGGGGCGGCGCGCCCCCTTCCTTCCTCTCCCCCCCCCCCCGCAAGTCCTAATCCAACTAGGAAAGGGGGGAGTCCTACTCCCAGTGGGAGTAGGACTCCTCCTGGCGCGCCCCCTCTAGGCCGGCCGCACCTCCCCCCTTGCTCCTTTATATACTGGGGCAGGGGGCACCCTTGATCGTTTGATCTTTTAGCCATGTGCGGTGCCCCCCTCCACTATAGTCCACCTCGATAATACTGTAGCGGTGCTTAGGCGAAGCCCTGCGTCGGTAGAACATCATCATCGTCACCATGCCATCATGCTGACGAAACTCTCCCAAAACACTCGGCTGGATCGGAGTTCGAGGGACGTAATCGGGCTGAACGTGTGCTGAACTCGGAGGTGTCGTGCGTTCGGTACTTGATCGGTCGGATCGTGAAGACGTACGACTACATCAACCGCGTTGTGCTAACGCTTCGCTTCGGTCTCACGAGTGCGTGGACAATACTCTCCCCTCTCATTGCTATGCATCACCATGATCTTCTGCGATCTCACGAGGATTTTTTTTAAAATTACTCGTTCCCCAACGATGGCATCCGAGCCTGGTTTTTATGCGTTGATGTTATATGCACGAGTAGAACACAAGTGAGTTGTGGGCGATATAAGTCATCGCTTACCGACATGTCATACTTTGGTTGGCGGTATTGTTGGATGAAGCGGCCGGACCCGACATTACGTTACGCTTGGCGAGGCGGTTCTACCGGCGTGCTTTGCACATAGGTGGGCTGGCGGTGTCGGTTCTCCAACTTTAGTTGAACCGAGTGTGGCAACACCCGGTCCTTGCAAAGGTTAAAACAGCACCAACTTGACAAACTATCGTTGTGGTTTTGATGCGTAGGTAAGAACGGTTCTTGCTAAGCCCGTAGCAGCCTCATAAAACTTGCAACAACAAAGTAGAGGACGTATAACTTGTTTTTGCAGGGCATGTTGTGATGTGATATGGTCAAGACATGATGCTAAATTTTATTGTATGAGATGATCATGTTTTGTAACCGAGTTATCGACAACTGGCGAGAGCCATATGGTTGTCGCTTTATTGTATGCAATGCAATCATACGTAATGCTTTACTTTATCACTAAGAGGTAGCGAAAGTCGTAGAAGCATAAGATTGGCGAGACGACAACGATGCTACGATGGAGATTAAGGTGTCGCGCCGGTGACGATGGTGATCATGACGGTGCTTTGGAGATGGAGATCACAAGCACGAGATGATGATGGCCATATCATATCACTTATATTGATTGCATATGATGTTTATCTTTTATGCATCTTATCTTGCTTTGATTGACGATAGCATTATAAGATGATCTCTCACTAAATTACAAGATAAAAGTGTTCTCCCTGAGTATGCACCGTTGCCAAAGATCGTCATGCCCAGACACCATGTGATGATCGGGTGTGATAAGCTCTACGTCCATCTACAACGGGTGCAAGCCAGTTTTTCACACGCAGAATACTCAGGTTTAACTTGACAAGCCTAGCATATGCAGATATGGCCTCGGAACACTGAGACCGAAAGGTGGAGCGTGAATCATATAGTAGATATGATCAACATAATGATGTTCACCATTGAAAGCTACTCCATTTCACGTGATGATCGGTTATGGTTTAGTTGATATGGATCACGTGATCACTTAGAGGATTAGAGGGATGTCTATCTAAGTGGGAGTTCTTAAGTAATATGATTAAATTGAACTTAAATGAACTTAGTCCTGATAGTATTTTGCAAATTATGTTGTAGATCAATAGCTCACATTGTTGCTTCCCTATGTTTATTTTGATATGTTTCTAGAGAAAAACTATGTTGAAAGATGTTAGTAGAAATGATGCAGATTGGATCCATGATCTGAGGATTATCCTCATTGTTGCACAGAAGAATTATGTCCTTGATGCACCGCTAGGTGACAGACCTATTGCAGGAGCAAATGCAGACGTTATGAATGTTTGGCTAGCTCAATATGATTACTACTTGATAAATTAGTGCACCATGCTTAACGGCTTAGAATCGGGACTTCAAAGATGTTTTGAACGCCATGGACCATATGAGATGTTCCAGGAGTTGAAGTTAATATTTCAAGCAAATACCCGAGTTGAGAGATATGAAGTCTCCAACAAGTTCTATAGCTAAAAGATGGAGGAGAATAGCTCAAGTAGTGAGCATGTGCTCAGATTGTCCTGGTACTACAATCGCTTGAATCAAGTGGGAGTTAATCTTCCGGATAAAATAGTGATTGATGTAATTCTCTTGTCACCATCACCAAGTTAGTAGAACTTCGTGATGAACTATAGTATGCAAGGGATGACAAAAACAATTCCCAAGCTCTTACATGATGCTAAAATCGACGAAGGTAGAAATCAAGAAAAAACATCAAGTGTTGATGGTTGACAAGACCACTAGTTTCAAGAAAAGGGGCAAAGGGAAGAAGGGGAACTTCAAGAAGAACGGCAAGCAAGTTGCTGCTCAAGTGAAGAAGCCCAAGTCTGGACCTAAGCCTGAGACTAAGTGCTTCTGCTGCAAAGGAACTGGTCACTGGAAGCGGAACTACCCCAAGTATTTGGCGGATAAGAAGGATGGCAAAGTGAACAAAGGTATATTTGATATACAGATAATTGATGTGTACTTTACCAGTGTTCGTAGCAACCCCCCGGTATTTGATACTGGTTCAGTTGCTAAGAGTAGTAACTTGAAACGGGAGTTGCAGAATGAACAGAAACTAGTTAAGGGTGAAGTGACGATGTGTGTTGGAAGTAGTTCCAAGATTGATATGATCATCATCGCACACTCCCTATACTTTCGGGATTAGTGTTGAACCTAAATAAGTGTTATTTGGTGTTTGCATTGAGCATGAATATGATTTGATCATGTTTATTGCAATACGGTTATTCATTTAAGTTAGAGAATAATTGTTGTTCTGTTTACATGAATAAAACCTTATATGGTTACACACCCAATGAAAATGGTTCGTTGGATCTCGATCGTAGTGATACACATATTCATAATATTGAAGCCAAAAGATTCAAAGTTAATAATGATAGTGCAACTTATTTGTGGCACTGCCGATTAGGTCATATTGGTGTAAAGCGCATGAAGAAATTCCATGCTGATGGGCTTTTGGAATCACTTCATTACGAATCACTTGATGCTTGCGAACCATGCCTCTTGGGCAAGATGACTAAAAAGCCGTTCTCCGGAAAAATGGAGCGAGCAACAGATTTCTTGGAAATCATACATACTGATGTATGTGGTCCGATGAATATTGGGGCTCGCGGCAGGTATCGTTATTTTCAGACCTTCACAGATGATTTGAGCAGATATGGGCATATCTGCTTGATGAAACATAAAAGTCTGAAACATTTGAAAAGTTCATATAATTTCAGAGTGAAGTAGAAAATCATCGTAACAAGAAAATGAAGTTTCTACGATCTGATCGTGGAGGAGAATATTTGAGTTACGAGTTTGGTCTTCATTTGAAACAATGCGGAATAGTTTCGCAACTCACGCCACCTGGAACACCACAGCGTAATGGTGTGTCCGAACGTCATAACCGTACTTTATTAGATTTGGTGTGATCTATGATGTTTCTTACCAACCTACCACTATCGTTTTGGGGTTATACATTAGAGACAGCTGCATTCACGTTAAAAAAAGGGCACCATCTAAATCCGTTGAGATGACACCTTATGAACTGTGGTTTGGCAAGAAACCAAAGTTGTCGTTTCTTAAAATTTGGGGTTACGATGCTTATAAGAAAAAGTTTCATCCTGATAAGCTCAAACCCAAGTCGGAGAAATGTGTCTTCATAGGATGCCCAAAGGAGATAGTTGGGTACACCTTCTATCACAGATCTGAAGGCAAGACATTCGTTGCTAAGAATGGATCCTTTCTAGAGAAGGAGTTTCTCTCGAAAGAAGTGAGTGGGAGGAAAGTAGAACTTGATGAGGTAATCGTACTGCTCCCTTATTGGAAAGTAGTTCATCACGAAATGCATTCTGTGACTCCTACACCGATTAGTGAGGAAGCTAATGATGATGATCATGTAACTTCAGATCAAGTTACTATCGAACCTCGTAGGTCTACCAGAGTGAGATCCGACCTACGAACTATGAGGAAGCGATGATGAGCCCAGATTCCGCAAAATGGCTTGAGGCCATGAAATCTGAGATGGGATCCATGTATGAGAACAAAGTATGGACTCTGATTGACTTGCCAAATGATCGGCGAGCCATTGAGATTAAATGGATCTTCAAGAGGAAGACGGAGGCTGATAGTAGTGTTACTATCTACAAAGCTAAAATTGTCGCAAAAGGTTTTCGACAAGTTCAAGGTGTTGACTACGATGAGAGTTTCTCACTCGTATCTATGCTTGAGTCTGTCCGAATCATGTTAGCAATTGCCGCATTTTATGAAATCTGGCAAATGGATACACAAAACTGCATTCCTTAATGGATTTATTAAAGAAGAGTTGTATATGATGCAACCAGAAGGTTTTGGCAATCCTAAAGGTGCTAACAAAATATGCAAGCTCCAGCGATCCAGCTAGGGACGGGTGCCAGCATCTCGAGTTGGAATATACGCTTTGATAAGTTGATCAAAGCATATAGTTTTATCTGAGACTTGCGATGAAGGCTGTATTTACAAGAAAGTGAGTGGGAGCACTACAACATTTCTGATAATTATATGTGAATGACATATTGTTGATCGGAAATAATGTAGAATTATTCTGCAAAGCATAAAGGAGTGCTTGAAAGGAGTTTTTCAAAGAAAAGACCTCGGTGAAGCTGCTTACATATTGAGCATCAAGATCTATAGAGATAGATCAAGACGCTTGATAAGTTTTTTCAATGAGTACATACCTTGACAAGATTTTGAAGTAGTTCAAAATGGAATAGTCAAAGAAAGAGGTCCTGCCTGTGTTACAAGGTGTGAAATTGAGTAAGACTCAAAGCCCGACCACGGCAGAAGATAGAAAGAGAATGAAAGTCATTCCCTATGTCTCAGCCATAGGTTCTATAAAGTATGCCATCTTTGTGTACCAGATCTATTGTATACCCTACCACTAAGTTTGGCAAGGAGTGCAATAGTGATCTAGGAGTAGATCATCGACGGTGGTCAAAATTATCCTTAGTGGAATAAGGATATGTTTCTCAATTATGGAAGTGACAAAAGGTTCGTGCGTAAAGGGTTACGCCGATGCAAGTTTTGACAACGATCCAGATGACTCTAGGTCTCAACGGATACATATTGAAAGTGGGAGCTATTAGCTAGAGTAGCTCAAATGCGGAGCATTGTAGACATAGAAATTTGCAAAATACTTACGGATCTGAATGTGACAGGCAGATTGACTAAAATTATCTCACAAGCAAAACATGATCACACCTTAGTACTCTTTGGGTGTTAATCACATAGCGATGTGAACTAGATTATTGACTCTAGTAAACCCTTTGGGTGTTGGTCACATGACGATGTGAACTATGGGTGTTAATCACATGGTGATGTGAACTATTGGTGTTAAATCACATGGTGATGTGAACTAGATTATTGACTCTAGTGCAAGTGGGAGACTGAAGGAAATATGCCCTAGAGGCAATAATAAAGTTATTATTTATTTCCTTATATCATGATAAATGTTTATTATTCATGCTAGAATTGTATTAACCGAAAACATAATACATGTGTGAATACATAGACAAATAGAGTGTCACTAGTATGCCTCTACTTGACTAGCTCGTTGATCAAAGATGGTTATGTTTCCTAGCCATAGACATGAGTTGTCATTTGATTAACGGGGTCACATCATTAGGAGAATGATGTGATTGACATGACCCATTCCGTTAGCTTAGCACATGATCGTTTAGTATGTTGCTATTGCTTTCTTCATGACTTATACATGTTCCTATGACTATGAGATTATGCAACTCCCGTTTACCAGATGAACACTTTGTGTGCTACCAAACATCACAACATAACTGGGTGATTATAAAGGTGCTCTACAGGTGTCTCCGAAGGTACTTGTTGGGTTGGCGTATTTCGAGATTAGGATTTGTCACTCCGATTGTCGGAGAGGTATATCTGGGCCCACTCGGTAATGCACATCACTTAAGCCTTGCAAGCATTGCAACTAATGAGTTAGTTGTGGAATGATGTATTATAGAACGAGTAAAGAGACTTGCCGATGCAGATTGAACTAGGTATTGAGATACCGACGATCGAATCTCGGGCAAGTAACATACCGATGACAAAGGGAACAACGTATGTTGTTATGCGGTCTGACCGATAAAGATCTTCGTAGAATATGTGGGAGCCAATATGAGCATCCAGGTTATGCTTATTGGTTATTGACCGGAGACGTCTCTCGGTCATGTCTCTGAGTTCTCGAACCCGTAGGGTCCGCACGCTTAACGTTTCGATAGCAGTTATATTATGAGTTTATATGTTTTGATGTACGAAGGTTGTTTGGAGTCCGGATATGATCACGGACATGACGAGGAGTCTCGAAATGGTCGAGACATGAAGATTGATATATTGGAAGCCTATGTTTGGATATCGGAAGTGTTCCGGTGAAATCGGGATTTTACCGAATCTGAGGAGGTTACCGGAACCCCTGGGGTTAATGGGCCTTCTTGCGGAGAAGAGAGAGGCGGCTAGGGCTGGGCCGCGTGCCCCTCCCCCCCTAGTCCGAATAGGACAAGGAGAGGGGGGCGGCGCCCCCCCCCTTCCTTCCTCTCCCCCCAAGTCCTAATCCAACTAGGAAAGGGGGGGAGTAGGACTCCTCCTGGCGCGCCCCCTCTAGGCTGGCCGCACCTCCCCCGTTGCACCTTTATATATGGGGGCAGGGGGGCACCCTAGAGACACAACAATTGATCGTTTGATCTTTTAGCCGTGTGCGGTGCCCCCTCCACTATAGTCCACCTCGATAATATCAGAAGTGCTTAGGCGAAGCCCTGCGTCGGTAGAACATGATCATCGTCACCACGCCGTCATGCTAACGAAACTCTCCCTCAACACTCGGCTGGATCGGAGTTCGAGGGACATCATCGGGCTGAACGTGTGTTGAACTCGGTGGTGCCGTGCGTTCGGTACTTGATCGGTCAGATCGTGAAGACGTACGACTACATCAACTGCGTTGTGCTAACGCTTCCGCTTTTGGTCTACGAGGTACGTGGACAACACTCTCCCCTCTCGTTGCTATGCATCACCATGATCTTGCGTGTGCGTAGGATTTTTTTTTTTTGAAATTACTATGTTCTCCAACATCCGGCGGTGTACCAGGATGGGCAATCAAACAAGAGTGACATGTATGAAAAATTATGCATGGTGGCCTTGCACAAATACGATGTCAACTACATGATCATGCAAGGCAATATGACAATGATGAAGCGTGTCATAATAAATGAAACGGTGGAAAGTTGCATGGCAATATATCTCGGAATGGCTACGGAAATGCCATAATAGGTAGGTATGGTGGCTGTTTTGAGGAAGATATAAGGAGGTTTATGTGTGATAGAGCGTGTCGATCACGGGGTTTGGATGCACCGGTGAAGTTTGCACCAACTCTCAAGGTGAGAAAGGGCAATGCACGGTACCGAAGAGGCTAGCAATGATGGAAAGGTGAGAGTGCGTATAATCCATGGACTCAACGTTAGTCATAAAGAACTCACATACTTATTGCAAAAATCTATAAATCATCAAAAACCAAGCATTATGCGCATGCTCCTAGGGGGGTAGATTGGTAGGAAAATACCATCGCTCGTCCCCGACCGCCACTCATAAGGATGACAATCAAAGAACACCTCATGTTTCAAATTTGTCACACAACGGTTACCATACGTGCGTGCTACAGGACTTGCAAACTTCAACACAAGTATTTCACAAATTCACAATTCACAACTCTAATATCACCATCTTCATATCTCAAAACAATCATCAAGTATCGAACTTCTCATAGTATTCAATTTACTTTATATGAAAGATTTTATTATACCCATCTTGGATGCCTACCATATTAGGACTAATTTTATAGCCAAAGCAAACTACCATGCTGTTATAAAAGACTCTCAAAATAATATAAGTGAAGCATGAGAGATCAATAATTTCTACAAAATAAAACCACCACCGTGCTCTAAAAAGGTATAAGTGAAGCACCAGAGCAAAATTATCTAGCTCAAAAGATACAAGTGAAGCACATATAGTATTCTAATAAATTCCGATTCATGTGTGTCTCTCCCAAAAGGTGTGTACAGCAAGGATGATTGTGGTAAACTAAAAATCAGATACTCAAATAATACAAGACGCTCCAAGCAAAACACATATCATGTGGTGAATAAAAATATAGCCTCAAGTAAAGTTACCGATAGACGAAGGCGAAGAGGGGATGCCTTCCGGGCATCCCCAAGCTTAGGCTTTTGGTTGTCCTTGAATTTTTCCTTAGGGTGCCTTGTGCATCCCCAAGCTTAGGCTCTTGCCACACCTTATTCCATAATCCATCAAATCTTTACCCAAAACTTGAAAACTTCACAACACAAAACTCAACAGAAAATCTCATGAGCTCCGTTAGCAAAATAAAACAAACCACCACATTAAGGTACTGTAATGAACTCATTCTTTATTTATATTGGTGTTAAACCTACTTTATTCCAACTTCTCTATGGTTAATACCCCCCCCCCCCCCGATACTAGCCATAGATTCATCAAAATAAGCAAACAACACACGAAAAACAGAATCTGTCAAACATAGAACAATCTGTAGTAATCTGTATAAAACGTATACTTCTGGAACTCCAAAAATTCTGCCAAAATAGGAAGACCTATATAATTTGTTTATTGATCTACTGCAATTTGAATCAGTATTTTATCACTTTCTGGTGATTTTTAACAATTGTTTTCGTGAGCAGGAAGTTTCTGTCTTTTTCAGCAAGATCAAATAATTATCACCCAAGAAGATCCTATAGGTATTACTTGGCACAAACACTAATTAAAACATAAAACCACATCTAACAAGAGGCTATATGAATTATTTATTACTAAACAGGAACAAAAAGCAAGGAAAAATTAAATTGGGTTGCCTCCCAACAAGCGCTATCGTTTAACGCCCCTAGCTAGGCATTGATAATTTTAATGATGCTCACATGAAAGATAGCAATTGAAACACAAAGAGAGCATCATAAAACATATAATAAACAAGTTTAAGTCTAACATGCTTCCTATGCATAGGGATTTTATAATCAAACAAAGTATTATAGCAAGCAAAAACTATCATATGCAAGGAAGAAGAAAGAAACAATAACAATCTCAACGTAACGAGAGGTAATTTAGTAACATGAAAATTTCTACAACCATATTTTCCTCTCTCCTAATAATTACATGTAGGATCATAAGCAAATTCAACAATATAGCTATCACAAAACATATTCTAAACACGATCCACATGTATGCAAAGTTGACACTCATCCAAAATAGTGGGATTAACATTAACTAAAGTCATGACCTCTCACTTTTATCAAAAACTTCATAAGATTGAACATTCTCAAAATATGTGGGATCTAAAGTTGACACTCTTCCAAACCCACTTTCAGCAATATTGCAAACACTATTATCAATCTCATATTCGTCATGGGGCTTAAATAAATTTTCAAGATCAAAAGAAGAATCACCCCAATTATGATCATTTCAACAAATAGTAGTCATAGCAAAACTAGCATCCCCAAGCTTAGGGTTTTGCATATTATTAGCACAATTGACATCAAGAGAATTTATCATAAGATTATTGCAATCATGCTTTCATCGTAGGGAATATCAAGTATGGGTGCAATAGCAACGATCTCATGTTTAACATAAGGAACTATAGCAAATTCATCTTCATAAATATTGGCATCATGGCCACAAGAATAGCAAGCATCATGTTCATCAAGGGATATTTCAATCAAATCATCGGAATCACAATTATCTATAGATTCATGCATATCATTATTTTCTTCCAAAGCAACGGTCATAAGTTCTTTGACATAGACATTATGGTCATAAGAGTATATATAGGCGAAAGAAGTAGGTCGGTGGAGCTACGAGGGGCCCACGAGGGTGGGGGCGCGCCTCCCTGCCTCGTGGCCGCCTCGTTGCTTCCTTGACATCCACTCCAAGTCTCCTAGATTGCATTTGTTCCAAAAGCGATCCTCATGAAGGTTTCATTCCGTTTGGATTACGTTTGATATTCCTTTTTGAAACACCGAAATAGGAAAAAAACAGCAATTTGCACTTGGGCCTTCATTAATAGGTTAATCCCAAAAATAATATAAAAGTGCATAATAAAGCCCATTAAACATCCAAAACAGATAATATAATAGCATGGAACAATAAAAAATTATAGATACGTTGGAGACGTATCAAGGCTCGCGGCGGGTATCATTATTTTCTAACCTTCATAGATAATTTGAGCAGATACGTGTATATCTACTTGATAAAACATAAGTCTGAAACATTTGAAAAGTTCAAAGAATTGCAGAGAGAAGTGGAAAATCATCGTAACAAGAAAATAAAGTTTCTACGATCTGATCGCGGAGACGAATATTTGAGTTACGAGTTTGGTATTCATTTGAAACTATGTGGAATAGTTTCGCAACTCACGCCACCTGGAACACCACAATGTAATGGTGTGTCCGAACGTCATAACCGTATTTTATTAGATATGGTGCGATCTATGATGTCTCTTACCTATTTACCACTATCGTTTTGGGGTTATGCATTATAGACAGCTGCATTCACGTTAAATAAGGCACCATCTAAATCCGTTGAGATGACACCATATGAACTGTGGTTTGGCAAGAAACCTAAGCTGTCGTTTATTAAAGTTTTGGGTGACAATGCTTATGTGAAAAAGTTCCAACCTAATAAGCTCGAACCCAAGTTGGAGAAATGCGTCTTCATAGGATACCCAAAGGAAACTGTTGGGTACACCTTCTATCACAAATCCGAAGGCAAGGTATTCGTTGCTAAGAATGGATCCTTTCTAGAGAAGGAGTTTCTCTCGAAAGAAGTGAGTGGGAGGAAAGTACAACTTGATGAGGTAATTGTACCTTCTCCCGAATTGGAAAATAGTTCATCACAGAAATTAGTTCCAGTGATTCCTACACCAATTAGTGAGGAAGCTAATGATGATGATCATGAAACTTTAGATAAAGTTACTACCGAAACTCGTAGGTCAACCAGAGTACGTTCCGCGCCAAAGTGGTACGGTAATATTGTTCTGGAAGTCATGTTACTAGACCATGACGAACCTACGAACTATGAGGAAGCGATGATGAGCCTAGATTCCGCAACATGGCTTGAGGCCATGAAATATGAGATGGGATCCATGTAGGAAGAACAAAGTGTGGACTTTGATTGACTTGCCCGGTGACCGGCAAGCCATTGAGAATAAATGGATCTTCAAGAGGCAGATGGACGCTGATAGTATTGTTACTATCTACAAATCTCGACTTGTTGCAAAAAGGTTTTTTGATAAGTTCAAGGTGTTGACTACGATGAGTTTTTCTCATTCGTAGCAATGCTTAAGTCTGTCCGAATCATGTTAGCAATTGCCTCATTTTATGAAATCTGGCAAATGGATATCAAAACTACATTCCTTAATGGATTTATTAAAGAAGAGTTGTATATGATACAACCAGAAGGTTTTGTCAATCTTAAAGGTGCTAACAAAATGTGCAAGCTCCAGCGATCCATCTATGGACTGGTACAAGCATCACGGAGTTGGAATATACGCTTTGATGAGTTGATCAAAGCATATAGTTTCTCTGAGACTTGCGGTGAAGCCTATATTTACAAGAAAGTGAGTGGGAGCACTACAACCTTTACGATAAGTATATGTGAATGACATATTGTTGATCGGAAATGATGTAGAATTTTACGGAAAGCATAAATGAGTGTTTGAAAGGAGTTTTTCAAAGAAAGACCTCGATGAAGTTGCTTACATATTGGGCATCAAGATCTATAGAGATAGATCAAGAAGCTTGATAAGATTTTTCAATGAGTACATACCTTGACAAGTTTTTGAAGTAGTTCAAAATGGAGCAGTCAAAGAAGGAGTTCTTGCTGTGATTACAGTAACGTGTAAAGTTGAGTAAGACTCAAAACACGACCACGGTAGAAAATAGAAAGAAAATGAAAGTCATTCCCTATGCCTCAGCCATAGGTTCTATAAAGTATGTTATGCTGTGTACCAAACCTATTGTGTACCTTGCCATGAGTTTGGCAAGAAGTGCGATATTGATCCAGAGTGGATCACTTGACAATGATCAAAATTATCCTTAGAAGACTAAGGAGATATTTCTACCGGTTATGGAGGTGATAAAGAGTTCGGCCGTAAAGAGTTACGTTGATGCAAGCTTTTACACCGATCCGGATGACTCGAGTCTCAATCTGGATACATATTGAAAGTGGGAGCAATTAGCTAGAGTAGCTCCATGCAGAAACCTTTGTAGACATAGAAAATTTGCAAAATACATACGACTCTGAATATGACAGACCCATTGACTAAGCTTCTCTCACAAGCAAAACATGATCATACCTTAGTACTCTTTGGGTGTTAATCACATAGAGATGTGAACTAGATTATTGACTCTAGTAAAACCCTTTTGGTATTAGTCATGTGGCGATGTGAACTAATCACATGGTGATGTGAACTATTGGTGTTAAATCACATGGCGATGTGAACTAGATTATTAACTCTAGTGCAAGTGGGAGATCTGAAGGAAATATGCCCTAGAGGCAATAATAAAGTTGTTATTTATATTTCCTTATATCATGATAAATGTTTATTATTCATGCTAGAATTGTATTAACGAGAAACTTGATACATGTGTGAATACATAGATAAAAAAAGTGTCCCTAGTATGCCTCTACTAGACTAGCTCGTTAATCAAAGATGGTTAAGTTTCACGACCATAGACATGTTTTGTCATTTGATGAACGGGATCACATCATTAGGAGAATGATGTGATGGACAAGACCCATCCGTTAGCTTAGCATAATGATCTTATAGTTTTATTGCTATTGTTTTCTTCATGACTTATACATATTCCTCTGACTATGAGATTATGCAACTCCCGAATACCGGAGGAACACTTTGTGTGCTATCAAACATCACAACGTAACTGGGTGATTATAAAGGCGGCTCTCGATTGTCTCCGATGGTGTTTGTTGAGTTGGCATAGATCAAGATTAGGATTTGTCACTCCGTGTATCGGAGAGGTATCTCTGGGCCCTCTCGGTAATGCTCATCACTATAAGCCTTGCAAGCAATGTGACTAATGAGTTAGTTGCGGGATGATGCATTACTGAACGAGTAAAGAGACTTTCGATGTGAGATTAAACTAGGTATGATGATACAAACGGTGATTGAATCTCGGGCGGAGTAACATTATCGATGACAAAGGGAATGACGTATGTTGTTATGCGGTTTGACCGATAAAGATCTTCATAGAATATGTAGGAGCCAATATGAGCATCCAGGTTCCGCTATTGGTTATTGACCGGAGATGTGTCTCGGTCATGTCTACATAGTTCTCGAACCCGTAGGGTCCACACGCTTAACGTTCGATGACGATTTGTATTATGAGTTATGTGATTCGATGACCAAAGTTTGTTCGGAGTCCCGAATGAGATCACGGACATGACGAGGAGTCTTGAAATGGTCGAGAGGTAAAGATTCATATATAGGACGATGGTATTTGGACACTGGAAGTGATTCGGGTGATACCGGGTCACCGGAAGTGGTTCCGGACAAACCCCGGCAAAGATATGGGCTTAATGGGCCAAGTAAGGGAACACACTAGCCCACAAGGGGCTGGTGCGCCCCCTATAGGGCCAGCCACGTGGGGAGAAAGGGAAAGGAGAGGAGGAAAAGGAAAGTATGAAATAAGACTCCTACTTCCTTCCCCTTCCCCCTCCTTCATTTCCCCCTTGTCCAAATATGGTAAGGGGGGGAATGGACTAGGGGCCCAAGTAGGATTCCTCCTACACAGGCACGCCTAAACTGCCTTCCTCCCTCTCCCTCCTTTATATACGTGGGGAGGCACCCCTAGAACGCACATCAATTGTTCCCTAGCCGTGTGCGGCGCCCCCTCCACGATTAACACCTCGGTCATATCGTGCGTAATGCTTAGGCGAAGCCTGTGGCACCGTAACTTCATCATCACCGTTGCCACGCCGTCGTGCTGACGGAACTCTCCCTCGTCCTCAACTGGATTAAGAGCTCGAGGGACGTCATCGTGCTGAACGTGTGCTGAACATGGAGGTGCCGTACATTCGGTACTTGGATCGGTTGGATCGCGAAGATGTTCGACTACATCAACCGCGTTACTAAACTCTTCCGCTTTCGGTCTACGAGGGTACATGGACACACTCTCCCCGCTCGTTGCTATGCTTCTCCTAGATAGATCTTGCATGATCGTAGGAATTTTTTTGAAATACTATGTTCCCCAACACCAACACAACAGCCAAGATCTCCTTCTCATCGTCAGATGAGGAATCGTCGGAATCGGAAAGGAAATTGTGAAAAAAGAACTCATCGGCGGAATCCATTTTGTACCTTGGCAAACTGTCGAACATCTTGCGGCCGTCGACGATGGAGACGGCTGGCGAAGGGAGTCGCGCCGCCCTCGGACCAGCTAGTTGCCCTGGAGGCATCCGACGAGTGTGCTGGTGAGGATCTGGACGGGGCAGCGAGGCGGCTTCTCGGTCGCGGTCGTGGTTGTGTCGGGCGAGCGGGGGTGGGAAGCTTTCGGTTCCCCGGCGGCAAGACTGCGGTGGCGGGCGACGTGGAAGGTGGCGGCGTTGCAGAGGGGATGTTGTGGCGTTGGCAGCTGGCAGAGCCACCGGAGAAATGGGCGGTGTGGGCGGCGGCGGCGGCGACGACGAAGGAGGCTGGCGAGGGCTTGTCGGAATGGGAGAGGATGGCCAATGTGCCGCAAACCGGTGAACGAGGGAGAAGGCGGTACGGCAGCGTCGTCAGCGATGTCCGCCGACGCAAATCCGGCTCAAAAATGGGCCAGAAATGGGTCGGCAAGCGGACAAAAAGCGGACGCACGTCCGTTTAGGTCGGCGCGTTGAGCTGACTTTTCTGTCCGTACCGACTCAAAAGGACGCGGGACGGACAAAATGAGTCGCCGCATTGGAGTTGCTCTAAACATCCCTACTTTATGTAGGGATGAACTAGCTCATTCATGCTTGAGTAATACAACTTGTTTTTCCCCTGCAAAAAAAAGGTAAACCTTGCTTTTGGTCAAATTCTTTTGTTTTGTTGTTCGACTAGTTTTCTAATTTTTATGCAGGAGAAAGTAGAAAAGGAGATAACAGAATGGGATGACCATTTGCCGTGCAAAACAGGTTAAATATACAAATAAAACATATGAAATAAGAAAAAGTAAAATACCAAGAAATATTACCAAAAAAGAATAAAAATTTTCCCTAATAATAAAGCGGCTATTGCTTTTGTTTGCTCACCGTCACGGCGTTTTTGCAAAAAATTCCTTGTACTTTTTAATAATTGAACCCACAATCCCTTTTTAACTGGATATAGGAAAACGTTCTGTTTTCACAAAATAACCCCTACATTTGTAAGAATTCAACCCACACTCCTTTATTCCATCCCTTGACCCCGGCTGCATCTTTTCTTTTTCGAAACAGAGGCAAAGATTGCCTCATCTATTAATTAAGTAGAAGAGAATTGCCCGGTTAATTACGGAAAACCGGGCAAAAACCGGAACAACATGGGCGAAACCCACTCCCATAGACCCCGGCTGCATCTGGCGACGCCGCCACCCTGCCGCCGGCCCGCGTCGTCCGCCGCCCCTCGCCGGCCCGCGCTCTCTCCTGCCGGCAACATCTCTTCCATACCGCCGCTGTCGGCCTCCTCCTCTTCCGCGCCGGTGACCTCTCGTCCTCTCCCTTCCCTTCTCTTTCCCCAGATCGAGAAGGGAGGCTGGATCCAGATCAAGCCCGTGGGGTTCCAGCTCGACCTCCTCGCAGCGACCATAGCGGCGGGATCCACGGAACGCTGGCCGTCGAGGGGTTCAACAACGGTGAGAGGCAACTCACGCAGTCCAGGGGATGCATGACTTCCCCTTCCGCAGAATGCTGGCCTGCGTCCTCCCCCGCGCCCCTCCTCTTGCTTGAGCACAACACGACAGTGGTGACTTGCTCCCAAATCCCGCTCCCAAGTCATGTCCTCTGTTTATAGGACAAAAGGTAGTATGCCTGGCCACAGTGGAATTTAGTACATGCTCTCCTCTAAGCCATGCATTCTTCTTCCTAAAAGCCAAAAAAAGGGGATTAGAAAATAAAAATCCTGAAAGGACCGACACATTTGGCAAAATGTTCATGAGTTTTATAACAAGTGTGTGAACATTATTATAAATGTTCATGAAATTATAAAAAGGACCCACGCTTTAAAAAAAATGCTAGCACAATTTGAAAAATGTTCATGTAGTTAAAAAAGTGTTCACACATTTTGAAAAGTATTGATACAATTTGGAAAAGTGTCTATGCATTTACAAAAATAGTTCACTTACTTTTTGAAAAATCTTGAAATTAACAAAAGTGGTGTTTTTTGAAAAAAAAATCATGGAATATTGCAATTTCAAATGTGTATTTGTGAGGAAGAAGTTAGTTTATTTTTCTAGTAAAGTTTACATATTATTTAAAACTTATTTGTTACAAATAAAAACAAAAATATGTACAAAAAAGCGAAGGAAGCGGAAAAAGGGATAAAGAAAGAATATCTAAAATAAACCAAAAAAGGAATAAGAAAAGTTGGGGAAGAAAAACTGGAAACTGGAAAATAAACAACTTGTTTTTTTGGGGGGAAAACCAAACGCCAAATGTGTCAGTTATGTTTTTGTTAGATACAATGTAGCTTTATTTCATTTTTTAGAACTAGATTTATTTCATATGGTAATGTTTTAAGGGATACACAAATGTGCTAGCCAAGAGCATAAAGGTGGAGGTTCGGTAAGTTAAGGAGCCGGGTACCCGAAGAATGAGAAATAAGGCTCAAAGGTCGTACAACTACAATACCAAAGGCCTTGCTTTGTGAGATGCATGGATGAGCGTTTCTCTTGACGCCACGTCTAGGCTGATCAAATGAATTAAACATTTTGGAGAAGTATCGAGTATTACTATTCTAGCCATGTGGAAATTCCCTCCAACCACACAACGGGTTATCTCACTCATCATCAGAGAACAGATCCACCAATGCAACCAGTGTTCCGGTTGTCTTGATCAAGTCAACCCAGCATCGCCAAGCGGAGGTGCCCATCAATGAGTTTGAGCCCATTATCCAAGCTCTTTACAAGCAAAAGGACAAGAGAGGTGGCAGCAAGGACTTCTCTTTGCATTAGTGCTACAATGCTCTTGTGGCAAATGATAAGTAGGCATGGAGGAACTGTGAAACGACACCAAAGAGGACAAGAATTAGCACCGCTATTGATGATGGTGACTTGATAGAGGACCTCTTCACTCCTCAAATGCTTTCGGACGGACGAAAAAATGCGAAGGCGGTGAAGAAGAATGGAGGTGTTGGAGCACAAAAGGAAGAGCTCATTGCCATGGTGGAGGTGAAGAGGGCATTGGCAACCGAAAGTAAGGAGAAGTTGATTCGTTTCTGCGAGCTCAAGATGATGGAGGAGGAAATGTTGAAGACAAAGGTGGTAGACGGGGAGAGAAAGGTGAAAGCAGAAGAAAAAATACTTAAAATTAGGATGCTGATAAAGCCCACAAGTGTGGTGGGAGCGACACATGCCCACACGCCCTGTAAAACACAGATTACGCCATGTCACCGCATGCATGCATGTGGAAATCTTTTTGGATTTCCAATTTTTAAACTGTTTTATCTCTTTAATGAAAAATCTGATTGAAGATCCATTTTCACCATTAAATCCATCGCGACGAGATCTTCGAAACTAAATCTCATATCAATATGTTTCGACGACTTTTAAAAGTTGTCATGTCTATTGCACATGAATTGCCATGGTGTTTACACTGAAGTTACTAATGTATGTTTCAGTTATTTTCTTCTACATTTAAAAGTAATTTTTGACATATTATAAAACGGAGAACTAAGAAATTAGACTTGCCATGAACCATAAACTAAAATTTCCGTGATACATGCACTTAAAATTGCCATGGTTCATAATAATAATAATTTTTATGGTCAAAGTACTGGAATTGCCATGGTGAAAATAGTAAAATTGCCATGCTCTATAAACTAAAATTTCCACATGGCAACTTTAGTGTAACACTATGACAACTACATTGTAAACATCATGGCAAATTTTGGTCAATTTTTTTTCGTCAAAACATATCAACATGTAATCTAGTTTTGAAGATCTCGTCGAGACAAGTTTAATAGTGAAAACAGATTTTTAATTGTATTTTTTAATTATAAGATAAAACATTTTTAAGCCGAAAACCAAAAAGATTTCCGCTGATGTTATCTGTTTTGATGTGGCAAAATAAATGGTACTGGAGGTGTTTGTGCCATGTTGTTTCTGCCACACGTGTGGGCGTTAACATTTGTGTAACATTAAGGTCCAAAGACTTGCAATGAAGACCGAGGAATAAAAGAACAAGAGGAAGATTGAGGAGAAAAGACTTGCATTGGAGACAAAGGAAATGAAGAACAAAGAGGGCGACAAAGGATCGTGCTATCATGTTCATCGATACAAACAAGATGGATGAGAGGGTGAAACAATATTGGGAAATCGCTCGTGAGGAGATCTTGGCCAAGTTAGTTAGTAGTGGTGGCGATGACAATGGTGGTGACTGTGACGATGGCACGAGTGCGTGACATCCTTGTAATTGATGATGCCTTCTAATCGACCATCTGCTTGTTGGTTTTTTGGAATAAACTTGCTCATGGGGTGCCTTTTTGACTCAAAATGATTATGTTTTAGTTTTTTTGTAATGAATGAATTATGTGTATGCTCGTAGTTGAATTATGATGTGGTGCATTTTAATTGTTTTTTTTGTGCGAATTGATTGTTTAAGTTTGTGTTTAAATGTGATGCATGTATTACATTGTTTGCGAATTGGCATTTTTTTGACGAGTAGGTGAGATGAAAAAAGTTTATATCTCTAAAAATAAATAAATAAATACGGATATAATTATAAAAAGTTTAATATCTCTATAAATAAATAAATAAATAAAGGATAAGTATATAAGATTATAATAAATAAAGAATTAAAAAAGAAGGATGGACCGGAGATGCCTCAATCGTTAAACAGCGTCACACTGCTCGTGGAATTAAGCCCAAAAGCCTTCCCAGGTCCATGAGAAAACACGCATTCTCGCCACTGGCAGGCTCTCTCCTTAACGCCAGGCCCACTGCTAACTCTTTCCACCCTTCTCTTCTCCATCACGAGCGCCGGCGGCGGCTGGTAGAGAGGCGAGCCGAGAGGTGCGGCTACGAGCGGAAGAGGCGAGGAGCTCGAGCGAGCGATGGGGCGGAGGATCCTCAACGACGCGCTGCGCACGATGGTGAACGCGGAGCGGCGGGGGAAGGCGACGGCGCAACTCCAGCCCATCTCCGGCGTCATGATCTCCTTCCTCAACATCATGAAGCACCGAGGTATAAGCTACTCCGTGCTCCCTCTCATCAGGCTCCTTTCAGCAGCTGCTGCACAAACCCCCTGGTCCCTCGCATCTCATATCTTCTGTTACGCCCAAGAAGAACACGAGGGTTTCATCCATGATGAGAGAGGAAGTTTTTTTTTTTCTGATTAAGATGGGAGAGGAGGTTGGTGGTGGTTTTTTCAACAACTTGTGAATTTTTATTGTCAGTCTGTTACTTATATCTCACTAGATTCTGGATGCGCAGAATGTACCGTGAATCATTTCATTGCCCCGGATTTGTGTTAGATGTGAAAATGTGAGTTGGCATTGGAAAGATGAAGGCAAGTCGACACATTCATCAGATATGCAAATTTATTGGTAGCTTTGTGTTCTTCATACATACATACATACAACAACAAAGCCTTTAAGTCCCCCAACTTGCTGTAGTTGTATGAAGAACACAAAGCTACCAATAAATATGCATATCTTTGTGTTCTTCATAGCTTAGATTTTTTTTTTTAGAAAAGGAGGATGACCTCCGGCCTCTGCATGGAGATGCATACGGCCACTTTATTGATTATTCTCGAGGACCTTACAAAGTATTACAACAATGTGCCTGAATCCACCATCTTGGCAACATATGCCGCTACTCCTATCCAAAATGATGAAGGGGTGCTAGCTGGGCCACTACCCAAACCACTCACCTAAGCTTCAACATCAAAAGCCGGAAGTCGAAACTCATTGAAGCCCAGCCAAGCCACATACCGGATGCAGGGCACAATCCGTCAGACGCACTCGTGTCGTCGCCGCCATCTTCCATGTGTCTTGAGATCATATTGAGGCTTCTACCTTGTTCTGCCACTCAGCCATCGACGCCACCATGACGCCTTGACAAAGAACCTCCTCCTGCGAGCCCATCTCCGCGACGGACGCCGAAGTCTCCACAACGCCATGCCATCGTTCTCCGCCGCCATCAAAGTGTGAGATGAAACACCGCTCCACCATCCCTCCGGCCAAAGACTTGCTCCAAGACGATGCCCCGGAAGGGAAAGCGATAGAACGCCATCATCATCCGATCCGGAAGACCCAGATCTGGGGTTTCCCACGAGCACCCGAACTCGATGGCGTATGAGGCCGACGATGCCTCGACCATCGGCAGTAGCTCCACCAGACGAACGGCGTCGCCCTCGTCGCCGCAGCCTCCAAGATGAAGTTGACAGTAATGCATATGTCGACACCGAACCGCCGCCACTTCCACCGCCGCTTGAGCAGCCCCCGAGCAACGCCTTCAGGAAGGAGCACGCCACCGTGGTGTCCTCGTCGCTTGGAACAGGGGGGTCTGAGGTTTTCACCTGAGCTCCTAGGAGGGGTGTAAGGAAGGAGGTCCTCTCCGAAGCCTCCAACGAGGGAAGCAACACCCAAAGGCACTGCCATCGGAGTGGCCGCCACGCCGCCAAGAGATTCCCGGAACCCTTCCGACCCACCGGATCGCAAGGCGGCACCAAGAACGGTGACCGAAGCCACCAGGGGCAGGATCCGCTGCAGATCGGAGTAGATCGGGGTTGAGGACGAACATCTCCATGGCGACCAACATCCGAGGAACCGCCGCCGCAGTCAAGCCCACCACCTCCCCGCCATCCACATGGCTGTGAAGGCCCACCCGTCCACGCCGGCGCCGCCGCCGCTAAGCTGCGCGCCGTGCCACCAGCTATGGCCGCCGCCATGGATCCGAGCAGGCGGGCCGCCAGCCATGGGCCCCAAGGGAGAGGAGAGCCGCCACGGGGAAAACCCGCCGCCGCCACGACGCTGAGCCGGCCAGTGGTAGCCTCGCGGCGTAGGGGATTAGCTGGAGAAGGGGGCCAGCAGCTGTTGGGGCTGCCGTGTCGCCTACCCTAGGCGACGCGGGGGCCGAGCCTGGGCTATGTCCTTCATAGCTTAGATGAAGTTATGTCATCTCTTTTAGCCATTGAAAGAATCATGCAAGTATCCCACTCTAAGAATAAATTTCAGGGAAAATGGTATTGTGTACTGGAGCTAGTTATACTTGTCTCATCTGATTACCTTCAAGAATGTCCTCTAGTTACATCGTGAGGAACTGTCACACTGAAAATGTGACCACTCATAATTTAACATCCTTGTGTAGGAGAGAAAGGTGTAGTGGAGTGTTGTATGGATCAACTCCACCTGCTTGGAGGAGTAGGTTATGTGTGAGAATAGCAACTTGCTTCTTTAATACCCTGTTTTTGTTTTTTTAAGAATGTTGTTACCTAGTAATATAATAATCTTGTATTTGAATCACCAGGCATTATACACCTTCATTTATCGAGAACAAGTGAAAGAATAAGTTATTTGGGGTATTGGCAGCCTTTCCTTTATCATTTAACTTACAGCATGTGAAAAGAAAGGGGAAAAACATTATGAACATGTAATGTTGTTTAGTCTCCTCCCCACTGCTGTTGCAAATTAAGCTCTTGAGAGGGTATGAGAACATTTCTTTTACGGTGGTAATTTTCCCTGAAATTTATTCTGTGGACATTTTTCAGGTTACATAAAAAATTTCGAGGTCTTTGATCCACATAGGGTTGGAAAAATCACCGTGGAACTTCAGGGAAGGATTAAAGATTGCAAAGCTCTCACTTACAGGCAGGACCTCAGAGCTACGGAAATAGAAAAATACAGAACTAGGATGCTTCCAACACGGCAGGTATTTTATCAACTCATATTTGATATTTGTGAACATTCATATCTTCTGTTAGTTGAGGGATACAGTTATCTTGGTCTATTTTGGTACTGTTGTTCATACCGTGAGAATCAGGAAGGTGAAGATATGGTGTGCCAGACCTTGCTAGCTTAAATGCTTATTACTGAATCCATTCTGCTACTTGCAGTGACAACATATACAATACTGATCATGAAATGTACATTATGGCTATGAGCTACTAAATATTGACTAGATCAAACAGTATTTTACTTCTACTAGTACGTAAACTTTTGAAAACATTCTAATAAACATGCCATTGTGGGTTGTGGCAGATTTTTGAGTAATCGAGTAAATATAAACCAAGCCATGGAAGAATGTAGTATAAATGTTCATCTGTCCCTGCTGCAAATAGCACTTTTGGAAGCAAGTGAAAAAGTCCACAAGTTATCTCTTTTTAATGAGAGACCATAGAAGTTTGTTAACTTGGTTGAATTACTTTTATCGCGAATATGAGTACTCCATCTTTTCATTTAGAGATGACTTGGCAAGTGAGAAGCAGCACACATTCTCAGGGAAATTACATAAAACAACAACTAACTGATACTGGTACCTAGTGCAAACTTTCTTGTCTTTACTCTTATTATTCTCATATCTTTCGATCGCATTCTGGTGTGGATGTCAAGCGAAGCACTTGGTAGCTAAACTATCTTCCGAATGCTTATTTGTCCTGCTTTATTATGTGCTATTTATTTATTTGTAGAGTTAGTGTGTTATTTCTAACACATTTCCTTTTCGTGCTCTTATTTGCTTTGCAGTGGGGCTATGTTGTGGTGACCACCCCAAATGGCGTTTTAGATCACGAGGAAGCAATTAGGCAGAATGTGGGTGGCCAGGTCCTCGGTTACTTCCATTGAGAAGGAAAACACAGTTATCCCATGCTGAGTCAGCTCTGGGTTGCATTGTTATGTTTCTGTTATGATGACTGAAGTCATTTTATTTTGACATTTAGAGCTTGCTGCTTTTGTTCATGGCCAGCAGAAAATGCGATTGCATCTCAGAAGTATGTCTCGCAACACTGACATAAATATTGTAATCCTTCTTTGGGACAGGTATTTCTGTAGGTGTAATACACCCATGTACTTCGAGATACATGATTAAAGCTCTAGTTTGAGCATCTATGATCTTGCTGAGAACTTTGTCGCAGCCACTTTTCCAAAATCTTGCATGCACCGGGGATTTAAAACACACTGTTAATTTGGGGTATGTTTATGTTCTTACTTGAGGCAGTATTGACCATTATTGGTGCAAGATTATGCAAATTGATGCACTCGTTTATATATATATATGCATGTGATGAAGATGTTAGCAACCCCCATGATCTTGTTTCTGCTAGAATATGATGCGCTTGGTCTTTCTAACCTGCATTTCAAATATCTTTTAATCTGTCACTCACTAGCTGGCTGTAGCTATCCTCGTGGGAATTTTCCTGATTTCTATCATTATGTAAAGTCTTTTTTTGCAATGCGAAGACCCTGAACGTCAAATGGGTCTTGCATCACAAGACCCCTTGTCAACACATTTTTTTTACTCATCCAAAACCTCGCATGTAAATGTCTCATTAACATTGTTTTTAGATGACAAGTTTCCTGAAAATCATAACACATTTTAACCAAGAATAACGAGATCACCCCTTTCATTTTATGGTGAGGGAGGGATCAAAGTGATTTGTGAGCTGAAAAAATACTATGCCTTCTTCCCCACTACCTAAATATGCTATTCCAGCTCAATTTTTTTCCAACCAAACTGCAAATCAACATATTTTTTCCTGCAAAAACTGGACGTTTAACAACACCTAACTCAGTCTAGTAAATACTCCCCTTGGACACCTTTTGATTTGGAACCTTCTGTTATGTTATCCGATTATTATTATTAAATTCACTTGTGAATTGTGTGACTCTTAAATATTTGTACAATCAATGTGCATTGGAATACATGTTCGGACAATAGCTTCACCAGTCTGCTCAGACTAGCCACAATGAGTAGTAACATAGATTAGTAACATGCCTATGTTACTAGTCTATGTTATTACCTCTATAGTGAGAAGTAACATATGTGTGGTAACATGCAACACTTCATTTATTAGGCTATAAACACATCTTGCTTTGATATGTGTGATGTTACTCATACTGCTACTCCCTCCATTCCATAATATATGACTCAACCTTGTATTAACTTTGTACTCAACCTTGTATAAAATTAGTACAAGGTTGGGTCATCTATTTTAGAACGGAGGGACTAGTAACTAGCTATGTTACCATTTCCCTCTCTTTCTTCATTTATTGCTTGCCACATCATCCATTTTACTGGACCTTGCTAATATGTGCTCTTGATTGTGTGTATCATGAATTGAACACTGGGACCTTGCTAGTTAATCCAAAAGGAGATCCTGCCATCCTCCCTGTTGACTCAACTGAAAATTTATAATGACAAAATAATGTGGTTTAAACAAGAATATGGTAGTGACATCTCAACTAACTCTGGCATTACTTGCTCATACTCGTACATAATCAAATGAAGAATCGATCTTGGCCAACTCATAGTGACAAGAAACATTGTTTGTCTCATTTTTTTTTTAGAAAAGGGGGGACTCCCCGGCCTCTGCATCAGAAAGATGCATACGGCCAACATTTGCTCATTTATTTCACAGAATTATCTCAAATTGATGTACATAGTCAGGTCGACGAACCTTTAGTTCTACCAAAGCAATACTAGCATAATTTTGAAGTCTTAAAAATTGCAAGTAATTTCAGAATATCACAAACTATGCCACTGAGAGAGCGTGTATATTCGAATTTATTCTCTTCATGCAGTAAAAACCAGCGACAAATGGCACAAAAGGCAGCATGCCCTAGCTGTTCATGGTGTAAATGGAATGGAGAACGACGAGTAAGTGGAGGACGACCGCGACGAGGCCACAGGCGAGAGCCCCCGTGACATGGTCGCAGAAAGTGGGCACTAGCCCGCAGATCGGCTGCCAGCCCGCGTGGCTGTTCCCGTTCTTCCCCAGGGCCGATATGGCGGCCGCGGCCGCGGCCGCGCCGGTGAGCACCATGCCGAGCACCTGCAGCTCATGACAACGAGTTCAGCAAAAACGACCTAATCAGAGACGTGGCGATACTGTACAGAGACGGCCGGGCAGCGTGGTGCGCCGTGAACTCACCGCGTCGGCCACGAGGACGTGCCTCGCGGCGGGGCTCGCCGGCGGCAGGAGGATGGCGAGGAGGCTGTAGGCGCACGCGACGACGTTGGCGGCCACGAAGAACCTGCAAGGTACGCGCGCGCGCGGCTCTCGGTGACACGGCCGGCACGATGATATGGAAACCAGCTATAGATACTTACACGAAGGACGGCGTGTATTGGAACTTGGCCTGCACCTGCACGCCGAAGACGGTGGTCGTCTTGTGGCTCGTGGCCATGACTATCGCCGCGACGCCGGCCGCCGCCGCCGTCGCGATCCTGAGCGCGAGGACGACGAACCGCCGTGCTTTCGCCATGGTTGCCTATGCACTTATGCCGAGCACTTGTGTTAGGCTGAAATATGTTCGGTAGAACGCGGTCTCATGCACGGAGCAGCTTGTGGAAGGGAGGGAACTGAATACGTATGTGCGACTAGGTGTGGTTTGTGATGAATTATATACTCCTAGTACTACGATTCCAGTCAATGTAGTCGTTATTATCTTAAATTATGAAGTCGATGGACTACCTCGTTTCCTGGGACTTGAACTCAACAAATCTCAAGAATGATGGGGAAGGGCCTCCGGAGTTGAAATTGTGCAAAGATAACCAACCAGGGACAAAAACCGTGCTTACTTCCATCTAAAGAAAGAGTGAGGTGTCGTAGACCTGCCATCGAGGAATAGCACTAGTAATTTCGATATTTGACTGAAATGAATATATTGTTTTCGAAAGGAGGGAATACCCCTCGGCCTCTGCATCGAATGATTCACATAACCTTTTGTTTATTATTTCAGAAGTTCAAGATCACAATAACTGCCGCACATAGTTGCCCAAGGGCAAATAAAAAACAATACTAGTACAAAAATGAATCTCATGCACCACAAATCCTACTAGTAGCCCACCAACTAAATTGGTTGAACAAATCCCGAGAGACCATCTCGTATCGATTGCACTCAAAGACCGTGGGCTCCCAATCCTCCTCCGTGCATAGTAACGATCATCTATGGATCCAACTGATAGCCTTGAAGATAATCTGCAAAAAAAATTTAAAACTTTCCTTCTATTAAAAATACAATCATTACAAGTGTTCTAAATGGCCCAAAGTAAAGCCCAAATTTCCCTAAGATCTCAGACTTCAACTTGGGATGCTCTCAACATACACTTTTTAATCTCGAAGTCTTGCACCCCTAAACACCCCTTGGTCTTTAGGGCAACAAATGGGGCATCCCACCTCGCCAGACCATATTGACATTTATGTTCATCAGATTGCCAGAAAAACCTAGATCTGTATTAATCCAATATTTTTCTTACCCCTTTAGGTATTTCAAAGAAAGATAACATGAACATAGGTAAACTTGTGAGAACAATATTGATCAGGATGAGCCTTTCCCCATAAGACATGTGCTTATCAATCCAAAAACTCAACCTTTTCTCAAAGCGATCCTTAATACAATTTGATTCCTTTTTAAGAAGTTTACGTAAATGCATTAGGATACTAAGATATCTAAAGGAAAAGAGCCCGACGACAACCAAACAGGTTGTGTGTACCGATCTTATTCTTCTTTGGCATTTTCAAGTAGAAGAGTTCACTCTTGTGAAAGTTAATCTTGAGACGAGATAACTGCTCAAATAAACAAAGAATAACTTTCATATTTTTTGCGTTTTCAAAGTCATGTTCCATGAAGATAATAGTGTCATCGGCATACCGAAGTACAAAACCTTGCCATCGACAAGATGAGAAATTAAGCATGCAACATGACCTGCTTCTTGGCTCGGCTAACGAGTACCACTAGAAGATCTCCTACAATGTTGAAAAGAATAGGTGACAAGGGTCTCCCTGTTGCAATCCCTTTTGTGTTTGGAAATAGTGAGCAATGTCGTTATTTACCTTGACACCCACACTGCCTCCTGTGACAAATGACTCAATCCACTGACACAATTTTATCGGGGAAACATTTCATGCGCATACATTGTTGCAAGAATGGCCATTTAACTTTTTCGTAGGATTTCTAAAAATCCACTAGGAAAGATAACTCCATCAAATTTCTTCGAGTGTGGCTAAGTAGATAAGATTTCATGTAAGACACAATCCATCCTCGATTCTCACACACGCCCTTTGGTCCGCCTCCCCGGGTTTGTGTCTAGCCAACTCCATGGCCCTCTTTATGGTCTGAGTGGTGGTATCTTCAACAGCTTTGGGTGGGTACTGATGACCCACAAGTATAGAGGATCTATCGTAGTCCTTTCGATAAGTAAGAGTGTCGAACCCAACGAGGAGCAGAAGGAAATGATAAGCGGTTTTCAGCAAGGTATTCTCTGCAAGTACTTAAATAAGTGGTAACAGATAGTTTTGTGATAAGGTAAATTGTAACGAGCAACAAGTAACAAAAGTAAATAAGGTGCAGCAAGGTGGCCCAATCCTTTTTGTAGCAAAGGACAAGCCGGGACAAACTCTTATAATAGGAAAAACGCTCCCGAGGACACATGGGAATATCGTCAAGCTAGTTTTCATCACATTCATATGATTCGTGTTCGGTACTTTGATAGTTTGATATGTGGGTGGACCGGTGCTTGGGTGCTGTTCTTACTTGAACAAGCATCCCACTTATGATTAACCTCTATTGCAAGTATCCGCAACTACAACAAAAGTATTAAGGTAAACCTAACCATAGCATGAAACATGTGGATCCATATCAGCCCTTTACGGCAACAACATAAACTTGGGTTTAAGCTTACATCACTCTAGCAACCCATCATCTTCTTATTACTTCCAAATGCCTTCCTCTAGGCCCAAATAATGGTGAAGTGTTATGTAGTCGACGTTCACATAACACCACTAGAGGCTAGACAACATACATCTTATCAAAATATTGAACAAATACCAAATTCACATGACTACTAATAGCAAGACTTCTCCCTTGTCCTCAGGAACAAACGTAACTACTCACAAAGCATATTCATGTTCATAATCAGAGGGGTAATAATATGCATATAGGATCTGGAACATATGATCTTCCACCAAATAAACCAAATAGCATCAACTACAAGGAGTAATCAACACTACTAGCAACCTACTAGCACCAATCCGGACTTTGAGACAAGAATTGGATACAAGAGATGAACTAGGGTTTGGAGATGAGATGGTGCTTTGGTGAAGATGTTTATGGAGATTGCCCTCTCCGGATGAGAGGAGCGTTGGTGATGTGATGGTGATGATTTCCCCCTGAGGGAAGTATCCCAGTGAGAACAGCTTCTGCGCGAGCTCTAGATTGGATTCCGCCAAAGGTTCCGCCTGTGGCGGTGAGTCTCAATCGAAGGTTCCCTTTATTTTTTCTCATCGAAGACTTCATATAGGAGAATATGGACGTCGGAGAGCCACCGAGGCCACGAGGTGAGGTGAGCGCCCACCCTCGTGTGCAGTGGGTGGGCCCCCGGCCTTCATCTTTAATGAGGATTTTTCTTTATTTATTTTAAGATATTCTATGGAGTTTCAGGACTTTTGGAGTTCTTGTGAGAATAGGTCTCTAATATTTGCTCCTTTTCCGGCCAATTGAGAATTCCAAATTAGGCATTCTCCCTCCTTATATAAACCTTGTAAAATAAGAGAGAACAGCCATAAGTATTGTGACATAACGTGAAATAACAGCCCATAATGCAATAAATATCAATATAAATGCATGATGCAAAATGGATAAATATCAACTCCCCCAAGCTTAGACCTTGCTTGTCCTCAAGCGAAAAGCCGATAACAATAAATATGTCCTCATGTTTAGAGGTAGAGGCGTCGATAAAAATAAAATACGGACATGAAGGCATCATGATTATTCTCATAACAGCAACATATGTAGATTTTGTCATATGATTACTTATGTTCAAGTAATGATCTATTCACAATGCAAAAGCATGAATCAGAAACCTTATTGAGCACCAACACACTATAACCTCAGTCATCGAAGCAATTACAATTTATCATAACATCGGAAAGATAATATGTCAGAGCTAAAAAGCAAGTCCACATACTCAACTATCATCTAGTCCTTCATAATTGCTAACACTCACGCAATACTTGTGGTTATAAAGTTTTAATAGGACCTGAGAGAAAGATAGGGACTTATAGTTTTGCCCCACAACCTTTTACCTCAAAGGGTAATGTCAACAATAATAATTCATGCTCCCTACATCCAATTAGATATATATATATATATATATATATATATATATATATATATATATATATATATATATATATATATATATATAGGCTTGCTAAACTATGCGTCTTGCGTATTCTGCCTATTCTACCTCAAACCACCACTTCGTGCGAGCCGACCAATCACGCGCGCTAATTAGGCCGACGTGCTAACCAGGTCAAGGTGCGGGCGACGTGGGGAAAAAAAATGATCGTAATGCTTACGACCAAAACTGCTCGTGGCGCTTTGCCGACCTCCTCCTAGATAAAAATATAGTAACAGGTTACCATCGCCATGCTTTAGTTAACAGAGTCATACCTCGCATGCCTACAATCTTATAACATTGTAAAAGTGCCCAACCTAAGTATTAATTCCCAGCTTCAGTAACCGGGCCTGTTGGACGTAATGCTTGCTATTACTGCATGCAACCTGTAAGATCAAGAGCAATCTACTATTACTTCATGCACCCTCTACGATCAAGAGCAATCCATTTTTCAACGAAAAAGCACATGTATTACTGCATTACTACACATCATCAGCCTAGATCGAAACATCTTTAACTTTTTCGTTCGTATTTTTTTTCATTACCATCCACACTCCATTTTTTACTACTGCCAATTTGTGAGCACGTAGTAATACATTACTACATGTCCTGGAAAGGTTTTTCTACATTTAGGGATGAAACCATTGATGTCTCGGTGCCGGTAAAAAACGTACGTCCATTACTATATATACTTAATCTATTACTGGCAAAGTTTTTGGATGAAACCATCGATGTCTTAGTGCTGGTAAAAAACCTATGTCCATTACTATCTAAATTTAATCTATTACTGGCAATGATTAGGGATGAAACCTTCATATCTCGCTGCCGGTAAAAAAACCTAGGTCCATTACTATACATGCTTAATCTATCACTGGCAATCTTTAGGGATGAATCCCTCGATGTCTTGGTGCCGGTAAAAAACCTAGGTCCATTACCATCCATACTTACTATATTACTGGCACTGAATAGTGACGCAAGATCATGGCGTAGCGGAGCAACACATGCTAATAGAAATAAATGTGTAACTTTATTTTCCACATGCCGTTACCCTCAGATTCTGGCTTCTCTGTGACCCGCGCGACCTGCACACCCGCGACGTGATTAGGAGCGGCCCGTGGCGTGAATTAACTAAAATGTATGTACGCTCACTATAAGCGCGGCCGTGTATATATATATATATATATATATATATATATATATATATATATATATATATATATATATATATATATATATATATATATATATCATGTTTTTCCAACATGCTGGGCTTGCCAAAGGACAAAATGAAAAAGGAAAGGTGAAGATCACCGTGACTCTTGCATAAGGTAGAAGATAATAATAAAAGATAGGCCCTTCGCAGGAAGAGAGGTTGCCATGCGCTTTTATGGTTGGATGCACAAAATCTCAATGCGAAAGAACGTCACTTTATATTGCCCCTTGTGATATTAACCTTTATTATGCAGTCCGTAGATTTTATAACTTCCACATCACAATATATTATAAAGCTTATTTCTCCCATACCAATCAATCATACATATTTAGAGCAATTATTGCTTTGCACCGATGACAACTTACTTGAAGGATCTTACTCAATCCATAGGTAGATATGGTGGACTCTCATGGCAAAACTGGTTTAAAGAGGTATTTGGAAGCACAAGTAGTATTTCTACTTGGTGCTTTAGAAATTGGCTAGCATGAGGGGAAAGGCAAGCTCAACATGTTAGAGGATCCATGACAACATACTTTATCTCAGATACAAGAAAACATAACTCATTATGTTGTCTTCCTTGTCCAACATCAACTCTTTAGCATGTCATATTTTAATGAGTGCCCCCAATCATAAAAGATGTCAATGATAATATATCTATATGTGAAACCTCTCTTTCCTTATTACTTCCTATTAATTGCAACGATGACCAAAGCTATGTACGTCAACTCCCAACAACTTTAAATCATCATACTCTTCCTATGTGAAGTCATTACTCTCAATAAGATCAATCTGAACTCTTTGTTTCTTTTATTCTTTTTTCTTTCCTTTTATCCACTCAAGATCATGGCAAAAACAATCAAGCCCTTGACTCAACACTAATCTTTATTATATATGGCTCATGGACTCGATTACAAGAGAGATCATAAAGCAAAACTCAAAAACTAGATCATGCCATAAACTTTATTCTACTAGATCAAGATACTACTAATAGGATCGAACTGAGAAAAGCGATAAAGATAGGAGATGTGATTGTGATGAGCGATACCGGGCACCTCCCCCAAGCTTGGCGATAGCTTGCCAAGGGAGTGCCCATACCCATGTGATTATGTCTCCTTTGTCGGTGAAGAAGGTGGTGGTGATGGATAATCGCACATCCAGCGTAAGAGGTCCTCTAGCTTGCGGATAATGCCCTTGAGTGCGACAATATGCTCCTTCAACAAAATATTTTCTTGTGTGAGATACTTGTTCTGTATACGAGCTAACTCAATCATCTTGAAAGCTTCAATCTCAGTTGGGGTAAGAAGGTTATGACCAAGTTGAAGGATGTCTTTTGCTGCCGGAGCTTGATCCTTCGTTTCCTTCTTGATCCTTTCATCCTTGTTGACCTTCATGGGTTCTTCCCTCTTCAGATCTATCTTCATTAGCCAAACTATCGTTGTCACCATTGTTGGAGCAGGGGGACGACATGATGCCTAGCCTTAAAAACCCTGACAGAAAACAGCTCGAAACAAGAACAGAGGAGATTTGTGTGATACGGGAGTCAAAACTTTCGGGAGAATATATAATGAATTTTCTGAAGCCAAAATACGTATACGTTGAAGAAAGCGAGTCCGGAGGCACACGAGGTGCTCAAGAGGTAGGGGCGCCCACCACCCTCGTGGGGCCTCGCTTCCTTCCCCGGATCGCTACTTATTTTTCTATTTTTCTAAATATTCCAAAACGGAGAAATATTGCCTTAAAAATTGTTTTGGAGTCGGTTTACTTACCGTACCACATACCTATTCCTTTCGAGTGCAAAGCTATGCAGGAAAGTGTCTCTTATGTATTCCTCCGGGGTTACGGTTTCAATAATATTGGTTTCAATATTTATGGCATTACCTGAGATATAATGTTTGATTCTTTGACCGTTTACCACCTTCGGATTTGTGCCTTTGAAGTTGTTGATTTTTATGGCACCGGAACGATAGACCTCCTCGATAACATAGGGGCCTTCCCATTTAGAGAGAAGTTTTCCTGCAAAAAATCTTAAAGGAGAGTTGTATAGAAATACATAATCACCTATATTAAACTCACGCTTTTGTATCCTTTTGTCATGCCATCTTTTAACTTTTTCTTTAAACAACTTGGCATTTTCATAAGCTTGGGTTCTCCATTCATCAAGTGAGCTAATATCAAATAACCTCTTCTCACCGGCAAGTTTGAAATCATAGTTGAGCTCTTTAATAGCCCAATATGCCTTATGTTCTAGTTCGAGAGGTAAGTGACATGCTTTTCCATAAACCATTTTATACGGAGACATACCCATAGGATTTTTATATGCAGTTCTATAAGCCCATAATGCATCATCAAGTTTCTTGGACCAATTCTTTCTAGACCTATTAACAGTATTATGCAAAATTAATTTGAGCTCTCCATTGCTCAATTCTACTTGACCACTAGACTGTGGGTGATAAGGAGATGCAATTCTATGATTAACATCATACTTAGCAAGCATTTTACGGAAAGCACCATGAATAAAGTGTGAACCACCATCAGTCATTAAATATCTAGGGACTCCAAACCTTGGAAAAATAACTTCCTTAAGCATTTTAATAGAAGTGTTATGATCAGCACTACTAGTTGGAATAGCTTCTAATCACTTAGTAACGTAATCAACAGCAACTAAAATATGTGTATATCCATTAGAGGCAGGAAAAGGTCCCATATAATCAAAGCCCCAAACATCAAATGGTTCAATAACAAGTGAATAATTCACAGGCATTTCTTGACGTCTACTAATATTACCAATTCTTTGACATTCATCACAAGATAAAACAAACTTATGGGCATCCTTGAAGAGAGTAGGCCAATAAAAACCAGATTGCAATACCTTATGCGATTCTATCTCCAAAGCATGGTGTCCTCCATAAGCTTCGGAGTGACACTTGCGTAGGATCTGTTCTTGTTCATGCTCAGGTACACAACGTCTAATAACACCATCTACTCCTTCTTTATAAAGATGTGGGTCATCCCAAAAGTAATGTCTTAAATCATAGAAAAACTTTTTCTTTTGCTGGTATGTGAAGCTAGGTGGTATAAACTTAGCAACAATATAATTAGCATAATCAGCATACCAAGGAGTACTACGAGAAGTACTTATAACATTTAATTGTTCATCAGGAAAGCTATCATTAATAGGTAGTGGGTCATCAAGAACATTTTCTAGCCTAGACAAGTTGTCTGCAATGGGGTTCTCAGCTCCCTTTCTATCAACAATATGCAAATCAAATTCTTGCAGCAAGAGAACCCATCTAATAAGTCTAGGTTTAGCATCTTTCTTCTCCATAAGATATTTAATAGCAGCATGATCAGTGTGAATAGTTACTTTAGAATCAACAATATAAGGTCTGAACTTATCACAAGCAAATACAAGCTGCTAAAAGCTCTTTTTCGGTAGTAGCATAATTTCTTTGAGCATTGTCTAGAGTCTTACTAGCATAATGAATAACATTTAATTTCTTATCAACTCTTTGCCCTAGAACAAAGCACCTCTGACAAGATAATCACTAGCATCACACATAATTTCAAAGGGTAAATTCCAATCGGTGGTACGAACAACAGAGGCATAGACTAATGCTTTCTTAAGTATTTCTAATGCTTCTACACAATCATCATCAAAGACAAATGGTACATCTTTTGTAGTAAATTAGTGGGAGGCGAGAAATTTTTGAGAAGTCCTTAATGAACCTCCTATAAAATCCAGCGTGACCAAGGAAACTTCTTATACCTTTGATGTCCTTGGGGCATGGCATATTTTCAATAGAATCAACTTTGGCTTTATCAACTTCAATACCTTTTTCAGAAACTTTGTGCCCCAAGACAATACCTTCATTAACCATAAAGTGGCACTTTTCCCAATTCAAGACAAGATTAGTTTCTTCACATCTCTGCAAAACTCGATCAAGATTGCTCAAGCAATCATCAAAAGAAGGAACCATAGGCGGAAAAGTCGTCCATGAAAACCTCACAAATCTTTTCACAAAAGTCGGAGAATATAGCCATCATGCATCTTTTGAAAGGTAGCAGGTGCATTACATAAACCAAAAGGCATACGTCTATAAGCAAAAAGTACCAAAAGGGCATGTAAAAGTAGTCTTTGATTGATCTTTAGCCGACACGGTATTTGAGAGAAACCGAATAACAATCTAGAAAGCGATAATGTGTATGTTTGCATAATCTTTTGTAGCATTTGATCAATAAAAGGTAAGGGTAATGATCTTTCTTAGTAGCTTTATTTAATTTGTAAATCAATTACCATCCTATAACCCGTGATAATTCTTTGTGGAATCAATTCATCTTTATCATTAGGAACAACAATAATACCTCCCTTCTTAGGGACACAATGGACAGCGAATTACCCTTGACTATCAAAGAACGGGATAAATTATACACCTCCGGAAGCTTGAGTATTTCTTTTCTTACCACTTCTTTCATTTTAGGATTGAGGCGTCGTTGAGGATCACGAACTGGTTTGGCATCGACTTCCAAATTTATTTTATGTTGACATAGAGTGGGACTAATGCCCTTAAGATCATCAAGAGTATATCCAATTGCAAAGACGGTGCATCTTGAGTTTTCAATAATCTTTCTTCTTCATGCTCTGAAAGGTTAGCGATAATAATAACAGCATATATCTTCTTTTCATCAAGATAAGCATATGTAAGATTATCGAACTGACGATTTAAGCTCAAACACGGGATCACCCTTGGGTGGAGGAGGATCCCCTAAAATTTCAACAGGCAAATTGTGTTGCAGAATAGGTTCCTGTTTAAAGAATACTTCATCTATTTCCCTTCTTCCATTCATGAACATATCATTTTCATGGTCTAGCAAATAGTGTTCTAAAGGATCACTAGGAGGTATGGCAATAGAAGCAAGACCAATAATTTCATCCTTACTAGGCAATTCTTCCTCACGATGTTGTTTATTAAATTTAGAGAAGCTAAACTCGTGAACCATATCATCCAAGCCAATAGTAACAACATTCTTTTCGCAGTCTATCCTAGCATTAACAGTGTTCAAGAAGGGTCTACCAAATATAATGGGACAAAAGCTATCTTGTGGAGAAGTGAGAACAAGAAAATCAGCAGGATATTTAGTTTTCCCACACACAAGACTTCAACATCTCTAACAATCCCAATTGGTGAAATAGTATCTCTATTGGCAAGTTTAATTGTGACATCAATACCTTCTAACTCAGCGGTGCTATTTCATTCTTAATTTCTTCGGTATAAAGTATGCGGTATAACACTAGCTTTTCGCACCCATATCACATAAGCCATGATAACAATGATCTCCTATTTTAACGAGAAATAACAGCACGCACGCCTACCACGGTGTCTATGTTTATCTTTAGCACAAGGCTTAGCAATTCTAGCAGTTTCACCATTGAACTGAATAACATGCCCATCAATATTATCAGACAAGAGATCTTTAACAGTAGCAATATTAGGTTCTACTTTAACTTGCTCAGGAGGTACATAAGTTCTAATATTGCTTTTACGAACAATGATTGAAGCTTTAGCATGATCCTTTATTCTAACAGGGAAAGGTGGTTTCTCAACATAAGAAGTAGGAACAATAGGATCATTATAAGTGACAGTCTTTTCTTCAACTTTAATAGGTGCCTACTTTTTACTTCTATGGGAGGATGATATTTAAACCACTTATCATTAGGGAGATCAACATAAGTAACAAAAGATTCACAGAAAGAAGCTACTATCTCAGAGTCAAGTCCATATTTAGTGCTAAACTTACGGAAAATATCGGTATCCATAAAAGATTTAACACAATCAAACTTAGGCATCATACACGACTCCTTACCTTCGTCGAGGTCCCAATCTTAGGAGTTGCGTTTAATTCTATCCAATAAGTCCCATTTGAATTCAATAGTCTTCATCATAAAAGAGCCAAAGTACAAGAAGTATCGAGCATGGTGCGCTTGTTATCAGAAAGCCGAGCATAAAAACTTTGAATAATTATTTCTCTTGGGAGCTCATGATTGGGGCATGAATATAACATTGATTTAAGACTCCCCCAAGCTTGAGCGATGCTTCCTCCATCGCGAGGCCAAAAATTATATATGTAATTGCGATCACGATGAACAAGATGCATAGGGTAATACTTTTGATTGAATTCCAATTTAAATCTTTTATAGTTCCATGATCTCGTATCACATAGCCTATGCCATGTCAATGCGTCTCCCTTCAAAGATAAAGGGAAGACCTTCTTCTTAGCAACATCATCGGGTATACCTGCAAGCTTAAATAATCCACAAACTTCATCCACATATATTAAGTGCTCATCAGGATGCTTTGTTCCATCTCCTGTAAAAGTGTTAGCTAGAAGTTTTTCAATCGTACTCGAAAGAATTTCAGAAGGAGTTTCATTTTCAATAGGTTCGGTAGGTTGAGGAGCAACTCTTTGCTCTACTGACGGGGTGAAGATACCCCGAACAAGCCCCTCAGAGAATTACTTTCCATAGTAACAAGTGACGATGAAATTTCAGCACACTATATAAATTTTTCCTTACCAAATTCCACCTACCAAAGGCGCTTACACTCCCGGCAGCGGCGCCGGAAAAGAGTTCTTGATGACCCACAAGTATAGGGGATCTATCATAGTCCTTTCGATAAGTAAGAGTGTCGAACCCAACGAGGAGCGAAGGAAATGATAAGCGGTTTTCAAAGAAGGTATTCTCTGCAAGCACTGAAATAAGTGGTAACAGATAATTTTGTGATAAGGTAAATTGTAACGAGCAACAAGTAACAAAAGTAAATAAGGTGCAGCAAGGTGGCCCAATCCTTTTTGTAGCAAAGGACAAGCCAGGACAAACTCTTATAATAGGAAAAGCGCTCCTGAGGACACATGTGAATATCGTCAAGCTAGTTTTCATCACATTCATATGATTCGCGTTTCGGTACTTTGATAATTTGATATGTGGGTGGACGGTGCTTGGGTGCTGTTCTTACTTGAACAAGCATCCCACTTATGATTAACCTCTATTGCAAGCATCCGCAACTACAATAAAAGTATTAAGGTAAACCTAACCATAGCATGAAACATGTGGATCCAAATCAGCCCTATACAAACAACGCATAAACTAGAGTTTAAGCTTACATCACTCTAGCAACCCATCATCTACTTATTACTTCCCAATGCCTTCCTCTAGGCCCAAATAATGGTGAAGTGTTATGTAGTCGACGTTCACATAACACCACTAGAGGCTGAACAACATACATCTTATCAAAATATTGAACGAAATCACCAAATTCACATGACTACTAATAGCAAGACTTCTCCCTTGTCCTCGGGAACAAACGTAACTACTCACAAAGCATATTCATGTTCATAATCGGAGGGTAATAATATGCATATAGGATCTGAACATATGATCTTCCACCAAATAAACCAACTAGCATCAACTACAAGGAGTAATCAACACTACTAGCAACCTACTAGCACCAATCCGGACTTTGAGACAAGAATTGGATACAAGAGATGAACTAGGGTTTGGAGATGAGATGGTGCTTGGTGAAGATGTTGATGGAGATTGCCCTCTCTCGATGAGAGGAGGCGTTGGTGATGACGATGGTGATGATTTCCCCTCCGGGAGAAGAAGTATCCCAGCGGAGCAGCTCTGCCGGAGCTCTAGATTGGTTCCGCCAAGGTTCCGCCTCGTGGCGTGAGTCTCGGCCCCGATAGGTTCCCTTTATTTTTTCTCATCGAAAGACTTCATATAGGAGAAGATGGGCGTCGGAGAGCCACCAGGGGGCCCACGAGGTAGGGGGCGCGCCCTAAGGGGGGGGGGCGCCCCCCACCCTCGTGAGCAGGGTGTGGGCCCCCTGGCCTTCATCTTTGGCGAGGATTTTTCTTTATTTATTTTAAGATGTTCCGTGGAGTTCTAGGACTTTTGGAGTTGCGCAGAATAGGTCTCTAATATTTGCTCCTTTTTCACCCAGAATTCCCATTACTGGCATTCTCCCTCTGATGTAAACCTTGTAAAATAAGGAGAATAGCCATAAGTATTGTGACATAACGTGAAATAACAACCCATAATGCAATAAATATCGATATAAAAGCATGATGCAAAATGGACGACGTTCAGTCGGTGCAAATAGTTTGGATCAAGATTAGTGCCCTATATGTCCATATAATGTTTATGCTTCAGCTGCAACCATCGTTATTGTAGTTGAATTTGGCTCATGTTGTCGTGTCTCGAGCTTTATAATGAATGGGTCTCACTTTCATGTCTTGTGTTGTTTCTTTTGCTCTAATCTAGGCCGGGTTTGGTTGTCATTTTCTAGAATCGCTGAATTTTGGGCTAATGATCGTTATATCAATTAGATTTTTAGTTGATTCATGCAGGTATGGTGTGATATCATATTATTTCTTATCGAATATACATGCAACTCTCCTACATGGTTTAAAGAAATCGTAACTGCAACTTTACCACTGAATTGAGCACATACTATCCCCACTTGCCACCGCACTAGTGTATATTCGTCCTGTTACTAGCTATTAACCTTTGTTGAACAGAGAGAAAGGGAAAATGAAGGTGCAGATGGAGCAAAGAAAAATATAGTCAAGGCTTGGTTGGAATATGAGTATTTTTAGTAAAGTTTCAATATTTATTTCACTACTAAATTAAAATATCAGAATTCTACTGATAATTTATATATTTCAAAACATCTGAGAAGGGTACATTTTATTTGTTTGAGAAGATGATTTAGAGCTAAGAAACAATGTTTAGTTAGATGGTTCAAAGGTACAATGGATATTGGTCATTATTAGCCTGACCCACTCTTTGTGGTAACACCCAAGGGGCTTGTGATGCGTAGCGATGGTGACCTATCACTTGGGCTATTGTAGAATCAATTAGTATAGTCTACATGAGGTGGTGATGAATAGAGAACAAGCCTATCCTCCCAAATTTGAGTTTCTTTAGCAATTTTAAACTTTTCTACCGGTAGCCTAATGAACACCCTACACATTCAAGTGTAGTAGAAGCGAACAACGATAAGACAACAACTTGCCTGGCAGTAAGTAAGGATAGGGTTAGATGAATGCAAATACGGGGTGGCTTGATGAAGATTTTTCCCGTGGTTCAGAAAGTTAGATCTATCCCACTCCATGTTGATGAAGACTTCAAATCACTAGAATTGTAGGATGACAAAGATTACAGTTCTGCGAGTTCCATGAAGGTCTATCACCCACAAGGGGTCCACGAAGGAGCAACAGCAAGCTATGCCATCATGGCATCGACCATGACGATCTAGCCTCACTTGGATAGACTTCACAAAGTAGGCGATCTCCAAGACCATACAAACTTCTTGATTCCTTCACACCTTGAAGGCTTCCAAGCACACCTAGTCGATATAGGAGCTGCACATCCTTCAAAAATAACATGATTGATTTTGCTTGGTGATGAATCCTTGCACATGTGCTTCAACCAATAAACTCCTCTACTCCCAAAACAAAACTCTCTCAAGATATAGCTTTGGATTGGAGAGGTAGGAGAGGAAAGAAAAGACGGGATTAGAGTTAAAAGACCTGGCTCGATCGTTGGAGTAGAAAACCCTTTGAACTCGACACTAGAAGCTGGTGTTATCTCTCAGAAAATATGATGAGAGTGAAGTTTGCTTCTAGTGAATTGAAGGGATAGGTGGGGGATGAATAGGAAAGGCCAAAAATCTGTATGTGATACACTTTTTAGCACTACTCTGAAGCTCAGAGTGACCAGTGTGGAATCACTAAATAATGCTAAAGGTGGAAACTTTTGAACTGCTCAAAAGGTCCAAACAAGGTTGTTCGGAGGCTCCGACTGACCAACCTTACACATATGCACGTCTTTGGATCGTTCGGAAATTTTGAGTGAAGCTGAAAGTTGAACAAAAGATGGGAGAAGAGGGCTTCAACGGTTCGTATTGGTCTTGTTCAAGAGCTCCGAGCAACATTGTGTTTGTAATGGATATATCTGGATAACCATTCGGAAGATCCTAAGTGGAAGAGCTTAGAGGATCCGAAGGAGTGAAAGTAAGTAGATATAATGGAGAAATGAAAGACTTTTGAGGGCTTTGTAGTTGACCTTTAAGCACATGGAGAGGGAAACTTAGCTTAGCAAGCTCATTCCCCTTTTGAAATATCAGCATGCCTATGAACTCAATGTGATTGGATCACTAGAATAGAAAAAGAAACTTGACACCAACATTCATGGGAATTTTAGGGGGTCACCAACCATTTCCTTTGTTGCAACTTTTCGAACTAACTTGAGATAAACTTGATGAATCATTTCCTTGAGATATGTTGACATTACTTACAAAACTTGATCAACCACTAATCTTTTATTTTGATTTTGTGTTGTCTTGTAGGTCTTGTAGTTGAGTCTTATCTCCGTGGTACACTTAAAGCATCACCGCTGCAAAGTTTGGAGTAAAACAATGAAAAATTTGTTGCCATTTTTATGTATAACTTTCTCTATTTACTTTTAACGAAAGGCTATATGTGGTTCTTTTTCCTGCTTTTTGTTGGTCATGAAGGCAAAGGCGCCGAGCCAGAACTTTTTGAGGTGGGGCAAACTCTTAAGCATAACTTTTTAATGCAAAATCAAAATTGACTATCTTGACTGCAATTTTCAATTGTTATGCCTCAGTTTAAAAATCTCGAGAACCAAATTTATGATCCATTCGATCGGGCTTAGAAAAAACAGTGAACAATAAGATTTATTCATCACAATAAAGTGCCCCTGCTTAAGCGTAATGCTGGCCTTGTGAATGCGTGCCACTCGTGCTGGCTGCTTTTTTTAGAACATCGTGCTGGCTGCTATGGTTCGCATCCAGGGGAGCATGGCGTGGCATCTAAAACAATAAGGTGTGCATCAAGGCCCTAGCCTCGCGATGTCCACGTCGGACACGGAAGGACAAAACAAACACAACGCAGGATTGGCCACGCCAGACACACAATAGATATCGATGTCTAACCTAACCGCAGCTGGCCCCATCTCCTTATCCCGATTCCTCTCTCCCTTGTCTCCGGCCCTTGCCGCCACACTGCGTCACCTCCCATGGTGGCGCCCACCCCTTCTCTCCTTCTGTCACCACCCCCCTACCACCGGCGACCTCCTCCCCTCTTCCTCGCCCCAGATCGAGCAACGGGTCCGGATCCTGCCACCATTCTCCTCATTAGGTTACAGACAAGACGTCGTCTCCACCTCTCCCTGTGAGCCGGGAGGCGAAGATCTCTGAGCGGTGAGGGTGGAGTAGGAGGCCGAACCTGGTCGGCGGGGCGCTTTGTGAAAGTGGAGGAGAGGCCAGCAGGGGACAAGGACGAGCAGCGTCATGGATCTACAAGGAAGGGGAGGGCCACCGGAGACACTCGTCGGCACGCCACCGAAGGGGAAGGGAGGGGGAGACATGGCGGCGACTAAATGGGCCAAGCCGCGAACGCCCATCGGCGACTTCCATTGGGGGCCATCCCATTCTTCCTCCCCTCACTCTGATGCCAAAACCAGTAGCAACAACAAGAAGGTCAATCACCAACGAGGTGCACATGGGTGGCATGAACAGATGGTTACCCCATGAACTAGGTGCTCATCTCTCTCTCTCTCTCTCTCATGTTTTAGTTTCCTAATGTGTGATTCATGTTTCTGTTTATTTCTTTTACATTTTCATCTTGATCCCATTCAGGTAGAATGCTGATCTGTTTTTCTGTCACTAAGCAAGTATATAGCTGGCCACTATCTTATAAATAGAGACAATGCTGATGCAGAAAGAAAGTTTCAAGAGGTTCAGAAAGCTTATGAGGTGCAGCTCCATTTGAGGGAGCACTTGATTTTTTTTTCAGCGTGGATGCTCATTTTGAGGATGTACAGCTTTCATTAGTACTGTGACATTCATTTTCGCCTCTTCTCTATAGACTCTTAAGGGTGCACAAAAAAGAACACTCTATGATCAGGTAACAGTTTAATCCCTCTGATTATACATGTTTATGTTCCTTTGACTACCCGATACATTTGTTCCTTCTGCATTATAAGGAATTACTTGCTTGAAACTTAAGATAATTAGACAACAATACCTTTTGAATAACTGTCTCATTATTTTTTCCTATACTATTTGCGAGTCATCAACTGTCTAAAAATTAAAACACCAAACTTTTAAGTAAGCTTGCCCGAGAATCTCATGCTAACATGGAATCTGCATTGATAACTTCCGGCTGATTTTATAGGTTGGCGCCGACCAATATGAGAGAGCTGCGGTGGAGGTGGTGGGGTGGTCGTTTTGATCACGATTACGGAAATCCTTTTGAGGATATTTTCGGTCTTCTTCTTTGGATGTCTTGGCGGAATGAATGATGTATGCCATCTGTTCTAACTTATTAATCTACGCCCTCTGTTTGTAGGTCCCAGTTTTGTGGTTGTGCTTCTTCTCAAATATCACACTTTTAGCATTATTATGTATGTTTCTAACTAAACAGATAAGGTTCTATCGTTCAAAAAATAATTTCATCTTTATAATTTTCAGTTTAGGTGCTTCCTTTGTGTGTTAATCATTACGCACTAGATAGCCCCTTATATGTCTGGTTCTTTTGTGATGCTGTCCTAAGGCGCCATACTACCCTCTTATGTGACAAATGGTTTCTCTCTCTCAGATGGAACTGTTGTACTCTATATTGCAGCTTGCAGCATCAGGTGAGAAACCAAGGCAGTTCCTCAGCATGGCATATAACTCTCTATGTTGGGGAACGTTGCAGAAAATTAAAATTTTTCCTACGGTTTCACCAAGATCCATCTATGAGTTCATCTAGCAACGAGTCATGGGAGAGTGATTGCATCTACATACCACTTGTAGATCGCGTAAGGGAAGCGTTCAATGGAGCAGGGATGATGGAGTCGTACTTTCGCCGTGATTCAGATCACCGATGACCTAGTCTTTGAGCGGACAGCACCTCGCGTTCAACACACATACGGAGGCGGATGGCGTCTCCTCCTTCTTGATCCAGCAAGGGGAAGGAGAGGTTGATGATGATCTAGAAGCTAAACGCGACGGCGTGGTGGTGGATGCAGTGAGAACTCGGCAAGGCTTAGCTAAGCAACTCACGGGAGGAGGAGGAGGTGTTGCAGGGAGGAGGGAGGCGCCTAGGCTTATGGGTGCGGCCTCCCTCCTCCCTCCTTTATATAGGTGCAAGAGAGAGGGAGGCGCAGCCTTGCCCCTTCCTCCAAGGAAGGGGTGCGGCCAAGGGGAGGAGTCCATCCTCCCCAAGGCACCTCGGAGGTGCCTTCCCCCTTTAGGACTCTCCCTTCTCTCTTATCTCTAGGCGCATGGGCCTCTTGGGGCTGGTGCCCTTGGCCCATATAGGCCAAGGCACACCCCCTACAGCCCATGTGGCCCCCCCGGGGCAGGTGGACCCCCGGACCCCTTCGGCACTCCCGGTACAATGCGATACTTGTGAAACTTTTAAGCTGACCAAAATAAGACTTCCCATATATAAATCTTTACCTCAGGACCATTCCGGAACTCCTCGTGGCGTCCGGATCTCATCCGGACTCGAACAACACTTTCGGTTTGCTGCATACTCATATTCATACAACCCTAGTGTCACCGAACCTTAAGTGTATAGACCCTACGGGTTCGGGAGACATCTGAACATGATGAGGCGGCTCTCGGGCAATAACCAACAGCGGGATCTGGATACCCATGTTGGCTCCCATGCTCCTCGATGATTTCATCGGATGAACCACGATGTCGAGGATTCAAACAACCCGTATACAATTCCCTTTGTCAATCGGTATTTTACTTGCCCGAGATTCGATCGTCGGTATCCCAATACCTCGTTCAATCTACGTTCTGCAAGAAATCACTTTACTCGTGTCGTAATGCATGATCCCGTGACCAAACACTTGGTCACCTTTGAGCTCATTATGATGATGCACTCACCGAGTGGGCCGGTGATACCTCTCCGTCATACGGAGTGACAAATCCGATCTCGATCCGTGTCAACCCAATGAACACTTCCGGAGATACATGAGTGCACCTTTATAGTCACCCGGTTATGTTGTGACGTTTGGTACACCCAAAGCACTCCCTACGGTATCCGGGAGTTACACGATCTCATGGTCTAAGGAAGAGATACTTGACATTGGAAAAGCTCTAGCAAAAGCGAACTACACGATCTTGTGCTATGCTTAGGATTGGGTCTTGTCCATCACATCATTCTCCTAATGATGTGATCCCGTTATCAACGACATCCAATGTCCATAGTCAGAAACCATGACTATCTGTTGATCAACGAGCTAGTCAACTAGAGGCTCACTAGGGACATATTGTGGTCTATGTATTCACACAGCATTATTACGATTTCGGATAATACAACTATAGCATGAATAAAAGACAATTATCATGAACAAGGAAATATAATAATAATACTTTTCTTATTGCCTCTAGGGCATATTTCCAACAGTCTCCCACTTGCACTAGAGTTAATAATCTAGTTACATTGTGATGAATCGCACACCCTATAGAGTTACGGTGTTGATCATGTTTTGCTTTCATGAGAAGAGGTTTAGTCAGCGGATCTGCGATATTTAGATCCGTATGCACTTTGCAAATTTCTATGTCCCCATCTTGAACATTTTCACGAATGGAGTTGAAGCGGCGCTTGATGTGCCTGGTCTTCTTGTGAAACACAGGCTCCTTGGCAAGTGCAATAGCTCCGGTGTTGTCACGGAAAGAGTTTGATCGGCTCCGGCGCATTGGGTATGACTCCTAGGTCGGTGATGAACTCCTTCACCCAAATTGCTTCATGTGCTGCCTCCGAGGCTGCCATGTACTCCGCTTCACATGTAGATCCCGCCACGGCAGCTCGCTTGCAGCCGCACCAGCTTCTTTGCCCACCATTCAACATATACCTGCATTATCCGGTTTGTGACTTTGAGTCATCCAGATCTCAGGTCGAGAAACAAGCGTCGGCGTAACCCTTTCTGACGAGCTCTTCGTCACCTCCATAAATCGAAACATGTCCTTTGTCCTTTTCGGTACTTCAGGATATTCTTGATCATTGTCCGGTGTTCCTTGCGGGATTACTTTGGTACCTACCTACCAAACTTACGGCAAGGTTTACATCAGGTCTGGTACACAGCATGGCATACATAATAGATCCTATGGCTGAGGCTTAGGGATGACACTCATCTCTTCTTTATCTTTTGCCGTGGTCGGCATTGAGCTGAGCTCAATTTCACACCTTGCAAAACAGGCAAGAACCCTTTCTTGGACTGATCCATTTTGAACTTCTTCAAAATCTTATCAAGGTATGTGCTTTGTGAAAGACCCATGAGGCGCCCTCGATCTATCCCTATAGACTTTGATGCCTAATATGTAAGCAGCTTCTCCAAGGTCCTTCATTGAAAAACTCTTATTCAAGTAGGCCTTAATCTTTGTCCAAAAGTTCTATATCATTTCCCATCAAAAGTATGTCATCTACATATAATATGAGAAATGCTATGAGCTCCCACTTACTTTCTTGTAAATGCAGGCTTCTCCATAAGTCTCAAGCATAAACTCAAACGCTTTGATCATCTCATCAAAGCGAATGTTCTAACTCCGAGATGCTTGCACCAGCCCATAAATGGATCATTTGGAGCTTGCATACCTTGTTAGCATTCTTAGGATCGACAAAACCTTCCGGCTGCATCATATATGACTCTTCCTTTAGGTAACCGTTAAGGAATGCCGTTTTGACGTCCATCCGCCATATCTCATAATCATAGTATCACGATCATGCTAACATGATTGAGACGGACTTAAGCTTCGCTTTGGAGAGAAAGTCTCATCGTAGTCAATCCCTTGAACTTGTCGATAACCCTTAGCGACAAGTCGAGCTTTATAGATGGTAACATTACCATCCGCGTCCGTCTTCTTCTTAAAGATCCATTTGTTTTCTATCGCTACGCCGATCATCGCCGAAGTCTGTCAAAGTCCATACTTTGTTTTTCATACATGGATCTTATCTCGGATTGCATGGCTTCAAGCCATTTGTTGGAATCTGGGCCCGCCATCGGCTCCTTCATAGTTAGAAGGTTCACCGTTGTCTAACAACATTATTTCCAAGGCACGGTTCTTGCCGTACCACTGCAGTGCGGAGCGTGTCCTAGTGGACCCTCTGAAGTTCGGTAGCAACTTGATCCGAAGTACCTTGATCATCATCATTAATTTCCTCTCCGATCGGTGTAGGCACCACAGGAACATTTTCCCGAGCTGCACTACTTTCCGGTTCAAGAGGTAGTACTTCATCGAGTTCTACTTTCCTCCCACTTACTCCTTTCGAGAGAAACTCTTTTCGAGAAAGGATCCGTTCTTGGCAACAAAGATCTTGCCTTCGGATCTAAGGTAGAAGGTATACCCAATGGTTTCCTTAGGGTATCCGATGAAGACGCATTTTCGACTTGGGTTCGAGCTTTTTGGGTTGAAGTTTCTTGACATAAGCATCGCATCCCCAAACTTTTAGAAGCAGCGACTTAGGTTTCTACCCAAACCATAATTCATACTTAATTGTCGTCTCAATGGATTTAGACGGTGCCCTATTTAAAGTGAATGTAGCTGTCTCTAGAGCGTATCCCCAAAAATGATAGCGGTAAATCGGTAAGAGACATCATAGACCGCACCATATCCAATAGAGTGCGATTACGACGTTCGGACACACCGTTACGGCGAGGTGTTCGAGGCGGCGTTGAGTTGTGAAACGGTTCCACATTTCCTTAAGTGTGTACCAAATTCGTGACTTAAATATTCTCCTCCACGATCTGATCGCAAGAATTTTATCTTTCGATCACGTTGATTCTCTACTTCATTCTGAAATTCCTTGAACTTTTCAAAGGTCTCAGACTTGTGTTTCATCAAGTAGACATACCCATATCTACTCAAGTCATCGATTGAGAGTGAGAACATAACGATATCCTCCATGAGCCTCAACACTCATTGGACCGCATACATCGGTATGTATGATTTCCAATAAGTTGGTTGCTCGCTCCATTGTTCCCGAGAACGGAGTCTTAGTCATCTTGCCCATGAGGCATGGTTCGCATGTGTCAAATGATTCATAATCGAGAGACTCTAAAAGTCCATCAGCATGGAGCTTCTTCATGCGCTTGACACCAATGTGACCAAAGGCGGCGATGCCACAAGTATGTGGGACTATCGTTATCAACTTTACATCTTTGGTATTCACACTATGAACATGTGTAACATTACGTTCGAGATTCATTAAGAATAAACCATTGACCATCGGAGCATGACCATAAAATATTTCTCTCATATAAATAGAACAACCATTATTCTCGGATTAAATGAGTAGCCATCTCGTATTAAGCGAGATCACGATACAATGTTCATGCTCAAACTTGGCACTAAATAACAATTATTGAGGTTTAAAACTAATCCCGTAGGTAAATGTAGAGGTAGCGTGCCGACGGCGATCACATCGACCTTGGAACCATTCCGCCGCATCGTCACCTTGTCCTTCGCCATGGGTCGCTTATTGCGCAGCTCTGCTGTGAGTTACATATATGAGCAACGGCATCGGTATCAAATACCGGGAGTTACTACGAGTCTTTGGTAAGGTACACATCAATTACATGTATATCAAATATACCTTTAGTGTTGCGGCCTTCTTATGCGCTAAGTATTTGGGGCAGTTCCGCTTCGATGACCCTTCCTTTTGCAATAAAAGCACTGGTCTCGGGCTTGGGTCCATTCTTTGACTTCTTCCGGCAAGAATCGCTTATCGGTAGCGCTGCAAATATCCTTGCCGTCCTTCTTGAATTTCTTCTTACCCTTGCCCTTCTTGAACTTAGTGGTTTTATTGACCATCAACACTTGATGCTCCTTCTTGATTTCTACCTCTGCTGACTTCCAGCATTGAAAATACTTCAGGAATAGTTTTCACCATCCTCACATATTGTAGTTCATCACAAAGCTCTTGTAGCTTGGTGGGAGCTTGAAGGATTCTGTCAATGACCGCCTCGTCCGGAGGTTAATGTCCGATTGGGACAAGCGGTTGTGCAACCCAGACATTTTGAGTATGTGTGCTCCTTGTGAACTATTTTCCTCCATCTTACAACTGTAGAACTTGTCGGAGACTTCATATCTCTCGACCCGAGCATGAGCTTGGAAAACTAGTTTCAGCTCCTCGAACATCTCATATGCTCCGTGTCGCTCAAAACGCTTTTGGAGCCCCGGTTCTAAGCTGTAAAGCATGCCACACTGAATGAGGGAGTAATCATCAGCACGAGACTGCCAAGCGTTCATAACATCTTGGTTCTCTAGGATGGGTGCTTCACCTAGCGGTGCTTCTAGGACATATTGTTTCCTGGCAGCTATGAGGATAATCCTCGTGTTGGGACCCAGTCCGAATAGTTGCTGCCATCATCTTCGACTTGGTTTTCTCTAGGAGCAGCGTTGAAGTTCATGGTGACATGAGCGTTGGCCATTTGATCTACAAGACATTTTGCAAAAGATTTTAGACTATTGTTCATGATAATTAAGTTCATCTAATCAAATTATTTAATGAAGTCCCACTCAGATTTGACATCCCTCTAGTCATCTAAGTGTTACATGATCCGAGTCGACTAGGCCGTGGTCCGATCATCACGTGAGACGGACTAGTCATCGTCGGTGAACATCTCCATGTTGATCGTATCTTCCATACGACTCATGTTCGACCTTTGGTCTCTTGTGTTCCGAGGCCATATGCGTACATGCTAGGCTCGTCAAGTTAACCTAAGTGTATTGCATGTGTAAAACTGTCTTACACCCGTTGTATGTGAGCGTAAGGATCTATCACACCCGATCATCACGTGGTGCTTGAAGCGACGAACTTTTAACTTAGCAACGGTGCACAGCTTAGGGAGAACACTTTCTTGAAATTGTTATGAGGGATCATCTTATTTACTACAAATGGTTCTAAGTAAACAAGATGCATAAACATAATAAACATCACATGCAATTATATAGTAGTGACATGATATGGCCAATATCACATAGCTCCTTTGATCTCCATCTTGGGGCTCCATGATCATCCTCGTCACCAACATGACACCATGATCTCCATCATCATGATCTCCATCATCGTGTCTTCATGAAGTTGTCACGCCAACGACTACTTCTACTACTATGGCTATAGCGTTTAGCAATAAAGTAAAGTAATTTACATGGCGTTCTTCAATGACACGTAGGTCATACAAAAAATAAAGACAACTCCTATGGCTCCTGCGGTTGTCATACTCATCGACATGCAAGTCGTGATTCCTATTACAAGAACATGATCTCATACATCACATATATCATTCATCATTCATCACAACTTTGGCCATATCATATCACAAAACACTTGCTGCAAAAACAAGTTAGACGTCCTCTAATTGTTGTTGCAAGTTTTACGATGGCTGCAATAGGGTTCTAGCAAGAGCGTTTTCTTACCTACGTGAAAGCCACAGCGTGATTTGTCAACTTCTATTTACCCTTCATAAGGACCCTTTTCGCCGAATCCGCTCCAACTAAAGTGGGAGGCAGACACCGCTAGCCACCTTATGCAACTACTGCATGTCGATCGGTGGAACAGGTCTCACGTAAGCGTCACGTGTAAGGTCGGTCGGGCCGCTTCATCCCACAATACCGCTGAAGCAAGATAAGACTAGTGGCGGCAAGAAAGTTGACAACATCTCGCCCACAACAAATTGTGTTCTACTCGTGCAATAGAGAACTACGCATAGACCTAGCTCATGATGCCACCGTTGGGAGCGTTGCGAGAAAATTAAAATTTTTCCTACGGTTTCACCAAGATCCATCTATGAGTTCATCTAGCAACGAGTCATGGGAGAGTGATTGCATCTACATACCACTTGTAGATCGCGTGTCAAGCGTTCAATAGAGCAGGGGATGATGGAGTCGTACTTCGCCGTGATTCCGGATCACCGATGACCTAGTGCTTTGAGCGGACGGCACCTCCGCGTTCAACACACGTGCGGAGCCGGATGGCGTCTCCTCCTTCTTGATCCAGCAAGGGAAGGAGAGGTTGATGATGATCCAGCAGGACGACGGCGTGGTGGTGGATGCAGTGAGAACTCGGCGGGGCTTGGCTAAGCAACTTCTGGCGGAGGAGGAGGTGTTGCGGGGAGGAGGAGGCGCCTAGGCTTATGGGTGCGGCTGCCTCCTCCTCCCTCCCTTTATATAGGTGCAAGAGAGGGAGGGCACAGCCTTGCCCCTTCCTCCAAGGAAGGGGTGCGGCCAAGGGGAGGAGTCCATCCTCCCCAAGGCACCCTGAGGTGCCTTCCCCCTTTAGGACTCTCCCTTCTCTCTTATCTCTAGGCGCATGGGCCTCTTGGGGCTGGTGCCCTTGGCCCATATAGGTCAAGGCGCACCCTCTACAGCCCATGTGCCCCCCCAGGCAGGTGGACCCCAGGTGGACCCGGACCCCTTCGGCACTCCCGATTTACAATACCGATAACGCAGAAACTTTTCCGGCGACCAAAATAAGACTTCCCATATATAAATCTTTACCTCCGGACCATTTGGAAGTCCTCGTGACGTCCAGGGATCTCATCCGGGACTCCGAACAATATTAGGTTTGCTGCATACTCATATTCATACAACCCTAAGCGTCACCGAACCTTAAGTGTGTAGACCCTCACGGGTTGGAGACATCTTGAACATGACCGAGACGGCTCTGGGGCAATAACCAACAGCGGGATCTGGATACCCATGTTGGCTCCCACATGCTCCTCAATGATTTCATCGGATGAACCACGATGTCGAGGATTCAAACAACCCGTATACAATTCCCTTTGTCAATCGGTATTTTACTTGCTCGAGATTCGATCGTCGGTGATCCCAATACCTCGTTCAATCTCGTTACCGGGCAAGTCACTTTACTCGCACCGTAATGCATGATCCGTGACCAAACACTTGGTCACCTTGAGCTCATTATGATGATGCACTACCGAGTGGGCCCGGTGATACCTCTCCGTCATGCGGGTGACAAATCCTGCCCCCGATCCGTGTCAACCCAATGTACACTTTCGGAGATACCAGAGTGCACCTTTATAGTCACCCGCTTACGCCAGGACGCTTTGGTACACCAAAGCACTCCACGGTATCCGGGAGTTACACGATCTCATGGTCTAAGGAAGAGATACTTGACATTGGAAAAGCTCTAGCAAAAGCGAACTACCACGATCTTGTGCTATGCTTAGGATTGGGTCTTGTCCATCACATCATTCTCCTAATGATGTGATCCCGTTATCAACGACATCCAATGTCCATAGTCGAAACCATGAATATCTGTTGATCAACGAGCTAGTCAACTAGAGGCTCACTAGGGACATATTGTGGTCTATGTATTCACACGCGTATTACGATTTCCGGATAATACAATTATAGCATGAATAAAAGACAATTATCATGAACAAGGAAATATAATAATAATACTTTTATTATTGCCTCTAGGGCATATTTCCAACACTCTAGACATGATTGTTTCACGAGTACCTGATAGCAATTTGAGACATGCCTCAGTTTGGAATAGGTCTGCATCATGGAGGTCTAAATGTTAGAGATAGATCCTTGGTCGAGGAACTCTTTTAAAACAACAAGATTCACATGTGCTCTTCTTTGATAACATTTTCTTTGCTGCACTTCAGTATGGTTATTACAGTCTATTTTATCTGAACATGGTCACATAGTTGACCAAAATGTAACCTCTAGCTTGCTCGAGGAGTACTATGTTCGTAACATTGGTTCAAGTAGTGCAGTTTAGGATGATCCTAATTGTGTGCAATCAGCCAACCATTTAGTAGAACACTCACCTAGAACTGCAGTAGCATCTACATGCCACCAACCTCTCACACTCAACTTTGTTGTTTGCGACTTAGTGAGCTACTCTGTTTTTTTTTGTTGTAGGGAATGCAGGATTCTAAAATCCAGGTTTTATTCACTTTGTTGGAGGCTTCTTAGGATGCTAACTGCGTTGGTCACGTGCTTGTTATATGTACATTATGCGTGCATGTATCCAAGATACCCTTGTGGAGAGGCGCACATATCTATAATTTTGTTGGACGGTTTATCCTAAAGATCATGGTCGTGTAAGTATAATACTTACTCTTTTGTGAACAACAATGGCCTTATGTTGTAAAGTTTTATTTGACATGCACTTTGGAAGAAATACATTCCCTACGTGTTGTGTGTGAATAAGGGTATGAACCATTATTATACAAGCAATTCTTGTAGTCATGGCGATATGTCCACTTGTTGTAGATGGTTTTCTTTTACTGCATCGTCTTGTGTTGGAGTCGTTCATGAAAGAAGCTAGATTGTGAAAGGACAAATGAAGTAATGCACAATGCAATGCTAGATGTGTCTGTTAAAGAATATTTATGCTTGACTTTTGTTGCTTTAGTTGTATTGTCGGATGATTCTTTTGTCCTTAATTACTGGTTGCTTCCTGCTTGTTTTTTCTTCTTCACGCCCGTATGAAAATGGAATTGCTTGTTTTATGCCTTTTTCATTGCTAAATTTGTCTAATATATACCTTGTTCAACTATTCCCCATTTTTTCGTAATGGTACGAGCAACATTTCCCTAATATGTGTGGTTCATGTTTAATTGACCTCCTGCTCTATGTTTGCTCCATAGGTGAACACTGCTTGTTTGAACTATGATTCTTGGGCGTGCGATGCTTGGCCTTCTTCCCAGCAAATGTCGAGGCGGACTACGGGAAAGATGGCTCCAGCCCTGCCTCCTCGGCTATGAGCGTCGGCTGGTGGCGACGAGCCCTGAGTTCAGCTTGTTGAAGTGTGGAAGGGTCACTTGTTTTCACTTGGGAATGTTCATGTTGTTTCTAAATCTCTGCTAAGAAGGTGACCTTTCGTAGTTTTTTTTAGATTTCAATGATGGCAACATATAGAAACATCAGATTATCTTTTGATGATGCATTGATAAGCATGTCGATTATAGTTTCTCTTTGTTTGTCATGTGGCAGTTACCATGAAACACTTGAGTTGGTCAGAGCTATTTTGTCGAATAAATAAACTTATATTTGGACTTCCATAATGTGTTTTTGATTTTGTTCGCTCATGCCAAAAGATTGGCTGAACTCTTAGATTGGCACAAGATTGATTTTGACGTGCTTATCTTTTGATCAAGTGTCGATGCTTTCAACATGCATGTAGGATGTGGTGGCGCTTACTTATTAGGATGGCCAACATTGAAATTCTAAGTGCTTGTGCACGGCTTGTGATCAATTGTTTGTAGGAGGTTCACGGAATTTAATCATATTTTTGGTGATACGGCAGCGTTTGATTGAAGCTGGTCATGAACTGATTGTTCATGCATGCAAAGTGGAAATGCATAAGGCTTAAAAGATCATCTAAGGAATTCCTTCCACTTAAAGATCACCATCGGTCTACTTGAGTGGACTCATCCAACGTCGGTCTGCCTTTCTTACTCTAATGAGTGCAATTTGTTGATGTTATTACAAGGGTTTTCGTTCTATTGGAAAAAAGATTAACAAGTTAACAAGGATCGTCATAGCTTATCGAGGTTCAAAGAGCCGTTTAAAGCGAAAATTTCCGTGTAGCGGGCCACTTCACTAGCCCGTGCATTACAGGCCAACCAATTGTTTCGAGGTGTGATCTTGGAAAGTGCGGTGCCGTAATTAGTACAAGGAGGTTGGAATATGTGCTTTGGTTGGAAGATGTGCTCGAGGAGACTACATTTAATCACAAACTTGTTTATTTGCTAATAAAATTATTTACATCTCCCACTTACCTATTTTCTTTAGGAAATTATGTCGATATTTTTTGGATGGCCGCTTCCCAACTTTTTTGTAGTGCATATTTGCTACCGGCACTTGCCTTATTAGTTGGTTTGACTACATTTAGTTAGGCGCAAAGGAAGCATCTACAATTAGGTGCCGAATCACCCTAAAGAATAATGGTTAACTAGCAGAATTAACATCGGGTAGGAGATTTCATATCTAGGATGAATTTGGTTGTCACTTTTTGGAAACTAATCAGCTATACCATGTCCAAGATTAGGAGATTAAATAAGGAGCTACGCTAAGGTTTCACCTATTAGCCTATAAACTTGTTTGTTGTGTTAGGCTGATGCGGACAATATTGTTTGATTTATACAATGGTTACTTGGAATGTTTGTCTTCGTCTTTACTTATGTTAGATGATAAGATAATGGAATTGATATCTTTAATTCCTTGATGGAATATGTTACATTGAACATCTTTAGGGCGGCGTGTTGTTGTAATATGTTTATTGTAAGAACAAATTGTTTTCATGCCATTTGAATGGAACATGCCAATGGATTTTGACATGCATTGTTGTATGTTAAACCTTAAGGGTTTCATACACCCGTCAAAGTAGATGATTTATTTCTGATATATAACTTGAAAGCCCTTATCTTGGTACCTCTTAATACATATATATACACCTAATAATCAAGCGAAAATTATGCTTCTTTTTACCGAATGTTTACAAATTTCTAAACTAAATCTAAAAAATTGACAATGTACCTTCTGTATTTTTCAGTGAGGAAGTGAGTGTTGTGTTCATGACTAATGGTAAAGCTGTGACATTCTGAGTTTCTCAGCTATCTATGAAAGCATCAATGACGACCAATGAGGGTTTGACTAATTCTGCAAGTATCAACAGGCTCTGCACAATATTGTTGGAAATATGCCCTAGAGGCAATAATAAAAGCATTATTATTATATTTCCTTGTTCATGATAATTGTCTTTTATTCATGCTATAACTGTATTATCCGGAAATCGTAATACACGTGTGAATACATAGACTTCTGTCGTCCCTAGTGAGCCTCTAGTTGACTAGCTCGTTGGTGGTCAGTTAGTCTGGGTTTCCTGACTATGGACATCAGATGTCATTGACAACGGGATCACTTCATTAGGAGAATGGCGTGATGGACAAGACCCAATCCTAAGCATAGCACAAGATCGTGTAGTTCGTTTTGCTAGAGCTTTTCCAATGTCAAGTATCTCTTCCTTAGACCATGAGATCGTGTAACTCCCGGATACCGTAGGAGTGCTTTGGGTGTACCAAAGCGTCACAACGTGGCGGGTGACTATAAAGGTGCATTACGGTATCTCCGAAAATGTACATTGGGTTGACACGGATCGAGGCGGGATTTGTCACTCCATGTTACGGAGAGAGGTATCACCGGGCCCACTCGGTAGTGCATCATCATAATGAGCTCAAAGGTGACCAAGTGTGCAGTCACGGGATCATCGTGCATTCTGTACGAGTAAAGTGACTTGCGGTAGCGAGGCTGAGCGAGGTATTGGGATACCGGCGATCGAGTCTCGGGCCAAGTAACATACCGTCGACAAAGGGAATAGAATACGGGTTGCTTGAACCCTTGACATCGTGGTTCATCCGATGACAACATCGAGGAGCATGGGAGCCAACATGGGTATCCAGATCCGCTGTTGGTTATTGACTGAGGTCGTCTCGGTCATGTGCGCATGCCTCCCGAACCCGTAGGGTCTACACACTTAAGGTTCGGTGATGCTAGGGTTATTAGGAAGACAAGTATGTGTTTACGAATGTTGTTGAGTCGGATGAGATCCCGGACGTCACGAGGAGTTCTGGAATGGTCGGAGGTAAAGATTTATATATGGAAAGTGGTTAAGCGGACTCAGGAAAGTTTGAGGGCATGCTTGGGTAAAATGCAGGGCCACGGGAGGTTCGGAGGTCCACCGGAGGGGCCACCCCTCGAGGGGGCCACATGGGCTAAGTGGGAGGAGCCAGCCCCTGGTGGGCTGGGCGCCTCCCACCTGAGGCCCATGTGGCTAGGAGCAGGAGGGAAACCTAAGGGAAAAAGGGGCGCCCCCCTTGGCTTGGGGGCAAGCCACCCTTTCCTCCTCCTTGGCCGCCCCCCCTAGGGTTTTCCCTAGAGGCGGCCCCCTTGCCCCCTCTCTCCTATATATAGAGGCGAGGGAGGCTGCAACACACAATTTGAAGGCGCAGCCCCTCCCTCCCCAACTCCTCTCTTTCTCCGTCTGAGCTTGGCGAAGCCACAGCCGGTGAACTTGTACCAATTGCACCACGCCGTCGTGCTGCCATTGAGTTGTCTTCCTCAACCTCTCCTTCATCCTTGCTGGATCAAGGCGGAGGAGGCGCCATCGTCCCGTCGTGTGTTGAGCAGCGGAGGTGCCGTCCTTTCAGCACTTTGGTCATTGGTGATCGGAATCACGTTGGGAGCGACTCCATCATCACCACTCCCTCGAGCAGCTTCCGTACTCGATCTACAAGTGGTATGTAGATGCAAACTCTCTCTCTTGACTCGTTGCTTAGATGAACTCATAGATAGATCTTGGTGAAACCGTAGGGAAAATTTTAATTTTCTGCATAGCGTTCCCCAACGGTGGCATCATGAGCTAGGTCTGTCGTAGTTCTCTTTGCCTGAGTAGAACACAATTTTGTTGTGGGCGTGGATCTTGTCAACTTACTTGCCGTTACTAGTGGTATCTTGCTTCCGCGGTATTGTGGGATGAAGCGGCCGGACCAACCTTACACGTACGCTTACGTGCGACCTGTTCCACCGACTAACATGCATCTAATTGCATAAGGTGGCTGGCGGGTGTCTGTCTCTCACACTTTAGTTGTAGCGGATTCGATTAACAGGGTCCTTATGAAGGGTAAATAGAAGTTGACAAGATCACGTTGTGGTTATTCAGAGGTAAGAAAACGTTCTTGCTAGAACCCAATTGCAGCCACGTAAAAGATGCAACAACAATTAGAGGACGTCTAACTTGTTTTGCAGCAATTTTCATGTGATGTGATATGGCCAAGTTGTGATGAATGATGAGATATTGTGATGTATGAGATCATGTTCATGTAATAGGAATCACGACTTGCATGTCGATGAGTATGACAACGGCGAGGAGCCATAGGAGTTGTCTTTATTTTGTATGACCTGCGTGTGTCATTGAAGAACGCCATGTAACTTACTTTACTTTATTGCTAAGCGTGTTAGCCATAGAAGTAGAAGTAGTCGTTGGCGTGACAACTTCATGAAGACACGATGATGGAGATCATGATGATGGAGATCATGGTGTCATGCCGGTGACAAGACGATCATGGAGCCCCGAAGATGAAGATCAAAGGAGCTATATGATATTGGCCATATCATGTCACTACTTTATAATTGCATGTGATGTTTATTATGTTTATGCATCTTGTTTACTTAGAACGACGATAGTAAATAAGATGATCCCTTAGAACAATTTCAAGAAGTGTTCTCCCTAAGCGTATGCACCGTTGCTACAGTTAAATCGCTTCTAAGCACCACGTGATGATCGGTGTGATGGATTCTTACGTTCACATACAGCGGGTTGTAAGACAGATTTACACACCTTGAAACACTTAGGGTTAACTTGGCGAGCCTAGCATGTATGCAGACATGGCCTCGGAACACGGAGACCGAAAGGTCGAACACGAGTCGTATGGAAGATACGATCAACATGAGAATGTTCACCGACGATGACTAGTCCGTCTCACGTGATGATCGGACACGGCCTAGTCGACTTTCGGATCGTGTAACACTTAGATGACTAGAGGATGTCTAATCTAAGTGGGAGTTCATTAATAATTTGATTAGATGAACTTTATTATCATGAACAATAGTCTAAAATCTTTACAATATGTCTTGTAGATCAAATGGCCAAGCGCTCATGTCACCATGAACTTCAACGCGTTCCTAGAGAAAACCAAAGGCGAAAGATGATGGCAGCAACTATACGGATTTGGGTCGAACACGAGGATCATCCTCATAGCTGCCAAGAAACAATATGTCCTAGAAGCACCGCTTAGGTGAAGCACCCATCGAGAGAACCAAGGCGTTATGAATGCTTGGCAGTCTCGTCTTGATGATTACTCCCTCGTTCGATGCGGCATGCTTTACTGACTTAGAACCGGCTCCAAAAGCGTTTTGAGCAACACGGAGCATATGAGATGTTCGAGGAGCTGAAACTAGTTTCCAAGCTCATGCCGGGTCGAGAGATATGAAGTCTCGACAAGTTCTATAGTTGTAAGATGGAGAAAAACAGTTACCGCGGTGAGCACATACTCAAAATATACGGGTTGCATCACCTTTGTCCCGGTGGACATAAACCTCCTCGGACGAGGCGGTCATTGTGAGAATCCTTGATCGCTCCCACCAAGCTACAAGAGCTTTGTGATGAACTACAATATCTGCGAGGGATGGTGAAGACCATTCCGAAGTATTCTCAATGCTGAAATCAGCGGAGGTTGAAATCAAGAAAGAACATCAAGTGTTGATGGTCAATAAGACCACTAAGTTCAAGAAGGGCAAGGGCAAGAAGAACTTCAAGAAGGGCGGCAAAAGAGGTTGCCGTGCCCGGTAAGCAAGTTCTTGGGAAGAAGAAGTCAAAGAATGGACCCAAGCCTGAGGTGAGTGCTTTTATTGCAAGGAAAGGGTCCTTTGAGCGGAACTGCCCCCAAGTACTTAAGCGGATAAGAAGGCCGGCAACACTAAAGGTATATTTGATATACATGTAATTGATGTGTACCTTACGAGTACTGGTAGTAACTCACGGGTATTTGATACCGGTGCCGTTGCTCATATTTGTAACTCTAGCAGGGAGCTGCGGAATAGCGGAGACTAGCGAAGGGCGAGGTGGCGATCTTGGCGTCGGGAATGGTTCGAGTCGATGTGATCGCCCGTCGACGCTACCTCTACATTTACCTCTGGGATTAGTTATAAACCTTAATAATTTCTATTTGGTGCCAAAGTTTGAGCATGAAAATTGTATCTGGATCTCGTTTAATACGAGATGGCTACTCATTTAAATCCGAGAATAATGGTTGTTCTATTTATATGAGAGAAATGTTTTATGGTCATGCTCCGATAGTCAATGGTTTTATTCTTGATGAATCTCGAGCGTAATATTACACATGTTCATAGTGTCAATACCAAAAGATGTAAAGTTGATAACAGCAGTCCCACATACTTGTGTACTTTGCCGCCTTGGTCACATTGGTGTCAAGCGCATGAAGAAGCTCCATCTTGATGGACTTACGGAGTCTCTAGATTATGAATCATTTGACACATGCGAACCATGCCTCATGGGCAAGATGACCAAGACTCCGTTCTCCAGGGAACAATGGAGCGAGCAACCAACTTATTGGAAATCATACATACCCGATGTAATGCGGTCCAATGAGTGTTGAGGCTCGCGGAGGATATCGTTATGTTCTCACTCTCACAGGATGACTTGAGTAGATATGGGTATGTCTACTTGATGAAACACAAATCCGAGACCTTTGAAAAGTTCAAGGAATTTCAGAATGAGGTAGAGAATCAACGTTGACGAAAGATAAAATTCTTACGATCGAGATCGTGGAGGAGAATATTTAAGTCACGAATTTGGCACACACTTAAGAAAATGTGGAATCGTTTTCACAACTCACGCCGCTGGAACACCTCGCGTAACGGGGTGTGTCCGAGCGTCGTGTCGCACTCTATTGGATATGGTGCGATCTATGATGTCTCTTACCGATTTACCGCTATCTTTTGAGGATACGCTCTAGAGGCGACTACATTCACTTTAAATAGGGCACCGTCTAAATCCGTTGAGGCGACACCGTATGAATTATGGTTTGGGAAGAAACCTAGTATGTCGTTTCTAAAAGTTTGGGGATGCGATGCTTATGTCAAGAAACTTCAACTTTGAAAACTCAACCCAAGTCGAAAATGCGTCTTCATAAGATACCCTAAGGAAACCCTTGGGTATACCTTCTACCTTAGATCCGAAGGCAAGATCTTTGTTGCCAAGAAGCGGAACCTTCTGGAAAAAGAGTTTCTCTCGAAAGGAGTAAGTGGGAGGAAAGTAGAACTTCGATGAAGTACTACCTTTTGAGCGGGATAGTGATGCAGCTTCGGGAAAATGTTCTGTGATGCCCTGTGAAGAGGAAATTAATGATGATGATCAAGGTACCCGGATCAAGTTGCTCTTGAACCCATTGTAGGTCCACTAGGACACGTTCCGCACCAGTGAATGCGGCAACCTGTCCTGGAAATAATGTTGTTGAACAACGGTGAACCTTGAACTATGAAGAAGCGATGGCGGGCCCAGGATTCCAACAAATGGCTCGAAGCCATGAAATCCGAGATAGGATCCATGTATGAAAACAAAGTATGGACTTTGGCAGACTTGCCCGATGATCGTGACGATAGAAAACAAGTGGATCTTTAAGAAGAAGGCAGGCAGCGGATGGTAATGTTACCGTCTATAAAGCTCGACTTGTCGCTAAAGGGTTATCGGCAAGTTCAAGGGATTGACTACGATGAGACTTTCTCACCCGTGCGAAGCTTAAGTCCGTCCGAATCATGTTAGCAATTGCCGCATACTATGATTATGAGATATGGCAGATGGGCGTCAAAAGCAACGGCGTTCCTTTAATCGGATATCTTAAGGAAAAGCTGTATATGATGCAGCGGAAGGTTTTATCGATCCTAAGAATCTTGACAAAGTATGCAAGCTCCGGCGTTCCATTTATGGGCTGGTGCAAGCATCTCGGAGTTGGAACATTCGCTTTGATGAGATGATCAAAGCGTTTGGGTTTATCTTGAGACTTATGGAGAAGCTGCGTTTACAAGAAAGTGAGTGGGGCTACGTAGCATTTCTCATATTATATGTAGATGACATACTTTTGATGGGAAAGCGATATAGAACTCTTGGATAGCATTAAGGCCTACTTGAATAAAAGTTTTTCAATGAAGGACCTTGGAGAAGCTGCTTATATATTAGGCATCAAGATCTATAGAGATAGATCGAGGCGCCTCATAGGTCTTTGACAAAGCACATACCTTGATAAGATTTTGAAGAAGTTCAAAATGGATCGAGTCAAGAAGGGGTTCTTGCCTGTATTGCAAGGTGTGAGATTGAGCTCAGCTCAATGCCCGACCACGACAAAAGATAAAGAAGAGATGAGCATCATCCCTATGCCTCGACCATAGGATCTATTATGTATGCCATGCTTTGTGTACCGGACTGATGTAAACCTTGCCGTAAGTTTGGTAGGAAGGTACCAAAGTAATCCGGCAAGGAACCTTTGGACAGCGGTCAAGAATATCCTGAAGTACCTGAAAAGGACAAAGAACAAGTTTCTCGTTTATGGAGGTGACGAAGAGCTCGTCGTAAAGGGTTACGTTGACGCTAGCTTCGACCCAGATCTGGATGACTCAAAGTCACAAACCGGATACGTGTTTATGTTGAATGGTGGAAGCGATGGTAAAGTGCGGTACCAGCGAGAAGCGTCGTGGCCGGATCTACATGTGAAGCGGAGTACATGGCAGCCTCGGGAGGCAGCGCATGAAGCAATTTGGGTGAAGGAGTTCATCACCGATCTAGGAGTCATACCCAATGCGTCGGGGCCGATCAAACTCTTCGGTGACAACACTGGAGCTATTGCCCTTGCCAAGGAGCCCAGGTTTCACAAGAAGACTAGGCACATCAAGCGTCGCTTCAACTCCATCCGTGAAAATGTTCAAGATGGAGACATAGATATTTGTAAAGTGCATACGGATCTGAATGTCGCAGATCCGTTGACTAAACCTCTTCCGCGGGCAAAACATGATCAATACCAGAACTCTATGGGTGTTCGATTCATCACAATGTAACTAGATTATTGACTCTAGTGCAAGTGGGAGACTGTTGGAAATATGCCCTAGAGGCAATAATAAAAGCATTATTATTATATTTCCTTGTTCATGATAATTGTCTTTTTATTCATGCTATAAGCTGTATTATCCGGAAATCGTAATACTGCGTGTGAATACATAGACTACAATACGTCCCTAGTGAGCCTCTAGTTGTCTAACTCGTTCAATTGACAGATAGTCATGGTTTCCTGACTATGGACATCGGATGTCATTGACAACGGGATCACTTCATTAGGAGAATGACGTGATGGACAAGACCCAATCCTAAGCATAGCACAAGATCGTGTAGTTCGTTTTGCTAGAGCTTTTCCAATGTCAAGTATCTCTTCCTTAGACCATGAGATCGTGTAACTCCCGGATACCGTAGGAGTGCTTTGGGTGTACCAAAGCGTCCTGGCAATTTGGGTGACTATAAAGGTGCATTACAGGTATCTCGAAAGTGTATGCATTGGGTTGACACGGATCGAGGCTGGATTTGTCACTTCCGTGTTACGGAGAGGTATCCTTGGGCCCACTTTCGGTAGTGCATCATCATAATGAGCTCAAGGTGACCAAGTGTGCAGTCACGGGATCATGCATTCTGATGCAGTAAAGTGACTTACGATGCTTGAGACTGAGCGAGTATTGGGATACCGACGATCGAGTCTCGGGCAAGTAACATACCGTCTAACAAAGGGAATAGAATCGGGGTTGCTTGAACCCTTGACGCCGTGGTTCATCCGATGACAACATCGAGGAGCATGTAGGAGCCAACATGGGTATCCGGATCCGGCTGTTGGTTATTGACACGAGTGCGTCTCGGTCATGTACGCATGCCTCCCGAACCCGTAGGGTCTACACTTAAGGTTGGTGGCGCTAGGGTTATTAGGAAGACAAGTATGTGTTTACCGAATGTTGTTGGAGTCCGGATGAGATCCGGGCGTCCACGAGGAGTTCGGAATGGTCGGAGGTAAAGATTTATATATGGAAAGTGGTTAAGCGGACTCCGGAAAGTTTCGAGGGCATGCAGGTAAAATCTGCAGGGGCACAGGGAGGTTCAGGAGGTCCACCGGGAGGAGCCACCTCCCTCGGGGGCCTATGGGCTAAGTGGGAGAGGAAGCCAGCCTGGTGGGCTGGCGCGCCTCCCACCTAGGCCCATGCTTGGCTGGGGCTTGGGAGGGAAACCCTAAGGGAAAAAAAGGCGCCCCTTGGCTTGGGGGCAAGCCACCCCTTTCCTCCTCTCCCTTGGCCGCCGCCCCCTAGGGTTTTCCCTAGAGGGGCGGCCCCCTGCCCCCTCTCTCCTATATATAGAGGGGTGAGGGAGGCTGCAACACACAATTTGAAGGCGCAGCCCTCCCTCCCAACTCCTCTCTTTCTCCGTCTGAGCTTGGCGAGAAGCCACAGCCGGTGGCTCTTGTACCAATTGCACCATGCCGTCGTGCTGCCATTGGAGTTGTCTTCCTCAACCTCTCCTTCATCCTTGCTGGATCAAAGGCGGAGGAAGCGCCATCGTCCCGTCGTGTGTTGAGCAGCGGAGGTGCCGTCCTTTCAGCACTTTGGTCATCGGTGATCGGAATCACGTTGGGAGCGACTCCATCATCACCACTCCCTCGAACGCTTCCGTACTCGATCTACAAGTGGTATGTAGATGCAAACTCTCTCTCTTGACTCGTTGCTTAGATGAACTCATAGATAGATCTTGGTGAAACCATAGGAAAATTTTAATTTTCTGCAACGTTCCCCAACAAATATGACCAGCAAACATGTGCACTCCTTCCTTCTTTGCCTGCATAATGTCATCCTGCTCCATCTTTACTTGTGGCATATGTTGTATATATTGATGGCAGGTACCAAAAATGAAAACATTTCTTTCTTTGGGCAACAGAATAATGAAGCTTCTCCCTCCGGTCCTTTTTAGATACGCATATAAGTATCAACACTCACAATGCCAAATCAATATTGTTAGACTCGTTATGAAATGTAGTTTCAAAGTATATATATGTGATATTGTAGATGTTAATATTTTTTAATTTAAATGTGGTCAAACTTTACAAAGTTTTACTTGCACAAATTAATATGCGGAGTAAAAATGACGGAGGAATTTTTATGCCCTTTGGTGGATTAAATTTTTTGATGTATCATTTACTGACTAAATTATTCGCTGCCCTGGAGCAGTTGCATAGCAATATATTCTAGGTAGTCTTGGTAAACCACAGGTTGTATATATATGCTCTATATATGGCAATTATTAATCGGGATACACCACCCTTGGTCATCTGAAGCACCAACCACCAAAAAATGGCTGATGAGGTTTATATGCACTGTTAAAAGCCATAATGTGATTGTTTTATCTACATGTGTTGCTTTTTTGCTGGTTTGTTCTATTTTAAATGTTAGTTCCTTCATGACAACATCAAATAATGCACAAAAGCATACTAAGTTCAAATAGTAGAGTGAAAGGGCGCGTCCTACGACATCGCCATGACTTTCTCTCGGAGGCGCCACTGGTGGCGCCCCAACCACTAGTGGACGAGCGAAAAGCTGGATGGCGAGGCTGGTGCGGGACCTTGATAGTTGCTACGGCCCGATAAGCTGTCCATGTGGGTGCAGTTTTCCATCACGGCCCAAAAAGCGTTTCACGGTGATTTTAAGCGGTTTATCTTTTAGCGATTGAAAAGGCTGTATATCGTAGGGTTTGTCTAGGAATCGATTGGTTGGCGTCGACCATGTGTCGACCATGTGTAGCATACGCCTTGAGTTTTTCGAGGTTTACATTTCCTCTTTTGTCTTTTGGGCTGAGCTTCGTCCTACTCCCATTTTTGCCTCGTCTCTTGCTCTTGTCCGTGATTGCTCTTGTCCGTGATGGGCTGTTTTGTTTTGCTTGTATGTATGTGTGCGGTCTCTTTTATTTTCTATTGTCCATTCGTTTCCTTTTTTGTTGCTTGTAGTTTTGGTATCCTTGTTAAGTGTCAACGCCCGATGTGCACTTTTCCTCGACAAAAAAAAAGTCGATGTGCCTTTGGAATTTGTCTCTTGAAACATAACACATAACACAAAGTGTAATATATTGTTGTATTACTTTGAGCACATAATATTTAAAAAAGAAATAAAAAGAGAACCTTGGTTGAATTGAATGAGCTTCTGATGCATGTGGTAAAAATGTTAACAAAAGGGAGCGGGTAGTAGAAAATTAAACCTCACCCTTTGATCAACAAAAAAATATATTATGGAACAAGAGTTAAATTGCTTATAACTAGTTATCGAACCATCTACTTCTTTCTTAGTACACATCACTAATTGTAGGTGAACTGAGGGAAAATAAAAAAAATTTAAATAAAAAAATTAAGTTACACGCGGATAACACACATGTAATTGCGCATGATCAACGGACACGGAACTACATACAATCAAACATTTGTAGTTGGGGGACGACACTTTGTAGTTGCATGACTATTGTGGGCCATGCAAGCCCGGCCCCTTCTCCTCGAGATCCCTCAAACAAAACAAAAGCGATTGCAACCAAGTTAGAAAGAGATGCACTTGCATGACTATAGTTGGACATGCGATTTGCGATCCAGATGCGTTAACTTGTAGTTCTTGAGGATATTGTCGGGCTTACCAAGCCCGCCCCTCTCTGGCCCGGCCCCTCAAGCCGAAACAAAAAACTCCGATTGCGGTCGGGCTAGAAGACATGCGATTTGCGGTCGGGTGCGACACTTGCGATTGCATGCCTAGTGTCGGACATGCAAGCTGGCCGCACCCTCTCCGCCGCCCCTCAGGCAAAACAAAGTTCGATTTGCAACCATGTTGGGGACATGCGATTCTGCGGTCCAGATGCGGGTGCGGCGCTTGCGTGGTAACTGTTGTCGGGCTTTGCGGCCAGCTTGCCCTCTCAAGCAGAACAAAAAGGTTCGATTGCTTGGTCGGGTTACAAGACATGCGATTCTTGGGTATGGTGCGACACTTGCACTTGCATTCCTAGTGTCGGACATGCAATTAGCCCGCCCCCTCTCCCACCGCCCCTCCGACAAAACAAAGGTCCGATTGCAACCATGTTGGGCGACATGAAGTTGTGGTCGGGTGTGACACTAGCGATTGTGGGGCTGTTGTTGGGCTTTTGGCTGGCCCACCCCCTCAAGCGAGAACAAAAAGTCTAGTTGCGATCGGGTTACAAGACATGCGATTTGTGGTCGGGTGCGACACTAGCGATTCTTGAGGGCTGTTGTCGGGCTTGCAACTGGCCCGCCCCCTCCGATAGGACAAACAAGTCCAGTTACGGTGGGGTTACAAGACATGCAGTTGCCGTTGGGTGCGATATTTGCAGTTGCATTCCTAGTGTCGGACATGCAACTGGCCCGCCCCCTTCGACAAAACAAAAAAGCCCAGTTGCGGTCGGGCTACAAGACATGCGATTCTTGGTGGATGCGACATTTGCAATTGCATTACGTAGTGTCGGACATGCAACTAGCCCACCCTCTCCGCCGCCCCTCAGGCAAACAAAGGTCCAATTGCAACTATGTTGGGGGCATGCGATTCTGCGCAGTGTGGTGTTTGCGATTCTGAGGATGTTGTCGGGCTTGCAACTGGCATGCCCCTCTATATCGGCGCCCCCTCCCGTGAGAACAAAAAAACTTCGATTCTTGGTCGGGCTAGAATACATGGAGTTGCGGTCAGGTGCGACACTTGCAATTGCATTCCTAGTGTCAAACATGCAACTGGCCAGCCCTACTTTGGTCTCTACTCTAACCACAAACAAAGTTAAAAAAACTCAAACCAGAAACAAAGTCTAGTTGGCCGGTGACAATATTTTTTAAAAGGAAAAAGGATAAGTTATACGCCAATGACATAGATACAATTGTGTGTGGCTGATGTGCATGAAACCGTGTGTGCTCGACAGGTGTGTCGGTGATAATATTTTTTGGAAAGAAAAAAGTGTTGCATACGGACACTAACAATAAAACATGGCATGTGATTCAATGTACAATATTTTTTTAAATAATAATATAAATAGAAAATAAAAAATAAAGACTAGTAAAAAATAAAGACCAGTAAAACATGACATGCAACTGCCCGTCCCTCACTCCCTACCCCTGAGTTGTAGTTGCATTAAACACCTTTTTTTTTAGAAAAATACATAACATTACTAGAAAAATAAGTAAAAACAAACTAAAAAATAAGAATAGAAAATAGAAATAAAAATTTAAAAATTAAAATAAAAGGCACAAACTAAAAATGGAAGAAGTGTACTAGCCACAAACAAAAGACAAACTATATTTACACAGTTTTGGATAAAAAAAGAATATATAAGATTGGATTGAAAATAAAAATTAAAAAGGAAGTATGCAGAGTTAAAAACATAAATGAAATAATATTGTGTTAGCATCTTTTGGTTTTTGTGCGTGTTGCAAAAGAAAAGTATATTTTTTTTTTGAAAAAGCATAGTTGCATGTTGTCGGTGGCTGCCGATGTGGCAGTTGCTAAAGATTTGAAAATCATGGCATGACTCTACATTTTTTTCTTTCTTTAGAGTTTTCTATATGCACAATTTCTCGATTGCGAGTTGAGTGGACATGCAACTGGTTACCGCCAGAGGCAGTCGCGAGTCAAGTGGACATGCAACTTGTCATCGTCGGGGCATTTTGCATGTGAGCAGTAATTACATGTTGAGGGGTCGACATGCAACTGAAAAATTGAAATTTCTTCCTGGAGATCGTTTTGCATATTGTTCTCATGCAATGGAAGAAAAAAGTCAAAAATTAATAAAAATTCATTGTTGAGCCATCCCCTAGCGGCACACGCTGCTCTCTCTCTCTCTCTCACACACACACACACACACACACATTATCAATTAGTCTTAGTTAAAATTGCAAAAACAATACATAATAAATATATAAGCAAACAATGTATTAAAAAGTAGAGCTGTGAAAAACAAATAAATAAGATAAAAAAGATTTACGTAAGACATATAAATAAGGTAAAAATAAATATATCGACTGAGGTGTAAACATTTACAAAATCTTTTTAGAGGAGAGTAAGCATCTACATAAGAGAATCCAAACATTTACATGGAGAAAACTATGAGAAAAATAAAAAGAAGACAGCAAGCCGTAACCTACAGCCCACATAAAAAGATCCAGGATGGGTGGACAACGAGCCGAGCAATAGCCCACCATCTGATACGTAAAAACAGCTCAGAGAAGCGACACTAGCAAACATAAGCAACAAACACATCTGGTCGACTGAGACTTGACTAAAAATCAGTCGACTGATTTTTAGCAGACCCCATATACGTATATATAAAACGGAATCGCAAATCAAGGTATGGCGAGTGCCCAACCTCGCCCTACTGGGAGCTCCGCCTCTGGTCTGAAGGCATAGTTGCATTTGACCACCTTGGACACCCAAGGACAAATATCTGGTAAGATACCTTGCACAAAGATTGGAGGGAGGTACCACAGATAGCATATAGATAATTTGTTTATTTAGAACCAGTGATTGTGATTTTTGTAAGCAAAATTACGGTGATTTAATGGAGATATGTGTGGCATATTTATGGTGATCTAATGGTTATGGACTACTAGCGAAAAAAGAGTTTTTGGTATCCACGGTCAGATGATTTGCTTTCTTTGGGATTTTCTAGCAGTATTTTTCTGATGTATTGTGCTTTTTGTGGACAACATATGACATGTATTGAACTTAAAGAAAAGCGAGAACTTGAACTCAAAGACATTAGCAAACAAAAACTAACGTTTTATCAGCTTGTGTATTTATTTTGTAAGGCCTTGTTGAATAATGCAATAAAGATGATTGTGTGCATCACTTTCGATGCAAAAGCCCGGGGTTGTCCTTCTTTTCGAGGAAAAAAGAATCATCCGATCACATTCCGTTGTCTTCCCTTGATTAGTATATGTACACTGTTGTGTTAAATGTCTAAAGACTAACAAGCTGCTATATATCACATTATATTGTTTCTTCGGAAAGGGGGTTCACCCCAGCCTCTGCATCATCGCAACCATTTTGCCTTATATTGTTATAAATGTTGGTCCCCACAAGTATACAAAATATAGATTAGACGAAACTCGGTCGAATCAGTCATACTTTATGTACACCATTTAAATATATATAAGAGGTTTTTTTACAGTACCCTGATACTCCATAGGCAGGGCTAGGAGTACAAATTAGATCTGGCCGTTCGTTTGAGAGGGCACTTCAGTCTTTTTTCTTTCATCAAAGGGTAATCTTTTGATGTATTCTCTGGGCCTACTAATTTCCCCTGATTTCCCGATCAAGCGCAAACCGTCGTCTCCCTTATCTCGCATAGCCGTGGCTGCCTTCTCCTCCCCTGGCTTGTGCTCCTACTTCGACACCCATGAAAACATGGCGCCTCGGCCGCCGGCGAGGCCGATCTCCATCGTATCCCAGCCCTTGGACGGGACATGCAAAAAGGAGCAGTCTCCTTTCTAAAAGTTCTTTGGCATCTTCTAAAAAAATTGGAATGTTGTAAATATTGATTATCGACATCATGTTTCGTTTTTTTGTGCATCTCTCATGCGTTGATTTAATCACGTAGGAACCATGACTTTCGGATGATGCATCCGTAGTTTATTGGCTAACGAGTCCCTTGCCGGCCGGTTCGTGCTGCATGCAGTCAAATCTCGTAATTACCGCAACTGCTGTCTGGAGAGAGTAGTTTCCAACTTAATTTCTACATATAGATTACCAATTTACCCTTAAAATCAAGGTACTCCCCAATTTTTGGCGGTGGTACTCCTAAATATCTACTTCCTCCATTAGTATAAAATTGGGTCATCTATTTTGGAACGAAGGAAGTATGTTGGAGTACCAACCAATCCAGTCCATCAGATTATATCAAATGGAGGGCCTATATTCATTTAAGGGTACTGTAAAAGAACTCATATATAAACATAAAAACATAGAAGAAGTTAATCACATACAAGGATGTTACATGCCTTTATTAATGAATTGATGTCGTGTATATACAAGAACTGGATAAAATTAATGTAATTGAACACCAGGACACAAATAACTTAAATTCAACAATATTGCTACAATGTACGTATGGTACATTCATGAACCAATCATATTCTAAATTGATCACCGGAGAATGATCACTTGAACTGTTGTTTGCTTGCAAATGTTTGCCCGAACTTCCATCCACCAGGCACAATATTGTTGAACACAACTGTTTGCCCATCCGTGTCGATCAACCCTAAACGAGAGCATTTTTCCAGTAATATTTGCTAGAGAGTGCCAGTTGGCACCCCAGTTATTTAGACATTGGCATCCAATCGTTTGAATGAGACTCTTGACATCCATGGATTTGATCGGGCCGGGCGGCTGCGGCGTTCATCACAGTAACTAGGTTGAAGTAATCGTGACCATCGATCTTGAACCGCACCCCACCCTTCTTCATGCACGGGACCCTACAGAAAATCGATTTCTACCAACTTTAAGCAATTTAACTTTTGAGGAAAACTACAATTTTTAAGAAAACTCATTCGTGCGTACCTCTGGTACATGACAGGGATGATGCGCCCTTATGGCCGCCGATCTTCTCCCATGCCGGTTGCGCCATGTCAAAGTGTGGCCTCGGTGGGTTGCACCAGCCGCCATTGTCACTTGGGAGTGCGTTGTTAGGCGGGCAGAAGTTCGTGGCCGTCACCGTCACCGAGACGCCTGGTTTGCACCACATCGGATCTGCCAGCTTGCGGTCGCATGCGATCTTGTAGCACTGTCCACATGCCGCACCGTCGTTGAACAGCACCGTGCTCAGTGCCGCCGTCCGCGTACCGTACCCCGCCGAGTACAGATTACCGTACCCGCATGCTCCACCCATAGTGTCAGAGGCATCAGCGCCGCCGTAGAAGGTCGCGTGCGCCCTCAGCCATTTGATGGGTGCTTTGTCCGCGGCCACGGCACACCCACAGCAGACGAACGTGAGCAGCACCACCGCAATAGCTCGAGCGGGAGCCGGCGCCATTTGGATATCTATCGATGGATGCAGGACGCCGCCACAAACTTATATGTAGGGAGCTGATCTGGAAACTGTGTGTTCTTTGCCTATCTGTTTGATCGTGTGCTTCAAGGGGGATTTGCTTCTGATGGCTTGATGTGTTATGATCTTGTGATGATCCTGTGTGTTTATATAGCCTTCCCTTTGATTGATCCGTAGCTTGAGAGAGTGGGCAAGGTCGCCACGAATGAATGATGCGGGTAGCGTGCACATGTGCAGCCGCACACTGGCAGCTTATGGACTAATCCGAAGATTTTATATATGTGCAGACACGTATTGTTTCTCCTTATATCGTCGTTACTTTATATTTTAACATTATATCATTGGTTCTTATCGATCTTTGCTTCATACAGTGTCAATGACAGACATCTAGAGACGATTTTTGATACTTTTGGAAGAAATAGGCGGCGTTTTGCGATTTCAGATGTGTATGCTTGACGTTTTCACCTTGGGGGGATATTTCCTTTGACTTCCTTTATGGCTACCTTGGGATGTCCATGTTCGTGTTCGCCCCTTGGCTACGAAAGGATGTCTCGTAGTATGTTCCTCAAATCGTACGGCTGATCCTGCACTGCACCTACTCCACAACATCGACGGCGCCCATCGTCAGGTAATGATTAGTTCAAGAAACATTGAGTTGCCCTCAAGGAAGACCTAAAGAGTTGAATGCATCCGGTTTAGATGCAGGCTCCGTTAACCCCAGCCGCCGCCTCCAGCTCCCTCCCTCGCCGCCACCGGCGTGCGCCGCCGATCCGGTCGGCGTAGGCGGCAGCGGGGATCCCCTTCTCCTCTCACAATGCCGGGTGGCGCGGGACGACGGCTTCAGCGACGGCCTCTTGCGGATCCATGACACGGCGGCATGGTGATCCCGGCAGCGGCGCTTGGCGGCACGGTGAATTGGTTGGGCGTGGTGTGCCGGTTGGCTGGACGTGGCTAGAAGATGGTGGTGGGGCTGGGCGTGGCCGGTGGCGGTGGCGGCGGCGGCCAGTCCGGATCCGGCTTGGCGGTGGCAATGGCGACGATTGACCCGGATCCGACCATGGTGGCGGCGGCGTCCCCTCCACCGGGGATGACGGTCAGGTGGTGGGTCCTTGTGGCGGCGCCGGTGGCGGCGGATCTTGGGATCCCGTGTCTGGACTCGTCGCGGGACGCGCGTGGCGGCCGGAGCTTCCTTCGGTGTTGACGGCGCTTGATGCGGGATCGCGGCGGCGGCTGCCGTTGTATGGGCGATTTAGCGGCCGGTGGCGTGACGGTATGTGCTCCTCAGAGCGCCCGGAATCGGGGCGGCGGCCCCTCTTCATCAACGACGGCAGACTTCGGGGTCGTGTAAGCGACTCGGAGTCCGGATCTCGAGATGGTGACGGCCTTCTGAGGCTGGTGGCGATATGGGACGCCCCCTCCATCAACAGACCGGGTTCGATGCGGCTCGGCAGGTGACACATGAGCCTCTCTCGGAGTTACCGGGCGGTGCCTGTCGTCGGCAGGTGAAGCCACCGGTGGATGTGCTACCGGCGGATGCTACGCACGACGTCTAATGCGGAGACGTCAAGTCATGCCTGCTACCAGTAGGTGATGCACGGCGGCTCTGACGGAGGTGTCAAGTTTAGCCTGTTGTTGTTGCATCAAAAGGTGAGTGCGGCTATGGCGGGGAGGCGAGCGATATGGGGCGTCTTTGTCTTCCGTTGTCTCCTCTACAGGTATCCAGCTATCGAGGCGGATGGTACAGACAGCTTCAACAACGAGCTTATGCACTCCGGTGAAAACACAAGATCTCTGATTGGGCTATGTTGTCGCACGCTTGCGTCGTGTCCTTGCTGAAAGTGGTGGACTGGAGCTTCACTTTCGGGATGAGAATCCGAAGTTCAACCTTCTGGTGGACTCGCCATCATCGACGCACGTGCGGCGATGACTTCTTAAAAGGGTAGCCTAGGAGTTGTGTATTTTTCGTTTATGTTGTGTCTTGTATCATAGGGTTAGTGGTTATCTTGAAAAGTTACTGTCGCGAGGTATATGACTTCAGGGTTTGTTTTTTGCTTTTTCCGGCTCGATAGTGCTCGACTGCTGGATTTTGCTCTTTTAATAATATATGACTGCATGCATCATCCTGATCCAGAGGCCGGGGTTATCCTTTTTTAAAAAAACTGATAATTCATTATTATTGCAATATTTTTTGATGAACTTTAAATAAAATGGAGCACGTCATCTAGGGGCTGCTCTCGAAAGAACGATTCGTTCGCTTGTGAAGGCACCCTCCAACGCACATTTCAAGTTTGTCTTTTGAGAAACACCTGTAATTTTATTTATATTCGTAATAATTACAAGCACATTGATTTGGATCTAAAATTTCAGAAAATACAAAGTAACTTCTATAACTAAAAATTACAATGAAATGTCTTGTAAACATCTGCTCTGCGGTATCAATCTCTGCTAGAAAAAAAATACTCCAAAGACTTCTATAAAGAGAATGTAATTGGACTGAGCAACGATGTTGTCACTCTTTCACCCGCATGAACATTATCAGTAGTGGTGTTTGAAAGCGTCTTGAGTCGTTCATCTAGAAAGATGGGAAGCTTGATCGATGAACGTACTTGGGCTGAGGATGATCCCCTAGAAGTGCAAGCCGTCGGGTCACAATATCTTCACCATGATGTTGATGAAAGATTTCAACTCCACAAAGAATCAAATCAATAAAAAAAGTTTGACACACCAACATAAACTCATCAGATCCGAATAATCGGATGTGCGAGGATAGAAAACTCTCCAATCGCATGGCACCGCCAAAAAAACGAGTGTAAATTTATTCTCACAAAATGATGATCATTAAATGATGACGAAAAATATAAAACTCTTGAAGATGCGAGATCCCCTCACTTTTCAGTGCCAAAATGACAGCCGGAGACGAGTAAACCAAAAGTTCCCTCGCGTCCGCCCTAGATGAAACCCTCGCGTCAATATGGCCACGAACGTTTCAGTTTTTTCTTTGAGAAATCTCGCATTCATTTGTTGATTAACGTTCAAGGGTACAAGCTCCTGAGGGTTCGCTCTTTCTTCCCTCCAGTGCGACCCTGTTTGACTTAAGAGGCCCATTTAACTATTATTTTTATGAAAAACGCCTTAATAAAGACCCTAATTGTCATGATCTAATTTATGAAAAAAATTCCTTGCTACTTTATAAAAACATCCATCTCCCTAATTTTATACAATGGGTATGATAAAAAAATATTGTTGAACTACAAGGAAAAATTGTCATACTAAACTATAAAACTGCCATCCTCTGAACAAAATGCCATAAACAAAAAAATACACACAAATTTATAAACTGAGAAAATGCCATGTTCTGAAAAGAATTGTCATGCTACTTTATAAAACTATCATCCTCGAGATAAAAACTTTATTTGGATAAGCCCCAAAACTAAAACTGGAATGCCAATAAAAACAAAAAATTCCATCCTCCCAAACATTAAAAATTGTCATCCTATTTTACAATAAAAATGTCATACTCTCAATAATAAAAACGACATCCTATTATTGATAAAAAAATCATCCTATTGTTAATAAAAATGCCATGTGCTTAGTAATAAAACTGTCATACCATTAAAAATGAAAATGCCATCTTCTCAATAACAAAAATGCCATCCTATTATTGATAAAATGACATCCTATTGTTAATAAAGATGTCATGTGCTTACTAATAAAATTGTCCTCATCAACGCATCGTGCCATGGTGCCCATGCGTGCCGGTGTGCGTGCATGCCTGTTGCTGCCAGTGCGAGGACTGGTGTGTGCGGGGTGCTGCCGATTCTCCTACGCCACAATGTGTAGATCTTGACCCCATCATCCATGATGGTGATTTCTGTTACAGTCATATGTTTTGGTTATTGTCTAAACTAGTTTTTTTGGATGAATGTGACTATATTATATTGTTTGCAATATGAATTGTGTTATATGTCATGTTACAATTGCTATGTCTTACAAAACAAAAGTCCAAATTGCTATGTTATTGTTGTGTTATATGTTTTAAATGTCATTGTGCTCAGAGTACTAAATTATAAGAATGTTCCATTTCTATGCTATTGTGCTATTTGTTCAAATGTTGTTCTGCTTCACTGTTCTAAATTCTAAAAATATTCCTATCAATATTTTAGAATTTTAACATGCATGCTTGTATATTACACTTTTATTTGTCATAGTCCCATTATCTCCTCCCACCTTGTTTGAATATATTAGTAAATATTATATTCCTTTTACCTTATTTCCTTCCATCTGATGTGGGCACACCTTTTTCTAACAAATATATTTCTGCCGTAGTACACAAAAAGATCATATTGTTTATTTTGTCCTGTGAGCAACATGGTCTGCTTTGTTATGGCCCGCTACTTTGTTTTTGGAAAATCCCTCGGGGAGAGTGCTATATTTCATTCCCTCGAGTTGCTGGGGATTGTTTAGCTAGACTACTTGATAAAGGAATTGATGTTGTCTTCTATTTGTGTATATTTTGCTTTTTTTTTACAAATAGGGAGACATTATTCACCTCATTGCTGTTGTGACCTTTATGTGTGTTGTACAAAACTTAACTTTTAGAAGAGGGTCTTGTATAGTTCAATAGAAATGTCACACATTGATGCTTCTCGATTTATGTTGCACTGTACAAAATGCAACATGGAAGACAAAGAGAACACGTTACTCTTGAAGATAAAACAATGAGGGCGACACAAGCTACCGCAGTAGCGCAAAATCTTCGGCATAAAAGAAGTGGAGGCAACACAAGCTAATGGAGCGACACAAAACTTCAACAGAACATAGAGGACCTGCAAGTAGCAACCCAAAAGAAGGATGGTGAGATTGGCAGATTGAGAATAGAATAAGTTGATGCATCAAACAAGATACTGATTCGTTATTGAGGGCATGATCTTGAAACACACTTTGCAAACAAGAAGAAAAGTGATGGTAACTTGCGGTTCTAAAGTTCGAGTGCACTTAGAAAAATATCCTTTTCCTGGAATGAACTTAGAGAAAATATCCATTCCCTAGAATTCATTGTTTGTATCTGAGGTTGCCCAATGAAATATATGTGTATGCCATGAATCACAATGTAAAACATTTATAAATGTGCATATGACATGGAATATTGAAAGTATCTATATGTGATGCTCTAATTTGTATTGTTGTGAAGCATGGGGCTACACTACTAGTAGTAGTCCCAAGATGACTACTAGAAGAGCAACCCCAAAGCTACCAGCTAGAATTTACATCACTAACTCGCTGTATCGCTAGGGATGGTTAGTGACAAGGATCTACTTGGCGCCCTTGTGGAAGTTAGCACTGAAGAACCGACCCATCTGTGATGATAAAGTCATCACTAAGGCACTCTCGGGCCTCAAGTGCGTCAGTGATGACTACATTTGGTTGGTCAAAGCTACTCACGCTTGTAGTAGTGTTCACACCGAGAGGGTGGGTGAGGTGCTAAGGTACACAAGTGAACAGCTGTCCACATATCGTGTTTAACATGTAAATGAAATATGTCACATTGGCTAAGTTGGAATCTCCCATGAGTAGTGTGATGGTTTGGTGTTGCCTGGTCGTGGTTTTGGATGCCGCTAGCGGTTTGGCTCACGGTGCTTGGGGATGCATCTCCTACTTCCCTAGGTCGTGGTTAGCTTCGTCCTTGGTGCTCATACGTGCCCTTTGATTTGCCTCCGAGTTTTTGTCCGTCCACCTCCATGGCCCCCTTTTATGGACCGTGTGGTGGCATCGTCCATGGCTTTGGGTGGGTACTAGTGCAAGTGGTTTGGGTCAAGACTAGTGGCCTATATGTCCATGTAGTGTTTATGCTTCAACTGTAGCCGTCATCATCATAGTCGAGTTCGATTCATGTTGTTGTGGAAGATATCGAGCTTTGTAATGCATGGTTCTCACTTTCACGTATTGTGCCGTATCTTTTGCTCTAATCTAGGTCTACTTTGTTTTCATCTTCTAGGATCGCTGAATTTTGGGTCGATGATCCTTATGTCTTTTATTAGATTTCTAGTCGAGTCGATGCGGTGTATGGCGTTATATCATCTTATTTCTTAATGAATATACATGCAAATCTCTTACATGGTTAAAAAAAAATAACTACAACTTTACCACTTTGAAATGAGCATTACGTCGTCTCCACTTGTCACTACACGGTGCCAATTCGTCCTACCACTAGTTGTTAACCTTTGTTGAAAAGAGAGAGAGGAGAGGGAAAATGAAGGTGCGAGATGGAGCAAAGAAGTATATAGTCAATGCCTAGTTGGAATATGAGCACTTTTGGTAAAGTTTGAATATTTATTTCACTGCTAAATTAAAATATCAGAATTTTATTGATAATTAATATATTTCAAAACATCTAATAAGGGTACATTTTGTTTGTTTGCACAGATGATTTGGAGCTAATGACCAATCTTTAGTTAGATGGTTCAAAGGTAGAATGGATATGGGTCCTGATAGCTTGGCCCACCTGCTTACGGTAACACCTGTGTGACTTGTGAGGCATAGCGATGGTGACCGATCACTTCGAGCGATAGTAGGACCGTTTAGTATAGTCCACATGGGGTGGTGGTGAATAGACAAAAAGCTTATCAAATGGACACTCCTCCCAATTTTAAGTTTCCTTGGAAATCCTCAACATTTCTATCAGTAGCCTAATGAACACCCCACACATCAAGTTTAGTAGAGTTAAGGAACAGAAGAAAACAACTTGCACAAGTAGAAGTAAGGATAGGGCTAGAGGAATGCAAATATGGGTGGATTGATGAAGATTTTTCCGGTGGTTCGGAATTGTTTCTCCTACTCTGTCGTGGACTTAACACGGTAGATGTCCTAGCGAAAGGACTTAGTCGTGGAGCCGTCGCAACTAGGTTAGCTTAAAAGGGGTTAATCAGGACAAAGGACACAGAGAGTTTGTACTGGTTTGGCCCCTCGCAGTGGAGGTAAAGGCCTACTCCAGTTTGGAATTGTATTGCTTGGGTTTCGATTACCAGGGAGCGAATACGCTTGACCTAGTTCTCAATCTCTTGTTTTCTTGTCCTCAACCCGCCGCCGGGTCATCCCTTTATATACACAGGTTGACGCCCGACGGCTCACAGAGTCCCAGCCGGCCTATACACAACGTGTCCGGCTCGGTGACTAACTAAGCTTGCCTTACAATACAAGTTATACATGTGGCAGTTCATCCCTTTGGGCCTCAAGTCGCCTGGTCTTGAGCCGTCAATAGGCTTGTTATGACCCGCCATCTTCATTGATAAGTCGCCAGTGGTATGACCCAGCCCCTCCTGGGCGGTTCATAACCAGTAGTTATATCCCCAACATTGGGCCCCAGGTTGATTTGAACTTGTTCACATCAATCTTCAGTACCCGACTTGTCAAAATCTTGCATCGTCCTTTTAACAAACTTGTTGTAACCCGCCATGACGTCAGCTCACAGAACCTCCTTAACCCCCCATCATACACCATAACCTACATAACCTAGTAAAATCCTCCGGTTTAACCGTGCTTGCTTATTTATCTTCATAATTTTTGTTCTGCAGCATGTATTTGACCTTTAACCTAGGGCCGGTTTAACAGCATAATCCATAACCCGGCAGATACCATTAGCTTCCTTTTAAGCCGCCAATATGAATATCCGCGTACTTCGATGTTCATCTTTCGCTTAACACACATCAGCCGCTTATAGCACTTTACCTTTTGAATCCATGGTTCGCTTAACAAAGACAGTCTTAAACCGGTAATATTTCTTTATTTTAGGCTTTCAACCTCAAAATGGGCAAAGCTGCTGCACGCAACTAGGTCGCTTTCGGCCATCGAAGAAGACCTGAACGAATATGTTCAAACATGCATCCTAGCCAAAAAGGATGTCATCCATTGGAGGGTGCGAGGCACAGAAACGCCTCCTGAGCCCAAGGATGGTGAAGTAATTGTCTTCACTAGTCATATGCTTCGGGGCTTCAACCCTCCTGGCTCAAAATTCTTCCGTGATGTGCTGCATTGTTTCAAGCTCCATCCACATGATATCGGACCAAACTCCGTTTCAAACATATGCAACTTTCAAGTATTCTGCGAGGTGTACCTTCAGCAGGAGCCTACCGTAGAGCTATTCAGGGAATTTTACTATTTAAACCGGCAGAACAAGTTCACCGACGGGCCCTTCCTAGAGCTAGGCGGCATCTCTATACAGCGGCGGAAAGAAGCCACTTTTCTAGCTGCCACTCCGCCACTCATCCCAAACACCGGAACCAAACCTGGTTTATCTTGCAAAGACACCTCTCCGTAAGGAGAAAATCCTCTGTCGGGTTATCGCGCCGGGCGAGCAATAGGCATCCTTTGCCGCACCGCATCACACCATCAGAGGAGATCGCTAACGCGACACTACGATCGTAGACCCTTTGTCAACTGTAGCGATGCAATAATCACAAACTGTGGTGTAAAAACCGTCAAAAAGATGCAAAATGTTTATGGCGATGGATGCATCAAACACGGTTAAGATTTTTGTTATGCAGCGATGCAGGGCATACGGTTAACCCATTCAAACTGCTTCGCGATAAGGCGTAACAATGTAAACAGGCAGCCATAATAATGTGTGTGCGATGCAGGACACACGGTTAATCCATTCGAACTGTTTGCGATGAGGTAGAACAACAGAAACGGGCAGCCATATCAATGTGTAATGCGATATCGACATACGGTTAACTTTCGGACGAACTGTTTTCGATTAGGGAACACAATGTAAACGGTTCAACTTAACAAGATGTGTGTGATATGCAAAAGATACTGTTCAAATGGTTGATTTGTTTGTGATGAGCCAAAAGAACACAAACGACTTGTGTAAACAAGATGTGTGTGATACGTGGCAAACAGCCGACTCGGATGAACTGCTTGCGATGAGAAACTACAACACAGGCGGTCAATACGATTACTCGTGTGATTACGTGTGTACAAAAAACTTTGAAAAATGCAAACTAGTTGCTTGCGATGGTTAGGAGTATCGCACACGATGCGCTCACGAGTACTCGTAATGCGATGATTAGTATGTTACATATACGCTTTTTCTTATGTGAACATGTGTGTGAATTTGCAATATGGACAGTTAATATGCAAATGCCTTACGGATATCGGGCACACGCTTAAACTCAATGAACTGTGTACGATACTAATACTTTCCATGAAAATTTATGAACTTGGGTAATGGCATTTGAGTAACATATATATAGTGGTTACACTATTCGACAAAAAGAGGATCTTCGTAACACGGTTTTGACAACCATATTGTCCATATCTACATACTTAACATAGTAATAACTATCACATTTTAAGAGGCTAAGGGCCAACAACCATATGGTCCATATCTACATACTTAACATATATAGTAACAGCTAGCACATTTTAAGAGGCTGAGGGCCAACAACCACAGCTATCCACTAGAAGCGGCTTGATCACGGCGACTCGACATCTCGTCAATGAAAAGGAAGAGTCCTCCTATGCCTTGGTAGAGCAGGAGTAGAACAAAGGTTCCAATTTTCCAATATGGATGCATTGCCACGAGAAGCGAGAACTTGTTAATTTGAATGGTTCCATTTTTACAAGAAATGCAATACCTTGCAATCACTTTGGCGTTATTAGCAGGCACAAGTGTAATTCGACCACGCCGGGAAATCGATCCAGGACCTGCTACAAGGGGCAATTTCTGTTGACATGTAGAATAAAAACAATTATAACATATTGTTGAAGATATATATAGTTTATGAGCATCAACATTAAAATAAGACTTTTTACCAGGCTTTGTGCACACAATCGGTCTTGTTCGGTGTGTGCACCATAGGTCTAATTAATCCCATCCAAAATCCAGCCGTTCATACGCTATGCTATCTCCTCATGATTATCAACAAAGTTTATGACATGCTTCAAGTCCTTCCAGTGAAATTTGGTATACTTAGTAACATACATATCGTTCACTATGCATCCAACATATCCTGCTTAAAAGGTGAAAAGGTATTATTTATTCAGAACATGGCAGAAGAATATATAGTGCGAATAAATTGGTAAACAAAATTTGTTACCGCTTAGGAACGGAGTTAGAATATGATATCACAATTGGTTGCTTAAATAGAGATCAATTGGTTGCTTAAATAGTAATATGACAGCATGGAGAAAGTTGAAAGGACACTAACCTCAATCAGACTTTGATCGGCTGATGACGTTGGGGAAGTAAACATCCATGTTAATTAGACCAGGCCGTGGTGCATACACTAGAATTTTATTGCAAGCTTTCAGTTCATAACACTTAGACATGTTTCTCCAAAGGTCCGCATTAAAATAGGAGTGACCATCTTTATCAAGTTTTATGCTAACCGTCATTGTAAATCCATGTTGCGTTGTCAATATGACATCCTGGGAGTCATCAGCAAAGTAAAGCCCAAAATTTCCTTCTACTCATGTTCTTGCAAATCAAGGGATGTACCGCTTGAAATGAAAATTAAGATCAGAATTAGATATATTGAAATAACCGAGCAAGATGCAAATATGGGAGTAACTGATAGAACATATCCATATATAGATGCAAGCAAAGTACAAAATATAGAATTAAAATAGATAATGTAACAAAGATTTGATGCAAATATATAGATAATGTAGCAACAGACGGTATATGTTCACAAATTTAGGCCATGCCGACCGTGGTAGGTTGAGATTGAACATATCGAGTGCTCCCTGAAGTCATCCGGAATGATGAGATAGAACTTCGTTTCCGACAGACCACGACCAAATTTCCCGATTTGTGCTTGCACTGTGCACACATGAATGAACACCCACGAATCAGCTAGAACAAAAATGATTCCACGTCGATTTCCGCCGGTTGATTAACAGCGACGAACGGACTGCGATAAGATATGAGTGAATATTTTGCTAATTAAGTTGATTACCTTCTCCATGAGAAAAATCCCCGGCCCAATCCCGCAGAAAACCCCAGTTGACTAGAGTCTAGAATGTCAATGCAGATAGGCAGCGGAAAGCGATGGAGGCGAAATCCGGTGCCGTTTGGAGCGCGGCCTACGCCCGAAGAGGCGACGGAGATGAATCGTGTGCGATAGTAAACCACCGAGATTGAATGGGAATCCAAATTTCCTTTGTCCTTCATCCATGAGTTTTTTTTCTACGATGAACATAAACCCTGCTAATCACCGTGTTCAAATTTGACACTTTTCCGGGTTCATTTACAATATTTAGGGGATTATTAACTATAGAACAATGAAATATGTGCTTGAGAAACATGACGGCTGGCATGGTGCCGTGGTATGGGCTCACTGTGCCTTGGTTAAAAGCTGAGAAGGTTTGATTTATGTCATCATGCACGCCCTTCATAAATCGAACCATCACCGAGGAAGTTCAATGCTTTCGAGAGGGAAATCACCAAGATCGAAGGGGAATCCAACTTTCCGTCCTAGTTTGTCATTCAGTCTTTTTTCAACGATCAACATACCGCCTCAAACGAAACGTGTTCAAATTTGACATTTTTCCGAACTCATTTACCATATTTAGAGGATTGTGTGCATTTTTAGGCATTAATTATGCACATAATTCAAATTTGAACAATCGGTGCATGAAAAGGTGCACAAGAATGTCTCGAAAACCATGCTCGTGCTATTTAGTACATTCTCATGCCTTTTCCAAGGAATGGGCAGATATTTGCTGGGTTAACAACTATACAAAAATGAAATACATGCTTTGAAAAACATGACGCCTGGTGTGGTGCCTTGGGATGACCTCACCATGCCCTGGTAAAAATGTCGTCATGCGCGCCTTTCATAAAACGAACCATCATCCGAGGAAGTTTCATGGTTTCGAGGGGGAAATCACCAAGATTGAAGGGGGATCCAAATTTCCTTTGTCCTTTGTCCACGAGTTCTTTCTATGATGAACATACAACCTGCAAATCACCGTGTTCAAATTTGGCACTTTTCCGGGTTCATTTGCCATATTTAGGGGATTTTGTGAATTTCCTAGGCATTAATGCGCATAATTCAAGTTCAAACAATCGATGCATGAAAGGTTCCACAAGAACGGCCTGGAAAACCATGCTCGTGCCATTTAGTAAATTCCCATGCCTTCCACAAGGAATAATGGATAGATATTTCGTTGAAATGTGTGGCAATAGTCAACCACAAATGTTTCTTTGTTGGGTTTTCAACTATAGAAAAATGAAATAAATGCTTAAAAAACATGACGCCTGGCATGGTGCCATGGTATGACCTCACCATGCCCCGGTAAAAATTTGAGAAGGTTTGGCTTATGTCGTCATGCACGCTTCTTCATAAATCGAACCATCACCGAGGAAGTTCAAAGCCTTCGAGAGGGAAATCACCAAGATTGAAGGGGAATCCAAATTTCTGTCCTAGTTTGTCATTCATTTTTTTCCAACGATCAACATACCGCCTCAAATGCAACGTGTTCAAATTTGACATTTTCCAGGCTCATTTACCATATTTATGGGATTATGTGCATTTTCTAGGCATTAATGGACATAATTCAAATTAGAACAATCGGTGCATGAAAAGGTGCACAAGAACAGTCTGGAAAACCATGCTTGTGTTATTTAGTACATTCTCATGCCTTTTACAAGGAATGGGCATATATTTAAAGGAAATGTGTGGCAATAGTCAACCATAAATGCGTCGTTTACTCGGTTAACAACTATACAAAAAATGAAACACATGGTTGGAAAACATGACGCTGGTGTGGTGCCATGGTATGGCCTCACCATGCCCTGGTAAAGATTGGAGAATGTTTTCCTTATGTCGTGATGCGCGCCTTTCATAAAACGAACCATCATCCGAGGAAGTTTCATGGTTTCGAGGGGGAAATCACCAAGATTGAAGGGGGGTCCAAATTTCCTTTGTCCTTTGTCCACGAGTTTTTTTTCTATGATGAACATACAACCTGCAAATCACCGTGTTCAAATTTAGCACTTTTCCGAGTTCATTTGCCATATTTAGGGGACTATGTGCATTTCCTAGGCATTAATGCGCATAATTTAAGTTCAAACAATCGATGCATGAAAGGGTCCACAAGAACGGCCTAGAAAACCATGCTCGTGCCATTTAGTAAATTCCCATGCCTTTCACAAGGAATAATGGATAGATATTTCGTTGTAATGTGTGGCAATAATCAACCACAAATTTTTGTTTGTTGGGTTTTCAACTATATAGAAAATGAAATAAATGCTTAAAAAACATGACGCTTGGCATGGTGCCATGGTATGACCTCACCATGCCCTGGTAAAAATTTGAGAAGGTTTGGCTTATGTCGTCATGCACGCCCTTCATAAATCGAACCATCACCGAGGAAGTTCCATGCTTTCGAGAGGGAAAATCCCCAAGATTGAAGGGGAATCCAAATTTTCGTCCTAGTTTGTCATTCAATTTTTTCCAGCAATCAACATACTGCCTCAAATGCAACGTGTTAAAACTTGACATTTTTCTGGGCTCATTTACCATATTTAGGGGATTATGTGCATTTTCTAGGCATTAATGGACATAATAAAAATTCGAACAATCGGTGCATGAAAAGGTGCACAAGAACGGTCTAGAAAACCATGCTCGTGTTATTCAGCACATTCTCATGCCTTTACAAGGAATGGGCAGATATTTCAAGGAAATATGTGGCAATAGTCAACCATAAACGCTGCTTACTCGGTTAACAACTATACACAAAATGAAACACATGGTTGGAAAACATGACGCCTGGTGTGGTGCCATGGTATGGCCTCACCATGCCCTGGTAAAAATTGGAGAATGTTTTCCTCATGTCGTGATGCGCGCCTGAGGGGGTCCTGGATTAGGGGGTGTCTGGACAGCCGGACTATAACTTTTGGCCGGACTGTTGGACTATGAAGATACAAGATTGAAGACTTCCCCGTGGTCCTGGATGGGACTTTCCTTGGCGTGGAAGGCAAGCTGGCAATACAGATATGTAGATCTCCTCCCATTGTAACCGACTCAGGTAACCCTAGCCCCTCTCGGGTGTCTATATAAACCGGAGGGTTTAGTCCGTGAGGACAACAACAACAATCATACCATAGGCTAGCTTCTAGGGTTTAGCCTCCTCTCGAGCTCGTGGTAGATCTACTCTTGTACTACCCATATCGTCAATATTAATCAAGCAGGAGTAGGGTTTTACCTCCATCGAGAGGGCCCGAACTCCGGTAAAAACATCGTGTCCCTTGTCTCCTGTTACCATCCGCCTAGACGCACGCTTTGGGGACCCCTACTCGAGATCCGCCGGTTTTGACACCGACATTGGTGCTTTCATTGAGAGTTCCTCCAGGTCGCCATCATCGTGCTTGATGGCTCCTTCCGATCATCGTTAGCAATGCAGTCCGTGGTGAGACTTTTCTCCCGGGCAGATTTTTGTATTCGCGGTTTGCACTACATGTGCCAATTCGCTGGCCATTATCCGAGCAAATTGAAAGCTACGCCCGCCATCAGGTCAGGTTTGAAGCTTAAACTACATGGCCGATATCCGCGGAGACTTGATCTTCGACGGATTCGAGCCTCGCCAAGTGCGCGGCATCACACGATGGGCATGATTTAGCTCGGCCACTTAATGCAAAGGTCTCCGGAGACCGCACCGGCAGCCGCCTCCGACCTTTTAATTGAGCCAATTGGCGCTTATCCGAGGGCGGGTGGTTGGACTCTCGCCACGGAGGCAGCGTTTCAATGGAGATCGAACCGAACACCAACCTTATCCTTCGCGAGGCCCGTGACTCCACATTGCCGGACTCTCCTCCGAATCAACCATCCGCTACCGCCAATCGAATCCGATTGGGCGCCGATCATGGAGTTCATCGCCAAGGATATCTTTTCAAAGACTCGCCTTCGGCGACATACTAATTCACTAAGATCTCTTTGTCGAGAGTCTCGCCAGATTATGACCGGCAGGATTGGGATGCGGACGACGAAGAAATTCGACGCCCACCCACCACCCACTTCATAGCCACCGCCGATGACTTGACCGACATGCTCGATTGACCAAGACATCGACGGTATGGACGACGATGCAGAGAGATTTAACAGAACCAGCGGCTATAGGGCACTGGAAAGCCACCTCGTCATATGATATATATATGGTGGACACACCCAAAGAGGGCAATGGCGACGGAACAATGGGGGATGACCCCTCCAAGAAGCAACCTGAGCGCCGCGCACAAGGCGCCGCCTAAGTCCCGCCAAAGCAAAACGGTGATACCGGCACAGAGATAATAACACCGGACAAAGGTCGAAGACAACTCCCTCCAAAGAAGATTCGGTCAAGGGAGAGGATGGAGAAGCCAGCCTCTGAGAGAGCGGGCAGATAGAGAGGTAGAGGATGATAATTACATGCCTCCCTTCTCAAGACGCAGGCAAGCCTCGATTTACCATTTAATTTGTCGTGCCTGAGGTTCCCATCGAGCAAGAGCGCTTCAAGCGCAGGCTTATGGCCACGGTGAGTAGCCTTAAGAAAAAGCAGCAGCAGCTTAGAGCTGATCAAGACTTGCTAGCCGACAGATGGACTGAAGTCCTTGCGGCCGAGGAATACGAACTCGAACGCCCCTCCAAGAGCTACCCAAAGCGCAGGTTGCTACCCCGATTAGAGGAGGAAGCATCTAAACCCACATCTCCGGCTGGCCGATCGGCCACCTCGGTGGTCATGACAGAGAGGCCTCTCGCCCATTAGCCTGCCGCACTCCGGCGCCACTCAAAAAACACCAAGGCACGGGAAATGCTTTAGACCATGCGAGATATATTGGAGGACAAAGCAAGGCAAACAAGATCGATCCACGGATCGCGGTGGCGCCCAATTTACACGAGACGATAATTGTCAATGCCGGATACAAGAAAAGTAAATCCGCCGGGCCGAACACAATAGACAAAACTCATTCGAGCTACGCCGTGATATAGCCCAAAGACAGAGGCGCAGCACACCCGCTATGCTTCACAGATGAAGTAATGGATCATCAAATCCCAGAGGGTTTCAAACCCGTGAATATTGAATCATACGATGGTACGACAGATCCTGCGGTATGGATTGAGGACTATCTCCTTCATATCCACATGGCCCGTGGCGACGATCTACACGCCATCAAATACCTCCCACTCAAGCTTAAAGGACCAGCTCGCATTGGCTCAACAGCTTGCCGCCAGAATCCATTGCGTGTTAAAGACCTGGAAGCTGCATTCCTCGACAACTTCCAGGGCACCTATGTGCGACCACCAGACGCCGATGACCCGAGCCACATAATTCAGCAGCCAGAGGAATCGGCCAGACAATTCTGGACACGGTTCCTAACCAAGAAAAATCAAATCGTCGACTGTCCGGATGCAGAGACCCTAGCGGCTTTCAAGCACAACATCCGCGACGAGTGGCTTGCCCGGCACCTTGGACAGGAAAAGCCGAAATCCATGACAGCCCTCACGACACTCATGACCCGCTTTTGCGCGGGAGAAGACAGTTGGCTGGCTCACAACAATAACATGTCAAAGAGCCCTGGTAATTCGGATACCAAGGACAGCAATGGCAGGTCACGCCAAGAATAAGCACAAGCGTTACCAGATTAACAGCGACACTACGGAGGACACGGCGCTTAATGCCAATTCAGAGGCTCTAAGCCCGGCCGGAAAACGCTATTCAAAAGAAGCACTTCGGGCCCGGCCCGCTTTGGACCGTGAACTCGATCGTCAGGTTTTATACATGGCACTTCGACAAGCCAGCCAACCACACCAACAGGGATTGTTGGGTGTTCACAGGCCGCAAATTAAATGCCGAAAACAAAGACAAGGGCTATATAGTGACGACGAGGAGGAGCCCAGTCGCCGAACAACAGAGGATGTAAGGGTTTCCCACAAGCGCGGACGGTGAACATGATATACGCAACCCACATCCCCAAGAGGGAGCGGAAGCGCATGCTAAGGGACGATACGCTGGAGCCGGGCCGCCTGAAAGTTCAACCCATGGTCCTCCTGCCCGATCACTTTCGATCGCAGGGACCACCCCACTAGTATCCGCCATGGCGGATTTGCCGCATTGGTTCTAGACCCAATCATTGACAGATTTCACCTCACTCGAGTCCTTATGGACGGCGGTAGCAGCCTGAACCTGCTTTATCAGGACACAGTGCGCAAAATGGGCATAGATCCCTCAAGGATTAAACCCACAAAAACGACCTTTAAGGGCGCCATACTGTGTAGAGGCCCATTGCATGTGCTCACCACACTTGAAGTGGTCTTCGATCCCGGATAATTTCAAGCGAGGAGTTAATCTTCGATATAGTCCTGCTCAAGCGGCTACCATGCACTACCGGGCGAACCGCTTTTACAAAGTTCAATGCGGTGCCGCACTATGCATACCTCAAGCTCAAGATGCCAGGACCTCGGGAGTCATTATACCAATGGAAACACCGAAGGCTTCTCTCGAACGGAGGAGCACACGGCCGCCCTCAGAGCAGAAGTACAAAGCAGCCTCTCAAGGCAATTCTCCACCCGCGATAAAACGCCCGACACCGTCAAGCCGCCTCGAGTAACCTATAACAAGACCGCCTGGCATGTTCCGGAAAGTAAGCGAGTAATGCGGCCCCAACCCCAGCCCTCGTGAAACGGTGAAATTACGCCTGAAAATACCATGGACATGTGGGAGGGCACGACCATGGCACGCTCTAAGACGCTGCTCGACCGCACTAGGGGCTGTCGATTTTATCATTTTTCTTACTTTCGTGATTTTACTCCTAAGACCAGACGGGCAAGACAATCGCCGCACACACGATACAATAACCAGGAGGCAGAAGCTGCGCCACAATCGTGGAATCCCTGTGGTCTCTATAACGAGCAAAAATAATTGCCTTAAATACCATTCCGCAGCTCACCGGAGGGGGATATGTCAAATAGTCCCACCTCTTGCTTATCGCACTATTTGTATCGCTCGCTTTTAATGCACCTTTTAGAATAAACAATGCCTAGCTTCGCCTATTAATGCATTCTCTATTCATTCCTTTTTTGTATATATGTTCAACCATGACATTTAGCACCCAGTACACTTTGGTACGGCCTAACACGCCAGGCTCAAGCACCCCATAACACGGCGTGAGAAGTCCTAACACTTTCACAAGTGCGCGCAATTCGAACTTATAGTATTATATGCATCAGCTCCGCATCATGTCTTTGGTCAATAGTTGGGTTTGCCTGCCTCCCATGTTTTGGTACCTTACGCCCGCTTATATCGGCTAAGGTAGCACCGGGAGAACTACTGCGATTGTGCCCCTGCTCACCTGGGCTAAGCACCTCAAGAGAGAAAGCTAAACCGACTGTCATGATAGGGCAAGAGCTGGTCGCTGTTCGAGAGGTTTCGAGTCCCTAAAGACTTATGCCGCTTAGGGCGAGGAGTCGGCTTTGTCCGCCTAGGCGTGTATAGCGCCTTAACTCGGCTCTTCCGAACACTAGGGCTTCGCCAAAATTTAAAATTATAGAATTCTCTCGCTAAGTGAGAGTGATAATGCATTATAGTCCCATTGCCTTGTTCACAGTCGAAAGCACCTCCTCAAGGACCCAAGAATGGGAAAAAGAGTGCTCGTGTTTATCCCGAACACCCCAAAGACTCGTGGCATGGGGGCAAAAGCCGACGACTCACCATCTCTCTCAGATTTAATAAACGGCCGCAGAAGCCACGAAGGAGCCTCGAGCCATGTGACATTGGGCATCTTGCCCACCATGGCGCCTCAAGACTTCGCCAAGCGACCGGCCACTACCTTCAGCCTTTTGACATTGAAGGTCTTCACCATAAGCGGAAGTGGGGCTTGATGCGGAGGAAGGCCTCGCACACGCACGATAAACGCCGAGATGTTGAGGCTGAAGTTCGGGGCCAGATCGTGGGAAATCCAGGCCGAGTAGAACATGAGCCCCGGAGGAATGGGTGGAGAGGGAATCCCATCATGGAGGAAATGGGTAAGGAACACTACCTCTCGTGGGGCCTGGGGTGGGATGAGCTGCCCCTCATCTCGGGAGCCGTGCAGCGATGGCGTCGCGGGCAAGGTATCCCGGCTCTCCTCAGCTTGATGTGTCCCTCCGTGACGGAGGAGACCATCCACCGCCTCCCGCCTCCCGACATGGTTGGAGAGGGTTGAGGTGGGAAATGCGGACTTGGGCGCTGGAGCTCGAAAAAGCGAAATGGATGAGCAAAGGAGGAAGAAGGCGTGGATGAAAAGGTGAATCCTTATCCCTTTATATGGGCGGACGAAACTATGCGCCCCACTAGCCCGGTAAAACTCACTTATCCCCAAGTGTCGTGAATCAATGGCACGGTTGGGTTACCCACGTCCGTATTGATGAGAATCTCAGAATAAGGGGACACGATCTCGCTTCGACAAGACGTGCCAAGGAAACCGCCGCAAAACGCTGCTGAGGTGGGACAAGAAAACGATTCAATAAAGGCTTGGCTGTGGTGTGATGTCACGCCATGTAATATGTCGCAGATTAGATTTGTGAAAATGTTACCGCTCTTTCTCTACGGTGGTATGTGGAACTTGTTTTGCGTGAGCCGACATGATCCTCGTGTTCAAAAATCTTCTATGAAGTATTTCAGATGAGGAACCCGCCTTTGCAATGCCGAAGACAATCTGCGCGCCGACTCGTCAGCCATTGAAGCCTCGGTTCAGGGGCTACCGAGGGGTCCTGGATTAGGGGTGTCCTGACAGCCGGATTATAACTTTTGGCCGGATCAAGTTAGACTATGAAGATACAAGATTGAAGACTTCGGCCCCTGTGTCCTGGATGGGACTTTCCTTGGTGTGGAAGGCAAGCTTGGCAATACGGATATGTAGATCTCTCCCATTGTAACCGACTTGTAATTCCTAGCCCCTCCTGTCTATATAAACCGGAGGGTTTAGTCCAGAGGGACAACAACAACAATCATGCATGATTACAGAGCAGCCTAGTGGTGGGAAGGGGTTGATGCCTTCCCACCCACCCAAGTTCAAGGCACGGTACTTGCAATTTGGGTTTGTTGCACCAATTATACTGTAGGGGGTTCCCTTGCAGTCTTTCTGTCAAAAAAACAACAACAATCATACCATAGGCTAGCTTCTAGGGTTTAGCCTCTCCGATCTCGTGGTAGATCTACTCTTGTACTACCCATATCGTCAATATTAATCAAGCAGGAGTAGGGTTTTACCTCCACCGAGAGGGCCCGAACCTGGGTAAAAACATCGTGTCCCTTGTCTCCTGTTACCATCCGCCTAGACGCACAGTTCGGGACCCCCTACTCGAGATCCGCTGGTTTTGACACCAACAGCGCCTTTCATAAATCGAACCATCACCGAGGAAGTTTCATGGTTTCCAGGGGGAAATCACCAAGATTGAAGGGGGGGTCCAAATTTCCTTTGTCCTTTGTCCACGAGTTTTTTTCTACGATGAACATACAACCTGCAAATCACCGTGTTCAAATTTGGCACTTTTCCGGGTTCATTTGCCATATTTAGGGGATTATGTGCATTTTCTAGGCATTAATGCGCATAATTCAAGTTCAAACAATCGATGCATGAAAGGGTCCACAAGAAAGGCCTAGAAAACCATGCTCGTGCCATTTAGTAAATTCTCATGCCTTTACAAGGAATGGACAGATATTTCGATGAAATGTGTGGCAATAGTCAACCACAAATGTTTGTTTGTTGGGTTTTCAACTATAGAAAAATGAAATAAATGCTTAAAAAACATGATGCCTCGACATGGTGCCATGGTATGACCTCGCCGTGCTTCTGGGAACGGGATCCTCAGACTTGCCTGCTCATGCCCGCGGGCATGGCTCCACTCATCACCCAAGACGACCTGCCTTCACCAACAAACGCTCAAGACCCTCGCGAGGGGCCAAGCCTCGCGAGGCGAACGGCAGAAGACCTCCTCGGGAGCGGCCTCACCAGGCTGGCTCATGAGGAGCGGAGAGATCAAGGCAAGGCGAACCTCGCGAGGTTCCTACCATGTCAGCCATGGCGACCAAGACCAGGCGGGCACCAGCGCGCACAGTATCCTTGTTTCCTCTTTGGTGCTAAGGAGGCAAGCACAGGCGAGGAGACCAGAGCTTGATGATATGTCTAAGGAATTTTATGGCTTGAGATCTCAGTTTGCTCATCTTGAAAAATTAATAGCCCAAATTTCGGATAAGCAGGCCACCTTAGTCAATAAGATGGCCGCTAAATCGGAAGATCTAGAAGGTAATAAGGATGAAGATCTAAAAGTGATTGATGTGTCCCCTATTAAATATTTGTTTTGCAATATGAATGTTGATAATGATGAGACTGGAGATGAGTCAACTTTAGTTAAAAGGCGTCCCAATGATTCGGAGTTTTTAGATCTTGATGCAAAATTTGGTAAAAGTGGGATTGAAGAGGTCAAAACTTTAGATAGCAATGAACCCACCATCTTGGATTTCAAGGAATTTAATTATGATAATTGTACTTTAATAGATTGTATTTCCTTGTTGCAATCGTGCTAAATTCTCCGCATGCTTATAGTCAAAATAAGGCTTTTGCTAAACATATCGTTGATGCTTTAATGCAATCTTATGAAGAAAAGCTTGAATTGGAAGTTTCTATCCCTAGAAAACTTTATGATGAGTGGGAACCTGCTATTAAAATTAAAATTAAAGATCATGAATGCTATGCTTTGTGTGATTTGAATGCTAGTGTTTGCACTATTCCAAAAACTTTGTGTGATTTGTTGGGTTTACGTGAATTTGATGATTGTTCTTTAAACTTGCACCTTGCGGATTCCACCATTAAGAAACCTATGGGAAGAATTAATGATGTTCTTATTGCTGCAAATAGAATTATGTGTCCATAGATTTCATTGTTCTTGATATAGATTGCAATCCTTCATGTCCTATTATTCTTCGTAGACCTTTCCTTAGAACGATTGGTGCAATTATTGATATGAAGGAAGGGAATATTAGCTTCCAATTTCCATTAAGGAAAGGCATGGAACACTTTCCTAGAAAAAAATTAAATTAACTCATGAATCTATTATGAGAGCCACTTATGGATTGCCTGCCAAAGATGGCAATACCTAGATCTATCCTTGCCTTTATGCCTAGCTAGGGGGCGTTAAACGATAGCGCTTTGTTGGGGGCAACCCAATTTTATTTTTGTTTCTTGCTTTTTGGTTCTGTTTAGAAATAAATAATCCATCTATCTTCTGGTTAGATGTGTTTTTGTGTTTTATTTAGTGTTTGTGCTAAGTAGAACCTTTGGGAAGACTTGGGTGAAGTCTTTTTGATCTTGCTGTAAAAAAACAGAAACTTTAACACTCACGAGATTAGCTACAACTTTTTACTGGAGAGTGCTATTTAGTTGATTCTTTTTTCAGATGATTAGTAGATAAATTACTCACGTCCATCAATTTATTTTAGAATTTTTGGAGTTCCAGAAGTTTGCGTTAGGTACAGATTACTACAGACTGTTCTGTTTTTGACAGATTCTGTTTTTTGTGTGTTGTTTGCTTATTTTGATGAATCTATGGCTAGTAATGGAGTTTATGAACCATAGAGAAGTTGGAATACAGTAGGTTTAACACCAATATAAATAAATAATGAATTAATTACAGTACCTTGAAGTGGTGTTTTGTTTTCTTTCGCTAACGGAGCTCACGAGATTTTCTGTTAAGTTTTGTGTTGTGAAGTTTTCAAGTTTTGGGTAAAGATTTGCTGGATTATGGAACAAGGAGTGGAAAGAGCCTAAGCTTGGGGATGCCCAAGGCACCCCAAGGTAAAATCTAAGGACAATCCAAAAGCCTAAGCTTGGGGATGCCCCGGAAGGCATCCCCTCTTTTGTCTTCGGCCCATCGGTAACTTTACTTGGAGCTATATTTTTATTCAAAGACATGATATGTGTTTTGTTTGGAGCGTCTTGTATGATTTGAGTCTTTGACTTTTAGTTCACCATAATCATCCTTGCTGTACACACCTTTTGAGAGAGACACACATTATTCGGAATTTATTAGAATACTCTTTGTGCTTCACTTATATCTTTTGAGCTAAACAATTTTGCTCTAGCACTTCACTTATATCTTTTAGAGCGCGGTGGTGGTTATATTTTATAGAAATTATTGATCTCTCATGCTTCACTTATATTATTTTGAGGGTCTTTTAGAACAGCATGGTAATTTGCTTTGGTTATAGATTTAGTCCTAATATGATAGGCATCCAAGATAAAAACTATTAAGTGCATTGAATACTAAGAGAAGTTAGATACTTGATAATTGTTTTGAGATAGGAAGATGGTGATATTAGAGTCATGCTAGTTGAGTAGTTGTGAATTTGAGAAATACTTGTTCTAAAGTTTGTGATTCCCGTGGCATGCACGTATGGTGAACCGTTATGTGATGAAGTCGGAGCATGATTTATTTATTGATTGTCTTCCTTATGAGTGGCGGTCGGGGACGAGCGATGGTCTTTTCCTACCAATCTATCCCCTAGGAGCATGCGCGCTTAGTACTTTGTTTCGATAACTAATAGATTTTTGCAATAAGTATGTGAGTTATTTATGACTAATGTTGAGTCCATGGATCATACGCACTCTCACCCTTCCACCATTGCTAGCCTCTAATATCAAGACACCTTTCGCAGATTATATACCCACCATATATCTTCCTCAAAACAGCCACCATACCTACCCATTATGGCATTTCCATAGCCATTCCGAGATATATTGCCATGCAACTTACCACCGCCCGCTTATTATGACACGCTTCATCATTGTCATATTGCTTTGCATGATCATGTAGTTGATATCGTATTTGTGGCAAAGCCACCTTTATAATTCTTTTTCATACATGTGACTCTTGATTCATTGCATATTTCGATTTTACACCGCTGTGAGGCATTCACATAGAGTCATATTTTGTTCTAAGTATCGAGTTGTAATTCTTGAGTTGTAAGTAAATAAAAGTGCGATGATCATCATTATTAGAGCATTGTCCCGTGTGAGGAAAGGATGATGGAGACTATGATTCCCCCATAAGTCGGGATGAGACTCCGGACGAAAAAAAGAGGCCAAAAAAAAGAGGGAGAAGGCCCAAAAAAATGATGAGAGAAAAAGAGAGAAGGGACAATGTTACTATTCTTTTTCCACACTTGTGCTTCAAAGTAGCACCATGATCTTCATAATAGAGAGTCTCTTATTTTGTCACTTTCATATACTAGTGGGAACTTTATATTATAGAACTTGGCTTGTATATTCCAATGATGGGCTTCCTCAAAATGCCCAAAGTCTTCGTGAGCAAGCGAGTTGGATGCACACCCACTTAGTTTGTTTTGTTGAGCTTGCATACACTTATAGCTCTAGTGCATCCGTTGCATGGCAATCCCTACTCACTCACATTGATATCTATTGATGGGCATCTCCATAGCCCATTGATACGCCTAGTTAATGTGAGACTATCTTCTCTTTTTGCCTTCTCCACAACCACCATTCTATTCCACCTATAGTGCTATATCCATGCTCACGCTCATGTAATGCTGTGAAGATTGAAAAAGTTTGAGAACATCAAAAGTATTAAATAATTGATTGGCTTGTCATCGGGGTTGTGCATGATTTAAATACTTTGTGTGGTGAAGATAGAGCATAGCCAGACTATATGATTTTGTAGGGATCACTTTCTTTGGCCATGTTAGTTTGAGAAGACATGATTGGTTTGTTAGTATGCTTGAAGTATTATTATTTTCATGTCAATATTAAACGCTTATCTTGAATCTTTCGGATCTGGAACATTCATGCCACAATGAAGAGAAATACATTGAAGAATATGCTAAGTAGCATTCCACATCAAAAGTTCTGTTTTATCATTTACCTACTCGAGGACGAGCAGGAATTAAGCTTGGGGATGCTTGATACGTCTCCAACGTATCTATAATTTTTGATTGCTCCATGCTATTATATATTCTGTTTTGGATGTTTAATGGGCTTATTTATACACTATTATATTATTTTTAGGAGTCTACTATTAACCCAAGGCCCAAAGGTAAATTGCTGTTTTTTTGCCTATTTCAGTGTTTCGCAGAAAAGGAATACCAAACGGAGTCCAAACGGAATGAAACCTTCGGGAGAGTTATTTTTGGAACAAACGTGATCCAGAGGACTTGGAGTGGACGTCAAGTAATCAAAGAGGAGGCCACGAGGCAGGGGGCGCGCCCTCCACCCTCGTGGGCCCCTCGTGGCTCCACCAACCTACTTCTTCCTCCTATATATACCCATGTACCCCGAAACCATCGAGGAGCACCACTTAAAAACCTAATTCCACCGCCGCAACCTTCTCGTATCCATGAGATCCCATCTTGGGGCCTTTTCCGCACTCTTCCGGAGGGGGGAATCAATCACGGAGGGCTTCTACATCAACACCTTAGCCTCTCCCGGAGTGATGTGTGAGTAGTTTACCACTGGACCTTCTGCACATAGTTATTAGCTAGATGGCTTCTTCTCTCTCTCTCTTTGGATCTCAATACAATGTTCTTCTCGATCTTCTTGGAGATCTATTCGATGTAACTCTTTTTGTGGTGTGTTTGTTGAGATCCGATGAATTGTGGGTTTATGATTAAGATTATCTATGAACAATATTTGAATCTTCTCTGAATTCTTTTATGTATGATTGGTTATCTTTGCAAGTCTCTTCGAATTATCAGTTTGGTTTGGCCTACTAGATTGATCTTTCTTGCAATGAGAGAAGTGCTTAGCTTTGGGTTCAATCATGCAGTGCTCGATCCCAAAGTGATGAGGGGAAACGACACGTATTGTATTGTTGCCATCGAGGATAAAAAAAGATGGGGTTTATATCATATTGCTTGAGTTTGTCCCTCTACATCATGTCATCTTACTTAATGCGTTACTCTGTTCTTATGAACTTAATACTCTAGATGCATGCTGGATAGCGGTCGATGTGTGGAGTAATAGTAGTAGATGCATGCAGGAGTCGGTCTACTTGTCACGGACGTGATGCCTATATACATGATCATGCCTAGATGTTCTCATAATTACGCACTTTTCTATCAATTGCTCGACAGTAATTTGTTCACCCATTGTAATACTTATGCTATCTTGAGAGAATCCACTAGTGAAACCTATGGCCCCTGGGTCTACTTTCCATCATATAAGTTTCCAATCTATTTTTACTTTGCAATATTTAATTTCAATCTTCATTGTAAAAATACCAAAAACATTATCATCTCTATCAGATCTCACTTTTGCAAGTGGCCGTGAAGGGATTGAAAACCCCTTTATCACGTTGGTTGCAAGGTTCTTATTTGTTTGTGTAGGTACGAGGGACTTGCGTGTGGCCTCCTACTGGATTGATACCTTTGGTTCTCAAAAACTGAGGGAAATACTTACGCTACTTTGTCAGCATCACCCTTTCCTCTTCAAGGGAAAAACCAACGCATGTACTTTTCAAAGAGGTAGCAAGGCATCGTGCAAAGGTTTCCATATCGGGTGCAACGAGACCAAGACCAGCAGGACGGCAGGATTTGGAGGTCACCGTGGAGCCCAAGACAGCGCCACCACCAGAGCCTTTCAAGTGTGCGAAGACCACCTTTAGTCAGGATAGCTTGTACTAGCTGTCCCCCTTCAAATTGGCCATTGTTGGCTCCCTTCCCGCTCAATATTTGGGGAGAGGACCAGGGCCTCTATAAATAGGACTAGCCACCATGGTAGGAGGCAACTGATTCAGATCATCCTCACACTCGCCAAGCACAAGAACACCTCGCCTCAAGAGGCTGTTCTTCCCCTTGTACTGTTCATCCTCAGCCAGAGAGACAATCCACCACACCACACTGGAGTAGGGTATTACACCACAATGGTGGCCTTCAACCAAAGATAACTCTCGTGTCTCTTGTGTGCGAGTTCGTCGAGCTAGGCTTTGTGATTGCGGCAAGGTTGAGGGCGTGATTTGGTAGGGGGAAATCTTCGTGCGCACCCAGTGTTCGAACCTCAAGGGTTTTGCCGGAACCTGAAATCCGACATTTGGCGCACCAGGTAAGGGTGCGCCGGAGCTTTCCTTCCATCGATCTGTGCTTCGCTACCACCGCGCTTCGCTCCCATGGCAGGCACCGCGCATCCCGCTCCGACGACTGGTTCCAGTAGCGGGGCCAGGGGGCTCCGAGCCTTGGTCCCCGCCTTGCGACAGGTGTAGTGGCCGCCCAAGTTCAAGCCGGAGATGCCACCGTGCTACGACGGCGCGGCAGACCCGGTGGCTTTCCCCGTCAAGCAAGATGAGGAGGTCAGCCCTAAGGCCGGGTGACGGCAAGGTCATGGCCAATCAAGCTTCCCATGGCCTCATCATGCGGTTGCCAAGGCTACTGTCAGCTTTTCAACCTCCCCGGATCCACGGTGGCATCCTCGGGATGAGTTATGCAGGGTTCTTCACCGCCGCCTTTGACGGCATCGGTGTCGGATTTCGGGTTCGGTAGACCCTTGTGGTTCGAACACTTTGGGGTGTCTTGTGGAGCTCTCGCCTTCTACCTACCGCTCCCCACTTACCGCTAAGATCTCAACTATGGAAAGAACAAAGCACAAGAGACACAGAGTTTATATCTTGGTTCGGGCCACCGTCGTGGTGTAATACCCTACTCCAAAGGTGTGGTGTGTGGATTGCCTCTTGGGCTGATGATAATGAGTAATACAAGGAAGAACAACCTCGCGAGTCTGTTTCTGGTCTGGGCGATGAACTACTAGGAGGAGTTCACCACCCTTCTCTCTCTCTCAAGGTGATGCTACTCGATCCGGATCCCAGCTTGTCTCACGGTGTCCGATCCTGGGGGTGGCTAGTCCTATTTATAGGCAGAGGCCCTGGGCCTCTTCCTAAATATTGAGCGGGAAGGGCGCCAACAATTGGCCTTTTTGAAGGGGAACATCTGGTACACTTATCCCGACTAAAGTTGGTCCTCGCCGCCAAAGGCTCGTGGTGACGTACCTGGCTTGGGCTCCACAATGACTTCTTCCCGCGTTGGCTGGTCTTGGTCTCAAGCACCAAACGGGTGCCTTTGCTTGATGCTCGGCTGCGCTTGCTCCCTTTGCACCAAAGAGGAAAGGAGGACCTGCGCAGAAGCCGTGGCGCCTACTGGCGCCCTTGGTCGTCATGGCTTGCGTCATGGGCACCTTGTGAGGTACCCTGCCTTGATCTCTCCGTCTCCTCGTGAGCCAGCCTGATGAGGCCGTGCCTGAGGAAGCTCCTTGTCGTCCGCCCCGTGAGGCTTGGCCCCTCACGAGGGTCTTGGGTCTGTGTTGATGAAGATGGGCCGTCTTTGGGCCACCCCCTCGAACAGGCCATGTAGCAGCGAGCAAGTCTGGTACCCACGTTCCAAGAACACCGACAACCGGTGCCCCATGCGGTCGCGGCCCTCCTCGGCGGCTCGCAGGCGCCGCCCTCGGACCATCACGCAAAGCCGTTCTTTCGCCAGATCAGCCGCTCACAGCGGCAGGGGCTCCCCCGGGTTGGGTGGCGCCCAAGGCTGACCTGACGTTCAATTCGAAAGATCACCCCATCACCACCGGCGTGCTCCCAATGCTTTGCACGCCCACCATCTTCCACGTAGTCGTCACCAAGACCCTCATCGACGGCGGCGCCGGCCTCAACATGCTCTCGGTGGAGGCCTTCAGCCTCCTTCACGTACCACTCGAGCGGCTCCACCCCAGCATGCCCTTCTCCGGCGTCGGAGGCGGCTCCTCCAGCCCCCTAGGGAAGATCCGTCTTCCCGTGACCCTCAGCACCCGCGACAACTACCGCACCGAGGTGATCGACTTCGACGTCGGCCACATCGGCCTCCCATACAACGCTATCCTTGGGTACCCGGCTCTAGCTCAGTTCATGGCCTACAACCTCATGAAGATGCCTGGGAGCAAAGACGTCCTCACCATAGTGGGGGATACGAAGGAGGCTCTGGCGGCACTCAAGCTTGCCCTCAAGACCACTCACTGGCCAGCAAGAACTTGGTCGATGCGGGCACCTCCAGAGCTAAGGCGGCCGCACCGACCAAGAAGAAGAAGTTGTTCACTCAAGACCGGGCAGAAACCAAGAAGGTGTCGGTCGAGGAAGACGGGTCCTCTGGGGCCACCTTCACCATAGGTGCCAACTTCGACCCCGACCAAGAGGAGGCACTGGTGAAGTTCTTGCGCGCAAACAAGGAAGTATCCGCCTGGGAGCCCGATCAGCTAGTAGGGGTCCCAAGAGGAGTGATTGAGCATCACTTGAAGATGTGCCCCAACATATGCCCTGTGAAGGAGAGGGCGCGGCGGCAGTCCACGGAGAAGCAGACCTTCATTGTCCAAGAAACCCGCAAGCTGGAGGCAGCAAAGGCCATTCGTGAGGTCCGCACTTCAATGGTTGGAAACCCCGTTGTTGTGCTCAAGAAAGGCGGAAAGGAGCGCATGCGTGTCGACTTCACCAACCTCAACAAGGCCTGCCCCCCAAGATCCGTTCCCGCTTCCACGCATCGACCAGATCGCCGACTCCACTGCCGAGTGTGACATGCTGTGCTTCCTGGATGCATTCTCAGGCTACCACCAGATCAAGATGGCGGTAGAAGACGTCGAGAATACGGCCTTCCTAACCCCGTGCGGGGTATACTACTACACTTGCATGCCGTTCGGGCTCCGCAAAGCGGGCGCGACCTTCCAACGGCTGATGCACATCGCCTTGGGTCAGCAGCTCGAGAGGAACGCTGAAGCTTACGTCGACATTGTGGTGAAGTCTCAGGAGGCGAGGACTTTAGTTCAGGACCAGGAGGAGACCTTCGAAAGCCTACGCTGGATGGACTTGCGGCTTAACCCGGAGAAATGCGTGTTTGGCGTCCCTTCCGGCAAACTGCTGGGTTTCCTCGTGTCCCACAGAGGGATCGTGGCAAACCCAGAGAAGGTCAAGGCAATCGAAGACATGAGTCCACCGCAAACCCTCAAGGAGATGCAGAAGCTCGCTGGTCGCCTGACTGCGTTGGGGCGTTTCATCTCCAAGCTGGGAGAGCGCGCCCTGCCGTTCTTCATGCTGATGAAGAAGAAGGGCCCATTCAAGTGGACTCCAGAGGCTGACCAAGCGTTTTAAGACCTCAAGAGATACCTGACCAGCCCTCCGGTGATGGTGGCGCCCGACCTCTCGAGCCTCTGGTGCTGTACCTTGCTGCCACCCCTTACTCCACCAGCGCAGCTCTGGTGGCGGTCCGGGAGGAGCGCCGAGTCAGGGATGCATCACGCCAAGCCGCGTCCACAGCCGGAGCGGCGCAAGACCCAGAGGGCTCCGTGAAGGCTGCGGCGACGCCCGACCAAAAGGACCAAGAAGCGACCGACCAGACGGCGGTCAAGCCTCCGTATTACTTGTGCCATCCCTCGGATCAAGATATCTGGCACACACAAGTACATCAATGTATATATCAAAGTGCAATCACATGTATAAATAACGTAAAATGATATATACCTCATAATACTCAGCGGAAACAATCAAACGGGTGTGGAGTCCCATCAACGCCATCGGCAGGTTGAGTGTAGACCGTAACCTCAGATCGTAACTCTTACTCGGTCGAGGAAATATCTGCAACATGATACGTTGCAGGCCGTGTAGGAAATCGATTACATTGAATGTACCGGCAAGATCACAATAAGAGAAAACAGATGATAACTATACTATATGCAGTATGGCTTTGTGGCTCTGTATCTGTTTTGTTTGCGTAAAAGCAGGTTTTATTTTCCCTACATCAAAGGAATAACTGGAGTCTGTACTATGGAGTTTTCTATCATGACATGGTTCCGCCAACCGATGTCTCATAGCCCAAAATCATCATAAGTTGCCCACAATTATGTTATCAGTCCGGTGTTGAGAGTTCTGAGATAGATCCAAGTCCAGAGGCTCAAGTTGTCCAGAATCGGGACACGGCTAATCGATTAGGTTATAACCCTCTGCAGAGGTTTGTACACTTTACCCACAAGATTCGATCCTCTTTACGCTTCGCACTTCAGGGCGCTTTTGAGAACAAGACGATCAAAACATGGTCTTCCAAGAGTTCCTCGACCACCGCCCGTGCCCATCCAATCCTACCGTAGTTCTACATCTCGCTAGCACCGCCCCAGCCGAGTCACCACTAAGGTCAACCAAGCCGAGCCCATAATGACTTGCGGTTGCATGTGTAAGCTTCCGGCATGAAGTATTCTTCCGTCTCTTTGAGTCTGGGTGAAGCTTTCCGCGAAGATGTCATGGCGCTTCTCCATGCATCCCGGCCATCCACTGGGTTCTCCAAGGTGCCCGTCAACCGCCCCTTCACCCAAAGAGTGTGTATTGAATTCTTGTCTTGAGTCTTGAAGTCTTGAGGCCTTGAAGATGCAGTCCTTGCGGATTCCATCATGGAGTTGTCGTCATTGGCGTAGATCCTGCATTCTCACACCACTCTCGTGCACTCATACCAAACCCCGTCTACTATAGCGTAGCATTAAAATAAATAACGTCCGGGCTTGGTAGCAGGGTGATGGGTTCCTACCTCATGCATACTACTCAACTACAAGAATTCAATAACACTATCGAGGGGTGGTTGCAAAGATGCCACTAAATGCAATAAAACATAGGTATGAAAGTATGGTCAAAGTGAACTTGCTCAGTAATACTTGATGAAGATAACAACGCTGTCGAAAATGACTTGGTAGAACTAATCGTCACTCCGTTGAAAATCTATATAGTCAAACATAGTATTCACATAAGCAAACATCCTAGCAAACAATTTTAGCACTCAAATAACAATCAAAACAGCAAGGAAAATCGATAATAAAACTCAAACAAAATCAAAAGAAACTTCAAATAAAACTACAAAGAAAAACTACTAACGAAGAACTATGACTAAGCAACAAACAACAAATATAGATTTGCCGTAAGAAAAAACTTAACAACAAATAAAAAACTAAACTAATAAATTAACAGAAAATAAAATGTAAAATAACTAATTTAACAGAAAGTATTTTTTTCCATAAAATTTTATTTGCAAAAAGAAACAAATAAAAAGCTTTTATAAAACTCTAACTATGACCTATAGAAGGTTTCATACAAAACTAAGGAAAATAATTTTTTTTTAATAAAAATAAATTTTCTCCTGTTGTCTAACAGAAACACAACTAATTTTGTCAAAGGTGACAAAAAGAAATACTTTAAAAACTAATAAAAACAATAAAGAAAAAGCTAAAACAGAACTAATACTAAAACAGTACTGTTTTGCTAAAAACCTAATTTAAATTAACCTGAAAATAAAATACTAAATACTACTGGATAAACAAAGGTCCTAGAGACCAGGAGCAAAAGAATTAATTAAAAACCTATTTTTAAACTCCCGGAATAAGCAAAAACAAGCTTTTAATTCAAATCTGATCTAACTCAATTTTTATAAATCCAAACATAGACAAATTATATATTTTTGGAAACTACAAGAAAATTGTGATCTAACGCAAAAAGAATCAGCATCATTGGACTTCTAGATCAAAAGTTATAAGCTAAACAAGAACGGAACTAAATCTGTTATGGAAATAAATCTGTAAACGAAAACGGAGTTACCTGTACGTGAGGCAGAGATGGCAGGAAGGAGACGGCGATGTGGAGGCTGCTCCGGCGAGGGGGCGAGGTCGCCGGGCGAGGGTGGGGTGGCGGAGGAGGGGTCGGGCGCTAGGGGAGGTGGCGCTGGGCGATGGGGAGGTTCGAGGAGAGCTCCCGGTGAGCGTTCTAGGCAGGTGAAAAGGAGGACGGTGGCGAAGGCTACGGGCAGGAGGGGCGTGGTGATGGGAGGAATGGAACGAGGAGAGGGAGGGGTTTTATAGGCGGTCTCGGGAGGCGCTGGGATGGAAAGACGAGGGAGATCGGGAAGGTGGAGATTCATCTCCATGGATATGGAAAGCTTCTAACGTGAGAGGAAACAGAGGAAGGAGATGATCTCTTGTTGGGCTAGAATAGGAAAGTGCTTAATGGGCCAGCAGGTTTTTCCTAATAAAACGATTCCATTCCTATTTTTAAAATTAGGAAACTAAAACAATAAAAAGGAAATCAAATTAATTCGAATAAAGAGTTTTTATATACTAAAATTATCAGAAAAATAAAATGTAGATGATGAGCATTATTCCACGGCCAAAATAAAACTTAAAAAAATGTTTTTCAGAAAATCCCTAAAGGCTTTATTTCTTTTGCAAATAATTTTTAAATAAAAACTTTGGTTTTTCTTGGCTCAAATATTTTCAAAATGCCCCTGATTTTGAGGGTCATTTTCCTCCGCTCTTTCTTGCTTGCAAGAATTTATTTTCGGGTATTTCTCGGGAAGAAAAATAGAAAAGCAAGTGCAAATATTTGAAAGAATTAAATTGCAAAACTCCGTTCAAATTCTTTATAGTTGAAGAAGTCATGTCATCTTCTCTCATTGATTTTAATAGGATGAATTTGAATTTACCGGAGAAGGGAAAGTCATTTTATTCCCTCTCATTCAAAAGTTTTTGAAAAGGTTCAAATTTCACTCAAGCTTAATTCACTCAAGCAAACAAACAAACAATTCAATTAATTATATTAACATTCCAAAATTTGGGATGTTACAACCAGGCTCAACAAGACAGCGCGCCTGGGCCTGGGAAGCCCCAACGAGCGACCAGGCTTTGGGGGCTTCATCGTCTCAGGAGGCGCCCCAACCTCCGGAAGCCGCAAGCCTCGTCAATGCACCCGCCCTCCTCGAGCACCCTGTGTATTTTGTCAGCACGGTGTTGCGGGACGCGAGGGCACGGTACCCCATGCCTCAGAAGCTCCTACTCACGCTCTTGGTGGCCTCACGCAAGCTGCGGCACTACTTTCAAGGCCACCCCATCAAGGTCGTCTCAGCCTACCCATTGGAGAGGGTGCTCAAGAGCCCCAACTCACGGGAGAGTCGCTGAGTGGAACATCGAGCCACAGCATTCCAGTTGGAGTTCAAGACGACTGTGGTCATCAAGGGAGCCGCCGCTGATTTCGTGGCAGAATGGACTGACGCCTGGGAGCTTCCAGGAAGGCGAGATAGGTCTCTCTCGCCGGGAGTGAAGCGCCAGACGGCAGGGGTTATGTATTTCGATGGCGCCTTTGCGCCTGTATGCTGGAGGCTGGAGCAGTGCTCATCTCACCCACTCAGGACAAGCTTTACTACGCCCGTGCAGTTCTATTTCAAAGCAGGCGATAAGGTCTCCAACAACATAGCAGTAGCACGAAGCCTCATAGCTGGCCTCAAGGCTGCGGTGGCCCTGGGGGTGAAGCGCCTCACCATCAAGGGCGACTCGCAGCTCCTCGTCAACTTCTATAACAAGGTGTACGAGCCGAAGGACGAGCACATGGAGGCGTACCTCGCGGAGGTGCGCAAGATGGAGAAGCAGTTCTTGGGCCTGGAATTGCAGCATGTGCCCCGTGGCAGCAACAAGGAAGCCGACAACATCGCTAGGAGAGCATCCAAGCGACTACCCCAAGAGCCTGGCGTCTTCGAAGAGCGGCTCTTCAAGCCATCGGCAACACCACCGCTTTCAAGAACAGCGCTGCCTCGGGAGGAACTCCCTCAACCACCTGCCTCGGGAGCCCCGGTCTATGGCCCGACCTCAAGAGCGCGCTTGCTCTTGGCGCTCGAGCCTCAGGAGGGGTCCTGGACCAAGGAATTCAAGGAATACCTGATACAAGGGACGCTGCCAAAGAAGGAGGAGGACGTGGAGCATGTGGCCCGACAAGCCACGACATACTGCATCCAGGACGGTGAGTTGTACAGGAAGCGGTTGAATGACGTTTCCTGCGTTGCATCTCTGTGGAGCAGGGAAGAGCTGGCGGCCGACATACACGGCGGGACCGCGGGCACCACTCATCGCCACGGACCCTCGTCGGCAAGGTGTTCCGCGATGGATTCTCTTGACCTCACGGCACTCAACGACATGACCGAAGCCGGTGAAATCCCACGAGGCTCGCTGCCCACGCAGCAGATCCATCACCGCCTCAGGGCCTCCGCACCATCCCACTCTGGTGGCCATTCATGGGTCCGGGGCTGGATATCTTGGGCCCGTTCCCTCGAGCGCCTGGGGGCTACCGCTACCTCTACGTCGCCATCGACAAGTTCACCAAGTGGGCGGAGGTAGAAGCCGTCCGCACCATCCCGGCCGGCTCCGCGGTCAAGTTCATCAAAGGTCTCGTGAGCCGGTTTGGGGTCCCCAACCGCATCATCACCGACAATGGCTCGCAGTCACTAGCAATCTCTTCAAGAGGTATTGTGCTAACCTTGGAACGGAGATCTGCTATGCTTCAGTGGCGCACCCCCGGAGCAACGGCCAGGACGAACGTGCCAACGCAGAGGTCCTGAGAGGCCTCAAAACCAGGACCTTCAAGAAGAAGCTCGAGGCCTGCGGCAGGGGCTGGTACGATGAGCTCCAGTCCATGTTGTGGTCCATCCGCACCACCGCCACCAAGCCGACGGGCGAGACCCCATTCTCCTTGTCTACGGAGAAGAGGTGGTTCTCCCTCACGAGGTCAGGCATCGCTCCGCGCGGGTCCTGGTGTTTGATGAAACGCAGCAGGACGCCATGCGGGGGATGGACCTCGTGCTGGGGGAGAACACCGCCGTGAAGCCACGCTACAGGCGGCAAGATATCAGCAGGCGTTGCGACGGTACCACTGTCGCAGCGTCCGCCTCCTGTGACGCCGAGGTGGGTGACCTCGCCCCATGGCGGGTGCTCTCCGAGGAAGGGCTGCATAAGTTCTCGCCCATGTGGAGGGCCGTTTAGGGTCGCCCACGCCTCTGTGCCTAGCGCCGCTGCGCACGAGACGCAGGACGGGTACCCATCCGTAACGCCTGAACATCCGGCACCTCAGGAAGTTCTACCCATGAAGAAAGGCCCAGGCCTTTGTGAAGAAGGCCCCGTGCTCGTGAAGGTCTCCGCCGTGACACTCTCACGCAATAATGAGTGGGGCTGTACACGCCCCGGAGTCTCAGGAGTGCCGCCCTCGGGCCTCTGGGGCTCCCTCCCATGTCCTAGTGGCAGCACTTAGCTCCGCGCTGGTGAGAAGACAAGAAGACTAGACTAGGTGTCGGACGCAGCTTTTCATTTGCTTTCCCTAGTTGGCTTGCCCCTCTTTAATCGAAATTTGCTTTCGGGTGTTGCTCGCTGATCTTGTTTCATCGACTGCTGCTTCTGTTTCTGCCTTCAGTTCTTTGTCTAACCTGTACCCTCTCTCGCGTCCCTCGCGAGGGGGCTGGACGGGTGCCCTCGTGCCCTCGTGAGCGTCTTGTCTATTTTTTCGCGAGGCACCCTCGTTCGAGCCGCAAGCTAGTGCACCTCTCTCAATCCGTGCCCCTTGGGTACCGCGATACGAGGCGCTGGGCCGTGGCCAGAGGCGCCTGCGACCAGGGCTTGGATCTCCTAACAATTTTTTGCAGTTCCTCTTCGCCAGTACTAAGAAACGCGTCATGAGGCGGAAACTAATTCAAGCGCGTCAAGCTTAAGTTTTTCCTGCGTGCCTATATATAAAACATTGATATTGTGACGTGGCACGGGAATGATAAACACAACATAACAACTTGGAAATCATAGTTTGTTGCACGCCCCCACGGGGCCCCATACTTGTCTCTCTCAATGCAGGAAGGAAAAGAGGAACGAAACAAAAGAGGCGCATGCCCCCGCAGCAGCTCGCGAGGATGGGCCCATGGCGCTCTCTCGAGCTCAGTCGGACCCTTCCTCGCGCTTCACTGGGGCACGGCGGCGAGACGACCCGCTGCCACCTTCGAAGCGAAAGGCGCAACGGGCGGCTGGTCGTAGCCACCACTACTGGAGCTGTCACCGGAGGGAGAACCGCTGTAGCTGGGCCCGAGATCGTCCTCACCCTCACCCCGACCGTCGCCAAGGCCAAGCACTTCATCGCCGTCGTTGTCCTTGGGGCAGCACCCGACGCGGCGGCCGTCTTCTCCGAACACCCTCACGTAAAGGGTCGCGTTGCCGTCGTACTTGAAGTGGAGAGTGCACCGCCTGCCCAGGCCATGCGTGTGGGCAAACGTCTGCCAGCCGCGAGCCAGAGCCACATTGCCGGCGATGGAGGTCTCGACCGCGACCCAAGAAGCTTTGATGCAACAACCGTCCGCTTGCAGCCAGCTCCGCCGACCTGGCGGCGATTCGCTTCAGACGGGAGCTGAAGCCAGGAGCTGGCAGGGTTCTCCGACCACACCACGAACTCCGGAAGCACCTCTGCCAAGTGGAAGCACGGCCGGGGAGGCCGTGCGACCATGGCGCGCCTCCCTTGATCGACGGGGCTGCTTCGACATAGGCGGCTCCCACCACGGGAAGGGGCACCGCCGCGGCCGCGGGAGGGGGGGGGGGCGCGGCGGGGGTCGCGGAGTGCTTGCGAGGACGACCGCGTCCACGCTTGGGCGGCGGAGAGCCGGGCCCCTCCTGGCGAGCCTTCCCCTTCTCCGCGGTCGAAAACCTCTTCGCAGGCGCCATGGGAGTCGCTACTGGCAATGGAGCAAGGGAGGAGAAGCGAGCGGAATGGGAAGAGATGGGCGACGTGGGCTCTGCCCCCCTCCACATTTATAGTAGGAGAACGCCAACCAGCGCCCCCCATGATCACATGTAATGATGGTTTTTCCTTGCATGCAGCAGGGACTCGTCAAGTCGGGCAGTTGCCGAGGCAGCGTGGGGAAGCGGAGACGCCCACGTCCAATCAATCGCCACACGTCGACCAAGGCCGCATGCTGTTGGGGCTCGCGGCGCTCCGCACTTGCCATTTGGCTTCACCTCGAAGCCAAGTCCGAGCGCGCCTTGGGCCCGGGGGCTATTGCGGCGTTCTGGGAACGGGGGTCCCCAGACATGCCTGCCTGCGGCCCGCGGCGTGGCTCCACTCGTGGCCCAGTACGGCCCATCTTCACCAACAAATGCTCAAGACCCTCGCGAGGGGCCAAGCCTCACGAGGTGGACGTCACAAGACCTCCTCGGGAGCGGCCTCACCAGGCTGGCTCGTGAGGAGCGGAGAGATCAAGGCAAGGTGAACCTTGCGAGGTTCCTACGACGTCAGCCACGACCAAGACCAGGCGGGCGCCAGCGTGCACTGTGTCCTTGTTTCCTCCTTGGTACTAAGGAGGCAAGGGCAGGCGAGGAGTACCGAGGCATCAGGCAAAGGTTTCTATATCGGTGCAACGAGACCAAGACCAGCAGGACGGCAGGATGGAGGTCACCGTGGAGCCCAAGACGGTATTGTATTGTTGCCATCGAGGATAAAAAGATGGGGTTTATATCATCGAACCATCACCGAGGAAGTTCCATGCTTTCGAAAGGGAAATCCTCAAGATTGAAGGGAAATCCAAATTTTCTTCATTCTTTGCCTCGAGTTTTTTTCACTGACGAACATACACCCCGCAAAGCACCGTGTTCAAATTTGGCATTAGTCCGGGCTCATTTACCATATTTAGGGGATTATGTGCATTTTCTAGGCATTTAGCGCATATAAATCCAATTCAGCTACATGTGCACGGGTGTGATGTGAGAGACATGGATTGTTGTTCGACCGTGGCGCATCCAACGGTGCACACGCGTGATCCGCGTGGCTGGGGTTCCGGCCAATCATAACACAACACACAATAGGCTCAGTGCACACTATTTTCGGAAGCGATGGAGATGAACCGTGTGCGATAATGAACGAGCAAAATTGTAAGGGAAGCCAAATTTCTGTTTACGTTTGTGGTTGAGCTCTTGAATACCACCGCACTGCATCACGGCTGCCCGCCCTCCGCCCCAGCTCTCTCCAAAGGCCGCCCATGGCAATGCGGCGACAAGAATCGGTAAGGAATCGATGGCTTACCACCGCACCGCGTTCCTCGCCGCCCGTGACCACACACATGGTAAGGAAGTGATGGCATCTCGCCGCGCCGAGTTCATAACCGCCGGCGGCTAGACAGTTAAATGGGCGGACTTTGAGGCTGCCATGGCTGAATTGGTGGTGGATCTAGAGGCGGCCAAAGCTGCACAGAAGGAGCGGAAAAGGCAGAAATCAGTCAAGAAAAGAGAGTCCCGCCGCCGCAAGAAAAAAGAGGCGGCACGCCGTGGTGAGGAGAGCTTGGCGGAGATCGAAGCATGGTGGGCTGCCGCCTACAAGGCCGGGGAGGAGAACGCCGGTGTCTGTCCAGCATGCCCTGATGGCAGGATGTGAGAAGTAGTTTAAGTTTGTAGTATTAGAGCAAATTACCAGTAGTACTTTAAGTTTGTAGCATTAACGTACAATGTCGGTAAGAGCACCCTTTGAGGGCTTTGAGCATTGATTAGCTGTGTGCGTTTTTTTGTGTTAATCATTAGAAGATCACAAAACACACGATTTCTATGCCGTACCCGTCTACTTTTTTGCGTTAATGACCCATAAGTCAGTTACCTGTGTGATATTTCCTAATAAACTAGACATACCATTGACCGAAAAAAATCAAGTACACGAGTACATTTTTTTGGAGATGGGATCGCTAACTTTTTTCTCGACACCCAGTATTTTACGCGCTTTCATCTGTGTTGTGTGTTTCCGCCTAAGTTTCAAGTTTCGCACCAAAATTTTCATTAGGGCGAATTTAGAATTTATTCCTCCAACCACATCCCCTTCCCTCAAGATCCCCCGCCTCCTCCCTTCTCCCCTCCCCTAAGCATCTCAAACCGCGCCGCAGAACCACAGCTTCAACCACATCTACCTTCTTCTCGGATCCAGTCGGGTAACCCACCGATCTCTATCACGCCCCTACCTGATTGCTTAAATGGCGCCTCACTGAAACATCCTCATGCCTCCAAATCCCCCACTGGCGAGAGCTGATGGCGGTCCATGGCGCGATGGTCATTGTATGTTGACCCAGAGGAACACCTCGCCTCCGCCTCCGCCGCCGACATGGTGCAGGCTCTGGCCAGATGAAGTCCCCCGACGACTACCCCCCAGGAATTAACAAGTAAGATCAGACCAGCTAAATCTTACCAATACCACTTGCAACGGCTATGATTTGTGCGGTTGATGTATTAAGCATGTTCGTGCCTTGTTTATTTCAGTACTACACAATCGTGGTGATGTTCAAATATTACCGTGTCCAGCTCAATTTCACTAATACCAACAGCAAACTTACAATACATGACTCAGGATATCACTAGAGATGCTGCCCATTTGCTATTTTAGTGGATGCTAACCTGTTGCACTTAACATGCATGTCCATGTACTTACATTGTGGTCATAACGACCGATGCTTTTGTTTGCCGTCAAGGTGAGCTGCATCCCATGTCTTACAAGATTTTACATAATTTGTGCAATTGCGCTTTAACTTCTACCCATTTCTTGGTTGCTCAGAGGTACACATGTTAGTGGCAATCGATCCATGCTTCGACACGGAGGAACAGCTTGCCTCCGGTCGCCGACTTTAGGGCGAGCTCTGGCCAAGATGAAGTGCCCCAGCAACTACCTCTCAGGACTTACCAAGTATGTACTCACCAGTTCAATATTACCAATACCAGTTGCAATCAATGGCTATGTTCTGTACGCTCGATGTATTAAGCATGTTCTAGTAAACATGCCTAACACATTTGAGCTACTTTCCCTACCTTTTATAGATATCTAGGCCATTCTCTGCTCTGGCAACACCTGCCTTGTGATGTTTAACTATGCCAATTGCATTTTTATCAGTACCGGTTTCAATATCTATTAAGCCTGTTGCAATTAACAGTTAAATCCATTTTTAAACAATTCCGTTTCAATGGCTACAAACTTACAAAACATGACTTAGGATGTTGTTAAGCCTGTTGCAATTAACAGTTGTATCGATTTTTTAATTTGCACATTTGCTACCATGCTACTCTCCGCAATGAAGATATACTAGAGATGCTGCCCCATTTGCTATTTTTGGTGGATGCTAAGCCTGTTGTACTTAACATGCTTGTCCATGTACTTACGTAGGGTCATAACGGCCGAGGTTGTTGCTTGTCAGTCAAGGTTAGCTGCATCCCATGTCTTACAAGATTTCACATCATTTGTGCAATTGCAGTTTAACTTCTACCATTTATTGGTTGCTGTAGGTACACATGTCGCTGGCACCGATCCACGCTCGACCCGGAGGAACAGCTCGCCTCCTTGCGCCCGCTGACTTTGGGCGGGCTCTGGCCAAGATGAAGTGCCCCAGCAACTACCTCTCAGGACTTACCAAGTATGTACCCACCATTTCAATCTTACCAATACCAGTTGCAATTAATGGCTATGTTTTGTACTGTCGATGTATTAAGCATGTTGTAGTAAACATGCCTAACACGTTTGAGCTATTTTCCCTACCTTTTTATAGACAACTGGGCCATTATCTACTCCGGCAAAGACCTGCCTCGCGATGTTTAACTCTGCCAATTGCATTTTTATCAAGATTGGTTTCAATGGCCATTAAGCCTATTGCAATTAATGCTTGTATCCATTTTTAAAGAGTTGTATTTCAATGGCTACAAACTTACAAAACATGAATTAGGATGTTGTTAAGCCTGTTGCAATTAACAGTTGTATCCATTTTTAATCCGTCCTTTGCTACCGTATACTCATTCGAAATGAAGATATCACTAGATGTCAGCTGCTTTTATTACCATTTGCTATTTTTGGTGGATGTTAACCATGTTGTAGTTAACATTGGCTTTCCATGTACTTACACATGGCTACAATGGGCTTATGCTGTTGTTTGCCGTCGAGGTTAGCTGCATCCCATGTCTTATACACCATCTATTCCTAAATATAAGTATTTTTAGAGATTCCAATATAGACTACATAAGGAGCAAAATGAGTGAATCTAGATTCTAATCTAAACTATATCTATAATTCTATATACATCCGTATGTAGTTCATATTGAAATCTCAAAAAAAACTTGTACTTAGGAACATACGTAGTTGTATTTTACATCATTTGTGCAATCTCAGTTTAGTTTCTAACATTTACTGGTTTCTTGTAGGTACATATATGAGGGGTACTGATCCACACTTCGATCCCTTTTGCGTATGGGGAAATGAGATATTCATGAACAACGTCAAGTGAGGAAACTAAGAAAGATTGTTAGGAGAAAGAAACGGGTGGTTGGAATTAAGCTCTTTATTTACACTTTGTCGAAGACAACAGTGAACTTTAGGATGGTAAGTAATGTGTTTCCTTTTCCCGCTGCCCACAACAAGTTACTCTATTAGACCTCGCACTGATATTTTTCTCTTTTCAAAGGTTTCAAGCTATTCTTGATGATTACCTTGCAAACACATGACCGGAGTGGAGGCAACTAAAGTTAAAGCATATAAGTCATGCTACCATGATAATACTATAGAAGTCTTCCTGAAGGCGGTGTAGGATGGGCAGGCGATCGTCACAAGGGGTTGGACAAAAGTGGTTCGTGCCTATGGCATGCAGGAAGGCACATTATGGGCATTCCGCTTCTTCAACACCTTCGGAAGTCAAAATGATTTACACTTATCTCTTCACCTTTACCACCTTTAAATACCATGGTTCATCATAGTTAATTGCTGCCTAATCCTGTAATTACTGAACATATTGTAATCGCGCCTTTTATTTATGGATTCGTTGTTGAACCATTGTGCTGAGAATTTGAATTGCATGTTTTGTATTTCAAAATTTCCAATTAGAATAATAAATTACAGGAAAAAATAAAAGGAGAACAAACGGTCATGGAACTTTGCAAGCGGTTCTAGCAGTAAAAGCGCTTGTGAAGGATAGCCCAATGCCACAAAGTTTTCTACATCAAATCGTGTGTGATGTAGTTAATGAAAGCAAACAGTTAACCAAGGCAGAGCGTGTGTGATAGTTACACCTTTCACACACGAGCATATACATAAAACCGTGTGGGATGTACATCCGAACGAAAACGTTTTCACTGGATTGACTGTGTGGGATGTACATAAGAACGGAAACGTATTCCTTGGATTGACTGCGTGTGATATACATATGAATGGAAATGTTTTCACTGGACTGACTGTGTGGGATGTACATACCTGCGGGAATGATTTTCTCGGATTACCGTGTGGGATGTACATACCTACGGAAATGATTTTCTCGGATTACCGTGTGGGATGTACATACCAACGGAAATGATTGGGTTTCGATGCCTCGCCCGATCGCACACGGCCCCAGCCTGGGTCCCAGGAGGGCCTATCCCCAACGATTTCTGGGTCGTGTGGGAAGGACACCCTATAGCACACACTCACTTAGTGACGGTTCCAAATGCCGCTGCGGAAAGGGGTTAAAAACCGTTTGTTTAGGACCGACGTGCACTAGTGTCAGCACAAAGGAACGGGCCAAATATGCGCCCACTTTTTCAAAAATCAAAGCCCTCATGGCTAACGGTTTAACTGGCATCGACCTTGTCCGGTGCTGGGTTTCATGGAGGATATTGCCCTTAATCCGCCAACCCGGCTTAATGTATGAGTACACTTGCGACTTGAAAGGTCCACTTCGCCACTGCCAGATAGAGATGACTGAAGAAGACATCAATAATATGACCAAATCTCTCCTGAACGAGAGTCTGGAAGATTGTAGCAAAGTTGGATTGAATCCTTTCTGCGCTCTCAACCAACCACCAGGTGTAAGCTTTGAAGCTATTTCCGGTTTAAGCATTATCTTTTATTCAAACTGTCTTCTCATAACCCACTTTATTTGCGCAGGCTGATTCCTCTTTTTGGAAGAAGAAATTAGATAAACTGGTCAAGAAGACCCGGGCAAAGAGCAAAGTTATCAAAAAGCCTGGCAAGAATAAGACCAATCCCACCGAGTTATTCAACCTGGATAGTAACGATGATGATGATGATGATGATGATGATGATGATGATGATGATGATGATGATGATGACGACGACGAGTCAGAGGTAGAATTTGACTCCCTTGGCTCATTTTTTGTACATCTTATTGACAATGACCATTATCAGGATGATGCGGAAGCCAGCCGTGCAGATGACGAAGAGGTAATTACTCTTTCCTCCGGCTCAGAACCTCTGTCAACACAGAAAACCCGACAAGAGCCGGAAAGTAAGATTTTCTCACCCTTTAGCTTACTTGGATCCCAACTTTATTTTGAAGAAGCAACAACATGAAGCTCGCCGCACGACCCGGAACAGCGGCGGTGGAATTCTTTCCTCCGCCTTACCCAACACACCAGTGCCTGATGACCCACAAGTATAGGGGATCTATCGTAGTCCTTTCGATAAGTAAGAGTGTCGAACCCAACGAGGAGCAGAAGGAAATGACAAGCTGTTTTCAGTAAGGTATTCTCTGCAAGCACTAAAATTATCGGTAACATATAGTTTTGTGATAAGGTAATTTGCAATGGGTAATAAGTAATAAAAGTAAATAAGGTGTAGCAAGGTGGCCCAATCATTTTTGGTAGCAAAGGACAAGCATGGACAAACTCTTATATAAAGGAAAATGCTCCCGGGGACACATGGGAATTATCGTCAAGCTAGTTTTCATCACGCTCATATGATTCGGGTTCGTTACTTTGATAATTTGATATGTGGGTGGACTGGTGCTTGGGTACTGCCCTTCCTTGGACAAGCATCCCACTTATGATTAACCCCTCTCGCAAGCATCCGCAACTACAAAAGAAGTATTAAGGTAAACCTAACCATAGCATGAAACATATGGATCCAAATCAGCCCTTTACGAAGCAACGTGATAAACTAGGGTTTAAGCTTCACACTCTAGCAACCCATCATCTACTTATTACTTCCCAATGCCTTCCTCTAGGCCCAAACAATGGTGAAGTGTCATGTAGTCGATGTTCACATAACACCACTAGAGGAAATACAACATACATCTCATCAAAATATCGAATCTAATACCAAATTCACATGACTACTTATAGCAAGACTTCTCCCATGTCCTCAGGAACAAATGTAACTACTCACAAATCATATTCATGTTCATAATCAGAGGGGTATTAATATGCATAAAGGATCTGAACATATGATCTTCCACCAAATAAACCAAATAGCATCAACTACAAGGAGTAATCGACACTACTAGCAACCCACAGGTACTAATCTGAGGTTTTGAGACAAAGATTGGATACAAGAGATGAACTAGGGTTTGAGATGAGATGGTGCTGGTGAAGATGTTGATGGAGATTGACCCCTTCCCGATCAGAGGATCGATGGTGATGAGGATGGTGATGATTTCCCCCTCCCGGAGGGATGTTTCCCCGGCAGAACAGCTCCGCCGGAGCCCTAGATTGGTTTCGCCAGGTTCCGCCTCGAGACGGCGACGCTTCGTCCTGAAAGCTTCCTTATGTTTTTTTCCAGGGCGAAAGACTTCATATAGCCAAAGATGGGCACCGGAGGCCTGCCAGGGGGACCACGAGGCAGGGGGCGAGCCTAGGGAGTAGGGCGCGCCCCCCACCTCGTGGATGGTGGGTGGCCCCCCTCTGGTACTTTCTTCACCCAATATATTTAATATATTCCAAAACTAACTTCCGTGGAGTTTCAAGTCTTTTGGAGTTGTGCAGAATATGTCTCTAATATTTGCTCCTTTTCCAGCCCAGAATTCCAGATGTCGGCATTCTCCCTCTTCATATAAACCTTGTAAAATAAGAGAGAATTGGCATAAGTATTGTGACATAATGTGTAATAAGAGCCCATAATGCAATAAATATCGATATAAAAGCATGATGCAAAATGGACGTATCAACTCCCCCAAGCTTAGACCTCACTTGTCCTCAAGCGGAAGCCGATAACGAAAAATATGTCCACATGTTTAGAGATAGAGGTGTCGATAAAATAAAATACGGACATGAGGGCATCATGATCATTCTTATAAAAACAACATATATATATTGTCATATGATTTCTTATGCTAAAGTAACAATCTATTCACAATGTCAAGTATGAATCAAAAACTTCATTGAAAACTAACAAACTATAATCTTAGTCATTGAAGCAATTGCAATTTATCGTAACATCGGAAAGAATATAAGAGCTTTTCAGCAAGTCCACATACTCAACTATCATTTAGTCTTTCATAATTGCTAACACTCACACAATACTTATGGGCATGGAGTTTTAATCGGACACAGAGAAAGATAGGGGCTTATAGTGTTGCCTCCCAACCTTTTACCTCAAGGGTAATGTCAACAATAATAGTTCATGATAACTTACATCCAATTGGATATATATATATCAGGATCTTTCCAACACAATGCGCTTGCCAAAGGATAAAATTTAAAAAGGTAAGGTGAAGATCACCATGACTCTTGTATAATGTATAAGACAAGAATAAAAGATAGGCCCTTCGCAGACGGAAGCAGAGGTTGTCAAGTGATTTTATGGTTGATGAACAAAATCTTAATGCAAAAGAACGTCACTTTATATTGCCACTTGTGATATGGACCTTTATTATGCAGTCCGTCGCTTTTATTGCTTCCATATCACAAGATTGTATAAAGCTTATTTTCTCCACACTAATAGATCATACATATTTAGAGAGCAATTTTTATTGCATGCAACAATGACAACTTACTTGAGGGATCTTACTCAATCCGTAGGTAGATATGGTGGACTCTCATGGCAAAACTGGGTTTAAGGATATTTGGAAGCACAAGTAGTATCTCTACTTGGTGCAAAGAATTTGGCTATCATGAGGGGTAAAGGCAAGCTCAACATGTTGGATGATCCATGACAATATACTTTATTTTGGATATAAGAAAACATAACCCATTACGTTGTCTTCCTTGTCCAACATCAACTTTTTAGCACGTCATATTTTAATGAGTGCTCATAATCATAAAAGATGTCCAAGATAGTATATTTATATGTGAAAACCTCTCTTTCTTATTACTTCCTATTAATTGCAACGATGACCAAAACTATGTTTGTCAACTCTCAACAACTTTTATTCATCATACTCTTTTATATGTGAAGTCATTACTCTCCATAAGATCAATATGATCTCTTTAATTCTTTTTATTCTTTCTTTTATTTTTATTCCCTCAAGATCATAGCAATATAATGAAGCCCTTGACTCAAAACTAATCTTTATTATATATAGCTCACGGACTCAATTACATAGAAGGAACATAAAGCAAAACTCAAAACTAAATCATAGTAAAACTTTATTCTACTAGATCAAGATATTACCAAAAGGATCGTGAAGGAAATATGCCCTAGAGGCAATAATAAAGTTGTTATTTATATTTCCTTATATCATGATAAATGTTTATTATTCATGCTAGAATTGTATTAACCGGAAACTTAGTACATGTGTGAATACATAGACAAACAGAGTGTCACTAGTATGCCTCTACTTGACTAGCTCGTTGAATCAAAGATGGTTAAGTTTCCTAGCCGTTGACATGAGTTGTCTTTTGATTAACGGGATCACATCATTAGAGAATGATGTGATTGACTTGACCCATTCCGTTAGCTTAGCATTTGATCGTTTAGTATATTGCTATTGCTTTCTTCATGACTTATACATGTTCCTATGACTATGAGATTATGCAACTCCGAATCACCGGAGGAACACTTTGTGTGCTACCAAAATTCACAACGTAACTGGGTGATTATAAAGGTGCTCTACAGGTGTCTCCGATGGTACTTGTTGAGTTGGCATAGATAAGGATTAGGATTTGTCACGTCGGTTTTCGGAGAGGTTTCTATGGGCCCTCTCTGGGCCCTCTGGGGTATCCGGACAGCCGGACTATATCCTCTACACGACTAACGTCACGACTGTTGGACTATGAAGATACAAGATTGAAGACTTCGTCTCGTGTCCGGATGGGACTCTCCTTGGGGTGGAAGGCAAGCTTGGCATACGGATATGTAGATCTCCTCCCATTGTAACCGACTTGGTGTAACTCCTAGCCCTCCGTGTCTATATAAACCGGAGGGTTTAGTCCAGAGGACAACAACAATCATACCATAGGCTAGCTTCTAGGGTTTAGCCTCTACGATCTCGTGGTAGATCAACTCTTGTACTACTCATATCATCAAGATCAATCAAGGTGAAGTAGGGTATTACCTCCATCGAGAGGGCCCAAACCTGGGTAAACATCGTGTCCCCCGCCTCCTGTTACCATCCGCCTTAGACGCATAGTTCGGGACCCCCTACCCGAGATCCGCCGGTTTTGACACCGACATTGGTGCTTTCATTGAGAGTTCCACTGTGCCGTCGCCGTAAGGCTCGATGGCCCCTTCGATCATCGACAATGATGCGGTCCAGGGTGATGTCTTTCTCCCCGGATAGATCTTTGTATTCGGCGGCTTCGCACTGCGGGCCAACTCGCTTGGCCATCTGGAGCAGATCGAGAGCTACGCCCTTGGCCATCAGGTCAGATTTGGAAACTTGAATTACACTGCTGATATCCATGGAGATTTGATATTTGACGGATTCGGGCCCATGCCTGGTGTGCCGCACGATCACGACGAGCATGATGTAGCTCTGCCGTCGGACAGTGTGCGGGAAATCACGCGAGCAACCACTCCAGCCTTCTATCCGGAGCAGATCGCGCCATCCAAGGACGGGTGGATAGACCCCGCCTGGGAGGCCGCACCCTTAGCGGCGATAGAGCCAATCATCGACCTTACCCATCACTAGAGCCGTGGACGCCAACCACTGGACTCGCCCCCGCCACGGACTCAAACGCCGCGCCCATACCTATCGAATCCGACATGCCGATCATGGAGTTCACCTCCACGGATATCTTTCAAAGACTCGCCTTTGGCAACGCATCGAACTAGTTAAAGTCTCTCCCTCGTCGGGAGAACCTTGGCGAACTATGTTCGCTAGGGATGGGATGCGGATGACGTAAGAAATTCACTCCCCACCCACCACCCACTTAGTAGCCACCGCCGATGATTTAACCGACATGCTCGACTTTGACTCAAGACATCCATGGAATGGACAACGATGCAGAGATTTAACAGAACCACCACCAACAGGGCGCTGGACTGCCACTTCATCACATGACATATACATGGTGGATACACCCAAAGAAAATAATGACGAGGAGCGGAAGGATGCAACAAAAGATAGCTCCCTCGACAAGCAATCAAAGCGGCGCCGTAGGTGCCGCCCAAATCTCGGTCGGCAAAAACAGCGATAACAAACAAGAAGAAGAAGCCAAATTGACCCAGCGATAGAGCAGGGTGAGCCAGCGGATGACTAACAAACCACGGAGCCGCTGTCCGAACACGGCGACGCCGGCGCCAAGCCAATCAACCCATCTCCGGTGAGGAGAATGTCCGATAACGATTTAACGCATCATCCCGGAAAGGCAGCTGGAGCAAGAAAGGCTTATCGCCACTGCAAGAAGTCTGAAGGAGCAGAAACAAAGGATCAAGGCCGCACAAAACACACTCAACAGTAGATGGAATAAAGTGCTCGACACGGCGGAAAAGTACGGTGGCAGTCGCCACACGAAGAGTTACCCAAAGCGAAAGCTGCTGCCGGAATTCGACGACGAGGCCTTAGAGCCCCCGCAGCCAAAAAATAAAACCGCCGACCGGTCGGATCGACGACCTCGTGGCCGCGATAGAGCGGCCAACAAGACCACACATAAGTCATTACATGACCGACGCGAAGACTCGCATCAATGGGCCGGCGCAACCAGATCCGTATACGGATCAAGGAAACGCGCTCCAGCACTCAGCCAACACCAAATACCACAACCATCCGAACGCCATGGCACAACCAAATACAGGGTGCCGACACCCCTATGTTTCACCGACGAGGTATTAGACCATGAATTTCCGTAAGGGTTCAAACCAGTTAACATAGAGGCGCATGACGGAACCACATTGCACTGGGTCTGGATTGAGGACTTCATCCTCCATATTCACATGGCTCATGGAGACGCATCTCCATGCCATCAAATACTTTCCCCTCAAGCTCAAAGGACCAGCTCGGCACTGGCTGAAAAGCCTCCCCGAAAACTCCATTGGAAGTTGGGAGGAGCTCGAGGACGCTTTCCGGACTAACTTTCAAGGGACTTTTGTCCGACCTCCACGCCGACGGTTTATTTAAGACATATAATTCAACAGCCTGTAGAGTCAGCCCAAAAGCTTTGGAATAGGTTTCTACTAAGAAGAACCAAATTGTCGATCGCCCGGACGTCAAGCCTTAGCAGCTTTCAAGCACAGGTTCGAGACTTAATGGCTTGTTGCATACACCTCGCTAAAAGAAGCCGAGAACAATGGCAGCTCTAATAAGCCTCATGACCCGCTTATGCTGAAGCGAGGACAGTCGTTAGCCCAAGCAGCACCAGCCGACCCAAGCACATCCAAAGTCAGGGACGGCATTGAAAATCATGACGCAGTAAAAACAAGCCGGAACAAAGAAGACAGCTCAGATAACACGGGCGGTAAACACCGGATTCGTAGGCTCTTGACCGGTCATGGAAAAAGCCCTTTAAAGGCAACAGAGATGAACCGACCGCCTAAACAAGATTCTAGACAAACAATGTCGATCCACGGCACCCCGACAAACCCGCAAATCATACCCACAGAGAATGTCGGGTCTTCAAGCAGGTCGGCAAGCCAAACGCCGAACACAAGGGGAGGACACTCCGAGCGAGGACGAGGATGCGCCGCCAAAGAAGACACCGGGTCGTAAAAAATTCCCACCGTAAGTCAAAACAGTAAATGTTTATCCACGTGACAAAGAGGAGAGGCAAATATGCACTCCGAAATACACAAGCCATAGAACCCGTCACCCCTGAGTTCTACCCCTGGTCGGCCTGCCCGGTCACTTTTGATCGCTTGGATCACCTAATAGGTATCCGGCATGAAGGATCAGCCGCCTTGGTGCTCGACCCAATAATAAACGGATACCATCTCACACGAGTCCTTATGGACGGCGCATGAGTCTAAATCTGATATATCAGACACCATCCGCAAAATGGGGATAAACCCAACAAAAATCAGCCACAAGAATACTACCTTCAAGGGAGTAATACCAGAATGAGGTCACCGCACGGGCTCTCTAGTACTAGAGGTTGTGTTCGCTCGCCTAACAACTTCCGGGCGAAAGGTTAACCTTCGACATTGCTCCATTCAAGTGGCTATCAAGCACTACTCGGACGAGAGGCTTTCGCCGTTTTAATGCAATACCGCATTATGCTTTACTCAAGCTTAAAATGCCCGGTCCAAGCGTGGCATCATCACAAAGAATGGAAATGTTGAGCGCTTCTTCAGTGCAGAAGAACGACGGCCGCTTTTAACAGCCCTAACACTAGACGGCCTCACCAACTAGAACAGATGACTGGTCGTTAAGACCACGGACACGGTTCAACGGGTCCAGAAAATCATTGGATACACTTTAGACTGGTTTGATGGTTACACCCTCCCAGTGCAGTACCAGGGCTTCCCCAGCGATAATACTACTCAACTTTACCCATCTAGACTTTTAATAAGGTTTATTTATAATAGCCAATTTCTTGCACGACGACTTTCAACTAAGTTCCTCTCTTTTACAGATGACAATCATGCTGCACCCGTCCAGGATACGGCACAACGGAGACACAGGCGCAGACGCAGCAAAGCAGGACCCGTTCAAAGGTTTCTCTTTAGATTAAGACCCTGCGTAAACCTTTTTTACTGGCTTTCGTTGTTCACATCCTCCGGATTTTCAATATAACTGAGAAGGATGCTGGCGTTCTTGGCATGTGGCCACGTCAGAATATTACACGTACCCGGACACTAGGGGCTCATTACCAAGGACATTGTTTAGCCCGGTATATACTACTAAGACCGAATACCTTAGGGAGTGTTCGGCGTCGCGAGTTTGGCCTTATATGCATCAGCTCCGAATCATGTCTTTGGTCAAATGTTGGGTTTGCCCTTTGCCCCGTGTTTTGTTACCTTACATTTCGCTTCTATCGGCTAAGGTGGCACCAAGAGAACTATCGCGACAGCTCTCGCTAGCCCGGACGAAAGCACCTTAGTAGAGAAAGCCGAAAACTGGCTGTCATGATAAAGCGAGAGACTGGTCAACCACTCGATGACCTATCGGAATCTTCGGGATTCCTCCGCATTACCGAAGGGCCGTTTCCCGACCAGGGACGACCGCGCCCCGTATTCGGATGAGCGCGGAGCCACCAGGGGCTATATAGTAGACCCACTGTCAAACTCCTATGGCTAAGTGAAAGTGTTAAAGCAATATAGTCTGGATTGCCTAGTTCGCCGCGCTTATCACCTCCTTAATGGACCAAGACGTTGGGTCAAGTGTAGAACACGCCGTCTTCTCGAACACCCGCATTATATGCGTAAATGGGTTTAACGAATCGCAAACTTTCGTGTTATATACATATATACATAAACGGCCGCACAGGAGGCATCATAACACTTTCAGGCAAAAGTATAAAAATAGCCTTTACAATTAAGTAAAACATTGTTCTTCAATGGGAATACATATCATTAGGACATAAAATTCTTCGAGCATTGAGCTTCTATTAAACGAGCACCTTCAAGGACTTCGTCAAAGTAGTGTTCGGCAGCCACTCGGCCAATGGCCGAACTTGGGGTAGCAATCTTGGCGGCCTCCATCTCTGCCCAGTATGTCTTAACATGGGCAAGTGCCATCCGCGCACCCTCGATGCACGCCGACTTCTTCATAGCGTTGATGCGTGACACAAAGACCAAGGAACCGGCCGCACTGCATTAAAGTAATCTGTTGGCCTTGGCCCTTCCGGCTACAAATGATCCACAAGAGACCTCATGGCGAGCCCGGACAACCTATGGAGCTCGGTCCATTCGGCCATCCGTTCATTCAACGGGAACGGACGCGCTGGCGCATTAAATTGTGACCAGAATAGCTTCTCCACTTCGCGATCTTTTTGGTCTTTGAAGTATTCGGCCGCATCAGCGGCACTCGCTGCCAAATCGACATAATCGTCTACAGAGCTCCACATCCGATCAAGAGGAGCATACTTAGGATCTACGAACTTCATCTGTAGCATAAAGGGCTTGCCAGCCGCGATATCCCCGGCATGACGCAGCTCTTCCTTCATCGCTCTAATCATAGAGCGGCCGCCGCAGTGGCCTTTTCCAGGTCAGTCATCTTCGCTCGATCTTCCTTTTTGAGAAGCTCGTACCGGTCGGCGGCCCTTCAAATCCACAGTACCATCTTGGCTATTTCCTCCTTACTTTGGCAATGGGCAGCCTGTTCGGCCTCGGCTCTTTTCCGCCTTTCAGAGCGGCCGCAGATCATTATTCTGGCTTGCTCTTTGGCTCGGCAAGTTCCGCCTCAAGGGTCTCCACGGCCGCAGCTCCATCTGCAGTCACATCATATTAAAGATAACGGCATTACGCCCTCTTACTACGCGGCCGATAACCGGATAAATCACGCACTCTTGTGCCTCGTCAAGCCGCTTGTTGATAAGCACGATGTCGGCATCTGCCGCATCAAGTTGTCGCTTCAGTTCGGCAAACTCACTAGTCCGGCTAGCCACCGGACCTCCTGCCACCTGCATATGAGCGGCTAGATTATTACCTGGGACTATGGTCCTTTGTTTGCCGCCGTTTTCGACAGAAACCAGAGTCTCAGGGTCTACTATTTGCATAGGACACATCTTAACATGTGCGGTACTGTCAAAAATACACACTATTTCACATACCTCAAAACCTTTCAGCAGACTCATAAAGGCTTCATGCAACTCCGCCAGCCGGATGAAATCCTCTCAACCATCGCGCCCATTAGCGCATCGGCGCGCTTCGAGATAGCTGCTCGCTTCTAGCAGATCCTTCGCGTCAAGGCCGCATAACAAAGCGGAGCTGGATTCTTCCGGTTGCTCTCTTCAAGAGCCGGATACTAAGGACTTCGGTGGTCAAGAATTACCCCGCCTTGCACGGATCGGGAGAAGCCCTCCGAGACGACACTAGTGGTCGCCTACCGTAAGACGGGATGGTGTGGGGAGGCGTTTCGCTCTCCATCATCTCCGGAAGAAGATCCCCCGAAGACGAACTCTGCCGAGAAGGGCTACGATCCGGACTACAAGACAAATATTTCGGTTATTTCCCTCAAAGGTAAAGTAGGATGTTTTTTACTATTAAACCCCTTTTTTACTTACTGCTCGATGGAGGGCTGATCTCTTATGACACCGGCGGCCGGGTATCCCTCGGGCAGGACCTCCGCCAAGATTTCTTCCCTGCTTGGAGACTATTGTCTCCTGCCTCGCCTGTGAGGCGGTCCTCTTCCTTCCTTGGGGAGAGGTAACTTTGGCTTCTTCTCCCGGTTATCCTCCTTCATGGAGGCGTTAGCCTCTTTCTTCCCAATTTTATCTTCCCCGAGGGCGCTTGGTAAGGCGCGAGCTCAACATCTCGGCTAGTACCGATCCGTGAGACCTCGTGAGGGGGGCCGACACTGATTATCTTCGCTTTGCTATCCAAATTCTGGTCAAGAGCGACTTTTCGTAATAATGTTGTGATGAGTAAAAATACAACGTGTTCGCCACGTGGTGACTTACTTGGGTATCTCGACGATTGCAGCTCAGATTCGCTGGCCCCAGGTATCCGGACACATTACTTGTGGTCCAAGTACAATTTGTACATATCCTCGAAAGGCCATGCCGAGGAAGTGCTTAATAGCTCATGGTCCCTCCGGGTTGAACTCCCACAAACGGAGGGGACGACGCTTGGTGGCAGGATTACCCAAGTAACATTACTTGTGTTATCGTGACTGCACTAATATCTCTTTCGAGGAGATCTCGGATGCGCTCGCAGTTGTGGGCACATCCTTTATCGCCCCAGTCCAGCCCTTTGTTGATCCATGGACGTTAGTCGTGGAGGAGGGCCCAGCGAAAGGCAGGGGAGCCACCCATTCTGCACTTCGAGCTGTGACATAAAACCATTCTTGTTGCCATAAGCTGGACACCTCCTCGAAAGAACCTCGGCCATGGGGCATCGGAACTTTTGCTTATTACGGCACCTTCAAGACTTCGCGTGCCTCCCTCGATCATCTTCGGCTCCACTTGGAAGGTCTTGAGCCACAAGTCAAGTGAGGGGTGATGTGGAGGAAAGCTTCACACACGCATTTATAAAAGATTTATATGTGGAGAATAGAACTGAGCTAAATCATGGAAATCCAGCCAAGAATAGAACATGAGCCCCTCACGAAGGATCCAGAGCGAGGCCTAGCCCTCAAGGAAGTGAGATATGAACACCCCGCTCTCGCCGGATTTGGGAGTAGGAATGACCTGCCCTTGAGCAGGCAGCCGGTGCGCGATCTCGCCGGTCAAGAACTTGGCCTCTCTTAACTTTTTGACGTCTTCCTCCATGACGGAGGAGGGCATCCACCGACCTTGAGGGTTGGATCCAGACATGGCTAAAGGTCCGAAGCGCTTGACCTGAGCTTTGGGTGTTGTAACTCGAGGCGGGGGAGGGATTCGATTGAGTTCGAGGAATAAAAAAGGGATAGGCCTTGGTCTCTTTATAAAGAGGGTGAATACCAAGCATCCTCCTCGTGACCATTTGGGACTTGCCTATAATCGAGGAGTCATACCAACGGGCACGATTGGGTTACCCACGTCCATATTGATGAGAATCCCGTGATAAGGGGACATGATCTCTGCTTCGACAAGACGTGCCATGGAAACCACCTCGCGATATGCGCCAAGGCTGGTTGAGAAAAATGGTTCGATAATAACCGGGCCATGGTATGATGTCATGATATCAAATGTAACAGTAGGTCGGATTTGTGGAAATATTATTCTCCCTACGGTGGTATGTGGAACTTGTTTTGCAGAGCCGGACACTATCTTGGTGTTCAAAATCTTCTATGGAGTATTCGGAGAAGGAACCCGCCTTGCAATGCCAGAGACAAATCATGCGGCCGGACTCATCGCCATTGAAGCCTCGGTTCGTGGGCTACCGAGGGAGTCCCGGATTAGGGGTATCCACAGTACCGGACCATATCCTTTGGTCTGACTGTTGGACTATGAAGATACAAGATTGAAGACTTCGCCTCGTGGTCCAGATGGGACTCTCCTTGGCGTGGAAGGCAAGCTTGGCGACACGGATATGTAGATCTCCTCCCATTGTAACCGACTGTGTAACCCCTAGCCCCTCCCAAGTGTCTATATAAAGCGGAGGGTTTAGTCCGTAGGACAACAACAATCATACCATAGGCTAGCTTCTAGGGTTTAGCCTCTACGATCTCGTGGTAGATCAACTCTTGTACTACTCATATCATCAAGATCAATCAAGGTGAAGTAGGGTATTACCTCCATAGAGAGGGCCCGAACCTGGGTAAACATCGTGTCCCCTGCCTCCTGTTACCATCCGCCTTAGACGCACAGTTCGGGACCCCCTACCCGAGATCCGCCGGTTTTGACACCGACAGAGGGGCTGCCAGGGCAGGCCGCGCGCCCCCTCCCCCTCTGGTCCGAATTGGACTAGGAAGGGGGCAGCGCCCCCCTTTCCTTCTCCCTCTCTCCTCCTTCCTTATCTCCTACTCCTACTACATGGAAGGGGGGAATCCTACTCCCGGTGGGAGTAGGACTCCCCATGGGGCGCGCCATAGGAGGGCCGGCCCTCCCCCTCCTCCACTCCTTTATATACGGGGGAGGGGGCACCCCATAGACACACAAGTTGATCATTGATCTCCTAGCCGTGTGCAGTGCCTCCCTCCACCATAATCCACCTCGGTCGTATAGTCGTAGTGCTTAGGCGAAGCCCTGCGCCGGTAGCTTCATCATCGTTGTCATCATGCCGCCGTCAGGTCATTTAAACTCTCCTCGACACTCTACCGGATCGTGAGTTTGTGGGATGTCACCGAGTTGAACGTGTGCAGATCACGGAGGTGTCGTATATTCGGTACTAGGATCGATCGATCATTAAGATGTACGACTACATCAACCGCTGTTGTCATAACGGTTCCGCTTTCGGGTTCACGAGGGTACGTGGACAACACTCTCCCTCTCGCTATAAGCGCCACCATGATCTTGCGCAGCGAGGAATTTTTTGAAATTACTACGCTCCCCAACAAAGTGGCATCCGAGCCAAAGTTTATGCGTAGATGTTATATGCACGGAGTAGAACACAAGTGAGTTGTGGGCGATACTAGGCATACCGCTACCAAAGATGTCATACTTTGATTCGGGCGGTATTGTTGGACGGCGGCCCGGACCGACATTACGCCAGACGCTTTACGCGAGACTGGTTCTCACCGACGTGCTTCACATACTGTGTGGTCGGGCGGGTGTCGCCCAACTTTAGTTGAATCGAGTATGACTACGCCCGGTCCTTGTTGAAATATCGCTGTGGTTTTGATGCGTAGGTAAGAACGGTTCTTGCTCAGCCCGTAGCAGACCATCGTAAAACTTGCAACAACAAAGTAGAGGACGCCTAACTTGTTTTTGCAAGGCATGTTGTGATGTGATTTGGTCAAGACATGATGCTAACTTTTATTGTATGAGATGATCATGTTTTGTAACAAAGTTATCGGCAACTGGGAGGAGCCATATGGTTGTTGCTTTATTGTATGAAATGCAATCGCCATGTAATTATTTTACTTTATCACTAAGCGGTAGCGATAGTCGTAGAAGCAATAGTTGGCGAGACGACAACGATGCTACGATGGAGATCAAGGTGTCGCGCCGGTGACGATGGTGATCATGATGGTGCTTTGGAGATGGAGATCAAAGGCACAAGATGATGATGGCCATATCATATCACTTATATTTATTGCATGTGATGTTTATCCTTTATGCATCTTATTTTGCTTAGTTTGATGGTAGCATTATAAGATGATCTCTCACTAAATTTCATGGTATAAGTGTTCTCCTGAGTATGCACCGCTTTTTTAATATTCTCTCGAGTATGCACCGCTATGAAAGTTCGTCGTGCCGAGACACCACGTGATGATCGGGTGTGATAAGCTCTACGCTCACATACAATGTGCAAACCAGTTTTGCACAGGCAGAATACTCGGGTTAAACTTGACGAGCCTAGCATATGCAGATATGTCCTCGGAACACCGAGACCGAAAGGTCGAAAGCGTGAATCATATAGTAGATATGATCAACATACTGATGTTCACCATTGAAAACTACTCCATCTCACGTGATGATCGGACATGGTTTAGTTGATATGGATCACGTGATCACTTAGATGATTAGAGGGATGTCTATCAAAGTGGGAGTTCTTAAGTAATTTGATTAATTGAACTTTAATTTATCATGAACTTAGTACCTGATAGTATTTTGCATGTCTATGTTGCTGTAGATAGATGGCCCGTGTTGTTGTTCCGCTGAATTTTAATGCGCTCCTAGAGAAAGCTAAGTTGAAAGATGATGGTAGCAACTACACGGATCGGGTCCGTGAATTTGAGGATTATCCTCATTGCAACATAGAAGAATTACGCCCCGAAGCACCACTAGGTGCCAAACCCATCGCAGAGCAACGCCAAATGTTATGAACGTTCGCGTAGAGCAAAGCTGATGACTACTTGATAGTTTAGTGTACCATGCTTTACGGCTTAGAACCGACACTTCAATGACTTTTGAACGTCATGGAGCATATGAGATGTTCCAGGAGTTGAAGTTAATATTTCAAGCAAATGCCCGGATTGAGAGATATGAAGTCTCCAATAAGTTCTACAGCTGCAAAATGGAGGAGAATAGTTCACCAAGGAACATATACCGAAAATGTTCGTGTATAATAATCACTTGATTCAACTGGGAGTTAATCTTCGTGATGATAGTGTCATTGATGTAATTCTTCAATCATCGCCACCAAGCTACAAGAGCTTCGTGATGAACTATAATATGCAAGGGATGGATAAGACAATTCCGAGCTCTTCGCAATGCTAAAGGTCATGGAGGTAGAAATCAAGAAGGAGTATCAAATATTGATGGTCAACAAGACCACCAGTTTCAAGAAAAGGGTAAAGGGAAGAAGGGGAACTTCAAGAAGAACGGCAACCAAGTTGTCAGCTCAAGTGAAGAAACCCAAGTCCGGACCTAAGCTCGAGATTGAGTGCTTTACCGCAAAGGGACCGTCATCGAAGCGTAACTACCCCAAGTATTTGGCGTATAAGAAGGATGGCAAGGTGAACAAAGGTATATGTGATATACATGTTATTGATGTGTACCTTACTAATGCTCGCAGTAGCACCTCGGTATTTGATACTAGTTCTGTTTCTAATATTTCCAACTCAAACAAGGACTACGGATTGCCGTAACATTGGCTAAGGACGAAGTGACGATGCGCTGCGGGAAATGGTTCCAAAGTCGATGTGATCGTGGTCGGCATGTTACCTCTACATCTACCTTCGGATTAGTTTTAGACCTGAATAATTGTTATTTGGTGCCGCCGCTGAGCATGAACATTATATCCGGATCTTGTTTGATGCGAGACGGTTATTCATTTAAATGAGAGAATAATGGTTGTTCTATTTATATGAGTAATATCTTTTATGGTCATGCACCCTTGAAGAGTGGTCTATTTATATTGAATCTCGATATTAGTGATACACATATTCATAATATTGAAGCCAAAAGATGCAGAGTTGATAATGATAGTGCAACTTATTTGTGGCAATCGCTGCTTAGGTCATATTGGTGTAAAGTTTATGAAGAAACTCCATTCGATGGACTTTTGGAATCACTTGGTACTTAAGTAACCATGGCTCATGGGCAAGATGACTAAAACGCCATACTCCGAACAATGGAGCGAGCAAATGTATTTGTTGGAAATCATACATACCGATGTATGTGGTCCGATGAATGTTGAGGCTCAGCAAGTGGTATCAAGTATTTTCTCACCCTCACAGATGATTTGAGCAGATATGGGTATATCTACTTAATGAAACATAAGTCTTAAACATTTGAAAAGTTCAAAGAATTTCAGAGTTAAGTGGAAAATCATCATAACAAGAAAATAAAGTTTCTACAATTTGATCTTGGAGGAGAATATTTGAGTTACGATTTTGGTCTTCATTTGAAACAATGCGGAATAGTTTGGCAACTCACGCCACACGGAACACCACAGCGTAATGGTGTGTCAGAACGTCGTAATCATACTTTACTAGATATGGAGTGATCTATGATGTCTCTTACTGATTTACCGCTATTGTTTTGGGTTATGCTTTAGAGACAGTTGTATTCACGTTAAATAGGGCACCATCGAAATCCGTTGAGATGACTCCTTATGAACTATGGTTTGGCAAGAAACCAAAGTTGTCGTTTCTGAAAGTTTGGGGCTGCGATGCTTATGTAAAAAAGCTCGAACCCAAATCAGAGAAATGTGCCTTCATAGGATACCCAAAGGAGATCGTTGGATACACCTTCTATCACAGATCTCAAGGCAAGACATTCGTTGTTAAGAATGGATCCTTTCTAGAGAAGGAGTTTCTCTCGAAAGAAGTGAGCTGGGAGGAAAGTAGAACTTGATGAGGTAACTATACCGCTCCCTTATTGAAAGTAGTTCATCACGTAAATCTGTTCCTCGTGACTTCGCACCAATTAGTGAGGAAGCTAATGATGATGATCATGTAACTTCGCATCAAGTTACTACCAAACCTCATAGGTCAAGCAGAGTAAGATCCGCACTGTAGTGGTACGGTAATCCTATTCGAGGTCATGTTACTTGGATCATGACGAACCCATTTAACTATGAGGAAGTGATGATGAGCCCATATTCGCGAAATGGCTTGAGGCCATGAAATCTGAGATGGGATCCATGTACGAGAACAAAGTGTGGATTCTTTGGTTGACTTGGTTCGATGATCGGCAAGCCATCGAGAATAAATGGATCTTCAAGAAGAAGACCGACGCCGATGGTAATGTTATCGTTTACAAAGCTCGACTTGTTGCGTAAAGGTTTTCGACAAGTTCAAGGAGTTGACTACGATGAGACCTTTCTCACCAGAAGCGATGCTTAAGTCCGTCTCAATCATGTTAGCAATTGCTGCATTTTATGATTATGAAATTTGGCAAATGGATGTAAAGACTGCATGCCTGAATGGATTTCGAAGGAGAGTTGTATATGATGCAACCTCAAGGTTTTATCGATCCAAAGGATGCTAACAAAGTGTGCAAGCTCCAATGATCCATTTATGGACCGGTGCAAGCATCTCGAGTTGAATAAACGCTTTGATAGAGTGATCAAAGCATATGGTTTTATATGCACTTTTGGAGAAGCATGTCTTTACAAGAAAGTGAGTGGGAGCTCAGAAGCATTTCTAATATTATATGTGGATGACATATTGTTGATTGGAAATGATATAGAATTTCCGGATAGCATAAAAGGATACTTGAACAAGAGTTTTTCAATGAAAGACCTCGTGAAGTTGCTTATATATGGGGCATCCAGATCTATAGAGATAGATCGAGACGCTTAATTGACTTTCACAAAGCACATACCTTGATAAAGTTTTGAAGAAATTCAAAATGGATCAAGCAAAGAAAGGGTTCTTGCCTGTGTTACAAGGTATGAAGTTGAGTCGACTCAATGCCCGACCACCGCAGAAGATAGCGAGAAAATGAAAGGTGTTCCTATGCTTTAGCCATGTGCTCTATCATGTATGCAATGCCGTGGTACCAGACCTGATGTGTGCCTTGCTATTAGTTTAGTAGGGAGGTACCAAAGTAATCCAGAGTGGATCATCGACAAATGTGTCAAGAACATCCCGAAATACCTAAAAAGGACTAAGGATATGTTTCTCGTTTATGGTGTTGACAAAGAGCTCATCGTAAATGGTTACGTCGATGCAAGCTTTGACACTGATCCGGATGGCTCTAAGTCGATGCATGTTTATATTGAACGGTGGAGCTGTCAGTTGGTGCAGTTCTAAGCAAAGCGTCGTGGCGGGATCTACGTGTGAAGCGGAGTACATAGCTGTTTCGGAAGCAGCAAATGAAGGAGTCTAGATGAAGGAGTTCATATCTGATCTAGGTGTCATACTAGTGCATCGGGTCCAATGAAAAATCTTTTGTGACAATACTGGTGCAATTGCCTTGGCAAAGGAATCCAGATTTCACAAGAGAACCAAGCACATCAAGAGGCGCTTCAATTCCATCCGCGATCAAGTCAAGGAGGGAGACATAGAGATTTGCAACATACATACGGGATCTAAATGTTGTAGACTCCATTGACTAAGCCTCTCTCACGAAAGCAAAACATGATCAGCACCAAGACTCCATGGGTGTTAGAATCATTATCGTAATCTAGATTATTGACTCTAGTGCAAGTGGGAGATCGAAGGTAATATGCCCTAGAGGCAATAATAAAGTTGTTATTTATATTTCCTTATATCATGATAAATGTTTATTATTCATGCTAGAATTGTATTAACCGGAAACTTAGTACATGTGTGAATACATAGACAAATAGAGTGTCACTAGTATGCCTCTACTTGACTAGCTCATTGAATCAAAGATGGTTAAGTTTCCTAGCCATTGACTTGAGTTGTCATTTGATTAACGGGATCACGTCATTAGAGAATGATGTGATTGACTTGACCCATTCCGTTAGCTTAACATTTGATCATTTAGTATATTGCTATTGCTTTCTTCATGACTTATACATGTTCCTATGACTATGAGATTATGCAACCCCTCGAATAATCGGAGGAACACTTTGTGTGCTACCAAACGTCACAACGTAACTAGGTGATTATAAATGTGCTCTTGGTGTCTCCGATGGTACTTGTTGAGTTGGCATAGATCAAGATTAGGATTTGTCACTCCGATCGCTTCTGGAGAGGTATCTCTAGGCCCTCTCGGTAATGCACATCAATATAAGCCTTGCAAGCAATGTGACTAATGAGTTAGTTACGGGATGATGCATTACGAACGAGTAAAGAGACTTGCCGGTAACGCAGATTGAACTAGGTATTGAGATAACGATTTATCGAATCTCGGCAAGTAACATACCGATGACAAAGGGAACAACGATGTTGTTATGCGCGTTCGACCGATAAAGAACTTTGTAGAATATGTAGGAGCCAATATGAGCATCCAGTGTTCCGCTTATTGGTTATTGACCGGAGACGGTCTCTGGCCATGTCTACATAGTTCTCGAACCCGTAGGGTGCGCATTTATTAACGCTCAATGACGCATCGATATTATGAGTTTATGTGTTTTGATGTACCTAAGGTAGTTCGAGTCCCGGATATGATCATGGACATGAAGAGGAGACTCAAATTGTCGAGACATAAATATCGATATATTGGATGACTATTGTCGGTGTCAAACCGGCGGATCTCGGTAGGGGGTCCCGAACTATGCGCCTAGGCGGATGGTAACATGAGACAAGGGACACGATGTTTTACATGTGTTCTGCCCTCTCGATGGAGGTAAAACCTCACGCCCGCTTTGATTAATATTGATGATATGGGTAGTACAAGAGTAGATCTACCACGAGATCAAGGAGGCTAAACCCTAGAAGCTAGCTTCCACAGATGATTGTTATGTTCGTCCTCATGGACTAAAGCCCTCCGGTTTATATAGACAATCAAGAGGGTTAGGGTTACACAAAGTCGGGTTACAATGGTAGGAGATCTAAATATCCAAGATCGCCAAGCTTGCCTTCCACGCCAAGGAAAGTCCTTCCTGGACACGGGACTAAGTCTTCAATCTTGTATCTTCATAGTCCAGAACTGGATGAAGGTATAGTCCGCCATCCGGACACCCCCTAATCCAGACTCCTCAAGAACTCCCCAACCAGGCTTCAATGACGACGAGTCCGGCGCGCAGATTGTCTTCGGCATTGCAAGGCGGGTTCTCCTCCAGATTCCGTGTGCCTGCTGAATAGTGCTTGGTTTTTTGCAAATGTAGCGCTCCTCGGCTTCTACGCCCAATAATGGCCGCCTTCCATGTGTCAAACGAATACGAAAAGTCTAGGTGTCTTTACATTCACCCCCCTGGCCGCGTAAATGAGTCGTCTATTTAAAGGGATGGGGATTCAGATCCAAACCACACCTTCTTCCCTCCGCGAGTATTCATCAGAAAGCATCCAACAAAGGTCCATTCCACCATGGCCACCGTCGCGAATCTCCTCCTCTCGCCTCTTCCATTCTAAGCTCGAGATCGAGAGGTGCTCCATCCCGCATAGCGAGCTAGTGTCGCTTCGCACCAAGGGATTCTCCCCGCCTATATGGTCCCGGCTCGAGCCGGACTTGCCACCTATAATGGCGGAGAACAAGCGGAGAGTGCCCCCAATCCCTCCCAAGGAGAGCGGGTATGCCTTGTCCCTTATTTAACAAGAGGACTCGGATTTCCAATTCATCCGTTTCTCCGGGGGCTTTTGGAGTTCTATGGTTCTCAAATGCACAAATTTCACGCCTACCTCCATATTGCACATCGCGGGCTTCAGAGCCCTCTCGCGAGCTGTTTTGGGTGTCGAGGCTCACTTCAAGGCTGTGGAAGAGGCTATTCTCGCCTCGGTGCCCCGCTCTCAGGAGGGGTCAATATATATCAAGTGGGCGGAGCAGTGTGGCGCATCGCCGACCGGATATTTATCCGAACCCCAAAGAAGGCGCCCGAGAATTGGCCTTCGAAATGGTTTTATATAGAGGATGTCCTGGCCGCCGGATCCTGTTCGGATCGGCCTCCCCGAAGTTCGACAATGCTCCCCCAAGAAGCGCCTAAGTCAAGGCGCCCACGGAGCCCTCAAAGGGAAAGTGACAAGGAAGTCTCTTTACCGATGGGCCGATAAGATTATTGGCTCATTCCGGATCGACCATGATTGGAGTCATGGCCATATGCATCATGCGGGGGTGCAGCCGCTTCAATATAGAGGCCACCCTATGTGGGATTTCAACGGGAGGACGACGCCACCCGGCCACGGCCAGAAAGGGCCGGACTCGGCTGCCACTCTGATGAAGATCTTGTCCGCTTTGTACAAGGGAGAGGAGGAGGAATTCCTCCGTGTCAACCCTCAGGGTGGATTTACCATGTACAATCCTCCAAACTGGGTAAGTGGACATTTTTACTTGTCCGCCCGTTTTGTATCCCCATTATATAGTCTAACGACTTCAACGCAGGAACTTCGCCAGGCTGTTAAAGAAATAAACAGCCCCCCTCCACAGCCCGAGGATCCGGGACGGTCTCTCGACCCGGCCTCTCAAGAGGATCCGGACATATCTGTCGAGCTAATTGATGGGGTGTTTCATCAATTGAGCAAGGACAACGCCTTGGTGGCCATTACAGCCGACATTCTCGCTACCCCGCCTCCTGTAATCGAGACCAAATCCCATCGTTTCAAAAGGGACTTGTCCTCGCGTGTTTTCGATTGCCGATAACAACCGCTGCTTTTGCAGAGGAGGTCCTTGAGGCGGAGACCGAGCTTCGCGTAACTAGCCAACGAGGGGCCGCAAGGTCTGTGGGGGTGAAAAGGAGGCGGTCCGGATCGAGACGCCGGCGCAAGCAAAGGTATAACGCGCCATCTTATCTCGGTGTTATTTCCTTCAAGGTGTATTAATACTCGTGCCCTCTTTAGGACAAAGAGACCTCGCCGGACTACATCCGGAGAGGCTGTTAATCGCGCCCACCAGCCAGTGCTCCAAAGCCCGGGTCCGGAGGCGGAGGCTAACACGAGGCGCATGCACCTGAACGCCTCCTCCTACAGAGGATGCGGACAGGCTATCTCGCCACCCATTCCGAGGTGGAGAGTGCCATGAACCACAAAGCGCCACGACAGTTCTTCGCGACGCTTTGTTTCTCTCCAGAGGCATTGGATGCCTTCAATTCAGAGACGCTGCACTGCAAGCCGCCAAGATGGTCTAGCCAGAGCTACGGAGCAAAGATGTGAAAGACATACGGTAAGAAAATTTGATGGTTATATATATTAGTAGCCCCTCGAGACTTGAAACAGTTAGAATAACTGATTTAAGGATCATGTAATATGCGTGTTCTTTCAGAGAAGAATACCCAACTGTCCCAGGAGCTAGAAGAGTGCAAATCCCAACTTGATGCCGCACTAGCCGCGACAGGGGGGCCCGAGGAGACCCCCTCTGGTAATATATGTTTCAAAAAGATAAGTGTGAAGTGCGGCATAGATGAAAATCTGACAAATGAAATTGCAGATGGCGCCGGACTAGATCCTGAAAAGCAGCAACTCATACGCCAGCTAAAGGCTGGCGAGAGCATGCTGACAAAGGTGAGGCGGGAGAAGAATGATCTTCAGGACGCCAACACCAAGCTGGGTGTTGAACTGAAAGATGTTCGTGCCCAGCTGTTGGACTCCGCTAAGGAGAATCAGCGGCTTCGACGCTGCATATTTAGTAAGTGCTTAAACGAACTTTTGAAAAAAAAAAAGAGTTCGGCGAGGAAGTCCACTAAAAGAGTAATGTCTCAGAGGTATGCTAACGGTCGCCCCGCAGAGGAGATGCCCGTTCTACGGTGATCTTCTTCCCGAGCTTCCTCGCAACTACACGAGCGAAGTTCAAGTGATGATGCAAGGCGTGCCCTGTGCCTTGTGGCCCTCCATCTCCATGCCCGAAGGCCTTGGAGAGCTTGCAGAGAAGCTTTAGGGAGCGCGGCGGCGCTTCCCATTGTGGAAGATATCGGCCTGCCGTCAAGGCGCTAGGGAGGCCTGGGCCATCGTAAAGACGCGATACACAAAGGCTGACCCGAACCACATGGCCGAGGTCGGACCTGTGGGGCCCGATGGGAAGGAGATCCCTGTAAGCTTAGTATACGGCCAAGTAGAATTGGCCGCAAAGTATTCCCGGCAGGACTGTAAATTAGACAGCCTGTTAGATGGTATTGAAGAGGAATACGATCATTCAGAATGACTATGTAATTTTAATTGACATGTGTAATGTCTTCTAGCCGTATTGTAGATCATTTGTCATGGCCGACCTTTTCGCTTCGACCTCGGGACCTGACGGTCCGGAGTGTTTCCGAATACCCATACGGTTATGTAAGAACCGGGGTATGCGTGGAAACCAGGCGTAGGGGTCATTAGTGCTTGAACAGACAAGTGCCCAACTAGTTATGTTATATTACATGGTTAGTAAGAAACATCTTCCAGGGAGAATAGTTCCGTTAGGGGTTCCTTTCCCTGGGGGGCATGCCCTAAAGTGCATGTCCATGCTGCGAAAAGGGACGCAGAAAAAATCATCTGGGGGCGCATAAATAAGTAAGTGAAAAGATCATCTTTAGTTCACCGACCGAATATTCCCTTAAGAACGCTAGCTTTCGCTTCACCCGTCCGAGGTACACATCCTGTCAATTCGGCAAGAATAATCGCAGAGGTGCTCCTTTACCACCTAGCCGAACAATCGGGAACGTAGGGGTAAGCACAGGAGCCAGGCAACCCAGCTTGGCCAAAACTTAAGTCATATTGATGCATATAATGGTGAATAAAGGTACATGCGGAAGTGTGACACATGTGTTGGGCATGACGCCCATATGAATAAGCTTCTGTTGAAAGAAGCCCCTGTGTTTAATGAGCGCTGGTAGCGCGTCACTTATTGAGCCTTGAACGGACAGAGTCCGCGCTAGGCATAGAATCTTCTGAGACGCGTGCTGCTCCATGGGTTCGCCTCGAGTCGGTTATCCGATGCATCTCGCAGCGGTACGCCCACCCGCTAGGACTTGGTCAATGATGAAGGGACCTTCCCACTTGGGCTTGAGTTTGTCCTTTTTCTTGTCCGGTAGGCGAGAACTAATTCGCCAACGTTGTAATTTTGGCCCGTACTTTTCGCTTTGATATCTTCGAGCCTCGCTGTTGATAGAATGCGGAACGGGCTTTTGCCACGTCGCCCCTCCTCCAAGGCGCCCAAACTGTCCCCGCCGACGAGCTCGGCTTCTCTTTCTTCGTACATGCGCACTCGAGGTGAGTCATGAATTATGTCGCAGGGCAAAACTGCCTCGCGCCGCATACACCATGAAAATGGTGTGTATCCGTGGTGCGATTCGCGTGGTCCACAGCCCCCGTGAGTACGGAGTCGAAGCTCCTCTACCCAAAGGCGTGTTAGATTCCTTAAGGGACCGCACTAACTGGGTTTGATGCCGCTCATGATAAGACCATTTGCACGTTCGACCTGTCCGTTAGTTTGTGGGTGATAGACGGAAGCATAATCGAGCTTGATGCCCATGTTTTTGCACTAGAGTTTTACCTCATCGGCCGTAAAGTTCGTGCCGCTATCAGTGATGATGCTGTGGGGGACGCCATAACGGTGTACGACCCCAGATATGAAGTCTATCACCGGTCCGGATTCGGCCGTCTTAACAGGCTTGGCTTCTATCCATTTGGTGAACTTATCCACCATGACCAGTAAGTATTTTTTCTTGTGGGTTCCACCTTTAAGGGGTCCCACCATGTCAAGCCCCCAGACCGCAAAGGGCCAAGTTATGGGGATAGTTTGGAGGGCGATGGGTGGCATATGGCTTTGGTTTGCAAAAAGATGGCAACCGACGCATCGTTGGACTAAGTCCCGAAGGCTCGCCTGCCGCCGGCCAATAAAAGCTCAGACGGAAAGCCTTGCTTACAAGGGACCGAGCTGCAGCGTGATGACCACCGAGTCCGGCATGAATTTCAGCCAGCAAGTTCCGCCTTCCTCTTGAGATGCACCTTTGAAGGACTCCGTAGTGCTTTTTCTTATAAAGCTCTCCTCATGGACTTTGTAGGCTTTAGATCGCCGCACTATGCAACAAGGCCCTCGCTTTTGGTCCTTCCGGGAGTTCCTGCCTAGTAAGGTAGGCTAGGAATGGTTCTCATCCACGGGGCGATGACGGCCATTATTACGTGGGCTGAAGGTGTGATTTCATTGGCAGAGCCTCCAATTGTGTCAGATTGTTCGGCATCGGGCAGTGCGGTTGAGTCCGGGCTGTTATTGCCGTATTCCCCTTCCCAAACTACGGATGGCTTGAACAGCCTTTCCAAGAAGATGTTGGGGGAGGATCTGCGTCGCTTTTGCACCGATGCGTGACATCTCTGTCTACCGATTGTTCTCCCGGCTATATGATGAAATTCAAGCCCTTCAACCGAAATGACATTTTTAGGACGGCGCTATGATAAGCTGCCATTTTTGGATCCTTGGCATCGAAGTCTCCGTTTATTTGGGATATTGCGAGGTTCGAATCCCCTCGCACCTCTAGGCGTTGAATACCCATGGATACTGCCATCCGAAGACCATGTAGAAGGGCCTTGTATTCAGCTGCATTGTTGGAGTCTGTGTACATAATCTGGAGTACATATTGAACTGTGTCTCCTGTGGGGACGCCAAACGACGCCAAATTTCTGCATCAGCCAACATTTTGGAGCCATCGAAATGCATGATCCAGTTTGAATATGTGTCGTACTCTTTAGGGAGTTCGGCCTCCGTCCATTCTACGACGAAGTCGGCCAAAACTTGCGATTTTATAGCTCGCCGTGGCTTATAAGTTATGTCGAACGGGAGGAGCTCAATGGCCCATTTGCAATCCGGCCCGTTGCGTCGCGGTTGTTTATAATATCGTTAAGTGGTACTTCCGAGGCTACTGTTATCGAACACTCTTGAAAGTAGTGTCGCAGCTTCCGGGATGCCATGAATACTGCGTACGCAATCTTTTGATAATGCGGGTACCGTGATTTGCACGGCGTGAGGACAGTGGACACATAATAGACCAGCTTTTGAAGGGGGAATTTGTGTCCGTCCGTTTCTCGTTCGACGACGAGCACTGCGCTTACAACCTGATGGGTTGTTGCAATGTACAATAGCATTGGTTCGCCGATGTTCGGCGCGGCCAGGACTGGGTTTGTTGCCAATATGGCTTTTATTTTGTCGAGTCCGCTGGGCGTATGCATCCATCCCACTCGAAGTGTTCGCACCAAGGAGGCGATAGAGGGTAGTGCCTTTTCTCCCAAGTTGGAGATGAAGCGGCTTAGAGCCGCCACGCATCCGGTTAATTTTTGTATTTGTTTGAGGTCTTTTGGGATATCCAATTGTGACAAAGCTCGGATCTTGGCTGGATTTGCTTCAATTCCTCTACCGGATATAATGAAGCCCAAGAGCTTTCCGGCTGGAACGCCGAAAACGCATTTTTCCGGGTTGAGCTTGATGTCGTATGTTCGAAGGTTGTCAAATGTAAGCCTCAAGTCGTCTACTAGAGATTCGACATGTCTTGTTTTTACGACCACATCATCCACGTATGCCTCCACCGCTTTGCCGATCTGGTTTGCCGGACATGTCCGAATCATGCGCTGATATGTTGCGCCGGCGCTTTTTGAGCCCAAAGGGCATTGTGTTGAAGCAGAATGGGTCAGTATGGTGATGAAAGCCGTTGCGGCTTGGTCTGGTTCTGCCATCTTGATTTGATGGAAGCCGGAATATGCGTCGAGGAAACACAACAAATCGTGTCCTGCGGTGGCGTCGATAATTTCATCGATGCGGGGGAGGGGGAAGGGATCCTTTGGGCAAGCCTTGTTAAGGTCTTTAAAATCAACGCACGGGCGCCAGGATTTGTCCTTCTTTGGTACCATCACCAGGTTTGCTAGCCATTCCGGATGTTGTATATCTCTGATGAATCCGCCTCCAATAGCTTGGCTAGCTCCTCTCCCATGGCCTGTCTCTTAGGTTCGGAAAACGCCAAGAGCTTGTTTGATAGGTTTGAATCCTTTTAGGATATTTAAGCCGTGTTCGCCACCGCGTGGGATTCCCGGCATGTCCGAAGGGTGCCAGCGAAGATGTCCCAATTTTCACGTAGGGAATTCTCGCAGCGGTGGCGCCTACATCAGGTTTAATTGTGCCCGATGGAAGCTGCTTTTATTGGGGTCCGCTGGATGGACCTCGAATTTGACTATTTCATCTGCTGGTTTAAAGGAGGTGGACTTGGATCTTTTGTCGAGTATCACATCGCCCCTATTCACCGTGGAGCTTAACGCAGCGGCCTCACCACTAGGGCTTCGGATAGTGGCTCAAGGGCCAAAGGCGGCTGTCTTATTTTCGCGCGAGTGCTATGTCCGGATCACTAGCGAGAGTGATAATTCGCTCGCCCGGCATCTTGAGCTTCATGTACCCGTAATGGGGTATTGCTTGGAAGATTGTAAACGCCGCGCTTCTAGCAGAGCGTGGTATCCGCCATCGAACGGGGCCACCGGAACGTGACCTCTTCGGACCTGTAATTATCCGGGCGCATCAATACCACATCTAGTGTGATTTTTCCTCAGACAAAGGCGCTTCCGACCGGGATTATTCCTCTAAAGGTTGTGCTGCTTCGCCAATGCGGTTCCATCTATTTCCATTTTTTGAAGGGTTTCCTCGTAAATGAGGTTCAATCCGCTGCCTCCATCCATGAGTACCTTGGAGAGGCGAAAGCCGTCCACTATTGGACTGAGGACCAATGCGGCTGGTGCTCGGGTTGTTCGGAATTTAGGTTCATCACTGGCATTAAAAGTAATAGCCGTGTCACTCCATGGGTTTATTGTTGCTACTTGGTAGACTTCGGGAAGGCTGCGGAGTGTTCTTTTTGGCATATTATTTGATGCGAAAGTCTTGAAGACTGTTAAGATCTGCATCGGTGCCCTGGGTGGCTTTCATGCCCTCCGAATTAGGAGCTCTTCGCCAATTTTGGCCACCTGCCGGAGTATCCAAAGCATGCTCTAAGGTCGTGAGTTGGCGTGGCGCTCTCAGCATCGTGAATTTTACAGTGGTCCATTAAGCCACCCTTCCAAAGACGGTTCCATGCCCCGTAGAGGGTTTTTGCTTTTTGGTGTTTAACCCGGTGTCTCATCGATGATGCACCCTTTTATTCGGACGGGTTTCTATTCAGTAATGGATTATCCCAAAATTTTATTTCAGTTTTCCAGGCGCTTTCCATAGCACAGTACTTTTGTACTATGGACAGCAAGTCAGTAAAGCGTGTAATATCACGACGACTTATGGCGTTGAGGATTCCCTTGTCCGTGCAATTATTGCAGAAGATTGAGATTGCGTCTTCCTCGTGGCACTCCTTTATCCTGTTCATAACCAGGAGGAATCTGGCCCAGTAATGATGTACTGTTTCTTCGGGCTGTTGCCTGATTTGGGATAGATCGCTATGTTCGGGTGGGCGGTGGATTAAACCCAAACCTCACCCAATCTGGAGACTCAGAGGCCAAGGAGTTTCCGAACTCAAGTTTGGTCTCTTGGATGTTGTCCAATGAATCTAGCCTCGTCGCCTGATTCTAAGTTCAGGTCTTGAATTATATCCTTCCTCCATGGATATCCGGCTTGGAGGATCGGGAATCCGACGTAGTTAGTCCTTAAGATAGATGAAGGGTCGCCAAGATCGCCTCTACCACGGCAACGTGATGGGTGACTTAGGGAGAGTTAATTTCTCTTAGATCGGGTTTAGGCCCAACCTGGTCGTAATCCGTAGTGACCCCCAGGGCGGCGATGCGATCCAAGAGCTCGTTCATGGAAGAGAGTTCCATTGGATCTAACTACTCGGCGAGCTCCAAGCTGACATGAAGATTGCTTTCGATGACCCGAGAGGTCATCGTCGGCGTAGCAGCCGAACAGGCGGTCATAAGAAAATCACCTAGTCGGAGAGTTTGGCCGACAGCCAAAGCTCTCTTAGCGACGGTGCCGCCTTTAAAGACGGACGAGGCATCCTTCCCGATGGCGACGGCTATGCAGGAACTCTCAATGAAAGCACCAATGTCGGTGTCAAAACCGGCGGATCTCGGGTAGGGGGTCCCGAATCGCAAGGCGTCTAGGCGGATGGTAACAGGAGACAAGGGACATGATGTTTTACCCAGGTGTTCGGGCCTCTCGATGGAGGTAAAACACTACGTCCTGCTTGATTAATATTGATGATATGGGTAGTACAAGAGTAGATCTACCACGAGATCAAGGAGGCTAAACCCTAGAAGCTAGCCTATGGTATGATTGTTATGTTGTCCTACGGACTAAAGCCCTCCGGTTTATATAGAGACCGGAGAGGGTTAGGGTTACACAAAGTCGGTTACAATGGTAGGAGATCTAAATATCTGCATCGCCAAGCTTGCCTTCCACGCCAAGGAAAGTCCCTTAGGACACGGACGTAAGTCTTCAATCTTGTATCTTCATAGTCCAGGAGTCCGGCTGAAGGTATAGTCCGGCCATCCGGACATCCCCTAATCCAGGACTCCCTCAACTATGTTTGGAGATCGAAAGGGTTCCGAGTGAGTTCGGGCATATACCGGAGTACCGGGGGGTTACAGGAATCCCCCGGGGAGTTTAATGGGCCTTATGGGCCTTAGTGGAGAGAGAGGGGCTGCTGCAGGCCGCACGCCCTCCCTCTAGTCCTAATTGGACTAGGAAGGGGGCGGCGCCTTTCCTTCTCCCTCTCTCCTCCTTCCTTCTCTCCTACTCCTACATGGAAGGGGGAATCCTACTCCTGGGAGTAGGACTCCCATGGGCCCAGCGCCATAGGAGGGCCAGCCCTCCCTCCTCCACTCCTTTATATACGGGAGGGGCACCCCATAGACACACAAGTTGATCATTGATCTCTTAGCCGTGTGCGGTTCCCCCTCCACAATAATCCACCTCGGTCATATCGTCGTAGTGCTTAGGCGAAGCCCTGCGCTAGTAGCTTCATCATCACCGTCATCACGCCGTCGTGCTGACGAAACTCTCCCTCGACACTCTACTAGATCGTGAGTTCTTGGGATGTCATCGAGCTGAACGTGTGCAGATCGTGGAGGTGCCGTACGTTCGGTACTAGGATCGATCGATTGTGAAGACGTACGACTACATCAACCGCGTTGTCATAACGCTTCCGCTTTCGGTCTACGAGGGTACGTGGACAACACTCTCCCCTCTCGTTGCTATGCATCACCATGATCTTGCGTGTGCATAGGAATTTTTTGAAATTACTACGTTCCCAACAGATCGAACTAAGAAAAACGGTAAAGGTAGGAGTGTGATGGTGATACGATACCGGGGCACCTCCCCCAAGCTTGGCAGTTGCCAAGGGGAGTGCCCATACCCATGTGTTTATGTCTCCTTCTTCGGAGGTGGTGATGTGATATTCTTGGCGATGATGCCCCTGAGGATACGATTCTCTTCCTCGAGCTTATTGACTTGCTACTTGAGGTCCATTATTTCCTTACGGAGCTTGCCCGTGATGGCTAAAGCTCCTTTCACCCATGGATGTTGCATAGATGCGGGAGAACAAGTAACACTCTTTTTCATATTTTCATAAGAAAGAAATCTAACATTGGAAGGGATGACCGAGTTTGGAATAGCTGAGCTCTGTAGTTCCCCCATCATGAATCTGGCTTGGAAGCGAGAAGTAACTTCTTGATCCTCTTCCATAGCATCTATCCTTTTCAAGTCGGCCTCCATCTCTTCCTCCGTTAATGGCCCAAAGTGGTCAAAGCATCACTGCTTGCTCTTGGTCCCGGTGTCGGATTAGACACCCGACTGACTCTTGAGAAGACATCTTGCTCTAATCTGCGGCAGAAACAACTCGAAACAAAAACATAGGATATTTGCGTCGTACGGTGGTCAAAACCTTCAGGAGACTATATAATGAATTTTACCGACCAAAAGAAGTATCATGCAAGAAAACGTAGTCCGGAGGGCACACGAGGTGCCCACGAGGCAGGGGGCGCGCCCAGGGGTAGGGCGCGCCCTCCACCCTCGTGGATGCCTCGTGTCCTCTTCAGACTAGTTCTTATTTTCCTATTTTATTAAATATTCCAAAACAGAGAAAAATTGTTATTAGAACTGTTTTGGACTCGGTTTACTTACCGTACCACATACCTATTCCTTTTCGGAGTCTGAAACATTCTGGAAAGTGTCCCTTATGTATTCCTCCGGGGTTACGGTTTCAATAACATTAGTTTCAACATTTATTGGATTACCTGAGATATAATGTTTGATTCTTTGACCGGTCACCACCTTCGGATTTGTGCCTTCGAAGTTGTTGATTTTATGGCACGGAATGATAGACCTCCTCGATAACGTAAGGACCTTCCCATTTAGAGAGGAGTTTTCCTGCAAAAATCATAAACGAGAGTTGTATAGCAAAACATAGTCACCTACATTAAACTCACGCTTTTGTATCCTTTTGTCATGCCATCTTTGAACTTTTTTTTAAACAGTTTGGCATTCTCATAGGCTTGGGTTCTCCATTCATCAAGTGAGCTAATGTCAAATAGTCTCTTCTCACCGGCAAGTTTGAAATCATTATTGAGCTCTTTAATGGCCCAATATGCCATATGTTCTAGTTCGAGAGGTAAGTGACATGCTTTTCCATAAACCATTTTATACGAAGACATACCCATAGGATTTTTATATGCAGTTCTATAGGCCCATAATGCATCATCAAGTTTCTTGGACCAATTCTTTCTAGATCTATTAACAGTCTTTTGCAAAATTAATTTAAGCTCTCTATTTCTCAATTCTACTTGACCACTAGATTGTGGACGATATGGAGATGCAATTCTATGATTAACATCATACTTAGCAAGCATTTTACGAAAGTCACCATGAATAAAATGTGAACCACCATCAGTCATTAAATATCTAGGGACTCCAAACCTCGAAAAATAACTTCTTTAAGCATCTTAATAGAGGTGTTATGATCAGCACTACTAGTTGGAATAGCTTCTACCCACTTAGTAACGTAATCAACAAAGAACTAAAATATGTGTATACCCATTAGAGGAAGGAAGCAAATCACATATAATCAAAGCCCCAAACATCAAATGGTTCAATAACAAGTGAATAGTTCATAGGCATTTCTTGACATCTACTAATATTACCAATTCTTTGACATTCATCACAAGACAAGACAAACTTATGGGCATCTTTGAAGAGAGTAGGCCAATAAAACCGGATTGCAATACCTTATGTGCAGTTCTATCTCCAAAGGTGGTGTCCTCCATAAGCCTCGGAGTGACACTTGCGGAGGATCTGTTCCTGTTGATGCTCAGTTACACAACGTCTAATAACACCATCTACTCCTTCTTTATAACGGTGTGGATCATCCCAGAAGTAATGTCTTAAATCATAGAAAAACTTTTACATTCTTTGGTATGTGAAGCTAGGTGGTATAGATTTAGCAACAATGTAATTAGCATAATCAGCATACCATGGAGCATTATGAGAAGCATTTATGATAGCTAATTGTTCACCGGGAAAGCTATCATCAATACGTAGTGGGTCATCAAGAACGTTCTCTAACCTAGATAAGTTGTCTGCAACGGGGTTCTCAGCTCCCTTTCTATCTATAGTATGCAAATCAAATTCTTGTAGTAGGAGAACCCATCTAATAAGTCTAGGTTTAGCATCTTTCTTTTCCATAAGATATTTAATAGCAGCATGATCAGTGTGAACAGATACTTTAGAATCAACAATATAAGGTCTGAACTTATCACAAGCAAATACAACTGCTAAAAATTCTTTTTCAGAAGTAGCATAATTTCGTTGGGCACTGTCTAGACTTTTACTAGCATATTAGATAACATTTAATTTCTTATCAACTCTTTGTCCTTGAATAGCACCTACAACATAATCACTAGCATCACACATAATTTCAAAGGGTAAATTCCAATGGGAGGCTGAACAATAGGTGCAGAAATCAAGGCTTTTTAAGTATTTCAAATGCTTCTACACAATCAGCATCAAAGACAAAAGGAACATCTTTTTGTAAGAGATTAGTCAGAAGCCTAGAAATTTTTGAGAAGTCTTTAATGAACCTCCTATAAAAACTGGCATGACCAAGGAAACTTCTTATACCTTTAATGTCCTTACTACACGACATCTTTTCAATAGCATCAACTTTAGCTTTATCAACTTTAATACCTCTTTCAAAAAATTTATGCCCCAAGACAATACCTTCATTAACCATAAAGTGGCACTTCTCCCAATTCAAGACAAGATTAGTTTCTTCACATCTCTGCAAAACTCAGTCAAGGTTGCTCAAGCAATCATCAAAAGAAGTTCCATATACGAAGAAATCATCCATGGAAACCTCAACAATCTTTTCACATAAGTCAGAGAATATAGCAGTCATACATCTTTGAAAGGTAGCAGGTGCATTATATAAACCAAAAGGCATACGTCTATAAGCAAAGGTACCGAAAAGGCAAGTAAAAGTGATCTTTTCTTGATCCTCTTTTGACACAGGTATTTGAGAGAAACCAGAATAACCGTCTAGACAGCAAAATTGTGTATGTTTGGATAATCTTTCTAGCATTTGATCAATAAAAGGTAAAGGGTAATGATCCTTTTTAGTAGCTTTATTTAATTTGCGGAAATCAATTACCATTCTATAACCTATAACAATTATTTGTGGGATCAATTCATCTTTATCATTAGGAACAACAGTAATACCTCCCTTCTTAGGAACACAATGGACAGGGCTTAACCACTGACTATCAGCAACGGGATAAATTATACTTGCCTCCAGATGCTTTAGTATTTCTTTTCTTACCACTTCTTTCATCTTAGCAGTTAATCGTCATTGGTGATCAACAACCGGTTTAGCGTCTTTTTCTGATTTTATTTTGTGTTGGCATAGAGTGGGACTAATGCCCTTAAGATCATCCAGAGTATATCCAATAGCAGCACGGTGCTTCTTTAGAGTTTTCAATAATTTCTATTCTTCACCTTTCCGAAAGGTTAGCACTAATAATAATAGGATATATCTTCTTTTCATCAAGATAAGCATATTTAAGAGTATCAGGTAATGGTTTAAGCTCAAACACGGGATCACCCTTGGGTGGAGGAGGATCCCCTAGAATTTCAACATGCAAGTTGTGTTTCAAAATAGGTCCCTGTTTAAAGAATACTTCATCTATTTCCCTTCTTTCATTCATAAACATATCGTTTTCATGGTCTAGCAAATATTGTTCTAAAGGATCATTAGGAGGCACGGCAATAGAAGCAAGACCAATAATTTCATCTTTACTAGGCAATTCTTTATCAAGGGGTTGCCTACGAAATTTAGCAAAATTAAAATCATGATACATATCCCCTGGACCAATAGTAACAACATCCTATTTGCAATCTATCTTAGCATTAACAGTGTTCAAGAAGGGTCTACCAAATATAATGGGACAAAAGTCATCTTGTGGGGAACCAAGAACAAGAAAATCAGTAGGATATTTAAGTTTCCTAGACAAGACTTCAACATCTCTAACAATCCCAACTAGTGAAATAGTATCTCTATTGGCAAGCTTAATTGTAACATCAATACCTTCTAACTCAACAGGTGCAATATCATGCATAATTTCTTCGTATAAATAATGAGGTATTGCACTCGCACTAGCACCCATATCACATAAGCCATGATAGCAATGATCTCCTATTTTAATAGAAATAACAGGCATGCCTACAACAGGTCTATGTTTATTTTTAGTATCGGGTCTAGCAATTCTAGCAGCTTCATCACGAGTAAATAACATGCCCATCAATATTATCGACCAAGAGATCTTTAACCATAGCAATACTAGGTTCAACTTTAATTTGCTCAGGGGGTGTAGGTGTTCTAGTATTACTCTTACAAACCACAGTTGAAGCTTTAGCATGATCCTTTATTCTAACAGGAAAGGTGGTTTCTCAATATAAGCGCTAGGAACAATAGGATCAACATTATAAATGATAGTCTTTTCTTCAACTTTAATAGGTTCAACTACTTTTACTTCAATGGGAGGATTATATTTGAACCACTTCTCCTTAGGGAGATCAACATGAGTAGCAAAGGATTCATAGAAAGAAGCTACTATCTCAGAGTCAAGTCCATATTTAGTGCTAAATTCACGAAAAGCATCGGTATCCATAAAGGATTTAACACAATCAAACTTAGGTGTTATACCTGACTCCTTACCTTCATCGAGTTCCCAATCTTCAGAGTTGAGTTTAATTCTTTCCAATAAATCCCATTTGAATTCAATAGTCTTCATCATAAAAGAACCAGTACAAGAAGTATCGAGCATGGGGCGATTATTGAGAGAAAGCCAAGCATAAAAATTTTGAATAATAATTTCTCTTGAGAGCTCATGATTGGGGCATGAATATAACATTTACTTAAGCCTCCCCCAAGCTTGAGCGCTGCTTTATCCTTCGCGAGGCCAAAAATTATATATATAATTACGATCACGATGAACGGATGCATATGATAAAACTTGATGAAATTCCAATTTCAATCGGTTTGTAGTTCCATGATCCAATATCATCACATAGCCTAAACCATGTCAATGCCTTTCCCTTCAAAGATAAAGGGAAGACCTTCTTCTTGATAACATCCTCGGGCATACCTACAAGTTTAAATAATCCACAAACCTCATCCACATAGATTAGGTGCAAATCAGGATGCAATGTTCCATCTCTTGTAAAAAGGATTAGCTAGCAGTTTCTCTATCATACCCGAAGTAATTTCAAAGTAAACATTTTCAGTAGGTTCAGTAGGTTGAGGAGCAACTCTTTGCTCTACTAGTCGGGGTGAAGATACCTTAACAAGCCCTCAAAGGATTATGTTCCATAGTAACAAGTGACATGAAATTTCAGCACACTATATAAATTGTTCCTTACCAAAGGCGCTTCACTCCACGGCAACGGCCCCAGAAAAGAGTCTTGATGACCCACAAGTATAGGGGATCTATCGTAGTCCTTTCAATAAGTAAGAGTGTCGAACCCAACGAGGATCAGAAGGAAATGATAAGCGGTTTTCAGTAAGGTACTCTCTGCAAGCACTGAAATTATCGGTAACAGATAGTTTTGTGATAAGGTAATTTGCAACGGGTAACAAGTACTAAAAGTAAATAAGGTGCAGCAAGGTGGCCCAATCCTTTTTGGTAGCAAAGGACAAGCTTGGACAAACTCTTATATAAAGCAAAACGCGCTCCACGAGGACACATGGGAATTATCGTCAAGCTAGTTTTCATCACGCTCATATGATTCGCGTTCGTTACATTTTGATAATTTGATATGTGGGTGGACCGGTGCTTGGGTACTGCCCTTCCTTGGACAAGCATCCCACTTATGATTAACCCCTCTTGCAAGCATCCGTAACTACAAAAGAAGTATTAAGGTAAACCTAACCATAGCATCAAACATATGGATCCAAATCAGCCCCTTACGAAGCAACGCATAAACTAGTGTTTAAGCTTCTGTCACTCTAGCAACCCATCATCTACTTATTACTTCCCAATGCCTTCCTCTAGGCCCAAACAATGGTGAAGTGTCATGTAGTCGACGCTCACATAACACCACTAGAGGAAAGACAACATACATCTCATCAAAATATCGAGCGAATACCAAATTCACATGACTACTTATAGCAAGACTTCTCCCATGTCCTCGAGGAACAAAGCGTAACTACTAACAAATCATATTCATGTTCATAATCAGAGGGTATTAATATGCATAAAGGATCTGAACATATGATCTTCCACCAAATAAACCAACTAGCATCAACTACAAGGAGTAATCGACACTACTAGCAACCCACGGTACCAATCTGAGGTTTTGAGACAAAGATTGGATACAAGAGATGAACTAGGGTTTGAGATGAGATGGTGCTGGTGAAGATGTTGATGGATATTGACCCCTCCCGATGAGAGGATCGATGGTGATGACGATGGTGATGATTTCCCCTCCGGAGGATGTTTCCGAAGAGCGGATCCACGGAGCCCTAGATTTGTTTCGCCAGGTTCCGCCTCGAGACGGCGGCGCTTCGTCCCGAAAGCTTCCTTATGATTTTTTCTAGGGCAAAAGACTTCATATAGCCAAAGATGGGCACCGGAGGCCTGCCAGGGGGCCCATGAGGCAGGGGGCGCGCCCAGGGGGTAGGGCGCACCCCCCACCCTCGTGGATGGTGGGTGGCCCCCCTCTGGTACTTTCTTCGCCCAATATTTTTAATATATTCCAAAACTGACTTCCGTGGAGTTTCAGGACTTTTGGAGTTGTGCAGAATAGGTCTCTAATATTTGCTCCTTTTCCAGCCCAGAATTCCAGCTGTCGGCATTCTCCCTCTTCATGTAAACCTTGTAAAATAAGAGAGAATTGGCATAAGTTTTGTGACATAATGTGTAATAACAGCCCATAATGCAATAAATAACGATATAAAAGCATGATGCAAAATGGACGTATCGGCGCCTATAGCGTCGTAGGAGGTTTCAAATATTCGACTTCGCTTATCCCAAGGCGGGTCTTTTTCGTCAACCTCTTAACCCGCCTCGATTCAAACTATCGAGAACATCTCATTCCTCCTCCGTGACTCAATGGGAACTCAAATCCAGCCTTCAAGACCGTGCTCGGGTAAGAATGTTAAGACTATCCATTTTGAATCATGCATTTACTTGTTATATTAACTTTCATCTTGCACTTTCTTTTTTCAAAGCTATGGCAAAGCCTAGCAATAAGCATAAAATTGACAAACCGGCTGAAGAGCCCAAGGCTGTTGATCCGGAAAATAATTCCACAAATGAAATTTTTCATCAATTTTAATAAGCTGCTATGGATGACCCCCCCCCCCCCCTCCGAAGGAACACCCCATTATCCAAGATGACCTGGATGTCAATCCAGAAAATGATAAACCTCCCAGCCCTGCTCAGCCGGCTCATGAAATTGATGATATAATGATTACTGGGATGGCTTATCAGGCCCCAAGCAACCCCATTGCCCTGTCCAAACACATCGCCAAGGACGAGTTCTCTGCTGTTGACAAGGGCAAATGGAAAGTTGAATTGGAAGGCTATTCTCAATTTAGCACTCAAGAGATTCACTCTGGTTACTTGAACCGCCTTCACACCAGTCATGACTTTGAAGCCGGCTTGGTCAACTTGATGAAGGAGCGCTTTGAGGTAATCCAGCACAATCCTCCTCATAAACATACCTCTATCAGTCGCCAAGTCTATAGAATATGATAGCAGTGAATATACTGTAGACATTCAGATAGTCATAAATATACGAAAATCAAAACTAGTAGCCCCCAAGGGCTGGCTTAAACTATCAAGTTAAGCCGGGACTTCAATTTAGCAGTGATCAACTTTGCACCTATAGCCCCCAAGGGCCGGTTTAATCAGCATGAATAAGCCGGGACTTATCACCATGGCAGTAAATAAAATCCAAGTATGTATCCTTTATCAACCGGATCACATTGTTTTGCCCAGTCATCATATAAACTTGTCTTGAAAAGAGCAATAGGCATTAGCCCCCAAGTGCCAAGGAAAATACTTGTATTGTGCTTGGGACTTCAGAAATGATCATAATACCTTCCATGTTGTTCATGTCGCAGGCTGAACTAAATGAGAAGGAGACCCAAGTCAAAGATTTGAGGGCCAATGTTCAAACTCAACAATCTGAGACTTCAAAAGCCAAATCAGAGCTGAAGACTACATTGGAAAACATTGAGTAGTTGAAACAGAGCTTGAATACTGACAGAACCGGCTGGGAGACCGAGAAGGCAGCTTTATTAAAAAGAGCGGAGGGTGCCGAAGCAGCCCTTAAACCGGTAACTGGCGAGTTGTCCGTTTTAAAGCATCAAATCAACAGCATGACATCGACCATCTTCGGTAAGTAGCAAAAAGAATACTCTCCTTTGTACCAACAACATATCATAATCATCTGTCCGTTTACCAATAACTTTACTGTTGTAGGCTCCCGACGCGCAAAGTTGGGTTCAGACATGTGTATCAAGCTTAAGGCTGTCTATACTCTGGTAGAACAGCTATACACTGGCGCTCAACGGACAATCTCTGCTGCTATCCACAAGAAACAACCACCCACCCTCATCAAGGAACCACTAGAGAGGCTATCGGTGCTGCCCAAAGGATTGAAGATTTAAAGCGAGCAGCCGCCAGAGCCGGTGCCATGACTGCCCTAAGCCGGGCAAAGGCATGGCAAGCAGATCTTGATCCAGAAGATTTAGCCAACGGTTTCCCTAGTGTGAAATAAGATGGGTCTCCCTTCAGCGCTGATGATTTTGCACAAATAGCAAGGGAAATGCGTCCATTAGCAAGCAAGCTGGCCGAAGGAACAAATCTCTCCCAATACCAGGTGGCTTATGATGCTGAGAACAAGAAGGTGAAGGCGCCGGTTCATCAAGAGGTGGATCTCATCCCACCGACTCGTAAGCACACCTTCGCTCTTGACATTGATCCATCAAATCTTATCGATGATGACGTTGTGTTTAAATCTTTGATTGGTATCAACTGGGCTATGCCTGACTTCCAGCCAACGGATAATCAAGGAGAAGAAGAAGAAGAAGAAGAAGCGCAGGATGACCCGGAGGAGTCGACCCGCCAAGACTAGAAGTCTGAATGCATGAGCCAGTTTACCATCCATAGCATTTGGATGCTATGTCTCAAAAACACTTATCCTTTTGGGCTGTCAGATGCCTTGTAATAGGCTAGTTAAAACAATGATCTGTCGTGCCATCGTGCATGTTTTATTTTCATAACACTGCCGATCCATCCTTCGAAGATCTGCCACTTACACTTATAATACCATTGATTATGCAGACCGTACTTATCATTTTTTTCCTGCACATAAACAAAGAACAGGTGCCCTGACAGTTTACCCCAGGGTGGGTCATAATACCCCATAGAAAAAACCACTGACGACTGAATAGTCCATAACCAGGTCCGGTTTGTCAAAACCTCATATAACCACAATAATACAAACATCATACCTGTGATATTTGTTCACACTGTCGGCTTATCATGCGTCGTGCAGTAAGGATAACAACCCAAAAATGGAGAGCACAACGCCTTGTTCAATTTATTCATACCACCGGCTTACAACGCCATATGCAGCAAGGGGTAACATCCCAAAGCTTAGAGCACAGAACTCCAAGAACATAACCATCATACACTGGCGACTTAAAGTCCAAAGCCAGGTCGGGTTAACAAAAACTCCGGATAGATTCATATATGAACCATAAGGCAATGTGGCCCTAATCAGTATTCAACCATATAGCAATATGGCAACAAAAGATGAATCTCAAAAATATTTAAAGCAAATATAAATCAGAAAAAACAAGGCATTCATAGGCTGCCAAGCCTCAATGTCAAGTGTTATTCAAGGGCCGCATAGCCACTGAGTTAAACCTTAATTCAAACCCGTAAGCCGAACCTCACATGACCAATCGCCGCTTAAACCTTGACAAATTCAGGGTCTTTATAAGATTGATTGTCAAGAGTACGGCGAGTCATTCCAGGATTACCTCGTCGGAGTGGCAGGCAAACAAAGGCAGGATAACCTGGATTTTTGGTGAGTACACCTGGCGTCCAAGCCTATTACAAGGGACAACAAAGCTCTATTCATTAATAGGAGCCCCCAAGTAATATTTCATTCCAAGCGTATACACCGGATTAATATGGTAGTCATAGCTATGCTCAATGAGCAGGAAGCCCCCAAGCATTTTGTAATCATGGCGTACAAGCGGATCAAGAGGGTAGTCATAGCTATGCTATAAGCAGGAAGCCCCCAAGTGGTCATATGAAGTGACGATAAAGACTCATATTCTCAGAAATGAAACAACACAGGCCCTGAATTATTAGGGATGCCGGCTTTATTATATTCATCATAATATATACATTGACAAAGTATGTACATCACAAGAGCCGGTGGCTCAAGTGTAATAAGGTCGAAGATGAGCAATATTCCACGACCGGTGGGTCTCCTCCTACGACGTGCGTGAGTCCTTGTGGTCTCGAACATTGATAAGGTAGTATGACCCGTTGTTCAGGTTTTTGCTGACCACAAAGGGCCCTTCCCAAGGTGGGGATAACTTGTGCGTGTCAGTTTGATCCTGGATGAGCCGGAGCACCAAATCTCCTTCTTGAAAGGTCCTGGTTTTAACCCAGCGGCTATAATAATGACGCAGATCTTGCTGGTAAATCGCCGAACGAGCCGCCGCATGGTCACGCTCCTCATCCAACAGGTCAAGAGCATCCCGACGTGCTTTTTCATTATCAGCTTCAACATAAGCCGCCATTATCGGGCGAGTCGTGATTTAATGTCACTAGGGAGAACTGCCTCTGCTCCGTAAACCATGAAGAAAGGCGTGTAAACCGTAGATCTATTGGGAGTAGTATTGATACTCCATAACACTGAGGGCAATTCCTCCACCCAACAACCCGGCATCCTCTGCAAAGGGACCATAAGGCGGGGCTTGATGCCTCTCAAAATTTCTTGATTGGCTCTCTCAGCTTGGCCATTGGACTGGGGGTGAGCCACTGATGATACATCAAGACGAATATGCTTTCGTTGACAGAATTCTTTCATAGCACCCTTGGACAAATAAGTGCCATTATCATTTATAATGCTATGAGGATAGCCAAACCAGAAAATCACCTTTTTGATGAATTGAACCACTGTCGCCGTGTCACACTTACTTACCGGCTCTGCCTCAACCCACTTTGTATATTTGTCAACCGCCACCAAAAGGTGGGTCTTTTTATCCTTAGACCTTTTGAAAGTTCCAACCATATCCAATCCCAGACTGCAAAACGACCAAGTAATTGGAATCATCCTCAATTCTTGAGCCGGCACATGAGCTCGTTTTTAAAATTTCTGACAACCATCACATTTACTGACCAAATCCTCAGCATCAGCATGAGCCGCCAGCCAATAAAATCCATGATAGAAAGCCTTGGCTACAAGGGACTTAGAGCCGCATGATGACCACAATCTCCTCATGAATCTCTCATAGAATCTCACGGCCTTCCTCAAGAGAAACACAATGTTGGAACACCCCTGTGACACTGCAATGATGCAACTCTCCATTGACAATAATCATTGACTTAGATCGCCGGGTTATCTGCCTGGGCAAAGTTTCATCTTCATGTAACTCGCCCCAGGTCATATAAGCCAAATATGGAACTTTCCAATCAGGAATAACATGAAGAGCCACCAGCAATTGCGCCTCAAGAATTCGGGAATGGCAAGATCCTCCGCCGTAGGCAATTTGGCTAAAGGGTTATGCAGAATATGAAGGAAAACATTGTGTGGTACCGGCTTATGCTGGGACCCTAGCCGGCTCAAAGCATCAGCCGCCTCATTTTTCCTTCGATCAACATGTTCTACTTGATAGCCTTTGAAATGACCAGCAATAACATCAACCTCTCGGTGGTAAGCCGCCATGAGTGGGTCTTTAGAGTCCCAAGTGCCTGAGACTTGCTGAGCCACCAAATCTGAGTCACCAAAGCACCTTACCCGGCTTATATTCATCTCCTTAGCCATACGAAGACCATGGAGCAAGGCTTCATACTCAGCTGCATTGTTAGTACAAGGGAACATCAACCTTAAAAACATAACAAAATTTATCACCTCGTGGGGAAGTCAAAACAACTCCAGCCCCCGAGCCTTCCAACTGCCTGGATCCATCAAAGTGAATAGTCCAATATGTGCTATCCGGCTTCTCCTCAGGCATCTGCAGCTCTGTCCAATCATTGATGAAATCCACAAGTGCTTGAGACTTGATGGCTGTGCGAGGCATATATTTCAAACCATGGGGTCCAAGCTCAATGGCCCACTTGGCCCACTTGGTTGTCACCTCTCTGTTTTGAATAATATCCCTAAAGGAGCGAGAACTAACCACGGTGATGGGATGACCAAGGAAATACTACTTGAGCTTCGACTAGCCATAAACACCACATATACCAGCTTCTGACAATGCGTATACCTCTGCTTGGATTCAATGAGCACCTCAACGATATAATAAACCGGCCGTTGAACGGATGTTCCTTGCCTGCTTCCTTACGTTCCACCACAATCGCTACACTGACAGCTCGGCCATTGGCAGCTACATATAACAACAAGGGCTCCTTATCAATAGGAGAGGCAAGGATCGGCGGCTCAGCTAACTACTTCTTCAAGGCTTCAAACGCCTCGATCGTTAAAGATCACCTGCATAAAATGATATGTTTTCTTCATCATCTGCACGGAGGGATAGCTTTTTCTCCCAACTGCTTATGAATCGGCTTAAGGCCTCAATGCGACCATTGGACATCGAACATCATTGATACACGCCGGTTTAGCCAAGGAAGTAATAGCCTTGATTTTCTCCGGGTTAGCTTCACCGCCTCATTCGTAAACCAAAAACCCAAGAGCTTGCTCGCCAAGACACCAAAACACACTTGGCGAGGTTAAGCATCATCTTGTAGATTTGGAGATTGTTAAAGGTCTCTTTCAAATCATCTATCAAGGTTTCCTTCTTCCTGGATTTCACAACAATATCATCCACATAAGCATGAACATTGCGTCCAATCTGACCATGAAGGCAATTTTGAACACACTTACCGGTAAGTCGCCTGGGCACTCTTAAGCCCAAAAGGCATAGACACATAGCAGAAGGCCCCAAAGGGAGTGATGAAGGTTGTCTTCTCCTGATCCTTAACTGCCATCTTGATCTGATGATACCCAGCCGCCATTCGGGCCCTGATTGTTCTGGAAAAAATTGGAATTCCTATACTCCCTCATGATGAAGCAATCCTTCCACAGATGATTGGCCAGCTTCTCTTGCGTACCATGCTTTGGCATCATCGTCTCAATATTAAATTTTGGCCCTCCAAGCCGGGCGGCTTTCCTTTGCGGCCGATTATTATTGATATGCGTATTGGTGTTAGCCACAAAATCTAAATTGCCATCAGCCTTGCGCTTACTGCTGCCACTTTGACCTTTGTGTTATGTTGTTGCGCTTCAGATTGCGCTCTTCTTCCCTTTACCCGCCTTCTCCTCATCAGAGTCGGGGTCTTTGGTACTATCAGAGTTGGCATATTTGATGAGAGCCGCCATGAGCTCCCCCATATCAGTGCAGTGGCGTTTAAGCCGCCCCCGTTTCTACTTAAGGGGGAGAAAACGACAATTCTTCTCCAACATCAGGACTGCTGAACCGACATTGATACTATTCGATGAGTGTATAACAGCTAAGATCCGGCGCACCCAATTGGTTGTTGACTCACCCTCACCTTGGACACAAGAATCCAAATCCAGAATCGACATAGGCTGCTTGCACGTGTCTTTAAAATTTTGGATGAAACGAGTTTTTAACTCTGCCCATGATCTAATGGAGTTAGCGGGCAGCCCTTTCAACCAATCTGAGCCGGTCCTTCCAACATCATGGAGAAATACTTAGCACATGCAGTATCACTAACATCCATCATCTCCATGGCCATCTCATAGCTCTCAATCCAAGCCTCAGGGGGCTTATCCATAGTGTAATTAGGCACCTTACGAGGACCCTTGAAATCCTTAGGTAAGCGCTCATTACGCAGAGCCGACACTAAACATGGCACACCCAAGGTTCTAGAGGTCACTCCTGCCTCCACCGATGTTGACGGATAAACCGGAGATTGTTGTTGAGCCGCCATGGTGAGCTGCTAGCTCAACCTCCCGGCGCGCTCTACCTGATCCACCAAGGTCTAAGCATCGACACCACCGCTACCGGGTCAAGCCTACGAGGCTGGTTATGGGGCTATTCATCGCTTGAAACTGGCGAGTCAATGTACTGCTATAACTCCGTCTTGGTCAAGGGGTTGAATGAATCCTTCCACGGTACGAAATAAGCCACCTGTTGATCCGTGGCTGTTCAAGACTTCGGCCCTCTGCGTCTCTATCGCAGCCGGAGACTCGCCTTCAACAGGAGAGCCGTCAATCGATGTCGCCGTAGCAATCATATTATCCAGAGGGTTAGAATAATGACCGGCGGTGTCGGAACGTCTTGGCGGATCCAAACGAGGCGGGTCCATATAGTACGTGGCTGAACCGGGCGCTCGATCACGTGGCGCCTCAACCGCCAGTTCACCACAAGCGGGTCATCGGTTCCTGCCCTAGGCGTGTTGAAGAGGTTTCTCGCATTGTAAACCCAGGTAAACGACTCTGGTGTCTCCTTCTCATGATGGCGTTGAGCGCTTTTGATCCAAGGTGAGCGGAAAGAGTGCTTTGAATCATTGTGCACGAGCATCCAAAGCAGCTCGCTCGTGGCCATCCTAAGCGTTCTCAGCCAACTCTTCCTTGGCTTGGCTATCTCATCTCGTAACCTCGCGACATCCACCTTATGTTGTTCTTGAGTGTCCGGTCACCTCCACCCCATCAAAGTCGCCAAAGCCTCCGACAACTCTGCCGAGAACACGAGCGGCACGCAGAGCCGCTTCTTACGGCCGTCGCCTGCTGATTGAGTTAGAGGTCATAGCCGGCGGTCGTTGAATCGAGTCTTTGGCTGTGTACCGCCATGAAGATCGCAACCCTGTTTGGCGGCTCATAGGGGTCCGGAATACTGTCGCCATCGGAACAGCCCCCAAGCCAGCCGTCCTGTAGTTGATACATCAAATTGGTCTCGCCGGTTGATGATTCTCCATCAGAGTAGATGGCCGTCTCACCACCAGACACAGATCCTTCCTCAAATTCCGCCCCATGGATGAAACCAACAAAGGCATGCTTCACAGTGGCCTGAACCTTGGTGGGTTGCGCACGCTGAGCCATCTCGATGATGTCGGTGCAGGTGTCCGACTCAGGGCCCGATCGCCGATCTTGCCGATGAAAACATGGATTCCGCCGAAGGGGACCCGGTACCCGTACTCAATTGAGCCGGCCTCGGGGCCCCAGCCTGCGTCATCGATGTAGATCTTGCCGCGACGACTCTTAGCCATCCGGCCCACAGCGTATCCCTTGACCCCTGCGAAGTCGCCCTTTAAGAACTCGAAACCACCGTGCACTGGCCCCACGGTGGGTGCCAACTGTCGTGGACTTAACATGGCAGATGTCCTAGCGAAAGGACTTAGTCGTGGAGCCATCGCAACTAGGTTAGCTTAAAAGGGGTTAATCGGGACAAAGGACACATAGAGTTTATACTGGTTCAGCCCCTCGCGGTGGAGGTAAAGGCCTGATTCAGTTTGGAATTGTATTGCTTGGGTTTCAATTACTGTGAGCGAATACGCTTGACATAGTTCTCGATCTCTTGTTTTCTTGTCCTTAACTCCGCCACCGGGTCATCCCTTTATATACACAAAGGTTGACGCCTTGGCTCACGGAGTCCCGGCCGCTTATACACAACGTGTCCTCGGTGACTAACTAAGCTTGCCTTATAATACAAGTTATACATGTGGCGGTTCATCCCTTTGGGCCTCAAGTCGCCCCTGGGTCTTGGGCCGTCAATAGGCTTGTTATGACCCGCCATCTTCATTGATAAGTCGCCAGTGGTATGACTCGGCCCCTCCTGGGCGATTCATACCTAGTAGTTATATCCCCAACATACTCCATGTTGATGAAGGATTTAAATCGGTAAGGTTCTATGATGACAAAGATCCCAGTTGCGAGTCCACAAAGGAACGATCTCCTGATGGACTGTCACCCACAATGGGTCCAAGAAGGAGCAACCAATATGTGCCATCATTCCATATGAGCATGATGGTCTAGCCTTACTCAGGGTAGATCTTCACAAAGTAGGCAATCTCCAAGGAGTGCGGCGTTTCGGTGTCCGGGTGCATCTGCACCCGTTCAAAAAAAAATTCGTAAAAAATTCAAAAAAATTCAGAAAATTCCGAAAAAAATTGAGGTGGTGGACATTTTGATGCGTGAGGTGCGCCCCAATTTTGAAAACATTTGGACTTATGTGCAACTCTCAGCAAAAAAGACAAATCAGACCAAAACAGTATATGAACAGTACACATTTTACAGACCTCGATTTGTCTTTTTGCTGAGAGCTGCACATAAGTCCAAATGTTTTGAAAATTAGGCGCACCTCACGCATCAAATTGTCCACCACCCCAATTTTTTTTGGAATTTTTTGAATTTTTTTAGTATTTATTTTGATTTTTTTGGTGAGTGCAGGTGCAGATGAGCTCGGGCTCAGATTTGGATTTTCGATCTCCAAGCCCGTACAAACTTCTTGGTTACATCACACCTTAAAGGCTTCCAACTACACCTAGTTGATCTAACAGGCACACATCCTCCAGTTAACAAGATTGATTGTGCCTGGTGATGAATCCTTGAACTTGTGCTTCAACAGATAATCTCCTCCACACTCAAAACTCTCTTAAGGTATAGAGTCAGATTGAAGAGGTAGGAAAGGAAAACAAAGAGGGCATTAGAGATCAAAGGCTTGGCTTGATGGTTGGAATAGAAAACCCTTTGAGCTCGACACAAGAAGGTGGTGTTATCTCTCAGAAAATATGGTGAGAGTGGAGTTTGCTTCTAGTGAATTGATGGGATAGGTGGGGGTAACAATAGGCAGGACTATAAATATGACCATTACACACTTTTTATTACTGCTCCGAAGCTTAGGGTGATCAGCTTGGAATCATCGAATGATGCTAAAGGTGGAAACTTTCAAACTGCTCGAAAGATCCGAATGAGGTTGTTCAGAGGCTCCGGCTAACGAAAGTGTGCTTCTGAGCACGAGCACGGGTGGTCCGGTTATCTCACACGTTCTTTCTCTCCTAGATTCACGCACCATCTCGTATTGCTGCCTGTATAAAAATGGGTAATTCCTCCTCCACTGTTGACCTGGCCCACGCGTGTCAGGTGAGTTATTGTGCCGATTGCCGTCAGATGCTTTGTGGCCCAGACGTGTTATAACGATATGGGTCGTCTCTTTTTTATCACCTGGACTTATGTAACCGTCCTGAGCCGTCTCAATAATGAAAGCAATCCACGCAACACCCTCACTTCCACTATTATATATTCAAAAAAGGTAAAAACACTAAGCAGCCTGCTGAAGGGGACTCCTGCCGTTTCATTGGACAACTTCAGTAATCACATGTAATTTACACAAACTAGATGTACCCGAAACTATGAACCAATTAGGTAGATATACTCATCTCAAGCAGGACCTGAACACCAATGGAGTTCGCCACCACTCCTGTGATCACATATGTACTCCTGAATATGTCCACGGGAGCCATTTTCCTCGCCTACACAACTGAATATGTCACTATAATTCCAATTAGAAAGAAGAGCACTCGTCCTCGGCCTGCGTTGCTTATGTACACAGAACCTGTTCATGCCCTGTCTTTCATATTTTGAAAACTCAAAAGTCGACAGGACCTATTGCCAGGTCTTACGCTATGTGTCAACAAGCAAGCTTTAAATGTGTACGCAGCTTAGGCACCCGCTGGTTCATACAACAGGCGCCCTTCAGAGGTTCAGTAAATAAGTACCGAATGAGAACAAAAAGCAATTTCATAGATTTCTAGCGTGCATGTACTTATTATAAAATGAGTACAAAACAATATGAACATTTCATATGTTTCTAAAACATTTACCCTCATATTGGCATAAGTCCGAGCTACATCATGAGTTCAGAACAAAAAACGTCTAATATTTTGGGACAGAGGGTGTACATTATTTCACTTGTACAAAATAAAAAAGGTTCCACCCAATAGCAACCACATGGTACCAGATCAGCACTCCCACATCAGAACAAGACTTCCTCGATCATGAAGTCAGGCACTCACCCATGTTAACTCTAACCAAGATCACCTCATACCCAATTGACCTCCAGAGAAGTGAAGCTGGTTCTGCACATTCCACCACCATAGGGTAAAAATCGCACGCAGTATTGAGTGCAACACCAAGACTAATCTTAGCGCTCACCAGCTTAAGCTGGTTCTGTTAGTCCTCTCCTGTCCAGCAAGCCAATGTTGGAACCATGTGCTTGAATCATATCCTGCAAACAGAAACCTCAGTGAGTACTGAAGCTACTATGATTCATTTCAAATTTAATAACGCTAATCCCTTAATTACACTCACTTGCTAAGATGCTTGTTGGTACATGACAGGATTTTGTCATAAAAGTTATCATGTGTCCTGCATTTGGCTCTTCATGCTCCGGCTTTCCTTTGGAAATTTATCCCCCATATCACCCTACACAATTGTCCTCACCATACGAACTTGCAACCTTAGGTTCATCAACATCCGTCCGGACACTACACCTGTTCCCCTCCGACGATTTGTGCTTCGATCATCTAAGTTATCAAGCATTGCATCATCATCAATCATATTCCTTATTACACCAATTAACCTATAGATCAACTTCCACATATCTATTGCAAAAATCCTCCCATTAGCAGCAGATGATGTATCATTCTTCGGACACCGGTATTTGTGCCTCATCGATGCTCTTACCTTCATCATCATTGGAGTTGTCTGGTGCTGCAATGTGTCGCATGGTCCTCAATAACTGGACTCTCTTCCTACATTTTTTTATTCTTTCTGTTGACACATCTCTTGCTACGATGCCTAGTTGTTGGCCTTGCATGCTAGTTAGATTGAGCTACAACACCTTGGGTCACTGTTTCAACAGCTACAATTGTTTCCATAACTTCTCTAGTTGTACACTTGTACTACTTCTTTCGAATTTGGTACCTGACATGAACAACGACCTCCTCAGAAAAATCGCATATTCCTCTACTAGTTATATGAAAGATCATATTAAAGTTCATAAGCAACTCCAATGGCAGATACCCAATAGGCACTTATTGACTTCTGATACATTAACCCTATTTGCGCTCAATTCTGCAACATCCACTAGTTCACCTGGCACTCTTGACATAAAACTTACCTGAACGATTTACCACTAGTTTATCTGATGAAGTTACAACATAATAAATTGCCAAATTTTCTTTTAGCTCACCATCAATGTCTGCTTGCTATATTAAGCATTCATGTATCTATCCACTTCCCATGATAAATTGCTAAACTTTCTATCCCTGTACCAGAAAATAAACATCGTACATCAATCTGGTATATAAGATAGTTGGGTTCAGAAACCAATAAATCTTAAAGGCACACATCAAGTTACAGGGGCTCTGTGTATGTGGTCAGCACACACGTCACCACATCGATGAAAGGCAAGTCCATTTCTGCAACAGGCACATCCTTTTTATGAGGCCACACTCGCCAAATTGCCGACAACAACAAGGTATTTCTGGTCGTTGTGTGATACCTATAAAGCACAAATACATGTTGCAGTCAATCCTCAATTCTAAGATGTCGCACTCTTGAAGATCACATTACAATGTTGTAAGCAACTCACGTGAAAGACTGGCGAAATGTGTACGATTTTGCCATTGAATTTTACAATGTTGTAGCAACTCCTGAAGATCGTGTTGCGCCTTTTTTTTCTTAAACTAAATTTTATACATCCATCAAGAAGCCATGAATCTGCTCCGGCAGATGCGGAAACAGGAAGTCAATCGCAGGGAAGGAATTCATCACGAATTCAGTACTGCAGGAAAGAGGATCCATGTGTTACCTCTTTAATTGCTGCATCAGAAATTCCATCTACTCATCTCTGACAGTCCCATCCCGCAGTGGCTGAGATCCCAGGAGACCCCGACCTTGCTGATGATGGAGTGGTTGCAGGAAGCAGAGCACTGCCACACCTCCACCTCGTAGTTACTGCCTCTAGGCCAAGCACCGGCCAGGAGGAAAGCACACAACCTTTTCCCAAAAATTATGTATACAACCATTGCAATTTTTCCAGTGTCTACCTTTTTCCAAATTATGTGCCTACAGCCTACTGCAAAACTGGCCTGCCTATACGCAAGTCAGCACATGGGATTTGAAATACAACTAAAATCGGACAAATAGTCTCCATTGCAAACACCAATAACCAGGAGATTACCTGCGAGTCCAGTCTGGAGTTTTTGGAACAATCTGACCAATAGATTCCTCAGATGCTTCCGGTTCATCATCCCCTCCGGCTGCAGCTGCCCCATCCGCCGCACAAATCTGCCCGTCAACGCTACCTGTGTCCATTGGGGGTAGTTCTTCAGCTCATGTCGCCACCGCTGGATAGTGCAGAGGCTCCATTGGTACCTCGTTGTCGTTCACCTCTTCCATCACCGCGGTCCTGCAGTCCACCAAATCCTTGGATCAGACACACAGATCTACTAGCAGAAACTCTGTGGAGACAGGTAGGGGGTGGAGACGGGTGGGGACCGGGGGGGATTCGTGTTACCTCCTAATCAGTTGCATGAGGAACTCCATCCCAAAAATCGACGCCGTGTAGTGCTTCCACCTCCGATCTCCGGGGGCGTCAATGGCGATCCAAGACAGCGTGGCGAGAGGTGGGAGACAGCACCACTTTCGCTCTGGTTCGTCATTTACTAGCCTGCCCACAGCCGCCTACCGGGGATCCAGCTTCCTGAGCCACGGATCAGGAGTACAACAACTTCCTGAGCCACGGCTCGGGGAATCTCCTGTCACACCCTCAACTGCGTGCTCCGTCACTCGCGCGCTACGTACGCCGCAGAAGCATACTGTATTTGCTGCATACTATATATAGTGCTTCGGCGGTTTCGGACTGACTCATTCAAGACCTCCGAGCAACATGGTTTCTGCAATGGCTATATCTGGATAACCTATTGGAGGATCGAAAGGAATAAATGTATGTACATATATTGGAGAAATTAAAGACTTTTGAGGGCTTTGGAGTTGATCTTTAAGCACATGGAGAGAGAAACTTAGTCTAGCAACCTCATTCCTCTTTTGACAATATCAGCATTGCCTTTGAACTCAATGTGATTGGATCACCAAAATAGAAAATCTAATTCCTTGACTTGGCCAACATTTCTCTTCATGGAAATTTTAGGGGATCACCAATCATTTCCTTTGTTGCAACTTTCAAACTAACTTGAGATAAACTTGATGAATGATTTCCTTGAGATATGTTGACATTAATTGCAAAACTTGATGCATCAATAGTGTTTTGTTCTGATTTTTGTGTTTCCTTGTAGGTTTTTTAGCTGATTTTTATCTCCCGTGCACACTTAAAGCATTAACACCACAAAGTTTGGAGTAAAACAATGAAAAATCGGTAGCTATTTTTTTACGTCTAAAGGACTTTCTCTAATTAACATTTAATGAAAGGCTATATGTGGTACTTTTTTCTTGCTTTTGGTTGGTCAGGAGGGCATAGTTGCATTTGACCACCTTGGACACCCAAGGACAAATATCGAAGCCCAAAGGTCTGCTAAGAGACCTTGCACAGAGATTGGAGGGAGGTACCACAGATAGCATATCCATAGTTTTATTTATTTATTTAGAACGAGTGGTTGTGATTTTTTAAGCACAATTATGGTGATCTAATGGATGAGATATGTGTGGTATATTTATGGTGATTTGACGATCATGTACTTACTAGTGAAAAGAGAATTCCTTATATCGATAGTCAGATGGTTTGCTTTCTTTCGGATTTTCTAGCAGTAATTTTGCTGTTGTTTTGCTTTTCGTAGACAACATATTACATGTATTGAACTAAAAGAAAAAGTGAGAACTTGAACTGAAGGACATTAGCAAACACAATTAATGTTTTATCAACCGACCACATTCTATTGCCTTCCCTTGATTAGTGTATGTATACTGTTGTGTTAAATGTCTAAAGACTATTGCGTTATATTGTTTTTCGCAAAGGGGGTTGACCCCGACCTTTGCATTATTATTATGCATGCAACCACATTGCCTTATGTTGTTAAATGTCGGTTTCCACAAGTACGCGGTAGTCATCGTACTTTATGCACACCATCCAAATTTATATAAAATTATAACAAGTTAAGCACATACAAGGATGTTACATGCGTTTATCAAATGAATCGATGTAGTGTATATACAAAGTAGTGGATCAATTAGTGTAACTGAGCACCACAACACAAATAAATTGACTTGAACAATATTGCTACAATGTACATATGATGGTACGTTCATGAACCAATCATATTCTAAAGTGATCACCGGAGAATGATCACTTGAACTGTTGTTTGCTTGCATAGGTTTGTCCGAACTTCCATCCATCGGGCACAATAATCTTTAACTCAATTGTCTGCCCATCTGTGTCAGTCAGTCTGAATGAGAGCATTTTACCGGTAAGATTTGCTAGAGAGTGCCAGTTGGCACCCGATTACGGGACATTGGCATCCAGTCATTTGAATCGGAGCTCTTGACATCCATCGATTTAATTGAGCCGGCAGCTGTGACGTTCATCACAGTAACTAGATTGAAGTAATCATGACCATCGATTTTCAACCGCACCCCACCCTTCTTCACGCATGGGACCCTGCGGACAAATCGATTTCATACCAAATTTAAGCAAATTTTACTTTCAAGAAAAACATTTGGTTCTTCTTTTAAAAAACTCATGCCCACGTACCTCTGGTACATGACGGGGATGATGCCGCCCTTGTAAACGCCGATCTTCTCCCAGGCCGGTTGCGCCATGTCAAAGTGTGGCCTCGGCGGGTTGCACCAGCCGCCATTGTCGCTCGGGAGCGCGTTGTTAGGCGGGCAGAAGTTTGTGGCCGTCACCGTCACCGAGACGCCTGGTTTGCACCATATGGGATCTGGGAGCTTGCGATCGCACGCAATCTTGTAGCACTGCCCACACGCCGCACCGTCGTTGAACAGCACCGTGCTCAGCGCTGCCGTCCGCGTACCGTACCCCGCCGAGTACAGGTTACCATACCCGCACGCTCCACCCATGGTGTCAGAGGCATCGGCGCCGCCGTAGAACGTCGCGTGCGCCCTCAGCCATTTGATCGGTGCTTTGTCCGCGGCCATGGCACACCCACAACAGACGAACGTGAGCAGCACCACCGCAATAGCTCGAGCGGGAGCCGGCGCCATGTCGATATCTATCGATGGATGCAGGATGCCGCTTCAAACTTATCTGTGCGGAGCTGAATTTGGGAGCTGTGTGCTCTTTGCCTATCTGTTTGTTCGTGTGCTTCAGGGGGATTTGCTTCTGATGGCTAGATGTGTGATGATGTTGTGATGATCCTGTGTGTCTATATAGCCTTTGCTCGTGATTGATCCATAGCTTGAGAGAGTCAGCAAGGTCATCACGAATTAATGATGCCGTAGCGTGCACATGTGCAGCCGCACCATGGCTTATGGACTAATCCGCAGACAACTGTTTTTTCCTTATAATATCATCGTTAGTTTAGAATTTAGCATTATATCACTGGTTGTTTATTGATCTTTGCTTCAGGCAGTGTCTACGACTGACATCTAGAGATGATTTTTGCTTGACGCTTTCGGAGGAAATAGGCGGCGTTTTTGCGGTTTTCAGATGTGTATGCTTGACGTTTTCACTTTTAATTAAGGGAAACACTTCCTTTCTGTAGTCTGATAAGACACCAGAATAAAACCAGCCGAGCACCGTCGATCTAACTCACATCTGACGCTCAGGAGCTGTGCTTATATGTAAATAAAGAAAAAAGGAAATCGGCAGGAAGGTAATTAACCCCCGCAACGCCCGCGCGTAATCTCTCCAGATTCCAATCCGGACGCAACGCCCCGAGCTGTTCCTCCAGCCCGAGCGCACCCCATCTTGCATCTCGCAGATTCCCTCTCCTCTTCCTCCAGTAGCACAACATGCTCACCGGTCAGCTTCGCCCCTGCTCCTCCATCTCTCCTTGTCTTTGAGCAGCACGGCCACCGCATCCTCCTCTCCACCGATGTGACCCCCTGGCGAGATAGGAGGTGCGCCATCCTGGCATAAAGGGGTCGAGCTTCCCATGCTCAACTGCGATTTGTGCATCGCAGGTTATAAATCGGTTGGATCGGCTGCGGAGAATCACCGCCGGAACATCTAGAGATTTAAGGTACTGCATCGCGTCGATCGCCTCGATTTGATGATTTGTAATTTTTGCAACGCATAATTCTGTTTGTATTTCATTCAACAGCTGATTACTCATTGTTATTTCATCCAAAGCTGATTGCAACAGCTGATTTCTTGCATTGCTTCCTGTATACAGGGCTTCCAAATATATGTATCCACAGTGGCAGCAAATCTTTTCTTGTTTTACTTTTCAAATTTCCATGCGTCCACCAAACACGAGTAATGCACCCTATGCATTATTTCCTAGCTTCATACCTGTGTGCTTCTACATTGTACTCATTTTGCTACCGCTGCCTAGAAAATTGCTTCCATGCCTTCATCTTATAATGGTTTATAATAGGTTCAGTTTGTATGGTGGTTACACAAAAAGATCCAACCTCATAATATTCACATGCCTTCAACTTATATTGTTTGATATCTCTATGTGCGTATGTTGCTTTATTCAGTTCTTGGGGGCTGATTATGTTCTCTACAATATGTAGTTGATCACCAAATCATCAAGAATATACATGTATTTGGATTGTGCATATATTGCTCTTTTTTCTTTCAAATATCCATGCTTCAAAGTACTGCTTATGTATCAAGACTCAAGAGCACTATTTTCATGCTTCTTATCCATTGGGCTTCTATACTGTAATACATATGCTTCTTCTTTTTTATGGATGAATACATATGCTTCTTCGATCCATAAAGTTTCTTCAATTAGTAAATAACAACCGGCTGAATAGCACGAAATTAGTGGCCTCTTCTTAACATGCTTCCTTGATTTTTACTGTAATACATATGCTTCTTGTGAATCATGCTTCCTTGATTTTTACTTTAATACATATGCTTCTTCGGTCCATAGAGTATGCTTCAATTAGTGAATAACAACCGGTTGAATAGCACCAAATTAGTGGTTTCTTGTTAATCATGCTTCGTTGATTTTTACTATATGCTTCTCATGTAGACATGTAGTGCCACAACAGAACAATGTTAAGTGAACATTAAATTTGGGCACCCAAAACTTGCTTGCCAAGCGTGTAGATTTATCATATCAAAATAATATTATTTTAGTGCGTAATAGCATCAAATCATTTATTTTATGTTAGCCATGCTTTCTTCCTTGTGAATTCTCACATATGTTTCTATGCCGACAAGGAGGAGCTAGGGGATCGAGGCTGGATGCGTCTACTTCAGAGACGATGAGTCGAATCTACACAAAGAACCCCATGGCTGAGAAGTCCGAGTTATCAGTGTATACAAAGCAATGAAGATCGAAGCACTTGGGCAAGGGCACCTCAGCTTATACCTGTTAGCACCGTGGATAACACCCTGCATCACATGATGGCTAGGTCACATTTGAATTAGCGAAATTTGACGCATGGAAGCAATTTGACTTTGTCTTGAAGCATACTCTCCATTTGACAGTAGCATTTTTTTTCTTTCTTTGCAAACAAATCCTTAATTTGAATTAGAACCGTGTGTAATTGTGATTGGAAATATCTTTCTCTTTGGTGGAAGCAATATAATTTTTGGTTGAAAGCAAATCTCTAGTTGATGGACGCAAGATTGTGATGCTTCTCAAACATTTGGAATGTTTCCTTTTTGATGGAAGCAGGTTTAAACCAATTCTCTTGTTTATAGAAGCAAGATAGTGATGCTTCTGAAACAAAATATCACATTAAGAAGGACATAAACTTTCAAATAAATTGAAGCAGATTTAATTTACCACAGAAGCAAATTCTCCAATGAACGAAGCAAAAGTTAATTTCTTGTAAAGGAAGCGAACTGATAGACAACATTACGAACAAGGATGGATGCACATATTAGATGCACCTGACGCAAATTTTGCTTCATATAAGGAAGCAAGCTGCCGGATTTGATTTGTTTCCTAAAACTAAGGACCAATGCGTATCGTAAGGAAGCAAGCTGCCAGATTTGATGATTCACAGGAAAAACAACTGCCAGATTTGATTTGTTTTCTTCAAATCCAAAATCAGTTACCTAAAAATCAGCAACTGTGAGTGATTTTCGGAAGCACTCAAACTATGGCGATTCTGTTTTGGAAACTCCGCATTAATTGTTTTCTGTTTTGGAAACTACCTTGTGGGGGTGGGAAGCATGCAACGCTGCTTCATCCATCATCCATGCATATTCACATCTAACGGCCAGGGAGTGGTCTGACCGGAGGCTAGGGATCAGTAGTCTGATCCCTAGCGGTGGAAACACTTCCTTTCTATAGTCTGATAAGACACCAGCATCAGACCAGCCGAACGCCGTCGATCTAACTCACATCTGACGCTCAGGAGCTGTGCTTATATGTAAATAAAGAAAAAAGGAAATCGGCAGGAAGGTAATTAACCCCCGCAACGCCCGCGCGTAATCTCTCCAGATTCCAATCCGGACGCAACGCCCCGAGCTGTTCCTCCAGCCCGAGCCCCGAGCTTTAATTAAGGGAGGATATTTGATATTGACTTTCTTGACGCCTACCTTGGGATGTCCATGTTCGGGTCGCGCCCTTGTCTCTTAAAGGATGTCCTCCTATGTTCCTCGAATCGTGACGGCTCATCCTCAAGATCGCACCTGGTCCACAACATCGACGGCGCCCATCGTCAGGTAATGATTAGTTCAAAACACTTCTATTAAATTTTAGTCAATTGATTTTGATTTGCCTTCAGGTCGAATTTTTAGGCCGTCCGATTTCTTTGCGGATTTCAACGTGCACGTGGACCAAATCAGTTGATTGTTTGGTATTTTCCCTTTAGTGTGTTTTTGTTGGAAATATGCCCTAGAGGCAATAATAAAAGTATTATTATTATATTTCCTTGTTCATGATAATTGTCTTTTATTCATGCTATAATTGTATTATCCGGAAATCGTAATACACGTGTGAATACATAGACCACAATATGTCCCTAGTGAGCCTCTAGTTGACTAGCTCGTTGATCAACAGATAGTCATGGTTTCCTGACTATGGACATTGGATGTCGTTGATAACGGGATCACAAAATTAGGAGAATGATGTGATGGACAAGACCCAATCCTAAGCATAGCACAAGATCGAGAAGTTCGTATAGCTAGAGCTTTTCCAATGTCAAGTATCTCTTCCTTAAACCATGAGATCGTGTAACTCCCGGATACCGTATGAGAGCTTTGTGTGTACCAAACGTCACAACGAATCGGGTGACTATAAAGGTGCATTACAGGTATCTCCGAAAGTGTCTCATTGGGTTGACACGGATCGAGACTGGATTTGTCACTCCGTATGATTTGAGAGGTATCACCGGGCCCACTCGGTAGTGCATCATCATAATGAGCTCAAAGTGACCAAGTGTTTGGTTACAGGATCATGCATTACAGTGCAGTAAAGTGACTTGCTGCAACGAGATTGAACGAGGTATTGGGATACCGACGATCGAATCTCTCGGCAAGTAAAATACCGATTGACAAAGGGAATTGTATACGGGGTTGTTTGAATCCTCGACATCGTGGTTCATCCGATGAGATCATCGAGGAGCATGTGGGAGCCAACATGGGTATCTGCATCCGTTGTTGGTTATTGACCGGAGAGCCGTCTCGGTCATGTCTACGTGTCTCCCGAACCCGTAGGGTCTACACACTTAAGGTTCAGTGACGCTAGGGTTATATGAATATGAGTATGCCGCAAACTGAATGTTGTTAGGAGTCCCGGATGAGATCCCGGACGTCACGAGGAGTTCCAGAATGGTCCGGAGGTAAAGAATTATATATAGGAAGTCTTATTTTGGTCGCCGGAAAAGTTTCGCGCGTTATCGGTATTGTACCGGGAGTGCCGAAAGGGGTCCGGGGGTCCACCTGCCCCGGGGGGGGCACATGGGCTGTAGGGGGTGCGCCTTGGCCTATATGGGCCAAGGGCACCAGCCCCAAGAGGCCCATGCGCCAAGGAGACAAGGAGAGGGGAGAGTCCTAAGAGGGGAAGGCACCTCCGAGGTGCCTTGGGGAGGATGGACTCCTCCCCCCCCCCTTTGGCCGCACCCTTCCTTGGAGGAAGGGGCAAGGCTGCGCCCCCCTCTCTCTTGCACCTATATAAAGGGAGGGGAGGGAGGGGCAGCCATTGCCTCTCAAGGCTTGGCGCCCTCCTTCCTCGCTACACCTCCTCCTCCTCCCGTAGTTGCTTAGCGAAGCCCCGCCGAGTTCTGCAGATCCACCACCACGCCGTCGTCTTTCTGGATCATCATCAACCTCTCCTTCCCCTTGCTGGATCAAGAAGGAGGAGACGCCATCCGCTCAGACGCGTGTGTTGAACGGAGGTGCTGTCCATTCAAAGACTAGGTCATCGGTGATCTGAATCACAGTGATGACTCCATCATCCCTGCTCCATTGAACGCTTCCGCACGCGATCTACAAGTGGTATGTAGATGCAATCACTCTCCCATGACTCGTTGCTAGATGAACTCATAGATGGATCTTGGTGAAACCAGAGGAAAAATTTTAATTTCGCAACGTTCTCCAACAAAGGGTATCGAGAGCTAGGTCTATGCGTAGTTCTCTATTGCACGAGTAGAACACAATTTGTTGTGGGCGTAGATGTTGTCAACTTTCTTGCCGCTACTAGTCTTATCTTTCTTCAGCGGTATTGTGGGATGAAGCGGCCCAGACCGACCTTACACGTACGCTTACGTGAGACCGGTTCCACCGAATCGACATGCACTAGTTGCATAAGGTGGCTAGCGGGTGTCCGTCTCTCCCACTTTAGTTGGAGCGGATTCGATGAAAAGGGTCCTTATGAAGGGTAAATATAAGTTGACAAATCACGTTGTGGCTTTCACGTAGGTAAGAAAACGTTCTTGCTAGAACCCTATTGCAGCCACGTAAAACTTGCAACAACAATTAGAGGACGTCTAACTTGTTTTTGCAGCAAGTGTTTTGTGATATGATATGGCCAAAGTTGTGATGAATGATGAATGATATATGTGATGTATGAGATCATGTTCTTGTAATAGGAATCACGACTTGCATGTCGATGAGTATGACAACGGCAGGAGCCATAGGAGTTGTCTTTATTTTTGTATGACTGCGTGTCATTGAAGAACGCCATGTAAATTACTTTACTTTATTGCTAAACGCGTTAGCCATAGAAGTAGAAGTAGTCGCTTGGCGTGACAACGCCATGAAGACACGATGATGGAGATCATGATGATGGAGATCATGGTGTCATGCCGGTGACAGGATGATCATGGAGCCCCAAGATGGAGATCAAAGGAGCTATATGATATTGGCCATATCATGTCACTACTACATAATTGCATGTGATGTTTATTATGTTTGTGTATCTTGTTTACTTAGAACGACGGTAGTAAATAAGATGATCCCTCATAACAATTTCAAGAAAGTGTTCTCCTAATCGTACCGCAGTTGCTAAAGTTAAAGTTCGTCGTTTCAAGCACCACGTGATGATCGGTGTGATAGATCCTTACGTTCACATACAACGGTGTAAGACAGTTTTACACATGCAAAACACTTAGGTTAACTTGAGCGAGCCTAGCATGTACAAACATGGCCTCCGGAACACAAGAGACCGAAAGGTCGAACATGAGTCGATGGAAGATACGATCAACATGGAGATGTTCACCGACGATGACTAGTACCGTCTCACATGATGATCGGACACGGCCTAGTCGACTCGGGATCATGTAACACTTAGATGACTAGAGGGATGTCAAATCTGAGTGGGAGTTCATTAAATAATTTGATTAGATGAACTTTATTATCATGAACAATAGTCTAAAATCTTTGCAAAATGTCTTGTAGATCAAATGGCCAACGCTCATGTCACCATGAACTTCAACGCTGCTCCTAGAGAAAACCAAGTCGAAAGATGATGGCAGCAACTATTCGGATCGGGTCCGGAACTCGAGGATCATCCTCATAGCTGCCAAGAAACAATATGTCCTAGAAGCACCGCTTAGGTGATGCACCCATCCCGTAGAACCAAGACGTTATGAACGCTTGGCAGTCACGTCTTGATGATTACTCCCTCGTTCAAAGGCGGCATGCTTTACAAATTAGAACCGGGCTCCAAAAGCGCTTTTGAGCGACACGGAGCATATAGTGAGATGTTCGAGGAGTCGACACTAGTTTTCCAAGCTCATGCCCGGTCAAGAGATATGAAGTCTCCGACAAGTTCTACAGTTGTAAGATGGAGGAAAATAGTTCACAAGTGAGCACATACTCAAAATGTCCGGGTTGCAATAAACCGCCGCATTTCATACCCATTGGACATCAACCTCCCTGACGAGGCGGTCATTGCCGTGAATCCTTCGCCGCCCCACCGAGCTACAAGAGCTTTGTGATGAACTACAATATGCGGGGATGGTGAAAACTATTCCTGAAGTATTTTCAATGCTCAAGTCACAGAGGTAGAAATCAAGAAGGAGCACCAAGTGTTGATGGTCAATAAAACCACTAAGTTCAAGAAGGGCAAGGGAAAGAAGAACTTCAAGAAGGACGGCAAAGGATGTTGCCGCCGCAAGTCAGCTTGCCGGAAGAAGTCAAAGAATGGACCCAAGCCCGAGACTGAGTGCTTTTATTGCAAAGGAAGGGTCACCGAAGCGGAACTTCCCCAAATATTTAGCGTACAAGAAGGCCGACAACACTAAAGGTATATTTGATATACATGTAATTGATGTGTACCTTACCGGTACTAAGTAGTAACTCACAGGTATTTGATACCTGAGCCGTTGCTCATATATGTAAATCACAGCAGGAGCTGCTGAATAAACGGAGATCATGGCGAAGGGCGACGAGGTGACGATGCGCTGCCGGGAATGGTTCCAAGGTCGATGTGATCGCCGTCAAGACGCTACCTCTACATTTACCTACGGGATTAGTTTTAAACCTCAATAATTGTTATTTAGTGCCAAGTTTGAGCATGAACATTGTATCGTGGATCTCGTTTAATATGAGATGGCTACTCATTTAAATCTGAGAATAATGGTTGTTCTATTTATATGAGAGAAATGTTTTATGGTCATGCTCCGATGGTCAATGGTTTATTCTTAATGAATCTCGAACGTAATGTTACACATGTTCATAGTGTGAATACCAAAAGATGTAAAGTTGATAACGATAGTCCCACATACTTGTGGCACTTTGCCTTTGGTCACAGGGGTGTCAAGCGCATGAAGAAGCTCCATGCTGATGGACTTTTAGAGTCTCTCGATTATGAATCATTTGACACATGCGAACCATGCGTCATGGGCAAGATGACCAAGACTCCGTTCTCCGGAACAATGGAGCGAACAACCAACTTATTGGAAATCATACATACCGATGTATGCGGTCCAAAGGAGTGTTGAGGCTCATGGAGGATATCGTTATGTTCTCACTCTCACAGATGACTTGAGTAGATATGGGTATGTCTACTTGATGAAACACAAGTCTGAGACCTTTGAAAAGTTCAAGGAATTTCAGAATGAAGTAGAGAATCAACGTGACCGAAATATAAAATTCTTACGATCGGATCGTGGAGGAGAATATTTGAGTCACGAATTTGGTACACACTTAAGAAAATGTGGAATCGTGTCACAACTCACGCCGCCTAGAACACCTCAAATAACGGTGTGTCCGAACGTCGTGTCGCACTCTATTGGATATGGTGCGATCTATGATGTCTCTTCTTGATTTACCGCTATCATTTTGGGGATACGCTCTAGAACAAATGCCTACATTCACTTTAAATAGGGCACCGCCTAAATCCGTTGAGACGACACCGTATGAGTTATGGTTTGGGAAGAAACCTAAGTCGCTGCTTTCTAAAAGTTTGGGGATGCGATGCTTATGTCAAGAAACTTCAACCCGAAAAGCTCGAACCCAAGCTCGGAAAAATGCGTCTTCATAGGATACCCTAAGGAAACCATTGGGTATACCTTCTACCTTAGATCCGAAGGCAAGATCTTTGTTGCCAAGAACGGATCCTTTCGGAAAAAGAGTTTCTCTCGAAAGGAGTAAGTGGGAGGAAAGTAGAACTTCGATGAAGTACTATCTCTTGAACCGGAAAGTAGTGCATTTCGGGAAAATGTTCTGTGGTGCCTACACCGATCGGAGAGGAAATTAATGATGATGATCAAGGTACTTGAGATCAAGTTGCTACCGAACTTCGTGGGTCCACTAGGACACGTTCCGCACTGCAGTGGTAATGCGACAACCCATCACGGAAATCATGGTGTTAGACAACGGTGAACCTTCGAACTATGAAGAAGCGATGGCGGGCCCAGATTCCAACAAATGGCTTGAAGCCATGCAATCCGAGATAGGATCCATGTACGAAAACGAAGTATGGACTTTAACAGACTTGCCGATGATCGGCGCAGCGATAGAAAACAAATGGATCTTTAAGAAGAAGACGGACGCGGATGATAATGTTACCATCTATAAAGCTCGACTTGTCGCTAAGGGTTATCGACAAGTTCAAGGGATTGACTACGATGAGACTTTCTCTCCGTGAGCGAAGCTTAAGTCCGTCCGAATCATGTTAGCAATTGCCGCATACTATGATTATGAGATATGGCGGATGGGCGTCAAAACGGCATTCCTTAACGGTTACCTTAAGGAAGAGTTGTATATGATGCAGCCGGAAGGTTTTGTCGATCCTAAGAATGCGAACAAGGTATGCAAGCTCCAGCGATCCATTTATGGGCTGGTGCAAGCATCTCGGAGTTGGAACATTCGCTTTGATGAGATGATCAAAGCGTTTGGGTTTATCTTGAGACTTATGGAGAAGCTGCGTTTACAAGAAAGTGAGTGGGAGCTCAGTAGCATTTCTCATATTATATGTAGATGACATACTTTTGATGGGAAATGATATAGAACTTTTGGACAGCATTAAGGCCTACTTGAATAAGAGTTTTTCAATGAAGGACCTTGGAGAAGCTGCTTACATATTAGGCATCAAAATCTATAGGGATAGATCGAGACGCCTCATAGGTCTTTCACAAAGCACATACCTTGATAAGATTTTGAAGAAGTTCAAAATGGATCAGTCCAAGAAAGGGTTCTTGCTGTTTTGCAAGGTGTGAAATTGAGCTCAGCTCAATGCCCCACTCACGCAAAAGATAAAGAAGAGATGAGTGTCATCCCCTATGCCTCGACCATAGGATCTATTATGTATGCCATGTTGTGTACGGAGACTGATGTAAACCTTGCCGTAAGTTTGGTAGGAAGGTACCAAAGTAATCCCGCAAGGAACACCGGACAAATGCGGTCAAGAATATCTGAAGTACACGAAAAGGACAAAGGACATGTTTCTCATTTATGGAGGTGACGAAGAGCTCGTCAGTAAAGGGTTACGTCGACGCTTAGCTTCGACACGGTCTGGATGACTCAAAGTCACAAACCGGATACGTGTATATGTTGAATGATGGAGCGATGGTAGTGCGGTGCACCAAGCAGAGCGTCGTGGCGGGATCTACATGTGAAGCGGAGTACATGGCAGCCTCGGAGGTAGCACATGAAGCAATTTGGGTGAAGGAGTTCATCACCGACCTAGGAGTCATACCCAATGCGTCGGAGCCGATCAGACTCTTCTGTGACAACACTGGAGCTATTGCACTTGCCAAGGAGCCCAGGTTTCACAAGAAGAATAGGCACATCAAGCGTCGCTTCAACTCCATTCGTGAAAATGTTCAAGATGGGGACATAGAAATTTGCACAGTGCATACGGATGCGAATGTCGCAGATCCGTTGACTAAACCTCTTCCATGAGCAAAACATGATCAACACGTAACTCTATGGGTGTTCGATTCATCACAATGTAACTAGATTATTGACTCTAGAGCAAGTGGGAGACTGTTGGAAATATGCCCTAGAGGCAATAATAAAAGTATTATTATTATATTTTCTTGTTCATGATAATTGTCTTTCATTCATGCTATAATTGTATTATCCGGAAATCGTAATACACGTGTGAATACATAGACCACAATATGTCCCTAGTGAGCCTCTAGTTGACTAGCTCGTTGATCAGCAGATAGTCATGGTTTCTGACTATGGACATTGGATGTCGTTGATAACGGGATCACATCATTAGGAGAATGATGTGATGGACAAGACCCAATCCTAAGCATAGCACAAGATCGTGTAGTTCGCTTTTGCTAGAGCTTTTCCAATGTCAAGTATCTCTTCCTTAGACCATGAGATCGTGTAACTCCCGGACACCGTAGGAGTGCTTTGGGTGTACCAAAGCGTCACAACGAATCTGGGTGACTATAAAGGTGCATTACAGGTATCTCCGAAAGTGTCTGCATTGGGTTGACACGGATTGAGACTGGATTTGTCCTCCGTTATGACGGAGAGGTATCACCGGGCCCACTCGGTAGTGCATCATCATAATGAGCTCAAAGTGACCAAGTGTTTGGTCACGGGATCATGCATGCTAAGATGAGTAAAGTGACTTGCGGTAACGAGATTGAACGAGGTATTGGGATACCGACGATCGAATCTCGGGCACGGAAAATACCGGTTGACAAAGGGACTTGTATGCGGGGGTGTTTGGATCCTCGACATCGTGGTTCGTCCGATGAGGGCATCGAGGCATGGGAACCAACATGGGTATCCAGATCCCGATGTTGGTTATTGCCCGAGAGCCGTCTCGCCATGTTCTGCATGTCTCCCGAACCCGTGAGGGTCTACACACTAAGGTTCGGTGGCGCTTAGGGTTGTATGAATATGAGTATGCAGCAAACCGAATGTTGTTCGAGTCCCGGATGAGATCCCGGACGTCACGAGGAGTTCCTAATGGTCCTGAGGTAAAGATTTATATATGGGAAGTCTTATTTTGGTCGGAAAAAGTTTGGCGCGTTATCATTGTATCTTAGGGAGTGCGAAAGGGGTCCGGGGTCCACCAGTCCACCTGCCTGGGGACATGGGCTGTAGGGTGCGCCTTGGCCTATATGGGCCAAGGGCACCAGCCCCAAGAGGCCCATGCGCCAAGGAGACAAGGAGAGGGAGAGTCCTAAGAGGGAAGGCACCTCCGAGGTGCCTTGGGAGGATGGACTCCTCCCCCTTTGGCCGCACACCTTCCTTGGAGGAAGGGGCAAGGCTGCCCCCTCTCTCTTGCACCTATATAAAGGGAGGGAGGGAGGGGCAACCGTGCCTCTCAAGGCTTGGCGCCTCCTCCTTCCCTGCTACACCTCCTCCTCCTCCCGTAGTTGCTTAGCGAAGCCTCGCCGAGTTCTCGCTGCATCCACCACCACGCCGTCGGTCAGCTTTGGATCATCATCAAACTCTCCTTCCCCTTGCTTGGATCAAGAAGGAGGAGACGTCATCCGCTTCCGCACGTGTGTTGAGCAGCGGAGGTGCTGTCCATTCTCAGCACTAGGTCATCGGTGATCTGAATCACGTGAAAGTACGACTCCATCATCCCCATTCCATTGAACGCTTCCGCACGCGATCTACAAGTGGTATGTAGATGCAATCACTCTCCCATGACTCGTTGCTAGATGAACTCATAGATGGATCTTGGTGAAACCGTAGGAAAAAATTTAATTTTCTGCAACGTTCCCCAACAGTTTTCGGGTCGCACGTCTTGTCGTCACGCGGTCTCGCTCGACCCGTTCTTCTTCAATGCGGGGGTGGAGCAGTGATGGAGAGGCCGTTGTTGATTGAGGAGGAGTAGGCGGTGGAGGAAGCGGAGCTACCGGCGAGCTGCGGTAGGAGGCGAGCTGCGCGTAGGAGCGAGGCCATGCTATGGAGGGCGGAGTGTCAGATTCAGATAGAGTAACTGAACCACACAAATCTTAGCTACTTTTATGGATACATTTTTAGTTCGAGTGTGATACGAGAGGCACCTATGGCCAACCAGGAACACTGACGGCTAAGGGGGGGGACCCTAATACAAGAGAGATAGCAAGAGGGTCATAGAAACGCGGCTTATAGCCTTACAACTTGGAGGAAAAAGAAGGGAAAAAGCAAATGGAGTGGTTGGCTCTCAGAAGGCTTGCTTTAAAAGCCATCAGCGACAGCGACGCGATCGCGGCTTGTTAGATGCGAATCTGGACGCCATCGTGGTCTTCATAGCTTGCGAGGCGGTACAAAGACATGTGGACCGTTAGATCGGCAGGTGACGACAAAGTGAGCTTTCACAACGTGATTGTCTCGTTCAAACTTAACTAAATTGACGATGTAGTGTTAAATTCTTCAGAGAACACATACTTGGGTCCCGACAACTCCCCCAATTCAGACCAAACTTGTCCTTGGGGCTGAAAATTAGGGAATACTTTCTAAATAAATGTTACATCTTCCCAAGTAGCTTGTTCAGTGGGTAAGTTGCTCCATTTGGTCAGCCATCAAGCAACAGGTATGTTGATGTTGCCTTGAGCTCTAGGGAATGAGTTTGCACTCAAGTAGAAGTTCAGGTTCCATAAGAATAGTGCCACTGTGGTTGACAAGGGCACTTGGATTAGGAATAGCTGAGGTCCAACATGTTTTTCAAGCTGGTCGATGTGAAAAGTGTCAATGTAAGCTTGTAGTAATTAGGGAGTAGAAGTTTGTAAGAGACATTTCACCCTCTAAAGAACCCTAAAAGGGCCATAAAATATGGTGTGTAGTTTTAAACCCTTGTGTATCTGAATGTTGTATGCATGTGAAGGCTGCATTTGAGGTATACCATGTCACCAACAGCTAAAGTCCTCTCAGTTCTTTTCTTATCAGCATAATGCTTCATTCTGGCATGTGTTGTTTGTAAGTTCTCTTTGATATGGGTTGTTGTTTGTTCTGCAGCCATGACAGAAGGGAAATCGGTAGTTTGGTCCATAGGGTAGAGAGGCGGCTTGACCCGGAAAGAGTAGGAGGCATGTTGTACAAAGCTTGGAAAAGGAGTGATCTTGAGGGATGTATGGTAACTTGTGTTATACCACCACTTTCGACTAAGGACAACCCGGTGCAAACATTTCTTGGATTGGATGAAAGCCATGCGCCAATTATTTTTCAAGCATTCATTTACCCTTTTAGTTTGGCCATCGGTGTGGGTGATGTGAAGTATTCATATAAACTTTAATGCACAATTTCTTGAAGAGATCTTACTTGGAACAACTTGTGAATATCGTGTCTCTATCATTAACAATCATAGAAGGAGGCCATTCAACAGAAATGTTGTTGATAAAAGCCCTAGCAATAGTCTTGCCGATAAAGTAATAGGGTGTTTCATAGGAATGAAATGGTTGCATTTAGTGAATTTGTCCACAACTACCAAGATCATGTCCTTATTATTGGAAGTGGGAAGACCTTCCACAAAATCCATAATGATGTGGCACCAAGAAAGAATCGGGGACAAGAAGAGGTTGCAAGAACTTCGAGGTACTTGCGATTGCTCAACTTTATTAATTTGGCAAGTAGGGCATTGCTTGATGTAGTCCATAATAAATTGTTTCATTCTGGCCAAAGGAACAGAAGTTTCACTCTACGATATGTAGCTCTATGACCGAGTGACCACCCAATTCAAAATTATGTAATGTCATAATAGTTTAGTACCCAGAGTGTTGTTAGCTCCAATGACAACTCTATTTTTGCACCTGATTATTCCTAGTTGCAAAGTGTGATTAGGAACAGAACCAGGACTTGTGGACTGATAATCCCCAAGTGCAGGGAATCATCGTAGCAATTCCCAATGGTGGAAGTGATAAGTATGGAGTGTCGAACCCACAAGGAGCTAAAAGTAAGATCAATATTCTCTCAAGTCCTATTCGCCACTGATACGACTCTACGTACACCGAGTGTTTGCTTCCAACTAGAAACGAGAAATAAAACTACGTTGTGGGTATGAAGAGGATAACTTTGCATGATATCGGAGTGCTAAAATATAAAAGTAGGTGCTATTATTAAACTTAGAATATATTACTAAATATTATAAATAGCGAGTGTGGAATAATGATGGGTCGGAATGTGCGGAATTGTCCTTGGAAATTGTTAACAAGACCTGTATTCGTCAGTGATATTTCATATGAGGGAGAGGCATAAGCTAACATAATTTCTCTTCTTGGATCATATGCACTTATGATTGGAACTCTAGCAAGCATCCTCCACTACTAAAGATCATTAAGGTAAAACCCAACCATAGCATTAGCATATCAAGTCCCCGTTATCCCATACGCCACAACCCCCTTACTCGGGTTTATGCTTCTGTCACTCAAGCAACCCACTATAAGCGAATCATGAACGTATTGCAACACCCTACAACGGGAATCCTCACGCTTGCGCGACACGGAGGGCATCATAGGACAACACCAAAATAAAACATACAACTCGTACCAATCTAGATCATCAATCAACCCAAAGACAAAGGATATGTACTCAAAACATCATAGGATGGCAACACATCATTGGATCATAATATGTGGCATAAAGCACCATGTTCAAGTAGGGATTACAGCGGGGTGCGGGAGAGTGGACCGCGTAAAAGAATGAGGATGGTGAGGATGATGGTGATGTTGATGAAGACGATCACCGCGGCGATGATTCCCCTCCCGATGGCACACCGGCGCCATCGAAAGAGAGAAGGAGAGGTTCTCCCCCTTGTGTTTCCTCCTCTATGGCCTCCCCCCTAGATGGGGAGAGGTTCTCCCTCTGGTCCGTGGCCTTCATGGCGATGATGGCCCCTCCGGGATCCCCCTCCATGGCCTCCGGTGATGATGGCCCCCTCCGACAGGGTGCCAGAGAGGGCCTAGATTGATTTCTCGTGGCTACAGAGCCTTGCAGTGGCGGAACTTCCGATCTAGGTTATTTTCTGGAGGTTTCTGTATTTATAGGAGAGGATGGCGTCGAGAACAAGTCAGGGGGTCCCCGAGGCGGCCACGAGATAGGGGCGCGCCCCCACCCTCGTGGGGCCCACGGGACTCCCCTCCGGTAGATTTTTGTTCCAGTATTTTTTATATTTTTCAGAAAAAAATCTCAGTTGATTTTCATCGCATTCCGAGAACTTTTATTTCTGCACAAAAACACCACCACGGTAGTTCTGCTGAAAACATCATCAGTCCGGGTTAGTTCTGATCCAATCATACCAAAATCATATAAAACTATTGTAAACATGGCATGAATACTTCATAAATTATAGATACGTTGGAGCGATCGAAGCATCCCCAAGCTTAATTCCTGCTCGTCCTCGAAAGGGTAAATGATAAAAGAAATAATTTATGAAGTGTGAATGCTAGCAAGTGCATAAGTTTGATCAATGATAGTTCCAATAACTTTTTCTAGCATCATTATATATCATAACAGTAGCTCAACTCATGAAACTTCTCATGATCAAGTAACAAGCTATTCACATGTTAAAGTATAGATCATAAACTTTCTTGAAAACCAACAAACTGTGCTCTTAGTCATCAAACAATTGCAATTCATCTTATTTTCGGGAAGGGTCTATGTAAGAGCTTTGATTCAGGAAACTCCACATACTCAACTATCATTTAATCTTTCACAATTTCTAACACTCACGTGATATTTGTGGGTTCAAAGCTTTAATCGGACACATAGAAAGATAGGGGCTTATAGTTTTGCCTCCCAACCTTTTACCTCAAGGGTAATGTCAACAATAATAGTTCATGATAACTTACATCCGATTGGATATATATATCAGGATCTTTCCAACACAATGTGCTTGCCAAAGGATAAAATGTAAAAAAGGAAAGGTGAAGATCACCATGACTCTTGTATAAAATATAAGACAAGAATAAAAGATAGGCCCTTCGCAGCGGGAAGCAGAGGTTGTCATGTGCTTTTATAGTTGGATGCACAAAATCTTAATGTGAAAGAATGTCACTTTATATTGCCACTTGTGATAGGGACTTTTATTATGCAGTCCATTGCTTTTATTGCTTCCATATCACAAGATCGTATAAAGCTTATTTTCTTCACACTAATAGATCATACATATTTAGAGAGCAATTTTTTATTGCATGCAACAGTGACAACTTACTTGAAGGATCTTATTCAATCCATAGGTGGATATGGTGGACTCTCATGGCAAAACCGGGTTTAAGGATATTCAGAAGCACAAGTAGTATCTCTACTTGGTGCAAAGAATTTGGCTAGCATGAGGGGGAAAGGCAAGCTCAGCATGTTGGATGATCCATGACAATATACTTTATTTCGGATAAGAAAACATAACCCATTACATTGTCTTCCTTGTCCAACATCAACCTTTTAGTATGTCATATTTTAATAAGTGCTCACAATTACAAAAGATGTCCAAGATAGTATATTTATATGTGAAATCTCTCTTCCTTCAATATTCTTTCATGAATTGTTCAAGTGACCAATTTTGCGTTTGCTAACTTTCAAATAAGTTTACTACCTATACTTATTTTGTGTTAAGTCATTAGTCCCCATGGTATAAGCATATGAAACATATATAAATTCAGATTTATGATATTCAATTCATTCAACCATTTAATCATAGGATATACGTGAAGCACATGAGTAAATGACAAACTACTCAAAAGATATAAGTGAAGAACACTGAGTAGTCAAATAATTAACTAAGCATGGGAGGATTCTTTTCATTCAAGATTTTAGATCCAATGATTTTATTCAAACAGCAAGTAGAATTGAAAATACGCTCCAAGCAAAACACATATCATGTGAGGAATAAAAATATAGCTCAGAGTAAGGTATACCGATAGTTTTGAAGGCGAAAGAGGGATGCCTTCCTATGCATCCCCAAGCTTAGGCGCTTGAGTCTTCTTTGAATATTACCTTGGGGTGCATTGGGCATCCCCAAGCTTAGGGTATTTCCACTCCTTATTCTCCTCATATCGATATCTCACTCAAAGCTTGAAAACTTCAATCACACAAAACTTAACGGAACTTCGTGAGATACGTTAGTATGATAAAGAGTAAACCATTCACTTTGGTACTGTCAAAGACAAGGTTCATAATTGTTCTCACACAATGCCTTCTGTACCATACCATTTCTACAATTTATATTGAGAAATATAAGCCATAGAAACTAGAAAACAAGCAAATTATGCAATGAAAACAGAATCTGTCAGAAACAGAACAGTCTGTAATGATCTGAACAGCAACCATACTTATGCTACTCCAAAATTTATGAAATAAATTTGTGGACGTGAGGAATTTGTCTATTAATCTTCTGCAAAAAGAATCAATTCAAAAGCACTCCTATGTAAAAAATGGCAGCTAATCTCGTGAGCGCGAAGTTTCTGTTTTTTACAGCAAGATCACATTAACTTTCACCCAAGTCTTCCCAAAGGTCTTACTTGGCACTTTATTGAAACAAAAGCTATAAAACATGATTAATACAGTATCTTAATCATGTAAACACACAAAAACAATAAGATTAAATATTAGGTTGTCTCCCAACAAGCGCTTTTCTTTAGTGCCTTTTAGCTAGGCATGATGATTTCAATGATGCTCACGTAAAAGAAAAGAATTGAAACATAAAGAGAGCATCATGAAGAATATGACTAGCACATTTAAATCTAACCCACTTCCTATGCCTAGGTATTTTGTGAGCACATAATTTATAGGAACAAGAATCAACTAGCATAGGAAGGCAAAACAAATATAACTTCAAAACTTTAAGCACATAGAGAGGAAACTTGATATTATTGTAACTTCTACAAGCATATATTCCTCCCTCATAATATTTTTCAGTAGCATCATGAATGAATTCATCAATATAACCATCAGATAAAGCATTCTTTTCATGATCTACAAGCATAGAGAATTTTCTACTCTTCACATAAGCAAAATTCTTCTCATTCGGAATAGTGGGGTCACTAATTCCTAAAGTTGACACTCTTCCAAACCCGCTTTAGATGATAGTATTATTCATACTCAAAAAGATATAAGTGAAGTTCATGGGGCATTCTACAATTAATATAGTCTAACCAATATCCAAGCTCAAAATATATAAGTGAAGCAATACGAAGCATTCTATAAAACCATACTCAAAAGATTTAACTGAAGCGCAAAGAGCAATTCTATAAGATCATACTTAAAAGATATAAGTGAAGCACATGAAGCATGCTATAAATCAATGAAGGGCTATCTCATACTAGCATGGTTCTTAAAGAAAAACACAAAGAACACAAATCATGTGAACAAAACAAAAACCGAGGTATACCGATAATTGTCGAAGAAGAAAGATGGGATGCTAACCGGGGCATCCCCAAGCTTAGATGCTTGAGTATCCTTGGAATATTTACTTGGGGTGCCTTGGGCATCCCCAAGCTTGAACTCTTGCCTCTCTTTATTCTTCTCATATTGATAGCTCCTCGATCTTCGAACACTTCGTCCACACAAAACTTTAACAAAAACTTTGTGAGATCCGTTAGTATAATAAAGCAAATAATGGCCTTTAGGTACTGTTGCAAACTTATTCCAATTTCATATTAGAACTATATCTACTGTATTCCAACTTCACCATGGTTCATACCCCCCGGTACTACCCATTGATTCATCAAAATAAGTGATCAACATATAGAAAACAGAATCTGTCAAAAACAGGACAGTCTGTAGTAATTTGGAAGTTTAGTAAACTTCTGTAACTCCAAAAAATTCTAAAAAATATGATAATTTTAAAATTTTGTTTAGAAGTAATGTGCAAAAAGTTGCAGACCCATTTGACTTTCCACTAAAAAATGTAAATTCACGCACTACAGCCAAAGTTTCTGTTTTTGTATTGCACATAGTAAACAAGCAATCTAATCATCCTAAAACCAAAGCTTGGCACATTATTTTTATAATACAATGGAAATATACAAGGGGATAATTATTTTCAGAGAAGCTTCCATGAAATTTTTTACATTGTTTCCATGAGCATGAACACAAGTGTTCAAGGTCGACCCTCACTTCTCCAATGCATAACCTTCCAATCACTTCTCTTATTGAAAAAAAACTTTTTAGGCATGAGAGGCAAGTAAATTTTTTTAAATTTTTATTATTTTAATTTTTTTTTGTATGTTTCACCCACGACTAAGCAAAACTAAAAAGTAAAAACAAAAACTACTTAGTGAAGAAAGCAAACAAGCATACACGAAAATATCAACCCAGCGCTTATTGCTCCCGACAGCGGTGCCGGAAAGGAGCTTGATAATCCCAAGTGCAGGGAATCATCGTAGCAATTCCCAATGGTTGAAGTGATAAGTACGGAGTGTCGAACCCACAAGGAGCTATAAGATCAATATCCTCTCAAGTCCTATTTTCCACTGATACGACTCTACGTACACCGAGCGTTTGCTTCCAACTAGAAACGAGAAATAAAACTACGTTGTGGGTATGAAGAGGATAACTTTGCATGATATCGGAGAGCTAAAATATAAAAGTAGGTGTTGTTATCATAAAGTTAGAATATATTACTAAATATTATAAATACTGAGTGTGGAATAATGATGGGTCGGTGCGAAATTGTCCTAGGCAATTGTTAACAAGACCGGTAGTCATCATTGCAATTTCATATGAGGGAGAGGAATAAGCTAACATAATTTCTCTTCTTGGATCATATGCACTTATGATTGGAACTCTAGCAGGCATCCGCAACTACTAAAGATCATTAAGGTAAAACCCAACCATAGCATTAACATATCAAGTCCCCTTTATCCCATACGCCACAACCCCTTACTCGAAGTTTATGCTTCACATCACTCAAGCAACCCACTATAAGCTTAATTATGAACGATTGCAACACCCTTACAGTGGAGTCCCTCACGCTATGCTGGCTACCTGGAGGGCACCATTGGAATGCACCAAAATAAAACATACAACTTCGTACCAATCTAGATCATCAATCAACCCAAAGACAAAGGATATCTACTCAAAACATCATAGGATGGCAACACATCATTGGATCATAATATGTGGCATAAAGCACTATGTTCAAGTAGGGATTACAGCGGGGTGTGGGAGAGTGGACCGTGTAAAAGAGATGAGGATGGTGATGATGATGGTGATGTTGATGAAGACGATCACCGCGGCGATGATTCCCCTCCCGATGGCACACCGGCGCCATCAAGAGAGAGAAGGACAGGTTCTCCCCCCTTGTGCTTCCTCCTCCATGGCCTCCCCCTAGATGGGGAGAGGTTCTCCTCCGTCCTTGGCCTTCATGGCGATGATGGCCCTCCCGGGATCCCCCTCCATGGCCTCCGGTGATGATGGCCCCCCTCGTGAGGTGCCGAGAGGGCCTAGATTGATTTCTCGTGGCTACAGAGGCTTGCGACGGCGGAACTTCCGATTTGGGTTATTTTCTGGAGGTTTCTGTATTTATAGGAGAGGATGGCGTCGAGAACAAGACAGGGGGGTCCCCGAGGCGGCCACGAGATAGGGGGGCGCGCCCCCCACCCTCGTGGGGCCCACGTGACTCCCCTCCGGTAGATTTTTGTTCCAGTATTTTTTATATTTTCCAGAAAAATTCTCCGTTGATTTTCGTCGCATTCCGAGAACTTTTATTTCTGCACAAAAATAACACCATGGTAGTTCTGCTGAAAACATCGTCAGTGCGGGTTAGTTCTAATCAAATCATACCAAAATCATATAAAACTATTGTAAATATAGCATGAATACTTCATAAATTATAGATACGTTGGAGACGTATCATGGACAACTGAGTCAGTGTAACGCCTTGAATTTTGCCTCATGATAACTCAGAGTCAATAGTGTTGTTTGGACCCTTAATTGTGTGTGAGTTGGAATTTTGCTTGTTATTTGGAAATGTTCTTTTATCTTGATTGAATTTGAGTTGGATCTTTTGCTTGTTAAAAGTGCTATAGGACATCAGAAAATTCTTGTCAAATATCCATCATGCCAAGTTTGAGCTACCAAATCGTCCATTTCACATGAAGATCATCCATCTTTCTACTTCATGCAAAATCTTGTTTTGAAAATTTTGTGAAGCAAAGTTTTTGTTTTGCTTCAAATTTTTACTAGAGCCTTCCCATCCGCTTCTGACATCATCTAGTACAAGTTTCAGTAGTCAATTTGACACAACAAACTTCTAGCACCCTTGCCTAACTTATGGACATCAGGAAAATTCTTGTCTTTCTCTCATCCGTAGCCATGCATTGCCACCCAACTACTCCCAGTCGACCCAGGTCACTCAAAACTATTGTGGCAACCTCTAGGACATCTTATCCCTCCCTTGTTTATCGAATTAAAGCACCAGCAGCCAAGCATAAATGGCAATTAGTGCATTGTTTTCTTCTTGTACCCAAAACCCTTCAGGCAAAGCTTCTGCTCCTTGTCTACAGATACCAGAAGGAACCCCTCTCCTCTCCCGTCGATTACCCATGCCCTCATGTTCGCCCAGTAGGCCCACGAGTCACCCGAGCATCGTGGCAATGCCAACAGCCTAAACAGCCATGCATGAGCACGATTGTCGCTCCAAGACCCTCCAATGGTGCACGCCACCCCTGTGAGTATGCTAGACATGCTCTCTCTCCTCTCAATCTCGCAGGTGCTTGCCCGACTTTCTAAGACCGCCATTGTTGTGCTCCAGAGCATCGATTTGACCGAGATCGAACCCCGGCGTGTGGACACCCAGAGCTCGCTTCTCTCTCATTCAAATTCGTCCTCGTGGGCTCACCTCACCTCCCCTCACTTTTGTCCATCCCCACGAGCCCTCAATGCCCGAGCAAAGTCAATGGACCAAGCCCACGGTGCAATCGACACGCCTCAACGTAACTATAATTTTTTATTGTTTCATGCTATTATATTATCAAACTTGTATGCTTTATACGCAACTTTATATCATTTTGGGAACTAACCTATTAACTCAATGCCCAAAGTGCAGTTCCTATTTTGCCTATTTTATTGTTTCTCGTAAAAAAAGTACCAAACTAAGTCCAAACACGATAAAACTTTACGGTGATTTTTTGGACCGGAAGGGGCCCTAGAAGTTTCGGAGGAGGCCAGAAGACTTAGGGAGAGCCACGAGCTCAAGCAGTGCGCCCAGGCACTACCGAGCTTCTAGGCCCCACGTAGCTCCATTCGACCTAATTTCACCTCATCCCAAAACCACTGTGATTGAGAACCAAACTATTATTCCTCCACCGCAAGCTTACGCTCTTAGTAATCCCATCCGGAGGCCTTCGTGATCACGGAGGGGAAATCGATGACAGAGGGCTTCTATGTCAACCTTGCTGCACCTCCGATGATGTGTGACTTGTTTACCACAGACCTACGGGTCCATAGTGATTAGCTAGATGGCTTCTTCTCTCTCTTTGATCTTCAATACAATGTTCTCCTCGGAGTTCTATTCAATGTAATCTTATTTTGTGATGTGTTTGTTGGGATCCGATGAATTGTGGGTTTGTGATTGGATTATTCATTAAAAGTAATTGGATCTTTTCTGAACTTTATTATGTGTGAATGTTATAGCTATGTAATGAATTGATCTATCCAATTGATTTGGCCAACTAGATTGATTTATTTTTAGTGGAAGTGGTGCATAGTAGTATGCTCATTTTGCGGTGGCCTCACCTCGTGATGTAAGAGGTAGCAAGACACGATCATATTGTTCTGCTAAGGAGAAAACGACGGGTTTAATCATATTACTTGGTTTTTCATGTCTACATTATGTCATCTTGCTTAAAGCGTTACTATCGCTTTGTCATGAACTTAACGCCATAGATGCATCTTGGATAGCTACGATTGGTGGAGTAATAGTAGTAGATGCAGGCAGGAGTCGGTCTACTTGTCATGAACGTAATGCCTATATACATGATCATGCCATGAATAAACGTCATAACTATGTGTTTTCTATCAATTGCCCAACAGTAATTTGTCTACCCATTGTATGCTATTTTTATGAGAAAGAGGCCTCTAGTGAAAATTATGGCCCTGTGTCTATTTTAATCATATTACAAAAACCAAAAATACCTTGCTACAATTTATTTCTTCTATTTTACTTTACAATTTACCTATCACCTATTACCATATTTGATCCTTGCAATTAACGAGTACAAGGGGATTGACAACCCTCTTGTCCGCGTTGGGTGCAAGTATTTGCTCCTGTGTGTAGGTATTGTCAAAAGTTGTTTGCATGAATCTCCTATTGATTCAGTAACCTTGGTTCTCTACTGGGGGAAATACTATCCGCTACTATATTGCTTCAACCTTCCTCTTCGGGGAAAATCTCAACGCAGCTCACAAGTAGCATGCACCAACGAATTGGCTATATAAGGCACCCCCAACCCCTTCCGAGCTTCTCTGTTGCCCCTACTCCTTCCCAATAGTGTTGAGGCAAAAAAAATCCTCCTCGCGCATTCACCAGGGACTTGAGTTCGAGCTCGGCATCATCGCCTCGGATCACCATCAACTCCGTCGGTATAGGCCGCCATTCTTCCTCATTTCTTCTTCTCTAGACTTCCGCCGACTATGTAGAACTCACACTATCGTTTTGCTCATGTGTCTGTGCCCAAGTCATCAATTTTATCATCGCTTTCACCGCTTTAGGCTGGCTCGCCATCGTAGATGTCGCTGCCTCCGATGACTCCTCAAACACCATCCGACGTGACATGATCCTCGAGCACGGTAGTGTGTCGCACGTCTCTGAAGGTGGGCTAGATCGCCGGCATGAGCGTCGCCCGCCTCGCCTCTTCCATTGGGCTCGAGGAGGAAGACAAACCCGACAGGCAAGCCCAATTTATCAGGGTCTCCTCACGTTCGAGTCAGACGTGCTCTGGCCGTGGTATGCTTTTCCCTCGAGGAAGCGTATTTGCTACGAGGCACCTCCGATGTCATCGCCTCGGCGCATGGCTGAGCGACTAGGCTAGGCCAAGTGTGTTTTGCCGCTTGTTACGCCTAATGTGCGCCTTTGCTCACCAGATCCGGTGCTAAGGCCCATCAAAGGTTGACGGCCTTTTCTTATTATTTTATACAGAAGCATAAATCAATTATATATTATTCATTTCAATTTCAATTATAGTTATTCAACTTCCTACATGCTCCTAAAATCATGATCTATCCATTAGAGTCGGATGCACAATTTTCCATGTGAATTTCTTGTAAAATCGACATTTAGCAAACCTATTTTCTTGCATATGAAGTCAGTCTTTGGAAACTCCTGGCATAGTCATTTGAGCTCCAAATGAGTTGACTCAAATTCCTAGATGTTTATAAATCATTCTCTAATTATTAGAACATAGTGAATTTTTTTCCTATTCATAGTTTCTGTTCGACCCATTAAATAGTCTATTCTTCATATATGTCAACTTCGAAAAGACCTAGAATATTCTTTTGAACTCCAAACCAATTCCTAATTGTTTCTAAAATCACAACCTATTTAATGGGTGCCTTCACTCATTTTTATAGAAGCTTTTCCGTTTATTCATTATCATTGTCATTTCCTCCTTTAATCCATCTTTAGTGAATTGAACAAAAATCTCTAGAGCTATAAAACCAATAGTTTCCCTTTGGTTATTTTTCACATAACCGGAGAAGTCCCAAAAAGTGAAGTTTACGCTTTGTTGTGATGCTTATTTTGTTTTGCTTGACGTTAGATAATGGCGTAGAAGAAGGATTTGGAGGAGGACCAAAAGAGTTTGAAGACTTTCTTGAGCTAGGAAAGCAACCCTTATCATGCGCTGTGTCGCTAGACACATCAGCCTTTGTGGCCTCCCCATGATTCCCTTTTGTGTGGCTTTTGGACCACTCTTGGACATTTTCTATGAATTTTCTTGGAACCTTTTCGTGAAACTCCCTGAAATTACATGGTTCACAAAAAATAGACTTTCGAAGGATCATTAGCAGGTTAGTCCTCAAAAGCATAAATAATTATCGAAGTAACATTCAAATATCCAATCAAACTTCAAAAGGAGTCATTATGTACAAGCATTAGATAATTATGTCTTACCACTTGAACAAGTGATGTCTCTACCCAACCTCCACATTGGTGCTAGATACAGACCACATCGGGACGCCTACTACTAAGTTTACATGGAGGAAGCAATAGTTCACTACACGATACATGATAAGTGAGCTCTAGTGAATTGGCCTTCGAGGTGAATGACTTCAATATAGTCATCCTGCCTTGTGTTGTCCTCAATAGATTCCTCTGGATCCTTGGATAAAAACTCCGAAGGGTTCTCCTTGGAGTTTTCAAAGGGATCCTCGGTGTCAAAGAAGAAAGACAACAACATGGTGTTGTTCAAAGGCACTTAGCTCGCGAATGAATGGCGGTGAAGTGGCAAAGGTGTTCTTATGCAATTGTGAGTCGGCGAAATGGGCCAAGTGAAGGCTCTTGGGTTGCTATATTGATGTCATGCACTGATAGGCATGTTATGTTTAGTGTAGTGTTGTTGCCTCCTAACGACTATCTAGTGGCGGAGCCACACTAAGCAAAAATGAGTTCATGGCCCACCGAGCCTAGGAGCAAACATCGAAGAGTGAGCGTAAAACTAGGTTTTGATGACAAAAAATGTGCTTATCCATTATCATGGCTCGCCCATCATTTGTTTCTCCACTACGACCGCCCCGAACACTTGAAACGATGGATCTTACATTGGTACATATTAAACCATGGCAAGTCTCGTACAACCCTTAACAAAGTGGCAAATAACCTTTTTTGAGCAATTGTGTAGTGGACAAGCTGTGCAACCATTGGATCATTCTCGCTAAGGGGCCTAGGGATTATGTTGACTTTCTTGGACCATATACTAGATCAGCTTGAGTTGAGAGGTAGAGGTAAGTTCACTGATTTATCTCCAGATAGGCATAACGAAGATGACTAATAGATTCACATGCTGAAAGTTGGATGACCATGGACAATGTCGTAAATGTAGTGGCCCCTAAAATAGTAAGAAGGGAACGATCAATGTACAGTGAAAAAAAATCATATACCAATGTAATGCATGAGCAGGCACATCCCCTTCGTCTCAAATCACCATGTTCAGTGGTTTTGGAGGTGCTTGTACCTCTAGGCTACCCATAATCTTTTTTTAAACGGAAGCTTTTATTGATTCTTCACCGTGTATCTAGATGGTACAATCACAAAAGAGTTTGACCTCCAACCTCCGCGTCAGAGTAGCACAAATTCACAGGGCAAATGATACACCACAAAAAAAATATGGTAACAATTTAGTTACTACAACAATAAGGGAGAACACACTTATAGTGCCCACTGGAAGGCTCATGATGCCAAAATATAGAGATCATGCCGCCGCTGCCACATTGGAAGAGCATGCCTGACAACTCGCTATAGTTGAGCGCATGCCATCATCACCAACTCTGGTCTTCCCTTTGCCAACCATTTGAAGTATGGAGACCATGTGAATACAAATGCATAACCCACACATGCTAATTTATACTTTTTAGCAATAGCAATACCATTACAGCTAAGCCATATGAACTAACATAAGAACTTGCCCCAACCATGATGAAAACACGCAACATATTTCTTAGCCCCCTCAACCAGTTACCATACATAGTAGAACCTCCTCAAGATGGTCGTAAGTTGGATGCCACCTAGACAATATAGATTACCCGTGCCTACTAGTAATCGTATGTAAGGTTTGATGTTTTCATTATCTTTTCAGAGTTGACAATCTTGATACTCTTCGTATGTGGTATTTATTTGAACAGAGAAATAAATTAGTTCAAAACTAGTGTGTTCATCTCTCATCTCCCACATTTCTCCAAAGAACTACGACTAGGGTTTTCCCCTAAGTGATACTACTGTTGGTTCCCTTCACCTCTAGATGCCTTCCGCTGCAAGCGGTGGCGAACCATGATTCGGGGTTGACCATGTTTGGGTTGGCCTTCCCTGGCTAGGGCTTAGTCTAGGTGTATGGTCGGCGATGATGAGGTGGAATAAGTTATCCTCGTCATGTCCTTGTTCCGACAATTTTGATTGGTGTAAGTTGGTTGCGTGTAAAGCTTCAGTCAGGGTCAAATCTTGGACCATGTTTCGTCTAGGTGGTCTTGGACATCGTCGTTTACCGGAGTGGACGCCAACGGTCTATGCGTTGACTTTTTTTGGCTTATTTCTTCACCGAGCGATGCACGCCCAGCTTTGACTTTGTCGGGAAGCTAGCGAGGGAAGGCCTCCCTTGAGATGAGTGTCTAGCCCCTTCGTGGCCTTCTTCTCTGGGACGGCGATTAGATCTCTAGTAGGTTGACTACGGTTTTTTTTTGGCTCTGACTGACGCCAGGTCGTTGCATCAATAATGTTATCACCGTCCCGAAGATCCAGAGCGACATCAAGGTTTGCTCACATCACGCCACCACCAAATGCAGGAGGAAGACAACATGGATGTACGACAAGACCTTCTTTTTCCTGTTTTTGTAAAAATGGTCTCTTTCTTTGAGGGATTTGTAAAAATGGTCTTATAAGAGTTGGAGATTTTTTTTAAATAAATGGTCTTATAAATGGCCTTTGGCATGAGAAAACAAAATTAGGCATATTTGCCTCCACTCCATCAGAAAAATCCATCTCCGGTTAACTGAAACCGTCCGTTGTTCCGCGTGAAGCCGGAGCGGAACACCAGCCGACCACGCTCCCGAAAGGAACAAAAAGACGGCGACGGAAGCTCCAAGCTGCTCCCGGACCACTGCGGCGGTAGAAGCCACTGCGGTAGCCGTCACCGCACTTGCGGGGAGAACACTCGCACGCGGAGGGAGACGCCTCCACTCCAATGGCGGTGATCACCGCGCCGCCGCCGCATCCTCCCCTTGCCGTATTCGCCGCCGCGCCCTGCCACGGAGTGCGCTTCCGCCGCGCTCCACTCATCCGCATGGCGGCCTCCTCCTCATCGTCTTCGCCTTCGTTCTCCTCGCTGTCCTCCTCTTCCTCCTACGGAGGTGGTGGGGCGGGCCGGGGAGGGGCGAGATCCACCACGTCTCGCCGCCTCCCCCGCCCTCCATGCCCACCGGGGCGCCCGTGTACGTCACGCTCCCGGTTGACTCCGTGGGTGCAGGGGGCGCGTGGCGCGGAGGCGGGCCATGGCGGCTTGCTCGCCGCGCTGGCGAGCGCCGGGGTGACAGGGGTGGCGGTGGAGCTGTGGTGGGGCGTCGTAGAGCGCGGGGGCCCGGGAGTACGACTGGGCGGGGTACCTCGACCTCGCCGCCATGGCGAGGCGCTGCGGCTCCGCGTGCGTGCCATCCTCGCCTTCCACCAGTGCGGCGCCGGGCCACAAGACTCATTCTGGTGCGTCCCGCTTCTCCCCTCTGCTCTAAGCATGCCTATTTGTTTCCTTTTCTCTTGGGTTTTCCACATGTATATGCGTGTGAGCCGAACATCTTTGCTGCCAAATGTAAATGAATTGACATTTGTGGGGGTTTAGAGACACAATGGTGAAGCTCTCCTGGTAAATGTCTAGGGAGAAGGCTGCATTTTAAACCATTTCGTCGGCCTTTATGAGTACCATCGTGGTTGAGGTCTATGGAATTTAAGTAGATCAGTGCAATGTATGATCACAAGAGTGCGCCAGATCTGAAAGTTTGAATGCTGCAACCAAATCAGAGACTTATTTTGTGGTTTGTGCAAGTGTTTTATGTGATGTATCAGTTGAAGTGGGAGTATACCTTTTTTCCGAGAACATATGAGTAGAGCTTTCCAGATTTAGATATGACGCTAGGTGAAAGGAAGGAAACAACTTAAAATAAGTCATCTCACAGGAGCTGGAGTTTTGTCATAACAGCAGAGTCATGGAGGTGTTGAATGGAAAGGCCGAAAGGCATTGAGGATGTGATCGTAACCTAACATGCTTAAATGTAAATAACTAAATATTTACATGTTGAGTAAAATTATGCTTTTTTTGGATTCAGTAATCTCTGATAGCCACGACTTAGCATTTCGTTTCAATACATGAACATACCTGTTGCAAGTACTGAAGAAGTATTTAATCCTGTTTGTGCCATTTTATACCATGTTCAAGAGATGGGAATTTGACCAAGATGAAGTGATACTTTACAGTTTTTCTTTTCAAACATGACATGCAATTAATTGCCCTGCAAAACATTAAATTTATCTCCATACAAGTGTCATTATGGTTAATGACATATTAATTTAGGAAGCTATGTGTGCCTGTCTTAGTTGTCTCAATGTTCTATTGTTCACTGTGGACCTTAACTCTATGTATAGCTACTATTTCAAAGAATAGTATGTGGCGTGCAAGCAGCCAACCTAGCACTTCAGCTTATGCAAATGCTTATATGGCAACATATGCAGATTTTCTATATATAGAGAGAACAAGATGCAATCTTTAGTTTTTACATGTAACATAGTTATGTCAAGTATTTCACCATATTTAAATGATCGTTCTGTAATGCCCAGACTGTCACAACAGCAAAATGATTCAATTGAATGCCAACTCTGTCACCACAACAGACGGAACTTACATAAATTCCTATACACTTTTGGTAGGAGACAGTGGGAAAATTTCCTACAGCTTTATTAACAAAAAGAATATGTACAAAGAGTCCTACATTGGAATGATACTAGTATAAGAGAGACTTTTTGAAAAAATATTTACAGGTTTGGTAGCCAGGCCAGCAAGGCCTCAGCATATTTCTTTTTGGCCCTATGACTAACCATGATCATCTCATGCTTATACGTTTGATGCCACTTCTCAAAAGTCAGGGCTTCATTGTCAAAAACTTTTGCATTTCTTACCACCCAGATGCTCCAAGAGGCAATGGTGATAATTTCAATGAAAAAGGCAACCTGAAGTTTAGCCCTGGACTGCCCCTGGTTCCTTCCCTTTCCGCTTCTGTTACTCCTGGGCTCAAACCACAACATAAATCCAACTGGAATTCAGGGAGGTCCTTCCTCATAGAAGTCATGCAGCAGCACTTCAAGCTAGAAATAGGGCTGGCAACGATGTCAACTTCTCATACAGTTGAAACTAGCCCCTTCTCCCCTCTCTGCAATATCTGCAGTTGACAATGGCAGAAAGACCAGCCTCATATGCCCAGTTCACATCTCAGACACGCTCCCAGGCAGTGTGTTATTACTAGATGATCCTTCCAGACATCCAAGCTGCCTGGTACACGTAGGTGACTTCCCACTGGACTCTATTGCTGCTGCAATGATCACACTCTCTTTACAGCATCCAGCAGGGCAGCTATTTGAAGAAAAATAAAGGTTGTGGATTTTACACAGGTGCAGAAAAGGTCTGACAAACCAGATGTAAATGGCTGGACTTTTTGCTCAGTAGGCAGTAGACAGCTTCCCAGCTCAACACAATTCTGCCGGAAATTTATCCTGATGCTCATCCAGGCACCCCTGACCGGAATGAAGCCTTGAGCTTGCCAAGTGTGTTGGCACAGGCGGTGGCTAACCAATAACCATAGGTAGCAGACTAGAGAATTGGAATGGTCCACTGTTGCGGTTCTTCTGCACACTCGAGCTGAATATACCATTGTTGAGCCATGGCAACCATTTTATAAGCGACCACCGAAACCATATGATCCTCATCTCTTCTCTGGTCCCAACATTTATTCACACCGGTTTATCCAAACTAGCAGATCCCTTCCTCGCCATATGTAGGAAGTTCAAGTTGTAGTTGTTATGAACCCTGTGGTATTGTCATTATATGGCAAATGGTAGAGATACTGGCAGGAGTGACAATGTGAACTATGGCAAGGTCAGCAGCAGATGCTGCATCATAAAACTGAAGTCCTATAATTGCGGTAAGAACCCTGGCAGCAAGGGGGCCAGAATTGGAGTTGTCATGACAGTAATGACCCTGTTATGATTTCTTTTTCCGAAACGCAGGCATAAGATTTGCCTCATCTATTAATTAAGTAGAGAATAGAGTTTTACAGGTGCCCCTCAAGATAACGCATGGCAATTACTCGCGCAATACTATTTTCCCTAGTTTCTTGGCACCCGCGGTGATCCAAAGTTTCGCCTCGTCGAAAATGATGTTTAGCAAGATTCGCAGCGGGGCGCTCTTTTGCCAGAAAACGCGGGACTCTCTCGTTCCAAATTGTATCAAGAGACAAGCATGGTGAGAGAAGCCATGTCGTGGATGTATCCATGTGCACAAGGCCTAGCCTCTCGGTGACCAAGTTCCGTAGTCTAAGAGTGTTGCGGCACTTGAAGAAGAAAGTAGCCCTGTTTCTTGCTCCATTTTACAAAGAGGGTAAAGGCTGCAATTTGTCCACCCACACTTTGCCAACCTATCCATGGTCCAAATCCGGTCTTGCAAAGCCAACCACGCAAAAACTTGACTTTTGGCGGAGCCCAAACCTTCCAAACCATGTGGTCCATGGGGAGAGGGTTATGCCCAAGAATTGAGCCTTGTAAGAGCATCTAAAACCGGACGCCCCATATCCGGGCCTCTATACTTGGACAGTACGGCCATGGAATGGACCGCTCGGCTTTGCTCCCGTCCGAGGGTGCGCGTCGTCCTCCTTTGCCGCTTCTCGATGATGCAGGCATGGAGGGCTTCCTCGTTGTTGTCCAAGCCGGGCAGGCGACTCGCCTCCGCTCGAGGGCTACCGCTGCTACCCATGCCTTGTTGCCGTGACGGCTGGCACGCTGACGGTGTCTCGACTAGGGGACCCGCCCACCGGCCTAGCGCCGAATCGATGGCCCGTTAATGAGGAAGGACTCCGGAGGCCTCTGACCTATGTGTATCAAGTTTCACCGAGGACTTGGCGTGTACTCCAAGGTCTACTAGATTCGACATGTAATCCCTAGATGGCAACCGACCATGTGTAGCCCTAGACACCCCCAGTGCCTATATAAGCCGGAGGGTTTAGTCCGTAGAGACGATCAACCATTCATCATCATCATCATCATACCCTTAAGGATTTAGACCACAACTCATGATCTCGAGGTAGATCAACTCTGTACTTTGATACTCTCATAATATAAGCAAGAGCAGGGCGTAGGGTTTTACCTCCTTAGAAAGGGCCCGAACTCGGGTAAAAGCAAGCAGTGTCCTCCGGCTCTTCTTACCCATCGATCCGATCTCACACCGCCCCCTACCCGAGGTCTCGGCTGGTTTTGACACCAACACATGTCGCTACCATGGCTGGTTTGGCTGTAAACCATGCCGCATTGACCTCCGACTTGGAGCCCGGTTGCGGGGACGAGGCAGCACCAAAGGTTGCGCCGCCAACCGTGGTCGCCACATCCGCGAGGCCGCGGATCATGCGCCGAGCCACCAGCCCAGGGCCGGATCTATAAGCGCCCATTTGCACAGACACAATGGACTTCACGGATCGACTTGGACCGCTGGTCAAAGCGATTCCTCCCATGAGCGGTGGAGAGCTATGTGGACGGCCATCTCCTCCTCATCTCCACATGCAATGAGTACCGGCCGACGGATCGGGAGATCTTGAGTCGGATCCGCTGCCCACCATGTCGTATCGCCAAACAAGAGCTTGGGGCGGGCGGAGTGGAGTGGAGTGGCATAGGGACGAATATATGGGGTCGGGTGGGCCATAATGGGCCGGATCCGACATGGCGTCCCCATATCCGCCCCACATATGGGCTGCATATGGGGTTGCTGTCACTTTCGGATGTTTGGGGTGCGTTTGAAGCGGCTGTTGGGTGGCTTTTTTTGTCTAGGAAGGCCGGCCGGGCATTTGGGGCAGATATGGGGTGTCTGGTTGTAGATGCTCTAAGCGGTACCGATTTAGTATATCCCATCATTCAAGTGTTTCCACATCGATGTCGCCTTTTGGTTTGCTTGTCAAGGTGGAAGTCATGCACAAGCATCCAAAGAGTGAAGAACCCCTGATGTGGTCAACAGAGACAACAATGAGGGATTGATCTTTAGAATCCAAGCATTGCCCTTAAGGGCCTCACACACTTTCCAATTTTTCGCCTCGGCGCCTTGAAGATTACGGATGCGATATCCTTGGGTTTGCGCCCAAGCAGCCAAGGCGAGTCCCAAAAGATGTTTTCGCCATTTCCAAGGGTGACGGTGGTGGAAGCATGGAAGAAATCAGGATCCTCAATGCATGGGTTTCCCAACCCCACCCACAACTTATTTGGCTCCTTACATTTGTACCAATGCCAACACAAACGCAAAGCATGAGCAAATTTGTCGGTGTTGAGTATTCCGAGGCCACCATACTCACGCGCGCGGCAAACAGCCTCCCAATTGACCTTGCACTTTGCGCCAGTCGTCTTATCTGAGCTGGACCAAAGAAAAGCCCTCTCAAGCTTGTTGAGGTTATGAAGTGTGCTCGGAGAGATGATGAGGGGTGCGATGAAGTACACCGCTTGGGAGATGATGATGGACTTGACGAGGGTGGTGCGCCTAATGGTAGTAATGTTTTGCCCTCCCAAGTGACCAATTTTCTGGCCGCCTGTCTTCAAGGAATTGAAGTCCACCTTCTTTAGTTGCCAAACCGAAAGGGGAAGGTCAAGTATCTCATTGGGAATGAAGCTCTAGTTGCCGCATACTTTGAAGATCCTGATGTACTGGCAGGCTATAACCAATCTCAATCATTATCTATTTATCTGCCTGCTGCTTGTCCACCTTGGAAGCCATGTTTGCAAGCTCTGATACTTACTGTGTGCCCTGATGCTGCGTAATATTTAAGGAATTATTCACTGATGGAAAAGATTGTCATTGACGACTAGGCGCTTGTGGCCAGCAATTAGATGCGTGGAACTGAGGTAGAAGAGTGAGCCTGCAGGGATTGTAATAGCAATTGGTGGATGGGGAATTAGTTTATTTCTTGCCTACTACTGGACAATGTAGACCTGACTCTCACTCGTCATTGTGTATTAGAAAAGGAGTGTAAAGGAAGTGTGAAGATTTACAAATCACTGATGGTATCCTCGAGCAAAAAACAAGGAGCACAGACCCCAGAAAGAATTAAAAGCCTAATTAAGCAAAACTGATGAAAGCTAGCAAAAGGAAAAAAACAAAATCAAACTAAGCTAAAGAAGAAAGGCTAGATTATGGTAAGCTAATCTAAACACCTCCCCACTGGTTGGTAGGCCACACGTGCAGTAGCAGTTCCTGCTAGCTTCCATAGGTCCGCCCTGTCCAACACAACACTGTCCATAGATTACCTTGACTTGCCTCTTAATACAAGAACGCCCTAATATGGACTCCGAGCATGCATGGACTCAAATATTAGTATGTCCTCTTCTGGACTCTTTCCTAATCATCTTTCTTGATTGCTTTGCTCCATTGACTGCTCCTGCTCCTTCGCTTTTCTAGCTCTGCTGCTCCTGGGGCTCCCACCGTCTGCACAGCATGGTGACAAAGGAGCAAAATGAAGTATGAAACTTAAAGATTTACACTCAAGGTGACTAAAATCTTAAAACAAAATGAGTTCATCTTCGTGCCCAAAATGATGATAATGATTGCTACAATAACAATGATTATGATGGGTGACAGAGGATCTATTTTACTTACACTAGGAATTACTGAAAGCCATCCTAGCTCTCGCTTTCCTGTTTATTTGAATAAGAGATTTGTACATTACATTTGAGCTACCTTTGATGGTCAAGTCTTACTATATATGCCCCTGCATCACAATCATCTAGCATTCCCTCATAACAACTGTGAGTGTCTGAAGAATTCTTAGGGCCATTTACCCATTCAGCATAATTCTTGGCTCAAGTTGTCATACGAAAATGTGGGTTCATCCCAAATTGATACACGCCTTTCCAAAATGGTAGAACTGGATGTTACTTGGTGTATGACCACTGTACATCAACTGTTAAAACAAAAGGTGTTACATTTAGTGATGCCTTTCCACAACTGCTTTAATTAGTGAAACGTGGCAGAAAAATATGGTTTCCAGCATGCTAAATGCGTCAGCAATTACACTACGAAGCCACATGTAATTGTGTCAGAACTCACTCAGTAAAATGAATTGATTATTTTTCCACCTCATGACGCTCACTATATTGCTTTTTCAATTTAGTCCTTTGATCTTGAAATATGCAACCGTTCTTTTTGCTGCCATAGTGACAAGTGAGCAGACGCTGACAATTTCATTTACGCACAAGATTTCCCATTTCTGCTGTTTTTGAAAAAATATACCTACTACAGGGTCCCTCTTCCACAATGGGTGCTTGAGGAGATGGAGAAGATGCCAGACTTGTCATATACTGATAGATATAAACAGAGAAACAAGGAATACATCTCATTGGGATGTGACATTCTTCCACTTCTGAAGGGAAGATCACCTATGCAAGCTTATGCTGACTTCATGAGGAGCTTCCGCGACAATTTCAAGGAGTACCTTGGGGCCATAGTGACGGTTTGTGCTCTCCTTTTATATTTAAGTGTATCATGCTAATTTTACACCAGCAAGAGGTAGTAATCCCCTTGTATTTATTGCTTTTCAGGAAGTTCAAGTTGGAATGGGCCCAGGAGGTGAGCTTAGGTATCCATCATGCCCAACCGAGAAGCTAAATCAGCCAGGCAGCTCATCTGAACTTGGGGAATTTCAATGTTATGACAAGGTATACAGTGAAAGAAGATCCCTGATCTTATCACTTTGATATGGAAAGTTTTAACATTTTCGATAAACATTCATTTTTTATGGGCGTATATGATGATTTCTCGCAAGTACGAGTCCTAGTGTATGACACAGGTTTATACACTTACTGTTTAAATCAACTATAATTTGTTAGTGAGCAAACTTATACCTGAGTTCATTTTAAAGCTGAAATGCGCTTCGTACGCATTTCAGCTTATATCAGACTCCTGTGTGTATGATGGCTTTAGTTTATTCAACAATCAACAGGGCCAAGACTGCAAGACTGAGGTGTCGTTTTGGCCTCAGCTTCAGTTTGTAAGCTCATGATTTGAAGACAAAGCAATGGCTACATGATAATTACTTACCTCGTTTGGTTTTTGAGGAACTACTGAACTAGATCAAAAATAAATAAAAATGCACATGCACTTTCTTAGGATAACAAAATGGCTTTCTGTTATCGTTATTTCGCTAGCATATGGCTTTTCTGAAGGGGTAGCATTAAAAGATAGTCTTCTGAACTTCTGATCACTTTGCTGTGATGTACTTGGACAGTTCATGCAAGCATCATTGGGTGCTCATGCGCGATTCTCGGATTCAAGAGTGGGGAAGTGGTGGTCCAGCTGGCATAGATAGCATGTGGCAGAATCCTGAAGAAACAAACTTTTTCCGTGCCGATGGAGGATGCTGGAATACCCTTATGGCCGATTTTTTCCTCGAGTGGTATTCCGAATGCTTCTTCTCCATGGAGAGAGGTTATGCTGTCGCTGACGCCGCTTTTCTGGCACCGGCGTGACCATCTCGGGAAGGTTTCCGCATACACTGGCACTACTACACATGTTCACACCCATCCGAGCTGACAGCCGGCTACTACAACACATTGCTAAGAGACGGCTATCTCCCCATCGCCCAAATGTTCTCTCGACACAGAGCTGCCCTGTGCTGCGGCTGTTTCGACCTGAGGGATGAGGACAGAAGCGGTCCTCAGAGCAGCCCGAAGGCACTCTCCGGCAACTGATGGCTGCCGCCATAGTGGAACCTACCTCTCAACGGCGAGAACTCCGTGGAGAGGCTGGACGACGCGCCGCTGAGCCAGGTCGTCAGAAGCTCGAGGCGCCACTCGGGCGGCACCTCGGGCGCCGCCTTTCTCCTTCAACTATGTCAGGATGAACAAGAGCCTGTTCGAGTCACACAACTGGAACCGCTTTACGAAGTTCGTCAGAAGATGTCGGATGCCAGAACCTTTCTGGCTAGACTGAACTTCAGGAGACACCAATGCCTGCCTTCAATGTCAGTTGTTTGGGTTGCTAGCCAGGCCTATGCATACACCTGATTTATTTTGTTGTTGTTGTTGTTGTGTGTCAAACATGTATGTGACCTGTGATATTAAAATTGTAGACGACTCGAGAAGGAAAAATGGAAGAAAACTTCCCAGTGGGTTGGTTGTTGTGTTCTCATGCTTATTCCAGTGTGATTGAAGTTTCTGCCTCACATGTGCTAGCTGAGTAGCTCCTCGCCGAATCTTAGATTTTTTTGTGCTGTAAAGTGGCGGTCAATAGCTACACCTCGCAAGCCATTTCTACCAACAGATATCCACACCGGTACAATTTATCTTAGGTTCTGCTGCAAACATTCTACATGGAACGCCTCAGAGCACAGGTATTATTTATGGTATTAAAACTGCAGAAATCATTTGTTCAACTCCACTACTCCAGTATGCTCTTGTCTATGAGCTGAGCTGTCATCTGAAAACGGGCGGCCTTCATCTTCCCCAACTGCACCATCATCCATTTATCCATGTAGGCCCTAATCATGCATAACTTGCACATGTGGCATTAAAGGAAATAAATACTCCAGCTGGAAATTTCTCTTCTTTGTTCTGAAAAATGAGCGATGCAATACAAGCAACAGCTCCTGAACATGCTGGATGGACAATAAGTCTCTGTTAGCAGCTGGATTTTGGACACCAATACTTATCAGAGCAACAAACCAGATTCAAAGTCGCTCAGGTTTATGTTGCCGAAAATACGATGAAAGTTATAGTACCTATTTTCCTGCGGAATTTATTTTGTTTTCACAACAGGGGCAGTGAACCAAGCAAGCCTCAAAGGGCTCAAACTCAAAGAGGAACAGAAAGTGGATAAAAGGAACGAACTTCCAAAACTGTTCAATTTCTGGACAACAAAAGTGTCATATTACAACAACTTCAGTTTTAAACTGTAGCCCCAGGACTTCCAGCACCACGTGCTAAATATGTACAGCGAATTATTTGAATTAGCTCTTATCTCAGAAATCTACAGTTGGCTGTTTTATTTTTCAATCTTGATATAAGGTTCTAACACCGCCTTGTTCGATGCTGACGAATGCGCCTTGGAGAGAGACCATCCCTCTCCTTGGCATCGGTCGCCCTTCGGGGGAGCGGGGGGATTCATCGGAGGATGAATTTCCGTTTGCATTGTCGACTGGAATTGTAGCCTTCTTCAGAAATTTATCAATGTCACTAACAGGTCAATCGTTGGCCGTTTGCTCGGTACTGAAGGTAAAACAAATCTTCTATTAACAGTAGTAATAACTAAAACTAAATTTATATTGATGCTACTAATAATTCAGACACCAATTACATGTCCCATTGGTGATGTTCGATTTCAGTGAACAATCACACCTAGAGTAGAGTATAGTAGAAACAGCTGAGCTACACTCTGATTCTGATTGCTAGGACGATCAACACTAGCAGCTGAGCGACACTGGATTCTGAATCCCAGTCTCACGGATCGTTGGTTCAGTTGCTCCACAGGAAGTAAGATCCCATGGCCGGCGTCCAGTTGGCGCATCCAGACCGCATCGGCCCTGGCTCCATGGCTCCTCTGGTCGCCACCCCGCAGTACGAGAAGCACGTCGCGGAGGAGCCACCGCAGAGGCTGATTATGTGAGGCTGCGGCGGCGGCTGCTGCTTCTGCTGGATCGGCGCCTGCGCCGGCACCAGCGCAAATGTGCCACTGCAAGGGCCTGTGCGAGGCGGCTGCTGCTGGATCGGTGGCAGCGCCAGCGCCGGTGAGCAACCGCAAGGGCTTGTGCCAGGTTGCTGCTTCTGCTGGATCGACGGCGGCGCCAGCGCCGGTGAGCCACCGCAAGGGCTTGTGCCAGGCTGCTGCTTCTGCTGGATCGGCGGCGGCGGCGGCGCCAGCGAGCCGGTGATGGTGATCTTGACCCCGCGCCGCATGATCTCAGCAAGCAGCCGCGCCGTGTTGAGCGCATCGTCCAGCCTGCAGTGCAGGCGGCCCTCCCAGTCCAGCCCCGCCGCCCGGACCGCCTCCTTCAGGTTGACCCGCCCTCCGCCGCCGAGCGCTGCCTGGAAGGGGACCTCAGATTGATCCACTGATCGAAGTAGGAGGGCTTCGATGCCCTTTGAAGCGGCACTCGAACTCGAGCATGGTGCGGCAATCCCAGTCTCCCCAGGTCACCACGGTCAAGCGGACGCCTCTCTTGTTCCCTGCTCCCGCCGTCGCCGCCTTCAGCCAAGAATCGTGCAGCCAGAGCGCGTCGCCGAGTTCCACGCCGCCGTCGACGTCCTCCTGCCGGATGCCGGTGAGCTCCCTGCAAAATTGGGTCAGCACAGGGTGATGCTTAGGACGAACGTACCTGCGAAACGCGGACACGATGAGGCCGGTGGCGCCGTCGACGAGCACCGCGGGGAACTCGATGATTTCCTGCGGAAAGATCCGCCCGTCTTTGACGCACGTCGCCTCGAAGTCGACCACCACGAAGAAATCGAAATCTTGCTCCAGACCCTGCCCGCGCGCCGCCATGATCGCTGCCATGTTCGCCCAAGTGCGCGCAAGCTCGAGATCGAGAATCGAGATCGGGAAAAGTTGGGATCGGAAACTAGGGCGGCGAAGATCGGGGGAAGTTGGATCGAAAACTAGGGCACGGTCGGGTGGGCACATCTTTTTTTTTTTTTTTGAGAATATCGAGCGGGCACAGCTGAATCCGGCAGCTCGATGGATTGGCGCAATTTCTTATCTAATCCGATATTTTTCGGAACAAACAGTTGGCGCGATTTTTTCTTTTTTAACGTGGTTGGCGCGATTTTTTCTTTTTTCACGTGGTTGGCGTGATTTCTTTTTTCTGTAATCAACAAATCAAAGGCTGTGATTTCCTGTTAAAGAGAGGCTGTGATTCGCAGGAAAAAAACCAATGGCTCTGATAGAAGACTCATTTGACTCTTCTACACCTTGACATGTTTAGCTTCTTTTTTAAGGGGAGATTTGATTATTTTCCACCATTTACTTTGAACTTTGACATTTTGCCACTCATTACATTGTAATTGATCTATTGCCACTTTTTAGTTTGCACTTTGATCTTTTGCCACTTCTTAACACAAAAATAATAGTTGTAAATCATAGACAAAATATGTGCGTAAAAACCTCGACAAATTTACCCTTTGAGCTCAGCCTTTCAAACGGGATGAATCTGAGTCGATTTGGCCACCGCCACCGCCGCTTCGCCTCGCTTCTCCCTCGCCCTCAATACCACGGCCGCCACCGCCGTTGTTCCCCATGCTTCTCCTCACACGACGGGCGCCATGAATGGCAAAGAAGTCACAAGACGGACGTGGTGAGGAGCAACGGCGGCCACAAGACGGACGCGAGAGTTGAAGAAGAACGGCACGGCACGAAGAAGTGGCTGCACGGCACGCAAGCAATAGCGGGCGGTCACAAGACGCGCGAGGACCGCGAAGTTGAGTCGTGTTCCTAACCCTAGGTTGTCTGTGAGAGAAGGACAGAACGATTTGGGCCGCCACGACGAGGCGACGAGGACCACCGGGCTCTCGGAAGGTAGCCGCCGCCATTGCCTCCTCCTAGGCTTGTCATGGGCGAGAATGGACACGAGCGAACTAGCACCTCTCCCTTTCCCCGTCAATGTCACGGTAGGGGTAAGTTGGTCATTTCATGCGGGACCCACCCGGCAGAGGCAAAATATCAAGTCCAAACTAAATAGTGGCAAATGATAAATTACAAAGTAACTAGTGGCAAAATGTCAAAGTGCAAAAAAGTGGTGGCAAATAAAAAAATCCTTTTTAAGGGGAAAGAACTCATCCACCAAATTACATATCGCACGGTCACATACATCCACAACATAGAAGTGAACTACTTGCCACTAGACCGTCTATACAACTCATCAAATAGATCATGGATCTCTTCCATGAGAGCATATATAGTCGGGCCCCTCAAACCCGCTCAAACGTCTGGACGGGCTGCCTCGTCAGTATCTGGACGAGAAAATGACACCCAACCGAGCTTCTCAATAGGCGCCCAAATGCCCGGGCCGTCCGACACTCCCCATATTCAGCCCATATGTCCGGTGGATACGGGGACCTCCAGCGTTCTCGTCCATGGCGCACCAAAGAGATCCGACTCAATATGTCTGCATCCAAGGACTGGGAGCTCATCCCTTGCAGCCCCGTGGAGTAGATGGATGTCTACATTGCTCTCAATGCTCTTGGCAGGAGTGCGCCCACCCTCGATCTTCGGCGAGCCGACGGGCATCCATTGCCCAAAATGGCTCTCGGATCCGGGACCGGTGGATCTCGGCGCGTGACCGAGGCCTCGTCGGATGTGGTGACCACTGCATGGCGCAACCGCACTGTGGCGGCGAAACCATTTAGGTGGCACGTCATCCCCGCGGCATCGAGCGCCGAAATGGAGGCCATACGCACCTCCATGAGTCGTAGCTAATCCAAAAAGGAGGCCGGCAAGCCAAGCCCGCCTCACGAGGCTGCAGGGCAGCTTCAAGCGGAGGCGACTTTGGGAGCCTCACATCGAGGTCGCAGCGCCACCCGCAAAGCAACGGAGAAGGTGTTGGGTAACGTAGTAATTTCAAAAATCATACGCACACGCAAGATCATGGTGATGCATAGCAACGAGAGGGAGAGTGTTGTCCACGCACTGTGAGACCAAAGCGAAGCTGCTAGCACAACGCGTTGATGTAGTCATACGCCTTCATGATCCGACCGATCAAGTACCAACGCAAGGCACCTCCGGAAGTTCAAAGACACGCTCAGCCCGATGACGCCCCTCAAACTCGATCCAGCCGAGTGTTGAGGAGAGTTTCGCCAAAGACGACGGCTGGCAGGACGATGTTGATGTTCTACCGACACAGGGCTTCACCTAAGCACCGCTACAGTATTATCGAGGTGGACTATGGTGGAGGGGGGCACCGCACACGGCTAAAAGATCAAAAGATCAATTGTTGTGTCCATGGGGTGCCCCTTGCCCCCGTATATAAAGGAGCAAGGGGGGAGGCGGCCGGCCTAGGAGGAGGGCGCACCAAGGGGGGAGTCCTACTCCCACCGGGAGTAGGACTCCTCCTTTCCTTGTTGGAGTAGGAGAGAAGGAAAGAGGAGGAGAGGAAGAAGGAAAAGGGGGCTGCACCCCTTGTCCAATTCGGACCAGAGGGGGGGCGCCTCCTTCCTTTGGCCTCTCTCTCTATTCCCGTATGGCCCAATAAGGCCCATATACTCCCCGCGATTTCCCATAACTCTCCCAGATTCGATAAATACTGAATCACTGAACCTTTCCGGCGTCCGAATATAGTCGCCCAATATATCGATCTTTACGCCTCGACCATTTCGAGACTCTCGTCATGTCCCCGGTCTCATCCGGACTCCAAACTCCTTCAGTACATCAAAACACATAAACTCATAATATAACCGCCATCGAACGTTAAGCGTATGGACCCTACGGGTTCGAGAACTATGTAGACATGACCGAGACACGCCTCCAAATAATAACCAATAGCGGAACCCGGATGCTCATATTGGCTCCTACATATTCTATTTAAGATCTTTATCTATTAAACCGCATAACAACATACGTTGTTCCCTTTGTCATCGACATGTTACTTGACCGAGATTCGATCGCCCAGATCTCAATACCTAGTTCAATCTCACTATCGCAAGTCTCTTTACTCGCTCAAGAATACATCATCTCACAACTAACTCATTAGTTGCAATGCTTGCAAGGCTTATGTGATGTGCATTACCGAGAGGGAAGAGATACCTCTCCGACAATCGGAGTGACAAATCCTAATCTCAAATATGCTAACCCAACATGTACCTTCGAGACACCAGAGAGCCCTTTATAATCACCCAGCTTATGTTGTGACGCTTGGTAGCACACAAAGTGTTCCTCCCAGAACGGAGTTGCATAATCTCATAGTCATAGGAACATGTATAAGTCATGAAGAAAGCAATAGCAACATACTAAACGATCGTGTGCTAAGCTAACGGAATGGGTCAAGTCAATCACATCATTCTCCTAATGATGTGATCTCGTTAATCAAATGACAACATATGTCTATGGTTAGGAAACATAACCATCTTTAATTAACGAGCTAGTCAAGTAGAGGCATACTAGTGACACTGCTTGTCTATGTATTCACACATGTATTATGTTTCCTAAGTTAATACAATTCTAGCATGAATAATAAACATTTATCATGATATAAGGAAATAAATAATAACTTTATTATTGCCTCTAGGGAATATTTCCTTTAGTCTCCCACTTGCACTAGAGTCATTAATCTAGTTCACATCACCATGTGATTTAATACCAATAGTTCACATCACCATGTGATTTACACCCATAGTTCACATCGTCATGTGACCAACACCAAAAGCGTTTACTAGAGTCAATAATCTAGTTCACATCGTTATGTGATTAACACCCAAAGAGTACTAAGGTGTGATCATGTTTTGCTTGTGAGAGAAGTTTAGTCAACGGGTCTGCCACATTCAGATCCGTATGTATTTTGCAAATTTCTATGTCAACAATGCTCGCACGGAGCTACTCTAGATAATTGCTCCCACTTTCAATATGTATCCAGATTGAGACTTAGAGTCATTCCGGATCAGTGCTAAAATTTGCATCGACGTAACCCTTTACGCATTTAACCTTTTGTCACTTCCATAATCGAGAAACATATCCTTATTCCACTAAGGATAATTTTGACCGCTGTCCAGTGATCTATTCCTAGATCACTATTGTACTTCCCTTGCCAAACTCAGTGGTAGGGTATACAATAGATCTGGTGCACAACATGGCATACTTTATAGAACCTATGGTCGAGGCATAGGGAATGACTTTCATTCTCTTTCTATCTTCTCGCCGTGGTCGGGTTTTGAGTCTTACTCAATTTCACACCTTGTAACACGGTAAGAACTCTTTTCTTTGACTGCTCCATTTTGAACTACTTCAAAATCTTGTCAAGGTATGTACTCATTGAAAAACTTATCAAGCCGCCTTGATCTATCTCTATAGATCTTGATGCTCAATATGTAAGTAGCTTTCACCGAGGTTTTTCTTTGAAAACTCCTTTATGCTTTGGAGAATAATTCTAAATTATTTCCATCAACAATATGTCATTCACATATACTTATCGTAAATGTTGTAGTGCTCCCACTCACTTTCTTGTAAATATGTGCTTCACCGCAAGTCTGTATAAAACTATATGCTTTGATCAACTTATCAAAGCGTATATTCCAACTCCGAGATGCTTGCGCCAGTCCATAGATGGATCGCTGGAGCTTGCACATTTTGTTAATACCTTTAGGATTGACAAAACCTTCCGGTTGCATCATATACAACTCTTCTTTAAGAAATCCATTAAGGATTGCAGTTTTGTTATCCATTTGCCAGATTTCATAAAATGCAGCAATTGCTAACATGATTCGGACAGACTTTAAGCATAGATACGAGTGAGAAACTCTCATCGTAGTCAACACTTTGAACTTTTCGAAAACCTTTCGCGATAATTCTAGCTTTGTAGATAGTAACACTACTATCGCTGTCATTTTCCTCTCTTGAAGATCCATTTATTTTCTATGGCTTTCCGATCATCGGGCAAGTCAACCAAAGTCCATACTTTGTTCTTATACATGGATCCTATCTCGCATCTCATGGCCTCAAACCATTTCGCTGAATCTGGGCTCATCATCGCTCTCATAGTTCGCAAGTTCGTCATGGTCTAGTAACATGACTTCCGTAATGTGATTACCGTGCATTCACTGGTGCGGATCTCACTTGGTTTACCTCATTTAGATTCGGTAGTAACTTGATCTGAAGTTACATGATCATCATCATTAGCTTCCTCTCTAATTGGTGTAGGAGTCACAGGAACAAATTTCTATGATGAACTACTTTCCAATAAGGGAGAAGGTACAATTACCTTACCAAGTTCTACTTTCCTCCCACTCACTTCTTTCGAGAGAAACTCCTTCTCTAGAAAGTATCCATTCTCAAAGAATGAATGTCTTGCCTTTGGATCTGTGATAGAAGGTGTACCCAACCTGCCTCCTTCGGGTATCCTATGAAGACACATTCTCGATTTGGGTTTGAGCTTATCATGATGAATTTTTTTCTTATAAGCATCACAACCCCAAACATTAAGAAAGCGACATCTTTGGTTTCTTGCCAAACCACAATTCATATTGTGTCGTCTCAACGGACTTAGATGGTGCCCCTTTTTTAACGTGAATGTAGCTGTCTCTAATGCATGACCCCAAAACGATAGTGGTAAATCGGTAAGAAGCATCATAGATTGTACTATATCCAATAAAGTACGGTTATGACGTTCGGACACACCATTATGCTGTGGTGTTCCAGGTGGCACGAATTTGTGAAACTATTCCACATTGTTTTAATTGAAGACCAAACTCAGAATCTCAAATATTTGTCTCCGCTGATCGATCGTAGAAACCTTTATTTTCTTGTCACGATGATTTTCCTCTTCACTCTGAAATTCTTTTGAACTTTTCAAATGTTTCGCATTTATGTTTCATCAAGTAGATATACCCATATCTGCTCAAATCATCCGTGAAGGTCGAAAATAACGATACGGGCCATGAAGCTTCAACACTCATTGGATCGCATACATCAGTATGTATTATTTCCAATAAGTCAGCCGCTTGCTCCATTGTTCCGGAGAACAGAGTTTTTAGTCATCTTGCCCATAAGGCATGGTTCGCAAGCATCAAGTGATTCATAATCAATTGATTCAAAAATTCCATCAGCATGGAGTTTCTTCATGCGCTTTACACCAATATGACCTAAATGGCAGTGCCACAAATAAGTCGCACTATCATTATTAACTTTGCATCTTTTGGCTTCAATATTATGAATATGTGTATCACTACGATCGAGATCCAACAAACCATTTTCGTTGGTGTGTATGACCATAGAAGGTTTTTATTCAATGTAACAACGATTGTTCTCTAACTTAAATGAATAACCAGATTGCAATAAACATGATCAAATCATATTCATGCTCAACGCAAACACCAAATAACACTTATTTAGGTTCAACACTAATCCCGAAAGTATAGGGAGTGTGCGATGATGATCATATCAATCTTGGAACTACTTCCAACTCTCATCGTCACCTCGCCCTTAACTAGTTTTTGTTCATTCTGCAACTCCCGTTTCGGGTTACTACTCTTAGCAACTGAACCAGTATCAAATACCGAGGGGTTGCTACGAACACTAGTAAAGTACACATCAATAACATGTATATCCAATATACCTTTGTTCACTTTGCCATCCTTCTTATCCGCCAAATACTTGGAGCAGTTCCGCTTCCAGTGACCAGTCCCTTTGTAGTAGAAGCACTTAGTCTCAGGCTTAGGACCAGACTTGGGTTTCTTCACTTGAGCAACAACTTGCTTGCCGTACTACTTGAAGTTCCCCTACTACCCTATGACCATTTAATGAAACTAGTGGTCTTGTCAACCATCAACACTTGATGTTTTACTTGATTTCTACCTTCGTTGATTTCAAAGCATCACGAAGAGCTTGGGAGTCGCTTCCGCTATCCCTTGTATATTATAGTTCATCACGAAGTTCTACTAACTTGGTGATGGTGACTAGAGAATTCTGGCCAATCACTATCTTATTTGGAAGATTAACTCCCACTTGATTCAAGCGATTGTAGTACCTGCATAATCTGAGCACATGCTCACCGCTTGAGCTTATTCTCCTCCATCTTTTAGCTATAGAACTTGTTGGAGACTTCATATCTCTCAACTCGGTATTTGCTTGAAATATTAACTTCAACTCCTCGAACATCTCATATGGTCCATGACGCTCAAAACGCCTTTGAAGTCCCGATTCTAAGTCATACATGGTGCACTAAACTATCTAGTAGTCATCACATTAAGCTAGCAAAGCATTCATAACGCCGTGATCTCGCCCTCGTATTAGGTCCGCTACCCAGCGGTGCATCAAGGACATAATTCTTCAGGCAAAAGAATGAGGATAAACCTCAGATCACGGATCCAATCCGCATCATTGCTACTTTCAACATCTTTCAACTTATTTTTCTAGGAACATATCAAAATAAAACAGGAGCTAAACGCGAGCTATTGATCTACAACATAGATATGCTAATACTACTGTGACTAAGTTCATGATAAATTAAAGTTCAATTAATCATATTACTTAAGAACTCCCACTTAGAAAGACATCCTCTAATCTTCTAAGTGATCACGTGATCCAAATCAACTAAACCATAACCGATCATCACGTGAAATGGAGTAGCTTTCAATGGTGAACATCACTATGTTGATCATATCTACTATATGATTCACGCCGACCTTTCGGTCTCAAAGGTTCCGAGTCCATATCCGCATATGCTAGGCTCACAAGTTTAACTCGAGTATTCTGCAGTGCAAAACTGGCTTGCACCCGCTGTAGATGGATCGAGAGCTTATCACACCCGATCATCACGCGGGTGTCCGGGCACCATTTAACTTTGGCAACGGTGCATACTCGTGGAGAACACTTTTTATCTTGAGATTTACCGAGAGGTCATCTTATAATGCTACCACAATCAAAGTAGGATAAGATGCATAAAAGATAAACATCACATGCAATAAAAATATGTGACATGATATGGCCATGATCATCTTGCGCCTTTGATCTCCATCTCCAAAGTACCGTTATGATCTCCATCGTCACCGGTATGACACCATGATCTCCATCATCTTGATCTATATCAATGTGTCATCACATGGTCGCCTCGCCAACTATTGCTATCACAGAGCGATAAAGTAAAGCAAATTATTTGGCGCCAGCATCTTATGTAATAAAGAGACAACCATAAGGCTTCAGCCACATTGCCGATAACTTCAACAAAACATGATCATCTCATACAACAACTTATATCTCATCACGTCTTGACCATATCACATCACAACAAGCCCTGCAAAAACAAGTTAGACATCCTCTACTTTGTTGTTGCAAGTTTTACGTGGTTGCTATGGGTTGAGCAAGAACCGTTCTTACCTACGCATCAAAATCACAACGATAGTTTGTCAAGTTGGTTCTGTTTTAACCTTCGCAAGGACCGGGCGAGCCACACTCGGCTCAACTAAAGTTGAGAAACCGACACCCGCCAGCCCAATTGTGGTGCAAAGCACGCCGGTAGAACCAGCCTCAGAAGTTGCACGCGTAATGTCGGTCCGGCCGCTTCATCCAACAATACCGCCGAACCAAAGTATGACATGTCGGTAAGCAAGATGACTTATATCACCCACAACTCACTTGTGTTCTACTCGCATATAACATCAACGACAAAACGAGGCTCGGATGCCACCGTTGGGTAACGTAGTAATTTCAAAAAAAATCTTACGCACACGCGAAGATCATGGTGTTGCATAGCAACGAGAGGGGAGAGTGTTGTCCACGCACTGTGAGACCGAAAGCGGAAGCATTAGCACAACACGGTTGATGTAGTCGCATCGCCTTCATGATCCGACCGATCAAGTACCGAACGCACGACACCTCCGGAAGTTCAACACACGCTCAGCCCGATGACGCCCCTCAACTCCGATCCAGCCGAAAGTGTTGAGGGGAGTTTCACAAGACGACGGCTGCAGGACGATGTTGATGTTCTACCGACGCAGGGCTTCGCTTAAGCACCGCTACAGTATTATTGAGGTGGACTATGGTGGAGGGGCACCGCACACGGCTAAAAGATCAAAAGATCAATTGTTGTGTCCATGGGGTGCCCCTTGCCCCAGAGCATAAAGGAGCAAGGGGGGAGGCGGCTGGCCTAGGAGGAGGGCGCACCAACGGGGGTGTCCTACTCCCACCGGGAGTAGGACTCGTCCTTTCCTTGTTGGAGTAGGAGAGAAGGAAAGAGGAGGAGAGGAAGAAGGAAAAGGGGGCTGCACCCTTGTCCACCCGGACCAAGGGGCGCGCCTTCCTTTGGCCTCTCTCCTCTATTCCCGTATGGCCCAATAAGGCCCATATACTCCCCAAATGAATTCCCATAACTCTCCTAAGATTCGATAAATACCAATCACTGAACCTTTCCGATGTCCGAATATAGTCAGCCCAATATATCGATCTTTACGCCTCGACCATTTCGAGACTCTCGCCATGTCCCCGATCTCATCCGGACTCCTAACTCCTTCGGTACATCAAAACACATAAACTCATAATATAACCGCCATCGAAACGTTGTTGCAAGCGGATTCCTACGGGTTCGAGAACTATGTAGACATGACCGAGACACGCCTCCGTCAATAACCAATAGCGGAACCTGGATGCTCATATTGGCTCCTACATATTCTACGAAGATCTTTATCGGTCAAACCAAGATAACAACATACGTTGTTCCCTTTGTCATCGGTATGTTACTTGCCCGAGATTCGATCGCCGGTATCTCAATACCTAGTTCAATCTCGCTATCGCAAGTCTTTTACTCGCTCAAGAATACATCATCTCACAACTAACTCATTAGTTGCAATGCTTGCAAGGCTTATGTGATGTGCATTACCGAGAGGGCCCAGAGATACCTCTCCGACAATCGGAGTGACAAATCCTAATCTCAAATACGCCAACCCAACATGTACCTTCGGAGACACCCAGAGCTCCTTTATGATCACCCAAATACGCCAGGATGTTTGGTAGCACACAAAGTGTTCCTCCCAGAACGGGAGTTGCATAATCTCATAGTCATAGGAACATGTATAAGTCATGAAGAAAGCACTAGCAACATACTAAACGATCGTGTGCCAAGCTAACGGAATGGGTCAATTAAATCACATCATTCTCCTAATGATGTGATCTCGTTAATCAAATGACAACTCATGTCTATGGTTAGGAAACATAACCATCTTTAATTAACGAGCTAGTCAAGTAGAGGCATACTAGTGACACTCGCTTGTCTATGTATTCACACATGTATTATGTTTCCGGTTAATACAATTCTAGCATGAATAATAAACATTTATCATGATATAAGGAAATAAATAATAACTTTATTATTGCCTCTAGGGCATATTTCCTTCAGAAGGATCCTTCGTGCCCACATAGCCGAGAAGCAGCTAAGGAGGGCGGTGAAGGAGATGACAAATTAACAAAGTCAAGTGTCGATGCCATGTCCGAATACCCCCCAAGGTGGAGAAGACCGAGGATGGCGACGGATCGACCGCCCGCAAAGTGAGCAAAACCACCTCGATCCGCTATATGCCTTCGCCCGCCACTACCGGACGGATGATAGAAAAGGCAAACACAAGGGCAAGGGTGGCTATGGATGAACTTCTCGCATTGTCGCCTCCGCTCGAAGTTAGTATAACATGTCAAATTTTGGTAGTCCGATGACATGTGTTTACTCTACGTATATACGCTGTATGAGAACAATATAGGGATTAGAGGAGTAGGTTTGATGTATCTGATTTTGGAGAACAAATTTTGTGTGCTATCGGGTCACTGTCTACTTCCAATTGTAGATGCTCTAGGTAGGCCAATCACCGTCCTTTCCCCTAAATATATACTATAGGCCCTAAATATGCATAAATCACCCATTTATTTTTGAAAGAAAGGGATTTCCCCCGATTTCATTAATGAAACCAAATAGTCAATCATACAACCAAAGCACACCAATTACCACCTAGGTTTAGCCCATAATGGACAAGCATCAAGCTTCAACAGCCTGAGGGATCCAACATTTTTCACCATCCTCATTACACCTCTCACACAAGAGCAAAGCGAAAACAACTAACCCAAAACGGCACCAGACTGAACTATTCCAACACGTAGAACCCAATTTCAGCAGTTATCAAGCATCTTCCAACCTTGGAATCTATGTAGCCCACCCTTTCCCTCTCCGAGCTTGAAAGATCTCCTTGGCGACTTGATCCATTGCTTTTGTGCATCGCCGCAGCCCAGCTTTATGCCTTCCCTCGCTCCGCAAAAGACTCCAATCATTAATCCAATAATAAACAAGAACCGCTTCATACCTATTAACGACTCATGATTCGGGCTTGGGCCATTTTCACCAGTGTTATCTTTTGGTTTCTAAGGCCCATATATTCTCAGGCTCATTTCACCCTCATTACTTATGGTCCGTTATCGGCTTGTTCCGCTTAATGGGCCAAATTCGCCCGTGGTTATAGTCGGTCCGTTAACCCTATGGGCCTTATTCATCTCGTCATGTATTACGCCCATTAACGCACCCATTATGCCCGACGATAAAATTAAGCATGTGATGTCTTACAAACTCGTTAACGACCTATTATGTCCTCGAAATGATAGATAGATGGTTCTCGATTCTAGCCTGCTCATGGTCCAAATCGCTGCTCCGACTTTGGTCCATTTATCAAGACGACCCATGGATCCTACAACCCGTAATAGGTCCATGGATTGTAAGGCTCTTAGGAGGCCCATGGTTTGTATGTCTCGTAGGAGGACCATGGATCATACGACCCGTAGGAGGGACATGGTTACACTGGCCCATATGTGGACCATTGTTATTGCGCCACTAGAAAACCGAGGAAAAGAACTACAAGATTACTAGCAAACAAATAAATAAGACTATAAGAAAATAAATAAGCAAGCAACGAACGCTAGGATATTACGACGATTACATGGATTACATCCACTAGGCATCAAAGTTTGTCACCAGTGAAAATATAGGCAACAAAGCAGCATTTTACATACGTCAAGGCCAAAGTTGGCTAGCAAAGGCAAATAAACACCGCAAAGAAAACAAGTCCAGAATCGAAACCACTTCAGAAGAGCTCAAGAAGCAATATCCTGAGTACCCACCATGCTGGCAAGAAGATTAGCAAGCTTATCAGCTTTCTCTTGTTTGGCCCTTAAATTCTTCAACTCTTGTTGTTGCATCAGAAAGTATGCATCTGAATTCTGGCAGGACTTCCTCACTATTCGGCTTCTTGTCATAGCACAAATGATTGATGTCTTTCAACTTGTAGTTGAGACTCAAGAAGTCAAACTGATTCACACAATGAAGTTCAAGAGCTTGTGCCAGCAGAGTGGCAAGTAACTTGAACACTACATCAAGACATGATTTTGGGGTTTTCTCACCGTCTTCAAGATAGTTTTTATCAGCTTTCTGATACATCTCCAACGTATCTATAATTTTTGATTGTTCCATGCTATTATATTATCTGTTTTGGATGTTTAATGGGCTTTAATATGCTCTTTTATATTATTTTTGGGACTAACCTATTAACCGGAGGCCCATTGCCAATTTTTGTTTTTTTGCCTATTTTAGAGTTTCACAGAAAAGGAATACCAAAGGGACTCCAAACGGAATGAAACCTTCGCGAGGATCTTTCTTGGACCGAATGCAATTCAGAAGACTTGGAGTAGAAGTCTGGAACGCCATGAGGCGGCCACAAGGCAGGAGGGCGCGCCCAGGGGGATAGGCGCGCCCCCACCCTCGTGGGGGCCCCTCAGAGCTCCACCCCATCGCATTTCTTTCGCCTATATATACTCTTATACCCTAGAAACATCGTGGGAGCCACGAAACCACTTTTTCCACCGCCGCAACCTTCTGCACTCCATGAGATCCCATCTTGGGGCCTTTTTCATGATCTCACGGAGGGGAATCGATCATGGAGGGCTTCTACATCAACACCATAGCCTCTCCGATGAAGCATGAGAAGTTTACCATGCACCTTCGGGTCCATAGTTATTATCTAGATGGCTTCGCCTCTCTCTCTTTGATTCTCAATACAAAGTTCTCCTCGATGTTCTTGGAGATCTATTCAATGTAATACTCTTTTGCGGTGTGTTTGCCGAGATCCGATTAATTGTGGATTTATGAAAAAGATTATCTATGAATATTATTTGGTTCTTCTCTGGATTATTATATGCATGATTTGATATCTTTGCAAGTCTCTTTGAATTATCGATTTAGTTTGGCCTACTAGATTGTTCTTTCTTGCAACGGGAGAAGTGCTTAGCTTTGGGTTCAATCTTGCGGTGTCCTTTCCCAGTGACGGTAGGGGCAGCAAGGCACGATTGTATTGTTGCCATCAAGGATAAAAAGAAGGGGTTTATATCATATTGTTTGAGTTTATCCTCTATATCATGTCATCTTTCTTATCATGCTACTGTTCTTACGAACTTAATACTCTAGATGCATGCCGGATAGCGGTCGATGTGTGGAGTAATAGTAGTAGATGTAGAATCGCTTTCAGCCTACTTGACACGACGTGATGCCTATATTCATGATCATTGCCTTGGGTATCTTCATAATTATGCGCTTTTCTATCAATTGCTTCGACAATAATTTGTTCACCCACCATAATACATGCTATCTTGAGAGAAGACACCAAAGGAAACCTATGGCCCCCGGGTCTCTTTCTTATTATATTGCATCTCTTTACATCACATCTTGTTTACTATTTTGCAATCTATACTTTCCAATCTACACAACAAAAATAACAAAATATTTATTTTACTATCTCTATTAGATCTCACTTTATGAAGTTACGGTGAAGGGATCGACAACCCCTTTATCGCGTTGGTTGCAAGGTTCTTGATTGTTTGTGCATGTACTAGGTGGCTTGTGCGTTGTCTCCCATCGGATTGATACCTTGGTTCTCAAAACTGAGGGAAATACATACGCTTACTTTGTTGCATCACCCTTTCCTCTTCAAGGGAAAACCAACGATGCTCAAGAGGTAGCAAGAAGGATTTCCGGCGCCGCTGTCGGGAAATCTATGCCAAGTCAAGACATACCAAGTACCCATCATAAACTCTTCTCCCTCGTGATTACATTATTTGCCATTCGCCTTCTTTGTTTTCCTCTCCACCACTTCACAATATTTGCTTTTTCTTCGCCTCCTTCCATTCAATCTTGTATTACCATGTACCTTCTTTTTGCTTGCATCTTCGCCATAAAAGTTTATGGATCCTCATCCACTTGCTAATATCTTTAAGAGATCCAATTATGATGAATCAATTGCTAGTGAGTTTTGTGCACTAGATTATCTTTATGAAGTTTTGCTTGAAATTCGTGAATCTGAAAATTGTGATGAAGAAATTTATGAAGTAATTCATGATAGCTCCTTGAATAAAAAAGCATGATTGCAATGGTTTTACTATAAATTCTATTAATGTCAATTGTGTTAATAATATGCAAAACCCTAAGCTTGGGGATGCTAGTTTTGCTATGACTACTATTTGTTGCAATGATCATGATTGGGGTGATTCTTCTTATGATCTTGAAAATTTATTTAAGCCCCATGATGAATATGAGATTTATAATAATGTTTGCAGTAATATTGAAAGTGGGTTTGGAAGAGTGTCAACTTTAGATCCCACATATTTGGATAAATGTTCAATCTTATGAAGTTTTTGATAAAAGTGGGTTTGGAGAGGTCATGACTTCAGTTAATGTTAATCCCACTATTTTGGAAGAGTGTCAACTTTGCATACATGTGGATCGTGTTAAGAATATGTTTTGTGATAGCTATATTGTTGAATTTTCTTATGATCCTACATGTAATTATTATGAGAGAGGGAAATATGGTTGTAGAAATTTCCGTGTCACTAAATTACCTCTCATTATGTTGAGATTGCTATTGTTTCTTTCTCCTTCCTTGCATATGCTAGTTTTTGCTTTTCTTGATAATGTGTTTGCTTATATAATGCCTATGCATAGAAATTATGTTAGACTTAGATGTGATTTTCATATGCTTCATGATGCTCCCTTCGTGTTTCAATTGCTATCTTTCATGTGAGCATCATTAAAATTATAGATGCCTAGCTAGGGGCGTTAAACGATAGCGCTTGTTGAGAGGCAAAACAATTTTATTTTTGTTCTTTGATTTTTGCTACTGTTTATTAATATATTATTCATCATGCTACTGTTATGATTGTGTTTTTTGTGTTTTAATTAGTGTTCATGCCAAGTAGAAACTTTAGGATCTTCTTGGATGATAGTTGTTTGATCTTGCTGAAAAAGATGTAAACTTTGTGCTCACGAAAATAATTTTCATAAATCACATAAAAGAGATTTTGCCATGATTCTTTTTGCAGAATATTAATATAAAAATTACACTGGTCTTCCTAATTTGGTATAATTTTGGAGTTCCAGTATGTTCGAACGTTACAGATTGTTGCTGCATCGTTCTGTTTTTGACAGCTTCGCTTTTCGTGGTGTTGTTTGCTTATTTTGATGAGTCTATGAGTAGTATCGGGGTATGAAGTTGGAATATAGTAGGTTTAACACCAATATAAATAAATAATGAGTTCACTACAGTACCTTAAAGTGGTGGTTTGTTTTCTTATACTAACAGAGCTCACAAGTTTTCTGTTGAGTTTTGTGTTGTGAAATTTTCAAGATTTTGGGTAAAGATTAGATGGATTTTGGAATAAGGAGCGGCAAGAGTCTAAGCTTGGGGATGCCCAAGGCACCCCAAGGTAAATTTCAAGGACAACCAAAAGTTTAAGCTTGGGGATGCCCTCAAAGGCATCCCCTCTTTCGCCTCTTCGCTCATCGGTAACTTTACTTGAGGCTATATTTTTATTCACCACATGATATGTGTTTTGCTTGGAGCGTCTTGCATGATTTGAGTCTTTGCTTTTTATTTTACCACAACCATCCTTGCTGTACACACCTTTTGGGAGAGACACGCATGAATTGGAATTTATTAGAATACTCTATGTACTTCACTTGTAGCTTTTGAGCTAGATAATTTTTGTCTAGTGCTTCACTTATATCTTTTTAGAGCACGGTGGTGGTTTTATTTTATAGAAATTATTGATATCTCATGCTTCACTTATATTATTTGAGAGTCTTTAGAACAGCATGGTAATTTGCTTTGGCTATAAAATTAGTCCTAATATGATGGGCATCTAAGATGGGTATAATAAAAACTTTGATATAAAGTGCTTTGAATACTATGAGAAGTTTGATTCTTTATGATTGTTTTGAGATATGAAGATGCTGATATTATAGTCATGCTAGCAGAGTAGTTGTGAATTTGAGAGATACTTGTGTTAAAGTTTGTGATTCCCGTAGCATGCACGTATGGTGAACCGTTATGTGATGAAGTCGGAGCATGATTTATTTTTTTGATTGTCTTCCTTATGAGTGGCGGTCGGACGAGCGATGGTCTTCTCCTACCAATCTATCCCCTAGAAGCATGCGATAGTACTTCGCTTAGATAACTAATAGATTTTTGCAATAATTATGTGAGTTCTTTATGACTAATGTTGAGTCCATGGATTATACGACCGTCACCCTTCCACCATTGTTAGCCTCTCTAGTACCGCTGCAACTTTCGCTGGTACCATAAACCCACCATTTTCCTTCCTCCAAACAGCCACCATACCTACCTATTATGGCATTTCCATAGCCATTCCGAGATATATTGCCATGCAACTTTCCACCGCTCCGCTTTATTATGACACGCCCATCATTGTCATATTGCTTTTGCATGATCATGTAGTTGACATCGATTTGTGGCAAAGCCACCTTTCATAATTATTTCATACATGTCACTCTTGATTCATTGCACATCCTAAGACATCACGAGGCATTCAAATAGAGTCATATTTTGTTCTAAGTATCGAGTTGCAATTCTTGAGTTGTAAGTAAATAAAAGTGTGATGATCATCATTATTAGAGCATTGTCCCAGTGAGGAAAGGATGATGGAGACTATGATTCCCCCACAAGTCAGGATGAGACTCCCGAAGAAAAATAATAAAAAGGAAAAAAAGAGGCCATAAAAAAGGAGAGAAGGCCCAAATAAAAAGAATGAGAGAAAAAGAGAGAAGGGACAATGCTACTATCATTTTACCACACTTGTGCTTCAAAGTAGCACCATGATCTTCATGATAGAGAGTCTCCTATGTTGTCACTTTCATATATGTCGGTGAGAACGACACCTATGGGATCACAAGAATCCCTACTACAAGAAGCGGGCGCTGGGTTGAAAGAAGAGCGGATCAAACAGATAGCACACAATTGCTTATCCAGGTTCGGGCCGCGAGGATGCGTAAAACCCTACTCCTGCTTTGGTGGATGTATATATGTGTTCTTGAACTAGCTATGGGGCGTGAAGAGCTCCAAAAAGCCGAATCCTTCTCCTGGTCGCCTCGGGCCTCCTTTTATAGGAAAAAGGGGTTGCCACAGTGGCACACAGGAGGTGGAAAGGGTACAAAGGACGCGAGGTTATCCTTCGTGATTACATGACAAGGCGCATTTAATGCGCCCCGCTTAGGTGTCCTTGCTTTATCGGGGCGGGGCGGCCTGCCCCGTCTGCCGCCGCTTCCTTCAAGGCCGACACGCACTCGCCGCTGATGCCTGTGGTGCCATGTAGGCGTGCAGCAAATGAGGTGGCGCGGTGGTGGTGTCTTCACGAAGATTCACGTGCCGCCACGCAGTGCCCGCCCGCTTGGTTGGGCCGGCAGCCGATGCGAACGGCGGTGGAGACTTGGTTGGCGTGGGCTCGATGGTGGCTCAGACGCCCCTCGCAAGGGCCTTGCCGGGCCCCGGCAAGGGTCTTGTCGCGGTGCTCGTTGTTGCCGCCCCTGCAAGGCGCTTTGCCGGGGTCTTCGTGGGTCTTCCTTGGCTTGTATCTTGCTAAGGGTCGCCGCCTTCTTAGTGCATATCTGATCTTGAATGTTTCTTCACAAAGATCTGCATGCCATCACGGAGACGCCTCTCAATCCTTGCCCCATGGGGGCAATGGACTCAAGGGCGATTTGCCCAGAGGCGTGGAGCGAAGTTGTCAGGATAAGGGTCTTGCCGGGCTGTTAAGCCGGCCCCTGCAAGGATTTTGCCGGGGAGCCCGCCGCCCCTTGGCTCTTCGTGGTCTTGGTCTTGGTGTTGTTCCTGCCATTTTGAGCTTCGGTTCACTCGGCTTACCTCGCTTGCCTTGATTGGTGTGGTCGTGGCGCGGCTCGACCGCCTGCAGAGCTATAGGGGTACAAAAGTGTACCTCTTTTGTTCACCGACAGAGCCCCGGCCGGCTGGCACACATAAGCGTTAACGCATTGTTGGGCTAGGCCCAAAAATGGTGCGCGGCAAAGGGGGCGGTTTTTACCGCGTAAGATTCTTCACACGCGCTTCCCACTTTCACGGCGTGTGGCGCGCGTGGGAGGTGGTCGGATGTGGGCGGCATGCGTGGGGTTGGTCTCGCACGCATGCGCCACGTCAGTAGTAAAGGGCGGCTCGCGCTTTCCCATAAACGGAGGGAGGCATGGAGGCGCGGCCGACGATCAATGGGGCCGAGGCGCTGGTCTTCATAGGCGCCCACTCCCCACGATCACGGGGTGGGAGAGGTCGCCCACCTGTCCCCTCTTCTCGCACGCCTACCACGTGTCTCCCATGCACTTGGGGTGGCAAACGGTGGAGGCGGGAAACCGGCTGTTGCCGGGTTGGGGCAGCAGGTCGTCCTGCTCCTCGCGCCTCCTGTGGTCTTGATTGGCCGAAGGGCGGCCGAGCCCCAACCCCTGCCTTTATAAAGAGCGGGAGGGGGGATGGCGCCCCGCATTCTTCCATCTTCTTCTTCCTTCAGCTTCGCTCTCTTCCATCTGGCCATGGAGAGAGGGAATCCTGTCCTTCAACGGTGGCACAGGGTCACTGCTGATTAACGGCCCCTCCTCCTCCCTGTACCGCGTGGCGTGAGCCGGCCGAGGGAAGGGGAGGGGCGAGGCCGGGCGCTGGGAAGAGGAGGACGGGTGGCGGCTAGCCTCGCCTCGCCAGCAGCCTCCTCCTCCAATGGAGGGCCATGTTGGGATGACCTCGTGAGTTCTTCGTCAGGTGCGCGGGCCGCCGTTGCCGCCGCTTTCGCCTCCCGACTCCATTCACGCTGGGAGATGGAGCTGGATCCGCCGCAGCCATTGCGGCTGCACATGAGGGGTCATGCGGATCGCAGGTATGCGGGTCCGCCGACTTCCCTCGCCCTCACGTGATGTATCTTCGCCGGGATGGAAGACGCTTGTTTCAGATTCTACAGCTTGATGGATGGGCTCACTCTCCATTTTAAGCCGATGGAGGGTGGCCTTCTTCTCCACAAGGTCTTCGGGCACTTTGGGACTCGTGCAAGGTGCTGCGTGGAGAGCTCTTCTGATGGTGAAGATTCCTCCTCGAGCGAGAGTGACGAGGAGGACAGTGACAACGACGATGAGGGCGGTAGGTGGTAGGATGACGGGTCCGACTAGGTGTCGGGCCCCGCTCCGTGCGGCACCGGCGACCCCATCATCCGTGTCGCCGGCTCCTTGAACTTCTCGGGGTCGTCTCCTTGGGCGGCCGGGCGCTGGGAGGCTGCTAAGAGGAAGAGGGCGGGCGGCAAGGCCAGCCAAGTCGAGTACGCTGGGCACCGACGCCTTTCGACGCATAATCGATGTCCCGCCGCCACTGCTTTTCAAGCTCGCCCGGTGCTGCCATCACCGTCCAGCCTTTGGACGACCACCAAGATGTTCTCTTGGTGTCTTCTGCCACCCGTAGCTCGCCTAGGCACTCCTTTTTCCCTTCTCGCCTCCTTGACCTGCCTCCTGAGGAGAGGTACAAGAAAGGGATTACGGGCACCTTATCTCATTTTAGTTTGTAAGCCTTCGGGCCTTTGTTGAATTTAAAACTTGTAATCCCTTTGTTCATGTTTTCCATTCCCTATGGACTGTACCTGGGCGGGATGTTTTTTAATGAAAAAGGGATGTTTGCCGGGTCATTTGTTTCATGGGTGGAACCCACGACAAGGAATAAATCCTTGATATCTCTAAGATAAACATTTTCTCGTCCGCAACATGTGCCTTGCCATCTCCCCACCTCGCCGACCTTTCTCACGCCTTTGTGAGGCAGGGATAAGGTGGGTTTAGGCTCCTTGTTTCATCCTTTCGCTGTCGCGACCACCACCAAACTTGGTCCCAGGAACGAGCCCTAGGGCCTAGAGTTAGGGGAGCACGGTAGCTTAAGGAAAAATGAGGTTTCACATACCTTAGTCCATAATGGAATGCATGATAAGGGATGAAGAACTTATCTGAAAGTTGCAGCCCCGGCAATCCTGGGTTTGTCATGGGTGAATTTTGTTTTGCAGTCCCCGGCAACACTGGCTCGCCGGGGCCTAAATGCTGGTCTGTTCTTTTTTCTTCCCAAGTGGCTTGGCAAGGATATCTGTGTGTCCTGCGAACCAAAGAGGACAAAAGAAGAACAAAGAGACGCACACTCGAATTCTCTGTTAGGGGTTAGTCGCCGCTAAGCACTATTAACCCTAACCAAGGATCTAGACTGACCTAGCATGCATGCTATAACTTAGGGCGCCAGCCGCTTCATTTATTTATGCTCGTGGTCTGCGCCAGCTTTGTACAAAGGGTTACATGGCTTGCCGCAAGGCTTGTACAAAAGGTGGCTTGTCGAGGGGCTCGGCAAGCCGCTACTTTATGGTAAAACTTGAAGATGCTCAATGTTCCAGGAGTTGCTCACCGGAATGGCATCTTCGGTCTCTAGCGGATCGCGCCAGTTCGGTGACTCAGACGGCCCGATAAGGGCCTTCCCACTTTGGCGCCAACTTGTTGGTATTCTTGGCCGATTGAACGACCAAGAACAAGGTCGCCTTCCTCAAAGCTTCGGGCATGGACCTTGCGGGTTATGGTAGCGCGCAAGGCTTGCCGGTAGCATGTCGCCTCACAGCCTCAAGACGCATCTTCCTCAAGGAGCTGCTATGTCATCTTGCCGCAGCTTTCTCTTGCTCAAGCTCATCATAAGCGAGCACCGAGGTGACCCAGATATGAGTTCGGGGGAGAATCGCTTCTGCCTGTGATACCGTAAGCAAAGGGTGTCCGCCGGTGGCTCGATTTGGCTGCTCGATCGACCAAAGAACTGCTCGGCAACTCATCAATCCAGCGCCTTCCACTCTTGTGCACTCGTCAAAGGTCTTTGTCCTTAGGCCTCGCAGCACTTCAAAGATTTGCCCTCTCAGCTTGACCATTGCTTCATTGGTGAGCAACGGAAGCGAAATGCACTTTGCCGCCGAGGTCTTGGGTATATTGCATGAAGGTGTGGTTTAGAACTGCGTGTCGTTGTCGGTGATGACCCTGTTGGTACACCAAAACGGCACACTAGTCCCTTGAAGAACTTGACGGCCGATCGAGCTGTGACCTTCCTCATCGCTTCCACCTCTCGCCACTTTGTGAACTTGTCGATTGCGACGCATAAGAGTTTCAAAGCCCCGACAGCCGCTGGGGAAAGGACCCAAGAGTGTCGAGCCCCTAGACCGAGAAGGGCCAGGAGAGAGGAATGGTTTGGAGGGCTTGACCGGCCGATGAAGCTTCTTTGAATGGAATTGACACGCTGGCCACACCGGTGACCAAGGTCGCCGTGATCCCGGAGGGCAATGTAAGAAGTTTTGACGAAATGCCTTGCTTCTAAGAAGGGCCCTCGACCCTCTATGTGGGATCCACATATGCCTCCATGTATCTTCTCGCCAACAGCCCCAGCCCTTCCTCTCGAGGGATACACTTCACTTTCAATTGCTCGCCTCTTCCCTGCATGTAACGCCATCAACGATTTAACCCGGGTACATAGCAGACCGACGGGCTACTTTTTTCTCGCTTCTTCCGCTTCCTCGTGAAGTTCCCTGCTTGGAGGAACCGGACGGTGTTGTGCCCATGCCGGAGCCCGAGGCTCGACGGGCGAGGACCAAAGGCATTTCCTCCGCTATAGGAGCGGGCCGTCTCCACAGAAGAGCTTGGTGCCCCACCGAGCTAGCCGCCCTGCGGCGGGTCAAGGTTCTCGCAACATTCTTGCCGGCGGCTCCGGGAGCTCGACGGGAAAGTACTTGCCGGGCCCTCGATTTCCTCCTTTTGTTCTCGGCTCGCTGATGGATCAACAGATGGCCGAGTTAGCCAAGCACAAAGGTACCGGTTCCACAAGTAGCTTGAGGGCAGCGGTTTTGACAGTAATCGGGCGATGTCATTCTCCGCTCGGGAACGTGTTCTGCCTCAGATACCGCCAAAACGCTTCTTCGAGCCTTTCTCACTTCATCGACGTAGGCCTTCATCAACGGCTCGTAATCCTTGTTGACTTGCTTGACTATTAAGTTGCGTAGTCGCCTCGACGCGAGTTTCTTGATTTCGAGGTCCGCCACATCCTAAGACCAGCAAGCAGCCCTTCAGATTTCACCAGATTGTTCGCTGACACCTCCCCGGGAAGTGCATCCGGACCACGACTTGAGGTGCTCTCCGGCATGCGACAAGCAAGACGCCAGCCCCGGGCGCCTCAGAAGGAGAAAGCTCCATCAGTACATGATGCAACAAGAATTTGCCTCCTTGCCGGGAGAGAAGTCTCTTGGGCTTCTTCACCAGCGTCATGTCCATTCTGGCAACGAACTCCGCCAGACTCGGCTTTGAATCGCCGAGAGGTACTTTCTCAAACTTGAGGCCAAAGTCGGACGACTCTAGTGCCCACTCTAGGATTCTTCCTGCTAAGGCCTGGATTGTGCAATATCCGCTGCAGAGGGGAGGCGAGTGACGACAATGATTTCGCAGGCCGGAAGTAGTGACGCAGCTTCCTCGAGGCCATAAGAAGGTCAAGAGCAGTTTCGCACACTAGAGTACCTTGATCTAGCCTCAGAGGAGGGAACTAACAAAGTAGACCGTGTCAGATCATTTTCTTCCTACGGCATTCCAACTGGCCGCGTTGTTCTCGCAGTGATCGATGGCATCGGGCTCACGCTGCCATTACCTCATCATCAATTTCTCCCTACACCACTAGTGAGGCGCCGACACCCGGTTCAAGGCCGCCAAGTATAGCAAAGAACGGTTCTCGTGGGCTTAGGCACAACTAGTATTGGCGCGAGGAGAGGTACCTTTTCAAATCTTGCAATGCCTGGTTGCTTCTCGGCATCCACTCTATCGGGCCCGCCTTTTTCAAAATCTTGAAAAGGGAAGGGCGCCATGACTTGGAAATGAACTCGCCATGGCGGTAACGCAACCAAAGAAGCCGACGACATCCTTGACTCGCTTGGGTGCTTCAATCTGCTCTATAGCTTTGATCTTGTCCGGATTGGCCTCATCCCGCTACCAGGACACAAAGAACCCGAGTAGCTTGATGGATAGGACGCCAAAGATGCACTTCTCAGGGTTCAGCTTGAGATTGATCTTGCGCAGGTTTGCAAATGTTTCTTGTAAATCCTGTATGAGGGTCGCCCTGTTCTTGGTTTTGACCTCTATATCATCCATATAAGCTTCCATATTTCTATGGAGCCGGGTTCAAAACCAATCTGACCGCCTTTGCAAACGTTGAGCCAAAGACTCTTCAACCCGGAAGGCATCCAGAGAAAACAATACGCATCACATGGGGTGATGAATGCTGTCTTCTTCGCCGCTCTCGTCATGAAGATCCGGTGGTAGCCGGAGTAGGCATCGAGGAATGACAACAGATCACACCCACCGTGGAGTCAACAACCGGTCGATGCGCCGCAACGGGAAAGGGTCTTTGGGACAAGCCTTATTGATATCTCGTAATCAATACATAGTCTCCACTTCCCATTCGCCTTTGGCGCAAGACTACCATTGGATTGGCCAACCATGTTGGATGGAGCACTCCTCTCACCAAACCCGACGCTTCCAGCTCAGATCTCCTCCGTGATGAACTCTTGCCGCTCCAAAGCTTGCTTTCCGACCTTCTTCGACGGGCCATGCATGAGGATAGACAAGAAGGTGGTGCTCAATCACCTCGGGAACGCCGGGATGTCGAATGCTTGCCATGCAAACACATCGACATTCGCCCGCAGGAAGGTGACGAGCGCGGCTTCCCATTTGTCGTCAAGGGCGCAGCTTATGGTGAAAGCCCCTCCCAGGCTGCCCTCCTTGACGGATACCTTTCTTAATTACGCCGGCGGCGTGCGGCCCTCGACTTCTTGTTCTTGCCGGTGGAGCTCTGGCACGCCCTCGACGGGAGCGCTTACATTCAAGAGGTGCGCACCGGAGTGGGTGCCCGAGGTCTCGCCGGTCTTCTTCTTCTTCCCTCCGGGCTCCAGTAAGGCGGAGCAAGTGCCTTAGCAGCGCAGCCGTGAATCGCTTGTTGGTAGAGTTGGTCAGTGCAAATCAGCGCATCTTTCTTGTCGGATGGGACGGTGATGATCGCCACAGGGCCCTCCATCTTCAGGGTGTTGTAGGCGTAGTGTGACGCCGCCATGAACTTGGCCAACGCTGGCCAAGGATCCTGCCAGGCAAGGGATCTTGGCAACATCGAACACGCATCCTTTCTATCCTCGTAGTTCAGATCACTCCCAAAAGTCACGGTAGCGTGACCTTCCCTTTGGTTGACTTCTTCCCGTTGACCCTCAAACGTGCTCGCCTCTTTGAGGTCTTTATCGTGAATCTGCAGCTTCTTGATCACGGCAAAGTAGATTAAGTTCAGACCGGCCCCGCCATCGACTAGCATCTTTGTCACCTTGAGGTTGCGTATCGTTGGTGAAACCAACAATGGCAAGCACCCGACTGCAGTAGTGCGATCAAGGTGATCCTCAGTGTAAAAAATGATAGGTGTGCTGGACCACTTCAGCGGCTTTTGGGCATTGAACGACGGCTCTGTTGCCGTAATCTCACATGCCCACTGTTTAAGCTGGTTGTGAGAGGTATGCAGCGAGGCGCCGCCGTCGACGCACATGGCCTCTCAGAAGCTTTCTCGAAATTCTTGGTCACCGCACTGGCCATCCTCTTCGTGATCATCGCCTTCGCTTTCTTGTCGCTGCCTCGGGCGGCTCTCTCGCTGTTTATCCTTGCAGCGACGGCCCGCCTGGCCGTCAAGCTTCTTGCCGGACCCCTCAGCGCCTTCTTGGCCGTTCTCCTTGTCCCGCCTCTCATATTCAGCCGTTTGCTTCTCAGCAAGTAGCTCAACCTGTCGGCAGTTCTGGAGATCATGGCCTTTGGTGCGATGGATCTTGCAGTATTGCTTGTCGGAGTTCCTGCTTCTGAGCCGCTAAGGCCTCAGAGGTATACATCCGCAATTTCCTTGCCGGGTCATTCCGCTTTGGTTTTTCTTGGCGAGCCAAGGCTATCAGATCCTCGACGGCAAGCACAACTTTACCCTTGCATTTCGTTGCGGCCGCCTTTTCTTCGGGGCGGCAAGATCCTCATCTCAAGAGTCGGTTTCACGCCGACATCTTCGCCGGGTACTTCCTTCCTCTTCAGCCCGGCACATCTATCAGTAAGAACGAGAGTTTTGCCACATCCTTCACCTTGTTCATTGCCGCCTCTTTCAAGATCTTATGTTACGCACGCTCGATGGGAACGCTACCGATGATGGCGCGGCAGGTGAACATCGTGATATTGTACTGCATCCTACCGAACCTTCCGAATATACTTGCGTAGACTCTCGCCTCCCTTCTCCGGGGATGACGGCAGGTCGCTTGCTTGGCCATGGGCTTGGTGACCTCAAAGAAAGGCGCCTAACAAACTCATGGCACAACCAACCAGGAAGAAATAGAGTCTACCGAAAGTGCATCAACCATGACATGGCGTTGGGTTTAAGAGCTAACGGAAAGTAATTCGCGAACACCTTATCGTCATGGCTCCGCAGCTTGCATCGCGATGGTGTAGATGTTGAGGAACTCCGACGGTGGGTCTTGCTGCTGTACTTCTCGCCAACGCCAGTTTGAAGGTGCGTGAGTGGGCCACCGAACTGCCGCAACTCACGGGTAAAGCCGGACAACCTACCTCATAAGGTAGGCTTCTGTGGCTCTCCTGCGTCGGGTGGTTTGCAGCAGCCCTTCGTCACTGTCGACGACGGGTGGCGCGCTTCCGCCGGGCGCCGATAGTGGTTCGAAAGTTTTCATGGGCCCGCTCTCAAGAACTTGGCGCTGGTCACGGTGGGTCCATGGGTCGGACGACGCTTATGGAGATGTCGCCGCCCGTGATGTCACAACGGTCGGCATCCGCAGACCGGACGGGAGGAGGTGAATGCACTGCGGTCGCGCGCCGCCGCCGCCCTTCCGCCATCGGGTGCGTGGGACTCCATCGGAGCGCCGACCCGGGGCTCCACCGACTCGGTTCGCCTTTTGTTGGCAACCGCAACAAGGCTTCGGATGGTGGCCCTCCATTCGCCGAAGTTTCAGAAGCGGGAGGAAAGTCGAGGAGCAATCTACGCTGCCGCTGTGGCTTCGGCTGGCGTCGGCAGCAGTGAAAACTCGCACGGATCACGACAAGGCGACTTCCGACCATGTCAGCCGGATCTCTATCACGATCCCGCAGTCGCATGCCGTTTTCACCAGCGCTTCAGCGAGCGGGCAGGTCTTCTACGTCCCGGGAGTGGTGCTCGGGGCCCTTCCCGCGGCGACGCCCGGGATCTTCGGCGTGATCACGCTGTTCGTCGCAGGTCGCTGCGTGAGGAGCGCATCTGGCGCCGGGCGTGGAGTCTTGGAGGCCCTTACGCCACCTTCGGGTGATGCGGCAAAGGACTCGGAAGGCACCGCGCCACCCACGGAGGGCCTGGCTCCGCTTTTGATTTGGCGTGTGGTTCATCAAAGACGAACATCGCCGTAAACTCCGCCGCTAGAACGGTGTTGGTGTTCGCGAGCGCGCCTCGGTCTTTATGCATCGTCCGCTGCGCCGCTGCCGGATCGGGCTGTCCGCCACCGATCGGGCCGACCGCCACCGACGTCTTCTTCCTGGGCGCCATGACGACAAAGAAGCGCTGGACTAACTGCTAGAGCCGATTCTCACAATTGGCGCTTCTACTCGGGCGCTACTAAAGATGTCGGTGAGAACGACACCTATGGGATTACAAGAATCCCTACTACGGTTAGCGGGGCGCGGGGTTGAAAGAAGAGCGGATCAAACAGATAGCACACAATTTGTTTATCCAGGTTCGGGCCGCAAGGATGCGTAAAACCCTACTCCTGCTTTGGTGGATGTATATCCGTGTTCTTGAACTAGCTATGGGGCGTGAAGAGCTCCAAAAGCGAATCCTTCTCCCCGGTCGCCTCGGCCTCCTTTTATAGGAAAAAGGGGTTGCCATAGTGGCACACAGGAGGTGGAAAGGGTACAGTGACGCGAGGTTATACTTCACATTACATGACAAGGCGCATTTAATGTGTCTGCTTAGGTGTCATTGCTTTATCTGGGGCGGGGTGAAGCCTGGCCCGTCCGTCTGGCTAACGCCTCTTCGTACAACACGCACTCGCCGCGATGATGCCCGTGGTGCCATGTAGGCGAGAAGCAGGCACCGAGGTGGCGCGTGGTGGTGTCTTCACGAAGATCTGCGTGCCGCCATGCAGTGCCCGCCTAGTTGGTTGGGCCGGCTATATGCGAACGGGCGGTGGAGACTTGGTTGGCGTGGCCCGATGGTGGCTCAGACGTCCTCGGCAAGGGCCTTGCCGGGCCCCGCAAGGGTCTTGTCGCGGTGTCGTTGCCGTCCCCCGCAAGGCGCTTTGGGGTCTCGTGGTCTTCCTTGGCTGGTATCTTGCCAAGGGTCATTGCCTTCTTAGTGCATATCTGATCTTGAATGTTTCTTCACAAAGATCGCATGCCATCACGGAGACGCCTCAATCCTTGCCCCATGGAGGCAAAGTGGAATCAAGGGCGATTTGCTCAGAGGCGTGGGGCGAGTTGTCGCGGCAAGGGTCTTGCCGGGCTGCTAAAGTCGGCCCCTGGCAAGGATCTTGCCGGGGAGCCCGCCGCCCCTTGGCTCTTCGTGGTCTTGGTCTTGGCGCTGTTCTAAGTTACCTTGAGCTTCGGTCTTACCTCGCTTACCTCCCTTGCCTTGCTTGGTGTGGTCGTGGCGCTGGCTCGATCGCCTGCAGCAGTTATAGGGGTACAAAAGTGTACCTCTTTTTGTTCACCGACAATATACTAGTGGGAAATTTTCATTATAGAACTTGGCTTGTATATTCCAATGATGGGCTTCCTCAAATTGCCCTAGGTCTTCGTGGAGCAAGCGAGTTGGATGCACACCCACTTAGTTTCTTTTTGAGCTTTCATACACTTACAGCTCTAGTGCATCCGGTTAGTATGGGAATCCCTACTCACTCACATTGATATCTATTGTCAGGCATCTCCATAGCCCGTTGATACGCCTAGTTGATGTGAGACTATCTTCCTCCTTTTTGTCTTCTCCACAACCACCATTCTATTCCACCTATAGTGCTATGTGCATGGCTCACGCTCATGTATTGCATGAAGATTGAAAAATTTTGAGAAAATAAAAAGTATGAAACAAATACTTGGCGTGTCATCAGGGTTGTTAATGATTTAAATATATTTTGAGATGAATCTAGATCAAAGCCAGACTATATGATTTTGTAGGGATAGCTTTCTTTAGCCATGTTATTTTGAGAAGACATGCTTTGTTAGTATGCTTGAAGTATTATTGTTTTTATGTCAATATTAAACTTTTTGTTTTGAATCTTTCGGATCTAAACATTCATGCCACAATAAATAAAATTACATTGATAATTATGTTAGGTAGCATTGCACATCAAATTTTTGTTTTTGTTATTTACCTACTCGAGGACTAGCAGGAATTAAGCTTGGGGATGCTTGATACGCCTCCAACGTATCTATAATTTTTTTATTGTTCCATGCTATTATATTATCTGCTCGATGTTTAATGGGCTTTAATATGCTCTTTTTATATTATTTTTGGGACTAACCTATTAACCAGAGGTCGAGTGCCAATTTCGTTTTTGCCTATTTTATAGTTTCTCATTTTAGAAGGAATACCAAACAGAGTCCAAACAGTAATGAAACCTTCATGAGGATCTTTCTTGGACCGAAAGCAATCCAGAAGACTTGAGTAGAAGTCCAAACGCCACGAGGCGTGATGATGCCGCCTGTGGGGGTAGGCGCCAAGACCCTTCATCCTCGTAGAGTCTCTCCATTTATTTCTTTCGCCTATATATACTCTTATACCCTAGAAACATCGTGGGAGCCACGAACCACTTTTTCCACCGCCGCAACCTTCGCACTGTGAGATCCCATCTTGGGGCCTTTTTTCGACGATTTGTCGGAGGGGTAATCAATCACGAGGGCTTCTACATCAACACCATAGCGTCTCCGATGAAGCATGAGTAGTTTACCACAGACCTTCGGGTCCATAGTTATTAGCTAGATGGCTTCTTCTCTCTCTTTGATTCTCAATACAAAGTTCTCCTCGATGTTCTTGGAGATCTATTCGATGTAATACTCTTTTGCAGTGTGTTTGCCGAGATCCGATTAATTGTGGATTTATGAACAAGATTATCTATGAATATTATTTGGTTCTTCTCTGAATTCTTATATGCATGATTTGATATCTTTGCAAGTATCTTTTAATTATCGGTTTAGTTTGGCCTACTAGATTGATCTTTCTTGCAATGGGAGAAGTGCTTAGCTTTGGGTTCAATCTTATGGTGTCCTTTCCCAAAGGATGAGAGGGGCAGTAAGGCACGTATTGCATTGTTGCCATCGAGGATAAAAAGATGGGGTTTATATCATATTGCTTGAGTTTATCCCTCTACATCATGTCATCTTGCTTAATGCGTTACTCGCTCTTCATTTAACTTAATACTCTAGATGCATGCCGGATAGCGGTCGATGTGTGGAGTAATAGTAGTAGATGCGTAATCGCTTTGTCTACTTGACACGGACGTGATGCCTATATTCATGATCATTGCCTTAGATATCTTCATAATTATGCGCTTTTCTATCAATTGCTCGACAAGAATTTGTTCACCCACCATAATATATGCTATCTTGAGAGAAGCCACTAGTGAAACCTATGGCCCCGGTCTCTTTTCTTATTATATTGCATCTCTTTTATTTACATCGCATCTTTTTACTATTTTGCAATCTTTACTTTCCAATCTATACAACAAAATACCAAAAATATTTATTTTACTATTTCTATTAGATCTCACTTTTATGTAGTGACCGTGAAGGGATTGACAACCCCTTTATCGCGTTGGTTGCAAGGTTCTTGATTGTTTGTGCAGGTACTAGGTGACTTGTGCGTTGTCTCCTACCGGATTGATACCTTGGTTCTCAAAACTAGGGAAATACTTACGCTACTTTGTTGCATCACCGCTTTCCTCTTCAAGGGAAAACCAACGCATGCTCAAGAGGTAGCACTTTCTTGGAGATCCATTGTGGATGTCTCACTATCTTGAACCTTATTTGCATTAGTTCCTTTACCATTGCATAATGGGGGTAGTCTTCTCCAATATTTTGTCGGCATTCTAAAAGAGAAACAAGGAAACACATCACAGGTTTATCATCTTGTATAGGAAACTCATTTTGGTAAACCAGTTCAATAGTAAAAGTGGATGGTGGATAGCATTATGAAACAAACATATATCTATGTACTATGGTCACTGTATGGTCTATATCATTCTAGTTTATGTTGCCAAATAAAGATAGAGACATAATTCAAATCATATATATTTAAGACAAAGCAACATAGACAAAATATAAGTGTGGGAAACTACACAACATTAACAACACTTGTAATGTGCATGACAAGAGAACATAACTATTTATACAATTGAAACTGAAATAAACATAGAGCAAGTTAGAACAACAAACCAGTTAAAAGAAACAGGTTTAACATATACCTGTTGCGCCATTGGAGTTTCAATTGCATCCTTCAAATTTGAAATTAGTTGATATGAGAAAATACAGTGATGCAAGAGCAAAGGAGTATGAACCATAGCTACGGAACGACAATTCGAGAACAATTCTTCTTCTACTTTAAGTGTTGAGTTAGGGTTCGGTGGTGGTTGATACGCCTCCAACGTATCTATAATTTATGAAGTATGCATGCTGTTATATTATCATTCTTAGATGTTTTACAATCATTTGATAGCAACTTTATATAATTATTTGGGACTAACATATTGACCCAGTGCCAGTTGTTGTTTTTTTGCTTGTTTTTTACATCGCAGGAAAGCAATATCAAACAGAGTCCAAACACCGCGAAACTTTTTCTGGATTTTTTATGGACTGTAAGACATCCAAAGGGGTCAGAAGCACCGGTGCCCCAGGGGGGGCACAACCCACTGTGGCACTGAGGGCCTGTGCGCACTCTGTGTGGGTTGTGCCCACCCCTATGGCCACCCATACCCCCTATTCGCCCTATAAATAGTCAAATATTCCAAAAACCCACGAGGTTAACCTAGATCAGAAGTTTTATGAGAAAGAATTGTCGTTATGATGCTAGGAAAAGTGATTGAAATTATCATTGATCGAACATATGCACTTTGCTAATAGTCACACTTCATAAATTATTTCTTTTATCATTTACCTACTCAAGGGCAAGTAGGAATTAAGCTTGGGGATGCTGATACGTCTCTAATGTATCTATAATTTATGAAGTATTCATGCGGTTATATTATCATTCTTGGATGTTTTACAATCATTTTATAGCAACTTTATATCATTTTTTGGGACTAACCTATTGACCTAGTGCCCAGTGCCAACTGCTGTTTTCTGCTTGTTTTTTACACCGCAGGAAATCAATATCAAATGAAGTCCAAACACTGTGAACCATTTGGTGGATTTTTTATGGACCAGAAGACATCCAGTGGGCCAGAGAAGCAACTGGGGGTGCCACGAGGAGGGCACAACCCACTGTGGCACGCCTCGATAACCCACAAGTATAGGGGATCAATTGTAGCCTCTTTCGATAAGTAAGAGTGTCGAACCCAACGAGGAGCTAAAGGTAGAACAAATATTCCCTCAAGTTCTATCGACCACCGACACAACTCTACGCATGCTTAACGTTCGCTTTACCTAGAACAAGTACGAAACTAGAAGTACTTTGTAGGTGTTGTTGGATAGGTTTGCAAGAATATAAAGACCACGTAAATAAAAACTAGGGGCTGTTTAGATAAAGACACAATAAAGTTAGTATAGCGAGTGTGGAAAAGTGGTGGTAGGAGGTGCGTAAATTGTCCCTAAGCAATTGCCTACTTTACTAGACCGACAGCAAGTTTTTATGTGGAGAGGCCACTGCTAGCATGTCATCCCGGACTTGGAATTCTATGCACTTATGATTGAACTATTAGCAAGCATCCGCAACTACTAACGCTTCATTAAGGTAAAACCCAACCATAGCATTAAGATATATTGGTCCCCTTCAATCCCGTATGCATCAATTTCTATGCTAGGTTGAAGCTTCACACTCTTGCCTCCAATACATAGTCCTATCAACAAACAACTAACCCTATGGTGTGATCCACGCGCACGCTCATATGATGGGCACCAAAGGACAGCAACATAACCACAAGCAAATTAAATCAATCATAGTAATTCACCAATCACCGATAGGACAACGAAATCCTACTCAGACATCATAGGATGGCATCACATCATTGGATAATAATATGAAGCATAAAGCACCATGTTCAAGTAGAGGGTACAGCGGGTTATGTGGAGAGTGGACCGCTGTAGATAGAGGGGGAAGGTGATGGAGATGTTGGTGAAGATGGCGGAGGTGTTGGTGTAGATTAGATGATGATGATGATGGCTCTGGGCGTGTATTCCTGGCCACCTAAGAGAGAGGGGGAGAGGGCCCCCTTCTTATTCTTCTTCCTTGACCTCCTCCCTAGATGGGAGAAGGGTTTGCCCTCTGGTCCTTGGCTTCCATGGCATGGGAGGGGCGAGAGCCCCTCCGAGATTGGATCATCTCTCTGTCTCTCTGTCTCTCTCTCTATTTCTCTACATTTCTCTCTGTTTTTGTTCTCAGATTGCACTTTCACCGTTCCTTTTATATCCGGAGATCCGTAACTCGATTGAATTGAAACCTTCGCCAGATTTTTCTTGAAAATTAGCTTTCTTGCCAAAGAAGAGCAAAGAATCGCTTCTGATGGGTGCCCATTTAGGTCGTGGACGCGCCCAAAGAAGCGGTAGCTTCCCTTCCTCGTGGCCCCCTCGGCACCGCCTCTGCTGATTCTTCTTCCCAGATATCACAAATATTCCAAAAATATTCTCCGTCTGCTTTATCCCGCTTTGGACTCCTGCTGATATGGGGTTTCGCGAAACATAAAACATGCAACAACAGTGAATCGCATCAAGTAATCGGATCAATATGTTAGTCCCAAAAATAGTATAAAAAGTTGCCAAAAGTATATGGTAGTTGCATAATATTGGCATGGAAGAATCAAAAATTATAGATACGACGCGAGACGTATCAAGATCCCCAAGCTTAATTCCTGCTCATTCCCTCGAGTAGGTAAATGATAAAAAATTTGATGTGGAATCCTACCTAGCATAATCTTGATCATGTAATCTAATCATGGCATGAATATTAAGACACGAGTGATTCAAAGCAATAGTCTATCATTTGACATTAAGACAATAATACTTCAAGCATACTAACCAAGCAATTATGTCTTATCAAAATAACATAGTCAAAGAAAGCTTATCCCTACTAAATCATACAGCTTGGCCATGCTTCATTTTCTTCACACAAAATGCTCCCATCATGCACAACCCTGATGACAAGCCGAGCAATTGGTTCATACTTTTAACGCTGCTTCACCTTTTTTCAACCCTCACGCAATACATGAGTGCAAGCCATGGACATAACACTATGGGTGGAATAGAATATGATGATGGAGGTTGTGTGGAGAAGACAAAAAGGAGAAAGTCTCACATCGACGCGGCTAATCAACGGGATATGGAGATGCCCATCAATTGATGTCAATGTGAGGAGTAGGGATTGCCATGCAACGGATGCACTAAGAGCTATAAGTGTATGAAATCTCAAACTGGAAACTAAGTGGGTGTGCATCGAACTTGCTTGCTCATGAAGACCTCGGGCATTTGAGGAAGCCCGCCATCTAATATACAAGACAAGTTCTATAATGAAAATTCCCGCTAGTATATGAAAGTGATAACTCAAGAGACTCTCTATATGAAGAACATGGTGCTACTCTAAAGCACAAGTGTGGTAAAAGGATAGTAACATTGCCCCCTTTTTTTTCTTTTTTTTGCAGGCTTCTTTGGCCCCCTTTTTTTATTTAGGCTTCTTTGGCCTCTTTTTTTTTTCTTGGGGCAATGCTCTAATAATGATGATCATCACACTTCTATTTACTTACAACTCAATATTACAACTCGATACTAGAACAAAGATATGACTCTATATGAATGCCTCCGGCGGTGTACCGGGATGTGCAATGTTCTAGCGTAGCAATGACATCAAAAAACGGACAAGCCATGAAAACATCATGCTAGCTATCTTACGTCATGCAAAGCAATATGGCAATAAATGCTCAAGTCATGTATATGATGATGATGGAAGTTGCATGGCAATATATCTCGAATGGCTGTGGAAATGCCATGATAGGTAGGTATGGTGGCTGTTTTGAGGAAGATATAATGAGGCTTATGTGTGATAGAGCGTATCGTATCGGGGTTTGGATGTACCTACGAAGTTTGCACCAACTATCGAGGTGCGAAGGAAATGCAGTGATCAAGAGGCTAGCAATGATGGAAGGGTGAGAGTCGATAATCCATGGACTGACATTAGTCATAAAGAACTCATATACTTATTATGTAAAGTTTATTAGCCCTCAAGCAAAGCACTACTACGCATGCCCCTAGGGGATAGATTGGTAGGAAAAGACCATCGCCGTCCCCCCGACCGCCACTCATAAGGAAAGCACTCAAAGAACACCCCATGCTTCAAATTTGTCACACAACGCTTACCATACGTGCATGCTACTGGATTGCAAACCTCAACACAAGTATTTCTCAATTTCACAATTACACAACTAGTACGACTCTAATATCACCACCTTTATATCATAAAACTATTGCAAGGAATCAAACATATCATATTCAGTGATCTACAAGTTTTATGTAGGATTTTATGACTAACCATGTGAATGACCAATTCTGTCAACTCTCTAAATAGATATAAGTGAAGCAAGAGAGTTTAATTCTTTCTACAAAAGATATGCCCACGCTCTGACAAATATAAGTGAAGCAAAAGAGCATTCTACAAATGGCGGTTTTCTAAGTGAAGAGAAACAGGCAATCCAAACTTCAAATGATATAAGCGAAGCACATGAAGCATTCTATAAAGCCATACTCAAAAGATATAAGTGAAGCGCAAAGAGCATTCTATAAATAAACCAAGGACTATCTCATACCGGCATGGTGCATAAAAGAAAAGTGAAAACTAAATGCAAAAGATGCTCCAAGATTTGCACATATCGCATGAACGTAAAGAATCCGAAAACATACCGATACTTGTTGAAGAAAGATGTGATGCCTTCCAGGGAATCCTCAAGCTTAGACGCTTGAGTCTCCTTGAATATTTACTTGGGGTGACTTGGGCATCCCCAAGATTGATCTCTTGTCTCTCCTCCTTATCCTCATATCGAGACATCCTCTATCTTCGAACACTTCATTCACACAAAACTCAACAGAAAACTCTTAGAAGATCCGTTAGTATAATAAAGCAAATCACTACTCTAAGTACTGTTGCAAACCAATTCATATTTTGTTTTTGAATTATATCTATTGTAATATAACTTTTCCATGGCTTAATCCACTGATAGAAATTGATAGTTTCATCAAAACAAGCAAACTATGCATCAAAAACAGAATCTGTCTAAAACAGAACAGTATGTAATAATCTGAACATTAACCATACCTCGGGTACTCAAAATATTCTACCAAAATTAGGAAAAATAAAAAATTTGTATAGAAATACAGTGCAAAAAGTTTCAGAACCGTTTGAAGTTCCAGTAAAAAATGTAAAATCGCGCACTAGAGTCAAAGTTTCTGTCCTGCACCGCACAAACCAACAAGCATTGTAAACATCCTAAAGGCAAACCTGGCACATTATTTTTATAATACAATGGAATTGTACAAGGGATAATTATTTTTGTTGAAAATTTTCTGTAGTCAAGATTCACAAAGTTTCCGTGAGCATGAACAAAGTTCAAGGAGCTCCCCCACTTCAACAATGCTTGTCTTTCTCACTTTCACTTTCCTTTTTGAAAAGTTTTGTGTTCCCCTCTTTATTTTTTTTGTTTTAAACTTTATAAAAGCACTCAACAGAAATAAGCGACTCTCTAAAACTTCCGGGTTGTCTCACAGCAGCGCTTTCTTTAAAGCCATTAAGCTAGGCATGTAGTGCTCAAGTAATGAATCCACCCGGATCCCAAGGTATATCAAAGCCAATTCTAATCAACAATGATTTAGAATTTAGTAGTGAGCACAAAGTAACATATATCATATAATGACAAAGTCTAACTCTCTTCCTATGCATCGGCATGTCATAAAAGAACAATTCATGCACACAAAGTAAAGGCCAATGCATAGTATAAACAGTTTCTTGGAATTTTATCATGTGGGAAACATAGAGAGGTGGAGATATAGTTCCTCTCTCATGATAATTGCAAGTAGGAACAACAAGCACATGCATATTATATTCATCAAAATCATCATGTGCAACAGTAAAAGGCAACCCATCAATATAATCCTTAATAAGGGCAAACTTCTCCGATATAGTGTAGTCGGGAGAAATCAAAAAGGTAATAGGACTATCATGCGTGGGTGCAATAAAAATTTCATGTTTAACGTAAGGAACTATAGCAAGTTCATCTCCATAAGCATAATTCATATTGGCATCTTGGCCACAAGCATAGCAAGCATCAAGTTCATCAAAAAGGGATATTTCAAACGAATTAAAGGGATCATAGCAATCATCCTTTGGTAAGCACGAAGGGAAATTAAACAATGAATGAGTTGAAGAGTTACTCTCATTAGAAGGTGGGCACGAGTGATCAATCCGCTCTTCCTCCTTTTGTTCTTCGCTCTCCTCCTCATCTTTTTCATCCAATGAGCTCACAATGTCATTAATTTCTTCTTCCATAGACTCCAACAAAATATTAGTCTCTTCTTGGACAGCGGGGGAGTCCTCAATATAAGGTTTAACATAGGCATTAGAAGCATAATTATCATAACAATATTCAAGTATGGCAAAAATTTCAGATTTGTAAAGAGTAGCATCATACTTTTCAATCAAAGAAGCAATTTCATAAGCACCCTTAAAAGCAACAAATTCTTCAATTTTTGAACATCATAGTAATTATAAACACCCTTAGCATACGAAGATATGATTCCATTATCACTAAACTCACATTGGTAGGGAAGGTGTTTCTTAGGGTTTTCGAACAATAGGTAAAATCATAAATTTCGTGATAAATTCCAAGCATAGCATTAAACCGCATGAATTTGATCCAATAAAAGTTTCTCTTTTTGAGATAAGTAGTGTCGCACATAACAAGCATGCTCATCTAAATATTTGCCCTCAACTAAGCTAGTTCGGGTTTCAGCACGAGCACATAGGGATCGAAGATGATCCAAGTATAAGGCTTCAGGAGTGTGATAGATTTTGAGTGGTTCTTCAACCATTGGTTCAGTAGGTACCACTAATTTTTTGGTATTTCGTTTCCTACCCATAACTAAAGATAGAAAACAAGAGCACAAAATAAGAACTACTTAGTGATAAAGCAAACAAGCACACGAGAATATTCACCCTTACGCTATTGCTCAACGCAAGAACGGGCGCCGTAAAAAGGTCTTGATAACCCACAAGTATAGGGTCAATTGTAGCCTCTTTCGATAAGTAAGAGTGTCGAACTCCGGCGAGGAGTTAAAAGGTAGAACAAATATTGCCTCAAGTTCTATCGACCACCGATACAACTCTACGCACACTTAACGTTCGCTTTACCTAGAACAAGTATGAAACTAGAAGTACTTTGTAGGTGTTGTTGGATAGGTTTGCAAGAATATAAAGAGCGCATAAATAAAAACTAGGGGTTGTTTAGATAAAGACACAATAAAGTTAGTATAGCGAGTGTGGAAAAGTGGTGGTAGGAGTTGCGAAATTGTCCCTAAGCAATTGACTAGTTTACTAGACCGATAGCAAGTTTTATGTGGGAGAGGCCCTTTGCTAGCATGTCATCCCGGACTTGGAATTCTATGCACTTATGATTGGAACTATTAGCAAGCATCCGCAACTACTAACGTTCATTAAGGTAAAACCCAACCATATCATTAAGATATATTGGTCCCCCTTCAATCCCATATGCATCAATTTCTATGCTAGGTTGAAGCTTACATCACTCTTGCCCTCCAATACATAGTCCTATCAACATACAACTAACCCTATGGTGTGATCCACGCGTGCGCTCATATGATGGGCACCAAAGGACAACAACATAACCACAAGCAAATTAAATCAATCATAGTAATTCACCAATCACCGATAGGGACAACGAAAAATCTACTCGGACATCATAGGATGGCAACACATCATTGGATAATAATATGAAGCATAAAGCACCATGTTCAAGTAGAGGGTACAACGGGTTGCGGGAGAGTGGACCGCTGTAGATAGAGGGGGGAAGGTGATGGAGATGTTGGTGAAGATGGCGGAGGTGTTGGTATAGATTGCGGTGATGATGATGATGGCCTCGGCGGCGTTCAGCGCGCCACATAAGAAGAGAGGAAGGCCCCTTCTTCTTATTCTTCCTTGACCCCTTCCCTAGATGGGAGAAGGGTTTACCCTCTGGTCCTTGGCTTCCATGGCATGGGAGGGGCGAGAGCCCCTCCGAGATTGGATCTGTCTCTTTGTCTCTCTCTGTTTCTCTCTGTTTCTGAGTTCTGGATTCTGCCCTTTCACCGTTTCTTTTATATCCGGAGACCCGTAACTCTGATTGGATTGAAACCTTCACCCAGATTTTTCTCCAAAAATTAGCTTTCTTGCGGCCAAAGAAGAGCAAAGAAGCGCCTTACGGGGTGCCCACGAGGGTCGAAGCGGCGCCCCTGCCTCGTGGCCCCCTGCACCGTCTCGCGTTGATTCTTCTTCCTGTATCACAAATATTCAAAAATATTCTCCATCCGTTTTTATCCCGTTTGGACTCCGTTTGATATGGGGTTTCTGCGAAACATAAAACATGCAACAAAATGTAAACCGGCACTTTGAGCCTTTGGATCAATATGTTAGTCCCAAAAAATAGTATAAAAAGTGTCCAAAAGTATATGGAAGTTGCATAATATTGGCATGGAACAATCAAAAATTATAGATACGACGGAGCAGGCGATATATCAACGCCCAGTGGGTTGTGCCCACCTCGGTGGCCACCCTGCAAGTACCCCTCTTAAGCCCTATAAATAGTCAAATATTCCAAAAACCTCGGGTTAACCTAGATCAGAAGTTCAAGCCAGCAGCCTTCAGAGCCACCGAAACCAATCTAGACCCCGTTCGCACTCACGGGAGGGAATCATCACCGGTGGCCATCTGCATCATCCGTGGGCGACCACCATGATGAGGAGAGAGTAGTCCACCCTCGGGGATGAGGGTTTGTACCAGAGCTATGTGTTTAATCTCTCTCTCTCTCTCTCTCTCTCTCTCTCTCTCTCGTGTTCTTGAGATGTCACGATCTTGATGTATCGCGGGCTTTGTTAATATAGTCGGATCATATGGTCTATTCCCCTCTCTATCTTGTTGTGAATTGAGTTTTCCCTTTGAGATTTCGTTTTATCGGATGGAATACTTTTATGGATTTGAGAGCACTTGACATATGTCTTGCATATGAATACTCATGGTGACAATGGGGTATCGTATTGATTCACTTGATATATGTTTTGGCACTCAACTCGTGGATTCCCGAGGTGACATTGGGGTAATCTCGCATAGGGGTTGATGCACGCGTTCTTGTCTTTGTTTCTCCGGTAGAAATCTTGGGGCACTCTTTGAGGTTCTTTGTGTTGGATTGAGTATTATGAATCTGAAATTATTTGGTGTTATTTTAGTACGAACTCTTGGATAGATCGATCGGAAAGAATAGCTTCGAGGTGGTTTCGTACCCTACAAATAATTTCTTCTTATGTTCTCCGCTAGATAGGAACTTTGGAGTGATTCTTCATCGCACATTGAGGGGTGGTTATATTATCCAATTATATTAGCATTGTTGAGAGATTGCACTAGCGAAAGTACGGACCCTAGGCCTCATTTTCAAGCATTGCTATACCATTTGTGCTCCATTTTATCGATTGTTACCTTGCTGTTTTTTATTGTCACTATCATAGAAATCAATATCTACTATCATTACTACACTTGTATCACCATCTCTTACATGAACTAGTGCACCTATACAAATTATTGTATTTGGTGTGTTGGGGACACAAGAGACTTCTTATTATTTGGTTGCAGGGTTGTTTGAGAGAGATCATCTTCATCCTACACCTCCCACGGATTGATAAACCTTAGGTCATCCACTTGAGGGAAAAAATTGCTCTTGTCCTACAAAACTCTGCGGTTGGAGGCCCAACACGAGTCTACAAGAATAAAGTTAACGTAGTAGACATCAAGCTCTTTTAAAGCGCCGTTCGGGAGGTGAGTGCTTGAAGGTATAACTTTAGATCTTGCAATCAAATCTTTTAGTTTCTTGTTTTATCACTAGTTTGGTTTATTAAAGAAAACTACATAAAAATGGAATTGAGGTTGCATCATATTAGTCATCTTTATAATGTCTTTCGTGAAAATGATGGAGCGGAAAATTGTGCTCAATTGATAGAAGAAGGATTCAATAAAATGTTTGTCATAAATGATGAGCATGATTGCAATGTTATTAGTATGAATTCTTTGAATATCCATGATGCTAACGATATGCAAAGCCATAAGCTTGGGTATGCTATATTTGATGAAAATGATATTTTTAGTCCCCCAAGATTTGATGTGCAAATTTGTTATAATGATTGCATGCCTTCTATTTATGATGATTATAATGATGAAAGTGGATTCGGAGAGGTCGTGACTTTATTTAATGATGAATCCACCATTTTTGGATGAGGCTTCAATTGACTATGAGAACAAGGTTGCTATTTATGATGATTATGGTGATGGCATGTATGCTATATTGAATAATGATAACCATGAAACTTGTCATCATGATTTTAATTTTCAATCACATGATACTTACTTTGTTGAGTTTGCTCCCACCATTATTGATGAGAATAAATTTGCTTACGAGGAGAGTAATAAAGTTTCTATGCTTGTGGATCATGAAAAGTATACTTTATTTAATATTTATATTTTTGAATTCATTCATGATGCTACTGAAAATTATTATGAGAGATGAAGATATGCTTTTATATATGTTAATAATATCAAGTTTCATCTCTACGTGTTGAAAATCTTGAAGTTTTGCTTGTTTTTCGTTCCTATTCTAGTTGATTCTTGTTCCCATAAGTTGTTTCCTCACAAAATCCCTATGCATAGGAAGTGGGTTAGAATTAAATGTGCTTGCCATGTGTTTCATGATGCTCTCATTGTGTTTCAATTCTTTACTTTTATGCGAGCATCATTGAAATCATCATGCCTAGCTAAAAGACATTAAAGAAAAGCGCTTGTTGGGAGACAACCCAACATTTACCCTACTGTTTTTGTGTGTTCACATGATCAAGCTACTGTAGTAATCATGTTTTATAGGTTTTGTTTCAATAAAGTGCTAAGTATGACCTTTGGGATGGTCTATGGTGATAGTTGATTTGATCTTCTTGAAAAATGTAAACTTTTTGCGCCAGGGAAAATAATTCTCATTTTTAATGAAGCGTGATAAAATACTGATTATTTTTGCAGAATATTAATAGACAAATTTCCTAGGTCTTCCTAATTTTTCAGAATTTTTGGAGTAGCAGAAGTATGGTTGGAGTACGGATTACTACAGACTGTTCTGTTTTTGATAGATTCTGTTTTCAATGCATAGTTTGCTTGTTTTCTACTTTCTATGGCTTATATTGCTCAATATAAATTGTGGAAATGATATATGGTACAATTAGGCATTGTGTGGAAACAAATATGAATCTTGTCCTTGACAGTACCAAAGTGAAATGGTTTGCTCTTTATCACACTAACTTATCTCACGAAGTTCTGTTAAGTTTTGTGTGATTGAAGTTTTCAAGTTTTGGGTGAGATGTCGATATGAGGAGAATAAGGAGTGACAAGACCTAAGCTTGGGGATGCCCAAGGCACCCCAAGGTAATATTAAAGGGAGATCCAAGCAACTAAGCTTGGGGATGCCCCGGAAGGCATCCCCTCTTTCGTCTTCAACATTATCGGTAACCTCACTTGGAGCTATGTTTTCCTTCGCCACATGATATGAGTTTTACTTGGAGCGTCACTTTATTTTGTTAGGATTTTATTACTGCTATCTATAATAATGTTTTGCATCTTCTACTTCAATAAAAATGTCAAGGATAGCCTTCACCATGCTTATCTTTCAAGTATACATGTTGCTGTTTCAAAACAGAAAGTTTACCGTTGTTGGAAAAATTCCCTAGAAAAGTCAGAATGTGATACAATGTTGAAACTTGTTGCAAAGTAAGCTCTGATAAATTTTCTACGGTGTGGTAAATTTTCATAGTTTTGGAGTTAAATAAGTATTTATACTCTTGCATTCTTCTGACTGCATCTGTTTTGGCATATTGTTGTTATGTTTGCATATGTTTGCTTGTTTAATGATTCTATTTGAGGATAGGAGTATTAAATATGCATAGGCATTTAGTATGCAATGTTGAATAATAATTTTAGTGATTTGCTTTCACAGTTAGAGAATGATAAGGTTTTGCATTGATTTATACTAACTTATCTCACGAAGTTCTTGTTGAGTTTTGTGTGGATGAAGTTTTTAAGATTTAGGGAAACCGTGACATAAAAGGAATTAAGGAGACATAAAAGCTCAAACTTAGGGATGCCCAAGGCATCCCAAGATAATATTTCAAGAAGTCTCGAGCATCTAAGCTTGGGGATGCCCCGGTAGGCATCCCACCTTTCTTCTTCAACAATTATCGGTTAGTATCGGTTGAGCCTAAGTTTTTGCTTCTTCACATGATGTGTGCTATTCTTGGATTGTCATTTTATTTTGTTTTGCTTTTTTGCTTGCTGTTTAAATAAAATGCTTAGATCTGAAAGTTTTAAATAAGAGAGAGTCCTCAATTAGCTACCCATTTACTCAACTACTCGCTTGATCTTCACTTATATATTTTTGTAGTAGTTTGTCATTTACTCTCGTGCTTCACTTATATCCTATGAGTAAATTGTTGAATAAAATTGAATGTAATGAACTTGAAATTATATGTTCATATCATGCCTAGTGGTAGCTTCACATTGGGTTTAGAAAGTGAAATCTTTTGAGGCTTGACAATCACAATATTGGCCATACAAGCAATTCATTTAATGATTAGTAGGAGGAAGAGAACTTTCACATGCAAATACACTATCTTGGAAATCTTTTGTGATTGTGAGCCCCCGTCCAAATACTAAATGCCAAAATTGTTGACGTTGGACAAGGAAGACAACGTAATGATTTATTTTGTTCATATTCACATAGAAGTTTTATTATCATAGATCCTTCAACATGTGGTGCTTGCACCCCATCTTTGCTAGCCAAAAATTCCGCACCAAGTAGAGATACTACTTGTGCATCCAAAAACCCTTAAACCAGATTTTATTTTCAAGAGTCCACCATACCGACCTAAGGATTGAGCAAGATCCTTCAAGTAAGTTGTCATCGATTGCAATAAGACAATAAAAATTGCTTCTAAAAGTCTTAGATCATTTAGTGTAAGAGAAAAAATTGAGCGTTATACGAACTTGTGATGGCAAAGAATAAAAGCGGCATCGCATAATAAAGGTTGCTATCATAAGGGGCAATATAACGTGACGTTCTTTTTGCACTAAGGGATCGAAAGCATACAAACAAAAGCGCATGGACACCTCTACTTCCCTCTGCGAAGGGCCTACATTTTACATTTATGCAAAGAGTCAAAGTTTTTCTCTCTATTCCTTTTTATTTTTCGATTTTGGCAAGCATCATGTGGGGAGGAAAGATCTAGGCTCATATATCCAGTTGGATATGGGTAGCATGAGTTATTATTGTTGACATCACCCTTGAGGTGAATACGTTGGGAGGCGAAATTATAAGCCCCTATCTTTCTATGTATCCGGTTGAAACATTTTGCTCATGTGTATGCGGTGAGTGTTAGAAATCATAGAATACTATATGATGGCTGAGTATGTGGAGCTCTTACTTATACTTTGTTGAATAAGTTGAATTGCAATTGCTTGGTGACTGAGAACATAGCTTGTTAAGTTTCAAGAGAATTCGTTGTTTGAACCTTAACATGTGAATTGGTTGCTACTTTAACATGAACAGTTTTATGAGAAAGAATTGATGTTATGATTCTAGGAGAAGTGATTGAAATTATCATTGATCAAACTTATGCAATTTGCTAGCATTCACACTTCATAAATTATTTCTTTTATCATTTACCTACTCGAGGACAAGTAGGAATTAAGCTTGGGGATGCTGATACGTCTCCAACGTATCTATAATTTATGAAGTATTCATGATGTTATATTATCATTCTTGGATGTTTTACAATCATTTTATAGCAACTTTATATCATTTTTTGGGAGTAACCTATTGACCCAGTGCCTAGTGCCAGTTGCTGGTTTTTGCTTGTTTTTTACACCGCAGGAAATCAATATCAAATGGAGTCCAAACAACGCAAAACTTTTGTTGGATTTTTTATGGACCAGAAGACATCCAGTGGGCGGAGAAGCACTTTGGGGTGCCCAAGGAGGCACAACCCACTGTGGCATGCCCTGGTGGGTTGTGCCCACCTCGGTGGCCACCCATACCCCCTCTTCGCCCTATAAATAGTTAAATATTCAAAAAACCCTCGTGGTTAACCTAGATCAGAAGTTCCACCACCACAGGCCTCTGTAGCGACCGAAAACCAATCTAGACCCCGTTCCGGCACCCTGCCGGAGGGGGGAATCATCACCGGTTGCCATCTGCATCATCCCGGCGGCCACCACGATGAGGAGAGAGTAGTCCACACTCGGGGCTGAGGGTTTGTACCAGTAGCTATGTGTTTAATATCTCTCTCTCTCTCTCTCTCATGTTCTTAAGATGTCATGATCTTGATGTATCGCGGGCTTTGTCAATATAGTCGGATCATATGGTGTTTCCCCTCTCTATCTTGTTGTGAATTGAGTTTTCCCTTTGAGATTTCGTTTTATCGGATTGAATACTTTTATGGATTTGAGAGCACTTGATATATGTCTTGCATATGAATACTCGTGGTGACAATGGGGTATCGTATTGATTCACTTGATATATGTTTTGGCACTCAACTCGCGGATTCCTGGGGTGACATTGGGGTAATCTTTGCATAGGGGTTGATGCACGTTCTTGTCTTTGTTTCTCCGGTAGAAATCTTGGGGCACTCTTTGAGGTTCTTTGTGTTGGATTGAGTATTATGAATCTGAAATTATTTGGTTTATTTTATTACAAACTCTTGGATAGATCGATCGGAAAGAATAGCTTCGAGGTGGTTTCGTACCCTACAAATAATTTTTCCTATGTTCTCCGCTAGATAGGAACTTTGGAGTGATTCTTCCTCGCACTTTGAGGGGTGGTTATATGATCCAATTATATTAGCATTGTTGAGAGATTGCACTAGGCAAAGCACGGACCCTAGGCCTCATTTGGAAGCATTGCTATACCGTTTGTGCTCCATTTTATCGATTGCTACCTTGCTGTTTTTTATTGTCACTATCATAGAAATCAATATCTTCTATCATTACTACACTTGTATCACCATCTCTTCGCCGAACTAGTGCACCTATACAGATTACCATTGTATTTGGTGTGTTGGGGACACAAGAAACTTTTTATTATTTGGTTGCTTGGGGTTGTTTGAGAGAGACCATCTTCATCCTACACCTCCCACGGATTGATAAACCTTAGGTCATCCACTTGAGGGAAAATTGCTGCATTGCCCTACAAAACTCTGACTTGGAGGCCCAACACGCAGTCTACAAGAATAAAGTTGCAGACTAGACATCAGTGGTCCTCGTGTTTTTGGCACCGCAGCTTGTCTTACTAATTGCTCGTATTTGAGTGCTCTGTGGTGGAGACGATTATGTGTCAATTGAACTGGTTACTATCTCACGGGTTGGTGTAACAAGGGGTGTAGCTGGTTCTCTGTCCAATTGGGTAGGGGTACAATTTATAGAGTCTGGGTTATGTGTGGTGGGGCAGGTTCTTGGGCAAGTACAACCGTGGTTCTATCTGCATCAATGGGCAGCACTATCTTTTTCTCAAGACCGTGTTTTACTCCCTTAAATACTGCCATCACCCCCTCTAATTCAAATGACTAATAAACAAGAAAAGTAATTGAATGTACATACATTGTATGATAGACAAGTGCAATGGATAGTGGGGAATAAAAGAGGGCATGAAATAATTCCCATTTATGTTGTCTAACCAAACAGGATAGCATGACACAATTTCACATATATGATGGCTAACTAAACAGGATAGCATGACATAATTTCACATATATGATGGTTAACTAAACATGATAGAATGACATAGTTCAAAATATGATGACTATGTAAACATGCTGACATGATATAACTATATGATGTGTTTATTAAATAGGTTGGCATGCCATAATTCACATACATGTCGTCTATGGAAATATGATGGCATGATATCATTCATGGATAGAATGACATAATTCAAAATATGAGGACTATGTAAACACGATGAGATGATATAACTATACGATGTCTTTATTAAATGGGTTGGCATGCCATAATTCAGATACATGATGTCTATGTAAACATGGTGGCACGATATAATTCAAATATATGATTTATATGCTAAGCAAGTAAGCATATGGCAATCGCATATATGATGTATAAAATAAGCGTATGGCATTCAATATTGTGTATATGATGTAAAAATAAGCAATGCAAGACAACATATGCATAATATGAGTAATATAACCCTGCCAAGTTTGAGCATACACCTCAGTGGAAAAATAGGACTGGTCATCTATCTCTCGAATCCTCCTCACGAGGAGCTATACGTAACTAGCAAGATATCTCGCTTGATGGGTAGCATTGTCTTCTCTCAAGACCTTGTTTCAGTCCGATTTTTCCATCATCGATAATGGTGGTGCATAGGAAGACACTACAAAAAGAGACACATCCGTGACATTTCTATGACGATAATTGTGACAAAACCACGTATCATCATAGATGTGTGATACGCCCATTTTGCATCATGTTTCCGTATTGTTATTTATAATGTTTTTATCCATAGAAGTGCTTTTTGGGGTAATTCTAATGCCTTTTCTCTCATAATTTACAAGGAACACACCAATAGGGAGAATTTCAGCAACTGGATATCTGGACCTGGAAAAGCTACATCAGCCACCTATTCTGCACAACTCCAAATGAGCTAAAACTTTACGGAGAATTTTTATGGATTATTTGAGGAATAATGGAGCCAATAAAAACCAGAGGGGGGCCACCAGGTGGGCACAACCCACCTGGGCGCGCCCTGGTGGGTTGTGGCCTCCTCGGCCCACCTCCAGTGCCCATATTCTGGTATATAAGTCATTTTGACCTAGAAAAAATAAGGAGGAGACTTTCAGGACGAGGCACCGCCGTCTCGAGGCGGAACTTGGGTAGGAGCACTTTTGCCCTCCGGTGGAGCAATTCCGCCGGGGGAACTTCCCTCCCGGAGGGGGAAATCATCGTCATCATCATCGCCAACAACTCTCCCATCTTGGGGAGGGCAATCTCCATCAACGTCTTCAACATCACCATCTCCTCTCAAACCCTAGTTCATCTCTTGTGTTCAATCTTGCTACCGGAACTATAGATTGGTGCTTGTGGGTGATTAGTAGTGTTGATTACATCTTGTAGTTGATCACTATATTGTTTATATGGTGAAAGATCATATGTTCAGATCCATTATGCTATTTAATACCCCTCTGATCATGAGCATGTTTATCATTTGTGAGTAGTTACTTTTGTTCTTGAGGTCACGGGAGAAATCATGTTGCAAGTAATCATGTGAACTTGATATGTGTTCAATATTTTGATAGTATGTATGTTGTGATTCCCTTAGTGGTGTCATGTGAACGTCGACTACATGACACTTCACCATATTTGGGCCTAAGGGAATGCATTGTGGAGTAGCAAATAGATGGTGGGTTGCGAGAGTGACAGAAGCTTAAACCCCAGTTTATGCGCTATTTCTTAAAGGACCGATTGGATCCAAAAGTTCAATGCTATGGTTTGAATTTATTCTTAATACTTTTCTCGTAGTTGCGGATGCTTGCGGGAGGGTTAATAATAAGTAGGAGGTTTGTTCAAGTAAGAACTACACCTAAGCACCGGTCCACCCACATATCAAATTATCAAAGTAGCGAACACAAATCAAACCAACATGATGAAAGTGACTAGATGAAATACCCGTGTACCCTCAAGAACGCTTTGCTTATCATAAGAGACCATTTTGGCCTGTCCTTTGCCTCAAAAGTATTGGTCTACCATGCTACACTTTTGTTACTATTATCGTTACTTGCTCGTTACAAATTATCTTGCTATCGAACTACTCCGCTACTTACAATTTCAGCACTTGCAGACATTACCTTACTGAAAACTACTTGTCATTTCCTTCTGCTCCTGGTTGGGTTCGACACTCTTACTTATCTAAAGAGCTACAATTGATCCCCTATACTTGTGGGTCATCAATGTGCTGGGCTCCTACTTCTATGACAAAAAATCATGATAGAAAGTGGGCTTTTCGTCCTGAGCGGGCCGGGGACGCACCTGCATGACATTCTTTGGGCCGTCCATGACGGAAAAAATCATGGTAGAAGCGAGGGCGAGGAAAATATCGGGGAGTTCCCGGTTACAGTGGGTGGTCGGGGCCGAGCAATGCACAGAGGTTTGTGCATTTCTCTCATACACGTACGCGTGTGTGTGCGATGCATTGGGCTCTAACTGAACCCGAGCGAGGCGTTTGCTTACTGAACCCGAGAAATTGCACTAGCTATGTTACTAAACCCGAGAGATCGATCCCTTGGCTTTTAAGAACCTAAGCGATTCCTTCACAACTGCTGCTAATTGAAGCCGATCGAACCTCCTGCCTCTTGATGAACATTGACCGTTGTTGGGGGTTGGATGAAGAATTCCTGGTGGGGGTTGGATGAACAAGACCTTGTGGTAGTAGTAGGACGTTGCCGCTGGATGAACAGGACCCTGATCGAGGAGGTGGGGGTGGATGAACAAGACCCCATGGAGGGCTGGTTGAATAGTAGCCGGTGGAGGGTGGATGAACAGGACCCCGTGGAGGGCTGGTTGAACAGTAGCTGGTGGAGGCTGGATGAACAGTAGGCCGTGGATGAGCGATGCTGGTGGAGGCAGGAGGAAGTCGACGATGGATGAACAATAGCAGGTGGAGGCTAGAGGAAGTCGACGATGGATGAATAGTAGGCCGTGGAGGCTGGAGTGAGGCAATAAAAAGTGGATGAACTATAGCCCGTGGAGTCCCGTTTTGCGGTACGCCACACCCCTCCCGATGAATAGGACCCCGTTTCGACCGTAGGCGCTCCAACACAAGTCTTTTTCCCCCGTTTTGCGGTACGCCACACCCCACCCGATCAACATCACCTCGTTTGACCGCATCCACTAGAAATGTAAGGTACGTTTGTAATGTTCTGCGATCGCCGGACCCTTCCCGATGAGCAGGGCCCGTTTACGACCATCTGGCGGTCCGAATATAAGGCCGTTTCCTCCATTCGGTGGTATGCCAGACCTTGTTTCGGCTGTTCCGTCCAAGCCGGTTGGCTCTCGATGAACATGACATATTCCGACCCAGTTGGTTGCCTCCCGATGAACAGGATGTTGTTTCCTCCATTTCGACCCAGGCAGTTGGCTGCCAATGAACAGGACGCCGTCGCTGTATGCGTTTGAGACCACGCCTATATGTACGTACATGGCCGTCTTTTTTGCAGCGTAGCTGTAGTATGTGTACAGGATTTAGACGGGACTGCCTGAACTACTACGACACCTTACTCGGCCACGGTTCATTGTGGCAGACAGACCGATCGACCGGTATGTACACAGACAATGCTACGTATGCTTCGACTGGGTGGGTCCCAGCTATCAGGGAGGACAAGAAGGCACATCCTTGCGTGCGAATATATAGCTGGCGGGTCCTAGTGGTCAGGGACGGTATTATATTTTTTTGCCCGTAATAAGGAGGCACTTCCTTGCGTGCAAAGATGTTGTTGGTGGGTCCCAGCTGTTAGGGGCAGGAATAAGGAGGCACTTCCTTCCTTGCGAAGATATACGTGGTGGGTCCCAGCTTTCAGGGGGAGGAATAATTTTTTTCATGTAATAAGGAGGCGGTTGCATGAGTGCGATCATGGACCTGGTGCGCCCCCACTGTCAGCTTCTCCACATACAATCCTCTTCTGATGATTCTCGTTTGTTGACCATGTTGACCACGCAACATCGAGCGCACCAAGGCGGTGGACGGCAGCGAGGCCTCGGGCGAACGAGCCGGTGATGGGAAGACGGCGGTGGAGGTCGTGGGAGGAGAGGTGTACGAGGGTTAACTGGTTCTGGTGCGGCATGGTTCTGCAGTCGGCACAGAATAACATGATGTGTGAAGGGTGGAGGGATGGCTTGGCCAATAGTGGGGTGACGCTTCTCAGCGAAGCGTGCTAAGCAGAGCTGCTAGCAGCCGGAGACGGGAGCAGGTGGTCCCAGCAGCGCTGGAGGAAGAAGACGAGAGATTGAAGATGAATGTCGGTCGTTGGATTTATATCCAACGGCTATCTATGTCAGAATCATTTGTTGACTAAGTTGACAACACCTATTGGCCCACATTTCAGCCTCCAAAAATGTCACACATATTCAACCCATTTTTTTAAAATTTTACAGTCCATTTGCTGGGCTGGGTGAACAAACACTCTTTGGCAGGATCTTTGCTAAGCGCGACACTACGATCAGAGATCCTTTGACAAAACTGTGTGCGATGCATTAATCGCAAACGATGATGTAAAAAACTGTCAAAAAGGATGAAAAAAGTTTGCGATGAAGGATACATCAAACATGGTTCAGATTTTAGTTGTGTGTGCGATGCTGGGGACACAGTTGATCCAGAAGAACTGTTTGCGATTAGACAGAACAATAGAAACGGGCAACCATGTCAATGTGTGTGCGATATACGGCATACAGTTCGCTCCGATGAACTATTTGCTATTAGGGAAAGCAACATAAATGGTTAGCCAGATCAAGGTGTGTGTGATATACGGCATACGGTTCACTCGAATGAACTTTTTTCGATTAGGGAAGAGAAAAGAAATGGTTCAACTTAACAAGGTGTGTGTCCTATTAGTTGAATTAACCTCGAGGTCCATGTTTTGGAAACATGTCGTAAAGTAACGGGATAGACATTCATTCAAGCTAATCAATATGTGTTCAGAAAACAAAAATTATCAAAAAGTAACGAGATAGACCTTCTTCAAGCCAAGCAACATGTGTTCAGAAAACAAAAAATGGCAAAAATTACAAAACAAGGACCTTGAGGTTAATTCAACTAATATGATGGAGCACTATATACATTCAGCGCAATTAAATGTTTACAGTGATCCATCAAACCAGTTAATTTAACATCGATCCCACTTCCCATCCGGTCACCCATCCGATGACTACAACAGTCTCACCACAGTTAACTTGGGAGTTTTGTTAGATGAGCTATCGATAGGGAAGCTGGTCCTTGCTGTTGTAGGATCCCTCTTTGCATCCTTTATTGCTCACCCGGATGACCGACTATTGCCGCCCAATGGTCAATGCCACATCCCCCGCGAATGTAGAAGCTTCCCTTCCTTGGATGAGTGGCAAACGGTTAATCCAGAAGAACTGTTTGCGATAATGCAGAATGATAACCCACAAGTATAGGGGATCAGTTGTAGCCTCTTTCGGTAAGAGTGTCGAACTCAACAAGGAGCTAAAGGTATAACAAATATTCCCTCAAGTTCTATCGACTACCGATACAACTCTACGCACGCTTAATGTTCGCTTTACCTAAAACTAGTATGAAACTAGAAGTACTTTGTAGGTGTTGTAGGATAGGTTCGCAAGATAATAAAGAGCACGTAAATAAAATATAGGGGCTGTTTAGATAAAGAAAGAACTAAGTTAGTTTTAGTAGAGAGCTTTTTGTTACGCAGGAAAGTTATTCGTCCCTAGGCAATCAATAACTAGACCGGTAATCATTATTGCAATTTTATATGAGGGAGAGGCATAAGCTAACATACTTTCTCTTCTTGCATCGTATGAACTTATGATTGGAACTCTATCAAACGTCCGTAACTACTAAAGATCATTAAGGTAAAACCCAACCATAGCATTAAAGTATCAAGTCCTCTTTACTCCAATACGCAAACAACCTACTTACTCGGGTCTGTGCTTCTGTCACTCACGCCACCCATCATAAGCAAATCATGAACATATTGCAAACCCTACAACAGGGATCCCTCACGCTTGTGTGACACGGAGAGCACCATAGGACAGCACCAATAATAAAACATGCAACTCAAACCAATCACGATCATCAATCAACATATAGGACAAAACGGATCTACTCAAACATCATAGGATAGCCATACATCATTGGGAAATAATATATAGCGTTGAGCACCTTGTTTAAGTAGAGATTACAGCGAGGAGAAGAGGTGTTACACTGCTACATAGAGGGGGAGAGAGTTGGTGATGACGACGGTGAAGTTGTTGGTGTAGATCTCCGTCATGATGATGGCCCCGACGGCATTCCGACGCCACCGAGAGAGAGGGGGAGAGGGCCCCCCTCCTTCTTCTTCTTCCTTGACATCCCCCCTAGATGGGAGGAGGGTTTCCCCTCTGGTCCTTGGCCTCCATGGCAGCGGAGGGGCGAGAGCCCCTCCGAGATTGGATCTCTCTCTGTTTCCTTTTGTTTCTGCGCTCCCAGATTCTGGCCTTTCAAAATTTCTTAAATTCCTCCGGAGATCCGTAACTCTGATTGGGCTGAAGTTTTAACACGATTTTTAACATGATATAAGCTTTCTTACGGCCGATGAAGGGCACCAACCGCCTTATGGGGTGGCCACAAGGGCACAGGCGCGCCCTACCCACTGTGGGACGCCCCCTGGCTTGCCGCCGCCTCAGGGCATTATCTCGCGTTGATTCCACTTCCCAAAATTCACATATATTCTAAAAACAAATCTCCGTAAGTTTTTATCCCGTTTGGGCTCCGTTGATATGGATTTTCTGCGAAACAAAAAATATGCAACAAACAGAATCGCATCGGGCACTAGATCAATATGTTAGTCCAATAAAATCATATAAATTGTTGCCAAAAGTATGAAAAGTTATACAATATTGGCATGGAATAATAAAAAATTATAGATACGACAGAGACGTATCAGCACCCCCAAGCTTAATTCCTGCTTGTCTTCGAGTAGGTAAATGATAAAAAATAATTTTTGATGTGCAATCTTGATGTCTACTACACAACGTTCTTCTTGTAGACGTTGTTGGGCCTCCAAGTGCAGAGGTTTGTAGGACAGTAGCAAATTTCCTCAAGTGAATGACCTAAGGTTTATCAATCCACGGGAGGCGTGGGATGAAGATGGTCTCTCTCAAGCAACCCTGCAACCAAAAAACAAAAGAGTCTCTTGTGTCCCCAACACACCCAATACAATGGTAAATTGTACCGGCGCACTAGTTCGGCGAAGAGATGGTGATACAAGTGCAATATGGATGCTAGATATAGGTTTTCGTATCTAAAAATATAAAAACAGCAAGGTAGCAAGTGATAAAAGTTAGCGTAAACGGTATTGCAATGCTAGGAAACAAGGCCTAGGGTTCATACTTTCACTAGTGCGAGTTTTCTCAACAATAATAACATAACTGGATCATATAACTATCCCTCAACATGCAACAAAGAGTCACTCCAAAGTCACTAATAGCGGAGAACAAACGAAGAGAATATGGTAGGGCTGAAACCACCTCAAAGTTATCCTTTCGGATTGATCTATTCAAGAGTCCGTAGTAAAATAACATGAAGCTATTCTTTCCGTTCGATCTATCATAGAGTTCGTACTAGAATAACACCTTAAGGCACAATCAACCAAAACCCTAATGTCACCTAGATACTCCAAAGTCACCACAAGTATCCGTGGGTATGATTATACGATATGCATCACTCAATCTCAGATTCATCTATTCAACCAACACAAAGAACTTCAAAGAGTGGCCCAAAGTTTCTACCAGAAAGTCAAGACGAAAACGTGTTCCAACCCCTATGCATAAGTTCACGAGCGAAACCCGTAAGTTGATCACCAAAACATACATCAAGTGGATCACGTGATATCCCATTGTCACCACAGATAAGCACATGCAAGACATACATCAAGTGTTCTCAAATCCTTAAAGACTCAATCTGATAAGATAACTTCAAAGGGAAAACTCAATCCATTACAAGAGAGTAGAGGGGGAGAAACATCATAAGATCCAACTATAATAGCAAAGCTCGCGATACATTAAAATCGTACCACCTCAAGAACACGAGAGAGAGAGAGAAATCAAACACATAGCTACTGGTACATACCCTCAGCCCCGAGGGTGAACTACTCCCTCCTCGTCATGGAGAGCGCCGGATGATGAAGATGGCCACGGTGAGGGATCCCCCCCTCAGGTTGGGTGCGGAAACGTGGTCCCGATTGGTTTTGGTGGCTACAGAGGCTTGCGGCGTGAGCTCCCGATCTATTCTGTTCCCGATGTTTTAGGGTATATGGACATATATAGGCGAAAGAAGTCGGTCAGGAGCCACGAGGGGCCACGAGGTGGGGGCGTGCCAAGGGGGGGCGGCGCCTCCCTGCCTCGTGGCCACCTCGAAGCTTCCCGAGGTCTACTCCAAGTCTCTGGATTGCTTCTGCTCCAAAAATAACTCTCCAAGGTTTCATTCCGCTTTGGACTCGCTTTGATATTGCTTTTCTTGAAAACTCTTGAAATAGGCAAGAAAACTACATTTTGAAATGGGCCTCCGGTTAATAGGTTAGTCCCAAAAATAATATAAAAGTGTATAAATAAGCCTATTAAACATCCAAAACAGAATATATAATAGCATGGAACAATCAAAAATTATAGATACGTTGGAGATGTATCAGCATCCCCAAGCTTAATTCCCGTCATTCCTCGAGTAGGTAAATGACAAAGCAGAATTTTTTATGTGGAATGCTACCTAACATATCAATGTAATGTTCTTTATTGTGACAAGAATATTCAGATCCATCGATTCAAAACAAAATGACATGAGAACAATAGTACTTCAAGCATACTAACAAAGCAATCATGTCTTCTCAAAATAACATGGCTAAAAGCAAGCTATCCCTACAAAATCATATAGTCCGGCTATGCTCTATCTTCATCACACAAAATATTTAAATCATGCACAACCCCGATGACAAGACAAGCAATTGTTTCATACTTTTGATGTTCTCAAACTTTTTCAATCTTCATGCAATACATGAGCGTGAGCCATGGATATAGCACTACAGGTGGAATAGAATGGTGGTTGTGGAGAAGACAAAAAAGGAGAAGATAGTCTCACATCAACTAGGCGTATCAACGGGCTATGGAGATTCCCATCAATAGATATCAATGTGAGTGAGTAGGGATTGCCATGCAACGGATGCACTAGAGCTATAATTGTATGAAAGTTCAACAAAAGAAACTAAGTGGGTGTGCATCCAACTCGCTTGCTCACGAAGACCTAGGGCATTTTGAGGAAGCCCATCATTGGAATATACAAGCCAAGTTCTATAATGTAAAATTCCCACTAGTATATGAAAGTGACAACATAGGAGACTCTCTATCATGAAGATCATGGTGCTACTTTGAAGCACAAGTGTGGTAAAAGGATAGTAGCATTGTCCCTTCTCTCTTTTTCTCTCATTTTTTTATTTTTTTTGTTTAGGCCTTTTCTTTTTTTTATGGCCTCTTTTTTATTTTTTTTATTTGGGCTTCTTTGGCCTCTTTTATTTATTTATTTTTTGTCCGGAGTCTCATCCCGACTTGTGGGGGAATCATAGTCTCCATCATCCTTTCCTCCTTTGGGACAATGCTCTAATAATGATGATCATCACACTTTTATTTACTTACAACTCATGAATTACAACTCGATACTTAGAACAAAATATGACTCTATGTGAATGCCTCCGGCGGTGTACCGAGATATGCAATGAATCAAGAGTGACATGTATGAAAGAATGATGGAGGTGGCTTTGCCACAAATACGATGTCAACTACATGATCATGCAAAGCAATATGACAATGATGGGCGTGTCATAATGAGCGAACGGTGAAAAGTTGCATGGCAATATATCTCGGAATGGCTATGGAAATGCCATAATAGGTAGGTATGGTGGCTGTTTTGAGGAAGTTATATGGTGGGTGTATGATACCAACGAAAGGTGCGCGGTATTAGAGAGGCTAGCAATGGTGGAAGCGTGAGAGTGCGTATAATCCATGGACTCAACATTAGTCATAAAGAACTCACATACTTATTGCAAAAATCTATTAGTTATCGAAACAAAGTATTACACGCATGCTCCTAGGGGGATAGATTGGTAGGAAAAGACCATCGTCATTCCCCGACCGCCACTCATAAGGAAGACAATCAATAAATAAATCATGCTCCGACTTCAACACATAACGGTTCTCCATACGTGCATGCTACGGGAATCAAATACTTTAACACAAGTATCTCCCAAATTCACAACTACTCAACTAGTATGACTCTAATATCACCATCTTCATATCTCAAAACAATCATAAGGAATCAAACTTCACATAGTATTCAATGCACTTTATATGAAAGTTTTTATTATATCCCTCTTGGATGCCCATCATATTAGGACTAAATTCATAACCCAAGCAAATTACCATGCTGTTCTAAAGACTCTCAAAATAATATAAGTGAAGCATGAGAGTTCATCTATTTCTTCAAAATAAAACTACCGACGTGCTCTAAAAGGATATAAGTGAAGCACTAGAGCAAATGACAAACTACTCCGAAAGATATAAGTGAAGCACAATGAGTAGTTGAATAATTATGTAACTATGTGAAGACTCTCTAACATTTAAGAATTTCAGATCTTGGAATATTATTCAAACAGAAAGCAAAACAAAACACAATGACGCTCCAAGCAAAACACATATCATGTGGTGAATAAAAATATAGCTCCAAGTAAAGTTACCGATGAACGAAGACGAAAGAGGGGATGCCTTACGGGGCATCCCCAAGCTTAGTCTCTTGGTTGTCCTTGAATATTACCTTGGGGTGCCTTGGGAACCCCCAAGCTTAGGCTCTTGCCACTCCTTATTCTATAGTCCATCGAATCTTTACCCAAAACTTGAAAACTTCGCAACACAAAACTCAACAGAAAATCTCATGAGCTCCGTTAGCGAAATAAAACAAACCACCACTTAAAGGTACTGTAATTAACTCATTATTTATTTATATTGGTGTTAAACCTACTGTATTCCAACTTCTCTATGGTTCATAACCTCCAATTCTAGCCATAGATTCATCAAAATAAGCAAACAACACACGAAAAACAGAATCTGTCAAAAACAGAATAGTCTGTAGTAATCTGTATCAAACGCATACTTCTGGAACTCCAAAAATTCTAAAATAAATTTCTGGACGTGAGTAATTTATCTATTAATCATCTGCAAAAAGAATCAACTAAATTTCACTCTCCAGTAAAACGTTTTAGCCAATCTCGTGAGCGCTAAAGTTTCTGTTTTTTACAGGAAGATAAAAAAGACTTCACCCAAGTCTTCCCAAAGGTTCTACTTGGCACAAACACTAATTAAAACATAAAACCACATCTAACAAGAGGCTAAATAGATTATTTATTCCTAAACATACCCAAAAAGCAAAGAACTAAAATAAAATTGGGTTGCCTCCCAATAAGCGCTAACGTTTAACGCCCCTAGCTAGGCATGATGATTTCAATGATGCTCACATAAAAGATAAGAATTGAAATATAAAGAGAGCATCATGAAGAATATGACTAGCACATTTAAGTCTAACCCACTTCCTATGCATAGGGATTTTTCGAGCAAACAACTCATGGGAACAATAATCAACTAGCATAGGAAGGCAAAACAAGCATAACTTCAAAACTTTAAGCACATAGAGAGGAAACTTGATATTATTGCAATTCCTACAAGCATATATTCCTCCCTCATAATAATTTTCAGTAGCATCATGAATGAATTCAACAATATTACCATCATATAAAGCATTCCTTTCATGATCTACAAGCATAAAAATTTCATTACTCTCCGCATAAGCAAAAATTCTTCTCTTCGAATAGTGGGAGTATCATAAGAGACTCGAATACTATAAACTGTTTCCACATTAAATGAGTAATGTTCAGAAAAAGGGTAATAATAATCATGACAAGTTTTATAAATATAATCATCACCACTTTTTATAGCATAAGTTTCATCACAATAATCATCATAAGTAGCAACTTTGTTCTCATCATAATCAATTGAAACCTCTTCCGAAATAGTGGAATTATTACTAAATAAAGTCATGACCTCTCCAAATCCACTTTCATAATTGTAGCAATAAGATTCAACACCCTCCAAAATAGTGGGATCATTACTTCCTAAAGTTGACACTCTTCCAAACCCACTTTCATCAATATAATCATCATAAGTAGGAGGCATGCTATCATCATAATAAATTTGCTCATCAAAACTTGGGAGGCTAAAAATATCATCTTCACTAAGCATAGCATCCCCAAGCTTGGGACAAACATTAATTGCAGCAAATATATTCTCAAACATGTCATTCCCATCAAACATAGCATCCCCAAGCTTGGGCCTTTTCATATCATAAGCATAATCACTCTCATCATTAATAGTATGGATAGCACCAATAGTATAGCAATTATCATCATCACAATGGGTAATAGGAGCAACATCATTTGGGAGAGATACCTTTCTAACTTTGCTTCTCCGTCTTTTCTTTTTCTTCTTCACATCATGTGTGGGTTTAACCCTCTTTTTTGAGCTCCTTATTAATGAGATTGGTTGAATAGAAGGCTCCTCCTCGTTACCTGATTCATCATAAGAAAGAATAGGAGGATATTGGGAAGCCTCTTCCCTTTCATTAGTATTCTCTTCAGATTCTATTTGTTTTCTTTTCTTTATGTAATTGGCAATATAAGGATTTTCAATGCAATTCACCGCACAATACATAAAATTTTCTTCTAGATCAAAATCAAGAAATTTCTCAAGGTTATTGTCGGTGTCAAAACCGGCGGATCTCGGGTAGAGGGTCCCGAACTGTGCGTCTAGGCGGATGGTAACAGGAGACAAGGGACACGATGTTTTACCTGTGTTCGGGCCCTCTCGATGGAGGTAAAACCCTACTCCTCGCTTGATTAATATTGATGATATGGGTAGTACAAGTGTAGATCTACCACGAGATCGTAGAGGCTAAACCCTAGAAGCTAGCATATGGTATGATTGTTGTTCTTACATCGTCTGCATGGACTAAACCCTCCGATTTATGTGAACCTTTGGAGGGGTCTAGGGTTACTGTAGTCGGTTACAATGGGAGGAGATCTACATATCCGTATTGCCAAGCTTGCCTTCCACGCCAAGGAAAGTCCCATCCTGGACCACGGACGAAGTCTTCAATCTTGTATTTTCATAGTCCAGAGTCCGACCTAAGGTCATAGTCCCGCTATCCGGACACCCCTAATCCAGGAATCCTCAAGAGCTCCTCGAACCAGGCTTCAATGACGACGAGTCCGGCGCGCAGATTGTCTTCGGCATTGCAAGGCGGGTTCCTCCTCCGAATACTTTATAGAAGATTTTGAACACGAGGATCGTGTCCGGCTCTGCAAAATAAGTTCCACATACTACCGTAGAGAGAATAATATTTACACAAATCTAATCTACTGACATATCCTGTAGCATGACATCACGCCACAGCCAAGCCTTTATTCGAATCATTTTTTGCTGTCCCACCTCAGCGTGTTTTGCGAGGTGGTTTGCTTGGCACGTCTTGTCGAAGCAGAGATCGTGTCCCCTTATCACGGGATTCTCATCAATACGGGCGTGGGTAACCCAACCGTGCCATTGATTACGGCGCTTGGGGGATAGGCGAGTTTTACCAGGCTGGTGGGGACGCATAGTTTCATCCGCCCATATAAGAGGATAAGGATTCACCCTTCTATCCACGCCTTCTTCCTCCTTTGCCCATCCATCTTTGCAAACTTGAGCTCCAGCACCCAAGTCCGCATTTCCCACCTCGACCTTCTCCAACCATGTCCGGAGCGGGAGGCAGGTGGATGGTCTCCTCCGTCACGGAGGGACACGTCAAGAAGCTGAGGAGAGCCGGATACTCGCCCGACGACATCGCGCACCGGCTCCCAGATGAGGGGCAGCTCATCCCCACCCCCAGGCCCCATGAGAGGGTAGTGTTCCTTACCCATTTCCTTCGCAGACTGGGCTTCCCTCTCCACCCATTCGTCCGGGGGCTCACGTTCTACTACGGCCTAGACTTCCATGATCTGGCCCCGAACTTCATCCTCAACATCTCAGCGTTTATCGTCATGTGCAAGGCCTTCCTCTGCATCCAGCCCCACTTCGGCTTATGGCTGAAGACCTTCAATGTCAAGCCGAAGGTAGTGAGCGGCCGCCAGGCGGAGTGCAGAGGCGCCATGGTGGGCAAGATGCCCAACGTCCTTCGTGGAGACCCTAAAGGTGTGGCAATCGGTGTGGTTCTACATCACCGAGCCGCGTGACCCTGAATGGGCAGCGACCCCCGAGTTTCGATCCGGCATCCCTACGCGGCTCACCTCCTGGCAAGAGAAGGGCCTGTCTTGGGGTAGTTCGGGAGAGGTGACCGGACTCCAAACGTGTGTCCAGAACCTGGTGAGCAAGAAGCTCAAACTCTTCAACATAGTCCAGGTCATACTCATCCGCCGGATCCTCCCATGTCAACAACGGGCTTTCAACTTGTGGGAGTTCGACCCGGCCCAGCACCGAACTGTGAGCAGGCTCTTCGACACAACACACGAGGATGCCTGGAAGGTGCTATTCAAGAGTGCCGAGGTTCCTCCTCCCCTTACCGAGGATCGCGGATTCAGCGCGAAGCGGCAACGAACGCGGTAAGCGGTTTTACCTTTTACAGGATACTCGTTTTTCATAGTTTGACTCCATGCGGGATCTAAGCTCTGCATTTTGACAGATTGGCAGGAGACATCCAGACAGATCAACTGTCCGGCTCCTTTGCCCGAAGGCCCGGCAGACGCCCGCTTGGCGGAGCAGAAGAAGGCCAAGAAGAAGGCCACGAGAACCCGAAAGAGTTCCCGGCGCCCGGCGGTGTCGGACTCATCGTCCGATGACTCTGAGGCGCACTCCTCCCACGAAGACGAGGAGGAGGAAAGAGAGGTTTCTTCCCCAGCAGGGGGAGAGAAGAAAAGGAAAGCCGCCCCAACTGGGGCGGCCGGAGGGTCCAAAAAGGGAAGGACCCTTCCTCCGGACTACTCCACCAACGCCGCCGACAGGGAAGAGGAGTGGCCACCCAGGGCCAAGCCCCTGGCGAAGTCGTAAGTATTCGGACACCAGAGTGACTCATAGTGTTCCTTTATTGCACAGCTTCTCTTGATGCCGAATATAATTATGCAGTCCGCCCAAAACCCGGCTCGACATGTCGTCGAGCGGTTCCTTGGGTTCGTCGGATGTGAACAACACTTCACTTCCGGCCACCTCCTCCCCTCATCCTACGGATAATGCCGAGGTGTTGTGTCAGGGGGTTCCCAACCGAGGGGAGGTAGTCCTGGAGGCGCCGCAAGGCGACCTTCCGGACTGCAGGCGCAAAGGGAGCAAGGCTCCCAAGGACTCCAAGTCCGGCCCTGGGCCGAACACCGCACCGGAATCCTCAACGGTTCCGGAGTCCGGCAAAGCGGCCCCCGCTAAGAAGGGGCAAGTTTGTCACACGGCCGTGACCTCCGGCCCAACCGGAGGCACCGGATAACTTGCCGGAGGTGCTTAATGGCGCCTCTATCGACGAGGAGCACCACACTATCATGAGTGCGGTGATTCAGAAAGTTCGATCCGCCAAAGCGGGCTGTTGAAGCTTGTGCCACTTCTTGTGGCTTTGAGGTATGTAAAAAATATATGAAAATATTACCGCATAGACAGTAGCCCCTGATGCTCTGTTTGGCGTTCACAAAGAAAAGCCGAGTAGAGGATCTAATAATATTCGCAGGAGTCTAACATAATTATGTTGATATGCGTGTATGCAGGCTTCATTTTGGCCTCTGCCGCCTTGATGCCCAGGAGGTTGACGCGCTGAAGCAGAACCTCGAGTGGTCCGAGCAAGAGCTCGGCCTTGCCAAGAAGCAGCTCGAGGAGAACCAAGGTATGTAATGCCTTGTCCATGTGTGTATATAAAAAAAAGAGATGCAATTGCAAGAATTTACAGGATCGTTATTGGTGTGCTAGGGGCCATGACCGAGGTGGCGACCCTGAAGCAAATGCTTTCCGAGGCCGAAAAGAAGGCGGCCACGGAGCGCACCGAGCGGGAGAAGCATGAGGCACGGGTGGGCGAGGTGCAGCAAGAGCTCCATGCTCTCATGAAGAAGCATGAGACTTTGGAGCTGGACTCGAAGACTCGAGAGTCCGAGCTTGCCGCGGCCCTTGAAAGTGCCAAGTCTGCCAAGGCCGAAGCCCAAAAAGCCCTCCAGGAAATCGAGGCGATGAAGAAGATAGCAGTGGGTAAGGCATTCTTTATGCAAAGCAAACACGTGAAAGTGAATTACTTGCGACTTACCCGAGTCCGAAGCTCTCCAGGAGCATTCGCAGATTTGCCCCGTAGCGTGTCAGATGCCGCCACCTACTACCGGGCCGAGGAAGGGAGCTCGACGGAGAAGGTGTTCTGGTCTCGATATCGAGACCGGACACCTGCAGTGCCTTGAGCGACCAGCTGAAGCAACCGGGTCGAGCTCCATAAGGTGGCGAACAGGCCATGAAGGGTCTCATAGTCCATTTGTGGCTCGGAGAGGCCTCGCCTCGGGAGCTACTTCTGGCCGGTGAGGCGGTAATTTGGTGGATGCCTGTCCGTGGCTTGAAGTCATCAAGCGCTCTGCGTACGATTGAGGGCGCCCGTAGAAGCTACCCATCTTCAAGTAAAGTACACTAGGGCAAGATGGATGCTTGAGAAGCTTGTGAAGGACGGGCCACCGCTGGCAAGGAGCATCGCCGCCCGAGATGTATTATGAGGGCGTCTGAAGGGTGCCCGCTTTGTGGCGGTTGAATGTTCCAAGGATGCAATATTTGAGTAAACTCGCTCGTGTTATCCTGTGCGCTGAAAACTTGTTCATATGCGCTAAGCAACGCTTGTTTTAATTTAAAATATTACCTTCTATGCGACCGTTTATGAAATCTGAGAGATGGCGAGTCGTCGGCTTCTGCCCCCATGCCACGAAAGTCTTTGGGGTGTTGGGATAAACCCGAGCACTCCTTTTCCCATTCTTGGGTCCTTCGAGGAGGTGCTCAAAGACAACGAACAAGGCAATCGGACTATAGTGCGTTATCACTCTCACTTAGCCGAGAGTTCTATAATTTTAAATTTCGCAAAGCCCCTAGTGTTGGAAGACCGAGTTCGGGCGCTATACACGCCTAGGCGGACAAAGCCGACTCCTCGCTCTAAGCGGCATAAGTCTTTAGGGACTCAAACCTCTCAAACAGCGACCAACTCTCGCCTCTATCATGACAAATCGGTTTTAGCTTTCATCGAGGTGCTTAGCCCAAATGAACTGGGCACAATCGCAGATAGTTCTCCCAAAGGCTACCTTAGCCGATATAGCGTAACGTAAGGTACCAAAAACATGGGAGCCGGCAAACCCAACTATTGACCAAAGACATGATTCGAGCTGATGCATATAATGCTATAAGTTCGAGTGCCGCACTTATGAAAGTGTTCGGACCTCTCACGCCGTATTATGGGGTGCTTGAGCCCCTGGCGTATTGGCCGTACCAAAGTGTACGGGTGCTTAATGTCATTAATGAACATGTATACATAAAAAGGAATGAATAGAGAATGCAATAATAGTCTGAAGCTAAGCATTGTTTATTCGAAAAAGGTGCATTAAAAGCAGAACGATACAAATAGTGCGATAAGCAGGAAATGGGGTTATTTGACATGTCCCCTCCAGGGGCGAGCTGCGGGATAGTATTTAAGACAGGTGTTTTGCTCGTTATAGAGACCACAGGAGTTCCTGATGTGGCGTAACTTTACGCCTCCATGGTTTGTTGCATCGTGTGTTCGGCAATTGTACTGCCGAGCAGGTCTTCCGAAGATCGAAGTCCTGAAAGTGAGAAAAAAAATGACAAAATCGGCAGCCCCTAGTGCGGTTGAGCCGCGTTTTGGGCGTTTCGTGGTCGTGCCCCTCCCCCAGTGCCCATGGTATTTTCAGAGCGTAATTATGTACGCGTAGCACTGATTTCGCCATTTCGCGATGGCTGGGGTTGGGGCCGCATTGCTACGCTTGCTCGGAACGTGCCAGGCGGTCTTTCCGTAGGCTACTCCGGACGCGCTTGACGGCGTCCGGACTTTATCCCCGGACTGGAGAATTGCCTTGAAAGGCTGCCTTGTACTTCCGCAGCGAGGGCCGCCATGTGCTCCTCTGTTTGGAGAGAGCGTTCGTTGTTTCCATTGACTGTGATGACTCCTCGAGGTCCTGGCATCTTGATCTTGAGGTATGTGTAGTGCGGCACCGCGTTGAACTTTGCAAATGCGGTTCGCCCGAGCAGTGCGTGATAACCACTGCGAAATGGGACTATGTCGAAGATTAACTCCTCGCTTCGGAAATTATCCGGGGATCCGAAGACCACTTCAAGTGTAACTGAGCCTGTGCAGCTGGCCTCTACACCTGGTATGACGCCCTTAAAGGTCATTTTTGTGGGTTTAATCCTTGAGGTATCTATGCCCATTTTCTGCACTGTGTCCTGATAAAGCAGGTTCAGCTACCGCCGCCGTCCATAAGGACTCGAGTGAGGTGAAATCCGTCGATGATTGGGTCTAGGACCAATGCGGCAAATCCGCCATGGCGGATACTAGTGGGGTGGTCCCTTCGATCGAAAGTGATCGGGCAGGAGGACCATGGGTTAAACTTTGGGGCGATCGCTCTAACGCCAGATATCGCCCCTTAACGCACGCCTTCCGCCTCCCTCTTGGGGATGTGGGTTGCGTATATCATGTTCACCGTCCGCACTTGTGGGGGAAACCCTTACATCCTCTATTGTTCGGGCGTCGGGCTCCTCCTCGTCGTCGCTATGTAGCCCCTTGTCTCTGTTTTCGGCATTTAACTTGCTGGCCTGCTTGAACACCCAACAATCCCTGTTGGTGTGATTGGCTGGTTTTTCGGGGGTGCCATGTATTTGACACAAGCGATCGAGTATACGGTCCAAACTGGACGGGCCCGGAGTGCTTCTTTTGAATGGCTTTTTATGCTGACCGGGCTTGGGGCCTCTAAATCCGGCATTAACTGCCTTATCTTCAGCATTGTCGCTGTTAATGCGGCGCTTGTGCTTGTTGCGACGCGACCTGCCATTGCTCTCCTTGGTATCCGAATTACCAGGGTTCTTTGATATGTTATTGCTGCGAGGCAGCCAGCTGTCTTCTCCTGCACAAAAGCGGGTCATGAGTGTCGTGAGGGCTGCCATAGATTTCGGCTTTTCCTTTCCAAGGTGCCGGGCAAGCCACTCGTCGCGGATGTTATGCTTCAAAGCCGCTAGGGCCTCCGCGTCCGGACAGTCGACGATTTAATTTTTCTTGGTTAGGAACCGTGTCCAGAATTGTCTGGACGATTCCTCTGGCTGCTGAATTATGTGGCTCAGGTCATCGGTGTCTGGCGATCGCACATAGGTGCCCTGGAAGTTGTCGAGGAATGCGGCTTCCAGGTCTTCCCAACACCCAATGGATTCTGCTGGCAAATTGTTAAGCCAATGCCGAGCTGGTCCTTTAAGCTTGAGTGGGAGGTATTTGATGGCATGTAGATCATCGCCACGGGCCATGTGGATATCGAGGAGATAGTCCTCAATCCATACCGCAGGATCTGTCGTGCCATCGTATGATTCGATATTTACGGGTTTGAAACCCTCTAGGATCTGATGATCCATTACTTCATGTGTGAAGCATAGCGGGTGTGCGGCGCCTCTGTATTGGGCTATATCACGACGTAGCTCGAATGAGTTTTGTCTGCTGTGTTCGGCCCAGCCGGATTTGCTTTTACTATATCCGGTGTGACGGTTATCGTCTCGTGTCGTGGGGCGCCCACGCGATCCGTAGATCGATCTTGTTTGCCTTGCTTTGTCCTCCAACATATCTCGCGGGTCTAGCGCATTTCCCCGTTCCTTGGTATTTTTTGAGCGACGCCAGGGTGCGGCTTGAGTTGTGGGGCCGAGGCCCTTCTGTCAGCGGCCACGAGGTGGCTGGGTCCGGCCGGCACATGCGCTGGAGATGTAGGTTTAGATGCTTCCTCCTCTAATTGGGGTAGTAACCTGCGCTTTGGGTAGCTCTTGGAGGGGCATTCGAGTTCATATTACTCGGCCGCAAGGACTTCAGTCCATCTGTCAGCTAGCAAGTCTTGATCAGCTCTAAGCTGCTGCTGCTTTTTCTTAAGGCTATTCGCCGTGGCCATAAGCCTGCGCTTGAAGCGCTCTTGCTCGACGGGATCCTCAGGCACGAAAAATTCGTCGTCGTCGAGGCTTGCCTCGTCTTCGGAGGGGGGCATGTAATTATCATCCTCTTCCTCTTTATCTGCCGCTCTCTTAGGGGGGCTGGATTCTCCATCCTCCTGCGCTGAATCTTGCTTGAGGGGGTTGTCTTCGGCGCTATCCGGAGTGTTATTATCTCCTGTGCCGGAATCACCGTTTTTGCTCTGGTGGGACTTAGAGCGGCGCCGCTGACGTCGGCGCTTGGGTTGCTTCTTGGAGGCGTTATCCTCCGCTGTACTATCGCCATTGCCCTCTTTGGGTGTGTCCACCATATATATGTCATACGACGAGGTGGATTTCCAGTGCCCTATAGGCGCTGGTTCCTGATAAATCTCTGCATCGCCGTCCATACCGGCCGATGTCTTCGGAGTCGAAGTCTAGCATGTCAGTTAAGTCATCGACGGTGGCTATGAAATGGGTGGTGGGTGGGCGTCGAATTTCTTCGTCGTCCGTATCCCGATCCTGCCGGTCATAATCCGGCCAGGACTCTCCTGACAAAGAGAGAGATTTTAGTGAATTCAGTATGTCGCCAAAAGGCGAGTGCTGAAAGATATCTGCGGCGGTGAACTCCATGATGGGCGCCCAATCGGATTCGATTGGCAGGGGCGTGGAAGGTTCAGACTCCGGAGAAGAGTCCGGCAATGTGGAGTCACGGGCCTCGCGAAGGATAAGGCTGTTGTTCGGCTCGATCGCTGTTGAGACTGCAGCCCCCGCGGCAGGGTCTAGCCACCCGCCCTCGGTTGGCGCAGTTGGCTCCGAGCTAAAGGTCAGAGCGGATGCGGGTGCAGCCTCTAGGGCACTGTTCGGCGGCAGAGCTAAATCATGCCCATCGTGACAGTGCGGCGCGCTCGGCTATGGCTCGAATTCGTCGAAGATCAAGTCTTCGCGGATGCCGGCCGTGTAGTTCAAACTTCCAAATCTGACCTGATGGCCAGGGGCGTAGCTTTCAATCTGCTCCAGATGGCCAAGCGAATTAACCCGCAGTGCAAAGCCGCCGAACACGAAGATCTGCTCGGGGAGAAAAGTCTCACCTCGACCGCATCGGGCTATTGATGATCGAGGAGCCATCGGGCCTAAAGATGATGACACAGAGGAACTCTCAATGAAAGCACCAATGTCGATTGTCAAACCGGGCGGATCTCGGGGTAGGGGGTCCCGAACTGTGCATCTAGGCGGATGGTAACAGGAGACAAGGGACACGATGTTTTTACCTGTGTTCGGGCCCTCTCGGTGGAGGTAAAACCCTACTCCTTCTTGATTAATATTAATGATATGGGTAGTACAAGAGTAGATCTACCATTTAGATCGGAGAGAGGCTAAATCCTAGAAGCTAGCCTATGGTATGATTGTTGTTCTTCTGTCCTGCGGACTAAACCCTCCGATTTATGTAGACACCGGAGGGGGCTAGGGTTACACAGAGTCGGTTACAATGGGAGGAGATCTACATATCCGTATTGCCAAGCTTGCCTTCCACGCCAAGGAAAGTCCCATCCGGACATGGGACGAAGTCTTCAATCTTGTATCTTCATAGTCCAGAGTGCGACCAAAGGTCATAGTAAGCTATCCTGACACCCCTAATCCAGGACTCCCTCGGTTATAATGCGGAATATGCTTAGTTTTTTACGATTCATTTCTTCATAACCCAAAAGCAAACTAAGTTCATTATGATGTGCAAGGGAAATCAAGTCATCACAATTTTTGGACATGATTCGATCATGAAACAATTTGCATTTGATATTTAAATGACCATGTTCATTGCAAAGTTCACAAGTATGGTGAAGAAATTTTAAATTTTTAGCACAAACATCTAGCCTCTCTTGCAACCATTTAGTTTCCAAATACTTATGCCTCTTGCAAAATCTATTTTCCCTAATTGGTGTGTACTTGCAAGCTCTATGCACTCCACAAAATTGACATGCTTATAAGAGACATTCTCATCATGACTAGTGCACTCATCGTTAGTACTATGGATTTTCAAAGACTTCATACTAACAACATTGCAATCATGCTCATCATTCAAAGACTTAGTGCCAAACATTTTATAGACTTCTTCTTCTAGCACTTGAGCACAATTTTCCTTTCCATCATTCTCACGAAAGACATTAAAAAGATGAAGCGTATGAGGCAAACTCATTTCCATTTTTTTGTAATTTTCTTTTATAAACTAAACTAGTGATAAAACAAGAAACTAAAAGATTCGATTGCAAGATCTAAAGATATACCTTCAAGCACTCACCTCCCGTGTAACTTGGCCTAAAAGAGCTTGATGTCTCTTGCACAACCTTCTTCTTGTAGACGCGTTGTTGGGCCTCCAAGTGCAGAGAGGTTTGTAGGACAAGAGTAAACTTCCCTCAAGTGGATGACCTAAGATTTATCAATCCGTGGGAGGTGTGGGATGAAGATGGTCTCCCTCAAGCAACCACGCAACCAAATAAAAAGAGTCTCTTGTGTCCCCAACACACCCAATACAATGGTAAATTGTGCAGGCACACTAGTTAATGAAGAGATGGTGATACAAGTGCAATATGGATGGTAGATATAGGTTTTTGTAATCTGAAAATATAAAAACAGCAAGGTAGCAAGTGATAAAAGTGAGCGTAAACGGTATTGCAATGCTAGGAAACAAGGCCTAGGGTTCATACTTTCACTAGTGCAAGTTCTCTCAACAATAACAACATAACTGGATTATATAACTATCCCTCAACATGCACCAAAGAGTCACTCCAAAGTCACTAATAGCGGAGAACAAACGAAGAGATTATGGTAGGGTACAAAACCACCTCAAAGTTATCCTTTCTGATCGATCTATTCAAGAGTCCGTAGTAAAATAACATGAAGCTATTCTTTCCATTCGATCTATCATAGAGTTGCATTACTAGAATAACACCTTAAGACACAAATCAACCAAAACCCTAATGTCACCTAGATACTCCAATGTCACCACAAGTATCCGTGGGTATGATTATACGATATGCATCACACAATCTCAGATTCATCTATTCAACCAACACAAAGAACTTCAAAGAGTGCCCCAAAGTTTCTACGGAGAGTCAAGACGAAAACGCAAAGCCAACCCCTATGCATAAGTTCTGGCGGAACCCGCAAGTTGATCACCAAAACATACATCAAGTGGATCACGTGATATCCCATTGTCACCACAGATAAGTGATACGTCCATTTTGCATCATTCTTTTATATCGATATTTATTGCATTATGGGCTGTTATTACATGTTATGTCACAATACTTATGCCTATTCTCTCTTATTTTACAAGGTTTACATAAGGAGGAGAATGCCTAATTTGGAATTCGGCCGGAAAAGGAGCAGATATTAAAGACCTATTCTGCACAACTCCAAGTCCTGAAACTCCACGAAAGTTATTTTTGGAAATAATAAAAATATTGAGCGGAAGGACGCATGAGGGGACCCACCCGAGCCACGAGGGTGGGGCGCGCCCCGCCTCGTGGGCCCCTGATAGCTCTCCGGTGGCCATCTTCTGCTATATGAAGTCTTTCGTCAAGGAAAAAACCAGAAGCAACCTTTCGGGGCGAGACTCCACCGCCACAGGCGGAACCTTAGCGGAACCAATCTAGGGCTCGGCAGAGGCTGTTACTGGGGGGACACTTCCCGGAGGGAGGAAATCATCGCCATCGTCATCACCAATGCTCCTCTCATCGGGAGAGGGCAATCTCCATCAACATCTTCACCAGCACCGTCTCCTCTCAAAACCCTAGTTCATCTCTTGTATCCAATTCCTGTCTCCAAGTCCGGGATTGGTACTAGTAGGTTGCTAGTAGTGTTGATTACTCCTTGTAGTTGATGCTAGTTGGTTTATTTGGTGGAATATTAATACCCCTCTGATTATGAACATGAATATGCTTTGTGAGTAGTTACGTTTGTTCCTGAGGACATGGGAGAAGTCTTGCTATTAGTAGTCATGTGAATTTGGTATTCGTTCGATATTTTGATGAGATGTATATTGTCTAGCCTCTAGTGGTGTTATGTGAACGTCGACTACATAACACTTCACCATTATTTGGGCATAGAGGAAGGCATTGGGAAGTAATAAGTAGATGATGGGTTGCTAGAGTGACAGAAGCTTAAACCCAAGTTTATGCGTTGCCGTGAAAGGGGCTGATTTGGATCCATATGTTTCATGCTATGGTTAGGTTTACCTTAATACTTTTGTTGTAGTTGCGGATGCTTGCAATAGAGGTTAATCATAAGTGGGATGCTTGTTCAAGTAAGAACAGCACCCAAGCACCGGTCCACCCACATATCAAATTATCAAAGTACCGAACGCGAATCATATGAACGTGATGAAAACTAGCTTGATGATATTCCCATGTGTCCTCGGGAGCGCTTTTCTCTATATAAGAGTTTGTCCAGGCTTGTCCTTTGCTACAAAAAGGATTGGTCCACCTTTCTGCACTTTTGTTTACTTTTGTTACTTGTTGCTCGTTACAAATTATCTTATCACAAAACTATCTGTTACCACTTATTTCAGTACTTGCAGAGACTACCTTGCTGAAAACCACTTATCATTTCCTTCTGCTCCTTGTTGGGTTCGACACTCTTACTTATCGAAAGGACTACGATAGATCCCCTATACTTGTGGGTCATCAAGACTCTTTTCTGGCGCCGTTGCCGGGGAAGCAGAGCGCCTTTGGTAGGTGGAATTTGGTAAGGAAAAATTTATATAGTGTGCTGAAATTTTCTGTCACTTGTTACTATGGAAAGTAATCCTCTGAGGGGCTTGTTCGGGGTATCTTCACCCCAACCAGTAGAGCAAAGAGTTGCTCCTCAACCTACTGAACCTACTGAAAATGAAAATGTTCGCTTTGAAGTTCCTTCGGGTATGTTAGAAAAACTGCTAGATAATCCTTTTGCAGGAGATGGGACAAAGCATCCTGATGAGCACCTAATCTATGTGGATGAAGTTTGTGGATTATTTAAGCTTGCAGGTATACCCGATGATTTTGTCAAGAAGAAGTTCTTCCATTTATCTTTGGAGGGAGACGCATCGACATGGTATAGGCTATGTGATGATACGGGGTCATGGAACTACAAACGATTGAAATTGGAATTTCATCAGAAGTTTTATCCCATGCATCTTCTTCATCGTGATCGCAATTATATATATAATTTTTGGCCTCGCGAAGGAGAAAGCATCGCTCAAGCTTGGGGGAGGCTTAAATCAATGTTATATTCATGCCCCAATCATGAGCTCCCAAGAGAAATAATTCTTCAAAGTTTTTATGCTCGGCTTTCTGAAAACAATCACACCATGCTTGACACTTCTTGTGCTGGCTCTTTTATGATGAAGACTATTGAATTCAAATGGAACTTATTGGATAGAATTAAACGCAACTCTGAAGATTGGGATCTTGATGAAGGTAAGGAGTCGGGTATGACACCTAAAGTTTGATTGTGTTAAATCTTTTATGGATACCGATGTTTTCCGTAAGTTTAGCACTAAATATGGACTTGACTCTGTGATAGTAGCTTCTTTACGTGAATCTTTTGCTACTTATGTTGATCTCCCCAAGGAGAAGTGGTTTAAATATCATCCTCCCATAGAAGTAAAAGTAGCTGCACCTATTAAAGTTGAAGAAAAGACATCACTTATAATGATCCTATTGTTCCTGCTTCTTATGTTGAGAAACCACCTTTCCTGTTAGAATAAAGGATCATGCTAAAGCTTCAATCATGGTTTTGTAAAAGCAATATTAGAACTTATACACCTCCTGAGCAAGTTAAAGTTGAACCTAGTATTGCTATTGTTAAAGATCTTTTGGCTGATAATATTGATGGGCATGTTATTTATTTCTGCGGTGAAACTGCTAGAATTGCTAAACCTTGTGCTAAAGATAAATATAGACCTGTGGTAGGCGTGCCTGTTATTTCTATTAAAATAGGAGATCATTGTTATCATGGCTTATGTGATATGGGTGCTAGTGTTAGTGCAATACCCTTTGACTTATACAAACACATTATGCATGAAATTGCACCTGCTGAGTTAGAAGATATTGATGTCACAATTAAACTTGCCAATAGAGATAGTATTTCACCAATGGGAATTGTTAGAGATGTTGAAGTCTTGTGTGGGAAAACTAAATACCCTGCTGATTTTCTTGTTCTTGGTTCCCCACAAGATAGCTTTTGTCCCATTATATTTGGTAGACCCTTCTTGAGCACTGTCAATGCTAGAATAGACTGCGAAAAGAATGTTGTTACTATTGGCTTGGGTGATATGTCTCATGAGTTTAATTTCTATAAATTTAGTAGACAACACCGTGAAGAAGAATTACCTAGTAAGGATGAAATTATTGGTCTTGCTTCTATTGCCGTACCTCCAAGTGATCCTTTAGAACAATATTTGCTAGACCATGAAAATGATATGTTTATGAATGAAAGAAGGGAAATAGATGAAATATTCTTTAAGCAGGAACCTATTCTGAAACACAATTTGTGTAGCGACCCGACCTCAGACGGTCAAGTCTCTGTGCTTAAGTGTCATCCCTGGATGGTATGTGACACTACGGTACTCGAGGATTTATAACCGAGGTAAATCACATGTATAAAGTAACGTAAATACTGTTACCTCAATCCAAAAATGCGGAAGCAACAAGGTTGTGGATTCCCATCAACACCAACGGCAAAGTTGAGTGTAGAAATCGTAACCCTAACGTATCACTTACTCGTCGTAAGATAATCCTGCAACATGAGACGTTGCAGACTCGAACGGTCAATTACATTGAATGTACTGGCAAATTCACACCATAGAGAAAATGATGAACAATGGCTATCGCTACATGCATATTTGGCTGGTGGAAAAGCTCTATGGTTACAGTTTTGCGTAAAGCCAATTTTTCCCTACTGCAACGGAATAAGTTTGTTTAACTATCATGGTGGTTGTTAAACATTGAGAATGGTTGACAGCATTCTCAATCCCAATTAAAAGTAATCATTAAAAACCCAACAATATTAATTAGAAGTAACATGATGAGATTCACATGATATTCAAGTACTAGATACTCAAGATGTCCATAACCTGGGGACACGGCTAATCATGATTAGTTTATACACTCTGCAGAGGTTTATGCACTTTTCCCCACAAGACTCGATCGCCTCCGTTGGATTTCTCGCACTACATGATGTTAGAGAAAGCGGATGACGAGACATAGTCTTTCGAAGCGCTAGCACCTTACATATGGGTAGACCGGTGCACCTACTTTCCCTACATCTCGCTAGTCTACCCGTAAGAGTTCACACAACTTAATCAACTATGCGAGCCCATAATGGCTTGTGGTGCATTAACGTAAGTTTCTAGTTTGAATAATCTCATGATCCCTTTGGGCCTAGGTGGCGGTCCGAAGAAAAGCAGGCAAATCCACGGAAACCGGGTACCTCAATCCACCCGGATGTGTGTTTAAGTTGCCACCTTAGATAAACCATTAATTAACAATCTCACATACATCATGGATACACTCACCCAATCCACGTCTACTAGCATAGCATGGCATAATAAGCAAACGTAGAAGTAACTCCCAAGGGTTTGATAATAAAACAGGTATTAGGTACTACCTCAACTACTTCCCATACCATAATTTAATTAGATCCTAATCAATGCAATGTTTGAAGAATGATCCAATGCATAAAAACTGGGTATGCGAAAAGATATGATCAAAGTGTTACTTGCCTGCAATGTTGATGAAGATGATTTGCACTCAAAACTCTTGATAGTTCTACTCGTCACACTCCGGTCAATCTATCGTGAGCAAGCAATAGTAACCACACATAAGCAATCATTCAAAAGATCGGAAATAACGAAGAAAACGATTCAGCAAACATCAAAACCAAGCAAATAACTCTTGCAACATAAAACAATTTCTAACAGTACCAAAATTATATGAATTTGGCCTTATCAGAAAGTTTAGGTCAAGAGCTTCGATTTGCAAAAAGAATCAACTAAATCGGAGTTACGAAACTCAAGTTATGATCAAACGAAGTTTGAATACAAATCTAATCTAATTCAAATTTTAAAACTTTCAAAAACATGTTTGAGTTGGATTACTGGATAGAGGGGATCATAACGAAGAAGTAGGCGTTGGTTTCGCTGGATTTGGATACACCAGCGAAAAGTTGTGGTTGTTTGAAAACTAGGGGCCAATCTGTAAATAAAAATATTCACGGATAGGTACCTGAAGTAAAAACAAACTGTAAAAGAAAAGACTAAAAAGTGAACGTTCGTTTATAGGATCTAAACAGTGGATGTTCGCTGTTTAATAAAACCTAAAAAAACAGATCTAGCCTAGGGTTTTTTTTTAAACCGAACTAATTAGAGAGAACCGGGGCGGTTGCGGTTATACCGGTTAAGGGAAAATAAACCGGCGGTGGCGGTTAACTCCTCATGAAGTCAAGGCGTCGGGCATGGTCGCGGTACTGTGCTCGGTGGTCTCACAGCTGGCCATGAGGGGCGAGGGCGGCGAGGTGGCGGCGGTGGCGCGTGGAGAAAGGCATGGCGACGCAGAATCCAACGGCCATGCGACGGATCGGCGTAGGGGCGGCGGCAAGGCTGCGATTCCCAAGCGAAGGGCGGCGAGATGCGGGAGGAGAAGGAGAGGTTGGCGGCGGCTTTATAAGGGAGGGTGGCCTCGGGAGGCGTGGGGAAGGGCAAGGGAGGAGGAGTCTGGCGGACTCGTGGCGTCACGGCCAAGGCGTGCAGAGGACTCTGCAGACGGTCGGGACGAGCGGTAGCTGGCTGGGCTGGGCCTTGGCCTGGCCCGATTGGAGCTGGGCCGGCCCAGTCGGCGAGAGGAGAAGGTTTTTTTTAAACATTTTGCAGACAGTAAATAAATAAACGCAAATAAACTAAAAATATAACATAGGCATATTATATATCAAAATTTTCAGAAAAAGATTTCCTACAAGATGAACAATTTTATTGCATCAAATAAAATCCACAAAAAGTTCAAATAATTCAAACAGTGCTACTGCTCTAATAAAATCCACTGAAAATCATTTTAAAAATACCAAAATGACTTCAAATTAATTTCTCTCAAATTTTCTGATGTAGGGAATCATGTTACCCTATTTTCCATATATTTTATTTTTGGAGAAAATAATTTGAATAAAACCCAAATAATTCCAAACTGAAAATAAATTCAAAAGAATTTTGAATTTATTTCTTCAAAACTCCCAACTCATATTCCATATGTTTTGAAGAAGTCATTTTATCTTCTCTCATGAAATCATTGAGTTGCTTGAAGTTTCTGAAATTGAAAAAATATTTCCAAACGGAATTCAAATCTCTTCAAAACCCTTTTCATTTATTTAAATGGAAGAAGTCATATTATCTTCACTCCAGGGTTTTGTGTTTGAAAAGTATTTGAATCCATGGAGATCAGAAAGCAAAGGTGAAAGTTTGGGAAAGTCCTTTTATTCCCTCTCATTTAACTTTCAAAAGTTTCAAATTTCACTCAACTTCACTCAATCAATCAAACAACAATCAAAACTATCTATTTGTGTATAACATTCCAAAATTTAGAATTTTGGGATGTTACAAACCTACCACCCTTAGAATGAATCTCGTCCTCGAGATTCGGAGAGGCTAGCAAGAAATAGGTTAGGGTTGGGGTCTTCTCAAAATCCATCCATCGTCTTCGGAGGTCTGGGGTGCTACCACCCTTAGAAACATGGTTACGGTTCCATCAAAACTCATATACTCCATCCTTATGGTTGACAGTGTCGGTCTTCCCAGATCTCGGAAAATTCCATCTCTGGACTCTTTCGGTAGCGGCATAACCTTTTCCTCAATTCTTTTGTCCTTTCCTCTTGGTAAGGTTATCCTGAAACCGGGTCCTCTTAGCTGACGGGTCTGGCACCAATACTAATCAGCTATCGATATCTCATGGTGGTCAACAATTTACGGGTTCTCCTGCAGGAAATGGGTCTGGGTCGAACCTCACCGTATATCCTACGATTGGCAACAGCTGCCGTGTACAAGGGAAAATACGTATACCATTCTAAGGTTCCACAAGGTTTTGATCGTCGTCTCTCTACTATAGGTAAGTCACTCAGATTTACCATCCCATATAGCAAGGCGAATAATAAGAGTAAGTCGGTATGGTGATCAATCCATCCCGCACCCAAATCATTACCCTGTATATGGTTTAGTGAATCTCGCATTCTAACACTCGGTCATCCTCACAAGCATTGCAGAATTCTCTTGTCGACGAACCAAGTTTGGATAAATCCATTGATTCTGCAAGCCAAACATACATCTATCGTTCCTTAACAACTCTCAGGTTTTGCGTAAACTCCTATAGAATCGTCGGTTGATAAAATCGTAACTTCTTCCAGGGTTTTCCTTCAAAGAAGAATGTGCTTGCTTCTTGGCAGGTCACAGGGCTTGTGGGTTACGCCCATCTCATCACTTGCAAACCTTGAACTTATCCTCGGGCTTCTGATCATTATTCCAACTTCCAACTTCCTAGTATTCTTACATCCATCCAATTGTACTGTCTTCCTTCCTTCTATTGGCACCAAACTAGGACATGATTTCTCAGACTCATCATGGAATTTCCATTGATCCATATTTCCAACATCACACCTCCTTTATATCCAATAGTAATTCATCTCTTCATCCTCGTGGGATGTCCCACATACCGAGATAAAAACTTATACTTATGAAGTCCATACTCCACTTCGTGGAACATCATTTTCCTTTCCAGGGTCAAGCGTCCTTACAGGAGAATATTGGTCATCTCTGCATGGCACTTCTTCAACTGGGAAACGTGAAACACATAATGAACTCCTGACAGTCCTTCGGGTGACTCCAACTTGTTGGCCACTTCTCCTATACGCTCCAAAACTCGGTATGGTCCTACAAATCTCGGGGCTAACTTTCCCTTAACTCCAAATCGTTTAACTCCTCTCGCAGAGGGACACACGAAGACATGCTCTGTCTCCAATTTCATGGACTTCCTCCTTGCATTTTGAGTCTGATAACTCTTACGCTGGATCGAAGCTACCTTGATCTATCTCGATTGACCTAACATTCTCTTACGACTCCTTGATCATATTTAGTCCAAACACCTGACGGTCTCCAACTTCATCCCACATCAACGGTGTCTGGCTCCTTCTCCCATACAAAGCTTAAAAAGGGGCCATCTTCAAACTGACTTGGTAGCGGTGGTTGTATGAGAACTCCGCGTAAGGTAGATTATCATCCCTACTAGATCCATAATTTAGCGCACACGCTCTCAACATGTCCTCCAGAATCTGATTGACTCTCTCGATTTATCCATCTGTCTGCGGATGAAAGGTACATCTTGAACTCTAGCCTAGTACCCAAAAATGCGGGTGCATCTGATTCCAAAACTTTGAGGTAAAGCTGTGTTCCTCTATCGTCTGATGGTCCTCGGAACTCCATGCGGACATATGATCCACTGGTCAAAAATATAATGGCCAACTTCGCACTTGTATAGGTGGTTTTCACTGGGATAAAGTGAGCCACTTTGGGTCAAGCGAATCAACTACTACCCAGATAGAATCATGTCCGGTTCGGGTTCTGGGAAATCCGGTAATGAAACCCATGCCAAGCTTATCCCACTTCCATTCGGGTATCGGCATAGGCTGTAGTAATCATGCTGGCTTCTGATGCTCTGTTTTTACTCTCTCTGGCATACATCACCTACGACTACATACTCCATAATATCCTTCTTCATACCAGTCCACGAAACACTCCTTCAAATCCAAATACATCTTGGTGTTTCCAGGGTGAATCGAGTATGGTGAGTCATGAGCCTCTTGAAGTATTTACTTCCTGATCTTTGCATTATTGGGAACATGTACATGGTCCTCGAACCATAAGACATCGTGCTCATCCTTACGAAAACCCTTGGCCTTTCCTTTGCTCATCCTCTCTTTTGCATCAACAGTCTCTTTGTCATCCTTCCGAGCTTCACGGATCTTTCCCAACAATGTAGAGTGAACTTCCATTGCTACAACAAAACCTTTGGGAACAATCTCCAACCGAAGTTCCCTGAGATCCTCGGCTAACTCCTTTGGTAATCCTCTGCTTATGAGGGTATTCATCCTGGTGTTCTTTATGGTTGTGTCCTATTTCTCCCCCAAGCTTGCATGCACTTTCTCCATATCATTTCCATAAGGCTTCAACTTCTGGGACACAAGCCGAGACTTTAGCAGAGTCAACTTAAATTCTTCCCAAACGGTTACTCCTTGCCATCCATTGATGGTTTGGTACATCCTCCACCAAGTAGCAGCACCTCTTTCAAAGCATTGAAGAGCATGCTGGGCCATATCCTTTCTGACTATAGGGTTGTTCTCCATATGATCCTCCATGTTCTGAATCCATCGGTCTATCTCCAATTGACTCATCGGTCCCGAAGATACAAGCTCATCTGCATTAATCCTCTATTGGGTCCATGGGTTTTGGGGTGAGATAAGAGAGATCAAGAGAGATGCACACAATACAAACAAAGGTTTTTAAAAGACATATTTTATTGTGGCTGTCGGAAAAACATCAAACAAATGACAGCTCACAATCGTCGCATCTAACGCAGGTATATAACAGGGGTTTGGTCTTCTAATGGTTAATAAATCTTCAAAGTCATCAAACTCCTCAAGTCTTGTTCATGCCTTCAATGGATTCTTCCGGTCATGCTTGTCATTCTCAAGTTCTTTTGCCTGATCATCACTGTTGACGCGGAGACTCTCATGACATCCTTTAATATTCTGTAGTTGCGTTCCAACTTCCGAGTTTCAACAACCTCGACATGAACCATGATCCTACTGTCCTTTAGTTCCTGACGAATCTCCTGTATCTCGGGTTTTTGTCCTCTAGCTTGGCTACTTTAGCTTCTTGGTCCTAAGTTCTTCACGAAATGCTTTCTCATCAAATACGGCTTCCTGCATGTCCATCTTAACTTCTTGATGTAACACTCCAGATCCTGGTGATACACCGGCTAAGGTTAAAACTTCACCTCTTGCTGATAGGTGCTCCATCAGCCTTCTACCATCCAATCATTCCATGCATATGCATGCTTAACCAGCACGGTGACAAATAGCATAAGCGGGCGATAACATCATGGATAGCCATGTTTCTTCCCTTGTCATTTCCATGAGCTATCTCTCCATAGTTGATATCTCCTGCATTGGGGTTTCCTTGACAAAACTTTGAGTTTTTAACCCTCCATGCTCCGGTCTTTCTCCGATACACCTTGATCTCGGGTATTGGCAGCTTCCATATTCTACCAAGTTCCATAAGGGTAGCCTTCCTAGGTCATACAAATCGGGAAATTCTTCGGAGCCTCAGAAGAGAAGAGAGGTAAAAGATCTTTTTGAAAATGAAGTTGTAAAGAAAAAATCTTTCCTATGGGCTTGTCAGTTTCTAGGGTCACGTCCTACAGTAAACCTGGCTCTGATACCATCTTGTAGCGACCCGACCTCAGACGGTCAAGTCTACGTGCTTAAGTGTCATCCTGGATCGGTATCTTTGACACACACGGACTCGAGGATTTTTAACAGAGGTAAATCACATGTATAAAGTAACGTAAATACTATTACCTCAATCCAAAATGCGGAAGCAAAAAGGTTGTGGATTCCCATCAACACCAACGGCAAAGTTGAGTGTAGAAATCATAACCATAACGTATCACTTACTCGTCGTAATTTAATCCTGCAACATGAGACGTTGCAGCCTGAAACGGGTCAGTACATTGAATGTACTGGCAAATTCACACCATAGAGAAAATGATGAACAATGGCTATCACTACATGCATATTTGGCTGGTTGAAAAGCTCTATGGTTACATTTTTGCGTAAAGCCAATTTTTCCCTACTGCAAAGGAATAAGTTTGTTTAACTATCATGGTGGTTGTTAAACATTGAGAATGGTTGACAGCATTCTAAATCCCAATTAGAAGTACTCATTAAAAACCCAACAATATTAATTAGAAGTAACATGATGAGATTCACATGATATCCAAGTGCTAGATACTCAAGATGTCCATAACCGGGGACACGGCTAATCATGATTAGTTTATACACTTTGCGGAGGTTTGCGACTTTTCCCTGTAAGACTCGGACGCCTTCCGCTGGATTTCTCGACTACATGATGTTAGAGAAGCGGATGACCGAGACATAGTCTTTCGTAAGCGCTAGCACCTTACATATGGGTAGAACAGACACCTACTTTCCCCTACATCTCGTTAGTCTACCCGTAAGAGTTCGCACAACTTAATCAACTATGCCAGAGCCCATAATGGCTTGTGGCTGCACACGAAGTTTCTAGTTTGAATAATCTCATGATCCCTTTGGGCCTGGGTGGCGGTCCGAAGAAAAACAGGCAAATCCTGGAAACAGGTATCTCAATCCACCGGATGTGTGTTTAAGTTTCCACCTTAGATAAACCATTAATTAACAATCTCACATCATCATGGATACACTCACCCAATACACGTCTACTAGCATAGCATGGCATAATAAGCAAACGTAGAAGTAACTCCCAAGGGTTTGATAATAAAACAGGTATTAGGTACTACCTCAACTACTTCCCATCCCACAATTTAATTAGATCCTAATCAATGCAATGTTTGAAGATTGATCTAATGCATAAAAACTGGGTATGATAAAAGATATGATCAAAGTGTTACTTGCCTGCAATGTTGATGAAGATGATTCGCACTCAAAACTCTTGATATTTCTACTCTTCACACTCCGGTCAATCTATCGTGAGCAAGCAATAGTAACCACACATAAGCAATCACTCAAAAGATCAGAAAGAACAAAGAAGATGATTCGGAAAACATCAAAACCAAGCAAATAACTCTTGCAACATAAAGCAATTTCTAACAATACCAAAATTATATGAATTTGGCCTTATCGTAAAGTTTAGGTCAAGAGCTTCGATTTGCAAAAGAATCAACTAAATCGGAGTTACGAAACTCAAGTTATGATCAAACGAAGTTTGAATACAAATCTAATCTAATTCAAATTTTAAAACTTTCAAAAACATGTTTGAGTTAGATTACTGGATAGAGGGGATCATAACGAAGAAGTAGGCGTTGGTTTCGTTGGATTTGGATACACCAGCGAAAAGTTGTGGTTGTTTGAAAACTAGGGGCCAATCTGTAAATAAAAATATTCATGGATAGGTCCCTGACGTAAAAACAAAATGTAAAAAAGAAAAGACTAAAAAGTGAACGTTCGTTTATAGGATCAAAACAAAGGACGTCGCTGTTTAATAAAACCTAAAAAACAGATCTAGCCTAGGTTTTTTTAAACCGAACTAATTAGAGAGAGAACTGGAAGCATGTTATACTCTGTTCGGGGAAAATAAAACCGGGCTGGGCGGCCATGTTAACTCGGGCGAGTCTCAAGGTCGGTGGTCGCCACTGTGCTCGGGTGGTCTCCTCGGTCTGCGCGCATGAGGGGCGAGGGGCGGCGAGGTGGCGGCGGTGGCGTTGTGGAGTGGGGCGCGAACGCAAGGCGACGCGATCTCGGGCGAGGGGCGGTGGTCGCGATTCCGCGAGGCGGGCGAGATGCGGGAGTAGAAGGAAGAGAGAGGTTCATGGGCGGCTTTTATAGGGGAGGGGTGGCCTCGGGAGGCGTGGGGAAGGGGCAAGGGAGGAGGAGTTCGGGCGGACCGGCGGCTCACGGCGGCCTACAAGGCGGCGGCAGTAGGGACTCCTCGCCTGGCCTGGGACGAGCGGGCGCGGGCTGGAGCCGGGCTTTGCCCGGCCCGATTGAGCCGGGCCGCCCAAATGCAGAGGAGAAGGTTTTTTTTAAAACATTTTGCAGACAGTAAATAAATAAACGCAAATAAATTAAAAATATAACATAGGCATATTATATATCAAAATTTCCAGAAAAAGATTTCCTACAAGATGAACAATTTTATTGCATCAAATAAAATCCACAAGAAGTTCAAATAATTCAAACAGTGCTACTGCTCTAATAAAATCCACTGAAAATCATTTTAAAAATACCAAAATGACTTCAAATTAATTTCTCTCAAATTTTCTAATGTAGGGAATCATGTTTTTTTGGAGAAAATAATTTGAATAAAACCCAAATAATTCCAAATTGAAAATAAATTCAAAAGAATTTTGAATTTATTTCTTCGAAACTCCCAACTCATATTCCATATGTTTTGAAGAAGTCATTTTATCTTCTCTCATGAAAATCATTGAGTTGCTTGAAGTTTCTAAAATTGAAAAAAATATTTCCAAATGGAATTCAAATATCTTCAAAACCCTTTTCATTTATTTAAATGGAAGAAGTCATATTATCTTCACTCCAGGATTTTGTGTTTGAAAAGTATTTGAATCCATGGAGATCAGAAAGCAAAGGTGAAAGTTTGGGAAAGTCCTTTTATTCCCTCTCATTTAACTTTCAAAAGTGTCAAATTTCACTCAACTTCACCCGATCAATCAAACAACAATCAAAACTATCTATTTGTTTATAACATTCCAAAATTTAGAATTTTGGGATGTTACAATTTGCCTGTTGAAATCCTAGGGGATCCTCCTCCACCCAAGGGTGACCCCGTGTTTGAGCTTAAACTGTTGCCTGATACTCTTAAATATGCTTATCTTGATGAAAAGAAGATATATCATGTTATTATTAGTGCTAACCTTTTAGAGCATGAAGAAGAAAGATTATTAAAAACTATGAAGAAGCACTGTGCTGCTATTGGATATACTCTTGATGATCTTAAGGGCATTAGTCCCACTCTATGCCAACATAAAATAAATTTGGAAGAAGATACCAAACCAGTTCGTGATCATCAACGACGACTGAATCCTAAGATGAAAGAAGTGGTAAGAAAAGAAATATTAAAGCTTCGAAGGTGTATAATTTATCCCATTGCTGATAGTCAGTGGGTAAGTCCTGTTCATTATGTCCCTAAGAAGGGAGGTATTACTGTTGTTCCTAATGATAAAGATGAATTGATTCCTCAAAGAATTATTACAGGGTATAGGATGGTAATTGATTTCCGCAAATTGAATAAGGCTTACTAAGAAAGATCATTACCCCTTACCTTTTATCGATCAAATGCTAGAAAGATTATATAAACATACACATTTTTGCTTTCTAGATGGTTATTCTGGTTTCTCTCAAATACCTGTGTCAGCCAATGATCAATCAAAGACCACTTTTACATGCCCTTTTGGTACTTTTGCTTATATACGTATGCCTTTTGGTTTATGTAATGCACCTGCTACCTTTCAAAGATGCATGATGGCTATATTCTCTGACGTTTGTGAAAAGATTTGTGAGGTTTTCATGGACGACTTTTTCGTCTATGGATCCTCTTTTGACGATTGCTTGAGCAACCTTGATCGAAGTTTTGCGAGATGTGAAGAAACTAATCTTGTCTTGAATTGGGAAAAGTGCCACTTTATGGTTAATGAAGGTATTGTCTTGGGGCATAAAGTTTACGAAAGAGGTATTGAAGTTGATAAAGCCAAGGTTGATGCTATTGAAAAGATGCCATGTCCCAAGGACATCAAAGGTATAAGAAGTTTCCTTGGTCACGCAGGATTTTATAGGAGGTTCATTAAGGGCTTCTCAAAAATTTCTCGACCGACTAATTTATTACAAAAAGATATACCATTTGTCTTTGATGATGATTGTATAGAAGCATTTGAAATACTTAAGAAGGCATTGATCTCTGCACCTATTGTTCAGCCACCTGATTGGAATTTACCCTTTGAAATTATGTGAGATGCTAGTGATTTTGTTGTAGGTGCTGTTCTAGGGTAAAGATTTGTTATGATATGATATGTTATTCATTATGCTAGTATTACTCTAGACAATGGTCTGAGAAATTATGCTACTCTTGAAAAAAGAATTCTTAGCAATTGTATTTGCTTGTGATAAGTTCAGACCTTATATTGTTGATTCTAAAGTAACTATTCACAATCGATCATCTTGCTATTAAATATCCGATGGAAAAGAAAGATGCTAAACCTAGACTTATTAGATGGGTTCTCTTGCTACAAGAATTTGATTTGCATATTGTTGATAGAAAGGGAGTCGAGAACCCCGCTGCGCATAACTTGTCTAGGTTAGAAAATATTCTTGATGACCCACTACCTATTGATGATAGCTTTCCGATGAGCAATTAAATGTCATAAATGCCTCTCATAGTACCCCGTGGTATGCTGATTATGCTAATTACATTGTTGCTAAATTTATACCACCTAGTTTGATATACCAACAAAAGAAAAAGTTTTTATATGATTTGAGACATTACTTTTGGGATGACCCACATCTTTATAAAGAAGGAGTAGATGGTGTTATTAGACGTTGTGTACCTGAGCATGAACAGGAACAGATCCTACATAAGTGTCACTCGAAGCTTATGGAGGACATCATTACTGGAGATAGAACTGCACATAAGGTATTGCAATCCGGTTTTATTGGCCTACTCTCTTCAAGGATTCCCGTAAGTTTGTCTTATCTTGTGATGAATGTCAAAGAATTGGTAATATCAGTAGACGTCAAGAAATGCCTATGAACTATTCACTCATTATTGAACCATTTGATGTTTGGGGCTTTGATTATATGGGACGTTTCCTCGCCTCTAATGGATATACACATATCTTAGTTCTTTTGTTGATTACGTTACTAAGTGGGTAGAAGGTATTCCAACTAGTAGTCTTGATCATAACACTTCTATTAAAAGTCTTAAAGAAGTTATTTTTCCGAGGTTTGGAGTCCCTAGATATTTAATGGTGATGGTGGTTCACATTTTATTCATGGTGCTTTCCAAAAATGCTTGCTAAGTATGATGTTAATCATAGAATTGCATCTCCTTATCACCCTGATCTAGTGGTCAAGTAGAATTGAGTAATAGAGAGCTCAAATTAATTTTGCAAAAGACTGTCAATAGATCTAGAAATAATTGGTCCAAGAAACTTGATGATGTATTATGGGCCTATAGAACTGCATATAAAAATCCTATGGGTATGTCTCCGTATAAAATGGTTTATGGAAAAGCATGTCATTTACCCCTCGAACTAGAACATAAGGCATATTGGGCTATTAAAGAGCTCAATTATGATTTCAAACTTGCCGGTGAGAAGAGGTTATTTGATATTAGCTCACTTGATAAATGGATAACCCAAGCTTATGAAAATGCCAAGTTGTTTAAAGAAAAAGTTAAAAGATGGTATGACAAAAGGATACAAAAGTGTGAGTTTAATGTAGGTGATTATGTATTGCTATACAACTCTCGTTTAAGATTTTTTGCAGGAAAACTTCTCTCTAAATGGGAAGGCCCCTACGTTATCGAGGAGGTCTATCATTTCGGTGCCATAAAAATCAACAACTTCAAGGCACAAACCGAAGGTGGTGAACGGTCAAAGAATCAAACATTATATCTCGTGTAATCCTATAAATGTTGAAACCAATGTTATTGAAACCGTAACCCGGAGGAATACATAAAGGACACTTTCCAGAACTTTTCAGACTCCGAAAAGGAATAGGTGTGTGGTACGATAAGTAAACCGACTCCAAAACAATTTTGATGGCAATATTTCTCCATTTTGGAATATTTAGAAAAATAGAAAAATAAGAAGCAGTCCGGGAAGGACACGAGGGCCCCATGAGGGTGGAGGGCGCGCCCTACTCGGGCGTGCCCCCACCTCGTGGGCACCTCGTGTGCTCTCCGGACTCCGTTTTCTTGCACAATACGTATTTTGGTCGGTAAAAATTCATTATATAATCTCCCGAAGGTTTTCACTCCTCTATCACGCAAATATCCTCTGTTCTTGTTTCGAGCTATTTCCTGTCAGGGTTGTCAAGGCCAGGCATCATGTCGTCCCCCTCCTCCAACAATGGTGACAACGATGCTTGGCTAATGAAGATAGAGCTGAAGAGGGAAGAACCCATGGAGATCAACAAGGATGAAGGCATCAAGAAGGCCATGGAGGATCAAGCTCCGGCAGCAGAAGACATCCTTCAACTTGATCACAATCTTCTTACCCCAACTGAGATAGAAGCTTTCAAGATGATTGAGTTAGCTCAGATACGTAACAAGTATCTCACACGTGAAAATATTTTGTTGAAGGAGCATATCGTTGCACTCAAGGGCATTATCCGCAAGCTGGAGGACCTCTTAGTTCGATATGCGACTATCCATCATCACCTCCACCTTCTTCACCAACAAAGGAGACTTAATCACATGGGTATGGGCACTCCCCTTGGCAACTGCCAAGCTTGGGGGAGGTGCCCCGGTATCGTATCACCATCACACTCCTATTTTTACCATTTTTCTTAGTTCGAACCTATTAGTAGTATCTTGATCTAGTAGAATAAAGTTTATGGCATGATCTAGTTTTGAGTTTTGCTTTATGATCTCTCTATGTAATCGAGTCCGTGAGCTATATAATAAAGATTAGTGTTGAGTCAAAGGCTTGATTATTTTGCCATGATCTTGAGTGAATAAAAGGAAAGAGAAAAAGAATAAAAAAAATATAGAGTTCATATTGATCTTATTGAGAGTAATGACTTCACATAGAAAGAGTATGATGATTAAAAGTTGTTGGGAGTTGGCAAATATAGCTTTGGTCATCATTGCAATTAATAGGAAGTAATAAAGAAAGAGAGGTTTCACATATAAATATACTATCTTGACATCTTTTATGATTGTGAGCACTCATTAAAATATGACATGCTAAAGAGTTGATGTTGGACAAGGAAGACAACGTAATGGGTTATGTTTTCTTATATCTGAGATAAAGTATATTGTCATAGATCATCCAACATGTTGAGCTTGCCTTTCCCCCTCATGCTAGCCAAATTCTTAGCACCATGTGAGATACTACTTGTGCTTCCGAAAACCCTTAAACCAGTTTTGCCATGAGAGTCCACCATACCTACCTATGTATTGAGTAAGATCCTTCAAGTAAGTTGTCATCGGTGCAAGCAATAAAAATTGCTCTCTAAATATGTATGAATTATTAGTGTGGGAGAAAATAAGCTTTATACGATCTTGTGATGTGGAAGAAATAAAAGCGATGGACTGCATAATAAAGGTTCATATCACAAGGGGCAATATAAAGTGACGTTCTTTCGCATTAAGATTTTGTGCATCCAACCATAACAGCGCATGGCAACCTCTGCTTCCCTCTGCGAAGGGCCTATCTTTTATTATTTCTTCTACCTTATGCAAGAGTCATGGTGATCTTCACCTTTCCTTTTTACATTTTATCCTTTGGCAAGCACAGTATGTTGTTAAGATCCTGATAGATATATCTAATTGGATGTAGGGGAGCATGAGTTATTATTGTTGACATTACCCAAGAGGTAAAAGGTTGGGAGGCGAAACTATAAGCCCCTATCTTTCTCTGTGTCCGATTAAAACTTCGTAACCACAAGTATTGCGTGAGTGTTAGCAATTATGAAAGACTAAATGATAGTTGAGTATGTGGACTTGCTAGGAAGCTCTGACATAGACTCTTTCTGATGTTACGATAAATTGCAATTGCTTCAATGAATGATATTATAGTTTGTTAGTTCTCAATAAAGTTTAGGATTCATACTTTTTCATTGTGAATAGATTATTACTTGAGCATGAGAAATCATATGACAATATCCATCTATGTTGCTGTTATGAGAACAATCATGATGCCCTCATGTCCGTATTTTATTTTATCGACACCTCTACCTCTAAACATGTGGACATATTTATCGTTATCGGCTCCCGCTTGAGGACAAGCGAGGCTAAGCTTGGGGCAGTTGATACGTCCATTTTGCATCATGATTTTATATCGATATTTATTGCATTATGGGCTGTTATTACATGTTATGTCACAATACTTATGCCTATTCTCTCTTATTTTACAAGGTTTACATAAGGAGGGAGAATGCCGATACTGGAATTCTCGGAAAAGGAGCAAATATTAGAGACCTATTCTCACAAGAACTCCAAAAGTCCTCAAACTCCACGAAAGTTATTTTGGAAATAATAAAAAATATTGAGCTGAAGAAGCACGCATGAGGGGACCCACTGGCAACGAGGCTGGGGCGCGCCTCTACCCCGTGGCACGCCCCTGCCTCGTGGGCCCCTGTTGGCTCTCCGGTGGCCATCTTATGCTATATGAAGTCTTTCGTCAAGGAAAAAACCAGAAGCAACCTTTCGGGACGAGACTTCGCCGCCACGAGGCGGAACCTTGGCGGAACCAATCTAGGGCTCCGGCAGAGCTGTTCTGCCGGGACACTTTCTCCGGAGGGGGAAATCATCGCCATCGTCATCACCAACGCTCCTCTCATCGGGAGAGGGCAATCTCCATCAACATCTTCACCAACACCGTCTCCTCTCAAAACGCTAGTTCATCTCTTGTATCCAATTCTTGTCTCCAAGTCCGAGATTGGCACTAGTAGGTTGCTAGTAGTGTTGATTACTCCTTGTAGTTGATGCTAGTTGGTTTATTTGGTGGAAGATCATATGTTCAGATCCTTTATGCATATTAATACCCTCTGATTATGAACATGAATATGCTTTGTGAGTAGTTACGTTTGTTCCCGAGGACATGGGAGAAGTCTTGCTATTAGTAGTCATGTGAATTTGGTATTCGTTCGATATTTTGATGAGATGTATGTTGTCTAGCCTATAGTGGTGTTATGTGAATGTCGAATACATAACACTTCACCATTATTTGGGCCTAGAGGAAGGCATTGGTAAGTAATAAGTAGATGATGGGTTGCTAAAGTGACAGAAGCTTAAACCCTAGTTTATGCGTTGCTTCGTAAGGGGCTGATTTGGATCCATATGTTTCATGCTATGGTTAGGTTTACCTTAATACTTTTGTTGTAGTTGTGGATGCTTGCAATAGAGGTTAATCATAAATGGGATGCTTGTTTAAGTAAGAACAGCACCCAAGCAATCGTCCACCCACATATCAAATTATCAAAGTACCGAACGCGAATCATATGAACGTGATGAAAACTAGCTTGACGATATTCCCATGTGTCCTCAGGATCGCTTTTCTCCATATAAGAGTTTGTCCAGGCTTGTCCTTTGCTACAAAAAGGATTGGGCCACCTTGCTGCACTTTGTTTACTTTTGTTACTTGTTGCTCGTTACAAATTATCTTATCACAAAACTAGCTGTTACCACTTATTTCAAGATTTGCGAGAGACTACCTTGCTGAAAACCGCTTATCATTTCCTTCTGCTCCTCGTTGGGTTCGACACTCTTACTTAACGAAAGGACTACGATAGATCCCCTATACTTGTGGGTCATCAATAAGCACATGCAAGACATACATCAAGTGTTCTCAAGTCCTTAAAGACTCAATCCGATAAGATAACTTCAAAGGGAAAACTCAATCCATTTCAAGAGAGTAGAGGGGGAGAAACATCATAAGATCCAACTATAATAGCAAAGCTCACGATACATCAAGATCGTACCACCTCAAGAACACGAGAGAGAGAGATCAAACACATAGCTACCGGTACATACCCTCAGCCCCGAGGGTGAACTACTCCCTCCTCATCATGGAGAGCGCCGGGATGATGAAGATGGCCACCGGTGAGGGATCCCCCCTCCGGCAGGGTGCCGGAAGAGGGTCCTGATTGGTTTTTGGTGGCTACAGAGGCTTGCGGCGGCAAAACTCCCGATCTATTCTTTTCCCCGATGTTTTTAGGGATATGGACATATATATGCGAAAGAAGTCGGTCAGGGGAGCCACGAGGGGCCCACGAGGGTGAGGGCGCGCCAGGCAAAGCGGCGCCTCCCGCCACCGTGGCCACCTCAAGCTTCCTCGACGTCTCTCCAAGTCTCTGGATTGCTTCCATTCCAAAAATAACTCTCCAAGGTTTCATTCCGTTTGGTCTCTGTTTGATATTCCTTTTCTTCGATACACCGAAATAGGCAAGAAAACAACAATTTGGGCTGGGCCTCAGGTTAATAGGTTAGTCCCAAAAATAATATAAAAGTGTATAAATAAGCCCATTAAACATCCAAAACAGAATATATAATAGCATGGAACAATCAAAAATTATAGATACGTTGGAGACGTATCAAATGCTACCTAGCATAATCTTGATCATATAATATAATCATGGCATGAATATTAAGACATGAGTGATTCAAAGCAATAATCTATCATTTGACATTAAGACAATAATACTTCAAGCATACTAATAAAGCAATCATATGTTCTCAAAATAACATGGCCAAGGAAAGTTATCCCTACAAAATCATATAGTGTAGCTATGCTACATCTTCATCACACAAAGTATTTCATCATGCACAATCCCGATGTCGGTGTCAAAACCGGCGGATCTCGGTAGGGGGTCCCGAAGTGTGCGTCTAGGCGGATGGTAACAGGTGACAAGGGACACGATGTTTTTACCTGTATTCGGGCCCCCTCTCGATGGAGGTAAAACCCTACTCCTGCTTGATTAATATTGATGATATGGGTAGTACAAGAGTAGATCTACCACGAGATCAGAGAGGCTAAACCCTAGAAGCTAGCCTATGGTATGATTGTTGTTCTTGTGTCCTACGGACTAAACCCTCCGGTTTATATAGACACCGGAGGGGGCTAGGGTTACACAGAGTCGGTTATAATGGGAGGAGATCTACATATCCGTATTGCCAAGCTTGCCTTCCACGCCAAGGAAAGTCCCATCCGGACACGGGACGAAGTCTTGAATCTTGTATCATCATAGTCCGTGAGTCCGGCCAAGGTCATAGTCTGGCTATCAGGACACCCCTAATCCGGGACTCCCTCAAGAGTCTCTCGAACCAGGGCTTCAATGACGACGAGTCCGGCGCGCAGATTGTCTTCGGCATTGCAAGGCGGATTCCTCCTCCGAATACTTTATAGAAAATTTTGAACACGAGGATCGTGTCCGGCTCTGCAAAATAAGTTCCACATACTACCGTAGAGAGAATAATATTTACACAAATCTAATCTGCTGACGTATCCTGTAGCGTGACATCACGCCACATCCAGGCCTTTATTTGAATCGTTTTTTGCTGTCCCGCCTCAGCGCGTTTTGCGAGGCGGTTTCCTTGGCACGTCTTGTCAGGGCAGAGATCGTGTCCCCTTTATTACGGGATTCTCATCAACACGGACGTGGGTAACCCAGTCGTGCCCGTTGGTATGTCTCCTCGATCAAAGATAAATCCCAAACAGTCACGGGGAGGGCTCTTGGTATTCAACCTCTTATAAAGAGACCAAGGCTTTACTCCTTTCTTTCGATCTCAATCGAATCCGCCCCTCGCCTCGAGTTCCAACACCCAAGGCTCCAGATTTAGGTGCTTCGGACCTTCGACGATGTCCGGCTCCGACCTTCGAGGCCGATGGATGCCTTCCTCCGTCACGGAGGAAGACGTACTAAAGCTGAGGGAGGCCACGTATTTGACCGGCGAAATCCCGCATAGGCTGCCTGCTCAAGGGCAGGTTATTCCTACTCCCGAGCCTGGCGAGAGCATTGTGTTTTTGTCTCACTTCCTCCGAGGGCTAGGCTTTGCGCCGGATCCCTTCATGAGTGGGCTCATGTTCTACTATGGACTGGACTTCCATGACATAGCTCCGGAGTCTATCCTTCACATGTCATCGTTCATCGTTGTGTGTGAAGCCTTGCTCCGTACTACCCCTCACTTCGGACTGTGGCTCAAGACCTTCAAAGTAGAGCCGAAGATGATCGAGGGACAGCATGCAGAGTGCGGAGGCGCTGTAATAAGCAAGAATGCTGACGCTCCATGGCCCGAGGGCTCTTTTCAAGAGGAGTCCAGCTTATGGCAACAAGAGTGGTTTTATATCACAGCTCCCAGGGGTACCAAGTGGGTGGCGCCGCCCGCTTTTCGCTCGGGTCCCCCGCCCCGACTAGCGTCATGGGTCAATAAGGGGCTGGACTGGGGGCCAGCAAAGGACGTGCCCTTGTTGCAGGGCCGCGTCCGAGATCTCCTGGAAAGAGACATCAGTCTGGTTGTGGTGACGCAGGTCATGTTGATTCGTCGAGTCACCGCCTGCAACGCCGCCCCCTCACTTTGTGGGAGTTCAATCCGAGGGACCGCGAAGCTCTCCAACATTTTATGGGCGCTGACGCCTGTGGAGATGTACAAATTGTTCTTCGTACCACAAGTAGTGTGTCCGGACTCTGAGGACGCAGGTCTGAGCTGCAATCGTCTGGATACTCAAGTAAGTAGCCCTATGCCCGGACACGCCATCCGTTTATTTATCACAACATCGCCCTTAAAAGAGCTGTTCTTGAAACAGGAGTGGCTAGCGAAGGCGAAGTTAATCAGGTGTCCGGCCCCCCTTCCTGAGACCTCGCGGGATCCTGCGGTGCCAACTGTGATGCCGGAGATCGCGCCTTGAGGAAGAAAATGAGGGGACAAGGAAGCTACCGCCTCCATGAAGGAGGCTGTCCGGAAAGGAGGAATCGAAAATTCCTCTCCTCGGGGAAGAAAAGGACCGCCTCTAAAGACCCGTGAGACCGTGATTTCAAACCGGGGAAGAAGTCTTCGCCAGAGAGTCTGTGTCACATGAAATACCTCAGCCATACTATGCCCTCAAGGGGATCAGCCCCTCCACCGAGCCGTAAGTAAAAAATGAGAGAAATCCTTGCTTTCTTTCCGAGGAAAATAACCGAAAATTTACCTTGTAGTTCGGACCTTAGCCTTTCTTAGCAGAGCTCGTCTTCGGGGGATCTTCTTCCGGAGATGATGGAGAGCGGAACGCCACCTTCGCCGTGCATCGCTTTACGAGGGCGGCGACCCGAGGTATCGTCATGGAGGGTTTCTCCTAATCCGGCAGGCCGGAAGGCAGTCATATAGCCCCGAAGCCCTCCGTGTCCGCCTTGAAAAAGGCAATCGACGAGTCCGGCACCGCCTGGTGCACAAAGCGGAGAAATCAAGGATCTGCTTGGGCGGCGTCTATCTCAGAGGAGCACCGACGTTGATGGGAATGCAGTAATTGAAAGGATTTCGTCGCGGAGAGCGGGTTACCTGAAAGCTGTCGGGAGTTTATCGACAGGTTTTGAGGTACATGAAATGATGTACCGCTTTGGACCGATTCCGCATATTTTAAGATGCGCTCGTAGATAGATAGTAGCCCCTGAGACTCTATGTGCTGTCGAAAGCGATGGCACGCGGAGGATCATAATCCCAGGTATAATTTGCCGCATTCCTATGTAGGTGGCGAAGTGTCCGGTGTCCAGCCGGACTGATGAGTTTGCCGAGCTAAAGCGGCAACTTGACGTAGCAGATGCCGACATCGCGCTTGTCAACAAGCGGCTTGACGAGGCACAAGGTATGTAATTCTTCCGGAGACACCTGGTAAGAGGAGCTTGATGCCAGTATCTTACAACGTGTGCGCTTGATGCAGATGGGGCTGCCGCCGTGGAGGGCCTTCGGGCAGAACTTGCCCGAGCCAAGGAGCAAGCCATAAAAAGCGATGCGGCTGCCCTAAAGGCGGTTGAGGAGCTGAAAGCCGAACAGGCTGCTCACTGCCGAAGCAAGAAAGAAATGGCCGAGATGGCTGAGAAGTTAAAGAATGCTGCTAACCGCTGCAAGCTTCTTGAAAAAGAAGATCGGGCGGAGCGGACGGACCTGGAGAAGGCCACTACAGCGGCCAAGGATGCTGGATTACTGCGATGAGGGCGATGAAGGAGGAGCTACGTCAAGCCGGAGATGTCGCGGCTGGAAAGCCCTTTATGCTGCGGATGAAGTTCGGAGATCCTAAATATACTCCGTTGGACCGGCTGTGGAGTTCGGCGGACGCATATCTAGATTTAGCGGCGAGTGCTACTGATGCGGCCGAACACTTCCGAGATCAGAAAGATCGCGAGGTGGAAAAGCTCTTCTGGTCACATTTCAACAATCCGGAGCGTCCGCTTCCATTGACCGATCGTTTGGCCGAATGGGCCGAGCTGAATAGGTTGTCCGGACTTGCCATGAAGTATGTCGTGGATCATCTGTGGCCGGAAAGGCCAAAGCCGAAACAGCTTATTTTAGCTTGGTGCAGCGATGCCTTGGTCCAAAGGCCGTATATCAACACGATGAAGAGGTCAAGATGCATGGAGGGTGCGGGATGGCCCTTGCCCGTGTCAAGACATAATCGGGAAGAGATGGAGCCCACCGCCAGCATCCCAAGATTCGGACGGAAGCCGAGTACCGCCGAACACTACTTTCCGTAAGTTCGGAGGGCGCTCGTTTAATAGAGACGTAGTGCTCGAAAGATATTATGTTCGAATAACATGTATTCTTGTTTAAAACAATATTTTGATGAAATGTAGAAGCTTTTTATACTTGTGCCTGCAAGAATTATAATACCTCCCGTGCGGTCGTTAGTGTATATATGTATATAATCTGAAAGATGGCTGTCGTCGGCTTCAGCCCCCACGCATATAATGCGGGAGTGTTTGCAGAAGGCGCATTTTCACACTTGATCCAATGTCTTGGTCCATGAAGGAGGTGATAGCGCAGCGAACTAGGCAATCGGACTATAATGCTTTATCACTTTCACTTAGCCATAGGATCTTCACAGTGGGGCTACTATATAGCCCCTGGTGGCGCTGCGCTCGCCCGAATTGGGGGCGCGTGTGTGCCTGGCCAGGAAACGGCCCTTCGTTAATGCGGAGGAATCCCGAAGATTTCGATAAGTCATCAAGTGGTTGACCAGTCTCTCTCTATATCATGACGATCGGTTTTGGCTTTCTCTCGAGGTGCTCGCTTTGGCTGAACCGGGCACAATCGCGATAGTTCTCCTGGTGCCGCCTTAGCCGATAGAGCGGGCGTAAGGCAGCAAAACACAGGAGCCGGGCAAACCCAACATTTGACCAAATACATCAGTCGAAGCTGATGCATATAAGGCCAAACTCGCGATGCCGAACACTCCCTAAGGTATTCGGTCTTTATAAAAACGGGCTGAACAGTGCCTTTTATAATAAGCCCCTCGTGTCCAGGTACGTGCAAAATTCTGACGTGGCCACATGCCAAGACGCCAGCCTTCTTCTCGGTTATACTGAGAATCCGGGGGATGTGTATCAACAAGAGACAGTAAAAAAGGTTTACGCAGGTCTTAATCTAAAAGAATCCTTGGAGCGGGTCCACTGCTGCTGCGTCTGCTTTGTGTCTCCGTTGTCTGGCCGTGTCCCGGACGGGTGTAGCACGGTGTTCATCTGTAAAAGAGAGGAACTTAGTTGAAAAAATAGTCGCGCTAAATGTATGTTATACTAAATAAGCAAAGTATAATTCAAGATGGGTAAAATTGAGCCTTATTGTCGCGTATTTTACATATGCGGAGCCCCTTGTATAGGGGTGTACGGCTATTTAAACCTTTATCAAGTATATGTTTGCTCCGGACTCGTCTAGCCGTGTCCGTGGTCTTAACGACCTGTTAGATGCTTTGGTAGGTGAAGGTTTTAATGTGTGGCTGCCAAGGCAGCCTACGATCCTCAGCGTCTTGAGGAGGGCTCAATATTTCCCTTTAATGACATGATGCCTCGTGGACCGGACATTTTAAGCATGAGAGACGCATAATGCGGTATTGCGTTGAAGCGGGCGAAAGCTTCGCGTCCCAGTAGTGCTTGATAACCGCTTTGAAACGGAGCGAAGTGGAAGGTCAGCTTTTCGCTATGGAAGTTGTCGGGGGAACCGAACACAACTTCTAGTAGGAGGGAGCCCGTGCAATGGGCTTCTGGGCTACTCCTTTAAAGGAAGTATTGCTATGGCTAATTTTTGTTGGGTCCGTCCCCATTTTGCGGACCGTATCCTGATAAATCAGGTTTAAACCACTGTCAGCGTCCATCAGGACGTGTGTAAAGTGGAATCCGTCAATTATTGGGTCTAATACCAAGGCAGCCCGATCTGCGTGCCGGATACTTCCGGAGTAATCCTGATAGTCAAAGGTGATCGGTTTTGACCACCAGTGGCGAGACTCCTTTGTCATAGGCCGCATGGCGCGTATCTCTGTGGGCGCCACTTCGTTTCTCCCTTTTCTCACGTGTAGTACGTTTACTGTCTTGACTTCTTGTTGGAATTTCTTTTGTTCCCGAGGGCGTTGGTTGTGGGGTTCATCATCGTCCTCGCTTGGTGTATCCAGCCCCTTGTGTTCGGGCGTTGAGTTTGCGGATTGCTTGAAGACCCAACATTCTCTGTGGGTATGATTTGCGTGCTTCCGAGTCTTGTGGATTTGACATATCTTGTCCCGATTTTGTTTAGGTTAGACGGTTCGTCCCTGTTATCCTTGAGGGCAGCTTTTTTCTCGACTCGCCGAGAGCTTTGAATCCGGCGTTAACTGCCGTGCTCTTCGGGCTGTTTCCCTTATTCCGGCGCTGGTCTTTGCCGCGTTGCGGCTTCCCGTTTCCATCCCTTACTTCGGATGTACTTGGGTCGCTGGTGCTGCATCTTGCCAACCAGCTGTCCTCTCCCGCGCAAAAGCGGGTCATGAGGCTTGTTAATGCGGCCATTGTTCTTGGCTTTTCTTGGCGAGGTGTCATGGCGAGCCATTCGTCTCGGATGCTATGTTTGAAAGCTGCTAAAGCTTCGGCGTCCGGACAGTCGATAATCTGGTTCTTTTTGGTAAGAAACCTGTTCCAGAGCTTCCGGGCTGACTCTCCGGGTTGTTGAGTTATATGACTTAATCGTCTGCATCCGGTGGTCGGACGTAGGTCCCTTGAAAATTTGCTCGAAAAGCGTCCTCGAGCTCTTCCCAACTTCCAATGGTGTTTTTGGGAAGGCCTTTAAGCCAATGCCGGGCTGGCCCTTTGAGCTTGAGGGGTAGGTACTTTATGGCATGGAGGTCGTCTCCTCTGGCCATATGGATATGGAGGATGTAGTCCTCAATCCAGACCCCAGGGTCTGTAGTTCCGTCGTATGCCTCTATGTTTACGGGTTTGAATCCCGCTGGAAATTCATGGTCCAACACCTTGTCGGTGAAACATAGGGGGTGTGCGGCACCCCTGTATTTGGGTGTGTCGTGGTGTTCGGATTTTTGTTGTTTTGCATTGCTTGCTAGAGCGTGCTTTCTTGGTCCGTAGATAGATCTGGTTGGGCTATCTTTTCGATGTGAGTCCTTGTGTGGATCGTGTGTTGGCTTGTGTGCAGCGTCATTCGCTGCTCTATGTTGGCCGTGAGGTCGTCTATCCGACCGGATGGTTACCTTGTTTTTTGATTGCGGGGGCTCTATGGCCTCTTCATCAAATTCCGGTAGTAGCTTTCGCCGGGTAGCTCTTTGTGTGGCGGCTGCCCGCCATATTTGTCTCATGTGTTGAGTACTTTGCTCCATCCGATTCTCGAGTGCATCTTCCGTAGTTTTGAGCTTTCACTACGCTTCTTCCGTGCTACGCCTTGATGGTGACGAGCCTTTTGTGGAGGTTCTTCTGCTCTAGGAACTTGTCTGGCGTGAGGTCGTCCGGACTGTTATCTTCGCCGGGGACGGGTTGTTCGGTTTGGTTATTCAAGTTACCTTGTTCGGACGGTTGCTCGATGCCATGTTCGCCGTCGCCCGGCTTGCCCTGCCTGTGGCTGGGTACGTATGACCACTTGTCCCTCGCCGAGGCGGGGTTTGAGCGGCGCTTACGCCGCTGCTTTGACCGCCGAAGGAGCGATCGCCGTTCGTCCTCCCGTTCCTCGTCGTCGTTTCCTTTGGGTGTGTCCACCATGCATACATCGTAGGATGAGGTGGCTCTCCAGTGCCCTGTGGGTGCTGGTTCCTGTTCGTCTCCTATATCGTCGTCCATACCGTTGATGTCTTCTGAGTCAAAGTCAAGCATGTCGGTCAAGTCATCGATAGTGGCTATGAAGTGGGTGGTGGGTGGGCGTAGAATTTCTTCGTCGTTCGCATCCCAATCCTGCCGGTCATAATCCGGCCAGGACTCTCCTGACAAAGAGAGATCCCTTAGTGAATTCAGTATGTCGCCGAAGGGCGAGTGCTGAAAGATATCCGCGGCGGTGAACTCCATGATCGTGCCCAATCGGTTTCGATTGGCAGGGGCGCGGAGTGTTCAGAGTCCGGAGAAGAGTCCGGCAATGTGGAGTCACGGGCCTCGCGAAGGATAAGGCTGGTGTTTGGCTCGATCGCCGTTGAGACTGCAGCCCCCGCGGCGGGGTCAAGCCACCCGCCCTCGGTCGGCGCAGTTGGTAGCTCGGAGCGGATGCGGGTGCGGCCTCCAGGACACTGTCCGGCGGCAGCGCTAAATCTTGCCCGTGGTGACAGTGCGGCGCACTCGGTCGGGGCTCGAATCCGTCAAAGATCAAGTCTCCGCGGATATCGCCCGTGTATTTTAAGCTTCCAAACCTGACCTGATGGCCAGGGGCATAGCTTTCAATCTACTCCAGATGGCCAAGCGAGTTGGCCCGCAGTGCAAAGCCACCGAACACGAAGATTTGTCCGGGGAGAAAAGTCTCACCTTAGACTGCATCGCTAACGATGATCGAAGGGGCCATCGGGCCTGATGATGACGACACAGAGGAACTCTCAATGAAAGCACCAATGTCGGTGTCAAAACCGGCGGATCTCGGGTAGGGGGTCCCGAACTGCAAGGCGTCTAGGCGGATGGTAACAGGAGACAAGGGACACGATGTTTTTACTGTGTTCGGGCCCTCTCGATGGAGGTAAAACCCTACTCCCCGCTTGATTAATATTGATGATATGGGTAGTACAAGAGTAGATCTACCACGAGATCAGAGAGGCTAAACCCTAGAAGCTAGCCGATGGTATGATTGTTGTTCTTGTGTCCTGCGGACTAAACCCTCCGGTTTATATAGACACCAGAGGGGGCTAGGGTTACACAGAGTCGGTTATAATTGGAGGAGATCTACATATCCGTATTGCCAAGCTTGCCTTCCACGCCAAGGAAAGTCCCATCCGGACACGGGACGAAGTCTTCAATCTTGTATCTTCATAGTCCAGGAGTCCGGCCAAAGGTGATAGTCCGGCTATCCGGACACCCCCTAATCCAGGACTCCCTCACCCGATGACAAGCCAAGCAATTGTTTCATACTTTTAATGTTCTCAAGCCTTTTCAACTTTCACGCAATACATGAGTGTGAGCCATGGATACATCACTATAGGTGGAATAGGGTATGATGGTGGCGGTTGTGTGGAGAAGACAAAAAGGAAGAAAGTATCACATCGACACGGCTAATCAATGGGCTATGGAGATGCCCATCAATTGATGTCAATGCGAGGAGTAGGGATTGCCATGCAATGAATGCACTAAGAGCTATAAGTGTATGACAACTCAAACTGAAAACTAAGTGGGTGTGCATCCAACTTGCTTGCTCATGAAGACCTCGGGCATTCGAGGAAGCCCATCATCGGAATATACAAGCCAAGTTCTATAATGAATATTCCCACTAGTATATGAAAGTGATAACTCAAGAGACTCTCTATATGAAGAACATGGTGCTACTATGAAGCACAAGTGTGGTTAAAGGATATTAGCATTGCGCCTTCTCTCTTTTTCTCTCATTTTTTTTCTTTTTTTCTTTTTTTGTTGGGCTCTCTTTTTTTGGCCTCTTTTTTATTTTATTTATTTATTTTCGTCCGGAGTCTCATACCGACTTGTGGGGGAATCATAGTCTCCATCATCCTTTCCTCACTGGGACAATGCTTCTGGCAGTGTACCAGGATGTGCAATGATCTAGCATAGCAAAGATATCAAAAAACGGACAAGCCATGAAAATATCATGGTAGCTATCTTACGATCATGCAAATCAATATGACAATGAATGCTCAAGTCATGTCTATGGTGATGATGGAAGTTGCATGCCAATATATCTCGGAATGGCTATGGAAATGCCATGATAGGTAGGTATGGTGGCTACTTTAAGGAAGATATAAGGAGGCTTATGTGTGATAGAGTGTATCGTATCACGAGGCTTGGATGCACTAGTGAAGTTTGCACCAACACTCGAGGTGAGAATGGGAAATGCACGCAGATCAAGAGGCTAGCAATGATGGAAGGGTGAGAGTGCGTATAATCCATGGACTCAACATTAGTCATAAAAAACTCACATACTTATTGCAAAAAATTATTAGATATCGAAACAAAGTATTACATGCATGTTCCTAGGGGGATAGATTGGTAGTATAAGACCATCGTTCGTCCCTGACCGCCACTCATAAGGAAGACAAACAGAAAACAAATCATGCTCCGACTTCATCACATAACGGTTCACCATACATGCATGCTTCGGGAATCACAAACCTCAACACCAGTATTTCTACCAATCCAAAATTACTCGCTATCATGACTCTAATATCACCATCTTTATATCGCAAAACTATTGCAAGGAATCAAACATATCATATTCAATGATCTTCAAGTTTTATGTAGGATTTTATGACTAACCATGTGAATGACCAATTCCTGTTGACTCTCTAAATAGATATAAGTGAAGCAAGAGAGTTTATTTCTTTCTACAAAAGATATGCCCATGCTCTAACAAATATAAGTGAAGCAAAAGAGCATTCTATAAATGGCGCTTTTCTGTGTGTGAAAGCGAGGCAATCCAAACTTCAAATGATATAAGTGACGCACATGAAGCATTCTATAAAGCCATACTCAAAAGATATAAGTGAAGTGCAAAGAGCATTCTATAAATCAACCAAGGACTATCTCATACCAGCACGGTGCATTACGAAAAATAAAAAGCACACAACACTCCAAGATTTACACATATCATACGATGAATAAAAATATAGCTCCAAGTACAATTATCGATGATCGTTAGAACAAAAGAGTGGATGCCTTCTGGGGCATCCCCAAACTTAGTTGCTTGGGAGTCCTTGAATATTACCTTGGGGTGCCTCGGGCATCCCCAATCTTAGGTTCTTGCCACTCCTTATTCCTTCATCCATCGTGATCTCACCCAAAACTTGAAAACTTCAAACACACAAAACTTAACAAAACCCACGTGAGATCCGTTAGTATAATAAAGCAAATTACCACTTTAAGTACTGTTGAAAACCAATTCATATTTTGTTTTTGCATTGTAGCTACTGTAATATAACTTTTCCATGGCTTATAACACCGATACAATCGATTGTTTCATCAAAACAAGCAAAACAATGCATCAAAAACAGGACAATCTATAGTAATGTGAACATCAACCATACTTCTGTACCTCTAAAATTTCTGAAAATGAGGCAAAAATAAATATTTGGTATAGCAGTACTGTGCAGAAAGTTTCAGAAGCTTTTGACATTCCAGTAAAAAATGTAAATTCACGTGCTACAGCCAAAGTTTCTATTTTTCCACTGCACATACCAAACAAGCATTCTAATCATCCTAAAGGCAAATCTTGACACATTATTTTTATAATACAATGAATTTGTACAAGGGGATAATTATTTTGTTGAAAAGTTTCTATAATCAAGGTTCACAAAGTTTCCATGGGCATGAACAAAGTTCAAGGCTAGCTCCCACTTTAACAATGCTCATCTTTCTCACTTTTGCTTTTCTTTTTGAAAAAAGTTTTAGGTTCCCCACTTTATTTTTTTGTTTTTAAACTTTATAAAAGCACACAATAGAAACAAATGACTCTCTAAAACTTCCGGGTTGTCTCCCTGGCAGCGCTTTCTTTAAAGCCATTAAGCTAGGCATATAGTGCTCAAGTAATGGATCCACCCGGATCCCAAGGTATATGAAAGCCAATTTTAATTAACAATGAATTGTGATTTAGTAGTGAACACAAAGTAACATATATCATGCAACAATGAAGTCTAACTCTCTTACTATGCATCGGCATGTCATAAAAGAACAATTCATGCACACATAGTAAAGGCCGATACATAGCATAAAAAATTTCTTGCAATTTTATCGTATTGGAAACATAGAGAGGCGGAGATGTAGTTCCTCTATCATAATAATTGCAAGTAGAAGCAGCAAGCACATGCATATTATATTTATCAAAATCGTCATGTGTAGTACTAAAACGCAACCCATCAATATAATCCTTAATAGCGCAAACTTCTCCGATATAGTGTAGTTGGGAGAATTCAAAATGATAATAGGACTATCATGCATGGGTGCAATAGAAACAATTTAACATAAGGAACTATAGAAAGTTCATCTACATAAGCATAATTCATATTGGCATCATGGCCACAAGCATAGCAAGCATCAAGTTCATCAAAAAGGGATACTTCAGACGAATCAAATGGATCATAGCAATTATCGTAGCAATCATCCTTCGGTAAGCACGAAGGGAAATTAAACAATGTAAGTGTTGAAGAGTTACTCTCATTAGAAGGTGGGCACAGGTGATCAATCCGCTCTTCCTCCTTTTGTTCTTCGCTCTCCTCGTCATATTTTTCATCTAATGAGCTCAAAGTGTCATCAATTTCTTCTTCCACAGTTTCCTGCAAAATATTAGTCTCTTCTTGGACAACAGAGATTTTCTCAATAAATGCATCAATATCGGCATTGTATTCATAATTGTCATAGCAATATTTAAGTATAGCAAAATTTTCAGGCCTATAAACATCATCATCAAAAGCTTCATACTTTTCAAACAAAGATTCAATTTCATAAGCACCCTTAAAAGCAACAAATTCTTCGATTTGTTCCACATCATAGTAATCATATGTACCATTAGCATAAGAAGATAAGGTTTCATTATCATTAAATTTGCATGAAAAGGGAAGGTGTGGAGCCTTCATCCTAGAGCAACAAGTAAAATCATATCTCTCGTGATAAATTCCAAGCATACCAATGCAACATATAAATTTGATCCCATAATAGTTCCCCTTTTTGAGTCAAGCGATAATCTCTATAAAGTATTCATGTTGATCCAACGTGTCTCCCATTATCAAGTTGGATGGGGTTTTCTCAGGATTATCAAAGTAGTATTTAACATTTTCCACATAACGAGCATCGAGGGTTTTAGGAGGTTCCACATCTCCATGAGTAGCAAGTACACCTAATGTTTTTGGTATTTTTTGTTCCATATCCATAACTAAAGATAGAGAAAAACTTAGAATAGCAAATAAAACCTACTTAGTGATAAAGCAAACAAGCACAGACGAGAATATTCACCCCACGCTATTGCTCCCTGTGCAACAACGCCTTGAAAAAGGTCTTGATAACCCACAAGTATAGGGGATCAGTTTTAGCCTCTTTTGATAAGTAAGGGTGTCGAACTCAACGAGGAGCTAAAGGTAGAACAAATATTCCTCCAAGTTCTATCGACCACCGATATAACTCTATGCACGCTTAACCTTCGCTTTACCTAGAACAATTATGAAATTAGAAGTACTTTGTAGGTGTTGTAGGATAGGTTTGCAAGATAATAAAGAGCACATATATAAAATCTAGGGGCTGTTTAGATAAAGAAACAACTAAGTTAGTTTTAGTAGAGAGCTTTTTGTTATGCAAGAAAGTTATTTGTCCCTAGGCAATCGATAGCTAGACCGGTAATCATTATTGCAATTTTATATGAGGGGGAGGCATAAGCTAACATACTTTATCTTCTTGGATCATATGCACTTATGATTGGAACTCTAGCAAACATCCGTAACTACTAAAGATCATGAAGGTAAAACCCAACCATAGCATTAAAGTATCAAGTGCTCTTTACTCCCATACGCAAACAACCTACTTAGTCGGGTATGTGCTTCTGTCACTCACGCCACCCACCATAAGCAAATCATGAACATATTGCAAACCCTGCAGCGGGATCCTCACACTTGTGCGACACGGAGAGCACCATAGGACATCACCAATAATACAACATGCAACTCAATCGAATCACGATCATCAATCAAACCATAGGACAAAATAGATCTACTCAAACATCATAGGATAGCCGTACATCATTGGGAAATAATATATAGCATTGAGCACCAAGTTTAAGTAGAGATTACAGCGGAGAGAAGAGGTGGTACACTGTTGCATAGAGGGGGAGAGAGTTGGTGATGACGGCGGCAAAGTTGTTGGTGCAGATCGCCGTCACGATGAAAGCCCCCATGACCTTCCGGGCGCCATCGGGAGAGAGGGGGAGAGCCCCTTCTTCTTCTTCCTTGACCTCCCCTATATGGGAGGAGGGTTTCCTCCGGTCCTTGGCCTCCATGGGGCCCGGCGGGGTGAGAGCCCCTCCGAGAATAGATCTCTCTCTCTCTCTCTCTCTCTCTCTCTCTCTCTCTGTTTCCTTCTGTTTTTGCGCTCCCAGATTCTGGCCTTTCACCGTTTCTTAAATTCTCGAAGATCCGTAACTCCGATTGGGCCTAAACTTTAACACGATTTCTATCCGGATATTAGCTTTCCTGCGGCCGAAGAAGGGTACCAAGCACCTTACGGAGTGGCCACAAGGGCCCAGGGCGTGCCCTACCCCCTGGGGCGCACCCCCTGCATTGTCGCCGCCTCGGGCATCGTCTCACATTGATTCCACTTCCCAAAATTCACATATATTCCAAAAAAATCTCCGTAAGTTTTTATCTCGTTAGGACTCCGTTTGATATGGATTTTCTGCAAAACAAAAAACATGCAACAAACAGGAACTCGCACTGGGCACTGGATCAATATGTTAGTCCAAGAAAATCATATAAATGTTTGCCAAAAGTATGTAAAAGTTGTAGAATATTGGCATGGAACAATAAAAAATTGTAGATACGACGGAGATGTATCACAGAACAACAAAAACAGACAGCCAGTTGAGGGTGTGTGCAATATACGACATACAGTTCACTAGGATGAACTATGTGTGATTAGGCAACAAAATAGAAATGGTTCAACTGAACAAGATGTGTGTGATACGCGACAAATAGGTCCGTAAACAGAAATGTGTGCAAAGACCAATAATAACACAGACGATTGCTGCTAATAAGCCGCGTGATTTGCTCTGTCTACAGAAGAATAACATATATATATAACTGAAATGAACATCCAATTACTCCCTCCGTTCGGATTTACTTGTCTCAGAAATGGATGTATCTAGAACTAAAATATGTCTAGATACATCCATTTGTGCGACAAGTAATTCCGAACGGAGGGAGTACATAAGTTACTATACACATCATTCGCATACACCTCAATAAACAATTGTATGCATTCTAAACTAGGAGAAACGGTCGTCTAGTCATCTACTTCTTGTGACGCCGCCACTACTACGCGTGGCTCGATCCCTCGTCTGGGCAGGAACAAGACACTGCGCCCATGTCAATTATCAGCATGTACATCTCATAGCTTGTGTACGCGTCCTTGGCTACATACTAGACGTGTTGTTCATCCAGTCTCTCATGCCAGACACTGTGCCAGGCGTTCTTGTCCTTATTGCTCTCATCCTTCATCTTCATATAGTAGGGTTCGATGATGGCTGACGCGAGGTCAACCAGGGAGTTATGTTTGTTGTTGTCGCTGCCCCAAACCTTGTAGTGGTCCTGGATGTTAACAAGATTCTGGCATTTCAAGCCCGAAACCTTGAGCGCTGTTAGATCGTTGGTGCTGTCCACCATAGCGAAACTGTAGTCGGAGCTATTGATAAACCCGGAGAAACGCTTCGCAAGGCCTTTGTTGCTGTGTGGTAGTGGTAGACGAGGAGGTCATGTCCCACGCACAACTGGGCGACAGAAACCTTCTGATCGTGCCCGGCACGACCGATGGTGTACTCGAGGTCGAAGCCGAACACTTGGTACTTGTCCTCAGCAAGAAAATGCTCCATAGTCTGGATGGAGCTGTCCACCTAGACCATATCGTTCATGTACACCACCGAGAGGACCTTCCCCCTCACGTGGGTGTCCATTACGTGATGCGTGGTGAACTGCTCGCCGTTGTCGTCGTCGGCCGCTGGGAGCGCCATTGGATCCACGGGGAGCGCCATTGGAACCGCTGGATGTCCTCTCTGTATGTGTTGACGTGGGTGTGCTTATTTGTCATGTGGCGCGAGAGATGAAGGTAAATGGCCACAGGAATAAATGGGGGCCGGGCATCCTGGATTCTCGGCGTGTCCGCATGGCAGTTTTTGCAACGGGTAACTGCATCGTCGCGCCGCACCCGATGGAACCGCATGCACATGAACGTGTGTGATCATGCGCCGGCCCCAAACACTAGCAGCGCACATCGAGGGATGAGGGCAGAGCACCCGTAGGGATGCGAGAGCAGAGCGCGCCGCGGCCGCCTCAACCGCAAACAACCACACGCATAGAGCAGTTGAACACGCAGGAAATGGTCATCTACAAGCCGGCCAAGCAGTTCGTCATTTGTGTAGAGAGCGACCGTGTGCTACTACCGCTGTCTTGGTCTATTTAGCCCCCTTTATATTCTATGCCATATTTTGACCTTTAATTTAACCAACAAAATGTTAATGCATGTTACAAAAATTATATAATTGGAAACTATGTTCAAATACGAATCCAATGATATAATCTTTGGCGACATGCGTTTGTATTTTATTAGTTAAATCCTACTTATAAACCAGGACGGGGGTACAAACGTTTTTTGATTAACCGTATGTGTACGTGTCCTTTCGTCCTCCTCTCGCACGTCTTGTCACCCCGCTGCCGCAGACGGCTTCGAGCGCAAGCTTGAGCAAGTGGGGCATTCTTTGGCCAAACGGTGGTGAGCCCCTTCCCGCACAACCGCGCAGGTTCCCGTGGAAGCTTCTCGCCCGACTCGGTGAAATCCCCAAAATCCCAATGCTTACCAACCTACTATATAAACCCTCACGGCCGGGCGAAGTCCTGCGTCGCATTTCTCCTCCCTCCATGTAGCTTATCTTGTCTCGCTTCTCCAACAATTGTGAATGGCACCGGTCCATCGTCGTCAGCCACTCACTCCGTCACATCGGAGGACAGCTCCAGTGGGAGGCTACACCACGCGGCGGTGCAGTCCCCGCGTAGTGTAATGCGCGTGGCGTCCCTGTTGGGTGTGCGCAGAATACCCACCACACGCTCCGCCATTGCTGCCCGTCGGCAGCTGTTGCCGGTTGCCGTTACCGCCACACCACCGTCTGCCATCGTGGCCGCCACACCACCGTGGAAAGCCAGGGCCATCGCCCGCTTCGCCGCCGTGGCCTGAAGGCGGGTGGTGGCCGTTGATACGTCTCCAATGTATCTACTTTTCCAAACACTTTTGCCCTTGTTTTGGACTCTAACTTGCATGATTTGAGTGGAGCTAACCCGTACTGATGCTGTTTATAGTAGAACTGCCATGGTGTTATTTTTGTGCAGAAATAAAAGTTCTCGGAATGACCTGAAAATCCACGGAGACACGTTTTGGAATTAATAAAAAACACTGGCGAAAGAATCAGCATCAGGGGCCCCACACCCTGTCCATGAGGGTGCAGGGCGCCTCCCCTGGGGCGCCCCCACCTACCTCGTGGGCCCCCTGGGACTCCACCGACCTCAACCCCAACTCCATATATTCACTTTCGGGGAGAAAAAAATCGGGAAGAAGGATTCATCGCGTTTTACGATACAGAGCCGCCGCCAAGCCCTAATCTTCCTCGGGAGGGCTGATCTGGATCCGTTCAGGGCTCCGAAGAGGGGAATCCGTCACGATCGTCATCATCAACCATCATCCATCACCAATTTCATGATGCTCACCGCCGTGCGTGAGTAATCTCATCGTAGGATTGCTGGACGGTGATGGGTTGGATGAGATTTACCATGTAATCGAGTTAGTTTTGATAGGGTTTGATCCCTAGTATCCATTATGTTCTAAGATTGATGTTGCTATGACTTTGCTATGCTTAATGCTTGTCACTCGGGCCCGAGTGCCATGATTTCAGATCTGAACCTATTATGTTTTCATGAATATATGTGAGTTCTTGATCCTATCTTGCAAGTCAATAGTCACCTACTATGTGTTATGATCCAGCAACCCCGAAGTGACAATAATCGGGACCACTCCCGGTGATGACCGTAGTTTGAGGAGTTCATGTATTCACGAAGTGTTAATGCTTTGGTCCGGTACTCTATTAAAAGGAGGCCTTAATATCCCTATTTTCCAATAGGACCCCACTGCGACGGGTGGGTAGGACAAAAGATGTCATGCAAGTTCTTTTCCATAAGCACGTATGACTATATTCAGAATACATGCCTACATTATATAGATGAACTGGAGCTAGTTCTGTGTCACCCTATATTATAACTGTTGTATGAGGAATCGCATCCGACATAGTTATCCATCATTGATCCATTGCCTACGAGCTTTTCACATATTGATCTTTGCTTAGTTACTTGTCCGTGGCCACTTTTACGATTGCTACAACAACTACTATCAAGTACTTTTGCCACCATTACCAAGTTACTTCCATACTATTTTGCTACTAAATATTTTGTCACAGATATTAAGTCTTTCAGTGTGCTTGAATTGACAACTCAACTGCTAATACTTGAGAATATTCTTTGGCTCCCCTTGTGTCGAATCAATAAATTTGGGTTGGATACTCTACCCTCGAAAACTGCTATTGCGATCCCCTATACTTGTGGGTTACCAAGACTATTTTCCGGCGCTGTCGGGAGGATAGCTCTATTCTTTGAGTCACTTGGGATTTATATTTGTTGATCACTATGAGGAACTTCAAAGATGAAAAGAACCAAGATTTTTCCCTCAACTACGAGGTGAGGTAAGGAACCGCCATCTAGCTCGCACTTGATTCACCTTTCTGTTATGAGTAAATTTGCGACACCTACACCTGTTATTGATTCTGATATGTCGCATGTTATTGATGATGCCACTTCTTCTATGCATGATGCTTATGATGAAACTACTTCTATGCTTGATAATACTGTGCCATTAGGTGAATTTCTTGATGAACAACTTGCTAGGGTTAGAGAGAATGCAATTATTGAAACAGATAATATTGATGAAAGTGATGATGTAGATTCTCCCCCTAGCTATGCATTGCCTAATGTGCCTGAAGGTTATGTTATGGATGAAGAAACCGCTAGAGACCTTTTTGCTTGCAAAGATAGATATGATCTTAAGAAACTGTTAGCTAAAATTTGAAGAGAAGTCTTTGAATGCTAGAATGAAATATGACCCTGCTTTTGCAACTTAACCTATCTGTATTTCTGATAAGGATTATGATTTCTCTGTCGATCCTGAGTTAATTACTTTGGTTGAATATGATCCTTTTTATATCTATGAATCTGAAACTGTTGTGGCACATCTTACTAAATTGAATGATATAGCCACCCCATTCACTCATGAGGAAAAAATTCGTTAGTACTATATCCTTAAGTTATTTCTGTTCTCATTAAAGGGTGATGCTAAAACATGGTTTAATTCTCTTGCTCCTGGTTGTGTGCGTAGTCCCCAGGATATGATTTATTACTTCTCAGCTAAATATTTCCCCGCTCATAAGAAACAAGCTGCCTTAAGGGAAATATTTAATTTTGTGCAAATTGAAGAAGAGAGTCTCCCACAAGCTTGGGGGAGGCTTCTCCAATTACTTAATGCTTTGCCTGATCACCCTCTTAAGAAAAAATGAAATACTTGATATCTTTTATAATGGACCAACCGATGCTTCCAGAGATCACCCGGATAGTTGTGTTGGTTGTGTTTTCGAGGAAGGAACTGTTGAGCAAGCTGAATTGCTATTCAATAATATATTGAGTAAGAATAATGATTGGACAGTTCCTGAACCAACACCTAAGCCAACTTCGAAGAAAAGTGGTATTCTATTTCTCAGTCCTGAAGATATGCAAGAGGCAAAGAAATCTTGAAAGAAAAAGGTATTAAAGCTGAAGATATTAAGAATTTACCACCTATTGAAGAAATACATGGTCTTAATAACCCGACACAGGTAGTAAAGGTAAATTCTCTCTATAGATTTGATGAAGGTGATATTCCTCGTAATAAGTCTGCTAGCCAATGTTTGGATGAGTTTGATAATTTTATTGTTAAACAAGAAAACTTCAATGCTTATGTTGGTAGACAATTGAAACGTAATGCTTATATGATTGAACACTTGAGTGATTATATGTCTAGAGTTAAAGGTGACCTTAAACTTATTAGTAAACATGCTTCTATGGTTACCACACTCAAGTAGAACAAGTGCTTAAAGCACAAGATGCTTTGCTTAATGAATTAAATAATAAGAAAAATGATAATGTTGTTAGATTTATGACTAGAGGGGGTAGAATGACTCAGGAACCTTTGTATCCTGAGGGCCACCCTAAGAGAGTTGAGAAAGATTCTCAGAGAACGAATGTTGATGCACCTAGTCCTTCTAAGAAGAAGAAAAAGAAAAATGATAGGACTTTGCATGCTTCTAGTGAACCTGTTGTTGACACACCTGAGAATCCCAAAGATATTTCTATTTCTGATGCTGAAAGACAATCTAGTAATGAACATGAACCTAGTGATAATGATGATGTTCATGTTGATGCTCAACCTAGAAATAACAACGATGTAGATATTGAACTCGGCTTGATCTTGATAACCCACAATCAAAGAATCAACGTTATGATAAGAGAGACTTCATTGCTAGGAAGCACAGTAAAGAAAGAGAACCATGGGTTCAGAAACCCATGCCTTTTCCTCCTAAACTATCCAAGAACAAGGATGATGAGGACTTTGATCGCTTTCTTTGAAATGATTAGAACTATCTTTTGCGTATGCGTTTGATCGATATGCTTAAAATGAATCCTTATGCTAAGTATATGAAAGATATTGTTACAAATAAAAGAAAGATACCGAAAGCTGAAATTTCCACCATACTTGCCAATTATACTTTTAAAGGTGAATACCAAAGAAACTAGGAGATTCCGGAGTACCAACTATACCATGCTCCATTAAAAGAAACTATGTTAAAACTGCTTTATGTGATCTTGGAGCTGGTGTTAGTGTTATGCCTCTCTCTTTATATCGTAGACTTGATTTGAATAATTTGACACCTACTGAAATATCTTTGCAAATGGCCGATAAATCAACTGTTATACCTGTCGGTATTTGTGAGGATGTGCCTATTGTGGTTGCAAACGTTACTATTTTAACGGACTTTGTTATTCTTGATATTCCCGAGGACGATAGTATGTCGATTATCCCTGGTAGACCCTTTTTGAATACTGTAGGGGTTGTTCTTGATTGCAACAAAGGCAATGTCACTTTTCTTGTTAATGGTAATGAGCATACGGTACACTTTCCGAGGAAAGAACCTCAAGTCCACAGTATCAATTTTATTGGAAAAATTGCAAAGATTACTATTGGAGGTTTTGAATTCCCTCTTCCTACTGTCAAGAAGAAATATGATATTCTTATTGTTGGGGACATGCATATCCCCATTGAGATAACCTAGTGCTATTCGAAAATTCTCCGGTTTCATGTTATTCAGAAAGAGTTTGTTAAAAGACTTGATCAACCTTGTTAGTGGATTCCTTTTGATGAGCATGAGATGGATGAAGTTAGAAAGCACAACTCTTTGTACCCTCATTTTACTTTCTGTTATTTAGATTAGATAAAGCAAAAAATAGTATTTTCTGTCTATTTTCTGAATTATCCTTGCAATAAAAAATACCCGAAAATAAAAGTTCTCCAAATGTCCTGAAAATGATATATGATTTTTTGTAGAATATTTAAGAATTTCTGGCACTGAGAACACACCAGGGGACCCATCATTTGGCCACGAGGCCACAGGGCACGCCCACCCCCTGGGGAGCGCCCCCTGCCTCGTGGGCCCCACGTGGACCCCCTCCACTTATTCCAGCACGCACTCACTTCGTCTTCCTCCAGAAAAAAATCCTCCCATAGCTCAAACCCGTATTCTAGCTCATCTTGCTGCCATTTTTTATCTCTTTGCTCAAAGCTCCATTCACAAAACTGTTTTGGGAGATTGTTCTTCGGTATGTGACTCCTCCATTGGTCCAATTAGTTTTTGTTCTAGTGCATTATTTATTGCAAATTTTTGCTGCCTAGGTGACCCTGTTCTTGAGCTTGCATGTCAAATTTATATGGTCCAAAGTAGTTTTAATGCATGATTTAGCCTCTAGGCACTTGTGGGAGTAGTTGATATCAGCCTTGTTGAGTTTGGTTCACTTTTATTTTGAGTCACTAACATTTCAGAGAAAGAAAAATGTTTAGGAAAATGTACCAAGGTGGTTCCTCAAGGAAGCAAGAACCAAGGCTCGCGATACGTGAGCAAGATGATGAACCACCGAGGGAAGCTCATGTGCGGCCTTGTGAATGACCGTCAGAGGAGTTTATGGTCCAGGCAGGCATCAAGGATGAATTTGACACGTATGTGCGTAATGCTGATCTTGAGGACTTCGTGTCAGATAAGTGCCTTCAGTACCACTACCTAACTGATTCCTTTGTGAGGAGGTTTAAATTTACATCCTCGCACAATTCTCACAATGTTTTATTTGATCTTTATGATAAATCATATACCATGGACCTAGAAGATTTTAATTCTACTTGTAAACTCCCGCAATGGGGCAATGTTAGAGAACCTCGCAAATCTGAATATAGACTTTCTTGCTAGTATCACTGTGGGGGAATCTAGGGAAATCACACAAGCTACCATAGGGAGCGTTCATTTCCCTTCCATACATTATTTTGCTCTCTTTATAGGTAGATGCATTAACGGTAAATATGATGCTTGTCACTTGTGCGTTCCAGATCTTAGTGTCCTCAAGAGTGCGGTATTAGGCGATAAACAATATAACTTGGGGGCCACTATTGCACGAAGGTTGCATCTTAACGGTACAAGTGGAGATTTGTTTGGAGGGATTTATTCAACTCGTGTAGCTAATTATCTTGGTGTACCCATACATGGAAATGATATGAAGTTGCCTCCTGCTTATCTAGATTATAGTGCTATGGTGCGCCATCAGTTTCTTGAGAGGAATGAACAGTTCCTCCAAAGATCGACTAATCTTTAATGACAGACAAGATTGTCCATGTTGCCCTCCCCGCTCCTACTTTCTTTAACTTTCGTGCACACAGAGATATGTTATAACCAGGAGGAGGCGAAGCAGTATGAGAGGATGACGGAGGCAGCTCGCCTCCAAGCTGCAGCTCTTCAAAGAGCTGCGGCATCTCAAGACGACCCCAGCTACAACTTTGGATATCCGCCAAAGCAAGGGTTATAGACCGACTTAGGCCAAAAGCCTAAGCTTGGGGAGTACGTATTTCTCACCGACATTACATTCATGTTCACACACTCATTCTAGTTGTCGGTGCTCATACTTTTTCATTGTACTATCCATGCTAGTTTATTTTCTTTTCTAAGCCTTCATCTTGTGTGTTTGAAAAACCTTAAGAAAAAAAATAGTTGTAGCTTTTAGCTAGTTTACTTTCCATGCCTGTAGTAGTAGTAATTAAAAAAACCAAAAATATTTATCGTTCTTATTTTGCTTGTTGGGAGCTTTCCCGTGTAAATAGTTTTATTTCTTTTCTTATTCTTTGGGTTTCGAGAGGAGAAGACCATGATGAAAATGTTGAGTGGCTCTCATATGCATTATTGTTGATTTAACAAAGAGCCCATATTACCTTGTCTTCTCCCTTGTATTGAATGCTTGTATATTCCATATTAGTCCAATGCAGTGCACTATTATTATTATCCACACTGTTCGGTCATGTGAGTGAAAGGCAATAATGACGATATATGATGGACTGATTGAGATGAGAGAAAGCTGGTATGAACTAGACCTATCTTGTTTTTGTAAATATGATTAGTTCATCGTTCGTGATTTAGCTTATTATGAATGAAACATGTTTGCAATGACACTTAGAGATTATGGTTTCTCATGCCATGCTTAATTAGCAAGGAGCTGATGTCTACTTGTGACGCCCGGGTAATTAAGCTACAGTAACCCCCTCGTAATGATGCCACGTCACCTGACATCGTTGCTAGTCTATCGTTAGATCTAAACCGTCCAAAATTCAAATTTAAAATAAAGGCAAACAACAAAAGTTTTCAAACAATAAAACTATAATGCTCTAAGCATGTCAAATAAATCATAAGTAATTATGGTGGAGTAACCAAACTTTGATAAAATGTTTAAAGGCTCTAAAATAATTAAAACAGTAGTTAAACAATTAAACAAATGTCTGTTGAATTTTATAAAATATTAAACTATTTTATTTTGGGTTGAAAATTAATATGCCAGTAGTATATTTATAAATACAAATTTAGGTGCTAGTGTTAATTTTTATAAGATTCAAATAAAATGTAACTAAAATAAAACAGAGAGAAATAAATAAAAGGACACGACTCAACAGAAATTAAAACAAAACAAAACAAAGTTGAAAAGGCCCCCCCTCCACTGGGCCATTCGGCCCAGCTGGCCGGCCCAGTCGCCCTGGCCTATATGGCCCTCCCCACCCCCGAAACCCTAGCTACCGCACCCCATTCCCCCCCACACCCACGTCTCCTCCCCCACTCCTCTCGATCCCCATATGGATCGGGGAGGGGTTCGATCCACCTCCTCCTTCGCCCCGATTGGATCGGGGATCGATCCCCACCGCTACACGTGCGACGCCGCCCCGCCTCTGACGCCGCTGGATCTCGCGGCCACCTCGCCGGACCTCCCTCGCCGGATCGCTCCGCCTCGACCACGCCCCCTGAGGGAGTCCCGGATTAGGGGGTGTCCGGATAGCCAAACTCTTACCATTGGCCGGACTCCTGGACTATGAATATACAAGCTTGAAGACTTCGTCCCGTGTCCGGATGGGACTTTCCTTGGCGTGGAAGGCAAGCTTGGCGATACGGATATGTAGATCTCCTACCATTGTAACCGACTCTGTGTAACCCTAACCTATCCGGTGTCTATATAAACCGGAGGGTTTTAGTCCGTGGGGACGAACAACAATCATACCATAGGCTAGCTTCTAGGGTTTAGCCTCCTTGATCTCGTGGTAGATCTACTCTTGTACTACCCATATCATCAATATTAATCAAGCAGGAGTAGGGTATTACCTCCATCGAGAGGGCCCGAACCTGGGTAAAAACATCGTGTCCCTTGTCTCCTCGTTACCATCCGCCTAGACGCACAGATTCGGGACCCCTACCCGAGATCCACGGTTTTGACACCGACATTGGTGCTTTCATTGAGAGTTCCTCTGTGTCGTCGCCGTCAGGTAGGATGCCTCGTCTCGTCTTTAAAGACGACACTATCGCCAAAGGAGCCTTGGCCACTGGCCAGACTCTTCGGCTAGGCGGTTTTCTTATGACCGCTAGTTCGGCCGCCGCGCCGACGATGACCTCTCGAGTCATCGAAACCAATCTCCATGTTAGTTCGAACTTGCCGGTCAGTTGGATCCGATCGAGCTCTCCTCCATAAACGAGCTCTTGGATCGCATCGCCGCCACAGGAGTCGCCACAGACACGACCGGATCGGGCCTAAAACCGATCGAGAGAGATCAACTCTCCCGGGCTACCCATCATGTTCTGTGATAGAGGAGCAATGCGGCGATTCTTCTTCTACCTTAAGGACTAACTACGTTCGGATTCCCGATCCCTCCATGCCGGATTCTGCGGAGGGACGGATGTCGATCAAGCCCGAACTTAAAGTCAGCGGCGGGCTGGACTCATTGGATAGCACTCAAAAATCCAAATTTCCGAAGTTCGAAACTTCTCGGCCCTTGAGTCCTGAATTGGACGGGGTTCCGGATTTAGTGCCACCCGCCCACCCAAACATTGGCGATCTCTCTCGAATTCGGCAAGAGCCTGCTGAAATAGTACATCATTACTGGGCCAGATTCCTCCTGGTTATGAACAGGATAAAGGACTGCCGAGAGGAGGATGCAATCCCAATTTTTTGCAACAATTGCATGGACAAGGGAATCCTAAACGCCATAAGTCGTCGCGAAATTACACGCTTTTGTCGACTTGGTGACCATAGTACAAAAGTATCAGACGATGGAGAGCGCTGGAAAACCGAAAGTAAATTTTGGGATAATCCGCCCCGAATACATCCCTAGTCCGGAACAAAAGGGTGCATCATTATCAAGCACCTGGGTTGAATACCAAAAACCAAAACCGCCTAAAGGGTACGGAACCGTCTTTGGAGGGTTGGCTAAACGGACCACGCAAAATTCATAGCACGTAGGGCGCCACTCCAACTCATAGCCTTCGAGCATGTTGGATACTACGGCGGTGGCCAAAAGTGGCGAAGAGCTTCTAGCTTGAAATCCCAGCCCAAAGAACACCAAGACGGTGTTATCAGTCTTGAGACTTCGCATCAAATAACATGCAAAACGGGCAACTCCATAACCTGTCAAGTCTACCAAGTAGCAACAATAAATCCATGGAGTGACACGGCTATTACCTTCAATGCCAAGTGATTTAACCTAAATTCGAACTGCCCGGGCACCGCCGCATTGGTTCTCAAAGTCGATAGTAGACGGCTTCGCCTTACTAAGGTACTCATGGATGGCGGCATGACTAAACCTCATGTATGAGGAAACCCTCCGAAAAATGGAAATAGACTGGAACCACATTGAGCGAAGCAAAGACAACCTTTAGAGGAATAATCGGTAGGGAAGCATGTCGCAGGGAAAAATCACGCCGGGCGTAGTGTTCGCTCACGGACAATTACAGGTCCGAGGAGGTCACATTTCAAGTGGCCCCGTTCAACAGCAGATATCATGCTTTATTAGGACGAGAGGCATTCACAATTTTTCAAGCTATACCCCATTATGGGTACATGAAGCTTAAAATGCCTGGTCCCAACGGAATAATCACTCTCGCTAGTGATCCGTACATAGCACTCTGCGCCGAAAATAAGACAGCCGCACTAGCCCTAGAGGCACTATCCGAAGCCCTAGCGGCCGAGGAACTCACTGCGCTGCGCTCCACGGTGAACAGGGACGACGTGATACTCGATAAAAGATCCAAGTCCACCTCTTTCAAGCCAGCGGACGAAATAGTCAAATTCCAAGTCCATCCAACGGACCTGCAAAGACGGCCTCCATCGGGCACAATTAAACCCCGATGTAGACGCGCTTTTCTACGAGAATTTCTACAAGAAAAGCTGGGACATCTTTGTCTTTGGCACCCTTCAGATATGCCAGAATCCCACGTCAGCTGGCCGAGCATAGCCTAAATATCCTAAAAGGATTCAAGCCAGTCAAACAGGCTCTTTGGCGCTTTTCCGAACCCAAGAGACAGGCCATGTGAGAGGAGCTAGCCAAAATTTTGGAGGCCGGATTCATCAGAGATATAAAACATCCAGACTGGCTAGCGAACCTGGTGATGGTACCAAAGAAGGACAAACCCTGGCGCCTATGTGTTGATTTCAAAGACCTTAATAAGGCTTGCCCAAAGGATCCCTTCCCCCTCCTCGAATTGATCAAATCATTGACGCCACGCAGAGACACGACTCATTGTGCTTCCTCGACGTACTGCACTGCTACCACCAAATCAAGATGGCGGAGCAGACCAAGCTGCAACAGCATTCATCACTCCATACGGCCCGTTCTGCTTCAGCACAATGCCCTTTGGGCTCAAAAACACCGGCACAACATATCAGCGCATGATCCAGACATGTCTGGCAAACCAGATCGGCAAAACAGTGGAAGCATATGTAGATCGTCAAAACCAAACACGTCGAAACTCTAGTAGACGACTTGAGGCTCACATTCGACAATCTTCGAAAATATGACATCAAGCTCAATCCGGAAAAATGCGCCTTCGTGTTCCAAATAGGAAAGCTCACGGGCTTCATTGTGTCCGGTAGAGGAATTGAAGCAAACCCAGCCAAGATTCGAAGCTCTGTCACAATTGGATACTCCAAAAGACCTCAAACAAATACAAAATCGACGGGATGCGTGGCGGCTCTAAGCCGCTTTATCTCCCGCTTAGGAGAAAAGGCATTACCTCTTTACCGCCTCCTCGCCGCCACGAACACTTCGAGTGGGCCGGATGCCGCCATACCAGACTCGAAGAAATAAAGGCCATTTTGGCAATAAATCCGGTCTGGCCGCACTCAACGTGGGTGAACCAATGCTATTATATATCGCCAACACATCAAGTTGTCAGCGGTGCTCGTTGTCGAACGAGAAGCGGACGGACACCGGTTCCTGCTCAAAACCGGTTTATTATGTGTCTCTTGTCCTAACTCCATGCAAGTCGGTACCCACACTATCAAAAGATAGCATATGCGGTGTTCATGGCATCCCGGAAGCTGCGACACTACTTTCAAGAGTGTTCGATAACGGTAGCCTCAAGTACCTCTTAACGACATTATAAACAACCACGACGCCGACGGGCCAGATTGCTAAATGGGCCATAGAGCTCCTTCCATTCGACATAACTTATAAGCCACGACGAGCTATTAAGTCGCAGGTTTTGGCCGACTTCGTGGCGAATGGATGAAGCCAAACTCCCTAAAGAGTCTGGCGATACTCCAATTGGATCATGCACTTTGACGGCTCCAAAATGTTGGCTGGCACGAAATTTGGCGTCGTCTGACGTCCCCAACCGGGACACGATCCAATATGTCCTTCAGATAATGTATACAGACTCCAACAACGTATCCGAATACGAGGCCCATACGCACGGCCTCCGGATGGCGATCTCCATGGGCATTCAACGCCTAGAGGTGCGCGATTCAAACCTCGCAATATCTCAAATAAACGGAGGCTTTGGACGCCAAAGATCCGAAAATGGCAGCATACCGCAATGCGGTCCTAAAATGTCAAGACGGTTCAAGGGCTCAATTTCATCATATAGCCCGGGATAACAACGGCGGCGGATATATTGGCACGCACCGTTGCAAACGCGTGATGCCGTCCCACCCAATATCTTTTTGGAACGGCTGTTCAAGCCATCCGTACTATGGGAAGGAGTCCGCAATAACAATCCGGACCCAACCGCACCGCTGACGCCAACACTCGACACAACCGGAGGCTCCGCCCCGAGATAACACCCTCTGCTCAATAAATTATGGCGTTTATCGCCACGTGGACGAAAACATTCCTAGCCTACCTAACTAGTCAGGAACTCCCTGAAGACCTAAATGAGGCTCGCTGCATAGTACTGCGCTCTAAAGCCTATAAAGTCCATGAGGGAGAGCTTTATAAGAAAAGCACTACCGGAGTCCTTCAAAGGTGTATCTCCGAAGAGGAAGGGCGAAACCTCCTGGCTGAAATTCATGCCGGACTGGGTGGGCACCACGCCGCAGCCGGGCCCTTGTAGGCAAGGCCTTCAGACATAGGATTTTATTGGCCGACGGCCAGGCGGTATGCGCAGGACTTAGTCCAATGATGCGTCCGCTTGCCGCCTTTTTGCTAACCAAAGCCACATGCCACCCACCGCCTTTAAAACTATACCCATCACACGGCCGTTCACGTGCAGGGGCTTGACATGGTTGGACCCTCAAGGGAGGAACCCACAAGCAAAAATACCTATTGGTCATGGTGGACAAATTCACCAAATGGATAGAGGCCAAACCCGGTTAAAGCGGCGAATCCGGACCAATGATAGACTTCATATCGGGGTAGTGCACCGTTACGGTGTCCCCATAGTATAATCACCGACAATGGCACCAACTTCACGGCCGATGAGGTCAAATCATGGTGCAAAAACATGGGCATCAAGCTCGATTACGCCTCGGTCTATCACCCTCAAACCAACGGCCAAGTCGAACGGGCAAACGGTCTAATCATGAGCGGCATTAAACCCGGACTAGTGCGGTCCATCAAGGAATCTAACACGACCTTTGGGTAGAGGAGCTCGACTCCGTACTACTGGGGCTGCGGACACGCCAAATCGCACTACGGATTCACACCATTTTTATGGTATGCGGCGTGATGGCAGTCTTGCCTGCGACATAATTCATGACTCACCTCGAGTGCGCATGTTTGAAGAAAGAGAAGCCGAACTTCGATCGGCGGGACAGTTTGGACACATTGGAGGAGGAGCGCGGCGTGGCAAAAAGCTCGTTCCCCATTCTATCGCCAGCAGGCTTCAAGATATCAAAGCGAGGAAATGCGGGCCAAAGCTTATAACGTTGGCAAAGTAGTTCTACACCTGCCGGACAAGAAAAAGGACAATCTCAAGCCCAAATGGGAAGGTCCCTTCATCATCGACCAGGTCCTGACCGGCGGAGCATACCGTCTGCAAAACGCATCGGATAACCGACTCGAGCCGAACCCATGGAACGCAGCCCGCCTACGAAGATTCTACGCCTAAGTGTCGGACTCCAAGTTCGTCTCCTTCCTCCGTCCGCATTCTTTATTTTTGCTTTTTGCTGTCTTTTATTTCTCTCCTTCCTCCTTCTTCTTCTTGTAGCCTTTAGAGGCTCGTTTGCACTTTTTTCCGCACACACTTGACGCGCTATCCGCGCTCATTATACCTGGGGGCTTCTTTAACAGAAGCTTATTTATACGGGCTTCATGCCCAATACACGCGTTAAACTTCCGCATGTACCTTTTATTCACCATTATATGCATCGATATGACTTAAGTTTTGGCCAAGCTGGGTTGCACGGCTCCTGTGCTTACCCCTCGTTCCCGATTGTTCGGCTAGGTGGTAAAGGGAGCACCTCTGCGATTATTCTTGCCGGGTCAACGGATGTGTACCTCGACTGGGTGAAGTCGAAAGCTAAGCGTTCTTAAGGGAATATTCGGTCGGTGAATTGAAAGATGATTTTAATTTTTACCCATCTGCCCCAGATGATTTTACGCTTTCATAGCAGCTTTGACATGCACTTTAGGGCGTGCATCCCAAATGAAAGGAACCCTTAACGGAACTATTCTCCTGGAAGATGTTTCTTACTACCCATGTAATATAACCTAACTAGTTGGGCACTTATGCGATACAGCAACAATGACCCCTCGCCTTTGTCTCCATGCATACCACGGTTCTTATATAACCACGAAGGTATTCGGACACACTCCGGACTATTGGTCCGGAGGTCGGGTTAAAAGGTCCGCTGCGACAAACGATCTACAATCCGGCTAGAAGACATTTTTTTCATGTCATATTTTTACATAGTCAACTCGACTCATTGTATTCCTCCTCAATGCCATCTAATAGGCTATCTAATTTACAATCTTGCTGGGAATACTTGGCGGCTAATTCTACTTGGCCGTACACTAAGCTTACAGGGATCTCCATCCCATCCGGCCCCACAGGTCCGACCTCGGCCATGTGGTTTGGGTTAGCAACCGTGTGCAGCGTCTTCACCATGGCCCAGGCCTCCTGGCGCCTTTGACGGAAGGCCGATATCTTCCATAGCGGAAGCGCCGCGTGCCTTGAAGCCGCTTCCGCCAGCTCCCCAATGCCTTGAGCAGGGAGATAGATGGCGAAGGCTTGGCCGATGCCTTTCATCACCGCCGGACTGTTCGTCAGGTAGCTGACGCAATTCGGGAAGAAGATCACCCGAAGAATTGGGCATCTCCTCCTCGGGGCGACACCGTGAGCAACCCTACATACATGTTTATGTTAGTCGCCTTCCTCAGTGAACTCTTTCAAAGTTCGCTCAAGCACTTATCGAAAATGCCGCGACGAAGCCGCCGATTCTCCTTCTGAGTCGGACATAACCGGGCACGAACGTCCTTAGTTCCTCACCCAGCTTGGTGTTGGTGTCTTGGAGATTATTCTTCTCCGCCGCACCCTAAAAGCATGCTCTACTTGGCCTTTAAGCTGGCGAAGAGCTGTTGCTTGTCCGGATCTAGTCGGCGCCATCTGCAATGTTTTGGTCAGATTTACACACCCGCAGACTTTATAAACTATTTATTTTTTAAAAGCATATATTACCAGGAGGGTGTCTATGGCTCCCTCAGTGGCGGCTAGTGCGGCCTCAAGATGGGCCTGCACTCTTCAAGCTCTGAGACGATCGGGTATTCTTTTCTGTAAGATCCTCAAGATAACAAATGATCCTTAAATCAGTTATTCTAACTATTTTAAGTCTCGAGACTCTTGGCACATATAACTGTCAAATTTCCTTACCGTATGTCCTTCACATCTTGCTCCGTGGCTCTGGCTAGTCCATCTTGAGCGGCACGGAGGTGCGCATCTCCGAATCAAAGGCATTCAAGGCCTCTTGGGAGAAACACGCGTCCTGAAGAACTGTCGTGGCCTTTGTGGTTCAAGGCGCTCTCCACCTCAGAGTTGGTGGCGGACAACCTGTCGGCATCCTCTGTCGGAGGAGCATCCGACGCACGTCTCGTGCTCGCCTCAGCCTCCGGACCCGGCTTTGAAGCTTGTCCGGTGAAGGTTCAATCGGCAACCTCTCTAGACTCAGTCCGGCGAGCGCTCTTTTTCCTGAAAAGGGTATCATCGTTAGTACGCCTTCCAGGAATCAATCCTGGGAGTATGGTGACATGCCATACCCGTTCTGGGCGGAGTTTCGATCCGGACCGCACTTCTTTTTAGCCTGCTGGTCGCACCGCCCTTTGTTGGCGGCCGCAAGCAGTGCTCGACTCTGCCTCGAAGGTACCCCTGCGAAGCACCATTGGTATACGGTGATCAAAAATAAGCATGGATGGGTCGTTATCAGGGTTTTGGGATCTCGGTCTCATTTACCTGGGAGGCTGGAAGTATTCCGGGGTAATCAGCCGTAATGGTGACCGACGCATTGTCGATGCTAAGTTAGTGGAATGCCCCGTCGATCAACTCCACCTTTATGTCCGGATCCTCTTCGGAGGTCGGATCGAGGGACCGTTCCGGATCCTCGGGTTGTGGGGGCGGGCTGTGTATCTTCTCCATAGTCCGGCGCAGTTCCTCAAGAAAACCATGAAATGAGATATTTAACTACGGGAACATGGATCGGACAGGTCACAAAGATGTTTGCTTACCCAGCTTCGAGGATTATTCAAGAAAACTCCTTGATGGGTTGACACGGAGGAAATCCTCCTCCTCTCCTTTGTACATGGCAGACAAGATCTTCACCAGTTCGGTGACCGGTCCTGGCCCTTAGCGGCCATGGCGGGTGGCATCGTCCTCCCCGTTGAAGTCCCACATGGAATTTGGAGCCGGACATTATTCGACAAATATATGGAATTTGGAGAAGAACCTACTCGAAATGTCAAGACAATCAACGCCCGGACTCATCGTCATTGAAGCCTAGTTCGGGGGCTCTTGAGGGAGTCCCAGATTAGGGGTGTCCGGATAGCGAACTCTTACCGTTGGCGGACTCTGGACTATGAAGATACAAGCTTGAAGACTTGCCCCGTGTCCGGATGGGACTTTCCTTGGCGTGAAGGAAACCTTGGCGATACGGATATGTAGATCTCCTACCATTGTAACCGACTGTGTAACCCTAACCTATCCGGTGTCTATATAAACCGGAGGGTTTTAGTCCGTGAGGCGAACAACAATCATACCATAGGCTAGCTTCTAGGGTTTAGCCTCCTTGATCTCGTGGTAGATCTACTCTTGTACTACCCATATCATCAATATTAATCAAGCGGGAGTAGGGTATTACCTCCATCGAGAGGGCCCGAACACAGGTAAAAACATCGTGTCCCTTGTCTCCTGTTACCATCCGCCTAGACGCACAATTCGGGACCCCCTACCCGAGATCCGCCGGTTTTGACACCGACACCCCCCCACCGGTGTGCTTCCACGCCAACGACGTCCCCGGCATCCTCCCCGAGCCCCATTGCCCCGTTCCCTACACTCCCTCGGTGAGGCCCCCGGCCTCCTCTTCTCTCCCCGTCACTGTCGTCTGTCCCGTCGCGCCGTCCGGATCACCGAACACCGCCATGGCCACCGCAAAGCATCGCCTCCGCCCTCCTCCTCCTTCCCATGTTCCCGCTCGTCGACCGCGCCCGCGCCCATGGCCGCGCACGCACGCGCGTGCTCGCTGCCGCTCGCGCGTAGTCCTGCTTTCGCCGACCCGCACATCGCTTGTGACCGGCGCTTCGCCACGGCCTCGACGGCCCCGTTCTTGCTCTCGCGCCAGCGACCGCCTTCGTCTTGGCCAGCGATGGCCTCACCGCTGCCGCACGCTGGTCACTTGCAGCATACTGGCGTGCCGCTCACTCCGGCCTCGCCTTCCCTCTCCGTGCGCCGCTCCGGCCATCCCTGCCTCCTCTGCACACCGCCCGCAGCCACCACTGCGGCTGTCTTGGCCACTGACCTTGCCGGCCTGCGGCTGGCTCAGCATGCTCAACCACGCTGGCGCCCGCCACTGCTTTAGCTCGCCCGCTAAGGACCCCAGTGCACATGACAAATGGGGCCCACCCCTGAGAACGTTAAAAAGGATTTAAAAATAATAATAAATAAATAAATAATTAACTTAATTAATTTTGATTAATTAAACAAATCAATTAACTAAACTAATTGAACTGTTAGTTGATTCATTAGTCAGTCAATGATAGTGGGGCCACCCCCTAATTAAATCCTGATTAGGTTAATTAAAATTGGTTAACTAAAATGTGTCATTGACCAGTGGGACCCACTGGTCAGGTTGACCGATCAACCCCGCTGATCGGCCGTCGACATGACATCACGCCGATGTCATAAATCCAATTTCGAATTAAAATAATTAGATAAATGCTAAAAATGATTTAAATCTTTGGAAATTCGTAGAAATTAAACCGTAGCTCAGATGAAAATGTTTTCAACATGAAAGTTGCTCAGAACGACAAGACGAACACGGATACGCAACCCGTTCGTCCGCCACACACCCCTAACATATCAAACTCACAACTTTCCCCCTCCGGCTCCTCTCGCCTGAAAACGCTAAACACCGGGATACATTCCGGATGATTCCCCTTCACCGGTATCACCTCATACCGCGTTAGGGCACGCCTTAGCGACACGCTTTGCTTTGTCATGCATCGTTACACATCTGCTTTGCATTGTATTCATTGTTTCTTCCCCTCTTCTTCCGCTTAGACACCGAGACCGACGCCATTTGCTACCCAAAGACGACTACGGAGTTGACGACCCTCTCTCTTGCTGTGAGCAACCAGGCAAGCCCTCCCTTGATCACCAGATATCGCCTATTCTTCTCTATACCGCTTGCATTAGAGTAGTGTAGCATGTTATCGCTTTCCGTTTATCCTATCCTCGATGCATAGCCCGTCCTTGTTACTCTTTGTTACCTTTTACCGCTATCCTCTTGCTTAGTATAGGATGCTAGTGTTCCATCGTTGGCCCTACACTCTTGTCCGTCTGCCATGCTATACTCTTTGGGCCGTGGTCGCCGGGAGGTGATCACGGGCATATACTATATACTTTACTGTTACATTACCGTGATACTGTTCGGAGATGGGGTTGAAGGCAGGTGGCTCCATCCCGGTAGAGGTGGGCCTGGGTTCCCGACGGCCCCATTACTTTCTTGGCGGGCGAGGCAGGGCAGGTTGAGACCACCTAGGAGAGAGGTAGCTACGGCCATGGTCGGCGTTCGCGGATACTTAACACGTTTAACGAGATCTTGGTATTTGATCTGAGTCTGGCCATTTGGTCTATACGCACTAACCAACTACGTGGGAAAGTTATGGGCACTCGACGTCGTGGTATCAGCCGAAGCCTTCGTGACGTCAGCGACTGAGTGGCGCGTGCCAGATTGGACTGGAACACCCGCTAGGCTAGGTCTGCTTCCGGCCGTGTTACGGCGTGCAGTGTGTGCTAAGGGCGATGGGCCTGCACTGCGGCGCTTAGGTTTAGACCGGCGTATAACCTTTCTGTTGGCCTAGGTGGGGCTGCGACGTGTCGATCTTCCGCGGCCGGGCATGACCCAGGAAAGTGTGTCCGGTCAAATGGGATCGAGCGTGTTGGGTTATGTGGTGCACCCCTGTAGGGCAGTTTATCTATTCGAATAGCCGTGTCCCTCGGTAAAAGGATGACCCGGAGTTGTACCTTGACCTTATGACAACTAGAACCAGATACTTAATAAAACACACCCTTCCAAGTGCTAGATACAACCCGGTGATCGCTCTCTAACAGGGCATCGAGGAGGGGATCGCCCGGTAAGATTATGCTATGCGATGCTACTTTCGATCTGTATCTCAGTTTGTGCTAGCCTTCTTAAGGCAACTTGTTTAACTTATGTCTGTACTCAGATATTGTTGCTTCCACTGACTCGTCTACGATCGAGCACTTGTATTCGAGCCCTCGAGGCCCCTGGCTTGTATTATGATGCTTGTATGACTTATTTATGTTTTAGAGTTGTGTTGTGATATCTTCCCGTGAGTCCTCGATCTTGATCGTACACATTTATGCGTGCATGATTAGTGTACGATTGAATCGGGGCGTCACACTACTACACAACCTTCTTCTTGTAGACGTTGTTGGGCCTCCAAGTGCGAGAGGTTTGTAGGACGGTAGAAAATTTCCCTCAAGTGTATGACCTAAGGTTTATCTATTCGTGTGTGGCGTTGGATGAAGATGGTCTCTCTCATACTACCATGCTACCAAATAACTAAGTGTCTATTGTGTCACGTACACACCCAATACTATGTTAAATTGTATAGGTGCACTAGTTCGGCGAAGAGATGGTGATACAAGTGCAATATGGATGGTAGATATAGGTTTTTGTAATCTGAAAATATAAAAACAGCAAGGTAAGTAATGATAAAAGTGGGCACAAACGGTATTGCAATGCGTTGAAACAAAGCCTAGGGTTCATACTTTCACTAGTGCAAGTTCTCTCAACAATAATAACATAATTGGATCATATAACTATCCCTCAACATGCAACAAAGAGTTACTCCAAAGTCACTAATAGCGGAGAACAAACGAAGAGATTATTGTAGGGTACGAAACCACCTCAAAGTTATCCTTTCTAATCGATCTATTCAAGCATCCGTAGTAAAATAACACGAAGCTATTCTTTTCGTTCGATCTATCCTAGAGTTTGTACTAGAATAACACCTTAAGACACAAATTAACCAAAACCCTAATGTCACCTAGATACTCCAATGTCACCTCAAGTATCCGTGGGTATGACTATACGATATGCATCACACAATCTCAGATTCATCTATTCAACCAACACAAAGAACTTCAAAGAGTGCCCCAAAGTTTCTACCAGAGAGTCAAGATTTAAAACGTGTGCCAACCCCTATGCATAAGTTCACAAGGTCACCGAACCCGCAAGTTGATCACCAAAACATACATCAAGTAGATCACGTGAATATCCCATTGTCACCATAGATAAGCCCATGCAAGACATACATCAAGTGTTCTCAAATCCTTAAAGACTCAATCCGATAAGATAACTTTAAAGGGAAAACTCAATCCATCACAAGAGAGTAGAGGGGGAGAAACATCCTAAGATCCAACTATAATAGCAAAGCTCGCGATACATCAAGATCGTGCCAAATCAAGAACATGGGAGAGAGAGAGAGATCAAACACATAGCTACTGGTACATACCCTCAGCCCCGAGGGTGAACTACTCCCTCCTCATCATGGAGAGCGTCGGGATGATGAAGATGGCCACCGGTGAGGGATCCCTCCTCCCAAGTAGGTCTTGAACATGGTCCCGATTGGTTTTGGTGGCTACAGAGGCTTGTGGCGGCGGAACTCCGATCTAGGTTATTTTCTAGAGGTTTCTGTATTTATAGGAATTTTGGCGAGGTCTCACATCGTGGTGGTCTCCGAGTCGCCCACGATATAGGGGACGCGCCTGTGGGGGTAGGTGCGCCCACACCCTCGTGACGGCCCAGACTCTTCCGCCCAACTCTTTTACTCCGGGGCTTCTTTTGGTCCATAAAAATATCAAAATTGGCACGTCAATTGGACTGCTTTGGTATTTCTTTTCGTGATACTCAAAACAAGGAAAAATGTAAACCTGGCAAAGGGCTCTAGGTTGATAGATTAGTCCAAAAAACATATAAAATAGCATATAAACATCCGAGATGGATAATATAATAGCATGGAACAATAAAAAATTATAGATACGTTGGAGACGTATCAAGCATCCCCAAGCTTAATTCCTCCTCATCCTCGAGTAGGTAAATGATAAAAACAGAATTTTTGATCTGGAATGCTACCTAGCATAATTTTCAACGTAATTTTCCTTATTGTGGCATGAATGTTCAGATCCGAAAGATCCAAGACAAAAGTTTAATATTGACATAAAAACAATAATACTTCAAGCATACTAACCAAGCAATTATGTCTTCTCAAAATAACATAGCCAAAGAAAGCTCATCCCTACAAAATCATATAGTTTGGTGATGCTTCATTTTCGTCACACAAAATGCTCCCATCATGCACAACCCCGATGACAAGCCAAGCAATTGTTTCATACTTTAGTATTCTCAAACCTTTTCAACTTTCATGCAATATATGAGCGCGAGCCATGGACATAGCACTGTAGGTGGAATAGAATATGATGATGGAGGTTATAAGGAGAAGACAAAAAGGGAGAAAGTCTCACATCAAAACAATCAGGCTTGTTGTGAGAAGCTCTGGTTTGTGAGAAGCTTATAACCAAACCTGCCTCAAATGGGACAAATATTTTACCACGGCATGTTGATGCCGCTCCATGATAGCATGCCAAGTTTCTTGAATTTCAGATGAGTTTTGGATTTACTAGAATTTAAAAACCATGTATATCAATGTTTGCGGTCGAGTGAAGGTGGCAGTGTGTTTGACATTCATTCCCATTTCTCTCATGGGACCTAAGCATGCAACCAAGGACACAGATTTGAATTTTCAACCAATTTATATGCATTAGAGCATGTGCCTATAGTTCAAATTTGAATTATGCACATAAATGCATTGAAAACTCAATTAATGTATAAAAATGTCCAAACGAACCCCAAAAATTCCAAAATTTAACACAACACTCCTGTTGTTCTATGTTGACACTAGATAAAAAATTGAAATCAAGAAGAGGCAATGGATATTGTTTCGTCCAGAAAGGTTAAATGTTCCCTGCCGTAACCATGAGGCTTGTTGCGAGAAGCTCTGGTTTGTGAGAAGCTTATACCCCAACCTGCCCCAAATGGGACAATATTTTTACCATTGCATGTTTATGCCATTCCAGGATAGCATGTCAAGTTTCATGAATTTCAGACGAGTTTTCGATTAACTAGAATTTTAAAACCATGTATCTCAATGTTACCGGGCGAGCGACGGTAGCAAAGGTGTTTGACATTCATTCCCATTTCTTGCATGGGACCTAAGGTTGCAACCAAGGACATGCATTTGATTTTCCAACCCGTTTATATGCACTGGAGCTTGTGCATGTAGTTCAAATTTGAATTATGCACATAAACGCATAGAAAACTCAGTTAATGTATAAAAAAGTCGAAGCAAACCACGAAAAATCCCAAAAAATGACACAACACTCCTGTTGTTCTATGTTGACACTGGAAATGTTTGAAAGCAAGAAGAGGCAATGGATATCGTTTCGTCCACAAAGGTGACACGTTTCCCTACCGGAACCATGAGGCTTCTTGTGAGAAGCTCTGGTTTGTGAGAAGTTTATACCATAACCTACCCCAAATGGGACAATATTTTTTACCCCAACATTTTGATACCATTCCAAGGTAGAATGCCAAGGTTCATGAATTTGAAACGAGTTTTGGATTTACTAGAATTACAAAAGCAAGCACCTCAACGTTTATGGAGAGCCACAGTCTTAGTGGTGTTTGAGATTCATTCCCATTTCTTGCATGGGATATAAGCACCAACCCATGGACACATATATCATTTTACAACCCATTTTGGTGCACCGGAGCATGTGCATGTAGTTTAATTTAGAATTGTGCACCTAAAATGCCTAGAAAACCAAGTTAATGTGTAAAAATGTCCAAACGAACCCTGAATAATTCCAATTTTTTCTGACGACACACCTATAGTTGCATATTCACTACAGATAAAAGTTCTAGCAATTCAAACACCATCCTTTGCAGCCGTGACCCCAAAATATTGATTTTCCAATCAAGATGAAAAATCAAGTAGATCGCACACAGTGTATTATCATCAACCGTGTGAGGTGCAGCACAAAATATCTTCGAGCATCGTCGGAGCATAGTACGCATACGGCTTGCGCGAGAAGGTGTGTCGGTTATAGTCCACGGCCACCGTGTCAAGCACACTAGCTCGCTCTCCAAATATCATTTCACTGTTCAATCATCGCCGCTGAAAGATGGGGACATGGACCCGCTTTGTGAGGGCAACTTCGGCAGCCCACTCCGGCGAGAGCACGGCCGCAGCCGCCAGGCGCATGCTAACAAGTTTCGTGAGCACGGCCGCAAACTGCGACCGGGCGGCCAAGGCAGCCCACACGGCTGTTGTGTCTTCTCAGGTGGCGGCAACATACGCCTCGGGGATATGGCTGGCGAGTGGCACAACCGTTGTCTGTTCGCGGCAACCTTAGCTCGATGGAGGCTGCCCACGACCATGTCGAGGCCACCCACGCCCAGCTCATGGTGATCACCGCACCAATCGAACGAAGCTTCTCCGACAATGGTCGGCAACCCACGACCGAAGAGTTGGCAATCGCAGAGAGCGTTCGAACAGCCGTCCGTTCCTGTGCGGCATACCTTGCCACGATGGAGCCCGCCCAAGCCCAGATCGCGGCCGCCCACGCCCAACTCGTGGCAGCCTATTCCAAAGATATGGCGGATGCGGAAGGCGAGATGCTTGCCGAGTATGGTGTGATGGATGCCATGGAGCCCGTCCCGGGAGATCGTCCTCACAGCGAAATGAGGCGACGGAGATCGAGGAGCACCAGCCGTAGTAGTACTCTTTGTTTTGTTTAATTAAGAGAGTCACTCTTTAATTTGTTAGAGTAATGTTTAGGTCAGCAAGCTTTGTTTAATTGTTGAAATTACTCGATTAAGAAGTGTGGGTGTGCTGTAGTCTCCTTTGTGTACCCAAATTATGCAATGACGTGGATGACCACTGTAACTGTGGAAATTAACCAAATTTTTCATGTTCAAACTCATCACACACGGGTAAAGCTATATGAATCATTTGTAATGTTCACATATTGTACATGATCTTGAATAAGGGACCGTGTCTGATGAAACTTTGCACGCCAGTTTTTTCGCTGAACCGATTCAAGTTTTTTGGCTTCCGTGGAAATATCTACCTCCCCGACCCCTCCCCCTCACCAAAAGCCACATTCCCCTGTTTGGCTTCCGTGGAAATATCTACCTCCCCGACCCCTTCCAAGTTCTTGAAACCTTCACTCCTTGCTTGCAGCGCCGCCTCCTCGCCGGCGACCCTCCTTCATGCTACTCGGCCTCGTATATCCAGGCAGGTAATCCACACCCAACCCCCATCCTCCTTCCACATCCGACATGCCCGACCGTCGGCGCGACACCTTCCACCCAAATCATAGACCCCTCCACCAAATAAGATCTTCCCTAAGCCATGGTGCACACAGTATAGCCAGGAGCTCAAGGAGCATTTGGCAGCGGAGAAGCGAATCGTGGTCGCACGCGTGGATGAGGTCGTGATGGCTGCCATTCGCGCCGACCCCCAGATCTTGGAGGAGCACCTCGCCGTCGAGGCCACCGTCGATGCCTCACGCGCCGACGCCGTGGCGCGGTTTGCTGACAGTTCATGGCGTTTTCTCGAGGCCACCCTCGATGCTTTCAATGAAGACTATGAGTTGTTTTCTCAGCGTGCATGTGCTTACCTCAACTCAAGAGCCACCAGGTTGGTGCCCGGAGCGGCTCAGGCAACTCGCCACTACAACGAGGGCACCCATGATGCGGAGGCCTCGCCCTCTTCCATGTCCAAGGAGCCAATCATCATCGATATCTCCGACGATGAGGAGTAGCTTGTCTTATTAGCTCACTATGAGGACCCATGTTCAGTGTGCTAGCCATGCCGGTTAAGCATGGCCGGTTTACCCGTTGCATGTGCTGCTCCTGCCTTTCCTTAACAAATTCTATTGAACTGTGCTATCTACTTTTATGATGCAATCTGTTGCTCTAGTGTATATGTTCTATATGTCGTGTAATGTGGTGCTCACTTATTAACGGTTTGGTTAATTAGTTGTCGCCTTCAGTTAATTGTTTGGTTCAATTCTGCAAATGTGATGTTCAATTCTTCAGGGTGCAATTTTGTATTATCTTCCATGTGAGAAATAAATCGAATTTATATTTGCAAAATACATGAGAAACAAATACAATTGCTATATTTCCAAGTTGTCAAGCATGCTAGGTTTGGTTAACCTTCTGATCTTCTATTAGGAGTATGTTATATTGCGCAATGTGGTGCTTTCGATTAATGTTTGGTTCATTTGTTGTGGTGTTTAGTTAACTGTTTGGTTCAATTCTGCAATGCGATGTTCAATTGTTGTGGGTGCGATACATTATTGTATACCATGTGAGAAATAAATCGGATTTGGCTGTACTAAATACATGAGAAACAAATACAATTGCTATATTTCCAAGTTGTTAAGCATGCTTGGTTTGGTTATCTGTCTGATGTTCAAGTAGGAGTATGTTATGTTGTGCAATGTGGTGCTGAGTTACTGTTTGGTTCATTTGTTGTGGTGTTTAGTTAACTGTTTGGTTCAATTTTGCAATGTGACGTTCAATTGTTGTGGGTGCATTTTGTTATTGTATACCATGTGAGAAATAAATCAAATTCGGTTGTACTAAATACATGAGAAACAAATACAATTGCTATATTTCCAAGTTGTTAAGCATGCTTGGTTTGGTTAACTCGATCTTCTATTAGGAGTATGTTATATTGTGCAATGTGGTGCTCATTTAATGTTTGGTTCATTTGTTGTGGTGTTTAGTTAACTGCTTGGTTCAATTACGCAATGCGATGTCCAATTGTCGTGGGTAGAATTTTTTATTGTTGTGCATGTGAGGAATAAACCGAATTTGGCTGCACTTAATACATGAGAAACATATACAATTGCTATATTTCCTAGTTCTTAATCATGCTTGTTTTGGATAAATGGGTTTTCCATGTGGCTTGAATCAATCTGATGAATCTATAATGTGCTTATTTTTCATCAACATATTTTATTAATAGCATGCGAACCCTCACTTAACCTGATCACTAACTACCTTATATGTGTTGTAGGGAAACAATGGGAAGCACTGAGGTTTACAATCGAGGTTTGCACATGCATGGTCCTTTGTTTAATAGCACATTATTGTGCAATTGTAGGAACCATTCTAATATTTAGGTTTTTAACAATTTTGTCTTGCACGTGTAGGTCCTCTTTGTCGGAGGTTTTGACCCAATGTTTGAACCTTTTTGCATATGGGGAAATGAGTTGTCTATGAATATCAGTTAAGTCAAGAAACTCAGAAAGATTGTTAGGATAAAGAAATTAGCGACAAAAAACACTAAGATCTTTGTCTGCACAATGGAGAAGACATCAGTTCACTACAGGATGGTACTAACCATTATACCTTGCCTTTTTTATTCCTTTGCCTCATTTCCAATATAGACAAGATATTTATGCACATCCTTGTTTTCAGGCCTTTCCAAAGCAACTGATGATTACCTCTCAGACCACCTCTATGGTCAAGAGGTGAAGAAGGTATTCATACAGCACCCACAGTTCAATATTGAAGTGTTCCTGAAGAGGACGAAGGATGGACGGTCAATCATCCACGGGCACTGGCCTAAAGTTGCAAAGACCTTCAACTTCAATGAAGGCTCAATATTCGCCTTCCGCTTCAGCAGTTTTCCAGACGAGATTCATCTGTCTATGCACCGTCTATGATGCTAATTCGAAAGGTTATAGATGTTGCATGTGAAACTTGGTCTTGAGTGCGGTTGTGTAATGGGGTATTTGAGTCTTTGAAGCTATATGATGTTGTACTCGATGTATTTCAATTATGAAATCCTGCTTCCTTAATATGAAAATGAAATGTATTGTGTGCTTAATATGAAATGCCAATTAGATTAATAAATGGATTATTAATAATAGGATAATTAGCCTGCTAATTGGGTTTTTATATTGCAAACGGTTATTGAGAAAACACCGTGGGCGATGACCTCAAGCAACGCACATAGTTCCTAGGAATAAACCTTGTTAGATTAATGAACAATCACACACGACATTCTCTTAAAACTGTTTGTGTTAGGCCACCTTGTGCAAACGTTTCCCACATAAAAAGTGTGTGTGATGGACAGCCTTTGCCACACAGTTTTTCTTCTATGCACCGTGTGTGATGCATTCAATAACACAACCGATAAAATTGTTAATATCATGTGCAATGTGGCGCTATCACAAAGCGATTTAATGGGGAAAATTGTGTGTGATGTACTGAACGTAAATGTTTTCCTTGGAGCGACTATGTGGGATGTATATACGAACGAAAACGTACTTCTTGGATTAACTGTGTGGGATTTACATACTAATAGAAACATATTTCTTGGATTGACTGTGTGGAATGTACATATGGACGGAACCGTTTAGCGGGAACTGGCTGTGTGGGATGTACTTACGACTGGAAACGATTTACGCTTTGTATAATTGTAATTTTTAGCACTCTTTGTACGAATAAGCTGTATTTGATCGCTCACCGGTCGCACACGACCCCATTTTGCCGAGCATGTGTGCCAGGAGGGCATATCCCCGACGGTTTCTTGGTCGTGTGGGAAGGACCCCCTATCGCAGTCACTCACTAGGCGACGGTTCAGAAAGCCGTCACAGAAAGGGGTTAAAAACCGTTTGTATAGCACCTCGTTGTATTAGTGAAATAATGTAGCGTCCAAGCGGCCCATTTATTTATTTTTCTAAAAAACTACAACCCATTTGCACTTTATCGAAAAACACGAATCTATTTGAAATTTGGTTGAGCAAATAATCTAAGCGCCCATGCATTATTTATTTTTTCCTAAAAATTATAGCCCATTGCACTTTCTCAAAATACACGATTTTCTTTGTCTTTGGTTCTAATTATAATGTTGGGTTGGGCATAGCAATGTTATCAAAAATAAGCAGGGGGCTGAGCATTTTGTTATAAATATATTTAAATAATAAGTGCTTTATTTATATTGGTTCTTAAATCTTACCAAGCTTTTGTACACAATCACCTGGATTTTCGTTGACCTTAATGTAAAAAAAACTAGGATTTTATTGTTAAAAAACACAAGATTTATATACAAATTTCCCAGATTGTCCTAATTTTAAGAATTTTGGAGTTACATAAGTATCTGAAGTTTTCAGATTATTACCATTATTACATTTTTTGTGATTCTGTTTTCTATGTGTTGTTTGCTTATTTTGATGAATCTATGGGTGCATTATTGGGGGTTATGAACCATGGAAAAGCTGGAATCTGATGAATATTGCACCAATATAAATTTATAATGAGTACACAACAGTACCTAAAGTGGTGATTTATTTTATTATACGAATGGATCTCACGAGTTTTCTGTTGAGTTTTGTGTTGTGAAGTTTTCAAGTTTTGGGTAAACATTTGATGGACTATGGAATAAGGAGTGGCAAGAGCCTAAGCTTGGGAATGCCCAAGTCACCCTTAGGTATTATTCTATGACTACCAAGCATCTTAGCTTGGGGATGCCCCGGATGGCATCCCTTTTTCGTCTTTGTTCCATCGTTAAATTTATTTGAGGCTATATTTTTATTCACCACATGATATGTGTTTTGCTTGGAGCGCCTTGTATGATATGAGTCTTTGATTTTTAATTTACCACAATCATCCTTGTTGTGCACAGCTTTTGAGAGGGACACGCATGAATCATGAATTTATTAGAATACTCTATGTGCTTCACATATATCTTTTGAGCTAGGCAGTTTGCTCTAGTGCTTCACTTATATCTTTTTCGAGCACGGCGGTGGCTTTATTTTATAGAAATTGATGAACTCTCATGCTTCACTTATATTATTTTGAGAGTCTCTAAACAGCATGGTAATTTGCTTAGGTTATGAATTTAGTCATAATATGATGGGCATCCAAGATGGATATAAGCAAAACTTTCATATAAAGAGCATTGAATACTATGAGAAGTTTGATTCCTTGCAATTGTTTTGAGATATAAAATGGTGATATTAAAGTCATCCTAGTGAGTAATTGTGTATTGGTAGAAATAGTTGTGTTAAAGTTTGTGATTCCTGTAGCATGCACGTATGGTGAACCGTTATGTGATAAAGTCAGAGCATGATTTATTCTTTGATTGTCTTCCTGATGAGTGGCGGTCGGGGACGAGCGATGGTCTTTTCTTAACAATATATCCCCCAAGGAGCATGTGTGTAGTACTTTGTTTTGATAGCTAATAAATTTTTGCAATAAGTATGTGAGTTCTTTACGACTATTGTTGAGTCCATGGATTATACACACTCTCACCCTTCCACCATTGCTAGCCTCTCTAGTACCACGCAACTTCGCTTGATTGCATTAAACCCCACCATATACCTTCCTCAAAACAGCCACCATACCTACCTATTATGGCATTTCCATAGCCATCCGAGATATATGTTGGCAAGCATTGCATGGAAAACAAAAAAAATCTACGCACACGGAAGATCTATCTAGGAGATGCATAGCAAAGAGAGGGGAGAGTGTGTCTATGTAGCCTCATTGTGACGCCCGGATAATTAAGCTACAGTAAACCTCATTAATGATGCCACATCACCATGGTTCTTGTTGCTAATCTCGCGTTAGTTCGAGACCAATTCAAATTCAAATTCAAATTCAAATCAAACAGTAAAAGTTTTCAAAAACTAAAACTAAAAATGTTCTAAATGTGACAAATAAATTCATGAGTAATAATGTTGGAGAAACCAACATTTCTTGTAATATTTAAATGCACCAAAACAACCAAAAGCAGAGGGCAAAATAATTAATTAAATGCCTTTTATAAAGTTATAACAATATAACTAATTTAGTAGTGTGCCCGAATAATTGTGGCGTTGGACTAATTAGTAATACTAATTTAGGTGCTCATTTGGTATTTTATAGAGCTAACATAAAAGAAACTTCAGCTGAAAGCAGTAAAGTAATAAAATAAATAAAAGAAAAGGTCTAAACAAAACAAAAGGCAAACTCCTCCCCACAGGCGTTTGGCCCACAGCTGACAGCACCAATTTGGTGGTAAGCCCACCGTTGGGCTATACCCCCCCTCACCCCGCTGCGTGACCTAACCCACTCCCCCACCTCTTCCCCACCACGATCCACCTCCCCCCTCCTCTGCCCCCGATTGGATCGGGGGATTGACTGATGCCGCCACAGGACCACGTCATGGGGCTGCCACCGCCGCCCTCCACCTCGACCTCCCATCCTCGGCCGCCTCGGACCGCTTCTACCTCGACTCCATCCCCATTGGATCTAGATCGCGCCCCGATCTTGTCGCCGCCTCAAATCCCTAGCTTGCTGTCAGGGGCAGCCCACCGTCGTAAATGCGCCTCCTCGAGCACACTGCCGTTCCCCTACACCACAAGTGAGGCCCGGCCACTCCTCCTCTCTCCCCACTGTCGCTTGGAGCTCGTGAGGCTCGCCTTCCCCATGCCTGCAATCCCTCGCACCACAGCGCAGCCGGCGCCCCTGAAGCAGCGCCCACGCAGTCGCCCCCCGCTACCGTATCCCTCGCTCATCCGCATGCCGCAACCTCGCACCGCCCATGATCCCATTCTTGTTGCCTGCCTCCTCCTCGCCGGTGCTCTACTCCTGCTCACATTTGGGCGACCCTTCGACAGCTCTTCTTTGCCCCAGTAGCCGCCCGCCTCTTGCTTGCCTTTGAGGCCGCGGTCACCTCTTCCCTGCACTGCGCCTTGCCGCCCTGCGATTGCCTCGCCAATGCCACCACCCCGTGTAGCTGACTACGGCCGCCATGCCCAGCCACCTCGGCGCGCCTAGCCATGCCATGCGGCTTCCGCCTGGTCGGCTGCATGAGCCCAGCCGATTAAGCAACCGCCCGTCAGCCCCACAGGGCCTATGACAAAGGGGCCCCACCCCAGAACGATTTCAATAAATAATAATAATAAAATGTTAGAATAACTAATTAATTAATTAATAAGTTAATTAAGTTAATTAATCCTATTTAACTAAATTAATAATAATAAATTAGCATAATCACTTAGTCTAATTACCCCGGTTTAGTTAACCTGATTCTATGACCAGTGGGACCCCTTTGAGTCGGGTTGATTCGATCAACCCCTGTGGATCGGCGTCGGCATGACATCATCTTTGATGTCATAAATCAATTCGAATTAAATTAAGTAAATAATTAAATTCCAGAAATTAATAAATTCTTATGAAAATCATATCTTTTAATCCGTAACTCGGATGGAAAAACTTTGTATATGAAAGTTGCTCAGAACAACGAGACAAATCCGGATACGCAGACCGTTCGTCCGCCACACATCCCTAGCATAGAAAACATGCAACGTTTCCCCTCCGATTCATTTGTCCAAAAACGCGAAACACTGGGGATGTTTTCCCGGATGTTTTCCCCTTCATAGGTATCACCCCATACCGCATCAGGGGCACACCTAGCACCGCTTCTTGTCATGTCATGCACCGTTATGCATCTGTTTGCATTATCTTCATTGTTTCTTCCCCTCTTCTCTACGATAGACTCTGAGGTAGCGCTTGTTCTTTGGTGCCCCGATCGATTCTGTTGTTGTGAGCGACCCCTCTTTCTTGCGAGCAACCAGCAAGCCCCCCTTGGTCACTGGGATATCGCCTATTCTTCTCTATACTGCTTGCATTAGAGTAGTATAGCATATTCTTGCTTCGTTAATCCTATCACGATGCATAACTTTGTCCTTGCTACTACTGTTGTTACCTTTACCTGCAATCCTACATGCTTCGTATAGGATGCTAGTGTTTCATCAGTGGCCCTACATTCTTGTCCATCTGCCATGCTATACTATCGGGCCGTGATCACTAGGGAGGTGATCATGGGTATATACTATATACTTTATACATGATACATGTGGTGACTAAAAGTCGGGTGGCTCGTGGAGCACCATGAGTGATTCATGGATTGGGGGCTGAAAGGACCTTTGTCCCAACGGCCCTCTGTGTGGATCTTTGTGGCGGAAGCGGCAGGCAGGTTGAGACCGCCCTAGGTGAGAGGTGGGCCTGGCCACGAGTCGGTGTCATTGATTTACATTATTAACACGCTTGAGATCTTGGTATTTGATAAAGAGTCTGGCCATTTGGTATATATGCACTAACCAACTACGTGGGAAAGATATGGGCACTCGGCATCGTGGTATCAGACGAAGTCTTTGTGACGTCGGCCGAAGGCGGCAGCGCGGATTGGAATGTAAGCTTTGCTCTTGTATTAAGGGGCTAGATTACGCTTCCGACAGCGTCACGCAACATCTTGAGTGTGCTAAGGCGATGAGCCCAGACCCTGTGGCGCTTAGGTTTGAACCGGCGTCTTTGGCCTCTCTGTTGGCCTAGGTGGGGCTGCGGCGTGTTGATCTTCCGCGGCGGGCATGACCCGAAAAGTGTGTCCAGCCAAATGGGATCCAGGCGTGTTGGGTTATGTGGTGCACCCTGCGGTGAAGTTTATCTATTCGATAGCCCTGATCTTGATATGAGGAAAACTTGGAGTTGTACCTTGACCTTATGACAACTAGAACTGGATACTTAATAAAACACACCCTTACAAGTGCCAGATACAACCAGGCGATCGCTCTCTAACAGGGCGACGAGGAGGGGATTGTCGGGTAGTATTATGTTATGCGATGCTACTTGGAGGACTTCAGTCTACTATCTTCTACATCTTTGCAAGGCGGAGGCTGCCGAGCGTAGTCTTGACGGGATTAGCTATCCCCTCTTATTACGGCATTACGCATTCGGTCCACCGATATGCCCTTTACATATATACCCATGCATATGTAGTGTAGCTCCTTGCTTGCGAGTACTTTGGATGAGTACTCACGGTTTCTTTCCTCCCTCTTTTCCCCTTCCCTTCTACGGTTGTCGCAGCAGGATGTTGGAGCAGGATCGAGCGCCACCGTTGTTGGCGACTCCTACTACACCGGAGGTTACCTACTACTACGTGCAGCCCGGCGGCGACCAGGAGTAGTTAGGAGGATCCCGAGGCGAGGAGGCCTGCGCCTCTTCGATATGTATCCCAGTTTGTGCTAGCCTTCTTAAGGCAAACTTGTTTTAACTTATATACGTACTCGAGATATTGTTGCTTCGGCCCGACTCGTCTATGATCGAGCACTTGTATTCGAGCCCTCGAGGCCCCGCCTTGTATTATGATGCTTGTATGACTTATTTATTATTTTAGAGTTGTGTTGTAATATCTTCCCGTGAGTCCACGATCTTGATACATTTTGCGTTTGCGTGCATGATTAGTGTACGATTGAATCGAGGTGTCTGAAGTTAGTATCGAGCCAACTGCACAGTAGGAATCCCCCTTCCACACTCCTTGGCGAAGTTGAGTCTAGTCGATGAAAATTGTTTTACTAACATGGCTGTGCGGCCCATGGGCCCACGTCGCCATTGGGTGGTACTAGGATCTTTTACTCCTTGATCTTTACTCCGGGATTCTGAACTCTCTTCTACTCGGGTTAAACAATTTTTACTAACTCTGACTCTAGGTTCTCGATAATACTTTCTCCCGGAGAGCCCCTTTAGTCCAGATGATACGCTTCATTGCACGGAAGATTTCGAAGATACTCTCCGTTATTCTCCCGAGACCTTGTGCCCGTTGCTTTTGCAATTCAATATCCCTATGGATAAATACATACACCTGCCATTCATACGATCATCCCCCGTTGAGGGAGTCCTGGACTAGGGGGTGTCCGGATAGCCGAACTATCACTGTTGGCCGGACTCCTGGACTATGAAGATACAAGATTGAAGACTTCGTCTCGTGTCCGGATGGGACTTTCCTTGGCGTGGAAGGCAAGCTTGGCGATACGGATATGTAGATCTCTTGCCATTGTAGCGACTACTGTGTAACCCTAACCCTATCCGGTGTCTATATAAACGGAGGGTTTTAGTCCATAGGACGAACAACAATCATACCATAGGCTAGCTTCTAGGGTTTAGCCTCTCCGATCTCGTGGTAGATCTGCTCTTGTACTACCCATATCATCAATATTAATCAAGCACGAGTAGGGTTTTACCTCCATCGAGAGGGCGAACATGGGTAAAAAACATCGTGTCCCTTGTCTCTGTTACCATCCGCCTAGGCGCAGTTCGGGACCCCCTACCCGAGATCCGCGGTTTGACACCGACATTGGTGCTTTCATTGAGAGTTCCTCGTATGCGTCACCTATAGGACCGATGGCTCCTCCAATCATGAACAACGACACGGTCGGGTGAGACTTTTCTCCCGGATAGATCTTCGTATTCGGTGACTTTCCACTTTGGGCCAATTCACTTGGCCATCTGGAAGCGCAGTCAAGCTCGCCCTGGCCATCAGGTCAGATTTGGGAGTTTGAACTACGGCCGACATCCGCGGAGACTTGATCTTGACGGATTCGAGCCACGCAAGCAGCGCGCCTTTGTCTCGAAGGGTATGATCTAGCTACTGCCGCCCGAGCGGTGTCACGGAGGCGCACCAGCGTCCGCTCCGACCCTTAGTTCGGGCAGACTTACGCCGATCGAGGGCGAGTGGCTGGACACCGCCTCGGGGCTCACGATCTCTCGGCGATCGAGCGAACTCCATCCTGTCCTTTACAAAGACCGTGACTCCGAGGTGCGGACTCCTCTGGGACTCCGAACCTCCTGCGCCTGCCCGGTCGAATCCGATTAGGCGCCCGGTTAGGGAGTTCGCCGCCCGCGGACATCTTTCGGCACTTTCGCCCTTTGGAGACATCCTGAATTCACTAAAGTCTCTCTCTTTGTCGGGAGAGCCCTGGCGGACTATGGTCGGGAAGGTTGGGATCACGGAAGGCGAAGAAATTCGGCGCCCACCACCACCCACTTTGTAGCCACTTTGAGAAAGTTTAAGCGGCGTGCTCAATTTCGACTCCGAAGACATCGGCGGTATGGGCGGCGATGTTGGTGATAATCATGAACCAGCACCTATATGATACTGGACAGCCACCTCTTATCAGGATGTATACATGGTTTATACTCCTAAAGGAAGTGATGAAGAGGAACTACGGGATGCTATCAAGGATATATCCCTCGAAAAGCGATCTAAGCGGCAGCGTAAGCGCCGCACCAAGTCCCGCCTCGACAAAAGCGGCAGCCACACGGACCCAACCATCAAGCAGGTCGAACGGTGGGCCAGCGAACACGCCACCGAACAACCGTGCGAACAGGACAACTTGGATAAACATACCGTCGCCGGTCGAACCGGTGGACGTTCTCACATCGGACAAGTTGTTGGAGCAGAAGAACCTCCACAAAGGCTTCGTTGCCCGCTGCGGCGTAGCTGAAAAAGCGAAGCGGAAGCTCAAAACAGCGGAAGATGCACTCAGAATCAGATGGAGCAAAGTACTCAAAACCACAGAACCAAATCTGACGGCGATGCGCCAAACAAGAAACTACCGAAGTGCAAACTACTGCCCGAATTCGATGAGGAGGCCTTAGAGCCCCATAATCAAAGAACAAAGAGCCGCCCGGTCGGATGAGACGACCACATGACAAGCATAGAAGCTGACAAGCGGCGCGCGCGCACAATCCGACGCGATCCGCGCAAAGGATTGCATCAAAGGATGGCGATTAGGTCCATCTACGGGCCAAGAAAGCAAGCTCTTCTAAGCAATGCAACACGCCAAATATCACGACATTCGGCACACCCAAATATAGGGGTGCCGCACACTATGTTTCACCGATGAGGTGTTGGATCACGAAATTCGGTGAGTTTAAACCGTAAACATAGAGGCATCTGACGGAACAACAGACCGGGAGTCGGATTGAGGATTACATCCTCCACATACACATAGCTAGAGGAGATGATCTCACGCCATAAAATACTTACCCCTCAAGCTCAAAGGGCCAGCCACGGCAGCGGCTTAAAAGCCTCCTGAAAATACCATTGGAAGTTGGGAAGAGCTCGAGGGGCGCTTTTGGCGAATTTTCAAGGGACTTATGTCCGCCCTCAGGATCGAGACGATTTAAGTCACATAACTCAACAACTTGGGAGAGTCGACTGGAAATCTGGAACAGGTTCCTCACCAAAAAAGAACCAAATAGTCGATTGTCAGGACAACTGAAGCCTTAGCAGCTTTTAAACACAACGTCCGAGACGAATGGCTCGCTAGACTCCTTGGCCTGGACAAGCCAAGAACACTGGCCGCACTAACAAGCCTCATGACGCGCTTTTGCATGGGAGAGGATAGCTGGCTAGCAAGATGCAGTACCAGCGACCCAAGTACATCTGAAGTCAGGGATGGAAATGGGAAACCACGACACAACAAGGACCAGCGCCGGATTAAGGGGAACAGTCCAAAGAGTGCGGCAGTCAACGCCGGATTCAAAAGCTCACGGCAGAACAATAAAAACTGCCCCTCAAGGATAATAGCGATGAGCTATCCAACTTAAACAAAATCTTGGGCGAGGATATGTCAAATCCACGGTACTCACGGGAAGCACGCAAACCATACCCACGAGAGATTGTTGGGTCTTCAAGCGATCCGGCAGACTCAACGCCGAACACAAGGGGCTCGTCACACCAAGTGAGGATGATGGCGAGCACCCTGGCGAGCCTCGGAAAACAAAAGAATTTCCCACAAGAGGTCAAAAGCAGTAAACTTACTTCAAGTAACAAAAGGGGAAAATAGAGCGGGCGCCCATTGAGTTCTGGCAGCGATCTACCCAAATGAGTCCCAACCTTTGGTTGTCAAAACCAATCACCTTCGACCATCGGGACTACTCACGAAAGTATGTCCGAAGACGCAGGATGGACTGCCTTGATACTAGAACCTATAATCGGCGGTCTTCAACTTACGCCGTCCTAATGGACAGCGGCAGTGATTTAAACCTGCTATATCGGACACAATCCGCCAATATGGGGATAGACCCAAGCAGGATTAGCCATAGCAACACTTCCTTCAAGGAATAATGCAGAACTGTCGCCCATTATGCGGGCTCCCTACTATTGGAAGTTATGTTCGGCTCATCAAACCCAACTTCCGCCGCGAAAAGTTAACCTTCCATATCGCCCCATTCGAAAGTAGCTATCAAGCACTATTGGGACGTGAAGCTTTCGCCCACTTTAACGCAATGCCGCATTATGCATCTCTTACACTTAAAATGCCCTGTCCACGCGGCATCATCTCATTAAAGGGAAGTATTAAGTGTTTCTCGAGCACGGAAGAACATGAGACTGCATGGACAGTCACACACTAATCCGGCTCCGCTAAATCAAGCACTGAACAGCAGGTCATTCGGACGCGGACACGGCTAGATGAGTCGGCGTAAACATATAAAGGCCTACTAGCCGCACACCCCGTACAAGGGGCTGCATGCATGTACACCAAGAGACAATAAGGCTCAATTTTATTACGCTTTTGAATGGTACTCCGTTTATTTAATATCAAGTACATTTTTCATACGATGTTTCTTCAACTAAGTTCTTCTCTTTTTCTGAGATGAGCGCCGTGCTACACCTGTCGAGGATACGGCACAGCGGAGACACAGTAGCGAGCGATGCGATGAGGACCCGTTGCAAGGATTCTTTTCGAGTTAAGACCTGCGTAAACCTTTTACTGTCACGCTTGTTGATACACATCCCCGGTTTCTTGCTATAACCGAGGAGGGAGGTGGCGTTTTGGCATCGGCAGCGTCGAATTTTGCGTGCGTACACGGACACCGAGGGCTTAGGGCATTGTTACGCCGTTTTCATAAAGACCGAATACCTTAGGAGTGTTCGGCGTCTCGAGTTAGGCCTTATATGCATCAGCTCGAATCATGTCTTTGGTCAAATGTTGGGTTTGCGGCTCACGTGTTTTGCTGCCTTACGTTCGTTTTATCGACTAGCAGCGGCACCGGAGAACTTCTGCGATTGTGCCCGGTTCGGCTGGTGAGCACCTCGATGAAAGCGGCGGTCGTGATGTAGCGTGAGGTGGTCAACCACTCGATGACCCAGGAATGTTTAGAATTCCTCCGCATTGGCGAAGAAGGACCGTTTCGGTCAGGCACATCTGGCGCCCGAACTTCCGGGAGAGCGCGGTGCCCCTAGGGGCTATATAGTGGCCCCACCATCGAACCCATATGGCTAAGTGAAAGTGATAAAGCATTATAGTCCGGTTGCCTAGTTTGCTACGCTATCACCTCCTTTACAGGACCAAGACGTTGGATTAAGTGTGAAAATGCGCCTTTTTTGCAAACACCCCCACACTATGTGCGTGGGGGCTGAAACCAGGGCGCCATCTTTCAAGTTATATACATATATACATCAGCGGCCGCCGGAGGTAGTTTGCTACTTGAACGCACAAGTATAAAAAGCTATTATATTATATTGAAACATTGTTTCACAAATCATACATGTCATTAGAACACAATATCCTTGAGCATTGCGTCTCTATTAAGCAGCGCCTGCAGGACTTCCTCAAAAATAGTGCTCGGCGGTACCGCTTACATCCGAATCTCGGGATGCAACGTCGGTGGCTTTCATCTCCGCCCGGTATGTCTTGACACGGGCAAGAGCCATCGCGCACCCTCTATGCACATCTTGACCGCTTCATTGCACTAATATGCGGCACCGCACAAGGAAGGCTGCTGCACTAAGCCAAAATAATTCTTGACTCCGGGCCTGTTCGGCCACAAATGAGTCACGACATTCTTCGTGGCAAGTCCGGACAACCTATTCAGCTCAGCCCATTCGGCCAAACGATCGGCCAATGGAAGCGGGCGCTTTGAACTATGGAGCTGCGACCAAAAAGCTCTTCCGAGCGTGATCCTTTTGGCCTCGGAAGTGTTCGGCGGCGTCTGCGGCACTTTTCGCCGCCAAGTCCATATCGCATCCTCCGCACCCACAACTGGCCCAGCGAGCATACTTAGGATCCGTGTATTTCCTCCGCGACGAAAAAGGCTTTCCGGCCCGCAATATCTTCGACTTTGGCGTAGCTCCTCTTTCATAGCTCTCATCGCAGAGCGAGCATCCTTAGCCATGGCGGCGGCCTTTTCAGGTCCTCTTGTTCCGCTTGACTTTCTTTTCAAGAAGCTTCGCAGCGGTCGGTAGCATTCTTCAACTTTACGGCCATCTCGGCCATTTCTTTCTTGCTTCGGCGATGAGCAGCCTGTTCGGCTCTCAGCTCTTGACCGCTTTTAAAGGCGACGAATCACTTTTTCGGGCTTGCTCCTTGGCTCGGCGAGTTCCGCCGAAGGCTCTCCATCGCAGCGGCACCGTCTCAAGCATACATGTTGTAAGGCACCGAGACATTAAGCTACCTTACGGGTGTCCGCCCGAGAAGCTTGCATACCTTGTGACTCGTCAAGTCGCTTATTGACAAGCAGCGATGTCGGCATCCGCCACGTCAAGTTGTCGCTTTAGTTCGGCAAATTCATCGGTCCGGCTTGCCACGGATAACCGCCACCTACATAGGAAGAGCGCATATTACACCTGGGATTATGATCCTTGGCGGCGCTGTCATTTTGACAATGCACCGAGTCTCGGGGCTACTATCTATCTGGCGCATTCTATATGCAAACTGTCGGAAAGGTACATCATTTTGCGTACCTCAAAACCCGTCAGTAAACTTATGACGACTTCATGCAATCCGCTTTCAGCGGATGAAACCCTTTCAATCACCGTACCCATTAACACACGGTGATCTTCCGAGATAGACGCTCGCCCGAGCAGATCTTTCAGCTCCTCCGACCGTACCCCAGTCGGTGCCGGACTCGTCCGATGGCCTCTTTCGAAGTTCGGACGCAAAGGGCTTTGAGGGACATATGGCGCGCCGGGCCGCGGATTTGGAGAAACCCTCGCGGCGACACCTCGGGTCGTCCCGCCTGCATATGTAACGGTACGGCGGGAGGAGGCGTTGGCTCCATCATCTCGGGTCAAGATCCCCTCAAGGCGAGCTCTGCTGAGAAGGGCTGAGATCCGAACTACAAAAGAAAATTTTCGGTTATCTTGAGAAATAAAACAGGGATGTCTCTCATTTTGAAAACGTCCCCCTTTTACTTCTGGCTCGCTTGAGGCTGATCTCCTTGGGAAATAGTGCGGCCGGGGCATCTCCGCCCTTGAGGACCCTCAGCGAGGACTTCTTCCCCCGTTTCGAGGCTTTGGTCTCCAGATCTTCAGAAGCGGTCCTCTTCTTCCCTTGGAGGGAGGGACTCTCGATCCCCCCTTTCTTGATAGCCTCCTTCACGGAGGTAGTAGTTCCCTTGTTCCCCCCTTCGCCTTCTTCAAAAGGCCTGACCTTTAACATCTTGGTTAAAACAGGATCCGGCGCGGACTCAGGGAGGGGGGCCGGACAGCTGATCAGTTTTGCTTTTGCTATCCACTCCTGTTTAAAGGATAGCTCTTTTAAGGGCAAGTTTATGATAAATATGCAGATAGCATGTGCGATGCAGGACTACTTACTTGAGTATCACAGGCGATTGCAGCTTAGTCCTGCGTCCTCGGTCAACGGACACTTCTCTTGTGATCCGAAGAACAGTTTATACATCTCCACGGGCGTCGCCCATAAAATGTTGGAGAGCTTCGTGGTCCCTCGGATTAAACTCCCACAGACGGAGGCGGCGTTTGCGAGGAAGGCGTATACACTAATTAGCATAACCTTGCGCCCACGACTGAATGTTCTCTCTTTCGGAGAGGTCTCGAATCTGACCTGCAGGAGAGCGTCCTTGGGCGGCCCCAGTCGAGCCCGGTTAACCCATGATGCCAGCCCGGCTGTGGAGGACACTGAGCGGAAGGCGGGCGGCTTTCACCATTTGGTGCCCACAGGAGCGGTGATATAAAACCACTCCGTTGCCACAAACCAAGCTCCTCTGAAAAAGAGCCCTCGGGCCACGGAGCATCGGCGACTTGCCTTATGACCGCCCCTCACTTTTCTGCTTGTTGCCCCTCGATCATCTTCGGCTCCACCTTGAAGGTCTTGAGCCACAATCCAAAGTGTGGGTGATATGGAGGACGGCTTCACATACGACAATGAATGACGAGATGTGGAGGATGGACTCCAGATTCAAGTCATGGAATTCCAGCCCATAGTAAAACATGAGCCCCCTCACGAAGGGGTCCATTGGGAAGCCTAACCCCCGAAGGAAGTGAGACACGAACACCAAGCTCTCACCAGGCTCGGGAGTAGGAATAACCTGCCCTTGGGCAGGCAGCTTTATCTTGAAATTTACGCGGTTAGATACGAGGCGTCTCTCACCTCTTAGCATGTCTTCTTAGTAGCGGAGGAAGGCATCCACCCGGCCTTGCAGGTCGGAGCGGACATCCTCGGAGGTCCGGGCGCTGAATCTGGAGCTTTGGGTGTTGGAACTTTCGAAGCGAGGCGGATTCGATTGAGATTGAAAGAAAGGAGGCGGTCCTTGGTCTCATTATAAAGAGGTTGAATACCAAGAGCCCTCCCGTGGCCGATTGGGACTCGCCCCGGTAGAGGAGGCGTGCCGATGGACCTGGTTGGGTTACTGCGTCCGTATTGATGAGGATCCCGGAATAAGGGGACCACGATCTACGCTTTGACAAGGCGTGCCAAGGAAACCGCCTCGCTAAACTCACCGAGGTGGTACGGTAAAAAGCGATTCGAGCGAAGACTTGGCCGTGGGCGTGATGGCCTTATTGCGGAATACGTCGTGATTGATTTTGTGTAAATATTATTCTCTCTCACGGTGTTATGTGGAAGTTATTTTGCGAGCCGGACACTGTCCTTGTGTTCAAAATCTTCTATGAAGTATTCGGAGGAGGAACCCGCCTTGCAATGCCGAAGAAGACAATATCGCGCCCGGACTAAATGCGTCATTGAAGCCTGGTTCGAGGGGCTCTTGAGGAGTCCTGGACTAGGGGGTGTCCGGATAGCGAACTATCACCGTTGGCGGACTCTGGACTATGAAGATACAAGATTGAAGACTTAGTCCGTGTCCGGATGGGACTTTCCTTGGCGTGGAAGGCAAGCTTGGCGTCTGGATATGTAGATCTCCTGCCATTGTAACCGACTACTGTGTAACCCTAACCCTATCCGGTGCCTATATAAACCGAAGGGTTTTTAGTCCGTGGGGCGAATAACAATCATACCATAGGCTAGCTTCTAGGGTTTGGCCTCTCTGATCTCGTGGTAGATCCACTCTTGTACTACCCATATCATCAATATTAATCAAGCAGGAGTAGGGTTTTACCTCCATCGAGAGGGCCCGAACGTGGGTAAAAACATCGTGTCCCTTGTCTCCTGTTACCATCCGCCTAGACGCACAGTTCGGGACCCCCTACCCGAGATCCGCCGGTTTTGACACCGACACCCGTTCATCTTGTTATTACAAGATACCCCGAAGTTTTCTCTATTGTTTCGAGAATACTTTGTGCCTACTGCCTTGCAGTTATTTGCTACATGAATACCCCTACAATAAATCCTCGCACTTGTCGAGTATCCGTTCATCCATAGTTGATTCCTTTATTTCACAAAAGTCTTCGAATTACGATTCGTTCTTCTAAAAATCCTTGACATCCTAATGCTCTTGACATTCTTGCTTACTAGCATTATGATTAATCCCTTAAGTCTGGTAATCTTATTGGCATCCTTTTGTCAATATCATTTTGAGTCCATTGATTCAATATGTTGCGAATGCTTGCAATCCTCAATCATATCCTAGAATTCATCCTTCCGGCTCAGACGTCGTTTTTAACATGAGCTGGATCTCGACCAATCAAATTGTCATCATTTGTACCCCTAAGCTTACTCAAGTTATCCATCCTTAATCGGAGGCGTTTGCACGATCCCTTGATTTGGAAATCATAAATTCCTTTGCATCTGAACTTTGAATTAGTCAGTTGTTTCTATAATCCAGTGCCTTTGCATTGTTTCTTCCTTTGGTTGTGTCGGTACTCACATTAACACTGTTATGGACCGTCAGATACTGTGTTGGATTTTTATCGGCGACGTCCCTTCATATTCAATAATCTTCTGAGCCGTCCTCGGATACATAATGCCTTGGGTAAATTGTATCTTCTACTTTCTCAACCATGTGCTACTTCCGAGCTTGTGTTAATTACTCCAGAAGATTACAGTATATGTTCCTAAGGTACCCCGATGGGTTGAATCTATGCCTTCATAATCTGTGAGGACCTGGAAACTGCTACGGGTCATACTCTCACGGTGTTATGCGGATAAAATCTCAACACTACGACTTTGTAAAAATGAGAAGTGAATGAAAGGGTATGCATTGGAGAAGTGGGAGTCGACCTTGAACTTGAGTTCATGCCCATGGACACGATGTAGATCGTATCATTAAGCTCCTCTTCAATTAAATATTCCCTTGGTATAATTTCATCTTATATCTGGGATCTGGCCTTTTGCAATCGTGGTGCCGGCCATGTTCACCTTTAAATACCATTTCTCGGACAAGTTGAAGTACTTGTCTTCTTCAGATCATTGCACCTGCCCAACCCTTACTTTGATCTACCGATGAGCATTAAACTCTGGTATCTCCGAATATCATGGAACGCATAACTTTTATGGGTTCTTCATCAACTATTATTTCTTACCGATTCCGGTTTTCACAGGTTACGGGTTGTCGTCAACCTAGAACACCGATATGTGGACCGAGTCCGCATTTCGATTCGATAACCCTAAGTAATTTTCATTGCTTACGAGTTTAATAATCCTTCATGTCATCCCAAGCCTGATCGGCTATATCATTATCATACTAAATTTTAAGCATGCTACGGTCCTTCTTCACGGAGCACAATTTTTGACGATGAGCTAAGCTTACGTTGATCTTCTTCATCATATCATTTCGCTTTGGACCGCAAACTTGATTTCGAGTTTGTGTCATATCCATGGTTCCAATAACTTTTTGCTTCATCATTCCTTTTAACTTGATGTCATCGCCGATCGATTACATCTTCATGAAATCTCTCGACAAATGTGTCGTGATCATCATCGACATTGAGCTCTTCCGGGATATCAATTGAATTCACGATGAGAAATACCATCCTTGCCCTCGATGATTTGTGTTGTCATTGACCACTTTATTGCCTTCCCTCCAACACAAACTTGTTCGTGTTACATGTTATACCTTGGGTCCCTTCTGTCCAGCATTTGTTCTTCTTTACCTTGGAGTATTACCATCTTTTATGTCAAGAATGTCGTGAGGATTAGTCCACCTCTTAAGAATTCTTGGTATAGTGATACTCCTCACCATCACCATTCTTTCTTGGTCCCCGTGTTGATTCCAACAAGTGAACGGTGTTGTTTGGATTCTTTCCTTATAGCAACCCTATTTCTTTAAAGTTAATGGTCGACATTTCATTCTTAGACCATTGGTTATCGAATCACCATTATAACATCGGTCATGCTACCTAAGCCCATATTTAGGTGCCTTTTCAACCAATGTTTAAATTGGGTATGTTTTCCTCGAGCATGTCTCTTTATATCATTGATCGACTAATGTTATCTCTTTGTTCACATAAGTGTAGAATCCATCTTTGAAAATCTCAATGAATTGTCGTTGAGCCAATCAGCCACCTCCTCACCTCTCCTTGAATTAATGATGAACTCTTGTTTGAAACTCACTCCCCTTTGTTCAAATTCCGAGAATTTTACAATGTCATCTCGTCAATTTGTGTCGCAACTTTTCTTCTCGAGCATCCTGAGTCTGAGGTATCCTGACACCAATTAGATCTGAATCTCGCTCAGATATGATGGTTGGAACATATTTCCAAGAGTTATAACACTTGTCTTTGTATGACTCGGTAAGGTGATGTCATGCCTAGCACACCTAGCCGGAGAACCTATTGTTATAGTTTCCTACTAGCACATATGCCCGTGCGTTGCAACGGGAGAGATATTTTTGCGAGAAGTGTCGGGAGAAATAATTGATGTGTCCATCAAAACGTTCTCCACAACAGTGGTGTTCTCGTGGGTCATGTTTGGTCCGCGAGATGTTTATAGTAGTGGGGTTGGCCCGAATGACGGCCCCTACCCAACTCGTTCCTTTTTCCCTTCAAGTCCACCTCCTTGTCGAGGTTGTGGTGACCTCCTGATTTTTTTAAAAACATATGAGTTTTTTTTTGGAAAAAGCATTAATTTCTGGAAAAGGCAAAAAAACTTGAAATAGGAAGATTTTTTTAAATTCACAAACATTTTTTGAAAACAAGACCATTTTAAGGCGGAGAAACAGACATTTTTCCAATTCGTGGAACACTTTTTTTAAAATGGAAACTTGTTTTGAACTTTCAAAACCATTTTGAAAAATGTGTTTTTATCACGAACATTATTTTGAATTTATGAACATTTCAAGAAAATAATATTTAGAATTACTATTATTTTTTAAATAAAATTTATTTTGTAAGTATCCAAAAAATTTGGATTTTCTTTTAAAATGCGAACATTTTTGAATTTAGAAAAAAATTGAGCGAAAATATAAATTTAAAGTTCCAAATAATTTTGAAAATGGGAACAAAATTTGAAATTCTAAGATTTAACGAAATTTATTACGAAACGAAATTTTGGAAAATTTAAAAAATTATGAGAAAGGAAAATATATCTTGGAAGGAAAATTGAAAATAGAAAAAATACAGAGAAAGCGAAATGGGCGGCCCAACATTGGGCGACAGGATGGGAAGCTTCGAACTATATATGACTACATGCAACAAATAAGGTTCCCCACAGCGTGTGCAGGATATAAATGTGGGGCTTTTACGGGCCTTAGCGGCGTATGACCCATGTCTGAGAATTCGGACAATTTGTTTTCTTTTCTAGCAGCTGGACCATAAAAGTTTAGTACCACCTCGGATATAAAAAAATATTTTCGACGGTGAACGGATGAAAAAATTGGCAAAACGCACCTTGCTTTATTAGTAGGTATAGATTTAGCAAGGTTAACTATTCTTCCATGAGGAAATCGTAAGACTTATTCTATATGTTGTTCCTGATGAATCCTTTCTGTATCCAAAGTCAGGACCTTTGCTTGAAGACCATGTAATGCTATCTGAAGCATGTCCTTTGGTACTCGATTTTCAATAAGAACATTTGAAGCACAATGCTAAATTTTCTTTATCAATTATTCAAACACCGTTGTTTGGGTAATGTCATGAACTTCCTCTTCCCTTACTAAATGGTTTTCTACTTTCTATCCTGGCATGGATATCATGCACTGCTTGTCCTTGGGAAGGATATACCCCTGAATTATGTGTTTAAACATATTTTTCTTTCCATTGTTCCGATTAAACCTGATAATTACTTTTCCTTTCCATTGGTTTGTTTAAACCTCCTTGTGATCTATACTATATAAGCAGTAATATTTCCCTGCTTATGTAAACACCTCGTTGTACCACTCACAAGAAGACCTGTTGCTATTGTTGATGACATTTGGTAACCACCGATGGGCGAGAACTTTGCCTATTGGTCCGCCTCATTTCAACGAAAGCAGGAAAATGGTTCTCTTCGTCCATAGCCCTTGGTACCTACATTGTTGCTGACATATAATTGACAGGCTTCACTCTGACATGCCTTACTATCACGACAGTGTAAGATGTCAACGCCCTTCCTACTTTTAACCACATGGTGGGCCCTTAACCCACAGTTCCACAGGATCGAAACCTGACTCTCTTGTACACCCTTTTTCCAAAGTAAATCCTCGCGCTTGGCTTCTTATGCAATTCACGAGCCACATTCCCAGTGAACTATTCTGGTATCAGACGCAATACTTATTCACGTTGCCCTGAAACCCTTTCACCTTCTGACTAGGCATTGAAGGATTGCCTGGCTACTTGAAACATCTTATGGCACCTCCTTACTTTGCTCTTGATACTTTCCTAAGTTTCAATTTGAGAGTTACTTTCCGCCACCTTCCTCGATGTTATTGACCAAATAGTCAACCTTGTAGAGGGCCGTTCTCCCGGAATACCCACCCTTTATTTTTTTCGTAAGTACGATGGAATTCCTGAAGGAAGAATGCCGACTTCATCACGATGACCTGAAGAAGAGAAATGAAGACATCAACATAATGTAACGACCTCTTCGATAAGAGCAACCAAGACCGAGCAGATATGTTAGAATTTCACAAACCAAAATTTCCCCTTGCAACACCTCTTAAATCTCGGGACGAGATTTCTTGTAGTGGAGGAGAATTGTGACACCCGGATAATTAAGCTACAGTAAACCTCTGTTAATGATGCCAGGTCACCATGGTTACTGTTGTTAGTCTCGCGTTAGTTCGAGACCGATTCAAATTCAAATTCAAAATCAAATCAAACAGTAAAAGTTTTCAAAACCTAAAACTAAAATGTTCTAAATGTGACAAATAAATTCATGAGTAATAATGTTGGAGAAACCAACATTTCTTGTAGTATTTAAATGCACCAAAACAACCAAAATAGAGGGCAAAATAATTAATTAAATGCCTTTTATAAAGTTATAATAATATAACTAATTTAGTAGTGTGCCAAAATAATTGTGGCAGTGGACTAATTAGTAATACTAATTTAGGTGCTCATTTGGTATTTTATAGAACTAACAGAATAGAAACTTCAAGTGAAAACAGTAAAGTAATAAAATAAATAAAAGAAAAGGTCTAAAAACAAAAACAGAAGGCAAACTCCCTCCCCCTGGGCCGTTTGGCCCAACTGGGCACCCAGCTGGTCGGCCCACCTGTTGGGCTATACCCCCCCCCTCACCCTGCTGCGTGACCTAACCCACTCCCCCACTTCTTCCCCCCACCACGATCCACCTCCCCCTCTTCTTCGATTGGATCGGGGTTGATTGATACGCCGCTTGGGACCACGTCGCGGGCTGCCACCCGTCGCCCTCCACCTCGACCTCCCATCCTCGTCCGCCTTGGACCGCTTCTACCTCGACTCCATCCCCGACCGGATCTAGATACCGACGCTTGTCAAGCCATTGCCCGTCGCCGCCTCGTCCGCCAGTCACTGCTATCGCCGCCGCCGTCGTAAATGCGCCTCCTCGAGCTTCTATGTCGTTTCCCTACACCGCAAGTGAGGCCCGCCTCTCCTCCTCTGTCCCCCTGCGCCGAGCTCAGCCCCAGCGCCTGCACTCCCTCGCACCGTGCGGCATGAGCGCCCACAGCGCCTAAGCCCCCACACAGCGCTACCAGATCCCTCGCTCATCCCGCATGCATAACCTCGCCCGCCCATGATCCCATTCTGCCTCCCTCACGCTTGGGGCTCTGCTCCTGCGCCGTGCGGGACGACCAAGGCTCGTAGCTCCGGCCCGCTGCTCTCACCCTAAGCGCCGCCCTTTCTGCGCGCGCACCGAGGTCAGCGGCACCCTCTTCCCCGACTCGCTGCGCCGCCCTGTCGTTGCCTGTCGCATACCACCCCCCTCCCGTGTCGCCATGACCACGGCCGCCATGCCCACGACCGCCTCCGTATCGCGCCTTTGCACACGCGCCGCGCCTAGCCATGCTCACAGCGGACTTCCCGGTCGGGCGCACGTGAGCCCCAACGCCCGTTAAGCAACCGCCCCGTTTGGCCCCCTGGGGCCTGTGACAAAGGGGCCCCACACCAGAACGATTTTAATAAATAATAATAAAATGTTAGAATAATTAAATTAATAATTAATTAATTAATTAATGAGTTACTTAAGTTAATTAATCATGTTTAACTAATCTAATAATAATAAATTAGCATAATCACTTAGTTAGTCTAATTACCCGGTTTAGTTAACTTTGAGTCTATGACCGATTAGGACCCACTGGTTAGGTTGACCAGTCAACCCCTGTTGACTGCTAACGTCAGCATGACATCATACTGATGTCATAAATCCAATTTCGAATTAAATTAAGTAAATAATTAAATTCTAGAAATTAATTAATTCTTTTGAAAATCGTATCTTTTAATTCGTAACTCGGATGGAAAAACTTTGTATATAAAAGTTGCTCAGAACGACGAGACGAATCCGGATACGCAGCCCGTTCGTCCGCCACACATCCCTAGCATAGCAAACACGCAACTTCCCCCCACCCCCGATTCATCTTTCCGAAAACGCGAAACACCGGGGATATTTTCCCGGATGTTTTCCCCCTTCACCGGTATCACCCCATACCGCGTCAGGGCACACCTAACACCGCTACTTGTCATGTCATGCACCGTTATGCATCTGTTTGCATTATATTCATTGTTTCTTCCCCCTCTTCTCTCCGATAGACTACGAGATTGACGCCGCTGCTTGGTGCCCGATCGACTACGTTTGTTGGCGACCCTCTTTCTTGCCGGAGCAACCGTGCAAGCCCCCTGATCACGGATATCGCCTATTCTTCTCTATCTGCATGCATTAGAGTAGTGTAGCATATTCTTGCTTTTACGTTAATCCTATCACGATGCATAGCCTTTGTCCTTGCTACTCTTGTTGTTACCTTTACCGCAATCCTACATGCTTAGTATAGGATGCTAGTGTTTCATCGGTGGCCCTACATTCTTGTGCGTCATGCCATGATATACTATCGGGCCATGATCACTAGGGAGGTGATCATGGGTATATACTATATACTTTATACATGATACATGTGGTGACTAAAGTCGAATTGGCTCGTGGAGCACCCATGAGTGATTCACGGATAGGGGGCTGAAAGGACCTTTGTCCCAACAGCCCTCTGTGTGGATCTTTGTGGCGGAGCGGCAGGCAGAGTTGAGACCGCCTAGGTGAGAGGTGGGCCTGGCCACAGTCGGTGTCCAAGTTACATCATTAACACGCTTACGAGATCTTGGTATTTGATGCGAGTGCGGCAATCGGCTTTGTGCGCTTAGGTTTAGAGCGGTGTCTTGACCTCTCTGTTGGCCTAGGTGGGGCTGCGGCGTGTTGATCTTCAGCGGCGGGCATGACCCAAAAAGTCTGTCCGCCAAATGGGATCGAGCGTGTTGGGTTATGTGGTGCACCCCTACGGTTGAAGTTTATCTATTCGAATAGCCGTGATCTTGATAGCAGGGCGACTTGGAGTTGTAACTTGACCTTATGACAACTAGAACCGGATGTAATAAAACACACCCTTCAAGTGCAGATACAACCCGATGATCACTCTCTAACAGGTATGCCGAGGAGGGATTGCGGGTAGGATTATGTTATACGATGCTACTTGAAGGACTTGATCTCTGTCTTCTAGATGCTACAAGACGAGACCTGCCCGAAGCGTAGTCTTCGACATGTGATTAGTTATCCCCACTTATTACGGCATTACGCAGTTCGGTCCACCGATATGCCCCTTTACACATATACCCATGCATATGTAGTGTAGCTCCTTGCTTGCAGTACTTTGGATGAAGTACTCACGGTTGCTTTCCTCCTTTTCCCCTTCCCTTCTACCTGGTTGTCGCAACCAGGATGTTGGAGCCTAGGATCCAGACGCCCACGATTGTTGGCGACTCCTACTACACCGGGAGGTGCCTACTACTACGCAGCCTCAACACGGCGCCAGAGTAGTTAGGAGGATCCTAAGCGGGGAGGTCTGCGCCTCTTCGGTCTGTATCCCGGTTTGTACTAGCCTTCTTAAGGAAAACTTGTTTAACTTATATACGTACTTAGATATTGTTGCTTCAATGACTTCGTCTATGATCGAGCACTTGTATTTGAGCCCTCGAGGCCCCTGGCTTGTATTATGATGCTTGTATGACTTATTTATGTTTTTAGAGTTGTGTTGTGATATCTTCCCGTGAGTCCCTGATCTTGATCGTACACGTTTGCGTGCATGATTAGTGTACGATTGAATCGGGGGCGTCACACTCATATACCGTAAGCGGAAGCGTTTTACAACGTGGTTGATGTAGTCGAACTTTCTTCGCGATCCAACCGATCTAATCGAGCATTATGACACCTCGCATTACGCACCACGTTCGTTCAGCTCGGTGACGTTCCTCTCCTTCTTGATCCAGCAAGACGTTGAGGTAGTAGATGAGTTTCGTCAGCACGATGGCGTGGTGACGGTGATGGTGAAGTGATCTCCACAGGGCTTCGCCTAAGCACTGCTAAAATATTTCCAGGGGTGTAAACGGTGGAGGGGGCACCGCACACGGCTAGGCAATTGTCTGGTGTGTGCTAGGGCGCCCCCAAAGATACCAGAGATACCTCTCCGATACTCGAAGTGACAAATCCTAATCTCGATCTATGCCAACTCAACAAACACCTACGGAGATACCTCAAGAGGATCTTTATGATCACCCAGTTACGTGGTGACGTTTGATAGCACACAAGGTATTCCTCCGGTATTCGAGAGTTGCAGAATCTCATAGTCGAAGGAATACGTATTTGACATGAAGAAAGCAATAGTAATAAAGTGAACGATCATTATGCTAAGCTAACGGATGGGTCTTGTCCATCACATCATTCTCCTAATGATGTGATCCCGTTATCAAATGACAACACATGTCTATGGTTAGGAAACCTTAACCAACTTTGATCAATGAGCTAGTCTAGTAGAGGCTTACTAGGGACACAATATTTGTTTATGTATTCACACATGTATTTAAGTTTTCGATCAATACAATTCTATCATGAATAAGGAAATATAGTATAAAATAACAACTTTATTATTGCCTGCAGGGCATATTTCCTTCAGTCTCCCACTTGCACTAGAGTCAATAATCTAGTTCACATCACCATGTGATTTAACACCCATAGTTCACATCGCCATGTGACCAACACCCAAAGAGTTTACTAGAGTCAATAATCTAGTTCACATCGCCATGTGATTAACACCCAAAAAGTATTAAGGAGTGATCATGTTTTCCTTGTGAGAGAAGTTTAATCATCAGGTTTCTCATATTCAAATATGTATGTATTTTTTGCAAATTTCTATGTCTACAAAGCTCTGTATGGAGCTACTCTAGCTAATTGCTCCCACTTTCCATATTTATCCAGATTGAGACTCAGAGTCATCTGAATCAATGTCAAAGCTTGCATCGACGTAACCCTTTACAACAAACTCTTTATTACCTCCATAATCGAGAAATATCTCCTTAGTCCTCTTAGGTAACTAAGGACAATTTTGACCGCTGTCCAGTGATCTATTCCTGGATCACTATTGTATCCCCCTTGCCAAACTCATGGCAAGGTACACAACAGGCTTGGTACATAGCATGACATACTTAATAGAACATATGGCTGAGGCATAGGGAATGACTTTCATTCCCTCTCTATCTTCTATCGTGGTCGGGTTTTGAGTCTTAATCAACTACACACCTTGCAACACAGGCAAGAACCCTTTCTTTGACTGATCCATTTTGAACTTCTTCAAAATCCTATCAAGGTATGTGCTTTGTGAAAGTCCTATTAAGCATCTCGATCTATCCCTATAGATCTTGATGCCAATATATAAGTAGCTTCACCGAGGTCTTTCATTGAAAACATCTTATTCAAGTATCCTTTTATGCTATTCAGAAATCTACATCATTTCCAATCAATAATATGTCATCCACATATAATATCGGAAATGCTTCAGAGCTCCCACTCACTTTCTTGTAAATACAGGCTTCACCATAAGTCTGTATAAAACCATATGCTTTGATCACCTCATCAAAGCATATATTGTAACTCTGATAAGCTTGCACCAGTCCATAGATGGATCTCTGGAGCTTGCACACTTTGTTAGCACCTTTAGGATCGACAAAAATTTCTGGTTGCATCATATACAACTCTTCTTTAATATCCATTAAGGAATGCAGTTTTTGACATCCATTTGCCAGATTTTATAATTATAAAATGCGGAAATTGCTAACATGATTCGGACGGACTTAACCATCGCTACAGGTGAGAAAATCTCATTGTAGTCAACCCCTTGAACTTGTCGAAAACACTTTTGTGACAAGTTGAGCTTTGTAGATAGTGATATTACCATCAGCACCCATCTTCCTCTTGAAAACCCATTTATTCTCAATGGCTTTCCGATCATTGGGCAAATTCTCCAAAGTCCACACTTTGTTCTCATACATGGATACTATCTCAGATTTCATGGCATCAAACCATTTATTGGAATGCGGGCTCATCATAGCTTCTTCAGGTCATTGGGAAAATTCACCAAAGTCCACACTTTGTTCTCATACATGGATACTATCTCAGATTTCATGGCATCAAACCATTTATTGGAATCTGGGCTCATCATAGCTTCTTCATAGTTCTTAATGATCATGATGCATATACTGCAATCTCCACAGTTCACATCAATAGGGGAGACTCTGCCCTTTTTTAGTCTGATGCCTGGCTAATTGGTGGCTCATCAAGACCTCTATGTTGGAGATTACCTAGGCTTTTCTTCTTTGTTATTAATGATAAACTCTCTGTGCATGAATTCCTCATCCCTCAGGATCTCTACTCAATGTTCTTCTTGCCTTTGTCACATGAGGCTGCTCTGGAATTGCAAGTTCTGGAAGCTTGGATCCTGGATTTACATAGGGACATCACTCTGCCAGATGTTTGGATATGGCCTGGAAAATCTGGTGACTACTCTGCCAAGAGCTTACACTCTTATGCATTCTCATTTGCCAACCATCTAGCCATGCAAGTGGTTGTGGGATAGCAAGTGCACCATGAAGATCAAAGTCTTTGGTTGGTTGTTATTCTTTGATAGACTCAACACCAAGGACTTGTTAATTCGTAGGCATTGGAGATCACCTTTGATGACAATCTCTGTGTTATCTGCAATGAATTAGTCTATGAGGATAGGTTGCACTTGTTTTTCAACAGCAACTTCAGTCGCAGAGTGTGGAATTATATTTCCATTGATTGGTCCAGGGGCTCTGAAATTCAGCAATGTATTCAAAGATGCAAGATCAAGGTTTAAGCATCCCTTCTTCTTTGAAGTTATGCTCACTGCAGCTTGGAATATATAAATCCTCAGGAATGGAAGGACTTTCAGAGGGGAGAATGCAACCTTTGCTGCTTGGCGATGTAATTTTGTACATGACCTTACTCTTCTAGCTCATAGAATGAGAGTAGAAATTAGAGTCAAGTTGTATGCTTGGATTAACTCTACGATTTAACTAGAGGTAGGTAGGTAGGCTCTGTTTTTCTTCCTTTTAGTCCTTGTAATTATATCTAGCTTGTACAGTTGCTACTTCTTTCTTTTTAAAATAAAGGGTTGTGGAGCTTTGCTCGACAGTAAATATTCAAAAAAAATAGCTTCTTCATAGTTCGTAGGTTCACCATGGTCTAATAACATGACTTCCAAGACAGGATTACTGTACCACTCTAGTGCGGAACGTGCTCTGTTCGACCTACGAAGTCCAGTAGTAACTTGATTCGAAGTTTCATGATCATCATCATTAGCTTCCTCTCTACTTGGTGTAGGCATCACGGGAACGGATTTCTCTTATGTGCTACTCTCCAATTCGAGAGAAGGTACAATTACCTCATCAAGTTCTACTTTCCTCCCACTCACTTCTTTCGAGAGAAAACTCCTTCTCTAGAGAAGACCCATTCTTAGCAACAAAGATCTTGCCTTCAGATCTGTGGTAGAAGGTGTACCCAATAGTTTCTTTAGGGTATCCTATGAAGACGCACTTCTCCGATTTAAGTTTGAGCTTATTAGGTTGAAGCCTTTTGACATAAGCATCGCATCCCCAAACTTTAAGAAACGATAGCTTAGGTTTCTTGCAAAACCATAGTTCATACGGTGTCGTCTCAATGGATTTAGACGGCGCCCTATTTAACGTGAATGCGGCTGTCTCTAATGCATAACCCCAAAATGATAGTGGTTAATTGGTAAGAGACATCATAGATCGCACCTTATCTAATAAAGTATGGTTATGACGTTCGGACACACCATTACGCTATGGTGTTCCTAGGGGCGTGAGTTGTGAAACTATTCCACATTGTTCAAATATTTGCCTCCACGATCAGATCGTAGAAACTTTATTTTCTTGTTACGATGATTCTCCACTTCACTCTGAAATTCTTTGAACTTTTCAAATGTTTTAGACTTGTGTTTCATCAAGTAGATATACCCATACCTACTCAGATCATCTGTGAAGGTCAAAAAATAACAATACCCACTGCTTGCTTCAACACTCATCGGACCGCATACATCGGTATGTATTATTTCCAATAAGTCATTAGCTCGCTCCATTGTTCCAGAGAACGGAGTTTTAGTCATCTTGCCATGAGGCATGGTTCGCAAGTATCCAATGATTCATAATCAAGTGATTCCAAAATCCCATCTCGCATGGAGTTTCTTCATGCGCTTTACAAAGAATATGACCTAAACGGCAGTGCCACAAGTATGTTGCACTATCATTATCAAATTTGCATCTTTTGGCATCAATATTATGAATATGTGTATCACTACGATTGAGATTCAATAAACCATTCACATTTGGTGTATGACCATAGAAGGTTTTATTCATGTAAATAGAATAACAATTATTCTTTGACTTAAATGAATAACGTATTGCAAAGAAACATGATCAAATCATATTCATGCTCAACACAAACACCAAATAACATTTATTTAGGTTCAACACTAATCGCGAGGGTAGAGGGAGTGTGCGATGGTGATCGTATCAACCTTGGAATCACTTCCAACACACATCGTCACCTCGCCCTTAACTAGTCTCTATTTATTGTGCAACTCATGTTTCGAGCTACAAATTTTAGGAACTGAACCAGTATCAAATACCCAAGGGTTACTATTAATACTAGTAAGGTACACATCAATAACATGTATATCAAATATACCTTTGTTCACTTTGCCATCCTTCTTATCCGCCAAGTATTTGGGGCAGTTCCGTTTCCAGTGACCATTTCCTTTGCAATAGAGGCACTCAGTTTTAGGCTTGGGGTCCAGCTTTGGGCTTCTTCATGGGAGCGGCAACTTGCTTGCCATTCTTATTGAAGTTCCCTCTCTTTCCCTTGCCCTTTCTCTTGAAACTAGTGGTCTTGTTAACCATCAACACTCGATGCTCTTTCTTGATTTCTACCATTGCTGATTTCAGCATCGCGAAGAGCTCGAGAATCATTTTCGACATCCCTCGCACATTATAGTTCATCACGAAGTTCTAGTAGCTTGGTGATAGTGACTAGAGAACTTTGTCAATCACTATCTTATCTCGAATATTAACCCCACTTGATTCAAACGATTGTAGTACCTAGACATTCTGATCACATGCTGACTGGTTGAGCTATTCTCCTCCATCATGTACGCAAAGTACTTGTTAGAGGTCTCATACCTCTCGACACGGACATGAGTCTGAAATACCAATTTCAGCTCTTGGAACATCTCATATGCTCCATGGCGTTCAAAACGTTTTTGAAGTCCCGGTTCTAAGCCGTAAAACATGGCGCACTAAACTATTAAGTAGTCATCATATCGAGCACCAAAGCGTTCATAACGCGTCTCCATCTGCTCCTGCAATAAGTCTGTCACCTAGCGGTGCATCAAGGACATAATTCTTACAGGCAAAGAATGAGGATAATCCTCAAATCACGGACCCAATCCGCATCATTGCTACTATCATCTTTCAACTTATTTTTCTCTAGGAACATATCAAAATTAGGGGAGCTATATTGCGAGCAATTGATCTACAAGATAGATATGCAAAAACTATTAAGACTAAGTTCATGATAAATATAAGTTAATTAATCAAATTACTAATGAACTCCCACTTAAATTAACATCCCTTAAGTTACTTAAGTGATACATGATCCAATTCAACTAACCCATGTTCGATCATCACGTGAGATGGGGTAGTCATCAATGGTGAACATCTCTATGTTGATCATATCTACTATAGGACTCATGTTCGACCTTTCGGTCTCCGGTTTTCCGAGGCCATGTCTGTACATGCTAGGCTCGTCAAGTTTAACCCAAGTATTCTACATGTGTAAAAATGTCTTACACCCGTTGTATGTGAATGTAGAGTTTATCACACTCGATCATCATGTGGTGTCTCGAAACGACGAACTGTAGCAACGATGTATACTCAAGGAGAACACTTTTGTCTTAAAATTTAGTGAAGGAATCATCTTATAATGCTACCGCCGTTCTAAGCAAAATAAGATGCATAAAAGATAAACATCACATGCAACCAAAATATGTGACATGATATGGCCATCACCATCTTATGCTTTTGATCTCCATCTCCAAGAAACGTCATGATCTCCATCGTCACCGGCTTGACACCTTGATCTCCATCGTAGTGTCGTGGTTGTCTCGCCAACTATTGCTTCTACAACTATCGCCAATGCATAGTGATAAAGTAAAGCAATTACATGGCGTTTGTATTTCATACAATAAAGAGACAACCATAAGGCTCCTGCTGGTTGCCTGATATCTTACCAAACATGATCATGTCATACAATAACGTACTTCCTCTGTTCCTAAATATAAGTCTTTTTAGAGATTTCGACAAGAGACTACATACGGAGCAAAATGAGTGAATCTACACTCTAAAATATGTCTACATACATCCGTATGTTGTTGTCCATTTGAAATGTCTAAAATGACTTATATTTAGGAACGGAGGGAGTATATCACATCATGTCTTGACCATATCACATCACAACATACCCTGCAAAAACAAGTTAGACGTCCTCTACTTTGTTGTTGCAAGTTTTACGCGTCTGCTACGGGTTTTTGGCAAGAACCGTTCTTACCTACGGCAAAAACCACAACAGTGTTTCATCAAGTTTGCTATTTTAACCATCTTCAAGGACCGGCCGTAGTCAAATTCGATTCAACTAAAGTAGGAGAAACAGACACCCGCCAGCATCCTTTATGCAAAACTAGTTGCATGTCTGTCGATGGAACCAGTCTCGTGTGCGTGGACATGTAAGGTTGGTCCGGGCCGCTTCATCTCACAATATCGCCGAATCAAGATGAGATATTGGTGGTAAGCAGTATGACTATCACCGCCCACAACTCTTTGTGTTCTACTCGTGCATATCATCTATGCATAAACCTGGCTCTGATATCACTATTGGGAAACGTTGCATGGAAAACAAAAAAATTCTACGCACACGCAAGCTCTATCTAGGAGATGCATAGCAACAAGAGGGCAGAGTGTGTCTACGTACCCTTGTAGACCGTAAGCGAAAATGTTTCACTACACGGTTGATGTAATCGAACTTTCTTCGGGATCCAACCGATCTAGTACCGAACGTACGACACCTCCGCGTTCTGCACACGTTCAGCTCGGTGACATTCCTCGCCTTCTTGATCCAATAAGACGTCGAGGTAGTAGATGAGTTCTGTCAGCACGATGGCGTGGTGATGGTGATGGTAAAGTGATCTCCGCAGGGCTTCGCCTAAGCACTACGAAAATATAACCGGGGGTGTAAACGGTGGAGGGGGCGCCGCACACGGCTAGGCAATTGTCTGGTGTGTTCTAGGGCTCCCCAAGTAGGCTGCCAGGAGGCGCCCCAAGTAGGCTGAATCCTACTTGGGGTCCTCCCCAAGTGGCGCCCTCCCTACCATATTTAACAGAGGGGGGAGGAAAGAGGGGGAGAGGGAAGGAAGGGGGAATCCTATTCCACTCTTTCCTTTCACTTCCCCTCTTTCCTACTCCTCCTAGGCCGGCCCATACGGGGGGCGCACCAGCCCCTTGTGGGTGGTGCATTTCCCCTCTTGGCCCATAAGGCCCATATCTTTTGCCAGGGGTGCCCGGAACTCCTTCCGGTGACCCGATAAGTACCTTGCACTTCAAACACTTCCATTAAGGTACGAATACTATCGTCCTATATATGAATCTTTACCCCTCAATCATTTCGAGACTCCTCGTCATGTCCGTGATCTCATCCGGAACTCCAAACAACATTCGGTCACCAAAACATATAACTCATATAACACTATATCGTCAACGAACGTTAAGCATGCGGACCCTACGGGTTCGAGAACTATGTAGACATGAACGAGACACCTCTCCAGTCAATAACCAATAGCGACACCTGGATGCCCATATTGGCTCCTACATATTCTACGAAGATCTTTATCGGTCAAACCGTTATGACAACGTACGTAATTACCGTTGTCCATCGATACGTTATTTGCCCAAGATTCGATTGTCGGTATCTTCATACCTAGTTCAATCTTGTTACTGGCAAGTCTCTTTAGTCGTTCCATAATACATCACCTCCTGATAAACTCCTTAGTCATTTGCTTGCAAGCTTATGATGTGTATTGCTGGAGGGGGCTTCGATCACGGAGGGTGAGGGAGTCCCGGATTAGGGGGTGTCCGGATAGCCGAACTATCACCGTTGGCCGGACTCCTGGACTATGAAGATACAAGATTTAATACTTCGTCCCGTGTTCGGATGGGACTTTCCTTGGCGTGGAAGGCAAGCTTGGCAATACGGATATGTAGATCTCCTACCATTGTAACCAACTCTGTGTAACCCTAACCCTATCCTGTGTCTATATAAACCGGAGGGTTTTAGTCCATAGGACGAACAACAATCATACCATAGGCTAGCTTCTAGGGTTTAGCCTCTCTGATCTCGTGGTAGATCTACTCTTGTACTACCCATATCATCAATATTAATCAAGCAGGAGTAGGGTTTTACCTCCATCGAGAGGGCCCGAACACAGGTAAAAACATCGTATCCCTTGTCTCCGTTACCATCCGCCTAGACGCACAGTTCGGGACCCCCTACCCGAGATCCGCCGGTTTTGACACCGACATTGGTGCTTTCATTGAGAGTTCCTCTGTGCCGTCGCTGTCAGGAAGGATGCCTCATCCCGTCTTTAAAGACGACATTATCGCCAAAGGAGCCTTGGCCGCCGGCCAGACTCTTCGGCTAGGTGGTTTCCTTATGATCACCAGTTCGGCCGCCGCGCCGACGATGACTTCTCGGGTCATCGAAACCAATCTTCGTGTTAACCCGGAACTTGCCGAGCAGCTAGATCCGATCGAGCTCTCCTCCGTGAACGAGCTCTTGGATCGCATCGCCGTCCTGGGAATCGCCACTAACTACGATCAGATCGGGCCTAAAACCGATCTGAGAGAGATTAACTCTCCCCAGGCTACCCACCATGTTGCTGTGGTAGAGGAACAATACGGCGACTCTTCTATCTTAAGGACTAGCTACGTCCGGATTCCCGACCCCTCCATGCCGGATTCCCGCGGAGGGACGGATGTTGATCAAATCCTGAACTTAAAGTCAGGCGGCGGGTTGGATTCATTGGATAACATCCAAAACCTAAACTTCCAAGTTCGGAAACTTCGGCCCTCGAAGTCTTAGATTGACGGGGTTGGGATCTAGTTCCACCCGCCCACCCAAACATTAGCGATCTATCCCGAATTCGGCAAGAGCCCGCTAAAACAGTACATCATTACTGGGCCAGATTCCTCCTGGTTAAGGACAGGATAAAGGACTGCCGAGAGGAGGACGCAATCTCACTCTTCTGCAATAATTGCACGGATGAAGGAATCCTAAACGCCATAAGTCGTCGTGAAATTACACGCTTTGCTGACTTGGTGACCATAGTACAAAAGTACTGTGCGATGGAGAGTGCTTGGAAAACCGAAAGTAAATTTTGGGATAATCGGCCCCGAATACAGCCCTAGTCCAAAATAAAGGTGCATCATCACCAACCACCGGGTTAAATACCAAAAACAAAAAACCCTAAAGGGCATGGAACCGTCTTTGGAGGGATGGCTCAATGGACCCTGCAAAATTCATAGCACAGAGGACGCCACTTCAACTCATAGCCTTCGAGCATGTTGGATACTACGGCAGGTGGCCAAAAGTGGCGAAGAGCTTCTAGCTTCACAATCCCAGCCCAACAATACCAGTACGGTATTAACAGTCTTCGAGACTTTCGCATCAAATAACATGCGGAAGCGAACACTCGCATAACCTTGTCAAGTCTACCAAGTAGCAACAATAAATCCATGGAGTGACACGGCTATTACCTTTAATGCGGTGATTTAACCCAAATTCGAACAGCCCGAGCACCAGCCGCATTGGTCCTCGGTCCAATAGTGGACGGCTTCGCCTATACTAAGGTACTCATGGATGGCGGCAGCGGATTAAACCTCATCTATGAGGAAACCCTCGAAAAATGGAAATAGATCGAGCCGCATTGAGCGAAGCAAAGCACTACCTTCAGAGGAATAATCCCTAGCCGGAAGCATGCTGCACAGAAAACCCCACATTGGGCGTAGTGTTCGCCCACCGACAATTACAGGTCCGAGGAGGTCACATTTCAAGTGGCCCCGTTCAGCAGCGGATATCACGCTCTCTTAGGGCGAGAGGCATTCACAATTTTTCAAGCTATACCCCATTATGGGTACATGAAGCTTAAAATCCCGGACCTAACTGAATCATCACTCGCTTAGTGATCCGAACATAGCATTCCGCTACCAAAAACAAGACAGCCGCACTAGCCCTCGAGGCACTATCCGAAGCCCTAGCGGCCGAGGAACTCATCGCGATGCGCTCCACGGTGAGCGAGGACGATGTGATACTTGATAAAAGATCCAAGTCCACGTCTTTTAAACCAGCGAATGAAATAGTCAAATTCCAAGTCCACCCAACGGACCCTGCAAAGACGGCTTCCATCGGGGCACAATTAAACCCTGATGCAGACGCCCGTGACTACGAGAATTTCTACGAGAAAACTGACATTTTTGCCCGGCACCCTTCGACATGCCAGAATCCCACGTCGGCTGGCCGAGCACAGCCCTAAATATCCTAAAAGGATTTAAGCTACCAAGCGAGCTCTTTGGCGTTTCCAACCCAAGAGATGTGCAAGGGAGAGGAGCTAGCCAAACTTACGGAAGCCGGATTCATCGGAGATATAAAACATCCGGACTGGCTAGCAAATCTGGTGATGGTACCAAAGAAGGACAAATCTGGCGCCTATGTGTTGATTTCAAAGACCTTAATAAGGCTTGCCCAAAGGATCCCTTCCCTCCCTCGCATTGATCAAATTATCGACGCGCCCACAGCAGGACACGATTCATTGTGCTTCCTCGACACATACTCCGGCTACCACCAAATTAAGATGGCGGAGCCAGACCAAGCCGCAACGGCATTCATCACTCCATACGGCCCAAGCTCTTGGGCTTCATTGTGTCCGGTAGAGGAATTGAAGCAAACCCAGCCAAGATCCGAGATCTGTCACAATTGGATATTCCAAAAGACCTCAAACAAATACAAAAATTGACTGGATGCGTAGCGGCTCTAAGCCGCTTTATGTCCGCTTGGGAGAAAAGGCGTTACCTTTACCGCCTCCTCCGCAAGACCAACACTTCGAGTGGGCCGGATGTCGCCATGGCGGACTCGAAGAAATAAAAGCCATATTGGCAACAAATCCGGTCCTGGCCGCGCCCAACATGGGTGAACCAATGCTATTATATATCGCGCAACACATCAAGTTGTTAGCGCGGTGCTCGTCGTTGAGCGAGAAGCAGACGGACACAGGTTCCCTCTTCAAAAACCATTTTACTACGTGTCCACTGTCCTAACTCCATGCAAGTCCCGGTACCCACATTATCAAAAGATAGCATACGCGGTGTTCATGGCATCCCGGAAGCTGCGACACTACTTTCAAGAGTGTTCGATCACAGTAGCCTCCGAAGTACCTCTTAACGACATTATAAACAACCGCGACGCGACGGGCCGGATTGCCAAATGGGCCATCGAGCTCCTCCCATTCGACATAACCTATAAGCCACGACGAGCTATTAAGTCACAAGTGTTGGCGATTTCGTGGCGAATGGACCAAGCCGAACTCCCTAAAGAGTGCGGCGCATATTCCAATTGGATCATGCACTTGACGGCTCCAAAATGTTGGCGGCACTGGGGTTGGCGTCGTTCCGACGCGTCCCCAACCGGGGACACGATCAATACGTCCTTCGGATAATGTACACGGACTCCAACAACGCGGCGAATATGAGGCCCATACGCACGGCCTCCGGATGGCGATCTCCATGGGCATTAAACGCCTAGAGGTGCGCGAGGATTCAAACCTCGCGATATCTCAAATAAACGGAGACTTTGATGCCAAAGATCCGAAAATGGCAGCGTGCCGCAACGCCGTCCTCAAAATGTCAGACGGTTGAAGGGCTCAATTTCATCATATAGCCCGGGATAACAACCAGGCGGCGGATGTATTAGCACGCATCGGCGCAAAAGCGCGATGCCGTCCCGCCTAACATCTTCTCGAACGGCTGTTCAAGCCATCCGTATTATGGGAAGGGGAATCCGAATTAACAATCCGGACCCAACCGCATCGCCACGAACACTCGACACAATCGGAGGCTCGCCAGCGAGATAACACCCTCCGCCCACGAAATAATGGCGGTTATTGCCCGTGGGCGGAGCCATTCCTAGCCTACCTAACTAGGCGAGAACTTCCGAAAGACCAAAATGAGGCTCGCTGCATAGTACGGCGATCCAAAGCCTATAAAGTCCATGAGGGAGAGCTCTATAAGAAAAGCACAACAGAGTCCTTCAAAGGTGTATCTCCGAAGAGGAAGAAACCTCACGCTGAAATTCATGCCGGACTGGGTGGGCACCACGCGCAGCCCGGGCCCTTGTAGGCAAGGCCTTCCAGTATAGGATTTTATTGGCCGACGGCCCGGGCAGATGCAGGATTTAGTCCAAAGATGCGTCGGTTGCCAGCCTTTTTGCTAACCAAAGCCACATGCCACCCACCGCCCTCAAAACTATACCCATCACCTGGCCGTTCACGATCTGGGGCCTGACATGGTTGGACCCCTTAAGGGAGGAACCCACAAGCAAAAATACCTACTGGTCATGGTGGATAAATTCACCAAATGGATAGAGGCCAAGCTCGTTAAAACGGCCCGAATCCTACCGGTGATAGACTTCATATCGTGGGTAGTGCACCGTTACGGCGTCCCCACATTATCATCAACGATAAGAGCACCAACTTCACAGCCAATGAGGTCAAACTATGGTGCAAAACATGGGCATCAAGCTCGATTACGCCTCGCCTATCACCCTCAAACTAACGGTCCAGTCGAGCGGGCAAACGGTCTAATCATGAGCGGCATTAAACCGGACTAGTGCGGTCCCTTAAGGAATCTAACACGCCTTTGGGTAGAGGAGCTCGACTCCGTACTCACGGGGCTGCAGACCACGCCGAATCGTGACTACCGGATTCACACCATTTTCATGGTGTACGGCGCAGAAGGCAGTCTTGCCCTGCGACATAATTCATGACTCACCTCGGCGTGCGCATGTATGAAGAAAGAGAAGCGAACTTGATCGGCAGGACAGTCTGGACGCCTTTGGAGGAGGAGCGCGATGTGGCAAAAGCTTCGTTCGCATTTTATCAACAAAGAGGCTCGAAGATATCAAAGCAGAGAAGTACGGGCCAAAGCTTACAACGTTGGCTTAACTAGTTCTACGCCACCGGACAAGAAAAAGGACAAACTCAAGCCCAAATGGAAGGTCCTTCATCATTGACCAGGTCCTGACCGGGCGGGCATACCGTCTCATGAAACGCATCGGATAACCGACTCGAGCCAAACCCATGGAACGCAGCCCGTCTACGAAGATTCTACGCTTAGCGCCCGGACTGGGTTCGTCTCCTTCCTCCGTCCAAAATTTATACTTTAGCTGTCTTTTATTTCTCACCTTCCTCTTCCTTCTTCTTGAAGCCTTTAGAGGTTTCGCTTGCGCTTTGTTCAAGATACTTGACGCGCCACCCGCGCTCATTATACCTGGGAGCTTCTTTAACAGAAGCTTATTTATACGGGATTTATGCCCAACACATGTGTCAAACTTCCGCATGTACCTTTTACTCACCATTATATGCATCGATATGACTTAAGTTTTGGCCAAGTTGGGTTGCTGGCTCGTGCTTACCCCTATGTTCCCGATTGTTCGGCTAGGTGGTAAAGGGAGCACCTCTCGCAATTGTTACCCGGGTCACTTGGGATGTGTACCTCAAACTGGGTGAAGCCGAAATCTAGCGTTCTTAAGGGAATATCCGGTCGGTGAACTGAAAGATGATTTTTAAACTATTTATCCATCTGCCCCCAGATGATTTTCTGCTTTCTTAGCAGTTTGGACATGCACTTTAGGGCATGCCTCCCGAGAAAGGAACCCTTAACGGAACTATTCTCCTGGAAGATGTTTCTTACTATCCATGTAATATAACATAACTAGTTGGGCACTTATGCGTCTGACAGCAATAATGACCCCTACGCCTTGTCTCCATGCATGCCCGGTTCTTACATAACCGCGAGGGTACTCGGACACACTCGGACTATTGGGTCCCGAGGTCAAAAGCAAAAGGTCCGTTATGACAAACGATCTACAATCCGGCTAGAAGACATTTTTCATGTCATATTAAATTACATAGTCAACTCGACTGATTGTATTCCTCCTCAATGCCATCTAATAGACTGTCTAATTTACAATCTTGCTGGGAATACTTGGCGGCCAATTCTACTTGGCCGTACACTAACTTTCTGAGGATCTCCTTCCCATCAGGCCCCACAGGTCCGACCTCGGCCATGTGGTTTGGGTCACCTCGTGGTACCGCGTCTTTACCATGGCCCGAGCCTCCTGGCGCCTTGAAGGCAGGCCGATATCTTCCATAGTCGGAAGCGCCGCGTGCTCCTTGAAGCCGCTCTGCCCGGCTCCCCAATGCCTTCGGGCAGGAGATAGATAGCCACAAGGCACGGCGACGCCTTTCATCACCTGCCGAACTCGTTCGTGCAGCTGACGCAGTTCAGGAAGAAGATCACCCGAAGAACTGGGCATCTCCTCCTCAGGACGACCTGTGAGCAAACCTACATACATGTTTATTTTAATGCCTTCCTCGCCAAACTCTTTCAAAGTTCGTTTAAGCACTTACTGAAAATGCCGCGACGAAGCCGTCGATTCTCCTTTACAGAGTGAGACAACTGGGCATGAACATCTTTTAGTTCCTCACCCAGTTGGGTGTTGGCATCTTGGAGGCTATTTTTCTACTGCCGCACCCTCATAAGCACGCTCTCGCCGGCCTTCAGCTGGCGCAGGAGCTGTTGCTTGTCCCGGATCCATCCGGCGCTATGTGCCTTTATTAATGTCGGTTATGCACACCGCACTTCTTGAAACTACTTCTACTTTGAAGGGCATATATTACAGAGGGAGTCTTCATGGCTTCCCGGTCATGCGCTTAGTGCGGCCTCAAGTTGGGCCTTGCACTCTTCAAGCTCACAGGACAAACGGGTATTCTTTTCGGTAAGAACCTGCATTCCATATGATCCTTAAATCAGTTATCCTAACTATTTCAAGTCTCGGGGACTCTTGGCATATATAAGCATCAAAATTCCTTACCCGTATGTCTTTCACATACTTTGCTCGTGGCTCGCTAGGCCATCTTGAGCGGCTTGCAGGTGCGCTTCTCCCGAATTAAAGGCGTCCAACGCCTCTTGGGAGAAACATGCGTCACGTAGAATAGTCCGTCGGCGCGCCTTATGATTCATGGCGCTCTCCACCTCGACTTGGTGGCGGACGATGCTGTCGGCATCCTCCGTTGGAGGAGCATCAAGCGACGCCTCGTGTTTGTACCCCTTCCGGACTCGGCTTTTGAGCTGGTGGCGGAGGTCCGATTAACTTCTCCGGACTCAGTCCGGCGGCGCTCTTTTTCCTGAAGAAACCACGAGCGTCAGTGTGCCTCCTAGGAACCTCTCCTTAAAACACGATGACACATCAGACCGTGGTGATGACGTCTCGAGGCGTACCGCACTTCTTTTCCGCTTTCTGGGCGAAGCTTCCCTTGTTGGACGGGCCGCAGTGCTCGGGCTTCCTGCTCAAGGCACCCTTCGAAACACCATCAAATATGCGGTGATTAGAAGTAAAGCACGGGTGGGTCATGGTATCCGGACTTCGGTCACGGAAACCTGGGAGGCCGGAAAAAGTCTGGGGTAGTCGGCCGTAATGGCAACCAAACCATTGACGATGCTAAGTTGATGGAACACCCCGTCAATCAGCTCCACCTTTATATCCGAGTCCTCTTCGGAGGCCGGATAGAGGGACCGTTCTGGATCCTCGGGTTGTGGAGGCGGGCTGTGTATCTTCTCCACGGCCCGGCGCAGTTCCTGCGTAGAAACCATGAAATGAGATATTTAACCACGGGAACATGGATCGGACAGGCCACAAAGATATTCGCTTACCCAACTTCCAGGATTATTGAAGAAAACCCGCTCGATGGACCGACGCAGAGAAAATCCTCCTCTTCCCCTTTGTACATGGCGGACAAGGTCTTCACGGTTCGGTGATCGATCCGACCCTTTGCGGGCCTGGCGGGTGGCATCATCCTCCCCGTTGAAATCCCACATGGGGTGGCCCCTATATTGGAGCGGCTGCACTCCCCTCATAATGCAGATTGCCATGACTCCAATCATGGTCAATCCGACATCAGCCAACAATCTTATTCGGCTCATCAAGTAAAGGACGTCCCGGTCATTTTCCCTCTGGGGTCCATGGGCGCCCGGCTTAGGCGCTTCTTGGAGGAGCGTTGCTAAACTCTGGAAGGCCGATCGAATAGGATCCGGCAGCGGGGCGTCCTCGAGTAAAACCATTCCGAGGCCAGTCCTCGGGCGCCTTCTTTGGGGTTAGGATAAGTATCCGGTCCGGCGATGCGCCATAATTCGGCTCCGCCCACTTGATATATTGACCCCTCGTGAGAGTGAGGCACAAGGCAGAACAATCTCTTCCACAGAGCGAAATGGGCCTCAACGCCCAGAAACAGCTCGCAAAGGGCCACGAAGCCTGCTATATGCAAGATGGAGGCAGGCGTAAGGTTGTGCGGTGGAGGCCGTAGAACTCGAAGCCCGGAGAAAGCGGATGGATTGGAAATCCGAGTCCTCTCATTAAGTAAGAGGCAAGCATACCCGCTCTCCCTTAGAGGGATCGGGGATGCTCTCCGCCTGCTTCCCGCCCTTATAAGTGGCGAGTCCGGAAAGCACCGGAACCAAGAAGGCCGGGGGAAGGAATCCCTTGGTTTGGAGCACCACCACATTTGTCTTGAGGGATCGAGCATCTTCCCCAATCTCCGGCTGAGAGCTGGGGCGAGAGGAGGAGCAGCGTCATTGTCCATGGTGGAGTGGATTTTTTTAGTCAAAGGCGCTCTCATGAAGGCTCGCGAAGGGAGGATGGTGCGATCCGGATCGGATCTCCGTCTCTTTTATAGACGGCTCATTTGCCTGACAAAGGGGGTAAATGTAAAGATACCACGACTTTTCGCATTCATTCAACACGTGGAAGATGGTCATTATTGGGTGTAGAAGCCAAGGAGCGCATCATTTATCAGAAGCCGGACACTATTCAACAAGTATATGGAATTTGGAGAAGAACCCGCCTCGCAATGCCGAAGACAATCTACGTGCGGACTCATCGTCATTGAAGCCTGGTCTGAGACTCCGAGGAGTCCCGGATTAGGGGTGTCAGGATAGCCGAACAATCACCGTTGGCCGAACTCCTGGACTATGAAGATACAAGATTGAAGACTTCGTCCCGTGTCCGGATGGGACTTTCCTTGGCATGGAAGGCAAGCTTGGCAATACGGATATGTAGATCTCCTACCATTGTAACCGACTGCAGGTAACCCTAACCCTATCCGGTGTCTATATAAACCGGAGGGTTTTAGTCCGTGGGGCGACCAACAATCATACCATAGGCTAGCTTCTAGGGTATAGCCTCTCTCGATCTCGTGGTAGATCTACTCTTGTACTACCCATATCATCAATATTAATCAAGCGAGTAGGGTATTACCTCCATCGAGAGGGCCCGAACCTGGGTAAAAACATCGTGTCCCTTGTCTCCTGTTACCATCCGCCTAGACGCACAGTTCGGGACCCCCGACCCGAGATCCGCCGGTTTTGACACCGACAGAGGGCCTCTACATCAACCTTTTGCCGCTCTTTCCAATGAAGCGTGAGTAGTTTACCACAGACCTACGGGATCATAGCTAGTAGCTAGATGGCTTCTTCTCTCTCTTTGATCTTCAATACAATGTTCTCCTCGATGTTCTTGGAGTTCTATGCGATGTAATATTCTTTTGCGGTGTGTTTGTCGAGATCCGATGAATTGTGGATTTATGATCATATTATCTATGAATATTATTTGAGTTTTCTCTGAACTATTTTATGCATGATTAAATATCTTTGTATTTCTCTTCGAATTATCGGTTTGGTTTGGCCAACTAGATTGGTTTTTGTTGCAATGGGAGAGGTGCTTAGTTTTGGGTTCAATCTTGCGGTGTCCTCACCCAGTGACATAGTAGGGGTAGCGAGGCACGTATTGTGTTGTTGCCATCAAGGTGAAAAGATGGAGTTTTCATCATATTGCTTGAGTTTATCCCTCTACATCATGTCATCTTACTTAAGGTGTTACTCTGTTCTTATGAACTTAATACTCTAGATGCATGCTGGATAGCGGTCTATGTTCGAGTAATAGTAGTAGATGCACGAATCGTTTCGCTCAACTTAACACGGACATGACGCCTATATTCTGTTGGGGAACGTAGCATGCAATTTCAAAAAAAAATCCTATGCTCACGCAAGATCTATATAGGAGATGCATAGCAACGAGAGGGGGAGAGTGTGTCCACGTACCCTCATAGACCGAAAGCGGAAGCATTTGACAACGCGGTTGATGTAGTCGAACTTCTTCTCATTCCGACCGATGAACCAACGAACGTACATCACCTCTGAGTTCTGCACATGTTCAGCTCGATGACGTGCCTCGAACTCTTGATCCAAAGCAAAGTGTTGAGGGAGAGTTCCATCGGCTGGCGGTGTGGTGACGGTGATGGTGAAGTGATCCGCGCAGGGCTTCGCCTAAGCACTGCGTGAATATGACTGGAGGCATAAACTGTGGAGGAAGGCACTGCACCCGGCTAACAGATGTTGTTGTGTGCTCTAGGCTCCCCCCTCATATATATATAGGTGGGAGGGAGAGGGAGCAGCCAAGGGGCGCCCCAAGTAGGAGGAATCCTACTTCGGGGCCTTGTCCAATTCGCCCCCCTACCATATTCACCGGAGGGGGAAGGAAAGAGGAGGGATGAGGGAAGGAAGGGGGAGGCCGAATCCCTTCCCTTCCTTCTCTCTTCGCCTTGTTCCCTTTCCCTCTAGTGCGGCCCATATGTGGGCTTAGCAGCCCCTGCTATCTGCTGTGTTTCCCCTCTTGGCCCATTAGGCCCATATCTTTCTTAGGGGGGTGCGGAACCCCTTTTGGTGACCCGATATGTACCCACTACTCTCCAGAACACTAATGGTGTCCGAATACTATCGTCCTATATATCAATCTTTGCCTCTCGGCCATTTTGAGACTCTTCGTCATGTCCGTGATCTCATCCGTGACTCCGAACAACATTCGGTCACCAAATCACATAACTCATGTAATACAAAATCGTCATCGAACGTTAAGCCTGCAGACCCTATGGGTTCGAGAACTATGTAGACATGACCGAGACACCTCTCCGATCAATAAACAATAGCGGAACCTGGATGCTCATATTGGTTCCTACATATTCTACGAAGATCTTTGTCAGTCGAACCATAATGACAACATATGTTATTCCCTTTGTCATCGGTATGTTACTTCCCCGAGATTCGATCGTCGGTATCTACATACCTAGTTCAATCTCGTTACCGGGAAGTATCTTTACTCGTTAAAATGTCTGACATCATCCTGTAACTAACTCATTAGTCACTATGCTTGCAAGGCTTCTAATGATGTGCATTACTGAGATGGCCCAGAGATACCTCTCCGATACTCGGAGTGACAAATCCTAATCTCGATCTATGCCAACCCAACAAACACCTTGGGAGATTCTTGTAGAGCATCTTTATAATCACCCAGTTACGTTGTAATTTTTGATAGCACACAAGGTATTCCTCCAGTATCCGGGAGTTGCATAATCTCATAGTCGAAGGAATATGTATTTGACATGAAGAAAGCAATAGCAGTAAAACTTGAACGATCAATATGCTAAGCTAGTGGGTGGGTCTTGTCCATCACATCATTCTCCTAATGATGTGATCCCGTTCATAAAATGACAACACATGTCTATGGTTAGGAAACTTAACCATCGTTAATTAACAAGCTAGTCAAGTAGAGGCTTACTAGGGACACAGTGTTTGTCTATGTATCCACACATGTATCAAGTTTCTGGTTAATAAAATTCTAGCATGAATAATAAACATTTGTCATGATAGAAGGAAAAATAAAATAACAACTTTATTATGGCCTCTAGGGAATATTTACTTCAGTCTCCCACTTGCACTAGAGTCAATAATCTAGTTCAGACCGCCATGTGATTTAACACCAATACTTCACATCTTTATGTGATTAACACCCATAGTTCACATCGCCATGTGACCACAACACAAAGGGTTTACTAGAGTCAATAATCTAGTTCACATCGCTATGTGATTAACACCCAAAGAGTACTAAGGTGTGATCATGTTTTGCTTATGAGAGAAGTTTAGTCAACGGGTGTGCCACATTCAGATTCGTATGTATTTTGCAAATTTCTATGTCTAGAATGCTCTGCATGGATCTACTCTAGCTAATTGCTCCCACTTACAATATGTATCCATATTGAGACTCAGAGTCATCCGGATCAGTGTGAAAGCTTGCATCGACGTAACCCTTTATGACGAACTCTTTGTCACCTCCATAGCCGAGAAACATTTCCTTAGTCCTCTAAGGATAATTTTGACCGTTATCTAGTGATCTACTCCTGGATCACTATTTGTACCTCCCTGCCAAACTTATGGCAAGGTACACAATAGGTATGGTACACACCATGGCATACTTTATAGAACCTATGACCGAGGCATAGGGAATGACTTTCATTCTCTCTATATATTACGTCAGGTCGTGGGTTACAGTCTTACTCAACTTCACACCTTGTAACACAGGCAAGAACCCTTTCTTTGACTGATCCATTTTGAACTTCTTCAAAATCTTGTCAAGGTATGTGCTTTTGAAAGTCCTATGAAGCGTCTCGATCTATCCCTATAGATCCTGATGCCCAATATATAAGTAGCTTCACCGAGGTCTTTCATTGAAAAACTCTTATTCAAGTATCCTTTTATGCTATCCAGAAATTCTACATCATTTCCAATCAACAATATGTCATCCACATATAATATTAGAAATGCTACAGAGCTCCCACTCACTCTCTTGTAAATACATGCTTCATCATAAGTCTGTATAAAACTATATGCTTTGACCACCTTATCAAAGTGTATATTCCAACTCGGAGATGATTGCACCAGTCCATAGATGGATCGCTGGAGTTTGCACACTTTGTTAGCACCTTTAGGATCGACAAAACCTTTTGGTTGCATCATATACAACTCTTCTTTAATATCCATTAAGGAATGTAGTTTTGACATCCATTTGCGATTTCATAAATGTGGCAATTGCTAACATGATTCGGACAGACTTAAGCATCGCTACGGGTGAGAAAGTCTCATCGTAGTCAACTCTTGAACTTGTCGAAAACCTTTCACAACAAGTCAAGCTTTGTAGACAGTAACATTACCATCAGCGTCATTCTTCTTCTTGAAGATCCATTCATTCTCTATGGCTTGCGGATCATCTAACCAAGTCAACCAAAGTCCATACTTTGTTCTCATACATGGATCCCATCTCAGATTTCATGGCCTCAAGCCATTTTACGGAATCTAGGCTCATCATCGCTTCCTCGTAGTTCGTAGGTTCGTCATGGTCTAGTAACATGACTTCCAGAACAGGATTACCATACCACTCTGGTGCAGAATGTGCTCACATTAGGCCCACGAGGTTCAAGAGTAACTTGATCTGAAGTTTCATGATCATCATCATTAGCTTCCTATCTAGTTGGTGTAGGCATCATAGGGACGGATTTCTCTGATGTGCTATTTTCCAAATTGAGAGAAGGTACAATTACCTCATCAAGTTCTACTTTCCTCCCACTCACTTCTTTCGAGAGAAACTCCTTCTCTAGAAAGTTGATACGCCTCTAACGTATCTATAATTTATGAAGTATTCATGTTGTTTTATTATCATTCTTGGATGTTTTACAATCATTTTATAGCAACTTTATATCATTTTCGGGACTAACCTATTGACCCAAAGGCAGTGCGATTCTTTGTCTTTTTGCTTGTTTTTACATCGCAGGAAATCAATATCAAACGGAGTCCAAACACCGCGATACTTTTTTGGATTTTTAATGGACCGGAAGACATGAAGTGGGCCAGAGCAGCACCCGGGGGTGCCCCGAGGGAGGTACAACCCACCAGGTGAGTTGTGCCCACCTTGGTGGCCTCCAGCACCTCCTCTTTGCCCTGTAAATCACCAAATATTCCAAAAACCCTCGGGGTTAACCTAGATCAGAAGTTCCACCACTGCAGACCTCTATAGCCACCGAAAAACAATCTAGACCCCGTTCCAGCACTCCGTCGGAGGGGGAAATCATCACTGGTGGCCATCTTAATCATCCTCCCGGCCACCATGATGAGGAGGGAGTAGTCCACCCTCGAAATTTGAGGGTTTGTACTAGTAGCTATGTGTTTAATCTCTCTCTCTCTCTCTCTCTCTCTCTCTCTCTTGTGTTCTTGAGATGTCACGATCTTGATGTAGAGCGGGCTTTGTTAATATAGTCGGATCATATGGTGTTTTCCCCTCTCTATCTTGTTGTGATGAATTAAGTATTCCCATTGAGATTTCGTTTTATCGGATTGAATACTTTTTATGGATTTGAGAGCACTTGATATATGTCTTGCATATGAATACTAAATGGTGACAATGGGTATCGTATTGATCCACTTGATATATGTTTTGGCAATCAACTAAGCGGATTCCCCGAGGTGACATTGGGGTAATCTACGCATAGGGGTTGATGCACGTTCTTGTCTTTGTTTCTCGGTAGAAATCACAGGGCACTCTTTGAGGTTCTTTGTGTTGGATTGAGTATTATGAACCTGAAATTATTTGGTGTTATTTTAGTACGAACTGTCAGATTTCGGGTTCCGGCAGACCCTTAAGGTTCGAACTCTGGGGTGCACGCGGAGATCTCTCCCCTACCGATCTACGTCCGATCTCCTCGTGTGATCTAAGCTGGAAATGATGAACAACACAAGGGACATGAGATTTATCTTGGTTAAGACCACCGTTGTGGTGTAATACCCTACTCCAAAGGTGTGGTGTGGTGGATTGCCTCAAGGGTGACGATGAATGACAGGGAAAGAATAGCCTCGCGAGAGGTGTTCTTGAGCTGGTGCGATGAACTGCTTGGGTGAGTTCAATTGCCTCTCTCTCTCCCTCTTTCTCTGCTAGGGCTCTGCCAGATCTGGTCAGATCAGGTCTCCCTACTTTGTGGTGGCTAGCTCTATTTATAGAGGCCCTAGGCCTCTCCCCAAATAATGAGCGGGAAGGGCGCCAACAATTGGCCATTTTGAAGGGGAACATCTAGTACAAGTTATCCTGACCAAAGGTGGTCTTCGGCTGCCAAAAGCATTGGTGATGACGCCGTCTTGGGCTCCACGGTGACCTCCGTCCTGCCGCTCTGCTGGTCTTGGTCTCGTTGCACTGGAATGGTAACCTTTGCCCGATGCCTTGGCCTGTGCTTGCCCCCTTTGCACCAAAGGGGAAACAAGGACCTTCTGCCTTGAGGCCGGGCGCCACTTTGGTCTCGATCGTCATGGCTTGCGTCACGGGCTCCTCGCGAGGTACCCCGCCTTGATCTCTCCGCCTCATGCGAAGTCTGCACTGATGAGGCTGCTTACGAGGAAGCTTCGTCGTCCACCCCGCGAGGCTTGGCCCCTCGCGTGGGTCTTGAGCTTGAGCTGATGAAGCTGGGCCGCACTGGGCCCCCACTCGAGCCACGCCGCAGACCGCAGGCAGGCAAGTCTGGGGACCCCCGTTCCCAGAACGCCGACAGTAGCCCCCGGGCCCAAGGCGCGCCCGGGCTTGGCCTAGCAGGGAAGCGAAGGGGCAAGCCTTGGCGCCATGAGCTAACAGCCTGCGGCCTCGGGCTCCGCATGGCGATTGATTGGACGTGGCCGTCTGCGCTTCCCACGACGCCTCGGCAACTGTCCATCTGACAAAAGAGGTGCCCGGGCCAGACTTAGTTGCTTTGTTCTTGTTCGTCTCGCCCCAGATCCCCTTTCTTGCTCTCCTCCTTCTTGCTCCCGAAATCCTCCAGATCTGCCTCAATCCTTCTCATCTGGCACGCCATGGCGCCGCAAGTCCCCGATCGAGGCACGGTACTCACCGGCTCTGGATTCCCTGAACCTGTCGGAGAAGAAACTCGCCCTCACGCACCTGATGATGGTGGCGCAGGGCAACACGGGGGCGACTGTGCTCAAGGCCGGCTCCGACCAGCCTAAGGGCAAGGGGAGCACCTTGTATCCGTTCTTTGTGAGTGCCATCGTCTCCGGTCTGGTGCCTCCTTTCTCTGAGTTCTTCTTTCGTTGTTCTCCGCCAATACAACTTGGTGTGCTCTGCATCTCCACCCCAACTCTGTTTTTCTCCTGGCGATTTTTGCTTACTATTGTGAGGCTCACGTTGGGGTAAAGCCCTCAGTGGCCTTGCTGCGCCACTATTTCTCCCTCCGGGTTTCTCGTGGCCGTATCTCCGCATGCGCGAGCTGCATCGCGTACTCCAACTCCAATGCTATCTCGAAGCCTGGGAAGAGAATCGAAGGCTTCCGGAGCAAGTGGGTCATGGTGGATGTCGGGCACATCCACGCCCATCTGGTGTTGCCTACGGGGCAGCCCAAGGCTATTGACGTGTGGTCCCGCGCGGAGCTCGTCGACCCCCATGCAAAGGCGGTGCTGAAGAGGATGAAGGCGGACCTGAGGCCAAGCAACTTAGGGGCGGCGAAGTTGACCGGGGCCACGCTCCTGAGGGAGTTCTTGGAGCACCGGGTGGCTCCACTCCAGGAGCACTCGCTCCCATTGTGGAGGCTTGGGGAAGCGGACGCCGCCTTGCGCCTAAGCCCTGAGGCCCTGACCGACGAGAATCTGGTTGCGGCCCTCCATTCCTTGGTCGGGGGAGACGTGGCAAGCCCGGTGGGCGCCCCCGTCCCCCTGTTCCTTAGCGATGACTAGGAGCAGGTGGTGAACACCATGCCCACCTTCAACGGTGAGGGGCTGGTGCCCGCGGAAGCTCCCGAGGATCTGGCGGCGCTGGCGATGGTGGACGTGTCCTCCGGCAGCTCCAGCGGGAGTAAGGGGGAAGAAGAGGCGGAGGAGGAAGAGTCTGACTCTGAGGCGACTAGCGAGGAGTCGGGGGAGTCCTTCCCTCGGCGCAGGTCCCGGGCCCTCTGCTCAATGCCGGACGACGACGAGGCCGGCGCCAGGCGAGGAGGGGAGGACTCTCCCTCGGTCATAAGGAAGGGCAGGTCGGGGCTGGTTCCCCCAGGGTCTGCTCTGGTCCCTGGGCGGTCTAAGGCCAGCTCCAGCCCTCCTAACGTGCCCTCTGCTTCCGGGCCTCCCGAGGCCGACCCCAGCTGCAGGCTTTCGGGCTTCAAGTTTGGCCAGAAGTTGCTTGAGTCCGCGAACGACAACCAGTAAGTGCTCGATTCGTGCTTTGCTTGGTTTCTGCCGCCGAGACTGATTGGAGAAGTTGGAGCGGTCGCTGAAGGCGGAGAGGACCAAGCTAGACGCCAAGGCAAAGGTCCTGGCGGAGGATCGGGTGGCCTTCGCGAAGATGGAGCAGAAGGCTTGCGCCGCGCTGAAGACGCTTTATGAGAGCGGCTTGGAGGAGTCGTTGGCTGGTGCGGAGGACGGCCCCGCCAAGCTGCTTCCCTTCCTGGTCCGTGCACTTGAAGATGTCGTGGACGGCTTTGGCCCCACGGCCGAGGCCGAGGCGCGTGACCTGTCTTCTGCGGCGCTGACGCATGTCCTCAGCCACGTCTACCTGTGCGACCCCAACGTCGACTTCGACAGCTTGCTGGAACCCATGAACGCCGACCTTGCCGCCACCGGCCGCCGAGGTCGTGAAAGGCCGAGCGAGGCTTTGCCGGGAGGTTCCGCGCCTTCAGCATCTTGCCCGGGCGCGGTGCCGCCAGCTCCGCGGCCCCAGGAGGCGGAGTCGCCCAGCGTGACTCCACCATAGGCGGCGACGCCACTGGAGAGTGATCCCTTCGCGGCTTCCGTCCTGTTTTTATTCCTCCAACATGCACCATGCCTCGCGGAGGCGTTTAAACTTGTGTTTGGCGTCGTGAAACAATCTATGGTTTGTAATATTTGCTTTGAATTTCTGGAATTTGCATTTTCCTCTCCCTACTTGCTTGCGCTCTCGTCGGCGAGGCCGGCCCGCGATACCTCAGCCGCCGTTAGCCCCTACCGGAAGCGGGGACGGGACTAAGGAGTGAGGGGCTACGTGGCGATTAGGCTCCTGAGCGGCGATGCTCAGGAGTCCCCTGACGCGTGAGCAACAAGTAGGGAAGGGGGAGCAAGGAGGATTGGTGGATTCTGCGTCGGCAGGGCCCGGCCCCGCGCATACCTCAACCGCCGTTAGCCCCGACCAGAAAACAGGACGGGACTAAGGAGTGAGGAGCTACGTGGCAAGTTAGGCTCCTGAGTCGCGATGCTCAGGATCCCCCCTTGACGTTCAAACGGGTTTTCATACCTTGGCTCCGCTCAAGGAGGGGCGCGTGATGACCAGGTCCGAGGGACCTGGCTGGATGGCGTGCGCTCGGGCAAGGCCTGCGCATAGCCCCCGTGTCCAGCCCCCTCGCGCGGCGCTCCCGAGGGGAGGCGTTGCGACGGTGCCGGACACTGATCTCTGGGCTCCCTGAGGTTGGTCGGCCTTGGGCCACCCTCAGTTGTTTATCACCAGCGCGGAGCATAGCGCTTCCGTATGTGTACGGGCATAGCCGCTCCTCGGCAGTGTCGTCAGCCAACGCGGAGCATGGTGCTTCCACTGGTACGTGGGAGGGGCCTCCCCTCCGGGAGGAGCCCCCGAGGCGTGTACAGCCCCATACTGACGCATGACCGGCACGGTAGGGCTAGGAGAGGTGTGTCTGGGCACTTTCGTGAGCCGGTAGCAGACTCCACGAGGCCCTACCGAGGCAGGTTGCGCCTAGCTCGGGCCTTTATCAATGGTGTGTTCTGCGGGGTGGTTAGAATGCAAATGCTCTCGTCCTCGAGGTCCCGGCCCTCGAGCGAGCTCAGCCGCCGCTGGTATGACAGGTCGCGATGCCGTGGGTCAAGGCCAGGGGGTGAGGGCTGGAGAGCCAGTAGGAGCCCATGAGTCGTGATGCTCAGGTACCCCCCTTTTAACGTGCAAGCGCTTTGCATGAGAGCGGAGAAGTCCGTGATAAGCAGCAAGTGATAATCATGGGAACCAGATTAAGCGCGAAAGAGCAAATTCATTTTAAGTATATGCGGGAAAACGCCGCTGGGCCAGGCCCGAGCAGCTTGGGGATGATGCAGCCCGAGGGGCGCCCCCAACAAGGTAGGTAAAGAGCATAAACAAAACAGATACATGCCGCGGGGACGGACCCACGCGGCCTGGGAATGATGCGGCCCTGTGGGCGCTCCCAGCTAAAAATGGAACTTTGAAATATGTCACCTGGTGCCGTTGAAGATGAAGTGGTGCCGAAGAAGCGGGCGACGCGTGGTGAAGACGTCGACCCTCACGAGCCCCCAGGCCCAGGAGCCTCAGAGGCTCCAGGCCCTGAGTGGAGTCCTCGAGGGCCATCTCCATCTCCGCCATGACCGCACAATGCCTCGACGCCCACGAGCCTCGAACACTCCTGGGCGCCGATGGCTGGCGACATCGGCGTTGGCCGAGGCCCGAACGGCATGCGAACGTAGTTGTGGGGTGGACCCTCGCAATGCCCCGCGCGCGAAGGCCGGAGGCGCTCCTGAGACGTGGCTTGGTTGAGCCCTGGCACATTGATGCAGACGCGCAGCCCACCATCCTCGCCTGGATATGGGGCTCTGGCCAGCGGCGGTGCAGCGCGCATGACTCTTGACTCCTGTAGCTCTGGGTGTTACTTGCGATGAACTCCTGAGGGTTTGGTCTTCCTTGCCTTGTATCTTCACGAGGGAAAGCGTGCTGGAAGCACCCCTCAAGTGGTGCCAGCGCCTCCCTCGCGACCTTGGCAAAGTCGGTGGCTCTCCAAGAAGGAGCCCCAGACCTGCTCGAGGAGGGCGCCGGGCGCGGCTTCCTATGCGAGAGGGTGGCGCTCCACGATCGGGCGAAATCTGACGTTAACACCTCCGGGCGCGCCTCCTTATGGCTTGGGCGAGGCAAAGCCTTCTTCTTCTTAAGGGTCGCCTCGGGAGTCTTCGCTCACTGTGACTGGTCTTCGATTCTTGCGGCTTGGAGCAGCGCTCAAGTGAACACACTATGTATCTTTCTTCACAGTGCGGTGATGACTCCACCGCTTCCCGGCATCTTGAGGACATTGTAAGCATGGTGAGTCAACGCCATGAACTTGGCTAGGGCTGGAGTACCCGAGGATGGCATTGTACTGGCAGCGAATGTGGGCGACATCGAAGTCGATGAGCTTCGGTGCGGTAGTTGTTGTGCTGCCCGAAGGTGGCTGGAAAGGCGAACATGCCCTATCGAACAAAGTGGAACCATCAGTGACTCCTGAGAAAGGCTTGGTCGGCTGAAGCTGATCGTACGGCACTTGGAGATTGTCGAATGTCTCGACGGACATGACGTTAAGTCGTGCTCCGCCGTCAATGAGGGTCCTGGTGACCTGCACATTGCTGATGACTGGGAGGAAAGCATCGGGAGGACTCCGGCCGTTGCCGCGCACTTGAGCTGATCCGCTGAGCTGAACGTGATAGCGCATGCAGACCACCTAAGAGGGCGTGTGGCCTCAAGCTTGGGGAGGACTGCGTTCACCTCGCGAGCAAACTGCTTGAAGATGCGCTGTGATGCTGGGGCTTGGGCGCCACCCAAGATGCAAGCGATTGCGCGTGGCTCCTGGAAGCCCCCAGCCCCTCGTCTTGATGTTGGTCTTCGTTCCTCCTTGGCGGTGGCGGCAGAGGAGGAAGGCCTGCGTTGCCGTGTGGGCGATCCTCACGAGGCTGATCCCTCCAGCCTCCCTCGCGAGGCTGGTCCTGCCAGCGATCCTCGCGAGGTCGGTCACGCCACCCTTGGCGAGGGCCACGGTCTTCCCATCGTCCTCCACCTCTTCCTCCTCCTCGGCCATAGCCCTGCCGTTCGCGCTTTCGGGCGTCGGCCAGTCGCCCATCTCGCACGCCCCGAGCTCTTGACATTACGTTGGTGTTGTGGGTGTGGAGGTCGTGGTACCTGTGATGTCGGCTACCCTTGGATGACTCAGGCTGATCCTGCCTCGGTTGGTGTCTGGTTCCGCTGCAAGCACGGCATCCCCCTTGTGCTTCACGTCCTTGGCCTTGAGCTTTTTCTCTTCTGGGTCGGCTGCCGGGAGCTCGAGGAGGGAGAGGCGCCCTTCCTCAGCCCCGGCGCACTTGGTCACCAAGTTGAACAGCTCCAGGCATGTGCACGGATCTTCATGGATTGCTAGCTCCTCCTTCATCTTGATGTCACGCACGCCATCGGAGAAGGCCGAGATGATGGCTTCTTCAGTCACCCTGGGGATCTTGAGGCGAGCGTTGTTGAAGCGCTGGATGTATTCTGCAGGTTTCCCTTGTTGTTGCTTGATGCAACGCAGGTCGCCACACGGGCCGGGGCGATCATGAAAGTGCCACAGAAGTTGGCGATGAAGCGGGTGCGCATCTCGTCCCAGGAGGAGATTGTGCCAGGAGCCAGGTTCAGGAGCATGGTGCGGGCGCCGTCCTTGAGCAACATGGGAAACCAGTTCGCCATGACATTTTCGTCTCCGTTGGCGGCTTCGATGCCCAGCTCGTAGAGCTGTAGGAATTCCGCGGGGTCCGCTGTGCCATCGTAGCAGGGGGGGTAGATCAGGCTTGAACTTGCCTGGCCATGTGACGCTGCGTAGCTCGGGAGTGAAGGCGCGGCAGCTCATCAGGCCACCGCCCCTTCTTTAGTCTTTGGGCCTGCTCCTGGTGATTATCGCGCGCCGTCGCTTGGAGCAGCGTGGGGTCTTGGCGTGGAGGCGCAGGGACGCGATCTTGGCGCGCCGGCGCTGGGAGCGCGCGAGCACCTTCTTGGGGACGAGGGATCTCCTGGCAGTTCCTTTCTTGCTGCGCTGGCGCCGGGCGCGGAGGGTCTCGCCCTGGGGCTGCGCGCCTTGGAGCCAGGGCGCCTTCTGTGGGAGGAGGTGGCGAGGCGCCTCGATCCTCGCCCCTGCGGAATGGAGGGCGAGGCAGCGAGAGGGATGGCAAGAGGGAGCCGCGGGCGCCGAAGGCTCGGTGATGTGGGCGAGCCATCCTCGTAGAGGTCGTCGACGGGCGGTAGTGCAGAGCTCTCTTGCCGGGAAGCGGTGCAGCGTCTTGGCGTCTGCGGGGGGGCGCGACGGGCGTGAGACGACGAACCAGCCGGAGTCGATGGCGGGGTGGCGGTGCGGCCATCACGCCGCATCGAAGGATGCTTTGAGGCGAACTGCTTTCGTTCCCGCCGGGCAGTGGCGGCGTTGGCGGCTGACGACGGGAACGACGGGGTGTCCGCCGACGGGCGCCCGTCTGGCGGCGACAGGTGGCGAAGCAGCTCGGCGCTTCAGCGCCAAGCCAGCGGCGTCAGCCATGGACACGACGGAAGATCACACGCGAACAACGGAAGAAAGATTCCGGCGCACCTACAGGTGCGCCAAATGCTCGGATTTCGGGTTCCGGCGGACCCTTAAGGTTCGAACACAGGGGTGCGCGAAGATCTCTCCCTCTTGATCTATGTCCGATCTCCTCGTGTGATCTAAGTCGGAAACGACGAACAACACAAGGGACACGTAGATTTATACTAGTTCGGGCCACCGTTGTGGTGTAATACCCTACTCCGATGTGTGGTGTGGTTGATTGCCTCGGGGGCTGATGATGAGCGATGACAGGGGAAGAACAGCCTCGCGAGAGGTGTTCTTGAGCTGGTGCGATGAACTGCTTGGGTGAGTTCAATCGCCTCTCTCTCTCTCTGCTAGGGCTCTGCCAGATCTGATCAGATCAGGTCTCCCTACTATGTGGTGGCTAGCTATATTTATAGAGGCCCTGGGCCTCTCCCCAAATAATGAGCGGGAAGGGCGCCAACAATTAGCCATTTTGAAGGGGAACATCTAGTACAAGTTATCCTGACCAAAGGTGGTCTTCGGCTGCCAAAAGCACTGGTGATGACGCCGTCTTGGGCTCCACGGTGACCTCCGTCCTGCCGCTCTGCTGGTCTTGGTCTCGTTGCACCGGAATGGTAACCTTTGCCCGATGCCTTGGCATGTGCTTGCCCCCTTTACACCGAAAGGGAAACAAGGACCTTCAAGTTGGCCGGGCCCTTTGGTCTCAATCTTCATGGCTTGCGTCACGGGCTCCTCACGAGGTACCCCTGCCTTGATCTCTCCGCCTCCTCGCGAGCCTGCCTGATGAGGCTGCTTCTGAGGAAGCTTCCTGTCGTCCGCCCCGCGAGGGTCTTGAGCTTGAGCTGATGAAGCTGGGCCGCACTGGGCCCCCACTCGAGCCACGCCGCAGGCCGCAAGTAGGCAAGTCTGGGGACCCCCGTTCCCAGAACGCCGACACGAACTCTTGGATAGATCGATCGAAAAGAATAGCTTTGAGGTGGTTTCGTACCCTACAAATAATTTCTTCTTATGTTCTCTGCTAGATAGGGACTTTTGAGTGATTCTTCATCGCACTTTGAGGGGTGGTTATATGATCCAATTATATTAGCATTGTTGGGAGATTGCACTAGCGAAAGTACGGACCCTAGGCCTCATTTTCAAGCATTGCAATACCGTTTATGCTCCGTTTTATCAATTGCTACCTTGCTATTTTTATTTATTTAGATTATAAAAATATACTTCTACCATCAATATTACAGTTTTATCACCATCTCTTCGCTGAACTAGTGCACCTATACAATTTGCCATTGTATTGGGTGTGTTGGGGACACAAGAGATTTCTTGTATTTAGTTGCAGGGGTTGTTTGAGAGAGACCATCTTCATCCTACACCTCCCACGGATTGATAAACCTTAGGTCATCCACTTTAGGTAAAATTGCTACTGTCCTACAAAACTCTGCGCTTGGAGGCCCAACACGAGTCTACAAGAATAAAGTTGCGTAGTAGACATCAAGCTCTTTTCTGGCACCGTTGCCGGCGAGGTGAGTGCTTGAAGGTATAACTTTAGGTCTTGCAATCGAATCTTTTAGTTTCTTGTTTTATCACTAGTTTGGTTTATAAAAGAAAAGTACAAAAAATGGAATTGGGGTTGCATCATATTATTCATCTTTATAATGTATTTCATGAAAATGATGGAAAGGAAAATTGTGCTCAATTGATAGAAGAAGAATTCAATAGAATGTTTGGTATAAATGATGAGCATGATTGCAATGTTGTTAGTAGGAATTCTTTTAATATCCATGATGCTAATGATATGCAAACCTACAAGCTTGGGGATGCTATATTTGTGAAGATGATATTTTTAGTCCCCCAAGATTTGATGTGCAAATTTGTTATAATTATTGCATGCCTCCTACTTATGATGACTATAATTATAAAAGTGGATTTGGAGAGGTCATGACTTTATTTAGTGATGAATCCACTATTTTGGAAGAGGTTTCAATTGACTATGACAACCAAGTTGCTATCTATGATGATTATGGTGATGACATGCATGTTATAAAGAATAATGATAACCATGAAACTTGTCATCATGATTTTAATTTTCAATCCCATGATAGTTATTTTGTTGAATTTACTCCCACTACTACACGTGAGAATAAATTTGCTTATGTGGAGAGTAATAAAATATCTATGTTTATGGATCATGAAAAGAATGCTTTATGTGATAGCTATATTGCTGAATTTCTTCATGATGGTACTAAAAATTATTATAAGGGAGAAACATATGTTTGTAGGAATTGCAATAATATCAAGTTTCCTATTTATGTGTTGAAAATCTTGAAGTTATGTTTGTTTTGCCTTCCTATGTTAATCGATTCTTGCTCCCAGAAGTTATTTGCTCACAAAATCCCTATGCATAGGAAGGGGGTTAGGCTTAAATTATTTGGTCTTATTTTAGTACGAACTCTTGGATAGATCGATCGGAAAGAATAGCTTCGAGGTGGTTTCGTACCCTACAAATAATTTCTTCTTATGTTCTCCGCTAGATAGGAATTTTTGAGTGATTCTTCATCGCACTTTGTGGGGTGGTCATACGATCCAATTATATAGCATTGTTGAGTGATTGCACTAGCGAAAACACGGACCCTAGGCCTCATTTTCAAGCACTGCAATACCGTTTTTTGCTCCATTTGATCAATTCCTACCTTGCTGTTTTTATTTATTCAGATTATAAAAATATATTTCTACCATACATATTACACTTTTATCGCCATCTCTTCGCCGGACTAGTGCACCTATACAATTTGCCATTGTATTGGGTGTGTTAGAAACAAGAGATTTCTTGTATTTGGTCACAGGGGTTGTTTGAGAGAGACCATCCTCATCCAAGACCTCCCACAGATTGATAAACCTTAGGTCATCCAAATTGAGGGAAAAATTGCTCTTTGTCCTACAAAACTCCTGACTAGGAGGCCCAACACGAGTCTACAAGAATAAAGTTGCGTAGTAGACATCAAAAGTATCCATTCTTGGCAAAAAAGATCTTGCCTTCGGAGCTATGGTATAAGGTGTACCCAATTGTTTCCTTAGGGTATACTATGAGGACGCACTTCTCCGATTTGTGTTCGAGCTTATCAGGCTGAAGCCTTTTCACATAAGTGTCGCAACCCCAAACTTTAAGAAATGACAACTTAGGTTTGTTGCCAAACCATAGTTCATACGGTGTCGTCTCAATGGATTTAGATGGTGCCCTATTTAATGTGAATGCAGCTCTCTCTAATGCATAACCCCAAAACGATAGTGGTAAATCGGTAAGAGACATCATAGATTGCACCATCTCTAATAAAGCACGATTCTGACGCTCGGACACACCATTACACTATGGTGTTCCAGGTGGCGTGAGTTTTGAAACTATTCCACATTGTTTCAAATGAAGGCCAAACTTGTAACTCAAATATTCACCTCCCCGATCAGATCGTAGAAACTTTATTTTCTAGTTACGATGATTCTCTACTTCACTCTGAAATTCTTTGAACTTTTGAAATGTTTCAGACTTGTATTTCATTAAGTAGATATACCCACATCTGCTTAAATCATCTACGGAAGGTCGAGAAAATAACTTGATACCCACCGCCAAGGCCTCAACACTCATCGAACCGCATACATCGGTATGTATTATTTCCAATAAGTCATTAGCTCGCTCCATTGTTAGGGAGCGGAGTTTTAGTCATCTTGTCCATGAGGCATGGTTCACAAGTATCAAAATGATTCATAATCAAGTGATTTCAAAAGTCCATCTGCATGGAGTTTCTTCATGCGCTTTTACGCCAATATGACCTAAACGGCGATTGCCACAAGTATGTTGCACTATCATTATCAACTTTGCATCTTTTGGCATCAATATTATGGATATGTGTATCACTACAATCAAGATTCAATAAACCATTCACCTTAGGTGTATGACCACAGAAGGTTTTATTCATGTAAATACAACAACAATTATTCTCTGACTTAAATGAATAACCGTATTGCAATAAACATGATCTAATAATATTCATGCTTAATGCAAACACCAAATAACATTTATTTTAGGTTCAACACTAATCCCGAAGGTAGACGGTGCGATGGTGATCGTATCAACCTTGGAATCACTTCCAACACACATCGTCACTTCGCTCTTAACTAGTCTCTGTTCATTCTGCAACTCCTGTTTTGAGTTACTAATCTCAGCAACTTAACCGGTATCATATACCCATGGGTTGCTATGAACACTACTAAATTACATATCAAAAACATGTATATCATATATACCTTTGTTCACTTTTCCCATCCTTCTTATCTGCCAAGTATTTGGGGCAGTTCCGCTTCCAGTGACCATTTCCTTTGTAGTAGAAGCACTTAGTTTCAGGCTTGGGTCTAGCTTTGGGCTTCTTCATGGGAGTGACAACTTGCTTGCCATTCTTCTTGAAGTTCCGTTTCTTTCCCTTGCCCTTTTACTTGAAACTAGTGGTCTTGTCAACCATCAACACTTGATGCTCTTTCTTGATTTCTACCTTCGTCGATTTCAGCATCGCGAAGAGCTTGGGAAACATTTTTGTCATCCGTTGCATATTATAGTTCATCACGAATTTCTTAGTAACTTTGTGATAGTGACTAGAGAACTCACAATCACTATCTTATCTGGAAGATTAACTCCCACTTGATTCAAGTGATTGTAGTGCCCAGACATTACGAGCACATGCTTTCGATGAGTTGAGCTATTCTCCACCATCTTGTAGGCAAAGTACTTGTTAGAGGTCTCATATCTCTTAACACGGGCATGAGTCCTGAAATATCATTACGAGCACATGCTCACCGGTGAACATTTTTAAGTCGGTTCTAAGCCACAAAGCATGGTGCACTAAACTATCAAGTAGTCATCATACCGAGCTTGTCAACGTTCATAACATCTGATTTTGCTCCTGCAACAGGTTTTTGTCACCTAGCTGTGCATCAAGGACATAATTCTTCTGTGCAGCAATGAGGATAATCCTCAAATCACGGACCCAATCCGCATCATTGCTACTATCATCTTTAAACTTAGTTTTCTAGGAACGTATCAAAATATATATAGGAGCTATATCGCGAGCTATTGATCTACAACATAGATATGCAAATACTATCAGGACTAAGTTCATGATAAATTAAGTTCAATTAATCATATTACATAAGAACTCCCACTTAGATAGACATCCCTCAAGTCATCTAAAAGATAAGTGATCCAAATCAACTAAACCATGTCCGATCATCACGTGAGATGGAGTAGTCATCAATGGTGAACATATCTATGTTGATCATATCTACTATATGATTCATTCGACCTTTCGTATCCAAGATTCGAGGCCATGTCTCGTACATGCTAGGCTCGTCGAGGTTTAACCCGAGTATTATTCTGCATGTGCAAAACTGTCTTGCACCCATTGTATGTGAACGTAGAGCCTATCACACCCGATCATCATGTGGTGTCTTAGCACATTTAACCCGTCGCAATCTGCATACTCGGTGAGAACACTTATACCTTGAAATTTTAGTAAGGATAATCTTATAATGCTACCGCCATACTAAGCAAAAGAAGATGCATAAAAGATAAACATCACATGCAATCAAAATATGTGACATGATATGGCCATCATCATCTGGTGCCTTTGGTCTCCATATCCAAAGCACCGTCATGATCTCCATCGTCACCAGCTTGACACCTTGATCTCCATCGTAGTGTCGTGGTCGTCTCGCCAACTATAGCTTCTACAACTATCGCTAATGCATAGTGATAAAGTAAAGCAATTACATGGCGTTTGCATTTCATACAGTAAAACGACAACCATAAGGCTCCGGCTAGTTGCCGATAACTTTTACAAACATGATCATCTCATACAATAATGTATATCACATCATGTCTTGACCATATCACATCAGAACATGCCCGGCAAAAACAAGTTAGACATCCTCTACTTTGTTGTTGCAAGTTTTACGTGGCTGCTACGGGCTTCTAGCAAGAACCTTTCTTACATACACATCAAAACCACAGCGGTGACTTATCAAGTTTGTTGTTTTAACCTACAACAAGGACCGCCCACGGTCAAATTCGATCCAACTAAAGTTGGATACGGCACCGCCGCCAATACCTTTATGCAAACTAGTTGCATATGCATCGGTGGAACCGGTCACATGAACTTGGTTATGTAAGGTTGGTCCGGGCCGCTTCATCCAAAAATACCGCCGAATCAAAATAAGACATTGGTGGTAAGAAGTATGACGATCACCGCCCACAACTCTTTGTGTTCTGCTCGTGCATATCATCTACGCATAAACCTGGCTCTGACACCACTGTTGGGGAACGTAGCATGCAATTTCAAAAAAAATCCTACGCTCATGCAAGATCTATCTAGGAGATGCATAGGAACGAGAGGGGGAGAGTGTGTCCATGTACCCTCATAGACCGAAAGCCGAAGCATTTGACAACGCGGTTGATGTAGTCGAACATCTTCTCATTCCGACCGATCAAGCACCGAACGTACGACACCTCCGAGTTCTGCACACGTCCAGCTCGATGACGTCCCTCGAACTCTTGATCCAGCAAAGTGTCGAGGGAGAGTTCCGTCAACACGATGGCATGGTGACGGTGATGGTGAAGTGATCCGCTGAGGCTTCGCCCTAAGCGATGCGTGAATATGACCGAGGCGTAAACTGTGGAGGAGGCGCAGACACGGCCACTGCAGATGTTGTTGTGTGTTCTAGGTGCCTGCCCCCCTCCCCTCATATATATAGGTGGGAGGGAGAGGGAGCAGCCAAGGGGCGCCCTAGGTAGGAGGAGTCCTACTTGGGGGCCTTGTCCAATTCGCCCCCTTACCATATTCACCGGAGGGGGAAGGAAAGAGGAGGGAGGAGGGAAGGAAGGGGGAGGCCGAATCCCTCCCCTTTCTTCTCTCTTCCCCTCTTTCCCTTTCCCTCTGGTGCGGCCCATATGGGGAGCGCAGCAACCCATGCTGGTTGTTGCGTTTCCCCTCTTGGCCCATTAGGCCCATATCTTTGGCGGGGGTGCCCGGAACCCCTTCCGGTGACCCGATATGTACCCGGTACTCTCCAGAACACTTCCGGTGTCTGAATACTATCGTCCTATATATCAGTCTTTACCTCTCGACCATTTTGATACTCTTCTTCATGCCCGTAATCTCATCTGGGACTTCGAACAACATTCGGTCACCAAATCACATAACTCATATAATACAAAATCGTCATCGAACGTTAAGCGTGCGGACCCTACAGGTTAGAGAACTATGTAGACATGATCGAGACACCTCTCCGGTCAATAACCAATAGCGGAACCTGGATGCTCATATTGTTTCCTACATATTCTACGAACATCTTTATCAGTCGAACCATAATGACAACATATGTTATTCCCTTTGTCATCGGTATGTTACTTGCGAGATTCGATCGTGGGTATCTACATACCTAGTTCAATCTCGTTACCGGCAAGTATATTTACTCGTTCCGTAATACATCATCCTGTAACTAACTCATTAGTCACTTTGTTTGCAAGGCCTCTTATGATGTGCATTATTGAGAGGGCCCAGAGATACCTCTCTGATACTCGGAGTGACAAATCCTAATCTCGATCTATGCCAACCCAACAGACACCTTCGGAGATACCTGTAGAGCATCTTTATAATAACCCGATTACGCCAGGACGCTTTGATAGCACACAAGGTATTCCTCCCAGTATCCGGAGTTGCATAATCTCATAGTCAAAGGAATATGTATTTGACATGAAGAAAGCAATAGCAATAAAAATTGAATGATCAATATGCTAAGCTAGCGGGTGGGTCTTGTCCATCACATCATTCTCCTAATGATGTGATCCCATTCATCAAATGACAACACATGTCTATGGTTAGGAAACTTAACCATCTTTGAATAACAAGCTAGTCTAGTAGAGGCTTACTAGGGACACTTTGTTTTGTATATGTATCCAAACAATTATCAATTTTCCTGTTAATAAAAATCTAGCAACAAAAATAAACATATATCATGATATAAAGAAATATAAAATAACAAATTTAGTATTGCCTCTAGTGCATATTTCCTTCATATTCATGATTATTGCCTTAGATATTGTCATAACTATGCACTTTTCTATCAATTGCTCGACGATAATTTGTTTACCCACCGTATGTTTTCTTTCAAGAGAGAAGCCTCTAGTGAAACCTGTGGCCCCTAGGTCTATTTTTATCATATATTTTCAGAACTATAAACCAAAAAGGAAAAAATACCTTGCTGCAATTTATTTATATTTACTTTAGTTTGCTCTTTTATTTATCTTTTATACCTATCTCTATCAGATCTCACTCTTGTTCGTGACCATGAAGGGATTGACAACCCGTTTTTCGTGTTGTGTGCAAGTGCTTGTTAGTTTGTGCAGGTGCATAGATTGGAGACTTGCTTGTCCCTCCTACTGGATTGACACCTTGGTTCTTAACTGAGGGAAATACTTATCTCTCTACTTTCTTTGCATCACCCTTTCCTCTTCAAGGGAAAAATCAACGCAAGCTCAGGAAGTAGCAATATGTTAGGTTGCATTCCACATCAAAAATTATGTTTTTATCATTTACTACTCGAGGACGAGCAGGAATTAAGCTTGAGGATACTTGATAAGTTTTCAACGTATCTATAACTTTTTATTGTTCCATGCTATTACATTATCAATCTTGGATGTTTTATATACACTTTCAAGCAATTATATATCTTTTTCTGGACTAACCTATTAACTTAGTGCCCAGTGCCAGTTGCTATTTTTTGCTTGTTTTTGGTTTCGCAAGATATTAGTACCAAATGAAGTCCAAATGCCATGAAACTTTTTGAAGATTGTTTTTGGACAAAAGAGACACTAGAAGCTTCGGGAGAAGACCAGATGATGAAGCATGGGTTTGATGAGGCACTGTGGCACGCCCCTAGGGGTAGGCGCACTCGGTGGCTTGTAGGGGCCCACGAGGCCTGCTTGACCTAACTCTGCCTCTACAAATTCTCTAAAATCGTGAAATCAATAGAGGAATCCACAAAATACTTTTTGCCACTATAAGTTCAAGAACCACAAGATCCCATCCGGAGGCCTTTTTCCAAAGACTCGTTTGGAGGGGGAATCGATCACAGAGGGGGCTCTACATCTTCCTTGCTGCCCCTGTGATGATGTGTGAGTAGTTTAGCACGGACCTATGGGTCCATAGTTAGTAGCTAGATGGCTTCTTTTCTCTATGCGATCTTCAATCGAATGTTCTCCTCTGTGTTCTTGGAGATCTATTCGATGTAATGACTGTTTGCGGTGTGTTTGTTGGGATCCGATGAATTGTGAGTTTATGATCAGATCTATCTACGAATATTATTTGAGTTTTCTCTCAACTCTTTTATGCATGATTAATATAGTTTCGTGTTTCTTCTTTGATTTATTGGTTTGGTTTGGCCAACTAGATTGATTTATCTTTCCATGGAAAGAGGTGCTTTGTAATGGGTCTGATCTACGGTGCTCAATCCCAAAGGATGTAAAGGGACATGACATGTATGTATCATTGCTATTAAGGGTAAAAACATGGGGTTTATTCATACATGAGTTTATCTTGTCTACATCATGTTATCTTGCTTAAGGTGTTACTCCGTTTTTCCATGCACTTAATACACTAGATGCATGCCGGATAGCGGTCAATGTGTAGAGTAATAGTAGTAGATGCAGAATCGTTTCGGTCTACTTATCTCGGACGTGATGCCAATGTATGATCATTGCCTTGGATATCGTCATAATTATTTGATTTTCTATCAATTGCCCAACAGTAATTTGATTACCCACCATATGCTATTTTCTTGAGAAAAGCCTCTAGTGAAAACTATGTCCCCGAGGTCTATCTTTTATGGTATATTAAAACCAAAAATACCTTGCTGCAATTTTCTTTTATTTATTTTATTTTGTATTTTTTCCGATCTATCTATCAAAACCTATACAATTTAATCTTCCTCGTAACCATCAAGGGATTGACAACCCCTTGTTCGCGTTGGGTTGCAAGTATTTGTTGTTTGTGTGCAGGTGTTGTTAACAGTCGTTGCTTCGTTCTCCTCTTTGGATTGATAACCTTGGTTTCATAACTGAGCGAAATACTTATCTCTACTGTACTGCATCATCCTCTCCTCTTTGGGGAAATCCCAACGCAACTCACAAGTAGCACCAGCCTCCACGGGCTACTGTTCATCAACCATCGACTTCCTCCAGCCTCCACTAGCTACTATTCATCCAGCCTCCACGGGGTCCTGCTCATCCCCCAACCGGCTGTGGAGTGTGGCGGCCTGCTCAGGGTCATGTTTATCAAACGGCGACCACCTACTACCACATGGTCCTATTCATCCAACCCCACCGCCGGGTTTGGGGCGACGACGAAGCGGGCGGCAAAGACCGTGTAATCGTTTCATCCATAGCCAACCAACCGGGCTGGACGCACCACACGCCTTGACTCGTTTCTACATATCGCGCATGGCAAAGCGGGCATTGTTCATCCAGAGGCTACTCAACGCAACGGGTGGCTACGTTGCCGCATGGGGGCTTGATCGACTTCGGTGAGCAGAGAAGGATTGATCGGGTTCACGTGGCGACAAAGGAATCGATCGGTTTGATTAGTAGCGAAGGGATCGATTGATCAGCTTCAGTACGTACTGGGATCGATCGATCGGCTTCAGTATGTAGCTAGCTGGTGCAATCGCTCGGGTTCAGTAAGTGATTGCCTCACAAGGGTTCAGTTAGCGAGCGCCTTGCACACACACGCGTATGAGAGAAACGTGCAAACCATAATGCATCGCTCGGCCCCGACCACCCACCGTAACCAGGAACTCCCCGAAATTGTCCTCGCCCTCACTTCTACCATGCTTTTTTATGTCATGGACGGCCCAAAGAATGTCATGCAGGTGCATCTCTAGCCGGCCCAGGACGAAAAACCCATTTTCTGTCATGATTTTATGTCATAGAAGTAGGATCCCACCACATCAACGATGACACATGTTTTTGTCACAATTATCATCATAGAAGTGTCATAAGCATGATGTAAAAAAAGTTTTCGTTAAGACCCATAATGTCACAGATGTGTCTTCTTTTGTAGTGGCATCTTCACGTCTGAGTGAACCACCTTGTGCGGACGATAATGTGTAACTGAGTAGTCGTCGAGCCACATCTTCAATTCCAAGAAGGTTTAGAACTTCGACCTGGGAGAAATACCGTTCTTCCCGTGTTCCAAATCCCGATGAGAAGTTGGACTAACTCCAAGAAATATACACTTGCCACCATTAACCACTACTTCATCCGCGAGACTAAGATCCTTGAACAATGGTATCCCATGATCACGTTGTAGTACCTTCTTGAAAGCTTGGGCATCCTTCGCCGTGAACCCCTCCTCATCAACTACTTCATCGGGACCATCGTCGTCCGACTCTGATGCATAGCAACGGGAATACAGGATGGAAGGGTCCATGGTCTCTTGCACATGATATGTGTCCAAATCACCAACATTATTCTCATGGAGATCAACTTCATTCTCATCATCCTCATACTCATCATTCTCCTCTTGCGACGCTTCATTTTGGTTGTTCGAAATCGGGCTTAATGTTAGCCTCACTTGTTCGATCAAAAGAGGTTCACTCATTTCATAGATGGAGGAATCCTAGCAACCAATGGGGAGGCATGTCAGTTCAAGTCCAAGTGCAAACTAGCTTCAACCTTCTTGTTAGCAAATAACTCAAGAGCCTTCTCTAGAGATTCGGCCACCGTCTCCTTGTATGCAACCCAAACGTTGCTCGGAGTTCACATGCATTGTCTTCCAATGGATGTGCATTCCAAACCCCACATTATGCCATCCCTCCAACTCAGCAATTTCACTTGGATCCATCTAATTCAAATATTTCCTGACTTGTTCCAAGACCTCCTCATAGCTAGGACTACTCTCAAACACCATATCGAGCTCATCCGGGTCCGTCTCAATATTGCCTTTCAAAAAGGCGTCCTTGTCCACATGACGAACATAAACACATGTTCTTCCCATCCCTAAATTAATTAAAACAACACAATGTAAAATATATTCCGTAAGTAATCATCCAAAGATTAACACAAAATCCAAAGCCACAACATGGATATCAAACAATAACCCTAATCCCAACTTAACAAGCACCATAGGCCTAACCCAAACATACTAACAACCCTAACCCAACATAATAAGAACCATAACCCTAACCCTAACATACTAAGAAGCCTAACCCTAGCAAAGTGCCAAACAATCATCTCATATTTCCATACAAATTTCAAAATCCATGAAGAACTAGGATTTGCCAAACCCTAGCAAGAATTGCGTAAATGTAAGCAACTTTTTAGATGAAAACGAGGGGATCGCAGGAGATTACCTTGAGGGAGGGTGAAAGCACAAGTGCTCCCTGGCTGATTTTGGTAATTAATATCAACATATCTCTTGTTGGACTAATATTTTCATCTAGTATATTTCCGATGAGTTCAACAGTGGAGTGGCATGGACAAGAGGATGTAACCCTTCAAGGTGCTAAGGACAAAAGATTGGCAAAAGCTCAAAAGCTCAAGACTCTACTTTTTCATTTTAGTGATCCAAGATCACATTGAGTCCATAGGAAAAGCCAATGCTATTAAAAGGGGGTGAGGTGTTGCTTAATGGCTTACTTGCTCAAAGTGCTTACTGATATGCTCCAAAGCCCTCAACCACTTTATCATATCCACATATGTCCCAAACCTAAAGTCAAACTCGGCCCCACCGATTTGATATATCCGGCGCCCCCGAGTTCACTTGACATAGCCACTGCAAGAAACCCTAATCAGTTCGGTCTCACCGATGGGGTCTCGGTCTCACCGAGATGGGCTTGCAAACTCTCTGTTGCCTGTTGCAATTATTTTGGTCCCACCGAAATAAGCAATCGGTTCCACCGAGTTTGCTTGACCAACTCTCTGTTTTGCTTATTACCAAAATGGGTCTCACCGAGTTTGTGTAATCGGTCAAACCGAGTTGAGGTTTTACCCTAACCCTAGCACATCGGTCCCATCGAGTTGATCATATTGGTCCCACCAAAAATCCTAACGTTCACATTTTGAACCAAATTGGTCTGACCGAGTTTCACGATTTGGTCCCATCGAGTTTGGTAAATTGTGTGTAACGGCTAGATTTTGTGTGGAGGCTATATATACCCCTCCACCCATCCTCCATTCGGGGAGAAAGCCATCAGAATGTGCCTACACTTCTACCATTCATTTTTTGAGAGAGAACCACCTACTCATGTGTTGAGACCAAGATATACCATTCCAACCACAAGAATCTTGATCTCTAGCCTTCCCCAAGTTGCTTTCCACTCAAATCATCTCTCCACCAAATCCAAATCTATGAGAGAGAGTTGAGTGTTGGGAGACTGTCATTTGAGGCACAAGAGCAAGGAGTTCATCATCAACACACCATCTATTACCTTTTGGTGAGTGGTGTCTCCTAGATTGGTTAGGTGTCACTTGGGAGCCTCCGTCAAGATTGTGGAGTTGAACCAAGGAGTTTGTAAGGGCAAGGAGATCGCCTACTTCGTGAAGATCTACCCATGTGAGGCAAGTCCTTCGTGGGCGATGGCCATGGTGGGATAGACAAGGTTGCTTCTTCGTGGACCCTTCGTGGGTGGAGCCCTCCGTGGACTCGCACAACCGTTACCCTTCGTGGGTTGACGTCTCCACCAACGTGGATGTTCGATAGCACCACCTATCGAAACCACGCCAAAAATCTTCGTGTCTACAATTGCGTTTGCATACTCCAATCCCATCCCTTTACATTCTTGCAACTTGCACGCTTTACTTTCTGCTGCTCATATACTCTTGTCCTGCTTGCTTGAAATGTATTGTGAATGTTTAAACTTGTGCTAAAACTCCACCTTAACTTGAAGAAATTAAAAAGCATTACTTTTCTTTGTTGAGGGTCTAATCACCCCCTCTAGACACCTCTTCTCGATTCTTTCAATTGGTATCGAGCATTGGTCTCCATTGCTTTGGTTTAATCACCATTGGAGGAAGATGGATGAGTCTACGTTGGGGAGTCTTAGACGTAGAGTGCCTATACTTGATGGAGAGTTCTTTCATGAGTGGAAAATGAGATGCTTGAGGTTTTCAATGAACTAGTGAACCCGTTGCGCCAAATGGCGCGGAGACCCGTTGAATCCATGTCCGGATTGAAAAGAAAATCCATGGTTTAGTTGGCTTAGTTGTGGGCAAGCACATACGTTAACAAATTTAACACCCTTTAATAAAAAAATTAAGATTGATTGCTTGCTTGCTTTGTACAATGAGATGTACACATACATTTAAATTTGGCATCATAAAATTTCAATGAAAACCATGTTGCGCTGAAAATGTGTATTTTTTGGTAATCTTCCATTTGAGCAACCACGCACATTAAGAATTTAGATCCCATCTATAAAAAAATATGCATACCAGTTAAGGAGGTCTTTATCTTTTTCGAGGTATTGCTTGCATCAATTTGTTTGTGTGTGTGTTCAGAAAAAAAAGATGACCCGTTGCACCAAATGACACAGATGCGCATTTAAACCATGAGTGTGCTTTGAAAAAAATTGCATTTGTTAATAACTTTAGATTTGAGGGCATGTGTACCTCTTGATCCATTGCAAAAAATGTTGGGGAACGTAGCAATAATTCAAAAATTTCCTACGTGTCACCAAGATCAATCTAGGAGATGCTAGCTACGAGAGAGAGGGAGTGCATCTTCATACCCTTGAAGATCCCTAAGCGGAAGGGTTACAAGAACACGGTTGATGGAGTCATACTCGCGGCGATTCAAATCGCGGAAGATCCGATCTAGCGCTGAGCAGGCGCCTCCGCGTTCAACACACGCATTACAGCCCGGGACGCCTCCTCCTTCTTGATCCAGCAAGGGAGAGGAGAAGTTGACGGAGAACTCCAAAGAGTATGACGTGGTGGCGATGGAGCTCGTGGTTCTCCGGCAGGGCTTCTCCAAGCACTATGGAGGAGGAGGAGAGGGCTGCTCCAGGGAAGGGGTTGCTGCTGCCCTCCCACCCCTCCACTATATATAGGGGCAAGGGGAGAGGGGGAGGCGCCCTAGGGTTTCCCCTAGGGGGCGGCGGCCAAGCATATTGGAACTCCCTAGGGAAAATCCTAGGAAGACTTGCCCCCCAAGCCAAGAAGGTGGAGGCTTGCCTCCCAAGCCAGGTGGAGGCGCCCACCTCCCAAGTAACGTGGGAAAGGGTGTGGGGGCGCACCACCCCTTAGTGGGCTGGTTTGCCCCTTCCCTTTGGCCCATGAGGCCCTCCAACACTTGTCGGGCTCCCAAACACCTTTCGGTCATGCCGCCATAGCCTGTACCCCAGAACACTTCCGGACTCCAATACCCTTCGTCCAATATATCAATCTTCACCGCCGACCATTCCGAACTCTGCGTGATGTCCGGGATCTCATCCGGACTCAACTACCTTCGGTAACCACATACTATTTCCCATAACAACCCTAGCGCCACCGAACCTTAAGTGTGTAGACCCTACGGTTCGGGAACCATGCGAACATGACCGAGACACCTCTCGTCAATAACCAATAAGCGGGATCTGGATACCCATATTGGCTCCCGTGATGTTCCACGATGATCTCATCGGATGAACCACGATGTCGGGATTCGATCAATCCGTATTCAATTCCCTTTGTCAATCGGTATGTTACTTGCCCGAGATTCGATCGTCGGTATCCCAATACCTCGTTCAATCTCGTTACCCGCAAGTCACTTTACTCGTTCCGTAATCCATGATCCCGTGACTAACTACTTAGTCACATTGAGCTCATTATGATGATGCATTACCGAGTGGGCCCAGAGATACCTCTCCGTCATACGGAGTGACAAATCGATCTCGATTCGTACCAACCCAATGCAGACACTTTCGGAGATACCTGTAGTGCACCTTTATAGCCACCCAGTTACGTTGTGACGTTTGGTACACCCAAAGCATTCCTACGGTATCCGGGAGTTGCACAATCTCATGGTCTAAGGAAATGATACTTGACATTAGAAAAGCTTTTAGCAAACGAACTACACGATCTTGTGCTATGCTTAGGATTGGGTCTTGTCCATCACATCATTCTCCTAATGATGTGATCCCGTTATCAATGACATCTAATGCCCATGGTCAGGAAACCATAACCATCTATTGATCGACGAGCTAGTCAACTAGAGGCTTACTAGGGACATGTTGTGGTCTATGTATTCACACATGTATTACGGTTTCTAGTTAATACAATTATAGCATGTACAATAGTCAATTATCATGAGCAAGGAAATACAATAATAACCATTTTATTATTGCCTCTAGGGCATATTTCCAACAGTCTCCCACTTGCACTAGAGTCAATAATCTAGTTCACATCACTATGTGATTGTAATGAATCCAACACCCATGGGGTTTGATCATATCTCGCTTGTGAGAGAGGTTATTAGTCAACGGTCCGAACCTTTCAGATCCGTGTGTGCTTTTACAAATCTCTATGTCATCTTGTAGATGCAGCTACCACGCCGCTTACTTGGAGCTATTCCAAATAATCGCTCTGTATTTAAATCCGGTTTACTACTCGAGTCATTCGGATTAGTGTCAAAGTTTGCATCGGCGTAACCCTTTACGCATTTAACTCTTTTACCACCTCCATAATCGAGAAAATTCCTTAGTCCACTAGTTACTAAGGATAAGTTCGACCGTTGTCATGTGATCCATTCCTGGATCACTCTTGTACCCCTTGACTGACTCATGGCAAGGCACACTTTAGGTGCGGTACACAGCATAGCATACTGTAGAGCCTACGTCTAAAGCATAGGGGATGACCTTCGTCCTTTCTCTCTCTTATGCCGTGGGCAGGTCTTGAGTCTTACTCAATACTCACACCTTATAACACAGCCAAGAACTCCTTCTTTGCTGATCTATTTGAACTCCTTCAAAATCTTATCACGGTATATATTCATTTGAAAGTACTATTAAGCGGTTTTTGATCTATCCTTATAGATCTTGATGCTCAATGTTCAAGTAGCTTAATCTAGGCTTTCCATTGAAAAAACAATTTTCAAATAACCCTATATGCTTTCTAGAAATTCTATATCATTTCTGATCAACAATATGTCAACAACATATACTCATCAGAAATTCTATAGTGCTCCCACTCACTTCTTTGGAAATATAAGTTTCTCATAAACTTTGTATAAATCCAAAATCTTTGATCATCTCATCAAAGCGTATATTCCAACTCTGAGATGCTTACTACAGTCCTTAGAAGGATTGCTGGAGCTTTGCATACTTGTTAGCATCTTTTAGGATTGACAAAACCTTCTGGTTGTATCACATACAACCTTTCCTCTAGAAAATTGTTGAGGAAACAATGTTTTTTGACATCCTATCTGCAAGATTTCATAAATAATGCAAGAATCGCTAATACAATTCCAACAGACTCTTAGCATCGCTCTGGTGAGAAAGTCTCATCGCAGTCAACTCCTTGAACTTGTCGGAAAACATCTTAACAACAAGTCGAGCTTTCTTAATGGTGATACTTACCATCATTGTCCGTCTTCCTTTTAAAATCCATTTGTACCCCATAGCCTTACGACAATCAAGTAGTTCTTCCAAAGTCTATACTTTATTTTTATACATGGATCCTCTCTCGGATTTTATGGCCTCGAGCCATTCGTCGGAATTCGGGCCCACCATCGCTTCTACATAGCTCGTAGGTTCATTGTTGTCTAGCAACGTGACTTCCAAGACATGATTACGTACCACTCTGAAGTAGTACGCATCCTTGTCGACCTACAAGATTTGGTAGTGACTTGATCCGAAGTTTCATGATCACTATCATAAGCTTCCACTTCAATTGGTGTAGGCGTCACAGGAACAAGTTCTTGTGCCCTGCTACACACTAGTTGAAGTGACAGTTCAATAACCTCATCAAGTCTCCACCATCCTCCCACTCAATTCTTTCGAGAGAAACTTTTCCTCGAGAAAGGACCTGTTTCTAGAAACAATCACTTTTGCTTCCGGATCTGAAATAGGAGGTATACCCAACTGTTTTGGGTATTCTATGAAGATGCATTTATTCGCTTTGGGTTCAAGCTTATCAGCCTGAAACTTTTTCACATAAGCGTTGCAGTCCCAAACTTTTAAGAAATGACAGCTTAGGTTTCTCTAAACCATAGTTCATACGGTGTCATCTCAACGGAATTATGTGGTGCCCTATATAAAGTGAATGCGGTTTTCTCTAATGCCTAACCCATAGACGATAGTGGTAATTCGATAAGAGACATCATGGTATGCACCACATCCAATAGGGTGCAGCTCTGATGTTCGGACACACCATAATACTATGGTGTTCCAAGAGGTATTAGTCATGAAACAATTTCCACAATGTCTTAATTGTGTGCCAAACTCAGAATCTCAGTTATTCATCTCTATGATCATATCATAGACATTTTATCCTCTTGTCACGATGATCTTCAACTTCACTCTGAAATTACTTGAACCTTTCAATAATTCAGACTTGTGTTTCATCAAGTAAATATAGTTAGCATCTACTCAAATCATTTGTGAAGTAAGAACATAACGATATCCACTGCGTGCCTCGGCACTCATTGGACTGCACACATAAAAATGTATTACTTCCAACAAGTTGCTTTCTTGTTCCATCTATCGAAAACGAGGCCTTTCAGTCATCTTGCCCATGTGGTATGATTTGCATGTCTCAAGTGATTCAAAATCAAGTGAGTCCAAATGATCCATCTGTATGGAGTTTCTTCATGCATATCTACCAATAAACATGGTTCGCATGTCTCAATCTTTTCAAAAAGCAGTGAGTCCAAAGATCCATCAACATGGAGCTTCTTCATGCGTTTTATACCAATATGACTCAAATGGCGAGTGCCACAAGTATGTGGTACTATCATTACTATCTTATATCTTTTGGCATGAACATGTGTATCACTACGATCGAGATTCAATAAACCATTCATTTTAGGTGCAATCCCATTGATGGTATTATTCAAATAAACAGAGTAACCATTATTCTCATTAAATGAATAACTCGCATTGCGATAAACATAATCCAATCATGTCTATGCAAACACCAAATAACAATTATTTAGGTTTAACACCAATATCGATGGTAGAGGGAGCATGCGATGCTTGATCACATCAACCTTGGAAACACTTCCAACACATATCGTTATCTCACCTTCAGCTAGTCTCCTTTTATTCTGTAGCCTTTTATTTCGAGTTACTAACACTTAGCAACTGAACCGGTATTTTAATACCCTAGTGCTACTAGGAGTACTAGTGAAGTACACATTATAATGTATATCCAATATACTTATGTCGACCTTGCCAGCCTTCTCATCTACCGAGCATCTAGGGTAGTTCTGCTTCAGTGACCGTTCCCCTTATTACAGAAGCACTTAGTCTCGGGTTTGGGTTCAACCTTGGGTTTCTTCACTAGAGCAGCAACTGATTTGCCGTTTCATGAAGTATCCCTTCTTGCCCTTGCCCTTCTTGAAACTAGTGGTTTTACTAACCATCAACAATTGATGCTCCTATTTGATTTCTACTTTCGCGGTGTCAGACATCGTGAATAGCTCAAGGATCATCATATATATCCCTGATATGTTATAGTTCATCACGAAGCTCTAGTAGCTTGGTGGCAGTGATTTTTGGAGAACCATCACTATCTGATCTGGAAGATTAACTCCCACTCGATTCAAGCGATTGTAGTACTCATACAATCTGAGCACATCCTCAAGGATTGAGCTTTTCTCCTTAGTTTGCAGGCTTAAGAAACTTGTCAAAGGTCTCATACCTCTTGACGTGGGCACTAGCCTGAAATCCCAATTTCAGTCCTTGGAACATCATATGTTCTGTGATGTTTCAAAAACGTCTTTGGTGCCTCAATTCTAAGCCATTTAGCATTACGCACTGAACTATCATGTAGTCATCAAAACGTGTATATGTCGATGTTTGCAACATCCACAATCGACGCCGAGGTTCAAAGACAATCGAGTGGTGCATTAAGGACATAATCCTTCTGTTGCAGCATTGAGGACAATCCTCAAGATACGGACCCAAATTCGCATAATTGCTACTATCAACTTTCAACTAAATTTTCTAGGAACATATCTAAAACAAGAGAACTAAAGCGTAAGCTACGATATAATTTGCAAAGTCCTTTGACTATGTTCATGATAATTAAGTTCATCTGATTATTTAATGAACTCCCACTCAGATAAACATCCCTCTAGTCATCTAAGTGATACATGATCCGAGTCAACTAGGTCGTGTCCGATCATCACGTGAGACGGACTAGTCATCATCGGTGAACATCTTCATGTTGATCGCATCTACCATACGACTCATGTTCGACCTTTTGGTCTCTCGTGTTCCGAGGCCATGTCTGTACATGCTAGGCTCGTCAAGTCAACCTAAGTGTTTCACAGGTGTAAATCTGGCTTACACCCGTTGTATGTGAACGTTAGAATCTATCACGCCCGATCATCACGTGGTGCTTCGAAACAACGAACCTTCACAACGGTGCACAGTTAGGGGGAACACTTTCTTGAAATTATTGCGAGGGATCATCTTATTTATGCTACCGTCGTTCTAAGCAAATAAGATGTAAACATGACAAACATCACATGCAAATCATAAAGTGACATGATATGGCCAATATCATCTTGCGCCTTTGATCTCCATCTTCGAGGCGCGGCATGATCACCTTCGTCACCGACATGACACCATGATCTCCATCATCGTGTCTTCATGAAGTTGTCTCGCCAACTATTACTTCTACTACTATGCCTAACGGTTAGCAATAAAGTAAAGTAATTACATGGCATTTTTCATTGACACGCAGGTCATACAATAAATTAAGACAACTTCTATGGCTCCTGCCGGTTGTCATACTCATCGACATGCAAGTCGTGATTCCTATTACAAGAATATGATCAATCTCATACATCACATATATAATTCGTCACATCCTTTTGGCCATATCACATCACATAGCATACCCTGCAAAAACAAGTTAGACGTCCTCTAATTGTTGTTGCATGTTTTACGTGGCTGCTATGGGTTTCTAGCAAGAATGTTTCTTACCTACGCAAAAGCCACAACGGTGACATGCCAATTGCTATTTACCCTTCATAAGGACCCTCTTCATCGAATCCGATCCGACTAAAGTGGGAGAGACAGACACCCGCTTAGCCACCTTATGCATCAAGTGCATGTCGATTGGTGGAACCTTGCCTCACGTAAGTGTACGTGTAAGGTCGGTCCGCCGCTTCATCCCACAATGTCACCGAATCAAGACAAGACTAGTAACGACAAGCAAATTGAACAAATCATCGCCCACAACTACTTTGTGTTCTACTCGTGCATAGAATCTACGCATAGACCTAGCTCATGATGCCACTGTTGGGGAACGTAGCAATAATTCAAAATTTTCCTACGTGTCACCAAGATCAATCTAGGAGATGCTAGCAACGAGAGAGAGGGAGTGCATCTTCATACCCATGAAGATCACTAAGCGGAAGCTGCTATAAGAACGCTGTTGATGGAGTCGTACTCACGGCGATTCAAATCGCGGAAGATCCGATCTAGCGCCGAATCTAACGGCGCCTCCGCGTTAACACATGTACAGCTGGGGCGTCTCCTCCTTCTTGATCCAGAAGGGAGAGGAGAAGTTGAGGGAGAACTCCAGCAGCATGACGGGCGTGGTGGCGATGGAGCTCGTGGTTCTCCCAAGCAGGCTTCGCCAAGCACTATGGAGGAGGAGGAGGTGGAGGAGGAGAGGCTGCTCAGGGAAGGGGTTGTCGCTGCCCTCCCACCCTCCACTATATATAGGGGCAAGGGAGAGGGGAGGCGCCTAGGGTTTCCCCTAGGGGGCGGCGGCCAAGCAGATTGGATCTCCCTAGGGAAAATCCTAGGGAGACTTGTCCCCCAAGCCAAGCAGGTGGAGGCTTGCCTCCCAAGCCAGGTGGAGGCGCCCCACCTCCCAAGTAACGTGGGAAAGGGTGTGGGGGGCGCACCACCCCTTAGTGGGCTGGTTTTCCCCTTCCCCTTTGGCCCATGAGGCCCTCCAACACTTGCCGGGCTCCCGAAACACCTTTCGGTCATGCCGGCCATAGCACAGTACCCCAGAACACTTCGGACTCCAATATCCTTCGTCCAATATATCAATCTTCACCGCCGGACCATTCCTAACTCCTCGTGATGTCTCGGGATCTCATCCGGACTCAACTACCTTCGTAACCACATACTATTTCCCATAACAACCCTAGCGAATCGAACCTTATGTGTAGACCCTACGGTTCGGGAACCATCTGAACATGACCGAGACAACTCTCCGGTCAATAACCAATAGCGGGATCTGGATACCCATATTGGATCCCACATGTTCCACGATGATCTCATCGGATGAACCACGATGTCGGGGATTCGATCAATCCCGTATTCAATTCCCTTTGTCAATCGGTATGTTACTTGCCCGAGATTCGATCGCCGGTATCCCAATACCTCGTTCAATCTCGCTACGGCAAGTCACTTTACTCGTTTCGTAATGCATGATACCGTGACTAACCGCTTAGTCACATTGATCTCATTATGATGATGCATTACCGAGTGGGCCCGTAGATACCTCTCCGTCATACACGAGTGACAAATCCCAGTCTCGACTGCACCAACCCAATGCACACTTTCGGAGATACCAGAGTGCACCTTTATAGCCACCGAAGTTACGTTGTGATGTTTGGTACACCCAAAGCATTCCTACGGCATCCGGAGTTGCACAATCTCATGGTCTAAGGAAATGATACTTGACATTAGAAAAGCTTTTAGCAAACGAACTACACGATCTTGTGCTATGCTTAGGATTGGGTCTTGTCCATCACGTCATTCTCCTAATGATGTGATCCCGTTATCAATGACATCTAATGTCCATGGTTAGGAAACCATAACCATCTATTGATCAACGAGCTAGTCAACTAGAGGCTTACTAGGGACATGTTGTGGTCTATGTATTCACACATGTATTACGGTTTTCAGTTAATACAATTATAGCATGTACAATAGGCAATTATCATGAACAAGGAAATACAATAATAATCATTTTATTATTGCCTCTAGGGCATATTTCTAACAACAAACATGGTGTATTTTCAAAAATTAAGCGTGTGTTGATAAAATTAGGTTTTAGGAATAACTTGAGATATTTTTTTCCCGTCAGGATGATTTAGGGCATCATTATGTTTGACATACATAGCCTGGGCAAGTCTTTCAGCAGTAGTTGATTCCCTAAAGTTCGGTACAGAAATAGAGACCCAACAAAATATTTCAAGATTGTCTTAGTAGGTGTGGTCATCAATTCATAGCTTTGAGTTGGTTTACAAAGAATAAATTGGATAGTTATAGGTTGTACAACTAAGATTAAAGAACCAGAATGTGCGTACAAAGTCAAGCAACCGGATGCCTCTTCTGACACACATAAAATAGATACATCATCTGCTATCATGCCTCATTCATAGAAGAGATGCCTATAGAACAAAAACTGGATCGCTGACCTTGATGCTTTTTCCAGTTCCTTGATGCTTTTTCCAGGTGGAAAGTGCCATTATGGAGAAACTTATAAAGAAAAGCAGTAAGAACAAATGGCCTTCAGAAGAGTTCAAATAGTTTCCTAAAAAATAATTTGAACAACAAAGTGGCAAGACAAATGTACAACAGTGGAGACCCGACGACAGCCTCAAATACATGCATCGTGACAACTAACCAGTATACAACAGAAATGTGCTTAAGAGAGTGAGGGACACAACTGGAAAAAATATATTATGTGTAACATTACTAACCTATCTCACTACCACAGAGTATAATGAACAACCATATGTTAAGGATGTTTTCGGTCATACAAGCCGCATTTTTTATCCCTTTTCCATTATATCTAAATAATATCTAGTGGAGTTTTAAGTTTTTTAGAGAACCCATCGCCAAATGGTGTACCATTATCAAGAAAATTCATACGAAGGACTGCCAATTCGGTACAACATGTTTTTAATCTTATCCAAGTGTTTAAATCCCCTAAAGCGATCTCGTACTAATTCCGTATCTTCAAATATCATTCTGGATGGGGAAGGAAAAACAATGCATTAACCAAGGACCCTAGTAACATTTTAATTTATATTCAGAGCACTACGATATATATTCTCCTGTGGCAGCAATATAGAACATCATTCCTAGTATATAATAGTTGTAGGCATCTCTTTTGCTTTTGATACATGGATATTCTGATTTCACAATTCTTCGCAAATCAGCAGTAGTTGTAGGAATCTTCTTTGCTTTTGAATTAAAAAAAGGAGAGTTAGCCGAGACAATACATCAAGTTTTGCAGCATAGCAATCCAAAGAAATCAGTAATACATATCTCAGTCAAAGCCTTGTTTGGAAATACATAACCAGTGCTCTCATCTTGTTCACGAGCGAGCATTAAAAAAGTTTGGTATATGCTCATGCAAATGGAATAAAACTGGCTTGATAGAACAAACAAACAAACCTATTATACTCCATGGATATACTATACTATTGCTTTTCATAGCCAAAATAATGAAATGTCATGAAAGTAAATCAACAGCATGATTTTGGGACCATGCTACCTCTTGAGCTTGCGTTGGATTTCCCCGAAGAGGAAAGGATGATGCAGCAGAGTAGCGTAAGTATTTCCCTCAGTTTTTGAGAACCAAGGTATCAATCCAGTAGGAGGCCACGCTCAAGTCCCTCAGACTGCACAAAACGATAGCTACTCGCAACCAACGCGATTAGGAGTTGTCAATCCTTTCACGGTCACTTACGAGAGTGAGATCTGATAGAGATGATAGATAATATTTTTGGTATTTTTGATATAGAGATGCAAAGTGAAAAGTAAAAGGCAAAGTAAAAGCAAAGCAAGATTAAAGTGATGGAGATTGATATGATGAGAATAGACCCGGGGGCCATAGGTTTCACTAGTGGCTTCTCTCAAGAGCATAAGTATTCTACAAAGGTGAACAAATTATCGCTGAGCAATTGATGTAATTGAGCATAGTTATGAGAATATCTAGGTATGATCATGTATATAGGCATCACGTCCGAGACAAGTAGACGGACTCCTGCCTGCATCTACTACTATTACTCCACTCATCGACCTCTATCCAGCATGTATCTAGAGTATTAAGTTAAAAACAGAGTAACGCCTTAAGCAAGATGACATGATGTCGAGAGATAAATTCATGCAATATGAAATAAACCCCATCTTGTTATCCTCGATGGCAACGATACAATATGTGCCTTTGTCGCCTTCCGCACACCGGGAAAGGACACCGCAAGATCGAACCCAAAGCTAAGCACTTCTCCCATGGCAAGAAAACCAATCTAGTAGGCCAAACCAAACCGATAATTCAAGAGACTTGCAAAGATAACCAATCATACATAAAATAATTCAGAGAAGATTCAAATATTATTCATAGATAGACTTGATCATAAACCCACAATTCATCGGTCTCAACAAACACACCGCAAAAAGAAGAAGATTACATCGAATAGATCTCCACGAGAGAGGGGGAGAACATTGTATTGAGATCCAAAAAGAGAGAAGAAGCCATCTAGCTACTAACTATGGACCCGAAGGTCTGAGGTAAACTACTCACACTTCATCGGAGGGGCTATGATGATGTAGAAGCCCTCCGTGATGACGGCCCTCTCCCATGAGCTCCTAACAGGCCCCAAGATGGGATCTCGTGGATCTGAAAAGTTGCGGTGGTGGAATTAGCTTTTGGCTCAGATTCCATCGCTTGGGGTACATAGGTATATATAGGAGGAAGGAGTACGTCGGTGGAGTTTCGAGGGGCCCACGAGGCAGGGGACGCGCCCTAAGGGGGGGGGGCCACCCTCGTGACCGCCTCTTGGCTCCCTTGGAGTAGGGTCCAAGTCTCACGGATCACGCTCAAAGTGAGAAAATCACGCTCCCAAAGGTTTTATTCCGCTTTGGGACTCCGCTTTTGATATTCCATTTCTTCAAACACCTAAATAGGCAAAAAACAAGCAATTTCGGGTTGGGCCTCCGGTTAATAGGTTAGTCCCAAAGATAATATAAAAGTGGAAAATAAAGCCCAATATGGTCCAAAACAAGTAGATAATATAGCATGGAGCAATCAAAATTATAGATACATTGGAGACGCATCGTGCATCCCCAAGCTTAATTCCTGCTCGCCCCTCGAGTATGTAAATGATAAAAAGAGAATTTTTGATGCGGAGTGCTACTTGGCATAATTTCAATGCAAATCTTCTTAATTGTGATATGAATATTCAGATTCGAAAGATTCAAGACAAAAGTTCATATTGACATAAAAAATAATAATACTTCAAGCATACTAACAAAGCAATTATGTCTTCTCAAAATAACATGGACAAAGAAAGTTATCCCTACAAAATCATATAGTCTGGCTATGCTCTATCTTCACCACACAAAGTATTTAAATCATGCACAACCCCGATGACAAGCCAAGCAATTGTTTCATACTTTAATATTTTCAAAACTTTTTCGATCATCACGCAATACATGAGCGTGAGCCATGGATATAGCACTATATGTGGAATAGAATGGTGGTTGTGGAGAAGACAAAAAGGAGGAGAAGATAGTCTCACATCAACTAGGCGTATCAACGGGCTATGGAGATGCCCATCAATAGATATCAATGTGAGTGAGTAGGAATTGCCATGCAACGGATGCAGTAGAGCTCTAAGTATATGAAAGCTCAACAAAAGAAACTAAGTGGGTGTGCATCCAACTCGCTTGCTCACGAAGACCTAGGGCAATTTTGAGGAAGCCCATCATTGGAATATACAAGCCAAGTTCTATAATGAAAAATCCACACTAGTATATGAAAGTGACAAAATGAGAGACTCTCTATCATGAAGATCATGGTGCTACTTTGAAGCACAAGTGTGGTAAAAGGATATTAACATTGTCCCTTCTCTCTTTTTCTCTCATTTTTTTTATTTGGGCCTTTTCTCTTTTTTTTATGGCCTCTTTTTTTTCCTTTTTTTTTATTTTTCGTCTGGAGTCTCATCCCGACTTGTGGGGCAATCATAGCCTCCATCATTCTTTCCTCACTTGGGACAATGCTCTAAAAATTGATGATCATCACACTTTTATTTCTCTTACAACTCAACAATTACAACTTATACTTAGAACAAAATATGACTCTATATGAATGCCTCCCGGCGGTAACGGGATATGCAATGAATCAAGAGTGACATGTATGAAAGAATTATGAACGGTGGCTTTGCCACAAATACGATGTCAACTACATGATCATGCTAGCAATATGACAATGATGGAGCGTGTCATAATAAACGGAACGGTGGAAAGTTGCATGGCAATATATCACAGAATGGCTATGGAAATGCCATGATAGGTAGGTATGATGGCTGTTTTGAGGAAGGTATATGGTGGGTGTATGATACCGGCGAAAAGTGCACGGTATTAGAGAGGCTAGCAATGGTGGAAGGATGAAAAGTGTGTATAATCCATGGACTCAACATTAGTCATAAAGAACTCATATACTTTATTGCAAAAATCTAGAAGTTATCAAAGCAAAGTATTATGCGCATGCTCCTAGGGGGATAGATTGGTAGGAAAAAGACCATCGTCGTCCCCGACCGCCACTCATAAGGAAGACAACCAATAAATAAATCATGCTCCAACTTCATCACATAACGGTTCACCATACGTGCATGCTACGGGAATCACAAACTTTAACACAAGTATTCTTTAAATTCACAACTACTCAACTAGCATGACTCTAATATCACCATCCTCATGTCTCAAAACAATTATCAAGTATCAATCTTTTCTTAGTATTCAACGCACTCAAAAGAAAGTTTTACAAATCTTGAATACCAAGCATATTATTATTAAGCAATTTACCATGCTATTAAGACTCTCAAAATAATCTAAGTGAAGCATGAGAGATCAATAGTTTCTTTAAAACAAATCCACCACCGTGCTCTAAAAGATCTAAGTGAAGCACATAGAGCAAAATTATAACGCTCAAAAGATATAAGTGAAGCACATAGAGCAAAACTACATAGCTCAAAAGATATAAGTGAAGCACATAGAGTATTCTATCAAATTCCAATTCAAGTATGGCTCTCTCAAAAGATGTGTACGGCAAGGATGATTGTAGCACACTAACAAACAAAGACACAAATAATACAAGACGCTCCAAGCAAAACACATATCAAGTGGTGAATAAAAATATAGCTCCAAGTAAAATTACCGATGGGAAGTAGATTTAAAGAGGGATGCCTTCCGTGCATCCCCAAGCTTTGACTTTTAGTGTCCTTGGATTATCTTGGGGTGCCATGGGCATCCCCAAGCTTAGTCTCTTGCCACTCCTTGTTCCATAATCCATCAAAAGATTTCACCCAAAATTTGAAAACTTCACAACACAAAACTCAATAGAAATCTCGTGAGCTCCGTTAGAGAAAGAAAACAAAAGACCACTTCAAGGTACTGTAATGAACTCATTCTTTATTTATATTTATGTTAAACCTACTGTATTCCAACTTCTCTATGGATTATAAACTATTTTACTAGCCATAGATTCATCAAAATAAGCAAACAACACATGAAAAACAGAATTTGTCAAAAACAGAACAGTCTGTAGTAATCTGTAACTAACACAAACTTCTGGAACTTCAAAAAATCTACCAAAATAGGAAGACCTAGAAAATTTGTTTATTGATCAGAAGCAATTGGAATCAGTATTTTATCACGTTCTGGTGATTTTTAACAATTATTTTCGTGAACAGAAAGTTTCTGGAAATTACAGCAAGATCAAATAACTATCATCCAAGAAGATCCTATAGGTCTAACTTGGCACAAACACTAATTAAAATATAAAACCACGTCCAAACAGAAGTTATATGGGTTATTTATTCCTAAACAGAATAAAAAGCTAAAAAACTATAAATAAAATTGGGTTGCCTCCCAACAAGCGCTATCGTTTAACGCCCCTAGCTAGGCATAAAAGCGAGGATAGATCTAGGTATTGCCATCTTTGGTAGGCAATCCATAGGTGGCTCTCATGATAGTTTCATATGGAAATTTTATTTTCTTTCTAGGAAAGTGTTCCATGACCTTTTTTAATGGAAATTGGAATCTAATATTCCCTTCCTTCATATCAATAATCGCACCAACCGTTCTAAGGAAAGGTCTACCAAGAATAATAGGGCAAGAAGGATTGCAATCTATATCAAGAAAGATAAAATCTATGGGCACATAATTCCTATTTGCAACAATAAGAACATCATTAATCCTTCCCGTAGGTTTCTTAATAGTGGAATCCGCAATATGCAAGTTTAGAGAGCAATCATCAAAATCACGGAAAATCTAGCAAATCACACAAAGTTTTGGGGATAGTGGAGACACTAGCACCCAAATCACACAAAGCATAAAACTCATGATCTTTAATTTTAATTTTAATAGTTCGTTCCCACTCATCATAGAGTTTTCTAGGGATAGAAACTTTCAACTCAAGTTTTTCTTCATAAGATTGCATCAAGGCATCAACAATATGTTCGGTAGAAAGGCTTTCTTTTGACTATAAGCATGAGGAGAATTTAGTACGGATTGCAACAAGGAAATACAAACAATTAAAGAGCAACTTTCATAATTAAATTCCTTGAAATCCAATATAGTGGGTTTAGCAACATCTAGGGTTTTATTTCTTTCAATCCCACTTTCATCAATTTCATCATAAAGATCTAAATACTCTGAATTTTTAGAACGCCTTCTAGGTAAAGGAAGATCATATTCAGTTTCATCAAGATTCAAATTGCAAAACAAAGATTTGATAGGGGACACATCAATAACTTTTAGATCTTCATCTTGATTTTCATAGGAATTGGAAGAACACGCTTTTAATAAAGGCATCTTTGGAAGCTTACGCATCCTAGCAGTTCTTTCCTTGCACTCATCAATCGAAATTCTCATGGCTTTGAGAGACTCATTGATATCATGCTTAGGAGGAATAGATCTAAGCTTTAAAGAATCAACCTCAAGAGAAATTCTATCAACGTTCCTAGCCAAATCATCAACTTTAAGCAATTTCTCTTCAAGCAAAGCATTAAAATTCTTTTGTGAAATCATAAACTCTTTAACACTATTCTCAAATTCAGAGGGCATCTTATTAAAGTTTCCATAAGAGTTGTTGTAGGAATTTCCATAATTATTAGAAGGATTACTAGGATAAGGCCTAGGATTAAAATTCCCTCTATATGCGTTGTTACCAAAATTATTCCTACCAACAAAATTCACATCCATAGATTCATTGTTATTCTCAATCAAAGTAGACAAAGGCATATCATTAGGATCTGAAGATTCACTCTTAGTAGCAAATAATTTCATAAGTTCATCCATCTTTCCACTCAAAAGATTAATTTCTTCTATCGCATGCTCTTTTTTATTAGTGGATCTTTCAAAGGTGCCATTGAGAATAATTAACCATAATATTATCTAGGAGTTTAGTAGCATCTCCTAAAGTTGTTTCCATAAAAGTGCCTCCGCGGCGAATCTAAAAAGATTTCTAGAAGCAAAATTCAATCCGGCATAAAAGTTTTGTATAATCATCCACAAATTCAAACCATGAGTAGGGCAATTACGTATCATTAATTTCATTCTCTCCCAAGCTTGTGCAACATGTTCATGATCAAGTTGCTTAAAATTCATAATGTCGTTTCTAAGAGAGATGATCTTAGCGGGAGGAAAATACTTAGAGATAAAAAGCATCTTTGCACTTGTTCCAAGAATCAATATTATTTTTAGGCAAAGACGAAAACCAAGCTTTAGCACGATCTCTAAGCTTAAAAAAGGAAATAGCTTCAATTTAACGACATCATTATCGACATCTTTTTTCTTTTGCATATCACATAAATCAACAAAGCTATTAAGATGAGTAGCGGCATCTTCACTAGGAAGGCCGGCGAATTGATCTTTCATAACAAGATTCAACAAGGCGATTGATTTCACAAGATTCAGTATTGGCAAGAGGAGCAATCGGAGTGCTAAGGAAATCATTATTGTTGGTATTGGTGAAGTCACACAATTTGGTAGTATCTTTAGCCATCGCGACAAACAAGCAATCCAACACACGAGCAAACAAAAGGCAAGCGAGAAAAAGGCAAACGGAAAAAGAGAAGGAGAAGGAGATTGGGAAAGAGAGGGCGAATAAAATGGCAAAGGTGAAGTGGGGGAGAGAAAAACGAGAGGCAAATGGCAACTAAAGTAATGCGAGAGATAGGGATTGTGATGGGTACTTGGTATGTTGACTTTTTTGCGTAGAATCCCAAGAACGGGCGCGTAAATTCATCTTGCTACCTCTTGAGCTTATGCTGGATTTCCGAAGAGGAAAGGATGATGCACAGAGTAGCGTAAGTATTTCTCTCAGCTTTTGAGAACCAAGGTATCAATCCAAAGAGAGGCCATGCTCAAGTCCCTCGTCTCCAAGCACAAAACGATAGCTACTCGCAACCAACGCGATTAGGGGTTGTCAATCCCTTCACGGTCACTTACGAGAGTGAGATCGATAGAGATGATAGATAATATTTTTGGTATTTTTGATATAGAGATGCAAAGTGAAAAGTAAAAGGCAAAGTAAAAGCAAAGCAAGATTAAAGTGATGGAGATTGATATGATGAGAATAGACCCGGGGGCCATAGGTTTCACTAGTGGTTTCTCTCAAGAGCATAAGTATTCTATGATGGGTGAACAAATTACTGTTGAGCAATTGACAGAATTGAGCATATTTATGATAATATCTAGGTATGATCATGTATATAGGCATCACGTCCGAGACAAGTAGACCGACTCACCGCGCATCTACTACTATTACTCCACTCATCGACCGCTATCCAAAGATGCATCTAGAGTATTAAGTTAAAAACAGAGTAACGCCTTAAGCAAGATGACATGATGTCGAGAGATAAATTCATGCAATATGAAATAAACCCCATCTTGTTATCCTCGATGGCAACGATACAATCGTGCCATGTCGCCCTTCACATCGGAAAGGACACCGCAAGATCGAACCCAAAGCTAAGCACTTCTCCCATGGCAAGAAAATCAATCTAGTAGGCCAAACCAAACTGATAATTCGAAGAGACTTGCAAAGATAACCAATCATACATAAAATAATTCAGAGAAGATTCAAATATTATTCATAGATAGACTTGATCATAAACCCACAATTAATCGGTCTCAACAAAAACACCGCAAAAAAAAGAAGATTACATCGAATAGATCTCCACGAGAGAGGGGGAGAACATTGTATTAAGATCCAAAAAGAGAGAAGAAGCCATCTAGCTACTAACTATGGACCCAAAGGTCTGTGGTAAACTACTCACACTTCATCGGAGGGGCTATGATGATGTAGAAGCCCTCCGTGACGACGGCTCTCTCCGGCGGAGCTCCGAAACAGGCCCCAAGATGGAATCTCGTGGATACAAAAAGTTGCGGCAGTGGAATTAGGTTTTTGGCTCCATATCTGATCGTTTGGGGGTGCGTAGGCATATATAGGAGGAAAGAGTACGTCGATGGAGTTAGGGCGCGCTTTCACCCTCGCGGACCGCCTCTTGGCTCCCTTGGAGTAGGGTCCAAGTCTCTCGGATCACGCTCGGTGAGAAAATCACGTTCCGAAGGTTTTATTCCGTTTGGACTCCGTTTGATATTCCGCTTCTTCAAACACTCAAATAGGCAAAAAATGCAGTGGGCAGAATGGGCCTCCGGTTAATAGGTTAGTCCCAAAAATAATATAAAAGTGGAAAATAAAGCCAAATATGGTCCAAAACAGTAGATAATATAGCATGGAGCAATCAAAAATTATAGATACGTTGGAGACATATCAGACCATAAAGGTATAAAATCATTATATGAATAGTGCCACACCATATGTTTATTCAAGACAGAATAATCATGAGCAATGCATAATAAAGAAAGTAATTTCTTACAGAAACAACAGCCAGCTGAGATGTGGACCATTCATGCCCCTTCAATTTGTAATAACACACTCAAGTTAATGGGATAAGCACACACATTATTTTCAGCGTAAAAAAAGACCTCCCTAAAGATGCAATGGATATAAGCTCACATTTACGACGTAATATGATTTAATGTAAACAAAATCCAAAGGATTTGTGGCTCCAGCTTGATGACAAAGACGTAAGATAGAAACGCGACAAGCGACACCGCTTGGTAAGGTACCAACAAGAAATTACAATCAAAGAAATGCATATGGAACTATGGCTACTGTTTGTATTTGAGGAAGGTTCTAAAGTAGCATAGATTAAGACTTTTACCAACAGTTAAAGAAAATATGACTGCCAAACTCAAGTAGAGCCCATACAGCTACCATATGACAATAGCTCAGAGCCATGTTTCACTTAATTATTTTGTTCAAAAAATTAGTGCAGGACTTGTGGAGCATTTAGAAAGAATCCAAGAACAAAAGCACAAGGTACTTGGAAAGTTGGAATATAATACAACATAGATGTGAAAGTATTATATGTACTCGGTGAAAAATACTCATGAAAGTACACTCGTTCCAACATGGAACGATAAATTCAACAAACTTGATGACAATCTGAAGCTGAAATCCTACCTCCAGGACATATATGCATTTTGTTATGGAATGCATTGAGGCATAACTACCCTGCCAGGAAAGAAACTCACACGATTGGGGAAGGACTAAGAGGAAGGACTAAAGCAAAAAATGCAGTTAAATAAAAATATTAACACTGAACGGTGCATTGTTGCGATCATTATACACTAAGAGGAAGGACTAAAGCAAAAAATGCAGTTAAATAAAAATATTAACACACAAAGCTCAATCAGCACCAAGAGAAGGGGTCAAAAGATGTACAGCTGAACTGAACTGATGAATGTTATTGGGGCTTTTTCATGCACCGCAAGCTATTCTTTTATTCGCCTGAGAAAATTACAATGATGTTGTCTACACAACACAGATTACTCTTCCACCCTGATCAGCCCCTACCTTACAATGAGCTAAATGGCAATACATCTATTTAACTATTACACCATTTCAAGTAAAACGGAAGGATGGCTCATTAACTAATCAATGCAGGAAACTACTATCACAATATATTGAAAATCATCACCAGGCTCAATCTGTATTATTGGTTGGACTATACAAATCGTGAAACATGGTCTGGTCTACTGTAACTGAACGACTGGGATTCTAACCATTGTGTGGGATCAATGATACAATTTTGGTAGGTAACACTTTAGTTAACATGACGAACGTGCTTGGGGAACTGGAAAAAGTGTAACTTCAGAAAACTGAAAAAGATCTCCACACCAAAAATAACCTCTCCAACCTGTATGCAAAGTTGCAAACAATATTGATTTGATATGAATTTAAACAAAACAGAAATCAAGAGAAGTCAAGAAGTGCATACTGGACCATGCTTAAACTCCATCAGGGGTTAGATCTTAAGTCAGGCCTGCTAAACGTGTTGCACACACACACATAGGAAAAATCAAGCCAAGAAGGACGGTGTGGTTGATTTAGTCTAGCTGAAATTGACGCGCCAAAAATGGCACACGCAAAATCGAGCAGTAGTTCTACTATTGCATAATGCAAGGTTTAATATAAATGGACCAGATTTATTTAAGCTCTGTCATGCAAATCACACATGTCCAGTATACGTTTACAGAGAAAAATCTTTGATATGTGTACATGAAAGGTCGCCTCATTTCTGAAAACACAAACCCACCCTAACTTTTCACATGAACAAAATGCAGTTTTTCTCTTCCTTGAAGTTATTACATGACTCGGCATCTTCTTGTAGGAAAGGGAGAAAGTAAAGAAAGAAGAAAATAGCACAGGCAATTTCTCACAAGACTACACTCACCTTCATATGATCTGAAACAAGAAAAAATTGTAAGAGGCGTGAAGGGGGAGAAGGATTGAGAGAAGCTCACCTTGACATCACCCGAGCTCCTCCCATGCGCACCATCTTCAGCCGTCGGGACTTCACCTTCCCTGCTGCTCCATGAGGATTCTGATCCTTCCCTATCGCCGGCCTCTCCTCCACCCCGTGAGGCGTCCGCCGTCTGGGCCGCCGGCCTCGCTACTCCACCCCACACCGCTGGCCTCTTGGCCCTCCCCTGCTCCTTCACCCCCAGTGGCGCCATCTAGCCGAGGAGGGGGTATTGAAGATGAACGTGAGGGTGGAAGACGGGGCGAGGCGCGCCAATAGTAAGGAGGAACATCACAGGAGAGAGAGAGAGAGAGAGATGAACGGGTGCGGCGGCGGACAAGGGAGGGAGCAGGGTGGACAGGTTCGAGGCTGGGAGCAGAGAGGAACGTGGTTGTTGTGATTCAAGGCTGCCCATGACGGGCCGCACGATGCGCGGCGTGCGAGGACAGGTTCGCTCCCACCACGACCCCGACGAAACGGCATCCAGGGCAGCCGACGAGTGAGACCAGGAGCAGCGCCGGGCCTCCCGTCATCGGGAAAGGCCAAAGGTGAGTGCAGAAACCGAGTGCACATGCACCGACCGGCCCCTCCGCAGCTGCTGCCCACAACACACGACGCGGGCAGCGCGCCAGGAGCGTCCCGCCAAGAGCGGTTGACCCCAAAAAAACTCTAGCCTACACGTACACCGCGGGACATGCACCCGGTGCAACCGACGAACGGGACCAAGGCAGCATCGGCCCACCAGTCAGCTGCCGCGGACGGAGATACCGGGTGCATAAGCGCTGGCCCACATCGCACGACACGAACTCTGCGTGATGGGACATGCGACGCTGCATTTCTGGGTGACCGGAATAAATCTGACCCAATAGAAATGCTCGCCCGTGACGCTCGCGCACGCGGCGCGGCAGGATCGGCCGCCCAAGCACCCAAAAAAGGGTCACCCAGCCAATCGGTTGAGAGGCCGAGCCCACAGGTCATGGCCTGCATGAACTCACCCCGCGGTCAAAACAAAAATGACGGAAGATCCAACTTTAACCAGCGAAAAAATCTGCTGCTTCACCACCATCCAACGGTCCAAATCAAAACAAAACGAGGGACAACCGAGGAGACGAGTTGGCTAGCCTCATTATATGTTAAAATATCATTTGAACAAGTACAATACTAGCCCTTGTGCACCCCATGTTGATCCTTTGCATTCTACCCTTGATGATTCTATTGGCATGATTCGCAACCTTAGAACTGTCAATCTTATTACTAGAGGTTTGCCTAGAAATTTATTTGGTTGCTTGCCTACTCTAGATTGTGCTTACACCGTATGGAGATTTCTTAAGGAAATATTTCCAAACTATTAGTGCAAAACTTAGATGAGATCCTTCACAAGTCTATTGCTTTGAGTAAGATGAATTCCAATGATCCTAAGTTTGGTGATTGCTTGTTTGAGCTTTTTACGACCTTATGCGTGCCAAAGGAGATGTTGGAATCATTAGCAATATCATCTACTGAAGCCGTTAGAATTCATAAAGATGAATATTGTGATGATCACTTATCTAATGAATCAAGAGGGAATTGATCAATCACAAGACAATATTGAACATGGATACTATGATGAGGATGATGAAAGTGACTTTGAACTCGATAAGTCTATCGACACTTTGGTCTTATGGCAAATCTTTATGGTTACATGGTCGGAGGAAAGGAATGGGTTCTTGATAGTGGATGTACCGATCACATGACCGGAGATAAGGATATGTTTCGTGAGCTTCTTTGAAAACAACGACCCTCGAAAGTATGTCACCTTTGGTGATAACTCAAAGGGTAAGGTGGTTGGCCTTGGTAAGGTGGCCATCTCACATGATAGCTCCATACAAAATGTTATGCTCGTTGAATCTCTTGGCTATAATTTACTTTCCATATCTAGACTTACGATTTTGGATTCAAAGGTGTCCTATTTATCAAGTAGATTGCCAATTGTTTCAAGAGATAATCATAAAATGGTCTTTACCTCGTAATGAAAGGTGATCTATATATTGTTGATTTCACTAAAAAGGCTCAACCTAGAACTTGCTTATTTGCTAAATCCTCTAAAGGTCAAGTTGTGGCATAGAAGGTTAGGTCATGTGGGCATGCGAAATCTTGATAAGCTTATTAAAGGTGATCATATCCTTGGAGTGAAAGATGTTATATTTGACAAGGATAGATTGTGCAGTGCTTGTCAAGCAGGAAAACAGGTTGGAGTAAGCCACCCCGTGAAGAACATTATGACCATGAGAAGACCGCTCGAGCTACTTCATATGGATCTCTTTGGTCCCAATGCCTATAAAAGTCTCGGTGGAAACTTATTTGGTCTAGTTATAGTTGATGATTTTTCAAGATTTACGTGGGTGTTCTTTCTTGATGATAAATCGCAGGTCCAAAAGATCTTCAAGAACTTTGCTAGGAAGGCCCAAAATCAATTTGAAGTGAAGATCAAGAAGGTCGCAGCGACAACGGAACGGAGTTCAAGAACGCAAATGTGGATACCTTTCTTGACGAAGAAGGGATTTCACACGAGTTCTCGGCTACGTACACACCTCAACAAAATGGAGTTGTTGAGAGGAAGAACCGTACTCTTATTGAGATGGCGAGAACGATGCTTGACGATTACAAGACGCCAAAACACTTTTGGGCGGAAGCGGTTGAGACAGCTTGTCATGCAACAAATTGCTTATATCTTCACAAGCTACTCCGGAAGACGGCATACGGGCTTCTCACCGGTAACAAACCCCAAGTTGGATACTTTCGAGTATTCGGCTCAAAGTGCTATATTCTTGATAAGCATCGTCGTTCTAAGTTTGCTCCTAAATCTGATGAGGGTTTTCTACTTGGTTATGGCTCAAACTCTCACACCTATCATGTCTACAACAATTTCACCCGAAAGGTTGAAGAGATGGTAGATGTGAAGTTTGATGAATCTAACGGCTCGCAAGTAGAGCAATTGCCAATTGATGTAGGAGACAAAGACCCTTCGGAAGCAATCTGAGACTTGTCTAATGGCAAGATTCTTCCAACGGAGTTGAATGAGAGTACCTCGTCCGTCCAAGTGGAAGCTTCTACCTCATAACCAAGTGAACCAAGAGTTGACATGGAAGCATCCACAAGTGGGACACGCCAAGATGAAGAAAACGAGGAAGTACACCAAGATGAACCTCATCAACCTCCTTCTCCACCTAGACAAGAGAACGACAACGTCAACAACGAAGAAGGCCAAGAACAAGAACAAGACGATGAAGAAGATGTTCCACCCCGACCCAAGCAAAAGCTCTCACGAGTTAGAGCAAGAGTTTTACGAGACCATCCAGTCGAACAAATCTGTGATGATATCCAAACCGGGAGCACCACTCGCGCTAAAACTCGTTTGGCTAATTTTTGTGAACATTATTCATTCATCTCTAGCATCAAACCTATGAAGGTTGAAGAAGCATTGGAAGATCCGGATTGGATAAATGCCATGCATGAAGAGCTACACAACGTTGAGAGAAACCAAGTGTGGACATTGGTCGAGAAGCCTGACAACAACCACAACATCATCGGTGCCAAAATGGGTGTTTCGGCCAACAAGCAAGACAAAGATGGACAAGTCGTTCAAGAACAAAGCACGTCTCGTCGCCCAAGGCTACACTCAAGTCAAAGGTATGGACTATGGTGAGACATATGCCCCCGTCACTAGACTTGAGTCCATCCGCATCTTACTTTCCTATGCAAATCACCATGATATTACCTTGTACCAAATGGACTTTAAAAGTGCTTTTTCTAAATGGTGAAATTGAGGAGGAAGTTTATGTTAAACAACCTCCCGGGTTTGTTAATCCTAAGAAACCCGATCATGTTTACAAACTTTACAAAGCTCTTTATGGTCTTAAACAAGCTCCTAGAGCATGGTATAAATGCTTGACCAAGTTCCGTATTGAAAAGGGCTTTGAGATTAGAAAGATAGATTCTACTCTTTTTACAAAAAGGGTTAATGGTGAATTATTTGTGTGCCAAATTTATGTTGATGATATCATATTTGGTTCAACTAACCCTCATTTTAGTGAAAAGTTTGGAAAGCTAATGTCGAAGAAGTTTGAGATGTCTATGATGAGTGAACTCAAGTTCTTTTTTGGTTTGCAAATCAAGAAAACTAAGGAGGGCACCTTTGTTTCTCAAACAAAGTATACCAAGGACTTATTCAAGAAGTTCAACATTCAAGAAAGCAAAGGTATGAAAACATCCATGCCTACTAGTCGACATCTTGACTTGACTAAGGATGGAAAACCGGTTGACCAAAGGTTTACCGCTTCTACGATTGGTTCATTGTTATATCTATGTGCCTCCCATCCCGATATTATGCTAAGTGTGTACATGTGTGCACGATATCAAGCGGCCCCCAAAGAATGTCATCTTAAGGCTGTGAAAAGGATAGTTAGATACTTAATTCACACACCAAATTTTGGCATTTGGTATCCTAAGATGTCTTCCTTTGATCTTGTTGGCTACTCCGATTCGGACTATGCAGGTGACAAGGTTGATAGAAAGTCCACTTCGGGTACTTGTCAATTTCTTGGTAGAACTCTTGTGTCTTGGTCCTCAAAGAAACAAAACTCGGTATCCTTATCCATCTCCGAAGTGGAATACATTGCCGCCGGTTCATGTTGTGCTCAATTACTTTGGATGACCCAAACTCTTAAAGATTATGGGATCTTTATGAAACATGTTCCATTTCTTTGTGACAATGAAAGTGCCATTAAGATTGCTCACAATCCCGCAGGTAACATTCTCGAACTAAGCATATTAAGGTTCGTCATCATTTCATTCGAGATCATGTTGCTAAAGGGACATTGATCTTAAGCATGTTCAGATGCGATAAGCATTTGGCGGATATATTCACCAAACCGCTTGATGAGAAAGTATTTTGTCGTTTGAGAGGTGAATTGAACATCATTGATGCTTCAAATTTGGAGTAGAAACTCCATTTGGATACATGCAAGGCATGTGCCTTTGACTAATCCTTGACATTTCTCTTATGATAATGATCATATGTCTTGGATATACTTGCACCCTTTCATGCTATCTAACCGTTGTAGGTACTAGGATGAATCCAACTCTATGAGATTGCAACTCACTCACATCTTGAGCAATCTCTACATCACCCGGTCTCTACAATATGGTGGTTGAAGTCAAGGAAGCACGAATCCTTGCAATATATCCTTTGACAAAATCTGTATATCAAATTTCATTTGGTATCAAATTCATGATTGTCAATTTGGATACACAAGTGCTCTTCCTTGCAAGACTAACCCATGTAGGTAGATGAACTCAAACTACTAGTGGTGCTCCCAATTCTTGATGTGCTACATCAACCTTGAGCATCCCACACAAGTTCAACTACATGATCAAGATCAACACCACCACCCAAGGTATGATATTCCATCTTAGAGAAGCTTTACTCCAAGTCATGGGTCAAAGCAACTCAACAAGATGCGAATACATCAAAATGCTTAAATGAAAAATGGTAACCCCATTTTCAGCTTAAACGATGAGTATGACCTACGATCAAGTGTTCTCACTTGATTCCTAAGTTAATATAGTCTAGAATAGGTGGCTTTGTCATGACCAATTCTAGATGAAGTTCTCTAGTGTTTCTCTGTGTTCTTGCACTTGTCTCTTGCATATTTGTCTCAAATTAATCAAAAGAAACTTCATCTAGACTTCTTTTCTTTTCTTTGCTATCTTCTGCATTCCCTACATCTAATTCATTGCAAATCTTTCAGTTAATTCCTTGCAAATCTTTGTGAGATCTTAGTTGCCTAGTGAGCTGAGATGACAATTGTTCTCTCTCTATGTTGAACTCGGACACACCGATTTGTCTCTTGCTAATTTTTTTAAATAATACATTTTTTTATTAATTTGCACACATATTACGCCCAAAAAATAATTTTCAAAAATAATACACCGTCGGCCCGCCGTAGGCCGACTGGGCCTAGTCGACCATGACAAGCAGCCGAGTGGGTGTAGTCGGCCAAGATGTGCCGACAGTGGAGCGTCCGCCACGTGTCGGCCGCGCATTGGGCAGGCCACGTCGCAAGGGGGAGGGAGGGAGCTGTCGGCGTGGGCGGTCACGGGGGCACCCCTGTCAGCCTACTGCAGGCCGATCGGCCTGCTGATGGCCGATAGGGTGCGGCCCCACCTCGCACGGCTGGCCCGGCTCCCTGTGCCTCTTATCCGCATTTTCCTCCACGCGAGAGCTTCTGTTCTTCTTCTGTTCTTTACTTCTCCTCTCTCTACACGAAAATGCCTCGAATTTCTAGACCTAAATGAGCCAGTTATATGCGGTTTTGGCACCGTGAATGAATTCAACTTAGTTAGGGCAGCCAAAAGAGGTCTCGATCTACTGATGGGGTAGCTCGTGGTGGTCGTGGTGAGCATTTTGGTGGAGTTTTTTTCCAGCTCATTGGTGGAGGTTGTTGCGGCGGTGGAGATGGAGGTGGAGGTGGTGGTGGTGAAGTTGGGGCAGTGTGGTGGAGGTGGTGCGGGTGAAGCTCCTTGAGTTTGGTGGCCCTTTGTTAAATGCGTTCTTCGTTCGCACGCAGCTTCAAGGGTATATTTCAACAAACATTTTATTTTTCAGAGGTGCTCCGATAGTATTTGTTAATATGTTTCATGTGAAATAAATTAGGTGTGAGATTATTGTTATTTGCCCCGGTAGTATACGTAAATATATTTAGATGTCAACTAATTAGTTGTGTAAAAATGTGTAGTTGCTCCCGTAATATTCCGTACTATATGTGGATGTCTATTTAGGAGTGTCAGTATTTGGAGTAGCTCCGGTAAAATCCGTAATATAGGCAGTCGATCAAATATTAAAATCTGTCAATATTTGTAGTTGCTCCGCAAATATTCGTAATATACTTGTAGGTGTGTGAATTGTATTAGTTGTCTCGTTAATATTCTTTAATATATAGCTAGCTAATATATAGACATGTCTAATATTTGTTAGTGGGGGTATTTTAAGTTGTTGCTTAATACTTGTATTTCGTTGTTGAAAAAAATAGGTGAGCCGAGATGTCCGATATAGTGAAGTTCATATTTTACTACGGTCACGGTAATCTTGTCCAAACAAGCTGAGATGGGAGCAGATCTGAGTGAATTTACTCACATAGAGGTGCCAATGAGCGCACCTCAAACATGGTATGTTAGTCAGTTGAAAGAATGGATTGCGGCAAGTTTAGGTCTTGATACTGAAACACACACCGTCGGTGTTCATGCATTGTGGACACGGTCAAGTTCAATAATTTACTTTTTTTAGGCCAATAGAGCGAGACTCCGATTGGGTGCGGTGGTTACAAGGTTGTGAGCGAAGGGGATGCAACATCGTTGCTTTAGTGCTTCCCGTCGTTAAGGAGGTCAATGCACATGAAGGCGAGGGTGGCTACAATCCTCGGTCATAGCGGTGTAGGGAGGTAGTTATCTATGTCAAATGTTGGAGATGATGGTTACGTAACAAGGATGAAAGCGGTCAGGTAGAAGGAGGAAATGCTTATGGTTATGAACCAGGGCAGAGTAGTCAGGTAGAAGGAGGAAATGCCAATGGTGATTACAATGGCGAGGTGGACGCTGACGAGGTAGATGGGCACATGCAGGACCAGATGGAAGAAGAAGACACCAATGTTGAAAGGGGTCATGCCGATGATTCTGACGAGTCAGATGAAGAAGAAAATGCAGAGGAGGTCCCGAATCTCGCATCGTGGAATCATGACTTCTCATACGCAATGACCGTGAACGATGGACATGATTACGCTGGCAATATCACTCGAACAATATTGCAACGGGTGCTATGTATCCGAACAAGCAAGCCTGAAGGATGCAATAATTAATTGGGCAATGTCCACGCAAAGGGTTTTCATGACTCGGGTGTCCAAATAAAATTCGACAATGGTATGCAAGAACGCAGATTGTCCCGCCAGGGTGGACGGCTTTCTCCCTAAGTATGGCACAAGTTGGGTGATCAGTGACTTAGTTAATCACACTTGTCTTATTCCCTGCATCCCTCAAGATCATGCCAACCTTTCATCGATGCTTATTGCTCGGTTGTTTAATGATGAGATAGTGCAGGGCAAAGCTATGGAAGTGAAGGCAGTCCAGCAAAAAAGTCTTCGCCAGGTTCAAGTACAGAATTTCTTATGGCAAGGCTTGGAGGCCTAAGCATGCGGCACTTGAGAGGAGATTTGGTTCTTATTTTTATGCATATGACTCTGTTTTCCAGCTCCTCCACACCCTCGCGTTAGCCGGAATCCGTGCACCTATATCGATATCGAAGACATCTTCATGCCGAGTTCCCAACCGTGAGGGTGCTGCATCGCTCTCTTCTTCTCTTTCGGTGTATGCGTCAAAGCTTTCAGGCATTGCCGACCAGTGATATGTGTTGATGGTACTTTTCTCATAGGCAAGTACAAGGGATCAGATCCTGACAGCCATAGGTCAAGACGGCCAAAATCAAGTTGTCCCACTCGCATTTGCTTTTGTGGAGAGTGAGAACATTGAAAGTTGGACATGGTTCTTCGTGCGATTGAAAATATCGGTTGTGAAGGAGAAGCCCAATGTGTGCATCCTTCAGGACATGCATGTAGGTATACTCAGTGCGATAAGGACACTGACAAAACCAGGCCCTGAGGAACAAGCTCCATGGCGGGACTTGCAGACCCGTTGGTGCATGCGCCATCTGGGGGCTAATTTCTTCTCACAGTTTAGAAATAAGAACCTGATGAATCTGCTCAAAAAACTCTACAAGAAGAACCAGATTATGGAAGTACAATTTGATACGTGATGCATTTAATGTATGCACGCAGAGACACGTGAGGGATGTGAAAGCTGCAAGAGATGCAGCGGTGAGGGCACATGTTGAAGCAAAGTAGCTACACGGTTGGCAACAGAACATCGGCCATGGAGGAGGAGCCTGTTGGGCTATGTGACTGCCAAAGGCTTTGACCCACTGGTACTAGGAGAAGTCTCGGAGGTCAATTAAAACCTTCCAAAGAAGTGGATAGAGCATGAGCCTGGAGAGGTGGTCTTTGCTACATGACACACATGGAGCAAGGATGCAGTGTCATGACAACGAACCTCGCGAAACATACAACTTTGTCCTTAGAGGAAACCGGCATTGCCACTTACGACCATCATTCAGGTATTTTCTATGGCACCGTCAAGTATTTCAGAGATAGACGTCAAAAAGCAGAGCAGCATATCTTGAACAACCCGAATACACGTTACTGAAAGAGTTTGTCCTCAATACATGGATAGGTGAGCTGATGGGTTTTCGATCAATGGGTAACTTCAACCGCGTCAACCCCGCTGAAAGGTGTTACATTCCAAACCCAGAGCATATGCGTACAAGTAGAGGCAGACGGCAGTGTCGGGCCAAGCATCCGTAATGATATGGATGAATCAAGCGGGAGGTCCGACTAGGCAATTCATTCTATGCAATGAATTTGGCCATAGGGACACTAATTGTCCCACTTTCGTCACTGGGCGTGGACGAGGCAACCGGGGATGAAGAGGAGGTAGAGGAAACAGAGGAGTAAGAGGGAGAGAAAGAAGCTAAGCTAGCAGTAGTATGTCCTGAATTTGTATTTAGTGTGGCACTATGTTCTGAATTTGTATTAAGTGTGGCACTATGTTCTGAATTTGTATTAAGTGTGGCACTATGTTCTGAATTTTTATTAAGTGTGGCACTATGTTCTGAAGTTTTATTAAGTGTGGCACTATGTTCTGAATTTGTATTAAGTGTGGCACTATGTTCTGAATTTTTATTAAGTGTGGCACTATGTTACGAATTTGTATTAAGTGTAGCACTATGTTCTGAATTTTTATGCGCAGGAATGTCGGGACTGTGGGTTCTTTAACGGGATATTGATAGGGGGTCATCGTGCTGCGATATGGTATGAGCGCAAGCTTGAGCCTCTGGTCACTCGCACTCCTAAGGAGCACTGGATGATACAACCAGGATGGGTTCAGCGGTACGTGCTTTATTAATTTGCACACTGACATGCATATTAATGGGAGACACTAACTGAAATGTTCTCTGATGAAGGTTGAAATGGGCCGGTCTTTTACCTTTCGCTTGGTCTGGGTTGAGTCTATCCGGGTGAGAAACGCCGCCATCGACTCCTCCTTGTTGAGTTGCTTAGTGGATTTGTTGGAGGCCAGAGACCCACACATTTCACTTCCGATGGGGAGAGATGGCTCCTACTCTAGAGGATGTGTCACTTTTGCTCGGACTACCGTTGGCAGGTCATGCCATAGGACCGTTGGATGCACCGGCTGGTTGGGAGTGAGGTCTTACACAACGTTTTCATGGTGTTTTTCTGGATGCTCCGATCCAAAGATGGGGAGCATCATGGACCTAAGTATGATTGGTTGCTCAATTTCCGTGTTATTTCCTAGCTCTTATCTTCAAGTTATCGTGCATATGGTTTTACGAAAATACCGCGGCTTACTAAAACTTTCTCTTTGCTTAATGCAGATCCGGAAGTTCCGGCGCCATTGAGTGCGAATGATCACTCGAGCCTGGAGGCCTACTTAATGTGGCTTTTCGGCAAGGTGATGTTCACAGAGAACCATGTCACCACTATTAGCGCCGCTCTAAATCCCTATGGCACTCGAGATAGCGAGCCTTTCGCACGCATGGATCGGATCAGACGAGAGGAGTTGGGGTTCGGCAGTCTTAGCGGCTACATACCGAGGTATGTGCAATGGTTGCTAGCTTACATCGGGAAAGCCAGCCCTTCTTGGATGCCCTCTATTAAATGCAGCTGTGGTCGTGGGAGAGGTTCTCTATAGGGCGACCGGATGTACGTGTTAATCAGCCTATAGCCGCCATGTTTGATGTCGACAGCATCGACATGCCTACTTTTGGTCCGTGTTGGACACGTCGCGAGGTATGTATCGTGTTATAGTTTAATGTAACTTTTGTGTGTACCAGAGATAGATCAATGCTAGCGGCTACTAACATTTTTTTCTGCAAAGACGCTTTGCTAGTGATCAGACCAGGAAGGCATACACGGCATTGAACGAGCGATTCGATGCATTACATCGGGGTCATATGGCAGCTCTACATGGAAGCAGCCATAAATGCGAGATACCTGGTGGTATGTCCGTATATGCACAAGGGACCGAGATTACTGGATGATTTAAATCGAAGATCATCTTGATGTCTTCGTCGAGGAGATGGTACAACAGAGGGTTATGAGGCAATTTGGTCTTTTGCGCTTGGAGCTACCCGCCTACAGAGAACCCGGTGCCAAAGACACATCCATTGTGTATTAACTAGCTTTTTCAATGTTGCATCATCTTTCATAGTACTCAATTCGAAGCATTAGGTAATTGTTGAACACACACCACAATTTTAGGACAACAAGGAAGGGCATGACCAGGACAACTGCTGACTGGCTAGCTAGACTAGAGTCGTATGTTATAGAATGGGAGACAACAAACACACATCTTGGCACGAGAATCACAATTTTTATCTCAATGAATTCAATCTCTATTTGTGGCGCTACATGACCGGAACACGGTTACGCATTGTTGAGCACTCTCACCCAGAGGAGATACCTGATCCTACTCCGTCGGATATGTACCCGAGCTATGATACTTCGGGATCTAGGCAGTACGCGGTAAGATATATTTTCTTTAAGTAATGTTGTCACATACTTTGACGTGCATACTTAATAATCGTCATGAAAATTTGCAGGCTACCTTGACACACGAACTCTACGACGACGTGACCACCTTTGGACGATCACTGTCGTCTGGACCTCTTCTTCACCACCGTCCTGTGCTACAGCCCTTCTTGGAACGAATGCAGAACAAAATACGGGCTGTCTACGAGGCTATCACGTGCACCCGGAGAAGCTGACGTTGTTCAAGACCAGCAAGCAATAGCCACGCCCTCCATGCACCTACATCAACCACGCCCACGCCTAGCACATCATCGGCAACGCAGGCCACCCCGCCCCGTCGACTAACGTGGCAAAGACCCGCAAAGACTATGGTCCCACATCAAGCTTCGTGTTTTCTCCACAGCCATAGCAGCACGGTCCCTCGTCGAGCTTCGTGTTTGAGCCAGAGCAGCCGTCATAGCCAGCAGGTATGTGTCTTCATATTTATTGTTTTCAATATTAATTGAGGCGAACTCATTTTTCATGACTTAGCGTTCCATCATGCAGGAGCCTATGGATATCATGCATCTATGTCGGCATGACATGATACATGGGGGAGTGATCAACATCCCGAGGAGAACATACAGGCTCGGGATGTCGCAAAGACACCCAAAGGATGAACATGTTTTCGACTCCTCCACTGTGCCCCACACAGGATACACAAAGCATGACCTGTGGAGAGTCTGAGATTCCTCCTCGTAACATTAGGGCACCCGGCTGTGGGGATGGGCGCCACCGTAGAGATCCGCCTCCCCGCCAAAGCCAGGACATAAATCACGACGCTTCTATCTATCAAGAGAGACATTACCATCTATTTCGTATGAGACTTATGTCTATTCTATGTATGAGACAAATGACTATGTACTTATGTATGAGACATATGCCTACTCTATTTTAGTACTCTGTTATCCGAACTACAACATCATATTTAGATAGAACACAATGCTCGTACAACAAGACAGTACAAACAACTAGATAGAACTACATCTAAATTAAACAACTAGATATAACATACAACATAAAAACTACATGAAGTCATCATCGTCATCCTCCATCGATGCAGAGCTCTTGTCCTTCGATGATGAAGAACTCTTGCCCTTCGACGATGAAGAACTCTTGCCCTTCGACGATGCAGAAATCTTGCCCTTCAAAGATGATGAACTCTTGCCCTTCGACGATGCAGAACTCTTGCCCTTCAACAATGAAGAACTCTTGCCCTTTGACGATGCAGAACCCGGAAGCGGCAGCATGAAGATATCATCTTCATCCCCGCCGTCGGCACTCCATAAATAAGTATATTTTGCTCTGAAATTTAGGTACCTACCACACTTTAGGTATCTTCCATGCAACCTCAGAAGTTCGATGGGTATCTCCTCAAAGGTCCTGGAAGGCCTCCCGCTCCGACTTAACGCGTGAGCCAGCTCATTCAGCAGGTTGTCACTACTGATGAGTTCTTCCCACAGAACTAATCTGTTGTCAACCCTGAAATCAGCGGCTAAACGCAATGAACATATCTACATACACGATCGTGGAAAAACTATGATCAAAAGGATATCTTTACTTTTATCTTCTACCTTATGCAAGAGTCATGGTGATCTTCACCTTTCCTTTTTACATTTTATCCTTTGGCAAGCGGATGTGTTGGAAAGATCTTGATATATATACTTAATTGGATGTAAGTTAGCATGAATTATTATTGTTGACATTACCCTTGAGGTAAAAGGTTGGGAGGCGAAACTATAAGCCCCTATCTTTCTCTGGTTCCGATTAAAAGTCCGTAACCACAAGTATTGCGTGAGTGTTAGCAATTGTGAAAGACTAAATGATAGTTGAGTATGTGGACTTGCTAAAAAAATCTCTGACATAGACTGAGGGAGTCCCGGATTAGGGGGTGTCCGGATAGCTGAACTATCACCGTTGGCCGGACTCCTGGACTATGAAGATACAAGATTGAAGACTTCGTCCCGTGTCCGGATGGGACTTTCCTTGGCGTGGAAGGCAAGCTTGGCAATACGGATATGTAGATCTCCTAACATTGTAACCGACTGCAGGTAACCCTAACCCTATCCGATGTCTATATAAACCGTAGGGTTTCAGTCCATAGGACTAACAACAATCATACCATAGGCTAGCTTCTAGGGTTTAGCCTCTCCGATCTCGTGGTAGATCTACTCTTGTACTACCCATATCATCAATATTAATCAAGGTGAGTAGGGTTTTACCTCCATCGAGAGGGCCCGAACCTGGGTAAAAACATCGTGTCCCTTGTCTCCTGTTACCATTCGCCTAGATGCACAGTTCGGGACCCCCTACCCGAGATCCGCGAGTTTTGACACCGACATTGGTGCTTTCATTGAGAGTTCCTCCGTCACCGCTGTGAAGGATGCCTCATCCCGCCTTTTAAAGACGACGTTATCGCTAAAGGAGCCTTGGCCGCCCGGCCGAGACTCTTCGCTAAGTGGTTTCCTTTATGACCACCAGTTCGCCGCCGCTACCGACGCATGACTTCTCGGGTCATCGATACCAATCTTCGTGTTAACTCGAACTTGCCGAGTAGCTAGATCCGGATCGAAGCTCTCCTCCATGAACGAAGCTCTTGGATCGCATCGCCGCTCGAATCGCCATCGACTACGCATCAGATCGAGCCTAAACCGATCCGAGAGAGATTAACTCTCCCTGTGCTACCCACCATGTTGCTGTGGTAGAAGAACAATACGGGCGACTCTTCTTCTATCTTAAGGACTAGCTACGTCCGGATTCCCGACCCTCCATGCCGGATTCGGCGGAGGACGGATGTCGATCAAATCCTGAACTTAAAGTCGATGGGCCAGGTTGGATTCATTGGATAACATCCAAAAACCCAAACTTTCAAGTTCGGAAACTTCTCGGTCCTCGAAGTCTTAGATTGGACGGGTTCGAATCTAGTTCCACCCGCCCACCCAAACATTAGCGATCTATCCCGAATTCGGCAAGAGCCCGCTGAAACAAAGACATCATTAGTGGGCCGATTCCTCCCGGTTATGGACAGGGATAAAGGATCACGAGAGGAGGACGTAATCTCACTCTTCCGCAATAATTGCACGGACGAAGGAATCCTAAACGCCATAAGTCGTCAGTGGAAATTACACGCTTTGGTCGACTTGGTAACCATAGTACAAAAGTAATCACATGATGGAGAGTGCTTGGAAAACCGAAGTAAATTTTGGGATAATCCGCCCCAACACAGCCCTAGTCCGAAATAAAAGGGTGCATCATCATCAACCACCTGGGTTAAATGCCAAAAACAAAAACCCCTAAAGGGCATGGAACCGCATCGAGGGATGGCTCAACGGACCCTCGCAAAATTCATAGCAGCCGAGGACGCCACTCCAACTCATAGCCTTCGAGCATGTTGGATACTACGGCAGTGGCCAAAAGTGGCGAAGAGCTTCTAGCTTCGTAATCCCAGCCCAACAATACCAAGACGGTATTAATAGTCTTCGAGACTTTCAGATCAAATAACATGCGGAAGTTTAACACTCCGCAACCTTGCCAAGTCTACCAAGTAGCAACAATAAATCCATGGGTGACACGACTATTACCTTTAATGCCGTTGACTAACCCAAATTCCGAACAACCCGAGCACTGTACCGCATTGGTCCTCGATCCAATAGTGAATGACTTCGCCTTTACTAAGGTACTCATGGATGGCGCAATGATTAAACCTCATCTATGAGGAAACCCTCCGAAAAATGGAAATAGACTGGAGCCGCATTGAGCGAAGCAACACAACCTTCAGAGGGAATAATCCTAGCCGGAAGCATGCTACGGGAAAAATCACATTGGACGTGAGTGTTCAAATTTCACCGGACAATTACAGTCCGAGGAGGTCACATTTCAAGTGGCCCCGCCCAGCAGCGGATATCACGCCTATTAGGGCGAGAGGCATTCACTATTTTCAAGCTATACCCCATTGTGGGTACATGAAGCTTAAAATGCCCAGACCTAACGGAATCATCACTCTCGCTAGTGATCCGAACATAGCACTGCTACCGAAAACAAGACAGTACCGCACTAGCCCTCGAGGCACTATCCGAAGCCCTAGTGGCCGAGGAACTCACAATGATGCGCCCACGGTGAACAGGATGATGTGATACTTGATAAAAGATCCAAGTCCGCCTCTTTAAACCAGCCGAATGAAATAGTCAAATTCCAAGTCCACCCAACGGACCTCGCAAAGACGGCTTCCATTGGGGCACAATTAAACCCTAATGTAGACGCGACTTTTAAAATTTCTACGAGAAAATTGGGATATTTTTGCCCGGCACCCTTCAGACATGCCAGAATCCCACGTCGGTGGCCGAGCACAGCCTAAATATCCTAAAAGGATTTAAGCTACCAAGCGTGCTCTTGTTTTTTCGAACCCAAGAGACAAAGCTATGGGAGAAGAGCTAGCCAAACTTCTGGAAGCCGGATTCATCGAGAGATATAAAACATCCGGATCGCTAGCAACTGGTGATGGTACCAAAGAAGGACAAATCCTGGCGCCTATGTGTTGATTTCAAAGACCTTAATAAGGCTTGCCCAAAGGATCCCTTCCTCCCTCGCATTGATCAAATTATCGACGCCACAAAGAGACACGATTCATTGTGTTTCCTCGACGCATACTCCGCTACCACCAAATCAAGATGGCGGAGCTGCACCAAGCCGCAACGGCATTCATCACTCCATACGGCCCATTCGCTTCAACACAATGCCCTTCGGGCTTAAAATGCCGCAAGCAACATATCGCCGCATGATTCGTATATGTCCGGCAAACCAGATCGGCAAAACAGTGAAGGCATATGTAGATGACGTGGTCGTCAAATCCAAGCATGTTGAAACTCTAGTAGACGACTTGAGGCTCACATTCGACAATCTCCGAAAATACGACATTAAGCTCAATCCGGAAAAATGCGTTTTCGGCGTTCCAGCCGGAAAGCTCTTGGGCTTCATTGTGTCCGGTAGAGGAATTGAAGCAAACCCAGCCAAAATCCGAGCTCACACAATTGGATATTCCAAAAGACCTCAAACAAATACAAAATTGATCGGATGCGAGCGGCTCTAAGCCGCTTCATTTCGCTTGGGGAGAAAAGGCGTTACCCCTTTACCGCCTCCTCCGGCCAAGACCGAACACTTCGAGTGGACTGGATGCCGCCACGGCCGGACTTGAGGAAATAAAGGCCATATTGGCAACAAATCCGTCCTGGCCGCCGCGCACCATGGGCGTAACCAATGCTATTATATATCGCCGCAACACATCAAGTTGTTAGCGCGGTGCTTCGTCGTCGAACGAGAAACGGACGGACACAGTTCCCTCTTCAAAACCAGCTTTACTATGTGTCCACCGTCCTAACTCCATGCAAGTCCCTTGCATCCACATTATCAAAAGATAGCATACGCGGTGTTCATGGCATCCCGGAAGCTGCGACACTACTTTCAAGAGTGTTCGATTACGGTAGCCTCCGAAGTACCTCTTAACGACATTATAAACAACGCGACGCGACGGGTCGGATTGCCAAATGGGCCATCGAGCTCCTCCCATTCGACATAACCTATAAGCCACGACGAGCTATTAAGTCACAAGTGTTGGCCGATTTCGTGGGTCGAATGGACCGAAGTTTAACTCCTAAAGAGTACGACGCATATTCCAATTGGATCATGCACTTCGACGGCTCCAAAATGTTGGCCGACTGGGCCGGGGGCTGGCGTCTCGACGCCGCCAACCGGGACCTGATCCATTACGTCCTTCAGATAATGTACACGGACTCCAACAACGCAGCCGAATACGAGGCCCTTCTGCACGGCCTCCGGATGGCAGTCTCCATGGGCATTAAACGCCTAGAGGTGCGCAGGGATTCAAACCTCGCGATATCTCAAATAAATGTAGACTTTGACGCCAAAGATCCGAAAATGGCAGCGTATCGCAACGCCGTCCTAAAAATGTCAAGACGGTTCAAGGGCTCGAATTTCATCATATAGCCCGGATAACAACCAGCGGCGGACGATCGGCACGCATCGGCGCAAAACGCGATGCCGCCCCGCCTAACATCTTCCTCGAACGGCTGTTCAAGCCATCCGCATTTATGGGAAGGGAGTCCGGAAATAACAATCCGGACCCAACCACACCGCCTCGACACCGAACACTCGACACAATCGGAGGCTCGCCAACGAGATAACACCTCCGCCCATGAAATAATGGCGGTTATTGCCCATGGACGGAGCCATTCCTAGCCTATCTAACTAGGCAGGAACTCCCCAAGACCAAAATGAGGCTCACTGCATAGTACGGGCGATCCAAAGCCTATAAAGTCCATGAGGAGAGCTCTATAAGAAAAGCACAACAGAGTCCTTAAAAGGTGTATCTCCTCAAGAGGAAGGGCTAAACCTTCGCTGAAATTCATGCCGGACTGGTGGGCACCACGCCGCAGCCCGGCCCTTGTAGGCAAGGCCTTCCAGACAGGATTTTATTGGCCGACGGCCCGGCAAATGCGCAGGATTTAGTCCAACGATGCGGTTTATTGCCGCCTTTTGCTAACTAAAGCCACATGCCACCCACCGCCTCAAAACTATACCCATCACCTGGCCATTCATGGGTCCGGGGCTTGACATGGTTGGACCCCTTAAGGGAGGAACCCACAAGCAAAAATACCTATTGGTCATGGTGGACAAATTCACCAAATGGATAGAGGCCAAGTTCGTTAAAACGGCGAATCCGGACCGTGATAGACTTCATATCAGGGTAGTGCACCGCTATTTAAGGCCCCCACAAGATCATCATCGATAACGGCACCAACTTCACAGCCGATGAGGTCAAACTATGGTGCAAAAACATGGGCATCAAGCTCGACACGCCTCGCCTATCACCCTCAAACTAACGGTCAAGTCGGAGCGGCAAACGGTCTAATCATGAGCGGCATTAAACCCGCACTAGTGCGGTCCCTTAAGGAATCTAACACGACCGGGTAGAGGGAGCTTCGACTCCGTACTCACGGGGGCTGCGGACCATGCCCGATCAAGACTCATCGGATTCACACCATTTTTCATGGTGTACGGGCGCAGAGGCAGTCTTGCCTCGCGACATAATTCATGACTCACTCGCGGCGCATGTATGAAGAAAGAGAAGCCGAACTCGATCAGCAGGACAGTCCGACGCCTTTGGAGGAGGAGCGCGACGTGGCAAAAAGCTCGTTCCGCATTTTATCAACAAAGCAGTTCAAGATATCAAAGCAGAGAAGTACGGGCCAAAGCTTACAACGTTGGCGAACTAGTTCTACGCTCACGGACAAGAAAAAGGACAAACTCAAGCCCAAATGGGAAGGTCCTTCATCATCGACCGTGTCCTCGACCGTGGGGCATACCGCTTGGTAAAACGACGGATAACCGACTCGAGCCAAACCCATGGAACGCAGCCCGCTCACGAAGATTCTACGCTTAGCGCCGACTCGAAGTTCGCCTCCTTCCTCCGGCCCAAAATTTATATTTTAGCTGTCTTTTATTTCTCTCCTTCCGCCTCCTTCTTCTCGAAGCCTTTAGAGGTTTCGCTGGCGCTTTGTTCGCACATACTTGACGTGCCACCCGCGCCATTATATTCGGGGCTTTTTAATGTAAGCTTATTTATACGGGCTTTATGCCCAACACATGTGTCAACCTTCCGCATGTACCTTTTATTCACCATTATATGCATCGATATGACTTAAGTTTTGGCCAAACTGCTGTTCGCTCCTGCTTACCCCTCACGCTCCCGATTGTTCGGCTAGGGCGGTAAAGGGAGCACCTGCAATTGTTATCACGCTGGTCACCGGATGTGTACCTCGTGATCGGGTGAAGCCGAAAGCTAGCGTTCTTAAGGGAATATTCGGTCGGTGAACTGAAAGATGATTTTAACTATTTATCCATCCGCCTTTCAGATGATTTTCTTCGCTTAGCAGTTTGGACATGCACTTTAGGGCATGCCTCCTGTGGAAAGGAACCCTTAATGTAACTATTCTCCCCGGAAGATGTTTCTTACTACCCATGTAATATAACATAACTAGTTGGGCACTTGTCTCGACACAGCAATAATGACCCCTACGCCTTATCTCCACGCATGCCCCGGTTCTTACATAACCGCGAAGGTATTCGGACACACTCCGGACTATTGGGTCCCGAGGTTGAAGCGAAAAGGTCTGCTACGACAAACGATCTACAATCCGTCTAGAAGGCATTTTACATGTCACTTTAAATTACATAGTCAACTTGACTAATCGTATTCCTCTTCAATACCATCTAATAGGCTGTCTAGTTTACAGTCCTGCTGGGAATACTTTATGCCAATTCTACTTGGCCGTACACTAATTGCTTACAGGATCTCCTTCCCATCAGCCCCACAGTGTCCCACCTCGCCATGTGGTTTGGGTCACCTTCGTGGTACCGCTGCCTTTACCATGGCCCAGCCTCCTCGGGCGCCTTTGACGGCAGCCGATATCTTCCATAGTCGAAAGCGCCACTGCGTTCCTTGAAGCCGCCTCCGCCAGGCTCCCCAATGCCTTCAGCAGTGGAGATAGATGGCCACAAGGCCTCGGCGACGCTTTTCATCACCGGGCCGAACTTCGCTCAGGTAGCCGACGCAGTTCGGGAAGAAGATCACCAAGAACTAGGCATCTCCTCCTCGTGACGACTTTGTGGAGCAAACCTACATACATGTTTATGTTAGTCGCCTTCCTCGCCGAACTCTTTCAAAGTTCGCTTAAGCACTTATCGAAAATGCCGCTGACGGTTGCCGATTCTCCTTTACTGAGTCGACAACTAGGCATGAACATCCTTTAGTTCCTCACCCAGCTTGGGTGTTGGCATCTTGAGGTTATTTTTCTCCCGCCGCACCTCGTGAAGCACGCCTCGCCGCCTTTAGCTCACAGAGTGAGCTGTTGCTTGTCCGGATCCATCCCGCCGCCATCTCAGACCGCTAATGTCGATTTATGCACACGCCGCACTTTGTAAACTACTTCTACTTTGAAGGGCATATGTTACCGTAGGGAGTCTTCATGGCTTCCCGATTACATGCTAGTGCGGCCTCAAGTTGGTCCTTGCACTCTTCAAGCTCCGGACAAACGGGTATTCTTTTTCGGTAAGAACTCAGATTCCAAATGATCCTTAAATCAGTTATCCTAACTATTTTAAGTCTCGGGGCCACTGCATGTATAATCGTCAAAATTCCTTACCAGATGTCTTTTCATACATATCGCTCCATGGCCTAGCTAGGCCATCTTGAGCGGCACGGAGGTGCGCTTCTCCAATTAAAGGCGCCCAACGCCTCTTGGGAGAAACATGCGCCACGTAGAACAGTCGGCTACGCTTATGATTCATGGCGCTTCCACCTCCGATTTGGTGGCGGATAGTTCACGGCATCCTCCGTTGGAGGAGCATCCGACGACGCCTCGTGGTTTGTACCCCTTCCGACTCGGGCTTTTGAGCCTCGGCCGGCGGAGGTCCGATTATAACTTCTCCGGACTCACCGGGCGAGCGCTTTTTCCCCGAAAAACCACGAGCGCCAAGCAGCCTCCCAGAACCTCTCCTTAAAACACGATGGCACATCATACCGCTATGGCGACGCCTCGAAGTCGCGACCGCACTTTTTCCGCCTCACTGACCGAAGCTGCCTCTTGTTGGACGGCCGCGCAGTTCGGCTTCCCGCTTCAAGGCACCTCAAACACCATCAAATTCAGCGGTGATTAGAAATAAAGCATGGGTGGGTCATGGTATCCGGACTTCGTCACGGTTACCTAGGAGGCCGGAAATAGTCCGGTAGTCGGTCAGAATGGCCACCAAAGCATTGTCGATGCTAAGTTGATGGAACACCCCTGCCGATCAGCTCCACCTTTATATCCGAAGTCCTCTTCGGAGGTCGGATCGAGGGACCGCTCCGGATCCTTCCGTTGTGGAGGCGGGCTGTGTATCTTCTCTGACGGCCCGGCGCAGCTTCCTCGCGCAGTAAACCATGAAATGAGATATGTAACCCACGGAACATGGATCGGACAGGCCACAAGGATATTCGCTACCCAACTTCGAGGATTATTTGAAGAAAACCCGCTGGATTGACGCGAGAAAATCCTCCTCTTCCCCTTTGTACATGGCGCATAAGGTCTTCACCCGCTCGGTGACCGATCCCGCCCTTTTGCGGCCGTGGCGGGTGGCATCATCCTCCCGCTGAAATCCCACATGGGGTGGCCCCCTATATTGGAGCGGCTGAACTCCCCTCATAATGCAGATTGCCATGACTCCAATCATGGTCAATCCGCATGAGCCAGCAATCTTATTCGCTCATCAAGTAAAGGACGCCCCGTCATTTTCCCTCTGGGGAGCTCATGAAGCGCCCGGCTTAGGCGCTTCTTCAGAGGAGCGTTGCTAAACTCGAAGACCGATCCAAACAGGATCCGGCAATGGACGTCCTCCATGTAAAAACCATTCAGAGGGCCAGTCTTGGACGCTTTCTTTGGGGTTCCGGACAGGTATCCGTCCCAGCGATGCGCCATAATTCGCCCGCCCACTTGATATATTGACCCTCGTGAGAACGAGGCACAAGGCGTAACAATCTCTTCCACAGAGCGAAATGGGCCTCAATGCCTGTAAACAGCTTCGCAAAGGGCCATGAAGCCCGCTATATGCAAGATGGTGGCAAAGCGAAGGTTGTGCAGCCGGAGGTCAGAGAACTCGAAGCCCCGGAGAAACGGATGGATTGGAAATCCGAGTCCTCTCATTAAGTAAGAGACGAAGCATACCCGCTCTCCCTTAGAGGGATCGGGACGCCTCACCGCTTCCCGCCTCTTATAAGTGGCGTAGTCCGGAACATACCGGAACCAAGAAGGCCGGGGAAGGAATCCTTTGGTTTGGAGCACTACCACCAATTGGCTGTGGCGGGATCGAGCATCTCCCCAATCTCCGGCCGAGGGCTGGGAGCGCGAGAGGAGGAGCCGCCACGATCGGCCCATGATGGAGTGGATTTTTTGTCAAAGGCGCCTGATGAAGGCTCGCGAAGGGAAGATGGTGCGATCCGGATCCGGATCCTGTCTCTTTTATAGACGGCTCATTTGCACAGCAAGGGGGGTAAATGTAAAGATACCCTGACTTTTCACATTCATTCTACACATGGAAGAGGGCCATTATTGGGCGTAGAAGCCAAGGAGCGCAACATTTATCAGACGCCTGACACTACTCGACAAGTATATGGAATTTGGAGAAGAACCCGCCTCGCAATGCCGAAGACAATCACGTACTGGACTCATCGTCATTGAAGCCCGGTTCGGGGCTACCGAGGAGTCCCGGATTAGGGGTGTCCGGATAGTCGAACTATCACCGCTGGCGGACTCTGGACTATGAAGATACAAGATTGAAGACTTCGGCCCGTGTCCGGATGGGACTTTCCTTGGCATGGAAGGCAAACTTGGCAATACGGATATGTAGATCTCCTACCATTGTAACCGACTCTGTGTAACCCTAAGTGTCGTGGTTTTGTCACGGCAGATGTCCTCATGAAAGGACTTAGTCGTGGAGCCATCGCTACGGTTTAACTTGAAGGGGTTAAAGTGACGCCAAAGACACAAGAGTTATACTAGTTCGCCCCTTCGATGAAGGTAAAAGCCTACGTCTAGTTGTGATGGGATTGATGTGGTTTCGATGACTAGGGAGCAAATAAGCTTCTCCTAGGCCTCGGGTTGTTGTCCTCGAGTTGTTGTCTAGATGTGGTAGAACGGAAGGAGGCAGGGAAGGAGCATCCGGTACAACGTCCGGTTTATTATATCAGCGAAGTACTTATTGAATCTAAGCAAAGGTATCCGCATTGGCAGAAGCTGGTGTATGGGGTTTTATGGCTAGCCGAAGTCAAGCAATATTTCCAAGGGCACCCCATCACGGTGGCGATTCTGCTCCTTTAGGCGATATCATACAAAACCGGAAGCGATCGGCGGATCGCTAAGTGGGCTATAGAGCTTGGGCCGACGGTTCAAGTATGCCTCTTTGACGGTGCAGAAAGTCTCAAGCACTTGTGGATTTCATTAATGATTGGACAGAGTTACAAGCACCAAGAAAAGTCAGTATCACACATATTGGACCATCCATTTTGACGGATCCAGTAATTGGAGGGCTCGGGGTCGGAGTTGTACTAACTTCCCCACGAGGTGACAAGTTTTGTTACGTTCTTCGCTTAATGTTCCCTTGTACTAACAATGCAGCGGAGTATGAAGCCTTGCTCCATGGTCTCCGGATGGCTAAAGAGATGAACCTAAGCCGGGTTAAGTGCTTCGTGACTCGGACCTAGTAGCTCAACAGGTGTCCGGCACTTGGGATTCCAAGGACCCACTCATGGCTGCATATCGTCGTGAAGTGGATAACATCGCGGGTCATTTCAAGGGCTATCAGGTAGACCACGTGGATCGTCGGAAGAATGAAGCGGCGGACGCTTTAAGCGGTTGGGCTCTCAACGCAAGCCGGGTCCCGCCTAATGTTTTTCTCGACGCATCGCACAACCCGCTTGCTAAGCTCCCCGGTGAAGCGGATTTGGCTATTCCCGATCCGGAGGCTCAATTGGTGGCAGCTCTTCACGCCACTCCGGATTGGACACCGCCTTATCTTGGCGCATACATGAACCGGGCGAGAGTTACCGTAAGAGGAGACGCTATTCGGCAGATAGTCCGCGATCTAAGTCTATGACTATTATTAATGGTGAATTGCATCATTGCAAGATCCGGGGCGTTTCAACGCTGTGTGTCCCCTGAGGAAGGTTATGAAATATTGCGTGAGATCCACGAAGGAGATTGTGGTCACCACGCCGGTTCAAAATCCTTGGTGGCTAAAGCATTTTGCCACGGTTTCTATTGGTTGATCGCTCATGCCGATGCGGAAGATTTGGTCGACGATGTGATGGTTGCCAAAAGTTTTCCAGACGTGCTCATGTACCGCCCAAGAATTGAGGATGATTCCATTACTTGGCCATTTGCAACTTGGGGTTGGATATGGTTGGACCTTTAAAAGGCCCAAGGACAAAAAGACCCACCTCTTGGTAGCGGTTGACAAATTTACAAAGTGGGTGGAGGCGTAACCTGTTAGCAAGTGTGATGCAGCTACGGGTTCAGTTCATCAAAAGGTGATTTTCCGGTTTGGCTTTCCACACAAAGATCATCACGTATAATGGTACCAACTTGTCCAAAGGTGCCATGAAGGAGTTCTCATGAACGTGAGCACATCCGCTAGATGTTTCTTCAAGAGCACACCCACAGTCCAATGGTCAAGCGGAAAGAGCTAATCAAGAGATCTTAAGAGGCATCAAGCCCCGGCTTATGGTCCCTTTGCAGAGGACACCGGGTTGTTGGGTAGAAGAGCTACCATCTGTGTTATGGAGTATCAACACTACGCCTAACAGGTCCACGGGATACACACCGTTCTTTATGATTTATGGAGCGGAGGCGGTTCTCCCCAGTGACATCCGTCATGATTCACCTCGCAGGCTGCTTATGTTGAAGGCATAACGAGACGCACGACATGTGACGCTTTGGATCGGTTGGATGAGGAGCGTGATATAGCAGCTGCCCGCTCGGCAATTTACCAATAGGATCTTCGTCGTTATCATACTCGCCGGTCGTAATCCGTAACTTTTCAAGAAGGAGATTTGGTGCTTGGCTCATCCAAGACCAGACGGATATGCACAAGTTATCCCCGCCTTTGGGAAGGACCTTTCGTGGTCAAGAATCTGCACAATGGGTCATACTATCCGATCGATATTCGAGAGCATAAAGACTCACGCACGCCGGAAGAGGAGACCAATGTGCCGTGGAACATAGCTCATCTTCGACCTTATTATACCGAGCCATCGGCTCTACTTATGTACATATTATAACAGTGTTTATGATATAAATAAAGTAATAAACCGAACCTCGCCTAACGCTGGGTATCTTTTCTGTTACATCATGTGTGGTTACATGGAGTTGCTATGTTTTTGAAACGACCTCCGGTTTACCCCCTGAATTTGCTTTTTAAGAGCTTTGTAATATCACTTGAGGGCTTGGTCGTGTCCGAACCAATGCAACACCTTTTGATAGGCGAAAGCCACCAGATCACTTGGGGACATGGTCAAGTCTGAACCAGTCATGCCTCTTGATCGGCCTAAGGCCATAGAGTCACTTGGGGCTTGGTCGAACCCAACCATTGCCACGCCACTTGATCGGCATAATGCCACGGTTTCGCTTGGGGACCCGCTGACTTGAATCATAGCTACACCTTATAGGGAGCTTGATCGTGTCCGACCATGGTAACACCATCTGATCGGCTCAGTAAAGCCTTCTTTTTTGCAAACGGTTTATCATGGCCTTTGCTTCCATGATTTTCTTGATTATTGTTGTGTTTCTTAAACCGACAACATTTTTAAGCCGGTTCAAACTGTCAATTGACGAAATTCGGTCCATTTTAAATCTGGAGATAGTTTCACCGGTTTGGTTTGTTCGTTAACATCCCATTATGGGGTAGCAGGGGCTTGTCATGATTCGCACGGTTTACGCTGTAAACCGGCATTATAAATACAGAGCTATTTTCTCCTTTGACGGTAAGGGTTTATACAACCTCCTCTTCAAGATTGGTTAAACCAACTTTATGCCCAATGATGGCGTGTATTTTGTATCACAATTTTTGATTGTATACCTCCATATTTCATATATATATGAACATCACAAGCCAATCGGCGGTACAAATCGCCGTGGCGGTTTATGATTTTGTGACTGCAGGCAATATAGATTGAAAATTTCGATCATTCACGCAAAGGTATCAGTACCTATGCACGAAGGCATATTCAAGGCAAGAGTATTGGCTATCCTATTACAAGGCAACATGGTGCCCAAATAAGATCATTTGTTTTTTGGCGGAAAATAATGAAGCAGCTATTTAAACCGGCTTCCGGTTCATACTTGCTCGCCGCCCCGGCCTGATGGTTGTGGGTCGTCCTGTGCCGCTTCAGCTTCTTCATTTCTACTCCACCGGGCCGGAAATCAACAGTGGTCCAAATGATTCCCATTAAAGCTTGAAAGATGACCTCTTCATGGATCGTGGAAGATGGTTCAATATCGAGCGTAAGTGTGCTTACGGTTTGGGGGAATCAGGTTCTCCGCTTCAGAACAGTGCAGCCACTTGCTTGTTCTCGATCGGCCATATTGAGCTTGATAATGTGACAAATTTGCCTCTTCGACTAGTTGGCAAGCCGTAGGGCGACCGCCGGCTTTATTGCTCTCGATCATTCTCGTTGAACTACGAACCGTCTTCCTTCAAACTGGGATAGCCCTGAGCTGCCTCCACAGGATCGAAGTCCGCACCCATGCTTTGGCCCGGATTAAAGCATTAATGGCGCCGGTTCGAGCGGCAGATTTTTCAGCTCTTCAATCAAGCGGGGAGCATGGACAGCCTCTTAAGAGTGTCTTGGATCAAGGAGGGTGCCGATTGTTGTGTGATGCAGTGGAGATGATTCATGCGCCCGTGTACAACCGCTCTACTAGGGTATAGACAGCTTTCAATTTCATCCGCACATCTGCTCCCCAAGTGACCAATACGTGTGCCTATGACAATACAAGAACAATCACAAACCGGACTTATCATAATAAAGGCCAAGTTGTTCCAGAAGTCAAGAAAAAGCTTACCAAAGATAGCAGCAGCCATGGCGTGCACTTGTCGCTTCACGCTGGTCGGCTCCTCCACCACCGGGTTTAAGAGCAGCTTCAAAGATTTTCAGCCCTTGTGGTTAAAGCGGCCTTTTCAAGATCCCACCGCCCGCTCAGACTTGAACCACTCCTTGAGTTGCTCCATTGTGGTCAAGGCGGTTTTCGGTTCATCTTTGGCTTTGGAAGTTTCTCGCTATTTAGTCTTGATTTTCTTGAAGGTCATTGATTTGTACGCCTTTGTTGACATATTTCGCTCGCAACGTAAACAAGAGCATCGCTCAATATCTTTCATTACAAGTCCCGAGTGCATAACCAGTTATACACTTGGCACTTGGGGCTAATGCATATTTGATCATCATCTACAAACGGAATCACAAAGTCCCAAGCTTAATACAAGTATTCAACTTGGCACTTGGGGCTAATGGCTATTTGCTCTAACATGTTACGATGCGTTGGATATGAGTTACATGATCCGGTTTAACTATATTACGCTTAAACCGCCCTTGGGGGCTAGGAGAGCTAACAACAATTGAAACATTCTAGTAGAAAGAAACATGGAGATTACCTCAAATTTTTCTTTCATTATCTTCACCAAGCCAGCTTCGTAATCACGGCTAGTTTACAGCCGGTTCAAATAACCAGAATGAAGGTCTTGGGGGCTCAGAGCGCGTAAGTTGCCAGATCAACATCCCACTTGCCCTTGCTCATAGTGGCAGATTCTTCCATGGCCGAATGCTTAGCTAAATCAACCGGGTTGCCCGGTTCACTGTGGCCAAAACCAGTAATTACAACATCATCGTCCTTGCTAACGCCGGTTTGACCAGGAACGGTCGTTTTATCGGCAGGACGGATTGGACTGGTGGGTTTTTCAATCCGGATCAGGCTTCTGGGTTGGTCAGCAAGAAGGGAGGAATCAATAGGCCTGTCCTCAGCAACAATATTGTCGTCATGCAATGGCGGGTCATTGGGCGTGTCTTCACAAATAGCCGCTTCAGGATTTGGGGCGTTGTCCGTTCGAAAGGGCTCTTCTCGCCCGAATCGCCTTAACCAGACGAGCCTTTTTACTTGGCCTCGGTTTAGCCTCGAAAGGCACAATAACAATCAAATACAACAGATGTTATGCAATGATGCACTAGAAATAATATGAAGTGTATGACTTACCCAAGCACCATTTTAAGCGGTGGCAGCTGGGTAGCTGATGACTCGCCAGAAGAAGAGTGGGAAGTGACCTGATAATCGGAGTCAGATGGATTAAGGGGTTGACGAACACAGCCCGCTTTAGGGTAAGCACTGACAAGCAAATTAGAGACCTCTGAACGACGTTTCCGAACCGGACTGTTTGGTAAACCGGCGGAGGTAACTACCTGGCCACTGTGCCGAAGTTGTGCGGGCGAAGCTTCATGTTGTTGAGTCTTCATAAGAAATTTGGGATCCAAGTAAGCAAGGGATGAGAAAATCTAATTTTCCGGTTTGCCCGGACGGATTTTTAATGAAGGCGAAGGACTTGAATCGAGAGGAGAGAATAATTACCTCTACATCATCAGAATGCCGGCTTCAAAGATCATCCCGACAAATTTCATCGTTAATTAGGCGTGTGAAAAGTAAGCCAAGTGAATCAAGTTCTACCTCAAGATCCGGATTACCCACATCATCATCCACGGCGGATCGAGAAGATGCGATGGTTCTTCTTTTATAAGCAGTTCTCTTAACAGCTTTGGTCTTTTGCGGATTGGTTTTCGGTTTATGCAGCTTCTCTGGTTTCTCTTGTGGACGCTTTCTTGCTCCGAATGGATCATCACCCTGATTGAGCAGCAATTGAGGTTAAAAATGATGTCCAAAACAACAGTAATATATTCAGTAAGGATTAGTCAGAAGTCTTACAGAGGGTGGTTTGTTGATAGCACAGAACGGGAGCAGACCGGTTCGGGCACAGAGATGTTCCGGTTCATTCAACATTTTCTTCACCGCTTGATGACCTCATCATCGGTGAGCTGAATATTAATGTGTCGGAGGGTCATTGACACTACCAGAGTATTCGCACATTAAACCCAGCTACTGGGAGAGGGGCAAGTATGCTCCATGATATCCAACAAATAGTATGTAGATCAATTCGGTCGGACCATTGGCCATGAAGGCTCACGAGCTTGGAGAGTTGAGGAGCGTATTTACTTCTCTCATTAGCGGTTAGCCTTTGCGGGAAGGGATGTGCATTACTGAGTCACTCAGGACGAAAACCGGGCAAAGGATTCTCATTGGTAGGTGAGGTGTCTGTGCAATAAAACCATGTTTGATTCCATTCCTTGGGGTGGCTGTGCAGTTTGACATGAGGATAAGTGACCTCCTTCCTCTTTTGAATCGCCACACCACCTAATTACGTATGTTGGGCCCGTCGGTGAACTCTCATGCGGCGGTTTAGATGAAAGCAGTCTCTAAACAATTCAACCGTGGGTTCTTCCGGAAAGTATGCTTCACAGAGCACTTGGAAGTGACAAATATTGGTAACAGAAATTGGGGCTGTATCTCATGGACGGAGTTGAAAATTGGCTAGCACATCCGGTAAAATTTTGAACCGGGCGGATTAAAGCCCTGTGCTAAGTGATCATGAACACTACAATTTCTCCCTCCGAGGTGTGGGTGGACATTCGTTGCCGTGAACCCTCCAATGGATAACATTTTGTCGCTTAAAGCGCCAACAAGACAAGATTGTTTAGCTGAGTTTGGTGACACGGGAAGGCGCCCAGTTGCATTCATACACTTGTTTGGCCATCTAAAAAAGAAAAGATATCCGGTTCAAGGAATGTGTTGGGACAAAAAGAAGAACCGGTGTACCGTGCTGAATCGGAGACAAATACATCTAAACCGGAGTTCTCTGAGCGGCGATGATCTGGTTAAGGAGTTCTCGCGGTTCAACAAGGGGACTAATGGTGTATACGGTTTAATTAATTTTTTCTATGTCAAGTTAAACCGCTTTGGTCTAAATATTGAAAGCAACTAATGTGGCAAATGACTAAGTATGCAGAAACAGGTTTCACAAGATTTCTTCACAACAAAGGATCTGGAGCCAGATCAGAAAAGAAGGAATAAAACAGAACAATTTTTGATGCCATGAACATGAGATAATATGTGGGATCTACACGCATAGGCGCAAGGCTACAGGCGGATACTAAAAGCTACTGTTAATCAGAGCAAGTTCTCACGTAACTAGCTGTGAGTCTAGTATGAGCATGAGCAGTTCATGGAGTACTAAGAAGAACAGGAAACCCTAGAACGGATCTAGGTCGAGGGGAGTCAAGACTTACGAGTCAAGGAGATGCGGAGGAAGTGCTGCGTCTCTGCAGTGCGTTCGAGGTTGATGCAGCGGCCCGAGACGAGGCAGAGGTCGACGGCGGCGGCGGAGCTCCGAGGCGAGTGACGCGAGGAAGACGAAGAGAAAGAGGACGAAGGGGAGAAAGGGAATGACCTTTCGGTCCTATTTATAAGGCGAGACACCTGTGTCAGGCGCGTGAATCAAGGAACCGCAAATCTGGGAAGCGGAGCTGTCGCCTCGATTATTGCGGATCTGTTAAATAAAGAAGACATCATGAATGCTATCTTTAACGAAGACGTCATGCGGTTCTGACAATTTGGAGAAGGTGACGTTACGGCGGTTCAACGATTTCAAGAAAGTATTTGCAGATGAAGATTTTAGCAAGGATTGACATGAACCTGTTCAAATCAATCTGGGGCCTAATGTTGGGATATTACTATCGGGCGTAAACCGCCTATCCGGGCGGGTTAACTTCATCGATGAGATCAACAGTGTAGAAGCCCAAGAGGCATGAAAGTAAGGGCCCAAGGCATTCGTAGTCGGTTTAGCACCTGTAGCTATAAACCGCCCGATATGTAAACTTGTATCATAAGTTAGGAATAGAGAGAGACCAACCGGATGTGTATGAACCGGAGATTGGGACTCTTCAACCGACAGGCGTCACCCATGTATATAAGGGACGACCGGGACGGTTCAAGGACAACAACTCGAGGCCTAGGAGAAGCTTATTTGCTCCCTAGTCATCGAAACCACTTCAATCCCTTCACAGTTAGACGTTGGCTTTTACCTTCATCGAAGGGGCCGAACTAGTATAACTCTTGTGTCTTTGCGTCCGCTTTAACCCCTTCAAGTTAAACCATAGCGATGGCTCCACGACTAAGTCCTTTCATGAGGACATCTGCCGTGACAAAACCACGACACTAACCCTATCCGGTGTCTATATAAACCGGAGGGTTTCAAATCAGAGATCTAACAACAATCATACCATAGGCTAGCTTCTAGGGTTTAGCCTCTACGATCTCGTGGTAGACCTACTCTTGTACTACCCATATCATCAATATTAATCAAGCTGAGTAGGGTTTTACCTCCATCGAGAGGGCCCGAACCTGGGTAAAAACATCGTGTCCCTTGTCTCCTGTTACCATCCGCCTAGACGCACAGTTTGGGACCCCCTACCCGAGATCCGCCGGTTTTGACACCGACATAGACTCTTTCCGATGTTATGATAAATTGCAATTGCTTCAATGACTGAGATTATAGTTTGTTAGTTCTCAATAAAGTTTCATACTTGACATTGTGAATAGATTATTACTTGAGCATAAGAAATCATATGACATTATCTCTATATGTTGCTGTTATGAGAATAATCATGATGCCCTCATGTCCGTATTTTATTTTATCGACACCTCTACCTCTAAACATGTGGACATGTTTATCGTTATCGGCTTCCGCTTGAGGACAAGCGAGGTCTAAGCTTGGGGAGTTGATCGTCCATTTTGCATCATGCTTTTATATCGATATTTATTGCATTATGGGCTGTTATTACACATTATGTCACAATACTTATGCCTATTCTCTCTTATTTTACAAGGTTTACATAAGGAGGGAGAATGTCGGCAAATTGGAATTCTGAAATTTGGAAAAGGAGCACATATTAGAGACCTATTCTGCACAACTCCAAAAGTCCTCAAACTCCACGGAAGTTATTTTTGGAAATAATAAAAAATATTGAGCGGAAGAAATACCAGAGGGGGCCCACACCCTGGCCACGAGGGTGGGGGCGCCCTACCCCCCTGGGCGCGCCCCCTGCCTCGTGGGCCCCCTGTTGGCCCTCCGGTGCCCATCTTCTGCTATATGAAGTCTTTCGTCTGAGAAAAAATCATAAGCAAGCTTTCGGGACGAGACTCCGCCGCCATGAGGCGGAACCAATCTAGGGCTCCGGCGGAGCTGTTTTGCCGGGGAAACTTCCCTCCGGGAGGGGGAATCATCGCCATCGTCATCACCAACGCTCCTCTCATCGGGAGGGGGCCAATCTCCATCAACATCTTCACCAGCACCATCTCCTCTCAAACCCTAGTTCATCTCTTGTATCCAATTCTTGTCTCTAAGTCTGGGATTGGTACTTGTAGGTTGCTAGTAGTGTTGATTACTCCTTGTAGTTGATGCTAGTTGGTTTATTTGGTGGAAGATCATATGTTCAGATCCTATATGCATATTAATACTCCTCTGATTATGAACATGAATATGCTTTGTGAGTAGTTACGTTTGTTCCCGAGGACATGGGAGAAGTCTTGCTATTAGTAGTCATGTGAATTTGGTATTCGCTCGATATTTTGATGAGATGTATGTTGTCTCTCCTCTAGTGGTGTTATGTGAACGTCGACTACATGACACTTCACCATTATTTGGGCCTAGAGGAAGGCATTGGGAAGTAATAAGTAGATGCTGGGTTGCTAGAGTGACAGAAGCTTAAACCCTAGTTTATGCATTGCTTCGTAAGGGGCTAATTTGGATCCATATGTTTCATTCTATGGTTAGGTTTACCTTAATACTTCTTTTGGAGTTGCGGATGCTTGCAATAGGAGTTAATCATAAGTGGGATGCTTGTCCAAGTAAGGACAGCACCCAAGCACCGGTCCACCCACATATCAAATTATGAAAGTACCGAACGCGAATCATATGAACGTGATGAAAACTAGCTTGATGATAATTCCTATGTGTCCTCGGGAGCGCTTTTCTATATATAAGAAATTGTCCAGGCTTGTCCTTTGCTACAAAAAGGATTGGGCCACCTTGCTGCACTTTATTTACTTTTGTTACTTGTTGCTCGTTACAAATTATCTTATCACAAAACTACCTGTCACCTATAATTTCAAAGGTTTGCAGAGAATACCTTGCTTTGAAAACCGCTTATCATTTCCTTACTGCTCCTCGTTGGGTTCGACACTCTTACTTATCGAAAGGACTACGATAGATCCCCTATACTTGTTGGTCCTCAAGACTCTTTTCTGGCGTCGTTGCCGGGGATTGAAGCGCCTTTGGTAGGTGGAAACTGGTAAGGAAAATTTTATATAGTGTGCTGAAATTTACTGTCACTTGTTACTATGGAAAGTAATCCTCTGAGGGGCTTTTTCGGGGTATCTTCACCCGACCAGAGCAACAAGAGTTGCTCCTCAACCTCTGAACCTACTGAAAATGAAAATGTCTACTTTGAAATTCCTTGGGTATGGTAGAAAAACTGCTAGCTAATCCTTTTGCGGGAGATGGAACATTACATCCTCGATGAGCACCTAATCTATGTGGATGAGGTTTGTGGATTATTTAAGCTTGCAGGTATGCCCGATGATGTTATTAAGAAGAAGGTCTTCCCTTTATCTTTGAAGGGAGATGCATTGACATGGCATAGGCTATGTGATGATATAGGATCATGGAACTACAAGCGATTGAAATTGGAATTTCATCAGAAGTTTTATCCTATGCATCTTGTTCATCGTGATCATAATTATATATATAATTTTTGGTCTCGCGAAGGAGAAAGCCTCTCTCAAGCTTGGGGGAGGCTTAAGTCAATGTTATATTCATGCCCCAATCATGAGCTCTCAAGAGAAATGATTATTCAAAAAATTTATGCTCGGCTTTCTGACAACAATCGCACCATGCTCGATACTTCTTGTGTTGGCTCTTTTATGATGAAGACTATTGAATTCAAATGGGATTTATTGGAAAGAATTAAACGCAACTCTGAAGATTGGGACCTCGAGAAGGTAAGGAGTCAGGTATGACACCTAAGTTTGATTGTGTTAAATCTTTTATGGATACCGATGTTTTCCGTAAATTTGGCACTAAATATGGACTTGACTCTGAGATAGTGGCTTCTTTCTGTGAATCTTTTGCTACTCATGTTGATCTCCCTAAGGAGAAGTGGTTTAAATATCATCCTCCCATAGAAGTAAAAGTAGCTGCATCTATTAAAGTTGAAGAAAAGACTATCACTTATAATGATCCTATTGTTCCTACTGTTTATGTTGAGAAACCACCTTTCCCGGATAGAATAAAGGATCATGCTAAAGCTTCAACTGTGGTCCGTAAAAGCAATATTAGAACTTATACACCTCCTGAGCAAGTTAAAATTGAACCTAATATTGCTATTGTTAAAGATCTCTTGGCTGATAATATTGATGGGCATGTTATTTATTTCTGTGATGAAACTGCTAGAATTCCTAAACCTTGTGCTAAAGATAAACATAGACCTGTGGTAAGCATGCCTGTTATTTCTATTAAAATAGGAGATCATTGTTATCATGGCTTGTGTGATATGGGTGCTAGTGCTAGTGCAATACCTATTGACTTATACAAAGAAATTATGCATGATATTGCACCTACTGAGTTAGAAGATATTGATGTCACCATTAAGCTTGCCAATAGAGATACTATATCACCAATTGGAATTGTTAGAGATGTTGAATTCTTGTGTGGGAAAACTAAATATCCTGCTGATTTTCTTGTTCTTGGTTCCCCACAAGATAGCTTTTGTCCCATTATATTTGGTAGACCCTTCTTAAACACTGTTAATGCTAAGATAGACTGCGAAAAGGATGTTGTCACTATTGGTTTGGGTGATATGTCTCATGAGTTTAATTTCTCTAAATTCCGTAGACAACACCGTGAAGAGGAATTTCCTAGTAAAGATGAAATTATTGGTCTTGCTTCTATTGCCGTACCTCCTAGTGATCCTTTAGAACAATATTTGCTAGACCATGAAATTGAATGTTTATGAATGAAAGAAGGGAAATAGATGAAGTGTTCTTTAAACAGGGTCCTATTCTGAAAAACAACTTGCCTATTGAAATCTTAGGGGATCCTCCTCCACCCAAGGGTGATCCCGTGTTTGATCTTAAACCATTGCCTGATACTCTTAAATATGCTTATCTTGATGAAAAGAAGATATATCCTATTATTATTAGTGCTAACCTTTCAGAGAAGGAGGAAGAGAAATTATTCAAAACTCTGAAGAAGCACCGTGCTGCTATTGGATATACTCTTGATGATCTTAAGGGCATTAGTCCCACTCCATGTCAACATAAAATAAATTTGGAGAAAGATGCCAAACCAGTTATCGATCATCAACGATGGCTGAATCCTAAAATGAAAGAAGTGGTAAGAAAGGAAATACTAAAGCTCCTTGAGGCAGGTATAATCTATCACGTTGCTGATAGTCAGTGGGTAAGTCCTGTCCATTGTGTCCCTAAGAAGGGAGGTATTACTGTCGTTCCTAATGCTGAAGATGAATTGATTCCACAAAGAATTATTACAGTTTATAGGATGGTAATTGATTTCCGCAAATTAAATAAAGCTACTAAAAAGATCATTACCCCTTACCTTTTATTGATCAAATTCTAGAAAGATTATCCAAACATACACATTTTTGCTTTCTAGATGGTTATTCTGGTTTCTCTCAAATAATGCGGTCACCGATGATCAAGCAAAGACCACATTTACTTGCCCTTTCGGTACTTTTGCTTACAGACATATGGCTTTTGGTTTATGTAATGCACCTGCTACCTTTCAAAGATGCATGATGGCTATATTCTCTGATTTTTGTGAAAAAATTTGTGAGGTTTTCATGGACGATTTCTCCGTCTATGGATCCACTTTTGATGATTGCTTGAGCAACCTTGATCGAGTTTTGCAGAGATGTGAAGAAACTAACCTTGTCTTGAATTGGGAGAAGTGCCACTTTATGATTAATGAAGGTATTGTCTTGGGGCATAAAATTTCTGAAAGAGGTATTGAAGTTGATAAAGCTAAAGTTGATGCTATTGAAAAGATGCCATGTCCCAAGGACATCAAAGGTATAAGAAGTTTCCTTGGTCACGCCAGTTTTTATAGGAGGTTCATTAAGGACTTCTCAAAAATTTCTCGGCCTCGACTAATTTATTACAAAAGATATACCGCTTGTCTTTGATGATGTTTGTGTAGAAGCATTTGAAATACTTAAGAAAGCATTGATTTACGCACCTATTGTTCAGCCACCTGATTGGAATTTACCCTTTGAAATTATGTGTGATGCTAGTGATTATGTTATAGGTGCTGTTCTAGGGCAAAGAGTTGATAAGAAATTAAATGTTATTCAATATGCTAGTAAAACTCTAAACAATGCCCAGAGAAATTATGCTACTACTGTATTTGCTTGTGATAAGTTCAGACCTTATATTGTTGATTCTAAAGTAACTATTCACACGGATCATGTTGCTATTAAATATCTTATGGAAAAGAAAGATGATAAACCTAGACTTATTAGATGTGTTCTCTTACTACAAGAATTTGATTTGCATATTATTGATAGAAAGGAGCCGAGAACCCCGCTGCGCATAACTTGTCTAGGTTAGAGAATGTTCTTGATGACCCACTACCTATTGATGATAGCTTTCACGATGAACAACCTGAATGTCATAAATGCTTCTCGTCTTTGCTCCATGGTATGCCGATTATGCTAATTACATTGTTGCTAAATTTATACCACCTAGTTTCACATACCAACAAAAGAAAAAGTTTTTCTATGATTTGAGACATTACTTTTGGGATGACCCACATCTTTATAAAGGAGTAGGTGGTGTCATTAGACGTTGTGTACCTGAGCATGACCAGGAACAGATCCTACGCAAGTGTCACTCCGAGGCTTATGGAGGACACCACGCTGGAGACAGAACTGCACATAAGGTATTGCAATCCGGTTTTTATTGGCCTACTCTCTTCAAAGATGCCCGTATGTTTGTCTTCTCTTGTGATGAATGTCAAAGAATTGGTAATATTAGTAGACGTCAAGAAATGCCTATGAATTATTCACTTGTTATTGAACCATTTGCTGTTTGGGGCTTTGATTATATGGGACCGTTTCCTGCCTCTAATGGATATACACATATTTTAGTTGCTGTTGATTACATTACTATGTGGGTAGAAGCTATTCCAGCTAGTAGTGCTGATCATAACACCTCTATTAAGATGCTTAAATAAGTTATTTTTTCGAGGTTTGGAGTCCCTAGATATTTAATGACTGATGGTGGTTCACATTTTATTCATGGTGCTTTCCGTAAAATGCTTGCTAAGTATGATGCTAATCATAGAATTGCATCTCCTTATCACCCACAGTATAGTGGTCAAGTAGAATTTAGTAATAGAGAACTCAAATTAATTTGCAAAGATCATTAATAGATCTAGAAAGAATTGGTCCAAGAAGCTTGATGATGCATTATGGGCCTATAGAACTGCATATAAAAATCCTATGGGTATGTCTCCGTATAAAATGGTTTATGGAAAAGCATGTCACTTACCTCTTGAACTAGAACATAAGGCATATTGGGCTATTAAAGAGCTCAATTATGATTTCAAACTTCTTTGGTGAGAAGAGGTTATTTGACATTAGCTCACTTGATGAATGGAGAACCCAAGCCTATGAGAATGCCAAGTTGTTTAAAGAAAAGTTAAAAGATGGCATGACAAAAGGATACAAAAGCGTGAGTTTAATGTAGGTGATTATGTATTATTATACAACTCTCGTTTAAGATTTTTTGCAGGAAAACTTCTCTCCAAATGGGAAGGTCCTTACGTTATCGAGGAGTCTATCGTTCCGGTGCCATAAAAATCAACAACTTCGAAGACACAAATCCGAAGGTGGTGAACGGTCAAAGAATCAAACATTATATCTCGTAATCCCATAAAAGTTGAAACCAATGTTATTGAAATCGTAACCCCGGAGGAATACATAAGGGACACTTTCCAGAACGTTTCAGACTCCGAAAAGGAATAGGTATGTGGTACGGTAAGTAAACCGACTCCAAAACAGTTCTAATGGCATTTTTTCTCCGTTTTGGAATATTTAGAAAAATAGAAAAATAAGAAGCAGTCCGGGCAGTACACGAGGGTGGAGGGCGCACCCTACCCCCTGGGCGCGCCCCCTGCCTCGTGGGCACCTCGTGCGCTCTCCGGACTCTGTTTTCTTGCACGATACGTATTTGGTCGGTAAAAAATCATTATATAATCTCCTGAAGGTTTTGACCACCGTATCACGCAATTATCCTTTGTTCTTGTTTCGAGCTGTTTTCTGTCAGGGTTGTCAAGGCCAGGCATCATGTCGCCCCCCTCCTCCAACAACGGTGACAACGATGCTTGGCTAATGAAAATAGAGCTGAAGAGGGAAGAACCTATGAAGATCAACAAGGATGAAGGGATCAAGAAGGCCACGGAGGACCAAGTTCCGGCAACAGCAGACATCCTTCAACTTGATCACAATCTTCTTACCCCAACTGAGATCGAAGCTTTCAAGATGATTGAGTTAGCTCGTATACAAAACAAGTATCTTACACGTGAAAATATTTTGTTGAAGGAGCATATCGTTGCACTCAAGGGCATTATCTGTAAGTTGGAGGACCTCCTACGCTCGATTTGCGACTACCCACCATCACCAACATCTTCTTCACCAGCAAGGGAGATATAATCACATGGGTATGGGCACTCCCCTTGGCAACTGCCAAGCTTGGGGGAGGTGCCCCGGTATCGTATCACCATCACATCCCTATCTTTACCGTTTTTCTTAGTTCGATCCTTTTGGTAATATCTTGATCTAGTAGAATAAAGTTTTTAGTATGATCTTGTTTTGAGTTTTGCTTTATGATCCCTCTATGTAATCGAAGTCCTGTGAGCTATATAATAAAGATTAGTGTTGAGTCAAGGGCTTGATTATCTTGCTATGATCTTGAGTGAATAAAAGAAAAGAGAAAAGAATAAAAAGAAACAAGAGATCATATTGATCTTATGGAGAGTAATGAATTCACATAGAAAGAGTATGATGATTAAAAGTTGTTGAGAGTTGGCAAACATAGCCTTGGTCATCGTTGCAATTAATAGGAAGTAATAAAGAAAGAGAGGTTTCACATATAAATATACTATCTTGGACATCTTTTATGATTGGGAGAACTCATTAAAATATGGCATGCTAAAGAATTGATGTTGGACAAGGAAGATAATGTAATGGGTTATGTTTTCTTATATCTGAGATAAAGTATATTGTCATGGATCATCCAACATGTTGAGCTTGCCTTTCTCCCTCATGCTAGCCAAATTCTTTGCACTAAGTAAAGATACTACTTGTGCTTCCAAATACCCTTAAACCCAGTTCTGCCATGAGAGTCCACCATATCTACCTATGGATTGAGTAAGATCCTTCAAGTAAGTTGTCATCGGTGCAAGCAACACAAATTGCTCTCTAAATATGCATGATTGATTAGTGTGGAGGAAATAAGCTTTATACGATCTTGTGTTGTGGAAGAAATAAAAGCGGCCAATTTGCACGATAAAGGTTCATATCACAAGTGGCAATATAAATTGACATTCCTTCGCATTAAGATTTTGTGCATCCAACCACGAAGCGCATGACAACCTCTCGCTTCCCTCTGTGAAGGGCCTATCTTTTACTTTTATCTTCTACCTTATGCAAGATTCATGGTGATCTTCACCTTTCCTTTTTACATTTTATCCTTTGGTAAGCGCAGTGTGTTGGAAAGATCCTGATATATATACCTAATTGCATGTAAGTTAGCATGAATATTATTGTTGACATTACCCTTGAGGTAAAAGGTTGGGAGGCGAAACTATAAGCCCCTATCTTTCTCTGTGTCCGATTAAAACTCCGTAACCATAAGTATTGCATGAGTGTTAGCAATTGTGAAAGACTAAATGATAGTTGAGTATGTGGACTTGCTAGAAAATTCTCTGACATAGACTCCTTCCGAAGTTATGATAAATTGCAATTGCTTCAATGACTGAGATTATAGTTTGTTACTTCTCAATAAAGTTTCAGATTCATACTTGACATTGTGAATAGATTATTACTTGAGCATAAGAAATCATATGACATTATCCATATATGTTGCTGTTATGAGAATAATCATGATGCCCTCATGTCCGTATTTTATTTTATCGACACCTCTACCTCTAAACATGTGGACATATTTATCGTTATCGGCTTCCGCTTGAGGACAAGCGAGGTCTAAGCTTGGGGGACTTGATACGTCCATTTTGCATCATGCTTTTATATCGATATTTATTGCATTATGGGCTGTTATTACACATTATGTCACAATACTTATGCCTATTCTCTCTTATTTTACAAGGTTTAAATAAGGAGGAGAATGGCCATTTGGAATTCAGAAATTTGGAAAAGGAGCAAATATTAGAGACCTATTACGCACAACTCCAAAAGTCCTGAAACTCCACGGAAGTTATTTTTGGAATTAATAAAAATATTGAGCGGAAGAAATACGGAGGGGCCCACACCACAGCCACGAGGGTGGGGCGCGCCTCACTACAGGCGCGCCCCCTGCCTCGTGGGCCCCCTGTTGGCCCTCCGGTGCCCATCTTCTTCTATATAAGTCTTTCGTCTGAAGAAAAATCATAAGCAAGCTTTTGGGACGAGACTCCGCCGCCACGAGGCGGAACCTTGGTGGAACCAATCTAGGGCTCTGGCGGAGCTGTTCTGCCGGGGACACTTCCCTCCGGGAGGGGGTAATCATCGGCATCGTCATCACCAACGCTCCTCTCATCGGGAGAGGGCTAATCTCCATCAACATATTCACCAGCACCATCTCCTCTCAAACCCTAGTTCATCTCTTGTATCCAATTCTTGTCTCTAAGTCTGGGATTGGTACCTATAGGTTGCTAGTAGTGTTGATTACTCCTTGTAGTTGATGCTAGTTGGTTTATTTGGTGGAAGATCATATGTTCAGATCCTATATGCATATTAATACTCCTCTGATTTTGAACATGAATATGCTTTGTGAGTAGTTACGTTTGTTCCTGAGGACATTGGAGAAGTCTTGCTATTAGTAGTCATGTGAATTTGGTATTCGTTCGATATTTTGATGAGATGTATGTTGTCTCTCCTCTAGTGGTGTTATGTGAACGTCGACTACATGACACTTCACCATTATTTGGGCCTAGAGGAAGGCATTGGGAAGTAATAAGTAGATGATGGGTTGCTAGAGTGATGAAGCTTAAACCCTAGTTTATCGTTGCTTCGTAAGGGGCTGATTTGGATCCATAGTTTCATGCTATAGTTAGGTTTACCTTAATACTTCGTTTGTAGTTGCGGATGCTTGCAATAGGAGTTAATCATAAGTGGGATGCTTGTCCAAGTAAGGACAACACCCAAGCACCGGTCCACCCACATATCAAATTATCAAAGTACCGACGCGAATCATATGAACGTGATGAAAACTAGCTTGACGATAATTCCCATGTGTCCTCGGGAGCGCTTTTCTCTATATAAGAAATTGTCCAGGCTTTTCCTTTGCTACAAAAAGGATTGGGCCACCTTGCTGCACTTTATTTACTTTTTTTACTTGTTGCTCGTTACAAATTATCTTATCACAAAACTACCTGTCACCTATAATTTCAGTGCTTGCAGAGAATACCTTGCTGAAAACCGCTTATCATTTCCTTCTGCTCCTCGTTGGGTTCGACACTCTTACTTATCGAAAGGACTACGATAGATCCCCTATACTTGTGGGTCATCACTGGCCGACATGAACTGGACTCGTGGCCGACAAATATTCGGTAATGACCCACCGATAGGGGATCACTTTCGACTGGCTTGGTGACTAGGCCCGGTCGACTCAATGACGGTGTATTATTTTTGAAAATTATTTTTTGGGCATAATATTTGTGCAAATTAATAAAAAATGTATTATTTTAAAAAAATAGCTTGTCTCTTTCGGTCAAACCGAACCATTTCGGTGCCACCGAAGAAAATAACTCGGTGTTACCGATTTCAACAGAGAGGAGACACTTTGCCACTTGCATCCTGCATATGTGTTCGAGCTCCACTCAATGATTCTTGTCCTCTGCCTGCATCACATTCTACATGCTGCTTTGTCATGTGACTCAAGGACCAAACCTTTTCGACTCACGCTCCAGAAGATCCCTTCTTGGAAATTGATGTCAAAGGGGGGGGAGAGAGATCACATCAAAGCTTAATCACATCAAAGGGAGAGAGAGTTCTCAGATGCTTGGTATTCAAGAGGAGAGAAGTTCACATGTATTTAAGAGGGGGAAAGACATGTTAGTGTATGATATGATTGTTTTGTTGATTTTCTGTTTTGCTCGATTTTCTTGTCCCTACCTTCTCCCATTATCCCACATAAGATCTGTGGGGAGTAAGACTTCTAAGGGAAGGAAATCTTCGAATTCATTGCATATCTTTACTTTTTGGGGACATGTCTATATCCAATAGAGTACCTAGTACTCACTCTCTACATGTCATCCCAATCTTGGTACTCTTGTGGTTTCTCAACTGCTTTGTCCCGTAGATGTATCTGTGTTATGTAACCTTGTTTACTCAGATTCATCTATTCCAAAGCCACCTCAAGACCACAAGGTATAAGTATATGCATCACACTAATGTGCATGATGATCTCTTGCTGGTGTACATACTGTTTGCAAGGAGGACTCATGAACATGAAGGTATATTTCCTATACCTACATCATTTTCTCTGATGAATAGAGCCAAGATACATGTAACTCATTGCTTGCTCTGTCATGCTTATGCATTCACATGATCTTATATTCCATATTTACATGATTGCATACATGTAGGGGGAGCCTATGCATGTTATATGTCTTTCCAAAGCTTTACTTATTATTCTTGATATCTTTATCTAAAGCTTTGATGTATGTTGTATCAATTACCAAAAAGGGGGAGATTGAAAGCACAAGTGCTCCTGGGTGATTTTGGTAATTAATGTCAACATATCTCTTGTTGGACTAATATTTTCATCTAGTATATTTCAGATGAGTTCAGCAGTGGAGTGGCATGGACAAGAGGATGTGGAGCCCCTTCAAGATGCTAAGGACAGAAGATTGGCAAAAGCTCAAGACTCTACTTTTTCATTTTAGTGATCCAAGATCACATTGAGTCCATAGGAAAAGCCAATACTATTAAAAGGGGATGAGGTGTTGCTTAATGGCTTACTTTCTCAAAGTGCTTAATGATATGCTCCAAAGCGCTCAACCACTTTCTCATATCCACATATGTCCCAATCCTAAAGTAAAACTCGGCCCCACCGGTTTGATCTATCCGGCGCCACCGAGTTCACTTGACATAGCCACTGCCAGAAACCCTAATCAGTTCGGTCTCACCGATGGGATCTCGATCTCACCGAGATGGGCTTGCAATCTCTCTGTTGCCTGTTGCAATTATTTCGGTCCCACTGAGATAAGCAATCGGTTCCACCGAGTTTGCTTGACCAACTCTCTGTTTGCTTATTACCAAAAACGATCTCACCGAGTTTTTGTAATCAACAAACCAAGTTGAGGTTTTACCCTAACCCTAGCACATCGGTCCCACCGAGTTGATCTTATCGGTCCCACCAAAAATCCTAACGTTCACATTTTGAACCAAAACGGTCTGACCGAGTTTCATGATTCGGTCCCACCGAGTTTGGTAAATTGTGTGTAACGGCTAGATTTTGTGTGGAGGCTATATATACCCCTCCACCCATTCTCCATCCGGGGAGAAAGCCATCAGAACATGTCTACACTTCTACCATTCATTTTCTGAGAGAGAACCACTTACTCATGTGTTGAGACCAAGATAAACCATTCCAACCACAAGAATCTTGATCTCTAGCCTTCCCCAAGTTGCTTTTCACTCAAATCATCTTTCCACCAAATCCAAATCTGTGTGAGAGAGTTGAGTGTTGGGGAGACTATCATTTGAAGCACAAGAGCAATGAGTTCATCATCAACACACCATCTATTACCTTTTAGAGAGTGGTGTCTCCTAGATTGGTTAGGTGTCACTTGGGGAGCCTCCGTCAAGATTGTGGAGTTGAACCAAGGAGTTTGTAAGGGCAAGGAGATCGCCTACTTCGTGAAGATCTACCGAAGTGAGGCAAGTCCTTCGTGGGCGATGGCCATGGTGGGATAGACAAGGTTGCTTCTTCGTGGACCCTTCGTGGATGGAGCCCTTCATGGACTCGCACAACCGTTACCCTTCGTGGATGGAGTCTCCACCAACGTGGATGTACGATAGCACCACCTATCGGAACCACGCAAAAAATCTCCGTGTCTCCAATTGCGTTTGCATACTCCAATCCCATCCCTTTACATTCTTGCAACTTGCATGCTTTACTTTCCGCTACTCATATACTCTTGTCATGCTTGCTTGAAATGTATTGTGAATGTTTAAACTTGTGCTAAAACTCCATCTTAACTTGAAGAAATTAAAAACTGCTACTTTTCTTTGTTGAGGGTCTAATCACCCCCGTCTAGACACCTCTTCTCGATCCTTCGGAGGGATTGGGGTCCAAATCCATGGATGTAACCTTCAGATTCCAAGGATTTGGGGAAGGAATTGAGAGGGGAAGAAGAGAAATCGGGAGGGGGACCAAATATGTCGCAGGGGTTGGCTGGGTGTGTGTGGAGGGGGAGGCAGGCGCTGCACTTCACAAGTATGGCGCCTTACGCATAGGCGCTACACCTGGCAAGTGGGCGCTGTCGGCTAAGCCGCATTTACTGAAGGGGTGGGGCCGGGCCTGGCCCCGGGGTGTCAATAAGACGCTGCTCTGTAGAGTGCACTGCCTTACTATCGGGCGCTGCACAAAAGGGTCAGCTGAGTGAATTAGTTTCGCCGACGGTTCAGTTTGTGAAATACTTTGACCCTGAGGTCAAATTTGTCCATTTTGCCCCTCGCAAGCCATGTTTATCGACAAATATCTACACCGGTACAATTTGTCTTAGCTTCTGCTGCAAGCATTCCACATGGAACGCCTCAGAGCACATATACTGGTATTATTTATAGTATGAAAACTGAAGAAATCATTTGTTCAACTCCAGTATTCTCTTGTCTATGAGCTGAGCTGTCATCTGAAAACGGCGGCCTTCATCTTCTCCCAACTGCACCACCATCCATTTATCCATGTAGGCCCTAATCATGCATGACTCGCACATGTGGCATTAAAGGAAATAAATACTCCAGCTGGAAGTTTCTCTTGTTTGTTCTGAAAAATGAGTGATGCAACGCAAACAACAGCTCCTGAACATGCTAGACGGACAAGAAGTCTCTGTCAGCAGCTGGATTTTGGATGCCAATAATTCTATCAGAGCAGCAAACCAGATTCAAAATAGCTCGGGTTTATGTCGCTGAAAATATAATGAAAGTTACAGTACCTATTTTCCTCCGGAATTTATTTTTTTCACAACAGGGAACAATGAACCAAGCAAGCCTGAAAAGGCTCAAACTCAAAGGGGAACTGATAGTGGATAAAAGAAACGAACTTCCAAAACTGTTCAATTTCTGGACAACAAAATTACAACAACTTCGGTTTTATACTGTAAATATATACAGCAAATTATTTGAATCAGCTCTTATCTCAGAAATCTACAGTTGGCTGTTTCACTTTTCAATCTTGATTAAAGTTGCCTCTATGATGGTCATATCTAACACAGTAACACCGCCTTGTTCGATGCTGACGAATGTGGCTTGGAGAGAGACCATCCCTCTCCTCGTCATCGGTCACCCCTCGGCGGAGCAGGGGGCTTCATCGGAGGACGAATTTCCGTTTGCATTCTCGATTGGAATAGTAGCTTCTTCAGAAATTTATCAATGTCACCGACAAGTCAATCGTTGGCCTGTTGCTCACTACTGAAGAAATCCACAGAGAAGGTAAAACAAATCTTCTATTAATAGTAGTAATATAATTAAAACGAAATTAATATTGTTGATGCTAATAATTCAGACACCAATTACATCAAGAATATGTACTGTAGGCCCTAATCATGCATAACTCGCACATGTGGCATTAAAGGAAATAAATACTCCAGCTGGAAATTTCTCTTGTTTGTTCTGAAAAATGAGCGATGCAATACAAGCAACAGCTCCTGAACATGCTGGATGGACAAGAAGTCTCTGTTAGCAGCTGGATTTTGGACGCCGATAATTCTATCAGAGCAACAAATCAGATTCAAAATCGCTCAGGTTTATGTCGCTGAAAATACGATGAAAGTTATGCCTATTTTCCTCCAGAGTTTATTTTTTTAACAACAGGGGACAATGAACCAAGCAAGCCTCAAAGAGCTCAAACTCAAGAGGAACTGAAAGTGGATAAAAGGAACTAGCTTCCAAAACTGTTCAATTTCTGGACAACAAAAATGCCATACTATTACAACAACTTCGCTTTTAACTGTACCCCCAGGACTTCCAGCACCACGTGCTAAATATGTACAGCAAATTATTACTCCCTCCATTCCATATTACTCGTCGCTTTGCTGATTTAGTACAAAGTTGTACTAAATCAGCGACAAGTAATATGGAACAGAGGGAGTAGCTCTTATCTCAGAAATCTACAGTTGGCTATTTTATTTTTCAATGTTGATATAAGGTTCTAACACCGCCTTGTTCGATGCTGACGAATGTGCCTTGGAGAGAGACCATCCCTCTCCTTGGCATCTGTCACCCCTCGGCGGAGCGGGGGGATTCATCGGAGGATGAATTTCCGTTTGCATTGTCGACTAGAATTGTAGCCTTCTTCAGAAATTTAAAAACGTCACTAACATGTCAATCGTTGGCCGTTTGCTCAGTACTGAAGGTAAAACAAATATTCTATTAACAGTAGTAATAACTAAAACTAAATTTATATTGATGCTACTAACAATTCAGACACCAATTACATGCCCCATTGGTGATGTTCGATTTCAGTGAACAATCACACCTAGAGTAGAGTATAGTAGAAACAGCTGAGCTACACTCTGATTCTGATTGCTAGGACGATCAACACTAGCAGCTGAGCGACACTGGATTCTGAATCCCAGTCTCACGGATCGTTGGTTTAGTTGCTCCACAGGAAGTAAGATCCCATGGCGGCGTCCAGTTGGCGCATCCAGACCGCATCGGCCCTGGCTCCATGGCTCCTCTGGTCGCCACCCGCAGTACGAGAAGCACGTCGCGGAGGAGCCACCGCAGAGGCTGATTATGTGAGGCTGCGGCGGCGGCTGCTGCTTCTGCTGGATCGGCGCCTGCGCCGCACCAGCGCAAATGTGCCACTGCAAGGGCCTGTGCGAGGCGGCTGCTGCTGGATCGGTGGCAGCGCCAGCGCCGGTGAGCAACCGCAAGGGCTTGTGCCAGGTTGCTGCTTCTGCTGGATCGACGGCGGCGCCAGCGCCGGTGAGCCACCGCAAGGGCTTGTGCCAAGCTGCTGCTTCTGCTGGATCGGCGGCGGCGGCGACGCCAGCGAGCCGGTGATGGTGATCTTGACCCCGCGCCGCATGATCTCAGCAAGCAGCCGCGCCGTGTTGAGCGCATCGTCCAGCCCGCAGTGCAGGCGGCCCTCCCAGTCCAGCCCCGCCGCCCGGACCGCCTCCTGCAGGTTGACCCGCCCTCCGCCGCCGAGCGCTGCCTGGAAGGGGACCCTCAGATTGATCCACTGATCGAAGTAAGAGGGCTTCTCGATGCCCTTGAAGCGGCACTCGAACTCGAGCACGGTGCGGCAATCCCAGTCTCCCCAGGTCACCACGGCCAAGCGGACGCCTCTCTTGTTCCCTGCTCCCGCCGTCGCCGCCTTCAGCCAAGAATCGTGCAGCCAGAGCGCGTCGCCGAGTTCCACGCCCCGTCGACGTCCTCCTGCCGGATGCCGGTGAGCTCCCTGCAAAATTGGGTCAGCACAGGGTGATGCTTAGGACGAACGTACCTGCGAAACGCGGACACGATGCGGCCGGTGGCGCCGTCGACGAGCACCGCGGGGAACTCGATGATTTCCTGCGGAAAGATCCGCCCGTCTTTGACGCACGTCGCCTCGAAGTCGACCACCACGAAGAAATCGAAATCTTGCTCCAGACCCTGCCCGCGCGCCGCCATGATCGCTGCCATGTTCGCCCAAGTGCGCGCAAGCTCGAGATCGAGAATCGAGATCGGGAAAAGTTGGGATCGGAAACTAGGGCGGCGAAGATCGGGGGAAGTTGGATCGAAAACTAGGGCACGGTCGGGCGGGCACATCTTTTTTTTTTTGAGAATATCGAGCGGGCACAGCTGAATCCGGCAGCTCGATGGATTGGCGCAATTTCTTATCTAATCCGATACTTTTCGGAACAAACAGTTGGCGCGATTTTTTCTTTTTTAACGTGGTTGGCGCGATTTTTTCTTTTTTCATGTGGTTGGCACGATTTTTTTTCTGTAATCAACAAATCAAAGGCTGTGATTTCCTGTTAAAAAAAGGGTGTGAATGGCAGGAAAAAGACCAATGGCTCTGATAGAAGACTCATTTGACTCTTCTACACCTTGACATGTTTAGCTTTTTTTAAGGGGGAGATTTGATTATTTTTCCACCATTTACTTTGAACTTTAACATTTTGCCACTCATTACATTGTAATTGATCTATTGCCACTTTTTAGTTTGCAGTTTGATCTTTTGCCACTTCTTAACACAAAAACAATAGTTGCAAATCATAGACAAAATTTATGCAGAACACCCTGGACAATTTTACCCTTGAGCTCAGCCCAAGCGGGGATGAACTTGAGTCGACTTGCCACCGACACCGCCGCCTTGCTCCCCTCGCTGGCTCAATACCACGGCTTCCCACCGCCGCCTATTGTTCTCCATGCTTCTCCCACACGACGGGCACATGAAAGGCAAGAAGGGCCACAAGACAGACATGGGGAGGAGAGCGGATGGCCACAAGACGGACGCGAGGAGCAGGCGGCAGCATGCACGGAGACGAGCAACAACGCGGCTATGCACGGCACGAGCAATAGCTGACAAGACGGCGCTTGAGGAGGGACCGTGAAGTTGAGTCGTGTTCCTAACCCTAGGTTGTCGGGGGATGGGAGAAGGAAAGAAACGACTTGGGCTGTCGCCGACGAGGCGACGAGGACCACCGTGGGCTCCTGGAAGGTAGCCGCCGCCCCGCCGTCTCCTAGGCTTGCTGCGGGCGAGAATGGACACGAGCGAACTAGCACCTCTCCCTTTCCTGGTCAATGTCGTCGGCAGGGGTAAGTTGGTCAGTTCATGTGGGACCCACCTGGCAGAGGGTAAAATATCAAAGTCCAAACTAAATAGTGGCAAATGATCAATTACAAAGTAACTAGTGGCAAAATGTCAAAGTGCAAAAAAGGTGGTGGCAAATAATAAAAAATCCCTTTTTAAGGGGGAAAGAACTCATCCACCAAATTACATATCGGGCACGGTCACATACATCCACAATATAGAAGTGAACTAGTTGCCACTAGACCGTCTATACAACTCGTTAAATATATCATGGATCTCTTCCACGAGAGCATATCTGATCGGGGCCCTCAAACCCGCTCAAGCGTGCAGACGGGCTGCCCGTCGATGTCTGACGAGAAAATGACACCCAACCGAGCTTCTCAATACGAGGCCCAAATGCCCGGGCCGTCCGACACTCTCCATATCTAGCCCATATGTCGGGTGGATACGGGGACCTCCAGCGTTCTCGTTGTCAGATTTCGGGTTCCGGCAGACCCTTGAGGTCCGAACACTGGGGTGCGCGTGGAGATTTCGCCTTCTACCTACCTGCACCCCACCGCCTCGCTAAGATCTAAGCTATGGAAAGAACAGCACAAGAGACACAGGGTTTATACTAGTTCGGGCCACCATTGTGGTGTAATACCCTACTCTAGTTTGTGGTGTGGTGGATTGCCTCTTGGGCTGATGATGATGAGAAATACAAGGAAGAAACGACCTCATGATGCATTCTTGGCTGAAGCGATGAACTGCTAGGAGGAGTTGATCACCCTTCTCTTTCTCTGTGTGTGATGCTACTCAATCCGATCCCGACTTGTTTACGGATTGCCCTACCACAGGGGTGGCTAGTCCTATTTATAGGCAAAGGCCACAGGCCTCTTCCCAAATATTGAGCGGGAAGGCGCCAACAATTAGCCATTTGAAGGGAACATCTGGTACACTTATCCCGACTAAAGTTGGTCCTTGCACGCCAAAGGCTCTGGTGGTGACGCTGGCTTGGGCTCCACAATGAATTCCTCCTGCCGTTGGGCTGGTCTTGGTCTCGTTGCACGAAGCAGGTGCCTTTGCTTGATGCTCTCGCTGCGCTTGCTCCCTTTGCACCAAAGAGGAAAGGAGGACCTGCTTGTGGTGGCGCCACCGTTGGCGCCCTTGGTCGTCATGGCTTGCGTCCACGGGCACCTCGTGAGGTACCCCGCCTTGATCTCTCCGCCTCCTCGCGAGCCAGCCTGATGAGGCCGTGCCTGAGGAAGCTCCGTGTCGTCCGCCCCGCGAGGCTTGGCCCCTCGCGAGGGTCTCGGGTTTGTGTTGATGAAGATGGGCGTCTGGAGGCCCCCTTTGAGCCACGCCCGCAGCCATGAGGCGAGCAAGTCTGGGGACCCCGTTCCCGTAACGCCGATAGTAGCCCCGGGCCCAAAGCGGCGCCGGACTTGGCCGTGCGAGGCGAAAGGGCAAGAAGCGGCGCGCCATGCCCTAACAGCCTGCGGCCTTGGGCGCCGCGTGGCGGTTGGTTGGATGTGGGCGTCTCCACTTCCCCACGACGCCTCGGCAACTGCGTGGATTGGACAAGTCCCTGCATGCAAAGCGGGTCATGATTACCTGCGATCGTGGAGGTCGACGGTTGGCCTTCGCCGGCCATAAATGCGAACGTACGCGCCCTTCCAGTCCATCTCTTCTTGCTTCTCCTTCTTCCCGGTCCTTGCTCCGTCTTGCTGTGATGGCTCCGATCCGCCGGTTCTCGGCGGCAGAGAAGGGAAAGGCTCCCGAGAGGAACCAGACCCGCTCCCGTAGAAAAGCGGCTACTCGCCTTGCCCGGAGACGAGGGGCCATTCAGGTGGTGTCAAGGCCACAGTGCGGCTGACCACCGCATGGAAGTTCCAGCTTCCCTTATGCGCCCGCCGAGGAGCTCTGAAGTGAGTCGATCGCCCACGGGCGCCCGCCTTGTCGGCGCCGAAGCCAGATCACGAAAAGGTGTGGGTCGTCCCCCCTGGAGTCCATACCGAGGGCTCCTCCCGAGAGTTCGTGCTCCACGCCGCCATGCCTCCTCAGTCTTGGATTCACCTTCCTCCCTTCTTCGCCTCCATCATCCCGCAGGGAGAACTCCTGGAGCTTTGGCTGCAGACGCGCCCGGCTAAAGACACCTCGCCGCTGACCGGCAGAGGTCATGATCGTTGCCCGGCGAGGTCTTCATGACTTCGAGGCTGGCGAAATCGCCGGTTTGCAGGACAAGAGGCGCCTTCGCGATCCACTTGGAGTATGACGGTGCTTCGGTGATGTTCTTCAAGGTCTTCGATGCGAATGGGCGCCGGCTAGAGTGCTGCCCCGGGAGAGGTGGTCGAGACCCTGCTACGGCGAGGACTAGGCCCGTCGACCGCTCCCTTGGAGGCTCCTCAGGCGGCGGAGGCGTCGGAGGATCCAGCGACTCCGGCGAGCTCTTCGCGACTCGGAGGCAGCGACGACGACTCTGAGCCCCGAGCCGGCGCCGCTCTGGGCGAGGCGGGCTCGTCGAGCCGTCGCCGACTCTGATCTGGATGGGGTTGGTGCGGTGCTTGGCCCACCTTGTTGATGATGGCGTCTTTTGCGGGCGTGTAGTTAAGCGTCCTTTTAGGATCTGTTCCCTCGCGAGGAATCAAAGGAAGCGCGTCCGTGGGGGCTTGTAAGGTGCACTGTGATCCTGTTTGTTAATATAACCCTTGTCGTAGAATTGTGCGAGTTGCTCATTCCGTCTTAGCTCGGTTCTCCTTCCGAACCTCACGAGGGCTTGGTGCTCTGCGCCGACAGGTCCCGATCCCAAAGGCGGCTTGCCGTCATTTGGTATCTGGTCGCGATGCCGTGGTCAAGGCTGGAGGTGGCGACCCGGGTCGATAAGAGCCTGAGTCGCGATGCTCAGGAGGTCCCCTTTGGCGCTCAAGCAGCTATCGTTCGGTGAGAAAGGAGAGCGGCGTCGCTAACACGGGATTGCATTAGGTGCGGGGATGGTGCCACGGTAGCTGGTGCTTCGGGTGGTGACTTATCTCAAGAATCGAGGACCGCTCCACGGTGTGTCGCCCGGTCCGTGCATCGGCGCGTGAGGTTGCTTGGCGAGGTCCTCGCGTGTCCCTCCCTCTCGCCTTTGCTCCCCTTTACGCTCTCGTCCTCGGGTCCGGCCCTCGGCGAGTCTCGGCCGTGTTGGTATGCGGTTGCGATGCCGTGGACAAGGCGGAAGGGTGAGGTGGAGAGCAGATAGGAGCCACAGTCGCGATGCTCAGGCACCCCCCCTTTAACGTGCAAGCGTTTCGCGCGGATGAGAGTGAAGGAGAGACCGCAAGGGCCTCGCCTGACGCAGCTCCTTTAGGAGATCCTGTAGACCCATCATAGAAAGAACGAGGGGTTGCCATGACAATTGACAGTCAGCCGTTGGTTGCTTTCGAGGGGCGATGAGGCACTGAAGGCTTGACGAGGTGGCGCTATGCAGGGCTGCCGCGGCCAGAGCTCAGCCATTCAGGTTTGTCGGCGTTGCAGGGACGGACCCATGCGCAAGCGTCGTGCCATTTGGGAGCAGCTCCGTCGGTTGGCGTCGGTTGAGCGGGCAACTAGGTCAAACACATTAGCCGAAGGAGTGGATTCATTCAAATAGATGATCTTTGGGAAGCGGGCATCCTTTGGAGTGCAGCCCGGCGACTTGGGGATGATGCGACTTGAGGCGCCCCAACAAAGTAAGCTAACAACATGAAATAAAAGGGATACATGCATGAGGGGCGGACCCATGCGGCACAGGAATAATGCAGCCACAGGGCGCTCGGTGGAAATGAAACTTGAAAGATGTCACCTGATGATGTTGAGGACGAAGGGGTGTTGGTGTAGCAGACTCGGTGGGCTGCGGAAGCCGATCCTCACGAGCCCCCAGCCCGGGGGCCTCGGGAGGCTCGAGGCCCAGTGGCTCCTCGCGGACCATCCCCATCTCCGCCCGGGGCTGCGGGCGCTGGCCTCTTGAGCCTCCATGATGCCCCTCATGAGGCGCAGTGCGTGGCAGCTGTGTTCGGCAAGCCGTAAGGCATGCGAGCGTAGGCGTGGGGTGGACCCCAGCGGCGCCCACTCGCGAGGGCGGAGGCGCTCTGAGGAGGCGACTCGATTGAGCCTGGTATGTCGATGCAGACGCGCAGCCCACCATCCTCGCCTGGATGGGGAGCCACAGCTGGTAGGCGGCGGCCGCTTCTCATGACTCTTGACTCCTGTAGCTCCTGAATGGCCTTGCTGACGAACTCCTAAGGGTCTGGCCCTCCTTGCCTTACTCCTTCTTGAGGGAAACATGCTTCGAAACACGCCTCCATGTGGTGACCAAGCACCTCCCTCGTGACGTTAGCCAGGTCGGTGTCCCTCCAGGGGAGAGCCCCCGAGCCCTGCCTAAGGAGGGCCCTGGGCGCGCTTTCCTATGTGATGGAAGGAGGTTCTCCTTGGCACAGGCGGGCCACAGGGGCCTGCCTCTGAGGTGAGCGAGCGATGTCTTCTTCTTCTTGGGGTGGTCTCGGGAAGCCTCCACCTTCCGCGATCCGGATCTTCGGTGATGCGGCTGAAAGGCTCGTTCAGAACACACCGCGTCCTTCTCTTCACAGGGCACCGTGAATACTCTGCCACTTCACGGCATCTTGAGGACGTTGTAGCCGTGGTGAGTTCTGACCATGAACTTGGCCGCTTCTAGGTACCCAAGGATGGAGTTGTACAGCAGGCGAATGTGAGCGACGTCGAAGTCGATGAGCTTGGTGCGGTAGTTGTCGCGTGCCCCGAAGGTGACAGGGAGGCAGACCTGCCCAATCGGGACCGTGGAGCCATCGGTGACTCCGGAGAAAGGCTTGGTTGGCTGAAGCTGGTTGTAGGGCACTTGGAGATTGTTGAATGTTTCCACAGACGGGGCGTTGAGCCTGCCCCGCCATCGATGAGGGTCTGGTGACCAAGACGTTCGCGATGATTGGGGAACAAAGCATCGGGAGGACTCACATTGTGGCGCGCGCTTGAGCTGATCGGCTGAAATTTGAGCGTGATGGCGCACGCCCGACCACACGAGAGGCGCGTGGCGAGCTTGGGGAGGACTGCATTCACTGCGGGCGAACTGCTTGAAGATCGTTGAGAGGCTGGGGCTTGAGCCCCGCCAGGATCTGACGATCATGGCGGCAGCTCCTGAAGCCCCAGCCCCCTCGTCTGATGGCGGTCCTCGTTTCTCCTTGGTTGCGGCGGCGGAGGGAGGCCTGCGTTGCCTTGCAGGCGATCCTCGCGAGCTGACCCCTCCGGTCTCCCTTGCGGCGGGTCTTGCGGCGATCCTCGCGAGGTCGATCGCGCCACCCTTGGCGCGGGCGCGGTCTTCCGGCGTCTGCGTTCCTTCCTCCTCCTCGACCGTAGCCCGGTCACCTCGGTGGAGACGGCGGCAATCCTTCCTTCTCGCCGCGGCTCGGAGCTCTTGACATTCGTTGGTGTTGTGGGTGTGGAGGTCGTGGTACACACGATACCGACTGCCCTTGGAAGATTCGGGCTGATCTACGCCCGCTTGGTGTCTTGTTACGCATGAGCACGGCGGCCCCTTGCGCTTCACATCCTTGGCCTTGGGTTTCTTCTCTTACGGGTCTGCGGCGAGCGTCGAGGAGGGAGAGCGCCCTTCCTCGGCCTTGGCGCGCCAGTCGCCAAGTTGAGCGACTCAAGGAAGTGCACAGGTCTTCATGCATCGCCAACTCCTCCTTCATCTTGGCGTCGCGCGCAGCGGCGTCGGAGAAAAGGCTGAGATGATGGCTTCTCGGTCACCTTAGGAATCTTGAGGCGTGCGTTGTTGAAGCGCTGGATGTACTTCTGCAGGGTCTCTCCGGGTTGTTGCTTGATGCGGCGCATGTCGCGCACTGCAGGTGGCCGGTCGCAAGTACCTTGGAAGTTGGCGATGAAGCGGGTGTGCATCTCGTCGGGGAGGAGATCGTGCACAGCCGAGTTCATGAGCTAGTGCGGGCCCGTCCTTGGCGCCATGGGAAACTAGTTCGCCATGACCTTCGTCTCCGTTGGCAACCGATGCCCAGCTCATAAGCTGGAGGAACTCCGAGGTCGGCCGTGCCATCGTGGCGAGGAAGCGGTGCAGGCTTGAACTTCTTAAGCCACCTTGACGGCTAGTAGCTTTCGGTGGTGAAAACACGGCAACTGCCGTGGCTACAGGAGGCCTTGGGTGATGAAGAGCTTGGTCTTGCAGGTCCCCATGCGTTGCAGGCTGGGAGCAGAGGGTCTTAGCGTCTTGAGGCAGGAGCATGGTCGCGACGTCTTTGGAAGCGAGGAGCACCGGGCAGCTTCTTGCAGGCGAGGGACTTCTTAGCAGCTCTGCTCTTGTCGTCTTGCTTTTGTGGGCGGGTTCCGCCAGGCCACGTGCCTTGGAGCCAGGCGCCTTCTTGAGGTTAGGCGGCTGGGGCGCCCGAGCTTTCGTCGCCAGCCTTGAGGCGAAGTGCAGTCTGTGGAGCAGACGGTGCGGAGAGAGCCCCTGCTTGTAGCAGACGAGCTTCAGCGGCAGTCGAGCCATTCTTCGTGGAGCGTCGTCGGCCAGGGCGGTAAGCGCAGGAGCTCGTTTGCCGCGATGGCGCCTTCGAGCCTCCATGGTGCGCGGAGCGCGCGGAGACGAAGAACCGGTAGGGTGGCGAGGAGTAAGCGGTGCGGCCGTCTTGCCGCCGCAGACGGATCTTTGAGCGGCGCTTGCTGCTTTCGTTTCCGCCGGGCGATGGCGGCGTTGGCGAGTGATGGGGAGCAGCTAGGGCGGCTCGCCGGCAAGAGGCCGTCTGGGCGACGCAGGAAGCGAGCGGCTCGGCGCTTCGGCAGCCCGACGGCGTCGAACATGGGCCGCGATGGTCGGAGGAGAAGCAGGCGGCGGAAGGCAATCCGGCGCACCTACAGCGCGCCAAATGTCGATTCGGGTTCCGGCAGACCCTTGAAGTTCGAACACTAGGGTGCGCCGCGGAGATTTCGCCTTCTACCTACACACCCCACCGCCTCGCTAAGATCTAAGGTATGGAAAGAACAGCACAAGAGACACAGGATTTATACTAGTTCGGGCCACCATTGTGGTGTAATACCCTACTCTAGTTTGTGGTGTGGTGGATTGCCTCTTGGGCTGATGATGATGAGCAATACAAGGAAGAACAGCCTCGCGAGTACATTCTTGGCTGAAGCGATGAAGCTGCTAGGAGGAGTTGAGTCACCCTTCTCTCTCTACATGTGTGATGCTACTCAATCCGATCCCGGCTTGTTTCTGGATTGCCCTACCCTGGGGGTGGCTAGTCCTATTTATAGGCAAAGCCCTGGGCCTCTTTCCAAATATTGAGCGGGAAGGGCGCCAACAATTGGCCATTTTGAAGGAAACATCTGGTACACTTATTACGACTAAAGTTGGTCCTCGCTTTGCCAAAGGCTCTGGTGGTGTGTTGGCTTGGGCTCCACAATGACTTCCTCCTGCCGTTGGGCTGGTCTTGGTCTCGTTGCACAAAGCAGGTGCCTTTGCTTGATGCTCTCGCTGCGCTTGCTCCCTTTGCACCAAAGAGGAAAGGAGGACCTGCTTGGGCTGGCGCCGCCCTGGCGCCCTTGGTGCGTCATGGCTTGCGTCACGGGCACCTCGTGAGGTACCCGCCTTGATCTCTCCGCCTCCTCGTGAGCCCGGCTGATGAGGCCGTGCACGAGGAAGCTCCGTGTCGTCCGCCCAGCAATCTGGCCCCTCGCGAGGTCTCGGGTCGTGTTGATGAAGATGGGCGTCTTGGGCCCCTTTAAGCCACGCCACGCAGCGAGGCGACAATCTGAGGGACCCCCGTTCCCAGAACGCCGACACTCCTCCATGGCGACCAGTAGATCCGACTCCAATATGTCCAGATCCAAGGACTGGGAGCTCATCCCTTGCAGCCCCGAGGAGCAGATGGCTGTCTACATTGCTCTCCGATGCTCTTGGGAGGAGTGCACCCACCCTCGATCTTAGTGAGCGGCGAGCATCCATTGCCCAAAATGGCTCTCGGATTCAGGGCCAGTGGATCTCGGCGCGTGACCGAGGCCTCGTCGGATGTGGTGACTACTGCATGGTGCAACCCCACTATGGCGGCGAAACGATTTAGGTGGCACGTCATCCCATGACATCGGGCACGGAATGGAGAGCCATCTGGCGCCTCCATGAGTCGTCGCTAATCCAAAAAGGAGGCCGACAAGCCAAGCCCGCCACACGAGGCTGCAGGGCAGCTTCAAGCGGAGGCGACTTTGGGAGCCCTCACATCGGAGGCTGGCGCTTGACCGCATAGCCTGAGGCGGTTGTGGCAGCCTGCAAAGCAGCGGAGAAGGATCCTTCAGGCCCACATAGCCGAGAAGCAGCTAAGGAGGGCGGTGAAGGAGATGGCAAAATAACAAAGTCGGGTGGTCGATGCCATGTCCGGAATACCCCCCCCAAGGAGGAGAAAGGCCGAGGATGGCGGCGGATCGCATCGCTCGGCGGTGATCAAAACCACCTCGATCCGCTATGCGTCTTCACCCGCTACTACCGGACGGATGATAGAAAAGGCAAACACAAGGGCAAGGGTGCCCATGGATGAACTTCTCGCATTGTCGCTCCGTTCGAAGTTAGTAGAACATGTCAATTTTTGGTAGTCCGATGACATGTGTTTACCTATGTACGTATGTTGCATGGGAACAATATAGGGATTAGAGGATTAGGTTTCATGTATCTGATTTTGGAGAACAAATTTTGTGTGCTATTGGGTCACTGTCTACTTCCAATTGTAGATGCTCTAGGTAGGCCAATCACCGTCCTTTCCCCTAAATATGTACTGTAGGCCCTAAATATGCATAAATCGCCCATTTATTTTTGAAAGAAAGGGATTTTCCCCCGATTTCATTAATGAAACCAAATAGTCAATCATACAACCAAAACACACTAGTTACCACCTAGGTTTAGCCCATAATTGACAAGCATCAAGCTTCAACATCCCTAGGAATCCAACATTTTTCACCACCCTCATTACACCTCTCACACAAGAAGCGGTGAAAACAACTAAACCAAAACTGCACTGGACTGAACTATTCCAACAAGTAGAACCCAATTTCAGCAGTTGTCAAACATCTTCCAACCTTGGAATCTAGGTAGCCCACCCTCTCCCTCTCCGAGCTTGAAAGACCTCCTTCGCGACTTGATCCAGTAGTTTTGTGCATCGCCGCAGCTCAGATTTCACGCCTTCCCTCGCTTTGTAAAAGACTCCAATCATTAATCCAATAATAAGCGATAAAGCTGCTTCATACGTATTAACGACTCATGATTGATTGGGCCATTTTCAGCCCGTGTTATCTTTTGGCCTTCTAAGGCCCATATATTCTCGGGCTCATTTAGACCGATTACTTATGGTCCGTTAGTGGCCTGTTAGTTAATGGGCCAAATTCGCCCGTGGTTACGATCGGCCCGTTAACCCTATGGGCCTTATTCATCCCGTCATATGCGGCCCATTAACGATCCATTATGCGACGATAAAATTAAGCATGTGATGTCTTACATCACATTAACGACCCATTATGTCACGAGCCGATAGATAGATGGTTCCGATTCTAGCCGTTCACCGTCCAAATCGTGTTCCGACTTTGGTCCACGATCAGTAAGGCCCATGGATCCTACGACCCGTAATAGGTCCATGGATTGTAAGGCTCGTAGGAGGCCCATGGATTGTATGACTCGTAGGAGGACCATGGATCATACGACCCGTAGGAGGGACATGGTTACAATGGCCCATATGTGGACCATTGTTATTGCGGCCACTAGAAAACCGAGGAAAAAGAACTGCAGTACTACTAGCAAACAAATAAATAAGACTATAAGAAAATAAATAAGCAAGCAACGAACGCTAGGATATTACAACGATTACACGGATTACATCCACCAGGCATCAAAGTTTGTCACCAGTGAAAATATAGGCAACAAAGCGACATATTACATACTTATTTGGGCGTCAAAGTTGGCTAGCGGTGCAAATAAATGCCATGACAAAACAAGTCGAAGCGAAACCACTTCAGAAGAGCTCAAGAAGCAATATCCTGAGTACCCACCATGCTGGCAAGAAGATTAGCAAGCTTATTAGCTTTCTCTTGTTTGGCCCTTAAATCCTTCAACTCTTTTTGTTGCATCAGAAAGCATGCATCTGAATTCTGCAGGGACTTCCTTAGTCCTTCGGCTTCTTGTCATAGCATAGCTGATTGATGTCTTTCAACTTGTAGTTGAGACTCAAGAAGTCGAACTGATTCACACAGCGAGTTCGAAGAGCTTGTGCTAGCAGTAGTGGCCAGTAACTCGAACACTACATCAAGACATGATTTTAGGGTTTTCTCACCGTCTTCAAGATAATTTTTATCAGCTTTCTGATACATCTCCAACATATCCATAATTTTTTATTGTTTCATGCTATTATATTATCTGTTTTGGATGTTTAATGGGCTTTAATATACTCTTTTATATTATTTTTGGGACTAACCTATTAACCCGGAGGCCCAGTGCCAATTTCTGTTTTTGCCAATTTTAGAGTTTGTGAGAAAAAGGAATACCAAGCAGTCCAAGCGGAATGAAACCTTCAGCGAGGATCTTTCTTGGACCGAAAGCAATCCGAGAAGACATGGAGTAGAAATGCAGGCCACGAGGCGGGAGGCGCGCCAGTGGGGTAGGCGCGCCCCCCACCCTCGTGGGCCCCTCGTAGCTCCACCGACGTACTTCTTTCGCCTATATATACTCTTATACCCTGGAAACATCAGAGGGAGCCACGAAACCACTTGTCCACCGCTGCAACCTTCTGTACCCGGGAGATCCCATCTTGGGGCCTTTTTCGGCGATCAGCCGGAGGGGGAATCGATCACGGAGGGCTTCTACATCAACACCATTGCCTCTCTGATGAAGCGTGAGTAGTTTACCCACAGACCTTGGGTCCATAGTTATTAGCTAGATGGCTTCTTCTCTCTCTTTGATTCTCAATACAAAGTTCTCCTCGATGTTCTTGGAGATCTATTCGATGTAATACTCTTTTGCGGTGTGTTTGTCGAGATCCGATGAATTGTGGATTTATGAACAAGATTATCTATGAATATTATTTGGTTCTTCTCTGAATTCTTATATGCATTATTTGATATCTTTGCAAGTCTCTTTGAATTATCGGTTTAGTTTGGCCTACTAGATTGACCTTTCTTGAAATCGGAGAAGTGCTTAGCTTTGGGTTCAATCTTGCAGTGTCCTTTCCCAGTGACTGTAGGGGCAGCAAGGCACGTATTGTATTGTTGCCATCGAGGATAAAAAGATGGGGTTTATATCATATTGCTTGAGTTTATCCCTCTACATCATGTCATCTTGCTTAATGCGTTACTCTGTTCTTACGAACTTAATACTCTAGATGCATGCTGGATAGCGGTCGATGTGTGGAGTAATAGTACTAGATGTAGAATCGTTTCGGTCTACTTGACACGGACGTGATGCCTATATTCATGATCATTGCCTTAGATATCTTCATAATTATGCGCTTTTTTATCAATTGCTCGACAATAATTTGTTCACCCACCATAATACATGCTATCTTGAGAGAAGCCATTAGTGAAACCTATGGCCCCCGGGTCTCTTTCTTATTATATTGCATATCTTTTATTTACATCGCATCTTGTTTACTATTTTGCAATCTTTACTTTCCAATCCATACAACAAAATTACCAAAAATATTTATTTTACTATCTCTATTAGATCTCACTTTTGCGAGTGACCATGAAGGGATTGACAACCCCTTTATCGCGTTGGTTGCAAGGTTCTTGATTGTTTTTTCAGGTACTAGGTGACTTGTGCGTTGTCTCCTACTGGATTGATACCTTGGTTCTCAAAAACTGAGGTAAATACTTACGCTACTTTGCTGCATCACCCTTTCCTCTTCAAGGGAAAACCAACGCATGCTCAAGAGGTAGCAAGAAGGATTTCTGGTGCCGTTGCCACGGAAATCTATGCCAAGTCAAGACATACCAAGTACCCATCATAAACTCTTCTCCCTCGCATTACATTATTTGCCATTCGCCTCTTGTTTTCCTCTCCGCCACTTCACAATATTTTCTTTTTCTTCGCCCTCCTTCCATTCGATCTTGTGTTACCATGTACCTTCTTTTTGCTTGCATTTTCGCTTGCTAAAAGTTTATGGATCCTCATCCACTTGCTAATCTCTTTAAGAGATCCAATTATGATGAATCAATTGCTAGTGATTTTTGTGCACTAGATTATCTTTATGAAGTTTTCCTTGAAATTCATGGATCTGAAAATTGTGATGAAGAAATTTATGAAGTAATTCATGATAGCTCCTTGAATAAAAAGCATGATTGGAATGGTTTTACTATAAATTCTATTGATGTAAATTGTGCTAATAATATGCAAAACCCTAAGCTTGGGGATGCTAGTTTTGCTATGACTATTATTTGTTGCAATGATCATGATTGGGGTGATTCTTCTTATGATATTGAAAATTTATTTAAGCCCCATGATGAATATGAGATTGATAATAATGTTTGCAATAATATTGAAAGTGGGTTTGGAAGAGTGTCAACTTTAGATCCCACATATTTGGAGAATGTTTATTCTTATGAAGTTTTTGGTAAAAGTGGGTTTGGAGAGGTCATGACTTTAGTTAATGTTAATCCCACTATTTTAGAAGAGTGTCAACTTTGCATACATGTGGATCGTGTTAAGAATATGTTTTGTGATAGCTATATTGTTGAATTTGCTTATGATCCTACATGTAATTATTATGAGAGAGGGAAATATGGTTGTAGAAATTTCCGTGTCACTAAATTACCTCTCATTATGTTGAGATTGCTATTGTTTCTTTCTCCTTCCTTGCATATGCTAGTTTTTTGCTTTTCTTGATAATGTGTTTGCTTATATAATGCCTATGCATAGGAATTATGTTAGACTTAGATGTGATTTTCATATGCTTCAGGATGCTCCCTTCGTGTTTCAATTGCTATCTTTCATGTGAGCATCATTAAAATTATAGATGCCTAGCTAGGGGCGTTAAACGATAGCGCTTGTTGGGAGGCAAACCAATTTTATTTTTGTTCTTTGATTTTTGCTACTGTTTAGTAATAAATTATTCATCATGCTACTGTTATGATTGTGTTTTTTGTGTTTTAATTAGTGTTCGTGCCAAGTAGAACCTTTAGGATCTTCTTGGATGATAGTTGTTTGATCTTGCTGAAAAAGACAGAAACTTTGTGCTCACGAAAATAATTTTAATAAATCACATAAAAGAGATTTTGCCATGATTCTTTTTGCGAAAATTATATTAATATAAAAATTACCCTGGTCTTCCTAATTTGGTAGGATATTTGGAGTTCCAGAAGTATTCAAAGCGTTCTGATTATTAGAAAGCTATTACATTTTTGACAGATTCTGTTTTTTAGTGTGTTGTTTGCTTATTTTGATGAATATATGAGTAGTATCGGGGTATGAACCATAGAGAAGTTGGAATACAGTAGGTTTAACACCAATCTAAATAAATAATGAGTTCATTACAGTACCTTAAAGTGGTGGTTTGTTTTCTTATACTAACAGACTCCACGAGTTTCTGTTGAGTTTTGTGTTGTGAAGTTTTCAAGTTTTTGGGTAAAGATTAGATGGATTTTGGAATAAGGAGCGGCAAGAGCCTAAGCTTGGGGATGCCCTAGGCACCCCAAGGTAAAATTCAAGGACAACCAAAAGCCTAAGCTTGGGTATGCCCCGGAAGGCATCCCCTCTTTCGTCTTCGTCTATCGGTGACTTTACTTGAGGCTATATTTTTATTCACCACATGATATGTGTTTTGCTTGGGCGTCTTGTATGATTTGAGTCTTTGCTTTTTATTTACCACAATCATCCTTGCTGTACACACCTTTTGGGAGAGACACGCATGAATCAGAATTTATTAGAATACTCTATGTGCTTCACTTATATCTTTTGAGCTAGAGAATTTTTCTCTAGTGCTTCACTTATATCTTTTTAGAGCACGGTGGTGGTTTTATTTTATAGAAATTATTGATCTCTCATGCTTCACTTATATTATTTTGAGAGTCTTTTAGAAAAGCATGGAAATTTACTTTGGCTATAAAATTAGTCCTAATATGATGGGCATCCAAGATGGGTATAATAAGAACTTTCATATAAAGTGCGTTGAATACTATGAGAAGTTTAATTCTTTATGATTGTTTTGAGATATGAAGATGGTGATATTAGAGTCATGCTAGTAGATTAGTTGTGAATTTGAGAGATACTTGTGTTAAAGTTTGTGATTCCCGTAGCATGCAGGTATGGTGAACCGTTATGTGATGAAGTCGGAGCATGATTTATTTTTTGATTGTCTTCCTTATGAGTGGCAGTCGGGGACGAGCGATGGTCTTTTCCTACCAATCTACCCCCTAGGAGCATGCACTTAGTACTATGTTTCAATAACTAATAGATTTTTGCAATAAGTATGTGAGTTCTTTATGACTAATGTTGAGTCCATGGATTATACGCATTGTCACCCTTCGACCATTGCTAGCCTCTCTAGTACCGCGCAACTTTTGCTGGTACCATAAACCCACCATTTGCCTTCCTCAAAACAGCCACCATACCTACCTACTATGGCATTTCCATAGCCATTCCGAGATATATTGCCATGCAACTTTCCGCCATTCCGTTTATTATGACACGCTCCATCATTGTCATATTGCTTTGCATGATCATGTATTTGACATCGTATTTGTGGCAAAGCCACCTTTCATAATTTGTTCATACATGTCACTCTTGATTCATTGCACATCCTGGTACACCGCCGGAGGCATTCACATAGAGTCATATTTTGTTCTAAGTATCGAGTTGTAAGTAAATAAAAGTGTGATGATCATCATTATTAGAGCATTGTCCCGGTGAGGAAAGGATGATGGAGACTACGATTCCCCCACAAGTCGGGAAGAGACTCGGACGAAAAATAAAAAAAAGGAAAAAATGCCATAAAAAAGGAGAGAAGGCCCAAATAAAAAAATGAGAGAAAAAGAGAGAAGGGGCAATGCTACTATCATTTTACCACACTTGTGCTTCAAAGTATCACCATGATCTTCATGATAGAGAGTCTTCTATGTTGTCACTTTCATATACTAGTGGGAATTTTTCATTATAGAACTTGTCTTGTATATTCCAATGATGGGCTTCCTCAAATTGCCCTAGGTCTTCGTGAGCAAGCGAGTTGGATGCACACCCACTTAGTTTGTTTTTGAGCTTTAATACACTTATAGCTCTAGTGCATCCGTTGCATGGCAATCCTTACTCACCCACATTGATATCTATTGATGGGCATCTCCATAGCCCGTTGATACGCCTAGTTGATGTGAGACTATCTTCCTCCTTTTTGTCTTCTCCACAACCACCATTTTATTCCACCTATAGTGCTATGTGCTACCTCTTGAGCACTGCATTGGATTTCCCCGAAGAGGAGAGGATGATGCAGCAAAGTAGCGTAAGTATTTCCCTCAGTTTTTGAGAACCAAGGTATCAATCCGGTAGGAGGCTACATGCAAGTCCCTCGTACTGCACAAAACAATAGCTCAACGCAACCAACACGATTAGGGTTGTCAATCCCTTCACGGTCACTTACGGGAGTGAGATCTGATAGAGATGATAGATAATATTTTTGGTACAGAGATGCAAAGTGAAAAGTAAAAGGCAAAGTAAAAAAGCAAAGCAATAATAAAGTGATGGAGATTGATATGATGAGAAATAGACCTCGGGGCCATAGGTTTCACTAGTGGCTTCTCTCAAGAGCATAAGTATTCTACGGTAGGTGAACAAATTACTGTTGAGCAATTGACAGAATTGAGCATAGTTATGAGAATATCTAGGCATGATCATGTATATAGGCAACACGTCCGAGAGAAGTAGACCGACTCCTGCCTGCATCTACTACTATTACTCCACTCATCGACCGCTATCCAGCATGCATCTAGAGTATTAAGTTAAAAATAGAGTAATGCCTTAAGAAAGATGACATGATGTAGAGGGATAGTTTCATGCAATATGATAAAAACCCCATCTTGTTATCCTCGATGGCGACAATACAATACATGCCTTGCTGCCCTGCTATCCTTTGGGAAAGGACACATAAGATTGAACCCAAAGCTAAGCACTTCTCCCATTGCAAGAAAAACCAATCTAGTAGGGCAAACCAAACTGATAATTCGAAGAGACTTGCAAAGATAACCAATCACACATAAAAGAATTCAGAGAAGATTCAAATATTATTCATAGATAGACTTGATCATAAACCCACAATTCATCGGTCTCAACAAACACACCGCAAAAGGAAGATTACATCGAATAGATCTCCACGAGAGGGGAGAACATTGTATTGAGATCCAAAAGAGAGAAGAAGCCATCTAGCTAATAACTATGGACCCGAAGGTGCGAGGTAAACTACTCACACTTCATCGGAGGCTATGATGATGTAGAAGCCCTCCGTGATGATGGCCCTCTCCGGTGGAGCTCGAACAGGCCCCAAGATGGGATCTCGTGGAATTGCAGGAAGGTTGCTTGCGGTGGAATTAGGTTTTGGCTCCGTGTCGATCGTTTGAAGTGCGTAGGTATATATAGGAGGAAGAATGCGTCGGTGGAGCTTGGGGGCCCACGAGGCGGGGCGCCCTAGAGGCGCCCCACCCCTCGTGACCGCCTCTTTGTTCCTTGGAGTAGGGTCCAAGTCTCACGGATCACGTTTGGTGAGAAAATCACGTTCGAAGCTTTCATTCCGTTTGGACTCCGTTTGATATTACATTTCTCCGAAATCTTGAAATAGGCAAAAACAGCAATTAAAATTTGGGCTTCCGGTTAATAGGTTAGTCCCAAAAATAATATAAAAGTGGAAAATAAAGCCCAATATAGTCCAAAACAGTAGATAATATAGCATGGAGCAATCAAAAATTATAGTTATGTTGGAGACGTATCAGGCATCCCCAAGCTTAATTCATGCTCGTCCTCGAGTAGGTAAATGATAAAAAGAGAATTTTTGATGCGGAGTGCTACTTGGCATAATTTCAATGTAAATCTTCTTAATTGTGGTATGAATATTCAGATCCAAAAGATTCAAGACAAAATTTCATGTTGACATAAAAATAATAATACTTCAAGCATACTAAGAAAGCAATTATGTCTTCTCAAAATAACATGGCCAAAGAAAGTTATCCCTACAAAATCATATAGTCTGGCTATGCTCTATCTTCACCACACAAAGTATTTAAATCATGCACAACCCGATGACAAGCCAAGCAATTGTTTCATACTTTAACATTTTCAAAACTTTTTTCAATCTTCACGCATAATACATGAGCGTGAGCCATGGACATAGCACTAAATATGGAATAGAATGGTGGTTGTGGAGAAGACAAAAAGAGGGGAAGATAGTCTCACATTTACTAGGCGTATCAACGGGCTATGGAGATGCCCATCAATAGATATCAATGTGAGTGAGTAGGGATTGCCATGCAACGGATGCACTAGAGCTATAAGTATATGAAAGCTCAACAAAAGAAACTAAGTGGGTGTGCATCCAACAAAGCTTGCTCACGAAGACCTATGGCATTTTGAGGAAGCCCATCATTGGAATATACAAGCCAAGTTCTATAATGAAAAATTCCCACTAGTATATGAAAGTGACAAAATAAGAGACTCTCTATCATGAAGATCATGGTGCTACTTTGAAGCACAAGTGTGGTAAAAGGATAGTAACAGTGTCCCTTCTCTCTTTTCTCTCATTTTTTCATTTGGGCCTTTTTTATGGCCCTTTTTTCTTTCTTTTTTCGTCCGAGTCTCATCCAGAGCTTGTGGGGAATCATAGTCTCCATCATCCTTTCCTCACTTGGGACAATGCTCTAAAAATGATGATCATCACATTTTTTTTTCTTACAGCTCAACAATTACAACTCAATACTTAGAACAAAATATGACTCTATATGAATGCCTCCGGTGGTGTACCGGGATATGCAATGAATCAAGAGTGACATGTATGAAAGGATTATGAACGGTGGCTTTGCCACAAATCGATGTCCACTACATGATCATGCTAGCAATATGACAATGATGGGCGTGTCATAATAAGCGGAGCGGTGGAAAGTTGCATGGCAATATATCTCGGAATGGCTATGGAAATGCCATGATAGGTAGGTATGGTGTCTTTTTGAGGAAGGTATATGGTGGGTGTATGATCTGCGTGAAAAGTGCATGGTATTAGAGAGGCTAGCAATGGTGGAAGGAAGGAAAGTGCGTATAATCCATGGACTCAACATTAGTCATGAAGAACTCATATACTTATTGCAAAAATCCAGAAGTTATCAAAGCAAAGTATTACACGCATGCTCCTAGGGGGATAGATTGGTAGGAAAAGACCATCGCTCATCCCCGACCGCCACTCATAAGGAAGACAATCAATAAATAAATCATGCTCCGACTTCATCACATAACGGTTCACCATACGTGCATGCTATGGGAATCACAAACTTTAACACAAGTATTTCTCAAATTCACAACTACTCAACTAGCATGACTCTAATATCACCATATTCATATCTCAAAACAATTATCAAGCATCAATCTTTTCTTAGTATTCAACGGACTCAAAAGAAAGTTTTACAAATCTTGAATACCAAGCATATTATTATTAAGCAAATTACCATGCTATTAAAGACTCTCAAAATAATCTAAGTGAAGCATGAGAGATCAATAGTTTCTATAAAACAAATCCACCACCGTGCTCTAAAAGATCTAAGTGAAGCACATAGAGCAAAATTATAAAGCTCAAAAGATATAAGTGAAGCACTAGAGCAAAACTATCAAGCTCAAAAGATATAAGTGAAGCACATAGAGTATTCTATCAAATTCCAAATTATGTATGGCTCTCTCAAAAGGTGTGTACAGCAAGGATGATTGTGGCACACTGACAAACAAAGACAAAAATAATACAAGGCGCTCCAAGCAAAACACATATCATGTGGTGAATAAAAATATAGCTCCAAGTAAAATTACCGATGGAAGTAGACGAAAGAGGGGATGCCTGCAGGGCATCCCCAAGCTTTGACTTTTGGTGTCCTTGGATTATCTTGGGGTGCCATGGGCATCCCCAAGCTTAGGCTCTTGCCACTCCATGTTCCATAATCCATCAAAAGATTTCACCCAAAACTTAAAACTTCACAACACAAAACTCAATAGAAATCTCGTGAGCTCCGTTAGCGAAAAGAAAATAAAAGACCACTTCAAAGGTACTGTAATGAACTCATTCTTTATTTATATTGGTGTTAAACCTACTGTATTACAACTTCTCTATGGATTATAAACTATTTTACTAGCCATAGATTCATCAAAATAAGCAAACAACACACGAAAAACAGAATCTGTCAAAAACAGAACAGTCTGTAGTAATCTGTAACTAACACAAACTTCTGGAACTCTAAAAAAATCTACCAAAATAGGAAGACCTAGAAAATTTGTTTATTGATCATAATCAATTGGAATCAGTATTTTATCACGTTCTGGTGATTTTTAACAATTGTTTTCGTGAACAGAAAGTTTCTGGAAATTACAGCAAGATCAAATAACTATCATCCAAGAAGATCCTATAGGTCTAACTTGGCACAAACACTAATTAAAACATAAAACCACATATAAACAGAAGGTAGATGGATTATTTATTACTAAACAGAAGCAAAACAAAAAATACTAAAAATAAAATTGGGTTGCCTCCCAACAAGCGCTATCGTTTAACGCCCCTAGCTAGGCATAAAAGCGAGGATAGATCTAGGTATTGCCATCTTTGGTGGGCAATCCATAAGTGGCTCTCATGATAGATTCATATGGCAATTTTATTTTCTTTCTAGGTAAGTGTTCGATGCCCTTTTTTAATGGGAATTGAAATCTAATATTCCCTTCCTTCATATCAATAATTGCACCAACCGTTCTAAGGAAAGGTCTACCGAGAATAATAGGGCAAGAAGGATTGCAATCTATATCAAGAACGATAAAATCTACGGACACATAATTCCTATTTACAACAATAAGAATATCATTAATTATTCCCATAGGTTTCTTAATAGTGGAATCCGCAAGATGCAAGTTCAGAGAGCAATCTTCAAAATCACGGAAATCTAGCAAATCACACAAAGTTTTGGGGATAGTAGAGACACTAGCACCCAAATCACACAAAGCATAAAACTCATGATCTTTAATTTTAATTTCAATAGTAGGTTCCCACTCATCATAAAGTTTTCTAGGGATAGAAACTTTCAACTCAAGATTTTTCTTCATAAGATTGCATCAAGGCATCAACGATATGTTCGGTAAAGGCTTTATTTTGACTATAAGCATGAGGAGACTTTAGCACGGATTGCAACAAGGAAATACAATCAATTAAAGAGCAACTTTCATAACTAAATTCCTTGAAATCCAATATAGTGGGTTTAGCAACATCTAGGGTTTTATTTCTTTCAATCCCACTTTTATCAATTTCATCATCAAGATCTAAATACTCTGAATTTTTGGAACGCCTTCTAGGTAAAGGAAGATCATATTCAGTTTCATCAAGATTCATATTTCAAAACAAAGATTTGATAGGGGACATATCAATAACTTTTAGATCTTCATCTTGATTTTCATAGGAATTGGAAGAACACGCTTTAATAAAGGCATCTTTCATGCTTACAGCGTCCTAAGCGGTTCTTTCCTTGCACTCATCAATGGAAATTCTCATGGCTTTGAGAGACTCGTTGATATCATGCTTAGGAGGAATAGATCTAAGCTTTAAAGAATCAACCTCAAGAGAAATTCTATCAACGTTCCAAGCCAAATCATCAACTTTAAGCAATTTCTCTTCAAGCAGAGCATTAAACTTTTTTTGTGAATTCATAAACTCTTTAACACTATTCTCAAATTCAGAGGGCAACTTATTAAAATTTCCATAAGAGTTGTTGTAGGAATTTCCATAATTATTAGAAGGATTACTAGGATAAGGCCTAGGATTAAAATTCCCTCTATCTGGCGTTGTTACCAAAATTATTCCTACCAACAAAATTCACATCCATAGATTCATTATTATTCTCAATCAAAGTAGACAAAGGCATATCTTTAGGATTAGAAGAAACACTCTTAGTAGCAAATAATTTAATAAGTTCATCCATCTTTCCACTCAAAACATTAATTTCTTCTATCGCATGCACTTTTTTATTAGTAGATCTTTCAGTGTGCCATTGAGAATAATTAACCATAATATTATCTAGGAGGTTAGTAGCATCTCCTAAAGTGATTTCCATAAAAGTGCCTCCCGCGGCCGAATCTAAAAGATTTCTAGAAGCAAAATTCAATCCGGCATAAATTTTTTGTATAATCATCCACAAATTCAAACCATGAGTAGGGCAATTCACGTTATCATTAATTTCATTCTCTCCCAAGCTTGTGCAACATGTTCATGATCAAGTTGCTTAAAATTCATAATGTCGTTTCTAAGAGAGATGATCTTAGCGGAGAAAAATACTTAGAGATAAAAGCATCTTTGCACTTGTTCCAAGAATCAATACTATTTTAGGCAAAGACGAAAACCAAGGCATGTTACGATCTCTAAGCGAAAAGGAAATAGCTTCAATTTAACAATATCATTATCGACATCTTTCTTCTATTGCATATCACATAAATCAACGAAGCTATTCAGATGAGTGGCGGCATCTTCACTAGGAAGGCGGTGAATTGATCTTTCATAACAAGATTCAACAAAGCGTTATTGATTTCACAAGATTCGGTATTGGCAAGAGGAGCAATCGGTGCTAAGGAAATCATTATTGTTGGTATTGGTGAAGTCACACAATTTGGTAGTATCTTGAGCCATCGCGACAAACAAGCAATCCAACACACGAGCAAACAAAAAGCAAGCGAGAAGAAGGCGAGCGGAAAGAGAGGAGGAGATTGGGAAAGAGAGGAAAATAAAGCGACAAGGGTGAAGTGGGGGAGAGGAAAAGCGAGAGGCAAATGGCAACAAATGTAATCACGAGAGATAGGGATTGTGATGGGTACTTGGTATGTTGACTTTTGCGAGACTCCCGACAGCGGCGCGGAAATTCTTCTTGCTACCTCTTGAGCACTGCGTTGGATTTCCCGAAGAGGAGAGGATGATGCAGCAAAGTGGCGTAAGTATTTCCCTCAGTTTTTGAGAACCAAGGATCAATCCAGTAGGAGGCTACACGCAAGTCCCTCGTACCTGCACAAAACAATATCTCAACGCAACCAACGCGATTAGGGGTTGTCAATCCCTTCATGGTCACTTACGGGAGTGAGATCTGATAGAGATGATAGATATATTTTTGGTATTTTTGGTATAGAGATGCAAAGTGAAAAGTAAAAGGCAAAGTAAAGAAAGCAAAGCAATAATAAAGTGATGGAGATTGATATGATGAGAAATAGACCCCGGGGCCATAGGTTCCACTAGTGGCCTCTCTCAAGAGCATAAGTATTCTACGGTAGGTGAACAAATTACTGTTGAGCAATTGACAGAATTGAGCATAGTTATGAGAATATCTAGGCATGATCATGTATATAGGCATCACGTCCGAGACAAGTAGACCGACTCACACTTTGCATCTACTACTATTACTCCACTCATCGGCCGCTATCCGGCATGCATCTAGAGTATTAAGTTAAAAGCAGAGTAGCTTGTAAGCAAGATGACATGATGTAGAGGATAGTTTCATGCAATATGATAAAAACCCCATCTTGTTATCCTCGATGGAAACAATACAATACGTGCCCTGCTGCCCTAACATCCTTTGGGAAAGGACACATAAGATTGAACCCAAAGCTAAGCACTTCTCCCATTGCAAGAAAAACCAATCTAGTAGGCCAAACCAAACTGATAATTCGAAGAGACTTGCAAAGATAACCAATCATACATAAAAGAATTCAGAGAAGATTCAAATATTATTCATAGATAGACTTGATCATAAACACACCGCAAAAGAAGATTACATCGAATAGATCTCCACGAGAGAGGGGGAGAACATTGTATTGAGATCCAAAAAGAGAGAAGAAGCCATCTAGCTAATAACTATGGACCCTAAGGTGCGAGGTAAACTACTCACACTTCATCGGAGGCTATGATGATGTAGAAGCCCTCCGTGATGATGGCCCTCTCCGGTAGAGCTAGAACGAGCCCCAAGATGGGATCTCGTGGAGTACGTAAGGTTGTGGCGGTGGAATTATGTTTTTGGCTCCGTATCTGATCGTTTGGGGGTACGTAGGTATATATAGGAGGAAGGAGTATATCGGTGGAGCTTCGGGGGGCCCACGAGGCAGGGGGCGCGCCCTAGGGGGGGCGTCCCCCACCCTCGTGACCGCCTCTTTTGTTCCTTGGAGTAGGGTCCAAGTCTCCTAGATCATGTTTGGTGAGAAAATCACGTTCCCGAAGGTTTCATTCCGTTTGGACTCCGTTTGATATACTGTTTCTTCGAAATACAAAAATAGGCAAAAAGCTTGACAATTACAGAAATTTGGGCCTCCGGTTAATAAGTTAGTCCCAAAAATAATATAGAAGTGGAAAATAAAGCCCAATATAGTCCAAAACAGTAGATAATATAGCATGGAGCAATCAAAAATTATAGATACGTTGGAGACGTATCACTATGTCCATGGCTCACGCTCATGTATTGCGTGAAGATTGAAATTTTTGAGAACATCAAAAGTATGAAACAATTGCTTGGCTTGTCATCAGGGTTGTGCATGATTTAAATATTTTCTGTGATGAAGATAGAGCATAGCCAGACTATATGATTTTGTAGGGATAGCTTTCTTTAGCCATGTTATTTTGAGAAGACATGATTGCTTTGTTAGTATGCTTGAAGTATTATTGTTTTATGTCAATATTAAAATTTTGTTTTGAATCTTTCGGATCTGAACATTCATGCCACAATAAAGAAAATTACATTGATAATTATGTTAGGTAGCATTCCACGTCAAAAATTCTGTTTTTGTCATTTACCTACTCGAGGACGAGCAGGAATTAAGCTTGGGGATGCTTGATACGTCTCCAACGTATCTATAATTTTTTATTGTTCCATGCTATTATATTATCTGTTTTGGATGTTTAATGGGCTTTAATATGATCTTTTATATTATTTTTGGGACTAACCTATTAACCGGAGGCCCAGTGCCAATTTCTGTTTTTTTTGCCTATTTTAGAGTTTCGCAGAAAAGGAATACCAAACGGAGTCCAAACGGAATGAAACCTTCGCGAGGATCTTTCTTGGACCGAAAGAAATCCAAAAGACTTGGAGTAGAAGTCTGGAACGCCACGAGGTGGCCACGAGGCAGGATGGCGCGCCCCCACCCTCGTGGGCCCTCATAGCTCCACCGACGTGCTTCTTTTCGCCTATATATACTCTTATACCCTAGAAACATCGAGGGAGCCACGAAACCACTTTTCCACCGCCAAGAACCTTACATGCCCATGAGATCCCATCTTGGGGCCTTTTCCGGCGATCTGCTTGGGAGGGGAACCGATCACGGAGGGCTTCTACATCAACACCGTAGCTTCTCCGATGAAGCGTGAGTAGTTTACCACAGACCTTCGGGTCCATAGTTATTAGCTAGATGGCTTCTTCTCTCTCTTTGATTCTCAATACAAAGTTCTCCTTGATATTCTTGGAGATCTATTCAATGTAATACTCTTTTGCGGTGTGTTTGCCGAGATCCGATGAATTGTGGATTTATGAACAAGATTATCTATGAATATTATTTGGTTCTTCTCTGAATTCTTATATGCATGATTTGATATCTTTGCAAGTCTCTTCGAATTATCGGTTTAGTTTGGCCTTGTAGATTGATCTTTCTTGCAATGGGAGAAGTGCTTAGCTTTGGGTTCAATCTTGCGGTGTCCTTTCCCAGTGAAAGTAGGGGCAGCAAGGCACGTATTGTATTGTTTCCATCGAGGATAAAAAGATGGGGTTTATATCATATTGATTGAGTTTATCCCTCTACATCATGTCATCTTGCTTAGTGCGTTACTTTGTTCTTATGAACTTAATACTCTAGATGAAGGAAATATGCCCTAGAGGCAATAATAAAGTTATTATTTATTTCCTTATTTCATGATAAATGTTTATTATTCATGCTAGAATTGTATTAACCGGAAACATAATACATGTGTGAATACATAGACAAACAGAGTGTCACTAGTATGCCTCTACTTGACTAGCTCGTTAATCAAAGATGGTTATGTTTCCTAACCATAGACAAAGAGTTGTTATTTGATTAACGGGATCACATCATTAGGAGAATGCTGTGATTGACTTGACCCATTCCGTTAGCTTAGCACTTTCGATCGTTTAGTATGTTGCTATTGCTTTCTTCATGACTTATACATGTTCCTATGACTATGAGATTATGCAACTCCCGTTTACGGAGGAACACTTTGTGTGCTACCAAGCGTCACAACGTGCTGGGTGATTATAAAGGTGCTCTCTGGTGTCTCCAAAGGTACATGTTGGGTTGGCGTATTTCGAGATTAGGATTTGTCACTCCGATTGTCGTAGAGGTATCTCCGGGCCCTCTCGGTAATGCACATCACATAAGCCTTGCAAGCATTGCGACTAATGAGTTAGTTGCGAGATGATGTATTACGGAACGAGTAAAGAGACTTGCCGGTAACGAGATTGAACTAGGTATTAAGATACCGACGATCGAATCTCGGGCAAGTAACATACCGATGACAAAGGGAACAACGTATGTTGTTATGCGGTCTGACCGATAAAAATCTTGGTAGAATATGTAGGAGCCAATATGAGCATCCAGGTTCTGCTATTGGTTATTGACCGGAGACGTGTCTCGGTCATGTCTACATTGTTCTCGAACCCGTAGGGTCGCATGCTTAAGGTTTCGATGACAGTTATATTATGAGTTTATGAGTTTTGATGTACCGAAGGAGTTAGGAGTCCGGATGAGATCGGGGACATGACGAGGAGTCTCGAAATGGTCGAGGCGTAAAGATCGATATATTGGACGACTATATTCGGACATCGGAAAGGTTCAGTGGTTCGGGTATTTTCGGAGTACCGGGAGTTACGGGAATACGGGGAAGAAGCATATGGGCCTTCTTGGGCTTTAGGGAGAGGGAGAGGCAGGCCGCGCCCCATTGACTAGTCCGGATTGGACTAGGGGAGGCGGCGCCCCTCCTTCCTTCTCTTCCCTCTTCCCTTCCTTGTCTCCTACTCCTACTACTTGGAAGGACTCCTAGTTGGACTAGGAAAGGGGGAATCCTACTCCCGGTGGGAGTAGGACTCCCCTAGGGCGCGCCATAGAGAGGGCCGGCCCTCCCCTCCTCCACTCCTTTATATACGGGGCAGGGGGCACCCCATAGACACAAGTTGATCTTCGTGATCGTTCTCTTAGCCGTGTGCGGTGCCCCCCTCCACCATAATCCTCGATAATATTGTAGCGGTGCTTAGGCGAAGCCCTGCGATGGTAGAACATCAAGATCGTCACCACACCGTCGTCTTTGATGGAACTCTTCCCGACACTTTGCTGGATCGAGTCCGGGGGATCATCATCGAGCTGAGCGTGTGCTAGAACTTCCGGAGGTGCCGTGGTTTCGGTGCTTGATCGGTCGGGCCGTGAAGACGTCGACTACATCAACCGCGTTGTTATAACGCTTCGCTTCGGTCTCACGAGTGCGTGGACAACACTCTCCTCTCGTTGCTATGCATCACCATGATCTTGCGTTAATGCGTGGGAAATTTTTGAAATTACTCGTTCCCCAGCGGTGGCATCCGAGCCTAGGTTTTATGTGTTGATGTTATATGCACGAGTAGAACACAAGTGAGTTGTGAGCGATATAAGTCATACTGCTTACCAGCATGTCATACTTTGGTTCGGCGGTATTGTTGGATGAAGCGGTCCGGACCGACATTACGTGGACGCTTACGCGAGACTGGTTCTACCCACGTGCTTTGCACACAGGTGGCTGGCGGGTGTCAGTTTCTCCAACTTTAGTTGAACCGAGTGTGGCTACGCCCGGTCCTTGCGAAGGTTAAAACAACACCAACTTGACAAACTATCGTTGTGGTTTTGATGCGTAGGTAAGATTGGTTCTTGCTTAAGCCCGTAGCAGCCACGTAAAACTTGCAACAAACAAAGTAGAGGACGTCTAACTTGTTTTTGCAGGGCATGTTGTGATGTGATATGGTCAATACATGATGCTAAATTTTATTGTTTGAGATGATCATGTTTTGTAACCGAGTTATCGACAAGCTGGCAGGAGCCATATGGTTGTCGCTTTATTGTATGCAATGCAATGCATACTGTAATGCTTTACTTTATCACTAAGCGGTAGCGATAGTCGTAGAAGCATAAGATTGGCGAGGCGACAACGATGCTACGATAGAGATCAAGGTGTCGCCCGGTGACGATGGTGATCATGACGATGCTTGGAGATGGAGATCACAAGCACAAGATGATGATGGCCATATCATATCACTTATATTGATTGCATGTGATGTTTATCTTTTATGCATCTTATCTTGCTTTGATTGTGGTAGCATTATAAGATGATCTCTCACTAAATTTCAAGATAAAAGTGTTCTCCACAGTATGCACCGTTGCCAAAGTTCGTCGTGCCCGGACACCACGTGATGATCGGTGTGATAAGCTCTCGTCCATCTACAACGGGTGCAAGCCAGTTTTGCACAGCAGAATACTCGAGTTAAACTTGACGAGCCTAGCATATGCGAGATATGGCCTCGGAACCTTTGAGACATGAAAGGTCGAGTGTGAATCATATAGTAGATATGATCAACATAGCGATGTTCACCATTGAAAACTACTCCATTTCACGTGATGATCGGTTATGGTTTAGTTGATTTGGATCACGTGATCACTTAGAGGATTAGAGGGATGTCTATCTAAGTGGGAGTTCTTAAGTAATATGATTAACTAAACTTTAATTTATCATGAACTTAGTCCTGGTAGTATTAGCATATCTATGTTGTAGATCAATAGCTCGAGTTGTTGCTTCCCTGTGTTTATTTTGATATGTTCCTAGAGAAAACTAAGTTGAAAGATGTTAGTAGCAATGATGCGGATTGGATCCGTGATCTGAGGTTTATCCTCATTCTTTGCCTGGAAGAATTATGTCCTTAATGCACCGCTAGGTAGCGGACCTATTGCAGGAAGCGGATCTGAGGCGTTATGAGCGTTTGGCTAGCTTCGATATGATGACTACTTGATAGTTTAGTGCACCATGCTTAACGGCTTAGAATCGGGACTTCAAAGACGTTTTGAAAGTTATGGACCATATGAGATGTTCCAGGAGTTGAAGTTAATATTTCAAGAAAATACCCGAGTTGAGAGATATGAAGTCTCCAACTAGTTCTATAGCTAAAAGATGGAGGAGAATCGCTCAACTAGTGAGCATGTGCTCAGATTATGCAGGTACGACAATCGCTTGAATCAAGTGGGAGTTAATCTTCTAGATAAAATAGTGATTGACAGAATTCTCTAGTCACCATCACCAAGTTAGTAGAACTTCGTGATGAACTATGATATGCAAGGGATGACGAAAGTAATTCCCAAGCTCTTCGTGATCTTTGAAATCAACGAAGGTAGAAATCAAGAAAAGAGCATCAAGTGTTGATGGTTAACAAGATCACTAGTTTCAAGAAAAGGGCAAAGGGAAGAAGGGGAACTTCAAGAAGAGCGACAAGCAAGTTCTTTGCTCAAGTGAAGAAGCCCAAGTCTGGTCCTAAGCACGAGACTAAGTGCTTCTCTTGCCAAAGGGACTGGTCCTCGAAGCGGAACTACCCCAAGTGATTGGTGGATAAGAAGGATGGCAAAGTGAACAAAGGTATATTGGATATACATGTTATTGATGTGTACTTTACTAGTGTTTATAGCAACCCCTCGGCATTTGATCTTGGTTCGAGTTGCTAAGAGTAGTAACTCGAAGCAGGAGTTGCAGAATAAGCGAAACTAGTAAAAGAAATCGGTGACGATAATACATTGGAAGTAGTTCCAAGATTGATATGATCATCATCGCACTCTCCCTATACTTTCGGGATTAGTGTTGAACCTAAATAAGTGTTATTTGGTGTGTGCGTTCAGCATGAATATGATTTGATCATGTTTATTGTAATACGGTTACTCATTTAAGTAAGAGAATAAATTGTTGTTACATTTACATGAATAAAACCTTATATGGTTACACACCCAATGAAAATGGTTCATTGGATCTCGATCGTAGTGATACACATATTCATAATATTGAAGCCAAAAGATGCAAAGTTAATAATGATAGTGCAACTTATTTGTGGCTTGCCGTTTTAAGTCATATTGGTGTAAAGCGCATGAAGAAACTCCATCTTGATGGGATTTTGGAATCACTTGATTATGAATCACTTGATGCTTAGAACCATGTCTCTTGGGCAAGATGACTAAAAGCCGTTCTCTCGAACAATGGAGCAAGCAACAGATTTGTTGGAAATCATACATACTGATGTATGTGGTCCGATGAATATTAAGGCTTGCAGCAGGTATCATTATTTTCTGACCTTGACAATGATTTGAGCAGATATGGGTATTCTATTTAATGAAATAATAAGTCTGAAACATTTGAAAAGTTCATATAATTTCAGAGTGAAGTGGAAAATCATCGTAGCAAGAAAATAAAGTTTCTACGATCTGATCGTGGAGAAGAGTATTTGAGTTACGAGTTTGGTCTTCAGTTAAAACAATGTGAAATAGTTTCACTACTCACGCCACCTGGAACACCACAGCATAATGGTGTGTCCGAACGTCATAACCGTACTTTATTGGATATAGTGCAATCTATGATGTTTCTTACCGATTTACCACTATCGTTTTTGGGGTTATGCATTAAAGACAGCTGCATTCACGTTAAAAAGGGGCACCATCTAAATCCGTTGAGACAACACCGTATGAACTGTGGTTTGGCAAGAAACCAAAGTTGTCGTTTCTTAAAGTTTGGGATTGCGATGCTTATAAGAAAAAAATTCATCATGATAAGCTCAAACCCAAATCGGAGAAATGTGTCTTCATAGGATACCCAAAGGAGGCGATTGGGTACACCTTCTATCACAGATCCGAAGGCAAGACATTCGTTCTTTGAGAATGGATACTTTCTAGAGAAGAAGTTTCTCTCGAAAGAAGTGAGTGAGAGGAAAGTAGAACTTGATAAGGTAATTGTACCTTCTCCCTTATTGGAAAGTAGTTCATCACGTAAATCTGTTCTGTGACTACTACACCAATTAGTGAGGAAGCTAATGATGATGATCATGTAACTTCAGATCAAGTTACTACGAATCTAGTAGATAAACTAGAGTGAGATCCGCACTTTTGAGTGATGCGGTAATCACATTACGGAAGTTATGTTACTAGACCATGACGAACCTACGAACTATGAAGAAGCGATGGTGAGCCCAGATTCCGTGAAATGGCTTGAGGCCATGAAATCTGAGATGGGATCCATGTATGAGAACAAAGTGTGGACTTTGGTTGACTTGCCCGATGATCGGCAAGCAATTGAGAATAAATGGATCCTCAAGAGGAAGACGGACGCTTATAGTAGTGTTACTATCTACAAAGCTAGACTTGTCGAAAAAGGTTTTTGACATAGTTCAAGGTGTTGACTACGATGAGATTTTCTCACTCGTATCGATGCTTAAAGTCTGTCCGAATCATGTTAGCAATTGCCGCATTTTATGAAATCGGCAAATGGATAACAAAACTGCAATCATAATGGATTTCTTAAAGAAGAGTTGTATATGATGCAACGAAGGTTTTGTCAATCCTAAAGGTGTTAACAAAATGTGCAAGCTCCGGCGATCCATCTATGGACTGGTGCAAGCATCTCGGAGTTGGAATATACGCTTTGATGAGTTGATCAAAGCATATAGTTTTATCTGAGACTTGCGGTGAAGCCTGTATTTACAAGAAAGTGAGTGGGAGCACTACAGCATTTCTGATAAGTATATGTATGACATATTGTTGATCGGAAATAATGTAGAATTATTCTGCAAAGCACAAAGGAGTGTTTGAAAGGAGTTTTTCAAAGAAAGACCTTGGTGAAGCTGCTTACATATTGAGCATCAAGATCTATAGAGATAGATCAAGGCGCTTGATAAGTTTTTCAATGAGTACATACCTTGACAAGATTTTGAAGTAAGTTCAAAATGGAGCAGTCAAAGAAAGAGTTCTTGCCTATGTTACAAGGTGTGAAATTAAGTAAGACTCAAAACCCGACCACGCAATGAGAAGATAGAAAGAGAATGAAAGTCATTCCCTATGCCTCGACCATAGGTTCTATAAAGTATGCCATCTTTGTGTACGATCTATTGTATACCCTACTCGATGTTGGCAAGGAGTACAATAGTGATCTAGGAGTAGATCACTGGACAGCGGTCAAAATTATCCTTAATGGAATAAGGATATGTTTCTCGATTATGGAGGTGACAAAAGGTTCGTCGTAAAGGGTTACGTCGATGCAAACTTTGACACTGATCCAGATGATTCTAAGTCTCAATCTGGATGCATATTGAAAGTGGGAGCAATTAGCTAGAGTAGCTCCGTGCAGAGCATTGTTGACATAGAAATTTGCAAAATACATACGGATCTGAATATGGCAGACCCGTTGACTAAACTTCCCTCACATGCAAAACATGATCACACCTTAGTACTCTTTGGGTGTTAATCACATAGCAATGTGAACTAGATTATTGACTCTAGTAAACCCTTTGAGTGTTGGTCACATCATGATGTGAACTATTGGTGTTAAATCACATGGAAATGTGAACTAGATTATTGACTCTAGTGCAAGTGGGAGACTGAAGGAAATATGCCCTAGAGGCAATAATAAAGTTATTATTTATTTCCTTATTTCATGATAAATGTTTATTATTCATGCTAGAATTGTATTAACCGAAACATAATACATGTGTGAATACATAGACAAACAGAGTGTCACTATTATGCCTCTACTTGACTAGCTCGTTAATCAAAGATGGTTATGTTTCCTAACCATAGACAAAGAGTTGTTATTTGATTAACGGGATCACATCATTAGGAGAATGATGTGATTGACTTGACCCATTCCGTTAGCTTAGCACTCGATCGTTTAGTATGTTGCTATTACTTTCTTCATGACTTATACATGTTCCTATGACTATGAGTATGCAACTCCGTTCTGGGAGGAACACTTTGTGTGCTACCAAGCGTCACAACGTAACTGGGTGATTATAAAGGTGCTCTACAGGTGTCTCCAAAGGTACATGTTGGGTTGGCGTATTTCGAGATTAGGATTTGTCACTCCGATTGTCGGAGAGGTATCTCTGGGCCCTCTCGGTAATGCACATCACATAAGCCTTGCAAGCATTACAACTAATGAGTTAGTTGCGAGATGATGTATTACGGAACGAGTAAAGAGACTTGCCAGTAACGAGATTGAACTAGGTATTGAGATACCGACGATCGAATCTCGGGCAAGTAACATACCGATGACAAAGGGAACAACGTATGTTGTTATGCGGTCTGACCGATAAAGATCTTCGTAGAATATGTAGGAGCCAATATGAGCATCCAGGTTCCGCTATTGGTTATTGACTGGAGACGTGTCTCGGTCATGTCTACATTGTTCTCGAACCCGTAGGGTCGCACGCTTAAGGTTTCGATGACAGTTATATTATGAGTTTATGAGTTTTGATGTACTGAAGGAGTTCGGAGTCCCGGATGAGATCGGGGACATGACGAGGAGTCTCGAAATGGTTGAGACGTAAAGATCGATATATTGGACGACTATATTCGGACATCGGAAAGGTTACGAGTGGTTCGGATATTTTTCGGAGTACCGGGGGAGTTACGGGAATACGGGGAAGAAGTATATGGGCCTTATTGGGCTTTAGGGAGAGGAGAGGCAGGCAGGCGCGCCCCCCATTGACTAGTCCGAATTGGACTAGGGGAGGCGGAGCCCCTCCTTCCTTCTCTTCCCTCTTCCCTTCCTTGTCTCCTACTCCTACTACTTGGAAGGACTCCTAGTTGGACTAGGAAGGGGAATCCTACTCCCGTGGGAGTAGGACTCCCCTAAGGCGCGCCATAGAGAGGGTCCGCCCTCCCTCCTCCACTCCTTTATATCTCACGAGGGCAGGGGCACCCCATAGACACAAGTTGATCTTCGTGATCGTTCTCTTAGCCATGTGCGGTGCCCCTCCACCATAATCCTCGATAATATTGTAGCGGTGCTTAGGCGAAGCCTGCGACGATAGAACATCAAGATCGTCACCACACCGTCGTCTTGTGGAACTCTTCCCGACACTTTGCTTTGGATCAGAGTCCGGGATCGTCATCGAGCTGAGCGTGTGCTAGAACTTCCGGAGGTGCCGTGGTTTCGGTGCTTGATCGGTCGGGCCGTGAAGACGTCGACTACATCAACAGCGTTGTTATAACGCTTCCGCTTCGGTCTCGAGGATACATGGACAACACTCTCCCCTCTCGTTGCTATGCATCACCATGATCTTGCGTGTGCGTAGGAAATTTTTGAAATTACTACGTTCCCCAACACTAGATGCATCCTGGATAGCGGTCGATGTGTGGAGTAATAGTAGTAGATGCAGAATCATTTAGGTCTACTTGACACGGACGTGATGCCTATATTCATGATCATTGCCTTAGATATCTTCATAATGATGCGCTTTTCTATCAATTGCTCGGCAGTGACTTATTCACCCACAATAATACATGCTATCTTGAGAGAAGCCACTAGTGAAACATATGGCCGCTGGGTCTCTTTCTTATTATATTGCATCTCTTTTATTTACATCGCATCTTGTTTACTATTTTGTAATCTTTACTTTCCAATCTATACAACCAAAATACCAAAAATATTTACTTTACTATCTCTATTAGATCTCACTCTTGCGAGTGGCCGTGAAGGGATTGACAACCCCTTTATCGCATTGGTTGCAAGGTTCTTGATTGTTTGTGCGGTACTAGGTGACTTGTGCGTTGTCTCCTCTTGGATTGATACCTTGGTTCTCAAAAAGCTGAGGGAAATACTTACGCTACTTTCTTGCATCACCCTTTCCTCTTCAAGGGAAAACCAGCATACGCTCAAGAGGTAGCACTTTCTTGGAGATCGTGGGGATGTCTCACTATCTTGAACCTTATTTGCATTACTTCCTTTACCATTGCATAATGGGGTACTCTTCTCCAATATTTTTCGGCATTCTAAAGAGAAACAAGGAAACACATCACAGGTTTAGCATCTTGTATATGAAACTCATTTTGCTAAACCAGTTCAATAGTAAAGTGGACGGATAACATCATGAAACAAACATATATCTATGTACTATGGTCACTGTATGGTCTATACCATTCTAGTTTATGTTGCCAAATCAAGATAGAGACATAGTTCAAATCATATCTATTTAAGACAAAGCAACATAGACAAAATATAAGTGCGGGGAACTACACAACACTAACAACACTTGTAATGTGCATGACAAAAGAACATAACTATTTATACAATTGAAACTGAAATCAACATAGAGCAAGTTACAACAGCAAACCAGTTAAAAGAAACAGGTTTAACATATACCTCTTGCGCCATTGGAGTTTCAATTGCATCCCTCAAATTCGAAATTAGCTGATATGAGCAAATACAGTGATGCAAGAGCAAAGGAGTATGAACCATAGCTACGGAACCAGACCTGAGAACAATTCTTCTTCTACTTTAAGTGTTGAGTTGGGGTTCGAAGTGGTGGTTGATACGTCTCCAACGTATCCATAATTTATGAAGTATGCATGCTGTTATATTATCATTCTTAGATGTTTTACAATCATCTTATAGCAACTTTATATCATTTTTTGGGACTAACCTATTGACCCAGTGCCCAGTGCCAGTTGTTGTTTTTTCTGCTTGTTTTTTACATCACAGGAAATCAATATCAAACGGAGTCCAAACACCACGAAACTTTTTTTGGATTTTTATGGACGGAAGACATCCGATGGGCGGAGGAGAAACCGCAGGCGCCAGGTGGGTTGTGCCCACCTCGGTGGCCACCCATACCCCCTATTCGCCCTATAAATAGTCAAATATACCAAAAACCCTCGGGGTTAACCTAGATCAGAAGTTTTATGAGAAAGAATTGTTGTTATGATGCTAGGAAAAGTGATTGAAATTATCATTGATCGAACATATGCACTTTGCTAGCAATCACACTTCATAAATTATTTCTTTTATCATTTACCTACTCGAGGACAAGTAGGAATTAAGCTTGGGGATGCTGATACGTCTCCAACGTATCTATAATTTATGAAGTATTCATGCTGTTATATTGTCATTCTTGGATGTTTTACAATCATTTTATAACAACTTTATATCATTTTTTTGGACTAACCTATTGACCCGATTAGGTGCCGATTGCTGTTTTTTTTTGCTTGTTTTTTTACAATCAGCAGAAATCAATATCAAATGGAGTCCAAACACTGCGAAACTTTTGGTGGATTTTTTATGGACCAGAAGACATCCAATGGGCCAGAGAAGCACTTGGGGGTGCCACGAGGAGGGCACAACCCACCAGGGCACGCCCAGGTGGGTTATGCCCACCTCGGTGGCCACCTGTACCCCCTCTTCGCCCTATAAATAGTCAAATATTCGAAAAACCCTCGGGGTTAACCTAGATCAGAAGTTCCGCCGCCGCATGCCTCTGTAGCCACCGAAAACCAATCTAGACCCCGTTCTGGCACCCTGCCGGAGGGGGGAATCATCACTGGTGGCCATCTGCATCATCCCGGCGACCACCACGATGAGGAGAGAGTAGTCCACCCTTGGGGCTGAGGGTTTGTACCAGTAGCTATCTGTTTAATCTCTCTCTCTCTCTCTCGTGTTTTTGAGATGTCACGATCTTGATGTATCGCGGGCTCTGTTAATATAGTTGGATCATATGGTGTTTTCCCCTCTCTATATTGTTGTGAATTGAGTTTTCCCTTTGAGATTTCGTTTTATTGGATGGAATACTTTTATGGATTTGAGAGCACTTGATATATGTCTTGCATATGAATACTCGTGGTGACAATGGGGTGTCGTATTGATTCACTTGATATATGTTTTGGCACTCAACTCGCGGATTTCCGAGGTGACATTGGGGTAATCTACGCATAGGGGTTTATGCATGTTCTTGTCTTTGTTTCTCGGGTAGAAATCTTGGGGCACTCTTTGAGGTTCTTTGTGTTGGATTGAGTATTATGAGTCTGAAATTATTTGGTGTTATTTTAGTACGAACTCTTTGATAGATCGATCGGAAAGAATAACTTCGAGGTGGTTTCGCACCCTACAAATAATTTCTTCTTATGTTCTCCGCTAGATAGTAACTTTGGAGTGATTCTTCATTGCACTTTGAGGGGTGGTTATATGATCCAATTATATTAGCATTGTTGAGAGATTGCACTAGCGAAAGTATGGACCCTAGGCCTCATTTTCAAGCATTTCTATACCATTTGTGCTCTATTTTATCGATTACTGCCTTGCTGTTTTTTATTGTCACTATCATAGAAATCAATATCTACTATCATTACTACACTTGTATCACCATCTCTTCGCCGAACTAGTGCACCTATACAAATTATCATTGTATTTGGTGTGTTGGGGACACAAGAGACTTTTTATTATTTGGTTGGAGGGTTGTTTAAGAGAGACCATCTTCATCGTACACCTCCCACGGATTGATAAACCTTAGGTCATCCACTTGAGGCAAATTGTTGTTGTCCTACAAAACTCTGCGCTTGGAGGCCCAACACGAGTCTACAAGAATAAAGTTGCGTACTAGACATTAGTGGTCCTCGTGCTTTTGGCACTGCAGTTGTCTTACTAATTGCTCGTGTTTGGGTGCTCTGTGGTGGAGACGATTATGTGTCAACTGGAACTGGTTACTATCTGCTGGGGTTGGGGTAAGAAGGGGTGTAGCTGGTTCTCTGTCCAGTTGGGTAGGGGTACAATCTGTGAGAGTCTGGGTTATGTGTGGTGGGGCTGGTTCTTGGGCAAGTACAACCGTGGTTCTATCTGCATCGATGGGCAGCACTATCTTTTATGAAGACCGTGTTTTACTCCTTAAATACTGCCATCACCCCTCTAATTCAAATGACTAATAAACAAGAAAAGTAATTGAATGTACGTACATTGTATGATAGACAAGTGCAATGGATAGTGGGGAATAAAAGAGCGCATGAAATAATTCCCATTTATGTTGTCTAACCAAACAGGATAGCATGACACAATTTCACATATATGATGGCTAACTAAACATGATAGCATGACATAATTTCACATATATGATGGCTAACTAAACATAATAGAATGATATAATTCAAAATATGATGACTATGTAAACATGATGACATGATATAACTATATGATGTGTTTATTAAATAGGTTGGCATGCCATAATTCACATACATGTTGTCTATGGAAACATGATGGCATGATATCATTAATGGATAGAATGACATAATTCAAAATATGAGGACTATGTAAACACGATGAGATGATATAACTATATGATGTCTTTATTAAATGGGTTGGCATGCCATAATTCAGATACATGATGTCTATGTAAACATGGTGGCACGATATAATTCAAATATATGATTTATATGCTAAGCAAGTAAGCATATGGCAATCGCATATATGATGTATAAAATAAGCAGATGGCATTCAATATTGTGTATATGATGTAAAAATAAGCAATGCAAGACAACATATGCATAATATGAGTAATATAACCCTGCCAAGTTTGAGCATACACCTCGAGGGGAAAAATAGAATTTGGTCATCTATCCTGAATCCTCCTCCGAGGAGCTATACGTAACTAGCAAAATATACGCTTCAGCCGGTAGCATTATGCGCTCACGAAGACCTTGTTTCCGGTCCAGATTTTCCATCATCGATAATGACTGATGCATAGGAAGACACTACAAAAAGAGACACATCCGTGACATTTTGGGTCGGCGGTTATTATTCTGTCATGCTTATGACACTTCTATAGCGATAATTGTGACAAAACCACGATCATCATCATAGATGTGTGATACGTCGATTTTGCATCATGTTTCCTTATTGTTATTTATAATGTTTTTATCCATAAAAATGCTTTTTAGAGTAATTCTAATGCCTTATCTCTCATAATTTACAAGGAACACACCAATAGGGAGAATTCCGGAATTTGGAAATACGGACTGGGAAAAGCTACGTCGAGCCACCTAATGCACAACTCCAAATGAGCTAAAACTTTACGGATAATTTTTATGGATTATTTGAGGAATAATGGAGCCAATAAACACCAGAGGGGGGCCACCAGGTGGGACAACCCACTGGCGCGCGCCGAGCCCCCAGGCGCCACAGTGGGTTGTGGCCTCCTCGGCCCACCTCCGGTGCCCATCTTCTGGCATATAAGTCATTTTGACCTAGAAAAAATAAGGAGGAGACTTTCAGGACGTGGCACTGCCGTCTCGAGGCGGAACTTGGGCAGGAGCACTTTTGCCCTCCGGCGGAGCAATTCCGCCGGGGGAACTTCTCTCCCGCAGGGGGAAATCATCGTCATCATCATCACCAACAACTCTCCCATCTTGGGGATGGAAATGTCCATCAACGTCTTCAACATCACCATCTCCTCTCAAACCCTAGTTCATCTCTTGTGTTCAATCTTGTTACCGGAACTATAGATTGGTGCTTGTGGGTGACTAGTAGTGTTGATTACATCTTGTAGTTGATCACTATATGGTTTATTTGGTGGAAGATTATATGTTCAGATCAATTATGCTATTTAATACCCCTCTGATCATGAGCATGTTTATCATTTGTGAGTAGTTACTTTTGTTCTTGATGTCACGGGAGAAATCATGTTGCAAGTAATCATGTGAACTTGATATGTGTTCAATATTTTGATAGTATGTATGTTGTGATTCCCTTAGTGGTGTCATGTGAACGTCTACTACATGACACTTACCATATTTGGAACTAAGGGAATGCATTGTGGAGTAGCAAATAGATGGTGGGTTGCGAGAGTGACAAAAGCTTAAACCCCAGTTTATGCGATATTTCTTAAGGGACCGATTGGATCCAAAAGTTCAATGCTATGGTTAGAATTTATTCTTAATACTTTTCTCGTAGTTGCGGATGCTTGCGGGATGGTTAATCATAAGTAGGTGGTTTGTTCAAGTAAGAACAACACCTAAGCACCGATCCATCAATGTCTTTGGGCTCCTACTTCTATGGCAAAAAAATCATGATAGAAAATGGGCTTTTCGTCCTAAGAGGGCCGGGACGCACTTTTGCATGACATTCTTTGGGCCCTCCATGATGGAAAAAAATCGTGGTAGAAGCGAGGCGAGGAAAATATCGGGGAGTTCGATTCGATGGGTGGTCGGGGGCGGCGATGCACAAAGGTTTGTGCATTTCTCTCATACTGCGTCTGGCGTGTGTATGCGAGGCATTGGGCTCTAATCGAACCCGAGCGAGGCGTTAAACTGCCATCGAACCGGCGATTGCACTAGCTATGTTACTAAACCCGAGAGATCGATCCCTTGGCTTTTAAGAACCTAAGCGATTCCTTCATGGCGCCGCTAATTGAAGCCGATCGAACCTGCTGCCTCTTGATGAGCAGTGACCGTTGTTGGGAGTTGGATGAACAATTCCGGTGGGGTTGGATGAACATGACCTCGTGGTAGTAGTAGGCCATTGCCGCTAGATGAACAGGACCCCGATCGAGGAGGTGGGGGTGGATGAACAGGACCCCATGGAGGGCTGGTAGAGCGATGGCGGTGGAGGGTGGATGAAGCAGGACCCCGTGGAGGGCTGGTTGAACAGTAGCTGGTGGAGGGTGGATGAACCATAGGCCGTGGATGAACAGTAGCTGGTGGAGGCAGGAGGAAGTCGACGGTGATGAACAATAGATGGTGAAGGCTGGAGGAAGTCGACTGTGGATGAGCAGTGGGCCGTGGAGGCTGGAGGCGAGGCAATAGATAGCGGATGAACAGTAGCCCGTGGAGTCCCGTTTTGCGGTACACCACACCCCTCCTGATGAACAGGACCCCGTTTCGACCGTAGGCGCTCCAACACAAGTCTGTTTCCCCCGTTTTGCGGTACGCCACACCCCACCCGATCAACATCACCTCGTTTCGACCGCATCCACTAGAACAGAAGGCCGTTTCCTCCGTTCTGCGGTACGCCAGACCCTTCCCGATGAGCGGGACCCGTTTGACCATATGCGGTCCGAATAGAAGGCCGTTCCTCCATTCTGCGATACGCGGACCTCGTTTCGGCTGTTCCGTCCAAGCGGTTGGCTCTCGATGAACATGGCGTATTTCGACCCGGTCGGTTGCCTCCCGATGAAACGGGATGTTGTTTCCTCCGTTTCGACCCAGATGGTTGGCTGCCAATGAACAGGACGCCGTTGCTGTACGCGTTTGAGACCACGCCTGTATGTACGTACGTGGCCGTCTTTTTTGCAGCATAGCTGTAGTATGTGTACATGATTTGGACGGGACTGCCTGAACTGCTACGACACCTTACTCGGCCACGGTTCATGGTGGTAGACAAATCGATCGACCGGTATGTACACAGACAATGCTACATATGCTTCGACCGGGTGGGTCCCAGCTGTCAGGGAGGACAAGAAGGCACATCCTTGCGTGCGAATATATAGCTGGCGGGTCCCAGCGGTCAAGGACGGTATTATATTTTTTTGCCCGTAATAAGGAGGCACTTCCTTGCGTGTAAAGATATTGTTGGTGGGTCCTAGCTGTCAGGGGCAGGAATAAGGAGGCACTTCCTTCCTTGCGAAGATATACGTGGTGGGTCCCAGCTTTCAGGGGAGGAATAATTTTTTCCATGTAATAAGGAGGCGGTTGCATGCGTGCGTCCATGGACCTGGTGTGCCCCCACTGTCAGCCTCTCCACATACGGTCCTCTTCCGATGACTCTTGTTTGTTGACCATGTTGACCACGCCGCATCGAGCGCACCAAGGCGGTGGATGATGGCGAGGACTCTGACAACAATGAGCCGGTGATGGGAAGACGCGAAAGTGGAGTCGTGGGCGGAGAGGTGTACGAGGGTTAACTGGTTCCGGTGCGGCATGGTTCTGTAGTCGGCACATAATAACATGATGTGTGAAGGGGTGGAGGGATGGCTTGTCCAACGGTGGTGTGGCGCTTCTCAGGAAGCATGCTAAGCAGAGCTGCTAGCATTTGGAGGCAGGAGCGAGTGGTCCCAGGCGGTCTTTGGAGGAAGAAGACGAGAGATTGAAGATGAATGTCGGTCGTTGGATTTATATCCAACGGCTATCGATGTCAGAATCATTTGTTGACTAAGTTGACAACACCTATTGGCCCACATTTCAGCCTCCAAAAATGTCACACATATTCAACCCATTTTTAAAAAATTTACATTCCATTTGCTGGGCTGGGTGAACAAACACTACTGCAGGATCTTTGCTAGCGCAACACTACAATCAGAGATCCTTTGACAAAACTGTGTGCGATGCATTTATCGCAAACGATGATGTAAAAAACCGTCAAAAAAGATGCAAAATTTTTGCGATGAAGGATACATCAAACATGGTTCAGATTTTAGTTGCGTGTGCGATGCTGGGCATACGGTTGATCCAGAAGAACTGTTTGCGATTTGACAGAACAACGAAAACGGGCAACCATGTCAATGTGTGTGTGATATACGACATACATTTTGCTCCGATGAACTGTTTGCTATTAGGGAAAGCAACAGAAACGATTAGCCAGATCAAGGTGTGTGTGATATACGGCATACGGTTCACTCGAATGACCTGTTTTCAATTAGGGAAGAGAACAGAAATGGTTCAACTTAACAAGGTGTGTGTCCTATTAGTTGAATTAACCTCGAGGTCCATGTTTGTAAACATGTCGTAAAGTAACGGGATAGACATTCATTCAAGCTAATCAACATGTGTTTAGAAAACAAAAATTATCAAAAAGTAACGAGATAGACCTTCTTCAAGCCAATCAACATGTGATCAAAAACAAAAATGGCAAAATTACAAAACAAGGACCTCGAGGTTAATTCAACTAATATGATGGAGCACTATATACATTCAATGCAATTAAATGTTCTTGTGATCCATCAAACTAGTTAATTTAACATCGAGCCCACTTCCATCCGGTCACCCATCCGATGACTACTCCGGTCTTAGTACGCTTAACTTGCGAGTTTTGTTAGATGAGCTATCGGTAGGGAAGCTGGTCCTTGCTGTTGTAGGATCCCTCTTTGCATCCTTTATTGCGCACTTTGGGATGACCGACTATTGCCGCCCAATGGTCAATGCCACGTCCCCATGAATGTAGAAGCTTCCTCCCTTGGATGAGTGGCAAATGCTTAATCCGGAAGAAGCTGTTTTGCGATATAACGCAGAATGATAACCCACAAGTATAGGGGATCAGTTGTAGCCTCTTTTGATAAGAGTGTCGAACTCAATGAGGAGCTAAAGGTAGAACAAATATTCACTCAAGTTATATCAACTACCGATACAACTCTACGCACGCTTAACGTTCGCTTTACCTAGAACTAGTATGAAACTAGAAGTACTTTGTAGGTGTTGTAGGATAGGTTTGCAAGATAATAAAGAGCACATAAATAAAATCTAGGGGCTGTTTAGATAAAGAAACAACTAAGTTAGTTTTAGTAGAGAGTTTTTTCTTATGCAAGAAAGTTATTTGTCCCTAGGCAATCAATAACTAGACCGGTAATCATTATTGCAATTTTATATGAGGGAGAGGCATAAGCTAACATACTTTCTCTTCTTGCATCATATGCACTTATGATTGGAACTCTAGCAAACATCCGTAACTACTAAAGATCATTAAGGTAAAACCCAACCATAGCATTAAAGTATCAAGTCCTCTTTACTCCCATACGCAAACAACCTACTTACTCGGGTCTGTGCTTCTGTCACTCACGCCACCCACCATAAGCAAATCATGAACATATTGCAAACCCTACAACAGGGATCCCTCACGCTTGTATGACACGGAGAGCACCATAGGACAACACCAATAATAAAACATGCAACTCAAACCAATCACGATCATCAATCAACCCATAGGACAAAACATATCTACTCAAACATCATAGGATAGCCATACATCATTGGGAAATAATATATAGCGTTGAGCACCTTGTTTAAGTAGATATTACAGCGAGGAGAAGAGGTGTTACACCGCTGCATAGAGGGGGAGAGAGTTGGTGATGACGGCGATGAAGTTGTTGGTGTAGATCGCCGTCACGATGATTGCCCCGACGGCGTTCTGGCGCCACCGGGATAGAGGGGGAGAGAGCCCCCCTCCTTCTTATTCTTCCTTGACATCCCCCCTAGATGGGAGGAGGGTTTCCCCTCTGGTCTCCATGGCAGCGGAGGGGCGAGAGCCCCTCCGAGATTGGACCTCTCTCTGTTTCCTTCTGTTTCTGCGCTCCCAGATTCTGGCCTTTCACCGTTTCTTAAATTCCTCCGAAGATCCGTAACTCCGATTGGGCTGAAGTTTTAACACGATTTTTAACCGGATATTAGCTTTCTTACGGCCGATGAAGGGCACCAACCGCCTTATGGGGTACAAGGGCCTAGGGCGTGCCCTACCCACTGTGGCGCGCCCCCTGCCTTGCCGCTGCTTCGGGCATTGTCTCGCGTTGATTCCACTTCCCAAAATTCACATATATTCTAAAAACAAATCTCCGTAAGTTTTTATCCCGTTTGGACTCCGTTGATATGTATTTTCTGCGAAACAGAAAAGATGCAACAAACAGGAACTGGCACTGGGCACTGGATCAATATGTTAGTCCAATAAAATCATATAAATTGTTGCCAAAAGTATGTAAAATTAGTAGAATATTGGCATGGAATAATAAAAAATTTATAGATAGGACAGAGACGTATCAGCATCCCCAAGCTTAATTCCTGCTTGTCCTTGAGTAGGTAAATGATAAAAAATATAATTTTTGATGTGCAATTTTTCCAAGCATAATCTTGATCATATAATCTAATCGTGGCATGAATATTAAGACATGAGTGATTCAAAGCAATAGTCTATCATTTGACATTAAGACAATACTACTTCAAGCATACTAATAAAGCAATCGTATCTTCTCAAAATAACATGGCCAAAGAAAGTTATCCCTACAAAATCATATAGTCTAGCTATGCTCCATCTTCATCACACAAAGTATTTCATCATGCACAATCCCGATGACAAGCCAAGCAATTGTTTCATACTTTTAATGTTCTCAAGCCTTTTCAACTTTCACGCAATACATGAGTGTGAGCCATGGATACATCACTATAGGTGGAATAGGATATGATGGTGGCGGTTGTGTGGAGAAGACAAAAAGGAAGAAAGTCTCACATCGATACGGCTAATCAATGGGCTATGGAGATGCCCATCAATTGATGTCAATGCAAGGAGTAGGGATTGCCATGCAACGGATGCACTAAGAGCTATAAGTGTATGACAGCTCAAACTGAAAACTAAGTGGGTGTGCATCCAACTTGCTTGCTCATGAAGACCTCGGGCATTTGAGGAAGCCCATCATCGGAATATACAAGCTAAGTTCTATAATGAAAATTCCCACTAGTATATGAAAGTGACAACTCAAGGGACTCTCTATATGAAGAACATGGTGCTACTCTGAAGCACAAGTGTGGTAAAAGGATAGTAGCATTGCGCCTTCTCTCTTTTTCTCTCATTTATTTTTTTTATTTTTTGTTGGGCTCTCTCTTTTTTTGGCCTCTTTTTTTTATTTATTTTTTTCGTTCGGAGTCTCATCCCGACTTGTGGGGGAATCATAGTCTCCATCATCCTTTCCTCACTGGGACAATGCTCTAATAATGATGATCATCACACTTCTATTTACTTAAAACTCAATATATATCTAGAACAATATGACTCTACATGAATGCCTCTGGCAGTGTACCAGGATGTGCAATGATCTAGCATAGCAAAGATATCAAAAAACGGACAAGCCATGAAAATATCATGCTAGCTATCTTACGATCATGCAAAGCAATATGACAAATGAATGCTGAATTCATGTCTATGGTGATGATGGAAGTTGCATGCCAATAAATCTCGGAATGGCTATGGAAATGCCATGATAGGTAGGTATGGTGGTTGCTTCGAGGAAGATATAAGGAGGCTTATGTGTGATAGAGTGTATCGTATCACGAGGCTTGGATGCACCGGCGAAGTTTGCACCAACACTCGAGGTGAGAATTGGCAATGCACGGTACCGATGAGGCTAGCAATGATGGAAGGGTGAGAGTGCGTATAATCCGTGGACTCAACATTAGTCATAAAGAAATCACATACTTGTTGCAAAAAATTATTAGATATCGAAACAAAGTACTACACGCATGTTCCTAGGGGGATAGATTGGTAATAAAAGACCATCGCTCGTCCCTGACCGCCACTCATAAGGAAGACAAACAAAAAATAAATCATGCTCCGACTTCATCACATAACGGTTCACCATACATGCATGCTTCGGGAATCATAAACCTCAACACAAGTATTTATACCAATCCAAAATTACTCACTAGCATGACTCTAATATCACCATCTTTATATCGCAAAACTATTGCAAGGAATCAAACATATCATATTCAGTGATCTACAAGTTTTATGTAGGATTTTAGGACTAACCATGTGAATGACCTATTCCCGTTGACTCTCTAAATAGATATAAGTGAAGCAAGAGAGTTTAATTCTTTCTAAAAAAGATATGCCCATGCTCTAACAAATATAAGTGAAGCAAAATAGCATTCTATAAATGGCGGTTTTCTATGTGTAGAGAAGCAGGCAATCCAAACTTCAAATGATATAAGTGACGCACATGAAGCATTCTATAAAGCCATACTCAAAAGATATAAGTGAAGTGCAAAGAGCATTCTATAAATCAACCAAGGACTATCTCATACCAAAGACGGTGTGCATTAAGAAAAATAAAAAGCACACGACACTCCAAGATTTACGCATATCATGTGATGAATAAAAATATAGCTCCAAGTACAATTATCGATGATCGTTAGAAGAAAGAGTGGATGCCTTCTAGGGCATCACCAAGCTTAGTTGCTTGGGAGTCCTTGAATATTAACTTGGGGTGCCTCAGGCATCCCCAATCTTAGGTTCTTGCCACTCCTTATTCCTTCATCCATCGTGATCTCACCCAAAACTTGAAAACTTCAAACACACAAAACTTAACAAAACCCTCGTGAGATCCGTTAGTATAATAAAGCAAATTACCACTTTAAGTACTGTTGAAAACCAATTCATATTTTGTTTTTGCATTGTAGCTACTGTAATATAACTTTTCCATGGCTTATAACACCGATACAATCGATTGTTTCATCAAAACAAGCAAAACAATGCATGAAAAACAGAATCTGTCAAAAACAGGACAATCTGTAGTAATGTGAACATCAACCATACTGGTGTACCTCCAAAATTTCTGAAAAATGAGGCAAAAATAAATAATTTGTATAGCAGTAATGTGCAGAAAGTTTCAGAAGCTTTTGACATTCCAGTAAAAAATGTAAATTCACGTGCTACAGCCAAAGTTTCTATTTTTCCACTGCACATACCAAACAAGCAATCTAATCATCCTAAAGGCAAATCTTGGCACATTAGTTTTATAATACAATGAATTTGTACAAGGGGATAATTATGTTGATGAAAAGTTTCTGTAATCAAGGTTCACAAAGTTCCCATGGGCATGAACAAAGTTCAAGGCTAGCTCCCACTTTAACAATGCTCATCTTTCTCACTTTCGCTTTTCTTTTTGAAAAAAGTTTTAGGTTCCCCACTTTATTTTTTTTGTTTTTAAACTTTATAAAAGCACACAACATAAATAAATGACTCTCTAAAACTTCCGGGTTGTCTCCCTGGTAGTGCTTTCTTTAAAGCCATTAAGCTAGGCATATAGTGCTTCAAGTAATGGATCCACGGATCCCAAGGTATATCAAAGCCAATTTTAATTAACAATGATTTGTGATTTAGTAGTGAGCACAAAGTAACATATATCATGCAACAATGAAGTCTAACTCTCTTACTATGCATCGGCATGTCATAAAAGAACAATTCATGCACACATAGTAAAGGCCGATACATAGCATAAACAATTTCTTGCAAATTTATCATATTGGAAACATAGAGAGGCGGAGATGTAGTTCCTCTCTCATAATAATTGCAAGCAGGAGCAGCAAGCACATGCATATTATATTTATCAAAATCATCATGTGTAGTACTTGAAGGAAATATGCCCTAGAGGCAATAATAAAGTTATTATTTATTTCCTTATTTCATGATAAATGTTTATTATTCATGCTAGAATTGTATTAACCGGAAACATAATACATGTGTGAATACATAGACAAACCGAGTGTCACTAGTATGCCTCTACTTGACTAGCTCATTAATCAAAGATGGTTATGTTTCCTAACCATGGACAAAGAGTTGCTATTTGATTAATGGGATCACATCATTGGGTGAATGATCTGATTGACATGACCCATTCCGTTAGCTTAGCACTTGATCGTTTAGTATGTTGCTATTGCTTTCTTCATGACTTATACATGTTCCTATGACTATGAGATTATGTAACTCCTGCTTGTCAAGGAACACTTTGTGTGCTACCAAACGTCCACAACGAATCGGGTGATTATAAAGGAGCTCTACAGGTGTCTCCGAAGGTACATGTTGGGTTGGCCTATTTCGAGATTAGGATTTGTCACTCTGATTGTCGGAGAGGTATCTCTGGGCCCTCTCGGTAATGCACATCACTTAAGCCTTGCAAGCATTGCAACTAATAAGTTAGTTGCGAGATAATGTATTGCTGAGCGAGTAAAGAGACTTGCCAAGAACGAGATTGAATTAGGTATTGAGATACCGACGATCGAATCTCGGCAAGTAACATACCGATGACAAAGGGAACAACGTATGTTGTTATGCGGTTTGACCGATAAAAATCTTCGTAGAATATGCGGGAGCCAATATAAGCATCCAGGTTTCGCTATTGGTTATTGACCGGAGACATGTCTCGGTCATGTCTACATTGTTCTCGAACTCGTAGGGTCCGCACGCTTAAGGTTTCGATGACAGTTATATTATGAATTTATGAGTTTTGATGTACCGAAGGAGTTCGTAGTCCCGGATGAGATCGGCGACATGACGAGGAGTCTCAAAATGGTCGAGACCTAAAGATCGATATATTGGACGACTATATTCGGACTTCGGAAAGGTTCCGAGTGATTCGGGTATTTTTCGAGTAACGGAGAGTTACCGGAATTCGCCGGGAGTATATGGGCCTTATTGTGCCATACGGGGAATAGAGGAGAGAGGCCAAAGGAAGGAGGCCTGCGCCCCCTCCGGGTCCGATTGGACAAGGGGCGCAGCCCCTTTCCTTCTCCCTCTCCCCTCTTTCCCTTCTCCTACTCCAACAAGGAAGGAGGGAGTCCTACTCCGGTGGGAGTAGGACTCCCCTTGGCACGCCTCCTAGGCCGGCCGCCCCTCCCCTTGCTCCTTTATATACGGGGGCAGGGGGGCACCTCTAGACACAACAACAATTGATCCTTGAGATCTATTAGCCGTGTGCGGTGCCCCCCTCCACCATAGTCCACCTCAATAATATCGTGGCGGTGCTTAGGTGAAGCTCTGCGTCAGTAGAACATCATCATCGTCACCACGCCGTCGTGCTGACGGAACTCTCCCTCAAAGCTCGGCTGGATCGGAGTTCGAGGGACGTCATCGAGCTGAACTTGTGCAGAACTCGGAGGTGTCGTACTCGATACTTGGATCGGTCGGATCGTGAAGACGTACGACTACATCAACCGCATTGTCATAACGCTTCCGCTGCTCGGTCTCACGAGTGCGTGGACAACACTCTCCCCTCACGTTGCTATGCATCACCATGATCTTGTGTGTGCGTAGGATTTTTTTTGAAATTACTACGTTCCCCAACAGTGGCATCCGAGCCTAGGTTTTATGCGTTGATGTTATATGCACGAGTAGAACACAAGTGAGTTGTGGGCGATACAAGTCATACTGCTTACCAAAGATGTCATATTTTGGTTCGGGCGGTATTGTTGGATGAAGCGGCGGACCGACATTACGCCAGACGCTTATGCGAGGCTGGTTCTACCGACGTGCTTTGCACACGTGTGGCTGGCGGGTGTCGATTTCTCCAACTTTAGTTGAACCGAGTGGCTACGCCCGGTCCTTGAGAAGGTTAAAACAGCACTAACTTGACGAACTATCGTTGTGGTTTTGATGCGTAGGTAAGAACGGTTCTTGCTCAGCCCGTAGCAGCCACATAAAACTTGCAACAACAAAGTAGAGGACGTCTAACTTGTTTTTGCAGGTCATGTTGTGATGTGATATGGTCAAGACGTGATGCTATATTTTATTGTATGAGATGATCATGTTTTGTAACCGAGTTATCGGCAATGGCGGGAGCCATATGGTTGTCGCTTTATTGTATGAAATGCAACGCATCTGTAATTGCTTTACTTTATCACTAAGCGGTAGCGATAGTCGTAGAAGCAATAGACGGCGTAACCGACAACGATGCTACGATGGAGATCAAGGTGTCGCGGCGGTGACGATGGTGATCATGACGGTGCTTCGGAGATGGAGATCGCAAGCACAAGATGATGATGGCCATATCATATCACTTATATTGATTGCATGTGATGTTTATCTTTTATGCATCTTATCTTGCTTTGATTGACGGTAGCATTATAAGATGATCCCTCACTAAATTATCATAGTAAAAGTGTTCTTCCTGAGTATGCACCATTGCAAAAGTTCTTCGTGCTGAGACACCACGTGATGATCGGGTGTGATAGGCTCTACGTTCAAATACAACGGGTGCAAAACAGTTGCACACGCGGAATACTCAGGTTTAACTTGACGAGCCTAGCATATAACAGATATGGCCTCGGAACACGGAGACCGAAAGGTCGAGCGTGAATCATATAGTAGATATGATCAACATAATGATGTTCACCATTGAAACTACTCCATCTCACGTGATGATCGGACATGGTTTAGTTGATATGGATCACGTGATCACTTAGAGGATTAGAGGGATGTCTATCTAAGTGGGAGTTCTTAAGTAATATGATTAATTGAACTTAAATTTATCATGAACTTAGTACTGATAGTATCTTGCTTGTCTATGTTGATTGTAGATAGATGGCCCGTCTTTGTTGTTCCGTCAATTTTAATGCGTTCCTTGAGAAAGCAAAGTTGAAAGATGATGGTAGAAATTACGCCGGATCGGGTCCGTAAATTTGAGGATTATCCTCATTGCTTTGAACAGAAAAGTTACGCCTGGAAGCACCGCTGGGTGCCGAACTGCTTCGATGTAACCGACGACGTTAAGAACGTCGCGCGAGCAAAGGCGATGACTACTCGATAGTTCAATGTGCCATGCTTTACGGCTTAGAACCGGGACTTCAACGATGTTTTGAACGTCACGGAGCATATGAGATGTTCCAGAGTTGAAGTTAATATTCCGAAGAATGCCCGGATTGAGAGATATGAAGTCTCCAATAAGTTCTATAGCTGCAAGATGGAGGAGAATAGTTACGTCGGTGAGCATATACTCAAGATGTCCGGGTATTGTAATCACTTGATTCAAGCGGGAGTTAATCTTAGGATGATAGCGTCATTGATGTAATTCTCCAATCACTTCCACCTAGCTACAAGAGCTTTGTGATGAACTATAATATGCAAGGGATGGATAAGACAATTCCGAGCTCTTCGCAATGCTAAAGGCTGCGGAGGTAGAAATCAAGAAGGAGCATCAAGTGTTGATGGTCAACAAGACCACTAGTTTCAAGAAAAAGGGCAAAGGGAAGAGGAAGGAAACTTCAAGAAGAACAGCAAGCAAGTTGTCGCTCAGAGAAGAAACCCAAGCCTGGACCTAAGCCTGAAATCGAGTGCTTCTACCGCAAGCGCATCGGGTCACTTTGGAAGCGGAACTGCCCCAAGTATTTGCGGATAAGAAGGATGGCAAGGTGAACAAAGGTATATGTGATATACATGTTATTGATGTGTACCTTACTAATGCTCGCAGATAGCACTTTGGTATTTGATACCGGGTTACATTGCTAATATTTGCAACTTCGAAGCAGGGGACTACGGATTAGCGAAGATTGGCTAAGGACGAGGTGACGATACGCGTGGGAAATGGTTCCAAAGTCGATGTGATCGCGGTCGGCACGCTTACCTCTACATCTACCTTCGGGATTAGTATTAGACCTAAATAATTGTTATTTGGTGCGGCGTTGAGCATGAACATTATATCTAGATCTTGTTTAATGCGAGACGGTTATTCATTTAAATAATGGTTGTTCTATTTATATGAGTAATATCTTTTATGGTCATGCACCCTTGAAGAGTTGTCTATTCTTATTAAATCTCGATAGTAGTGATACACATATTCATAATGTTGAAGCCAAAAGATGCAGAGTTGATAATGATAGTGCAACTTATTTGTGGTAATCGCCGTTTGGGTCATATCGGTGTAAAGCGCATGAAGAAACTCCATACTGATGGGCTTTTGGAACCACTTGATTATGAATCACTTGGTACTTGTGAACCGTGCCTTATGGGCAAGATGACCATAACACCGTTCTCCGGTACTATGGAGAGAGCAACAGATTTATTGGAAATCATACATACAGATGTATGTGGTCCGATGAATGTTGAGGCTCGTGGCGGATATCGTTATTTTCTCACCTTCACAGATGACTTAAGCAGATATGGGTATATCTACTTAATGAAACATAAGTCTGAAACATTTGAGAAGTTCAAAGAATTTCAGAGTGAAGTTGAAAATCATCGTAACAAGAAAATAAAGTTTCTACGATCTGATCGTGGAGGAGAATATTTGAGTTACGAGTTTGGTCTACATTTGAAACAATGCGGAATAGTTTCGCAGCTCACGCCACCCGGAACACCACAGCGTAATGGTGTGTCCGAACGTCGTAATCGTACTTCACTTGATATGGTGCAATCTATGATGTCTCTTACAGATTTACCGCTATCGTTTTGGGGTTATGCTTTAGAGACGGCCGCATTCACGTTAAATAGGGCACCATCGAAATCCGTTGAGACGACGCCTTATGAACTGTGGTTTGGCAAGAAACCAAAGTTGTCGCTTCTTAAAGTTTGGGGCTGCGATGCTTATGTGAAAAAACTTCAACCTGATAAGCTCGAACCCAAATCGGAGAAATGTGTCTTCATAGGATATCCAAAGGAGATCGTTGGATACACCTTCTATCACAGATCCGAAGGCAAGACTTTTGTTGCTAAATTCGAAACTTTCTAGAGAAGGAGTTTCTTTCGAAAGAAGTGAGTGGGAGGAAAGTAGAACTTGATGAGGTAACTGTACCTGCTCCCTTATTGGAAAGTAGTACATCGCAGAAACCGGTTTCTGTGACATCTAAACCAATTAGTGAGGAAGTTAATGATGATGATCATAGAACTTCAAATCAAGTTGCTACTGAACCTCGTAGATCAAACAGAGTAAGATCCGCACTGCAGTGGTACGGTAATCCTATTCCGGAAGTCATGCTACTAGATCATGATGAACCTACGAACTATGAAGAAGCAATGGTGAGCCCAAGTAAAATGGCTTGAAGCCATGAAATCTGGAGATGGGATCCATGTATGAAAACAAAGTGTGGACTTTGGTTGACTTGCCCGATGATCGGCAAGCAATTGAGAATAAATGGATCTTCAAGAAGAAGATCGACGCCGACGGTAATGTTACCGCATCTACAAAGCTCGACTTGTTGCAAAGGGTTTTCGACGGGTTCAAGGGATTGACTACGATGAGATCTTGTCACCCGTAGCGATGCTTAAGTCTGTCCAGAATCATGTTAGCAATTGCCGCATTTTATGACTATGAAATTTGGCAAATGGATGTCAAAACCGCATTCTGAATGGATTTACGGAAGAAGAGTTGTATATGATGCAACCGAAGGTTTTGTCGATCCAAAGGGAGCTAACAAAGTGTGCAAGCTCCAAATGATCCATTTATGGACTGATGCAAGCCTCTCGGAGTTGGAATAAAAGCTTTGATAGTGTGATCAAAGCATTTGTTTTATCTGGAGACTTACTGGAGAAGCTCGTATTTACAAGAAAGTGAGTGGGAGCTCAGCAGCATTTACGATATTATATGTGGATGACATATTCTTGATTGGAAATGATATAGATTTTTGGATAGCATAAAGGGATACTTGAATAACAGTTTTTCAATGAAAGACCTCGGTGAAGCTGCTTACATATTGGGCATTAAGATCTATAGAGATAGATCAAGACGCTTAATTGGACTTTCACAAAGCACATACCTTGACAATGTTTTGAAGAAGTTCAAAATGGATCAAGCAAAGAAAGGGTTCTTGCCTGTGTTACAAGGTGTGAAGTTGAGTAAGACTCAATGCCCGACCACTGCAGAAGATAGAGAGAAAATGAAAGATGTTCCCTATGCTTCAGCCATAGGCTCTATCATGTATGCAATGCTGTGTACCAGACTTGATGTGTGCCTTGCTATAAGTCTAGCAGGGAGGTACCAAAGTAATCCAGGAGTGGATCCTTTGGACAATGATCAAGAACATCCTGAAGTACACGAAAAGAACTAAGGATATGTTTCGCTTATGGAGGTGACAAAGAGCTCATCGTAAATGGTTACGTTGATGCAAGCTTTGACACCGATCGAGACGATTCTAAATCACAAACCGGATACGTGTTTACATTAAACGGTGGAGCTGTCAGTTGGTGCGGTTCTAAACAAAGCGTCGTGGCGGGATCTACGTGTGAAACGGAATACATAGCAGCTTCGGAAGCAACAAATGAAGGAGTCTGGATGAAGGAGTTCATATCCGATCTAGGTGTCATACCTAGTGCATCGGGTCCAATGAAAATCTTTTGTGACAAGATCGAGCAATTGCCTTAGCGAAGGAATCCAGATTTCACAAGAGAACCAAGCACATCAAGAGACGCTTCAATTCCATCCGGGATCTAGTCCGGTGGGAGACATAGAAATTTGCAAGATACATACGGATCTGAATGTTGCAGACAGATTGACTAAGCCTCTTCCACGAGCAAAACATGATCAACACCAAGACTCCATGGGTGTTAGAATCATTCTTGTGTAATCTAGATTATTGACTCTAGTGCAAGTGGGAGACTCAAGGAAATATGCCCTAGAGGCAATAATAAAGTTATTATTTATTTCCTTATTTCATGATAAATGTTTATTATTCGTGCTAGAATTTTATTAACCGGAAACATAATACATGTGTGAATACATAGACAAACAGAGTGTCACTAGTATGCCTCTACTTGACTAGCTCATTAATCAAAGATGGTTATGTTTCCTAACCATGGACAAAGAGTTGTTAGTTGATTAATGGGATCACATCATTAGGTGAATGATCTGATTGACATGACCCATTCCGTTAGCTTAGCAGTTGATCGTTTAGTATGTTGCTATTGCTTTCTTCATGACTTATACATGTTCCTATGACTATGAGATTATGCAACTCCGTTTGTCAAGGAACACTTTGTGTGCTACCAAATGTCACAACGTGAATCGGGTGATTATAAAGGAGCTCTACAGTGTGTCTCCGAAGGTACATGTTGGGTTGGCGTATTTCGAGATTAGGATTTGTCACTCCGATTGTCGGAGAGGTATCTCTGGGCCCTCTCCGTAATGCACATCACTTAAGCCTTGCAAGCATTGCAACTAATAAGTTAGTTGCGAGATGATGTATTACAGAACGAGTAAAGAGACTTGCCAGTAACGAGATTGAATTAGGTATTGAGATACCGACGATCGAATCTCGGGCAAGTAACATACCGATGACAAAGGGAACAACGTATGTTGTTATGCGGTTTGACCGATAAAGATCTTCGTAGAATATATGGTAGCCAATATGAGCATCCAGGTTCCGCTATTGGTTATTGACCGGAGACATGTCTCGGTCATGTCTACATTGTTCTCGAACCCGTAGGGTCCGCACGCTTAAGGTTTCGGCGATGCTTATATTATGAGTTAATGAATTTTGATGTACCGAAGGAGATCTGAGTCCCGAATGAGATCGGGGACATGACGAGGAGTCTCGAAATGGTCGAGACGTAAAGATCGATATATTGGACGACTATATTCGGAGTTTGGAAAGGTTCCGAGTGATTCGGGTATTTTTCGGAGTACCGGAGAGTTACAGGAATTCACCGGGGAGTATATGGGCCTTATTGGGCCATACGGGAATAGAGGAGAGAGGCCAAAAGGGAGGAGGCCTACGCCCCCCTCTGGTCCGAATTGGACAAGGGGCGCAGCCCCCTTTTCCTTCTCCCTCTCCCCCTCTTTCCCCTTCTCCTACTCCAACAAGGAAGGAGGGAGTCCTACTCCCGGTGGGAGTAGGACTCCCCTTGGCGCGCCCCCTCCTAGGCCGGCCGCCCCCTCCCCCTTGCTCCTTTATATACGGGGGCAGGGGGCACCCTAGAGACACAACAATTGATCCTTGAGATCTCTTAGTCGTGTGCGGTGCCCCCCTCCACCATAGTCCTCGATAATATTGTAGCGGTGCTTAGGCGAAGCTCTGCATCGGTAGAACATCATCATCGTCACCACGCCGTCGTGCTGACGGAACTCTCCCTCAAAGCTCGGCTGGATCGGAGTTCGAGGGACGTCATCGAGCTGAACATGTGCAGAACTTGGAGGTGCCGTACTCGGTACTTGGATCGGTCGGATCGTGAAGACGTACGACTACATCAACCGCGTTGTCATAACGCTTCCGCTATCAGTCTACGAGGGTACGTGGACAACACTCTCCCCTCTCGTTGCTATGCATCACCATGATCTTGTGTGTGCGTAGGATTTTTTTTGAAATTACTACGTTCCCCAACAGTGGCATCCGAGCCTAGGTTTTATGCGTTGATGTTATATGCACGAGTAGAACACAAGTGAGTTGTGGGCGATACAAGTCATACCGCTTACCAAAGCATGTCATACTTTGGTTCGGGCGGTATTGTTGGATGAAGCGGCCCGGACCGACATTACGCTGTGACGCTTATGCGTAGACTGGTTCTACCGACGTGCTTTGCACAGGTGTGGCTGGCGGTGTCGGTTTCTCCAACTTTAGTTGAACTGAGTGTGGCATACGCCCGATCCTTGAGAAGGTTAAAACAGCACTAACTTGACGAACTATCGTTGTGGTTTTGATGCGTAGGTAAGAACGGTTCTTGCTCAGCCCGTAGCAGCCACATAAAACTTGCAACAACAAAGTAGAGGACGTCTAACTTGTTTTTGCAGGGCATGTTGTGATGTGATATGGTCAAGACGTGATGCTATATTTTATTGTATGAGATGATCATGTTTTGTAACCAAAGTTATCGGCAATGGCGTGAGCCATACGGTTGTCGCTTTATTGTATGAAATGCAACGCCCTGTAATTGCTTTACTTTATCACTAAGCGGTAGCGATAGTCGAGAAGCAATAGACGGCGTAAACGACAAACGATGCTACGATGGAGATCAAGGTGTCGCTACCGGTGACGATGGTGATCATGACGGTGCTTCGGAGATGGAGATCGCAAGCACAAGATGATGATGGCCATATCATATCACTTATATTGATTGCATGTGATGTTTATCTTTTATGCATCTTATCTTGCTTTGATTGACGGTAGCATTATAAGATGATCCCTCAGAAATTATCATAGTAAAAGTGTTCTCCCTGAGTATGCACCGTTGCAAAAGTTCTTCGTGCTGAGACACCACGTGATGATCGGGTGTGATAGGCTCTACGTTCAAATACAACGGTGCAAAACAGTTGCACACGCCGAATACTCGAGGTTTAACTTGACGAGCCTAGCATATAATATATGACCTCGGAACACGTAGACCGAAAGGTCGAGCGTGAATCATATAGTAGATATGATCAACATAATGATGTTCAACATTGAAACTACTCCATCTCACGTGATGATCGGACATGGTTTAGTTGATATGGATCACGTGATCACTTAGAGGATTAGAGGGATGTCTATCTAAGTGGGAGTTCTTAAGTAATATGATTAATTGAACTTAAATTTATCATGAACTTAGTACCGATAGTATCTTGCTTGTCTATGTTGATTGTAGATAGATGGCCCGTCTTTGTTGTTCCGTTGAATTTTAATGCGTTCGTTGAGAAAGCAAAGTTGAAAGATGATGGTAGCAATTACGCCGGATCGGGTCCGTAATTTGAGGATTATCCTCATAGCTGCACGTAAAAGTTACGCCCGAAGCACCGCTGGGTGCCAGTGCCTGCCGATGATGTAACCGACGACGTTAAGAACGTCTGGCGAGCAAAGTCGATGACTACTCGATAGTTCAATGTGCCATGCTTTACGACTTAGAACTGGGACTTCAACGACGTTTTGAACGTCATGGAGCATATGAGATGTTCCTGTGTTGAAGTTAATATTCCGAAGAATGCCCGGATTGAGAGATATGAAGTCTCCAATAAGTTCTATAGCTGCAAGATGGAGGAGAATAGTTACATCGGTGAGCATATACTCAAGATGTCCGGGTATTGTATTCACTTGATTCAACCGGAGTTAATCTTCCGGATGATAGCGTCATTGATGTAATTCTCCAATCACTTCCACCTAGCTACAAGAGCTTTGTGATGAACTATAATATGCAAGGGATGGATAAGACAATTCCCGAGCTCTTCGCAATGCTAAAGGCTGCGGAGGTAGAAATCAAGAAGGAGCATCAAGTGTTGATGGTAAACAAGACCACTAGTTTCAAGAAAAAGGGCAAAGGGAAGAGGAAGGGGAACTTCAAGAAGAACAGCAAGCAAGTTGTCGCTCAGAGAAGAAACCCAAGCCTGGACCTAAGCCTGAAATCGAAAGTGCTTCTATTGCAAGCGCATCGGTCAATTGGAAGCGGAACTGCCCCAAGTATTTGGCGGATAAGAAGGATGGCAAGGTGAACAAAGGTATATGTGATATACATGTTATTGATGTGTACCTTACTAATGCTCGCAGTAGCACTGGTATTTGATCTGGTTACATTGCTAATATTTGCAACTCGAAACAGGGACTATGGATTAAGCGAAGATTGGCTAAGGACGAGGTGACGATACGCGTGAGAAATGGTTCCAAAGTCGATGTGATCGCGGTCGGCACGCTACCTCTACATCTACCTTCGGGATTAGTATTAGACCTAAATAATTGTTATTTGGTGCCAGCATTGAGCATGAACATTATATATAGATCTTGTTTAATGCGAGACGGTTATTCATTTAAATAATGGTTGTTCTATTTATATGAGTAATATCTTTTATGGTCATGCATCCTTGAAGAGTGGTCTATTCTTATTAAATCTCGATAGTAGTGATACACATATTCATAATGTTGAAGCCAAAAGATGCAGAGTTGATAATGATAGTGCAACTTATTTGTGGTAATCGCCGTTTGGGTCATATCGGTGTAAAGCGCATGAAGAAACTCCATACTAATGGGCTTTTGGAACCACTTGATTATGAATCACTTGGTACTTGCGAACCGCGCCTTATGGGCCAGAAGACCAAAACACCGTTCTCCGGTACTATGGAGAGAGCAACAGATTTATTGGAAATCATACATAGAGATGTATGTGGTCCGATGAATGTTGAGGCTCGTGGCGGATATCGTTATTTTCTCACCTTCACAGATGACTTAAGCAGATATGGGTATATCTACTTAATGAAACATAAGTCCAAACATTTGAAAAGTTCAAAGAATTTCAGAGTAAAGTTGAAAATCATCGTAACAAGAAAATAAAGTTTCTACGATCTGACCGTGGAGGAGAATATTTGAGTTACGAGTTTGGTCTACATTTGAAACAATGCGGAATAGTTTCGCAGCTCACGCCACCCGGAACACCACAGCATAATGGTGTGTTCGAACGTTGTAATCGTACTTTACTAGATATGGTGCGATCTATGATGTCTCTTACTGATTTACCGCTATCATTTTGGGGTAATGCTTTAGAGACGGCTGCATTCACGTTAAATAGGGCACCATCGAAACTGCTATGACGACGCCTTATGAACTGTGGGTTTGGCAAGAAACCAAAGTTGTCGCTTTCTTAAAGTTTGGGGCTGCGATGCTTATGTAAAAAACTTCAACCTGATATGCTCGAACCCAAATCGAGAAATGTGTCTTCATAGGATATCCAAAGGAGATCGTTGGATACACCTTCTATCATGCATCCGAAGGCAAGACTTTTGTTGCTAAATTCGGAAAGTTTCTAGAGAAGGAGTTTCTCTCGAAAGAAGTGAGTGGGAGGAAAGTAGAACTTGATGAGGTAACTGTACCTGCTCCCTTATTGGAAAGTAGTACATCGCAGAAACCGGTTTCTGTGACATCTAAACCAATTAGTGAGGAAGTTAATAATGATGATCATAGAACTTCAGATCAAGTTGCTACTGAACCTCGTAGATCAAACAGAGTAAGATCCGCACCAGAGTGGTACGGTAATCCTATTCTGGAAGTCATGCTACTAGATCATGATGAACCTACGAACTATGAAGAAGCGATGGGGAGCCCAGATTCCGCAAAATGGCTTGAAGCAATGAAATCTGAGATGGGATCCATGTATGAAAACAAAGTGTGGACTTTGGTTGACTTGCCCGATGATCAGCAAGCAATTGAGAATAAATGGATCTTCAAGAAGAAGACTGACGCTGACGGTAATGTTACTGTCTACAAAGCTCGACTTGTTGCAAAGGGTTTTCGACAAGTTCAAGGGATTGACTATGATGAGATCTTGTCACCCGTAGCGATGCTTAAGTCCGTCCGAATCATGTTAGCAATTGCCGCATTTTATGATTATGAAATTTGGCAAATGGATGTCAAAACTGCATTCCTGAATGGATTTATGGAAGAAGAGTTGTATATGATGCAACCAGAAGGTTTTGTCGATCCAAAGGGAGCTAACAAAGTGTGCAAGCTCTAGCGATCCATTTATGGACTGATGCAAGCCTCTCAGAGTTGGAATAAAAGCTTTGATAGTGTGATCAAAGCATTTGGTTTTATCTGGAACTTACGGAGAAGCCTCAGTATTTACAAGAAAGTGAGTGGGAGCTCAGTAGCATTTACGATATTATATGTGGATGACATATTACTGATTGGAAGTGATATAGATTTTCTGGATAGCATAAAGGGATACTTGAATAAGAGTTTTTCAATGAAAGACCTCGGTGAAGCTGCTTACATATTGGGCATTAAGATCTATAGAGATAGATCAAGACGCTTAATTGGACTTTCACGATGCACATACCTTGACAAAGTTTTGAAGAAGTTCAAAATGGATCAAGCAAAGAAAGGGTTCTTGCCTGTGTTACAAGGTGTGAAGTTGAGTAAGACACAATGCCCGACCACTGCAGAAGATAGAGAGAAAATGAAAGATGTTCCCTTTGCTTCATCCATAGGCTCTATCATGTATGCAATGCTGTGTATCAGACCTGATGTGTGCCTTGCTATAAGTCTAGCAGGGAGGTACCAAAGTAATCCAGGAGTGGATCATTGGCAGCGGTCAAGAACATCCTGAAGTACCTGAAAAGAACTAAGGATATGTTTCTCGTTTATGGAGGTGACAAAGAGCTCATCGTAAATGGTTACGTTGATGCAAGCTTTGACACTGATCCGTACGATTCTAAATCGCAAACCGGATACGTGTTTACATTGAACGGTGGAGCTATCGGTTGGTGCAGTTCTAAACAAAGCGCCGTATGGCGGGATCTACGTGTGAAGCGGAATACATAGCTGCTACTAAGCAACAAATGAAGGAGTCCGGATGAAGGAGTTCATATCCCATCTAGGTGTCATACCTAGTGCATCGGGTCCAATGAAAATCTTTTGTGACAAGATCGAGCAATTGCCTTATGAAGGAATCCAGATTTCACAAGAGAACCAAGCACATCAAGAGACGCTTCAATTCCATCCGGATCTAGTCCGGTGGGAGACATAGAAATTGCAAGATACATACGGATCTGAATGTTGCAGACCCGTTGACTAAGCCTCTTCCACGAGCAAAACATGATCAGCACCAAGACTCCATGGGTGTTAGAATCATTCTTGTGTAATCTAGATTATTGACTCTAGTGCAAGTGGGAGATCAAGGAAATATGCCCTAGAGGCAATAATAAATTTATTATTTATTTCCTTATTTCATGATAAATGTTTATTATTCATGCTAGAATTTTATTAACCGGAAACATAATACATGTGTGAATACATAGACAAGCAGAGTGTCACTAGTATGCCTCTACTTGACTAGCTCATTGATCAAAGATGGTTATGTTTCCTAACCATGGACAAAGAGTTGTTATTTGATTAATGGGATCACATCATTAGGTGAATGATCCGATTGACATGACCCATTCCGTTAGCTTAGCACTTGATCGCTTAGTATGTTGCTATTGCTTTCTTCATGACTTATACATGTTCCTATGACTATGAGATTATGTAACTCCTGCTTGTCAAGGAACACTTTGTGTGCTACCAAAGCGTCCACAACGTAATCGGGTGATTATAACGGTGCTCTACAGGTGTCTCCGAAGGTACATGTTGGGTTGGCGTATTTCGAGATTTGGATTTGTCACTCCGATTGTCGGAGAGGTATCTCTGGGCCCTCTCGGTAATGCACATCACTTAAGCCTTGAAAGTATTGCAACTAATGAGTTAGTTGCGGGATGATGTATTACTGAGCAGTAAAGAGACTTGCCAAGATGAGATTGAATTAGGTATTGAGATACCGACGATCGAATCTCGCAAGTAACATACCGATGACAAAGGGAACAACGATGTTGTTATGCGGTTTGACCGATAAAGATCTTCGTAGAATATGTGGGAGCCAATATGAGCATCCAGGTTCCGCTTATTGGTTATTGACCGGAGACATGTCTCGTCATGTCTACATTGTTCTCGAAACCGTAGGGTCCGCACGCTTAAGGTTTCGGCGATGCTTATATTATGAGTTTATGAGTTTTGATGTACCGAAGGAGTTCGAAGTCCCGGATGAGATCGGGGACATGACGAGGAGTCTCGAAATGGTCGAGACGTAAATATCGATATATTGGACGACTATATTTGGACTTCGGAAAGATTCCGAGTGATTCGGGTATTTTTCGGAGTACCGGAGAGTTACGGGAATTCGCTGGGGAGTATATGGGCCTTATTGGGCCATACAGGTATAGAGGAGAGAGGCCAAAGGAAGGAGGCCTGCGCCCCCCTCTGGTCGAAGTGGACAAGGCGCGAGCCCCTTCCTTCTCCCTCTCCCGTCTTTCCCCTTCTCCTACTCCAACAAGGAAGGAGGAGTCCTACTCCGGTGGGAGTAGGACTTCGCTTGCGCGCCCCTCCAAGGCCCGCCGCCTCCCCGTTGCTCCTTTATATGCTCACAGGCGGGGGGCACCTCTAGACACAACAACAATTGATCCTTGAGATCTATTAGCCGTGTGCGGTGCCCCCCTCCACCATAGTCCACCTCGATAATATCGTAGCGGTGCTTAGGCGAAGCTCTGCGTCGGTAGAACATCATCATCGTCTCCACGCCGTCGTGCTGACGGAACTCTCCCTCAAAGCTCGGCTGGATCGGAGTTCGAGGGACGTCATCGAGCTGAACGTGTGCAGAACTCGGAGGTGTCGTATGTTCGGTACTTGGATCGGTCGGATCGTGAAGACATACGACTACATCAACCGCGTTGTCATAACGCTTCCGCTATCGACCATTTAGGGCACGTGGACAACACTCTCCCCTCTCGTTGCTATGCATCACCATGATCTTGTGTGTGCGTAGGATTTTTTTTGAAATTACTACGTTCCCCAACAGTACTAAAACGCAACCCATCAATATAATCCTTAATAAGCGCAAACTTCTCTGATATAGTGTAGTTGGGAGAATTAAAAAAGATAATAGGACTATCATGCATGGGTGCAATAGCAACAATTTAATAGAACTATAGCAAGTTCATCTACATAAGCATAATTCATATTGGCATCATGGCTACAAGCATAGCAAGCATCAAGTTCATCAAAAAGGGATATTTCAAACGAATCAAATGGATCATAGCAATTATCATAGCAATCATCTTTCGGTAAGCATGAAGGGAAATTAAACAATGTATGAGTTGAAGAGTTACTCTCATTAGAAGGTGGGCAATGTGATCAATCCGCTCTTCCTCCTTTTGTTCTTCGCTCTCCTCGTCATATTTTTTCATCTAATGAGCTCAGAGTGTCATCAATTTCTTCTTCCACAGTTTCCTGCAAAATATTATTCTCTTCTTGGACAGCGGAGACTTTCTCAATAAACGCATCAATATCGGCATTGTATTCATAATTGTCATAGCAATACTTAAGTATATCAAAAATTTTAGGCCTATAAACATCATCATCAAAAGCTTCATAATTTTCAAACAAAGATTCAATTTCATAAGCACCCTTAAAAGCAACAAATTCTTATATTTGTTCCACATCATAGTAATCATATCTACCATTAGCATAAGAAGATAAGGTTTCATTATCATTAAATTTGCATGAAAACGGAAGGTGTGGAGCCTTCATCCTAGAGCAACAAGTAAAATCATATCTCCGCATAAATTCCAAGCATACCAATGCAACATATAAATTTGATCCCATAATAGTTTCCTTTTTGAGTCAAGCGATAATACCTAAAGTATTCATGTTGATCCAATGTGTCTCCCATTATCAAGTTGCACGAGGTTTTCTCAGGATTATCAAAGTAGTTTTTAACATTTTCTACATAATGAGCATCGAGGGTTTTAGGAGGTTCCACATCTCCATGAGTTGCAAGTACGCCTAATTTTTTTGGTATTTTGTGTTCCATATCCATAACTAAAGATAGAGAACAACTTAGAATAGCAAATAAAACCTACTTAGTGATAAAGCAAACAAGCACAAACGAGAATATTCACCCCACGCTATTGCTCCCAGGCAACGACGCCAGAAAAAGGTCTTGATAACCCACAAGTATAGGGGATCAGTTTTAGCCTCTTTTGATAAGTAAGAGTGTCGAACTCAACGAGGAGCTAAAGGTAGAACAATTCCTTCAAGTTCTATCGACCATCGATATAACTCTATGCACGCTTAACGTTCGCTTTACTTAGAACAAGTATGAAACTAGAAGTACTTTGTAGGTGTTGTAGGATAGGTTTGCAAGATAATAAAGAGCACATAAATAAAATCTAGGGACTGTTTAGATAAAGAAACAACTAAGTTAGTTTTAGTAGAGAGCTTTTTGTTATGCAAGAAAGTTATTTGTCCCTAGGCAATCGATAGTTAGACCGGTAATTATTATTGCAATTTTATATGAGGGAGAGGCATAAGCTAACATACTTTCTCTTCTTGGATCATATGCACTTATGATTGGAACTCTAGCAAACATCCGTAACTACTAAAGATCATTAAGGTAAAACCCAACCATAGCATTAAAGTATCAAGTGCTCTTTACTCCCATACGCAAACAACCTACTTACTCAGGTCTATGCTTCTGTCACTCACGCCACCCACCATAAGCAAATCATGAACATATTGCAAACCCTACAATGGGGATCCCTCACACTTGCGCAACACGGATAGCACCATAGGACATCACCAATAATAAAACATGCAACTCAAACCAATCATGATCATCAATCAACCCATAGGACAAAACGGATCTACTCGAACATCATAGGATAGCCATACATCATTGGGAAATAATATATATCATTGAGCACCAAGTTTAAGCAGAGATTACAGCGGGGAGAAGAGGTGGTACACCGCTGCATAGAGGGGGAGAGAGTCGGTGATGACGACGGCGAAGTTGTTGGTGCAGATCACCGTCACGATGATAGCCTCGGCGGTGTTCCGGCGCCACCGGGAGAGAGGGGGAGAGAGCCCCCTTCTTCTTCTTCTTCCTTGACCTCCCCCTAGATGGGAGGAGGCTTTCCCCTTTGGTCCTTGGCCTCCATGGCGGCGGAGGGGCGAGAGCCCTCCGAGATTGGATCTCTCTCTCTCTCTCTGTTTCCTTCTGTTTCTGCGCTCCCAGATTCTGGCCTTTCACCGTTTCTTAAATTCCCATAGATCTGTAACTCCGATTGGGCTGAAATTTTAACATGAATTTTATCCGGACATTAGCTTTCCTGCGGCCGAAGAAGGGCACCAACCGCCTTACGGAGTGGCCACAAGGGCCCAGGGAGCGCCCCCTGCGTTGTCGCTGCCTCGGGCATCGTCTCACATTGATTCCACTTTCCAAAATTCACATATATTCCCAAAAAATCTCCGTAAGTGTTTATCCCGTTAGGACTCTGTTTGATATGGATTTTCTGTGAAACAAAAAACATGCAACAAACAGGAACTCGCACTGGGCACTGGATCAATATGTTAGTCCAAGAAAATCATATAAATTGTTGCCAAAAGTATGTAAAAGTTGTAGAATATTGGCATGGAACAATCAAAAATTGTAGATACGACGGAGACGTATCACAGAACAACAGAGACAGACTGACGAGATGAGGGTGTAATGCGATATCGACATCTGATTCACTAGGATGAACTATGTGTGATTAGGCAACACAATAGAAATGGTTCAACTAAACAAGATGTGTGTGATACGCGGCAAACAGGTCTGTAATGAGAAATGTGTGCAAAGACCAATAATAACACAGACGATTGCTGCTAATAAGCCGTGTGATTTGCTCTGTCTACAGAAGAATAACACACACACACACACACACACACACACACACACACACACACACACACACACACACATATATATATATATATATATATAACTGAAATAAACATCCAATTAGATAAGTTACTATACACATCATTCGCATACACCTCAATAAACAACTGTATGCATTCTAAACTAGGAGAAACGGTCTTCTAGTCATCTACTTCTTGTGACACTGCCGCCATTGCTCTGTGGCTCGATCCCTCGTCTGGGGTAGGAACAAGACACTCCCTCATGTCAATGATCCGCATGTACATCTCACAACTTGTGTACGCGTCCTTGGCTACATACTAGACGTGCTGTTCATCCAGTCTCTCTTGCCAGACACTGTGTCAGGCGTTCTTGTCCTTCTTGCTCTCATCCTTCATCTTCATATAGTAGGGGTCGATGATGGCTGAGGCGAGGTCAACTAGGGAGTTTTGTTTGTTGTTGTCGCTGCCCCATACCTTGTAGTGGTCCTGGATGTTAACAAGATTCTGGCATTTCAAGCCCGAAACCTAGAGCGCTTTTAGATCGTTGGTGCTGTCCACCGTAGCGAAACTGTAGTCAGAGCTATTGATAAACCTGGAGAAATGCTCACAAGGCCTTGTGGCCAGGTGCTAGTGGTAGACGAGGAGTTCATATCCCACGCACAACTGGGCGACGACAACCTTTTGATCATGCCCGGCACGACCGATGGTGTACTCGAGGTCGAAACCGAACAGTTGGTACTTGTCCTCAGCAAGCAACTACTCCATAGTCTGGATGGAGCTCTCCACCTAGACCAGATAGTTCATGTACACCACCGAGAGGACCTTCCCCCTCACGTGGCTGTCCACTACGTGATGCGTGGTGAACTGCCCGTCGTTGTCGTCGGCGGCCGCTGGGAGCGCCATTGGAATCGCTGGATGTCCTCTGTGTATGTGTCGACATGGGTGTGCTTATTGTGTCGTGTGGCACGAGAGATGAAGGTAAATGGCCGCAGTAATAAATGGGGGCCGGGCGTCCTGGATTCTTGGCGCGTCCGCATGGTAGTTTTTGCAACGGGTAACTGCATCGTCGCGCCGCACCCGATGGAACCATATGCACATGAACGTGCGTGATCATGCGCCGGCGCGAAACACTGGCAGCGCACATGGAGGGACGAGGGCAGAGCGCCCGGAGGGATGCGAGCAGAGCGCGTCGCGGCCACCTCAACCGCAAACAACCACACGCATAGAGCAGTTGAACACGCAGGAAATGGTCGTCTACAAGCCGGCCGACAGTTGCGTCGCTGCGAAGAGAGCGGCCGTGTGATACTACTGCCATCTTGGTCTATTTAGCTCCCTTTATATTCTATGCCATATTTTAACCTTAAATTTAACCAACAAAATATTAATGCATGTTACAAAAATTATATAATTGGAAACTATGTTCAAATACGAATCCAATGATATAATATTTGGCGACATGCATTTGTATTTTATTAGTTAAATCCTACTTATAAACCAGGATGGGGGTATAGTAGGTAATTAAATCCCAAACATTTTTTGATTAACCGTATGTGTACGTGTCCTTTCGTCCTCCTCTCGCACGTCTTGTCACCCCGCTGCCGCAGACGGCTTCGAGCGCAAGCTTGAGCAGTGCAGGGGGGGGGGGTTCTTTTGGCCAAACGGTGGTGAGCCCGTTCCCGCGCAGGTTCCCGCGGAAGCTTCCCGCCCGACTCGGTGAAATCCCCCAAAATCCCAATGCTTACCAGCCTACTATATAAACCCTCACGGTTGGCGAGTCCTGCGTCGCATTTTCCCCTCCCTCCCTGTAGCTTATCTCGTCTGCTTCTCCAACAATTGCGAATGGCACCGGTCCATCGTCGTTGCTCAGCCACTCTGCCGTCATCAGAGGACAGCTCCAGCTGGGAGTCTACACCACAACGGCGGTACAGTCCCCGGCGTAGTGTAGTGCATTTGGCGTCCCTGTTGGGTGTGCGCGGAATACCCACCACATGCTCCGCCGTTGCTGCCCGTCGGCAGCTATTGCCGGTTGCCGTTTCTGCCACACCACCGTCAGCCACCGTGGCCGCCACACCACCGTGGAAAGCCAGGGCCATCACCCGCTCCGCCGCCGTGGCCCGAATGTGGGTGGTGGCCGTTGATACGTCTCCAATGTATCTACTTTTCGAAACACTTTTGCCCTTGTTTTGGACTCTAACTTGCATGATTTGAATGGAACTAACCCGGACTGACGCTGTTTTCAGCAGAACTGCCATGGTGTTATTTTTGTGTAGAAATAAAAGTTCTCGGAATGACCTGAAAATCCACGGAGACACGTTTTGGAATTAATAAAAAATACTAGCGAAAGAATCAGCATCAGGGGGCTCACACCCTGTCCACGAGGATGCAGGGCGCCCCCTGCGTCGTGGGCCCCCTGGGACTCCACCGACCTCAACCCCAACTCCATATATTCACTTTCGCGGAGAAAAAATCAGGAAGAAGGATTCATCACGTTTTACGATACGGAGCCTCCACAAAGCCCTAATGTTCCTCGGGAGGGCTGATCTGGAGTCCGTTCGGGGCTCCGGAGAGGGGAATCCGTCGCCATCGTCATCATCAACCATCCTCCATCACCAATTTCATGATGCTCACCCCCGTGCATGAGTAATCTCATCATAGGCTTGCTGGACAGTGATGGGTTGGATGCGATTTACCATGTAACCGAGTTAGTTTTGTTAGGGTTTGATCCCTAGTATCCATTATGTTCTAAGATTGATGTTGCTATGACTTTGCTATTCTTAATGCTTGTCACTAGGGCCCGAGTGCCATGATTTCAGATCTGAACCTATTATGTTTTCATGAATATATGTGAGTTCTTGATCCTATCTTGCAAGTCAATAGTCACCTACTATGTGTTATGATCCGCAACCTCAAGTGACAATAATCGGGACCACTCCCGGTGATGACCATAGTTGGAGGAGTTCATGTATTCACTAAGTGTTAATGCTTTGGTCCGATACTCTATTAAACGGAGGCCTTAATATCCCTTAGTTTCCAATAGGACCCCGCTGCCACGGGAGGGTAGGACAAAATATGTCATGCAAGTTCTTTTCAATAAGCACGTATGACTATATTCGGAATACATGCCTACATTACATTGATGAACTTGAGCTAGTTCTGTGTCACCCTATGTTATAACTGTTGTATGAGGAATCGCATCCGACATAGTTATCCATCATTTATCCATTGCCTACGAGCTTTTCACATATTGATCTTTGCTTAGTTACTTTTCCGTTGCCACTGTTACAATTGCTACAAAAACTACTACTGTTACTTTTGACACCATTACCGTTACTTCCATACTACTTTGCTACTAAATATTTTGTTGCAGATATTAAGTCTTTCAGGTGTGCTTGAATTGACAACTCAACTGCTAATACTTGAGAATATTCTTTGGCTCCCCTTGTGTCGAATCAATAAATTTGGGTTGAATACTCTACCCTCAAAAACTGTTGCGATCCCCTATACTTGTGGGTTACCAAGACTATTTTCTGGCGTCGTTGCCGGGGAGGATAGCTCTATTCTTTGATTCACTTGGGATTTATATCTATTGATCACTATGAGGAACTTGAAAGATGAAAGAACCAAGAGTTTCCCCTCAACTACGAGGTGAGGTAAGGAACTGCCATCTAGCTCTGCACTTGATTCACCTTCTGTTATGAGTAAATTTGTGACACCTACACCTGTTATTGATTCTGATATGTCGCATGTTATTGATGATGCCACATCTGCTATGCATGATGCTTGTGATAAAACTACTACTATGCTTGATAATACTGTGCCATTAGGTGAATTTCTTGATGAACAACTTGCTAGGGTTAGAGAGAATGAAATTATTGAAACAGACAATATTGATGAAAGTGATGATGAAGATTATCCCCCTAGATATGAATTGCCTGATGTGCCTGAAGGTTATTTTATGGATGAAGAAACCGCTAGAGACCTTTTTGCTTGCAAAGATAGATATGATCTTAAGAAACTGTTAGCTAAGCTGAAAGAAAAGTCTTTGAATGCTAGAATGAAATATGACGCTGCTTTTGCTACTTCACCTATCTGTATTTCTGATAAGGATTATGATTTCTCTGTCGATCCTAAGTTAATTACTTTGGTTGAATATGATCCTTTTTATAGCTATGAATCTGAAATTGTTGTGGCACATCTTACTAAATTGAATGATATAGCCACCCTATTCACTCATGAGGAAAAAAATTCGTTACTACTATATCCTTAAGTTATTATCGGCTCATTAAAGGGTGATGCTAAAACATGGTTTAATTCCCTTGCTCCTGGTTGTGTGCATAGTCCCCAGGATATGATTTATTACTTCTCTGCTAAATATTTCCCCGCTCACAAGAAACAAGCTGCCTTAAGGGAAATATTTAATTTTGCGCAAATTGAAGAAGAGAGTCTCCCACAAGCTTGGGGGAGGCTTCTCAGATTACTTAATGCTTTGCCTGATCACCCTCTCATGAAAAATGAAATGCTTGATATCTTTTATAATGGACCAACTGATGCTTCCAGAGACCAACTGGATAGTTGTGCTAGTTGTGTTTTCAGGGAAAGAACTGTTGAGCAAGCTGAATTGCTATTCAATAATATATTGAGTAATGATAATGATTGGACACTTCCTGAACCAACTCCGAAGAAAAGGGGTATTCTATTTCTTAGTCCTGAAGATATGCAAGAGGCAAAGAAATCTATGAAAGAAAAAGGTATTAAAGCTGAAGATGTTAAGAATTTACCACCTATTGAAGAAATACATGGTCTTAATAACCCGACACAGCAAAGTAAAGGTAAATTCTCTCTATAGATTTGATGAAGGTGATATTCCTCGTAATAAGTCTGCTAGCCAATGTTTGGATGAGTTTGATAATTTTATTGTTAAACAAGAAGACTTCAATGCTTATGTTAGTAGACAATTGAGACGTAATGCTTATATGATTGAACACTTGAGTGATTATATGTCTAGAGTTAAAGGTGACCTTAAACTTATTAGTAAACATGCTTCTATGGTTACCACTCAAGTAGAACAAGTGCTTAAAGCACATTATGATTTGCTTAATGAATTAAATAATAAGAAAAATGATAATGTTGTTAGATTTATGACTAGAGGGGGTAGAATGACTCAGGAACCTTTGTATTTTGAGGGCCACCCTAAGAGAGTTGAGAAAGATTCTCAGAGAACTAATGTTGATGCACCTAGTCCTTCTAAGAAGAAGAAAAATAAAAATGATAGGACTTTGCATGCTTCTAGTGAACCTGTTGTTGACACACCTGATCATCCCAATGATATTTCTATTTCTGATGCTGAAACATAATCTGGTAATGAACATGAACCTAGTGATAATGATGATGTTCATGTTGATGCTCAACCTAGCAATAACAATGATGTAGAGACTGAACCTGCTGTTGATCTTGATAACCCACAATCAAAGAATCAATGTTATGATAAGAGAGACTTCGTTGCTAGGAAGCACGGTAAAGAAAGAGAACCATGGGTTCAGAAACCCATGCCTTTTCCTCCTAAACCATCCAAGAAAAAGGATGATGAGGATTTTGAGCGCTTTGCTGAAATGATTAGACCTATCTTTTTGCGTATGTGTTTGACTGATATGCTTAAAATGAATCCTTATGCTAAGTATATGAAAGATATTGCTACAAATAAAAGAAACATACCGAAAGCTGAAATTTCCACCATGCTTGCCAATTATACTTTTAAAGGTGGAATACCAAAGAAACTAGGAGATTCCGGAGTACCAACTATACCGTGCTCCATTAGAAGAAACTATGTTAAAACTGCTTTATGTGATCTTGGAGCCGGTGTTAGTGTTATGCCTCTCTCTTTATATCGTAGACTTTATTTGAATAAGTTGACACCCACTAAAATATCTTTGCAAATGGCCGATAAATCAACTGCTATACCTGTCGGTATTTGTGAGGATGTGCTTGTTGTGATTGCAAACGTTACTATTTTAATAGACTATGTTATTCTTGATATTCCCGAGGACGATAGTATGTCGATTATCCTTGGTAGACCCTTTTTGAATACTGTAGGGGCTATTATTGATTGCAACAAAGGCAATCTCACTTTTCATGTTAATGGTAATGAGCATACGGTACACTTTCCGAGGAAACAACCTCAAGTCCACTTTCTATTGGAAAAATTTCAACGATTACTATTGTAGGTTTTGAATTCCCTCTTCCTACTGTCAAGAAGAAATATGATATTCTTATTGTTGGGGACATGCATATCCCCGTTGAGGTAACCTAGTGTTATTCGGAAATTCTCCGGTTTCATGTTATTCAGAAAGAGTTTGTTAACAAGACTTGATCAACCTTGTTAGTGGATTCCTTTTGATGAGCATGGGATGGATGAAGTTAGAAAGCACAACTCTCTGTGCCCTCCTTTTACTTTCTATTATTTAGATTAAATAAAGAAAAAATGTATTTTCTATCTATTTTCTGAATTATCCTTGCAATAAAAAATACCCCGGAAATAAAAGTTCTCCAAATGTCCTGAAAATGATATATGATTTTTTGTAGAATATTTAAGAATTTCTGGCACTGAGAACACACCAGGGGGACCCGCCATTTGGCCACGAGGGCACAGGGCGCGCCCACCCCCCTGGGGCGCGCCCCCTGCCTCGTGGGCCCCACATGGACCCCCTCCACTTATTCCAGCACCCACTCACTTCGTCTTCCTCCAGAAAAAATCCTCCCATAACTCAAACCTGTATTCTAGCTTATCTTGCTGCCATTTTCGATCTCTTTGCTCAAAGCTCCATTCAGAAAACTGTTTTGGGGGATTGTTCTTCGGTATATGACTCCTCCATTGGTCCAATTAGTTTTTGTTCTAGTGCTTTATTTATTGCAAATTTTTGCTGCCTAGGTGACCCAGTTCTTGAGCTTGCATGTCAAATTTATATGGTCCGAAGTACTTTTAATGCTTGATTTAGCCTCTAGGCACTTGTGGGAGTAGTTGATATCAATCTTGTTGAGTTTGGTTCACTTTTATTTTGAGTCACAAAAATTTCAGAAATTTTCAGAGAAAGAAAAATGTTTAGGAAAATGTACCAAGGTGGTTCCTCAAGGAAGCAAGAACCAAGGCTCGCGATACGTGAGCAAGACGATGAACCACTGAGGGAAGCTCATGTGCGGCCTTGTGAATGGCCGCCAGAGGAGTTTATGGTCCAGGCAAGCATCAAGGATGAATTTGACACGTATGTGTGTAATGCTGATCTTGAGGACTTCGTGTCAGATAAGTGCCTTCAGTACCACTAACTAACTGATTCCTTTATGAGGAGGTTTAAATTTACATCCTCGCGCAATTCTCACACTGCTTTATTTGATCTTTATGATAAATCATATACCATGGACCTAGAAGATTTTAATACTGCTTGTAAACTCCCGCAGTGGGGCAATGTTAGAGAACCTCACAAATCTGAATATAAAGACTTTCTTGCTAGTATCACGGTGGGGGAATCTAGGGAAATCACCCAAGCTACCATAGGGAGCGTTCATTTCCCTTCCATACATTATTTTGCTCTCTTTATAGGTAGATGCATTAACGGTAAATATGAGGCTTGTCACTTGTGCGTTCCAGATCTTAGTGTCCTCAAGAGTGCGGTATTAGGCGATAAACAATATAACTTGGGGGGCCACTGTTGCACGAAGGTTGCATCTTGACGGTACAAGTGGAGATTTGTTTGGAGGGATTTATTCAACTCGTGTAGCTAATTATCTGGTGTACCCATACATGGAAATGATATGAAGTTGCCTCCTACTTATCTAGATTATAGTGCTATGGTGCACCATCAGTTTCTTGAGAGGAATGAACAGTTCCTCCAGTACCGACTAATCTTTGACAGACAGCGCACTGTCCATGTTGCCCTCCCTACTCCTACTTTCTTTAACTTTCAGTCTCAAAGGAGATATGTTATAACCAGGGAGGAGGCGAATGAGTATGAGAGGGTGACGAAGGCAGCTCGCCTCCAAGCTGCAGCTCTTCAGGCAGTAGCTGCTGCATCTCAGTACGACCCCAGCTACAACTTTGGATATCCGCCAGGCCAGCAGTGGCCATAGACCAACTTAGGCCAAAAGCCTAAGCTTGGGGGAGTACGTATTTCTCACCGACATTACATTCATGTTCACACACTCATTCTAGTTGTCGGTGCTCATACTTTTTCATTGTACTATCCATGCTAGTTTATTTTCTTTTCTAAGCCTTCATCTTGTGTGTTTGAAAAACCTTAAGAAAGAACGAAAAAAATTAGTTGTAGATTTTAGCTAGTTTACTTTCCACGACTGTAGTAGTAGTAATTAAAAAAATCCCAAAAATATTTCTCATTCTTCTTTGGCTTGTTGGGAGCTTTCCCGTGTAAATAGTTGTATTTCTTTTCTTATTATTTGGGGGTCGAGAGGAGAAGACCATGATGAAAATGTTGAGTGGCTCTCATATGCATTATTGTTGATTTAACAAAGAGCCCATATTACCTTGTCTTCTCCCTTGTATTGAATGCTTGTATATTCCATATTAGTCCAATGCAGTGCACTATTATTATTATCCACACTGTTCGGTCGTATGAGTGAAAGGCAATAATGATGATATATGATGAACTGATTGACATGAGAAAAGCTGGTATGAACTTGACCTATCTTGTTTTTGCAAATATGATTAGTTCATCATTCCTGATTCAGCTTATTACGAATGAAACATGTTTGCAATGACAATTAGAGATTATAGTTGCTCATGCCATGCTTAACTAGCTAGGAGCTGATGTCTACTACACAACCTTCTTCTTGTAGACGTTGTTGGGCCTCCAAGTGCAGAGGTTTGTAGGACAGTAGCAAATTTCCCTCAAGTGGATGACCTTAGGTTTATCAATACGTGGGAGGCGAGGGATGAAGATGGTCTCTCTCAAACAACCCTGCAACCAAGTAACAAAGAGTCTCTTGTGTCCCCAACACACCCAATACAATGGTAAATTGTATAGGTGCACTAGTTCGGCGAAGAGATGGTGATACAAGTGCAATATGGATGGTAGATATAGGTTTTTGTAATCTGAAAATATAAAAACAGAAAGGTAACTAATGATAAAAGTGAGCACAAACGGTATTGCAATGCGTTGAAACAAGGCCTAGGGTTCATACTTTCACTAGTGCAAGTTCTCTCAACATTAATAACATAATTGGATCATATAACTATCCCTCAACATGCAACAAAGACTCACTCCAATGTCACTAATAGCAGAGAACAAACGAAGAGATTATTGTAGGGATATGAAACCACCTCAAAGTTATCCTTTCTGATCAATCTATTCAAGCGTCAGTAGTAAAATAACATGAAGCTATTCTTCCCGTTCAATCTATCCTAGAGTTCATACTAGAATAACACCTTAAGACACAAATCAACCAAAACCCTAATGTCACCTAGGTACTCCAATGTCACCTCAAGTATCCGTGGGTATGATTATACGATATGCATCACACAATCTTAGATTCATCTATTCAACCAACACAAAGAACTTCAAAGAGTGCCCCAAAGTTTCTACCATAGAGTCATGACGAAAACGTGTGCCAACCCCTATGCATAAGTTCACAAGGTCACTGAACCCGCAAGTTGATCTCCAAAACATACATCAAGTAGATCATGTGAATATCCCATTGTCACCATAGATAAGCACATGCAAGACATACATCAAGTGTTCTCAAATCCTTAAAGACTCAATCCGATAAGATAACTTCAAAGGGAAAACTCAATCCATTACAAGAGAGTAGAGGGGGAGAAACATCATAAGATCCAACTATAATGGCAAAGCTCGCGATACATCAATATCGTGCCAAATCAAGAACACGAGAGAGAGAGAGAGATCAAACACATAGCTACTGGTACATACCCTCAGCCCCAAGGGGAACTACTCCTCCTCATCATGGAGAACGCCGGATGATGAAGATGGCCACCGGTGGGGATGCCCCTCCGTGAGGTGTCGGAACAGGGCCTCGATTGGTTTTTGGTGGCTACAGAGGCTTGTGGCGGCGGAACTCCCGATCTAGGTTATTTTCTGGAGGTTTCTGTATTTATAGGAATTTTTGGCATAGGTCTCATGTCAGGGGGGTCTCCGAGTCGTCCATGAGATAGGGGCACGCGCCCCCACCCTCCTGGACGGCCCGAGACTCTTCTGGCCCAACTCTTTTACTCCGGGGGCTTCTTTTGGTCCATAAAAAGTCATCAAAAATTGGCACGTCAATTGGACTCCGTTTGGTATTCCTTTTCTGCGATACTCAAGAACAAGGAAAAAATAGAAACTGGCACTGGGCTCTAGGTTGATAGGTTAGTCCCAAAAATCATATAAAATAGCATATAAATGCATATAAAACATCCTAGATGGATAATATAATAGCATGGAACAATCAAAAAGTATAGATACGCTGGAGACGTATCAAGCATCCCCAAGCTTAATTCCTCCTCATCCTCGAGTAGGTAAATGATAAAAACAGAATTTTTGATGTGGAATGCTACCTAATATAATTTTCAATGTAAGTTTCCTTATCGTGGCATGAATGTTCAGATCCGAAAGATCCAAGACAAAAGTTCAATATTGACATAAAAACAACAATACTTCAAGCATACTAACCAAGCAATTATGTCTTCTCAAAATAACATAGCCAAAGAAAGCTCATCCCTACAAAATCATATAGTTTGGCCATGCTTCATTTTTGTCACACAAAATGCTCCCATCATGCACAACCCCGATGACAAGCCAAGCAATTGTTTCATACTTTAGTATTCTCAAACTTTTTCAACTTTCACGCAATATATGAGCCCGATCCATGGACATAGCACTGTAGGTGGAATAGAATATGTTGATGGAGGTTATAAGGAGAAGACAAAAAGGGAGAAAGTCTCACATCGACGCGGCTAATCAATGGGCTATGGAGAAGCCCATCAATTGATGTCAATGCGAGGAGTAGGGATTGCCATGCAACAGATGCACTAGAGCTATAAATGTATGAAAGCTCAACAAAAGAAACTAAGTGGGTGTGCATCCAACTTGCTTGCTCGCGAAGACCTAGGGTATTTTGAGGAAGCCCATCGTTGGAATATACAAGCCAAGTTCTATAATTGAAAATTCCCACTAGTATATGAAAGTGACAACATAGGAGACTCTCTGTCATGAAGATCATGGTGCTATTTTGAAGCACAAGTGTGGTAAAAGGATAGTAGAAATGCCCCTTCTCTCTTTTTCTCTCATTTTTTATATTTTTATTATATTTTTTTGTTTGGGCCTTCTCTCTCTTTTTTATGGCCTCTTTTTTCGTCCGGAGTCTCATCCCGACTTGTGTGGGAATCATAGTCTCCATCATACTTTCCTCACTGGGACATGCTCTAATAATGATGATCATCACACTTTTATTTACTTACAACTCAAGAATTACAACTCGATACTTAGAACAAAAATATGACTCTATGTGAATGCCTCCGGCGGTGTACCGGGATGTGCAATGAATCAAGCGTGATATGTATGAAAAATTATGAACGGTGGCTTTGCCACAAATACGATGTCAACTACATGATCTTGCAAGGCAATATGACAATGATAAAGCGTGTCATAATAAACGGAACGATGGAAGTTCCATGGCAATGTATCTCGGAATGGCTATGGGATGCCATAATAGGTAGGTATGGTGGTTGTTTTGAGGAAGATATAAGGAGGCTTATGTGTGATAGAGCGTATCATATCACGGGGTTTGGATGCAACCGCGAAGTTTCCACCAACTCTCGAGGTGAGAAAGGGCAATGCACCTGCATCAAGAGGCTAGCAATGATGGAAGGGTGAGAGTGCGTATAATCCATGGACTCAACATTAGTCATAAATAACTCACATACTTATTGCAAAAATCTACAAGTCATCAAAACCAAGCACTACGCGCATGCTCCTAGGGGGATAGATTGGTAGGAAAAGACCATTGCTCGTCCCCGACCGCCACTCATAAGGAAAGCAATCAAAGAACACCTCATGCTTCAAATTTGTCACACAACGGTTACCATACGTGCATGCTACGGGACTTGCAAACCTCAACACAAGTATTTCTCGGTTTCAAAATTACTCAACTAGCACGACTCCAATATCACCATCTTTATATCTCCAAACAATTATCAAGTATCAAACTTCTCATAGTTTTTAATGCACTCTATATGAAAGTTTTTATTATACCCATCTTGAATGCCCATCATATTAGGACTAAATTCATAACCAAAGAAAATTACCATGCTGTTTAAGACTCTGAAAATAATATAAGTGAAGCATGAGAGTTCATCTATTTCTTAAAAATAAAACCACCGTTGTGCTCTAAAAATATATAAGTGAAGCACTAGAGTGAACGACAAACTACTCCAAAAGATATAAGTGAAGATCAACGAGTAATTGAATAATTATGTAACTACGTGAAGACTCTCTAACATTTAAGAATTTCAGATCTTGGTATTTTATTGAAATAGCAAGCAAAAAAAATGACGCTCCAAGCAAAACACATATCATGTGGTGAATAAAAATATAGCTCCAAGTAAAGTTATCGATGAACGAAGACGAAAGAGGGGATGCCTTCCGGGGCATACCCAAGCTTAGGCTCTTGGTTCTCCTTGAATATTACCTTGGGGTGCCTTGGGCATCCCCAAGCTTAGGCTCTTGCCACTCCTTATTCCATAGTCCATCGAATCTTTACCCAAAACATGAAAACTTCACAACACAAAACTCAACAGAAAACTCGTAAGCTCCGTTAGTATAAGAAAATAAATCACCACTTAGGTACTGTTGTGAACTCATTCTAAATTCATATTGGTGTAATATCTACTGTATTAAAACTTCTCTATGGTTCATACCCTCCGATAATACTCATATATTCATCAAAATAAGCAAACAACACAATGAAAACAGAATCTGTCAAAAACAGAACAGTCTGTAGTAATCTGTATCATTCGAACACGTCTGTAACTCCAAAATTTCTGAAATAAATTGGTGGACCTGAGGAATTTTTCTATTAATCATCTACAAAAATAATCAACCTAAAAGCACTCTCCAGTAAAAAATGGCAGCTAATCTCATGAGTGCAAAAGTTTTTATTTTTTACAGCAAGATCGCAAAGACTTCACCCAAGTTTCCCAAAGGTTCTACTTGGCCCAAACATTAATTAAAACAATAAAACCACATCTAAACAGATACTAGATGAATTATTTATTACTAAACAGGAGCAAAAGGCAAATAACTAAAATAAAATTGGGTTGCCTCCCAACAAGCACTAACGTTTAACGCCCCTAGCTAGGCATGATGATTTCAATGATGCTCACATAAAAGATAAGAATTGAAACATAAAGAGAGCATCATGAAGAATATGACTAGCAAATTTAAGTCTAACCCACTTCCTATGCATCGGGATTTTGTGAGTAAATAATTTATGGGAACAAGAATCAACTAGCATAGGAAAGCAAAACAAGCATAACTTCAAGATTTTAAGCACATAGAGAGGAAACTTGATATTATTGCAATTCCTAAAAGCATATATTACTCCCTCATAATAACTTTTAGTAGCATCATGAATGAATGCAACAATATAACCATCACATAAAACATTCTTTTCATGATCTACAAGCATAGAAAATTTACTACTCTCCACATAAGCAAAATTCTTCTCATTCAGAATAGTAGTGGGAGCAAACTCAACAAAATAACTATCATGTGAAGCATAATCAAATTGAAATTAAAATCATGATGACAAGTTTCATGGTTATCATTATTGTTTATAGCATATATTTCATCACAATAATCATCATAGATAGCAACTTTGTTCTCATAATCAATTGGAACCTCTTCCGAAATAGTGGATTCATCACTAAATAAAGTCATGACCTCTCCAAATCCACTTTCATCAATATAATCATCATAAATAGGAGGCATGCTTTCATAATAATAAATATTCTCATCAAAACTTGGGGGACTAAAAGTATCATCTTCATCAAACGTAGCATCCCCAAGCTTGTGGCTTTGCATATCATTAGCATCATGGATATTCAAAGAATTCATACTAACAACATTGCAATCATGCTGATCATTCAAATATTTAGTGCCAAAATTTTTAATGCATTCTTATTCTAACACTTTGGCACAATTATCGAAATCCTTATTTTCACGAAAGACATTAAAAAGATGCAGCATATGAGGCACCCTCAATTCCATTTTCCTTTTGTAGTTTTCTTTTATAAACTAAACTAGTGATAAAACAAGAAACTAAAAGATACGGTTGCAAGATCTAAAGATATACCTTCAAGCACTCACCTCCACAGCAACGGCGCCAGAAATTACTTGATGTCTACTACACAACCTTCTTCTTGTAGACGTTGTTGGGCCTCCAAGTGTAGAGGTTTGTAGGACAATAGCAAATTTCCCTCAAGTGGATGACCTAAGGTTTATCAATCTGTGGAGGCGTAGGATGAAGATGGTCTCTCTCAAACAACCCTGCAACCAAGTAACAAAGAGTCTCTTGTGTCCCCAACACACCCAATACAATGGTAAATTGTATAGGTGCACTAGTTCAAATAAGAGATGGTGATACAAGTGCAATATGGATGGTACATATAGGTTTTTGTAATCTGAAAATATAAAAACAGAAAGGTAACTAATGATAAAAGTGAGCACAAACGGTATTGCAATGCGTTGAAACAAGGCCTAGGGTTCATACTTTCACTAGTGCAAGTTCTCTCAACATTAATAACATAATTGGATCATATAACTATCCCTCAAATGCAACAAATACTCACTCCAATGTCACTAATAGCAGAGAACAAACGAAGAGATTATTGTAGGGTATGAAACCACCTCAAAGTTATCCTTTCTGATCAATCTATTCAAGCGACCGTAGTAAAATAACATGAAGCTATTCTTTCCGTTCGATCTATCCTAGAGTTCATACTAGAATAACACCTTAAGACACAAATCAACCAAAACCCTAATGCACCTAGATACTCCAATGTCACCTCAAGTATCCATGGGTATGATTATACGATATGCATCACACAATCTCAGATTCATCTATTCAACCAACACAAAGAACTTCAAAGAGTGCCCCAAAGTTTCTACCATAGAGTCATGACGAAAACGTGTGCCAACCCCTATGCATAAGTTCACAAGGTCACTAAACCCGCAAGTTGATCACCAAAACATACATCAAGTAGATCACGTGAATATCCCATTGTCACCACAGATAAGCACATGCAAGACATACATCAAGTGTTCTAAAATCCTTAAAGACTCAATCCGATAAGATTACTTCAAAGGGAAAACTCAATCCATTACAAGAGAGTAGAGGGGGAGAAACATCATAAGATCCAACTATAATAGCAAAGCTCGCGATACATCAAGATCGTGCCAAATCAAGAACACGAGAGAGAGAGAGATCAAACACATAGCTACTGGTACATACCCTCAGCCCCGAGGGTGAACTACTCCCTCCTCATCATGGAGAGCGCCGGGATGATGAACATGGCCACCGGTGAGGCATCCCCCCTCCGGCAGGGTGCCGGAACAGGGTCCCGATTGGTTTTTGTGGCTATAGAGGCTTGCGGCGGCGAAACTCTTGATCTAGGTTATTTTCTGGAGGTTTCTGTATTTATAGGAATTTTTGGTGTAGGTCTCACGTCAGGGGGGGTCTCCGAGTCGTCCACGAGATAGGGGGGCGCGCCCAGGGGGTCAGGGCGCGCCTCCCACCCTCGTGGGCAGCCCGAGACTCTTCTGTCCCAACTCTTTTACTCCGGGGACTTCTTTTGGTCCATAAAAGTCATCAAAAATTGGCACGTCAATTGGACTCCGTTTGGTATCCCTTTTTCTGCGATACTCAAAAACAAGGAAAATAGGAACTGGCACTGGGCTCTAGGTTAATAGTTTAGTCCCAAAAATCATATAAATAGCATATAAATGCATATAAAACATCCTAGATGGATAATATAATAGCATGGAACAATAAAAAGTTATAGATACGTTGGAGACGTATCAGGAGCTTACAATGGTTTACCTTGTGTGCCAACATGCTATTAAAATGGTTGTGATGTGGTATGATAGGGTGGTATCCTCCTTTGAACGATTCGAGTGGCTTGGCTTGGCACATGTTCACGCATGTAGTTGAAACAAAATCAACATAGCCTCCACGATATTTATGTTCATGGTGATTTATATCCTACTCATGCTTGCACTCATTGTTGATTAATCTTAATGCATGTTCATGACTGTTGTCGCTCTCTAGTTGGTCGCTTCCCAGCCTTTTTCTAGGCTTCACTTGTACTAAGCGGAATACTGCTTGTGCATCCACTTCCATAAACCCCAAAGTTGTTCCATATGAGTCCACCATACCTTCCTATATGCGGTATTTACCCATTGCTCCAAGTAAATTTGTATGTGCCAAACTCTAAACCTTCAAATGAAATTACATTTTGTATGCTCGAATAGCTCATGTATCAACTAGGGCTGTCTATATCTTCCATGCTAGGTGGGTTATTCTCACGATGAGTGGACTCTGCTCATCATTCACGAGAAAATGGCCGGTAACCGGGATGCCCAGTCCCATGCTCAAATCAAATCAAAATAATTGCAAATAAAACTCCCCCAGGATTGTTGTTAGTTGGGGGCACCCGTTTTTTCGAACAAGCCATGGATTGATGTTTGTTGGTGGTGGGGGAGTATAAACTTTACCATTCTATTTGGGAACCGCCTATAATGTGTGTAGCATGCAAGATATCGAGATCTCTTGGTTGTTGTGTTGATAATGAAAGTATGCCACTCAAAATATTATTTATCGCTGTTTCAAAACACGAGCTCTGGCACCTCTGCAAATCCCTGTTTCCCTCTGCGAAGGGCCTATCTATTTACTTTTATGTTGAGTCATCATCCTCTTATTAAAAAGCACCAGTTGGAGAGCACCGCTGTCATTCACATGCATTGCTATTAATTTACGTTGAGTATGACTGTGACTGGATCTCTTTTACCATGAATTACAATGTCTAGTCAGTCCTTGATCTTCAGGGGTGCTCTGCATTTATGTTTTGCAGTCTCAGAAAGGGCTAGCAAGATACCATCTTATTATATCATGTTATGATTGTTTTGAGGAAGTGTTGTCATCCGAGATTTATTATTATTACTCGCTAGTTGATTATGCCATTGATATGAGTAAACATGAGACCTAAATGTTATTGTGAATACAGTTAGTTCATAATCTTTTCTGAAAACCTGAATGCTGGCTTTACATATTTGCAACAACAAGATCAAACAAAGTTTGTAAAAGTTCTTCTTTATCACTTTCAGTTTGTCAACTGAATTGCTTGAGGACAAGCAAAGGTTTAAGTTTGGGGGAGTTGATACGTCTCCAACGTATCTACTTTTCCAAACACTTTTGCCCTTGTTTTGGACTCTAACTTGAATGATTTGAATGGAACTAACCCGGACTGATGTTGTTTTCAGCAGAACTGCCATGTGTTATTTTTGTGCAGAAATAAAAGTTCTCGAAATGACCTGAAAATCCACGGAGACACGTTTTGGAATTAATAAAAAATACAGGCAAAAGAATTAGCATCAGGGGGCCCACACCCTATCCACGAGGGTGCAGGGCGCCCCCCTGGTGCACGCACCCCTGCCTCGTGGGCCCCCTGGGACTCCGCCGACCTCAACCCCAACTCCATATATTCACTTTCGGGGAGAAAAAATCGAGAAGAAGGATTCATCGCTTACTTAAAACGGAGCCGCCGCCAAGCCCTAATCTTCCTCGGAGGGCTGATCTGGAGTCCGCTCGGGCTCCGGAGAGGGAATCCGTCGCCATCATCATCATCAACCATCCTCCATCACCAATCTCATGATGCTCACCGCCGCGTGAGTAATCTCATCGTAGGCTTGCTGGACGGTGATGGGTTGGATGAGATTTACCATGTAATCGAGTTAGTTTTGTTAGGGTTTGATCCCTAGTATCCATTATGTTCTAAGATTGATGTTGCTATGACTTCGCTATGCTTAATGATTGTCACTAGGTGTCGGGGCAGGCTGATCTGGCCCACGAACACCTATGGGACCGGCGGACCGAGCCCCTTTTGGTTCGGCGGGGAGCGGAGGTCGCACGAAGAGCAAATCGAGGCGACGCACACGAGAGGTTTACCCAGCTTCGGAGCTCTCCGGAGAGATAACACTCCCTCTTGCTGCATGTCTAGGTGTATTGAGTTCTTGCTCAGAGCGCTGAGTGCACAAAGACACGCAAGCTGCTAACGAGGCGGCGTGGGGGAACCGACCCCTCACGTTGCGTATGGGCCTCCTTTTTATATGTCAAGGGTCTCCGACAGGTGGCAACGTAGACAAGGGTACAAATGGAAAAGTAGTGGTTGGTACAGCTACCTGTACATTTTACAGCGTATCATACCTAACCCTGACGGCAGGGGACAAAGGCATTAAATTCCCGTCTACGTCGCCCTAACAGTGCAAACAGGGACCGTCAGGGGCGCCACCGCTTGCCACGATCGCAATCTTGTCAGCGCCGCTTGCCACCTCGCACTGCTTAGTTGCCTGACCTCTCGCCACGCGCGCCTGGAAAGGTCCCAGGGTGACATGTTAGTGGATGTGCTGGAGCGTAGGTACAGAGTGGTGGTCTGCCGCGGCAAGCGCCTTGCCGCGGTTGTTGTCTTGTCGCGCCCGGAAGCTTGCACCGTGCCTTCCCGGCAAGCTCCTCTTGCCGGGGCCTTGTCTCCTGGGTGCCTTGGGTGGCCGTCCCGGCAAGCTCCTCTTGCCGGGGCCTTGTCTCCTTGGCTTGAATACTTTGTTCTTGAATGGCTCCAAAGGAACCATGGAGGACCTTGCCGGTCACCCGGCAAGCCTTGCCGCGGGGTGCTGCAACTGTCCGTGCACAAGTTCGGGATAATAGGGTACCCCTACTCTAGTACACCGGGTCAGAGCCTCGGGCCCTGGGCCACACGGTCTGCGGCTGAAGGCCTGGGCTGCACCAAAATGGCACGGCACGCGCTGGGTCACGCCGTTACTCACCCCGGACCCACCACGCCCTCCACGAACGGCACGCGTCGAGTGCGGCGTCGTGTGAGAGATCGTGGGCGAGATCGTGGGGGTTTCTTTATTTGGAAAAACGGAACGTCCGCCCCCTCCCTCTTTATAAACAGGGGAAACAGGGGCAGTCCGTCCACCTTTCCAGTTGCTGTCCCATCTCGAGAAAACCTCCGCTGCTCCCCCCTTCTTCCCAAGGCTGAAGAGAGCAAGGCGGCGCTCCTTCCATCGCCACTCAAGCATCACCAATGCCGTCGATCTCCTCCACCGCCCGCCATGGCTCCAAAAGTCGACAAGGGAAGGGCGTGAACTCGGCCGAGCGCGCTGCGGTTATGCATGCTGCGGAAGGAGCGGGCCATCTTCCCATTTCGCCGCGAGGGAGCCGAGGGAGAACTACTACCTCTTCGGTCGACGGAGACGCGAGGCGCATCCGACGCCTGAAGGTACCTCCAGGCTTCTGCTTCGAATTAGCCCTGAACGGATATCCCTTCTTGGCGCTCTTCTTCTGCGGGCTCGCCCGCCTTTCTCTGAATTCTTCAGGACATCATGAACACCTACGGGTTCCGCCTCCTTGATTTCACCCCCAATGCTGTTACGACCATGGCGGTTTGCACATTTCTGCGAAAACTTTGTCGGAGTCCATCCAAATGTAGCCCTTTTCCGCCACTTCTTTATACCCCGAGTTGAGAGAGGAGAGCCTCTTGCCGGAGGAATCGCTGGGATCTCGAGGGTCGGCAAGAAGGAAGCCTATCTGGAGGGAGAGCTCCATAGCAAATGGGAGGAGTGGAGGGCGGATTGGTGCTGGATTGTCGAGGAGAACTCAAGAGCCATTTACCGCCTTGACGCCAGATGGCGCAACGATTGGAGCAATCTGCCCTGAAGACGCTTAGGTGAAGATTGCAGTCACCGAATCCTTCGCCTTAGACTTGTCGGGGCTCACGGAGAGGCACCGGCGCAGACTTTCTTCGCCGCGACGCTTATGCGGGGAGAGGAGGAGGCCTGCCGGAGTTCGAACGGCAGATATCATGAGGCTGCGCCAGGGCTCAACTTCAACTTCACCGCCTTGGAGCTTGATGCGATGCTCTTGGAGCTGTTCAAGCCCGATCCTCGATCATCCAGAGATGTTTAGGTTGCCGAGGGCGTCGTTTGTTGTAACAATTCCGCTTGACTGCATCCGCGGTAATGATGCCGGTCGTGCGACTCACATGGAATTGTCCCAACTTGGCAAGAGCCGGCAGATGACGCGTCGGCGGCAGTTCTTTGACAATCTGGTAGAAATGTCGGTCCGCCCGATGAATGAGGGGCCTCACCATGACACCACCGATGTGAGATGGAGCGTACCACCGGAAGAGGCGGCAGAAAGTACGGCTGCCATGGGCGAAGTTCGGCTTCACCATGGAGGAGGCAGAGGCAGCGAGGCGGCAAGCCTTGTCGAGCGAAGGAGTTCCGGGCGAGGAGGAGCTTGCCGAGCTCAAGCCGAGTCGAGCGAGCCGCCCGGCGCCTCCCCCACCTTCAAGCAGCTTGCCGCAGCGGAGGCCCCGGCTCCACCAAGAAGGCGTCTTCGCAAGGCCGGAGACGAGCGGGCGGCAGACGGGACATCAGCCTTGACATCAAGGCGACGCGCCCACCGCTGCAAGCACTGCTGCGGAAGCACCTCACGCCGCAAGTAATCGGAGCGGGGCCTCGCAGACCACCGGTTCCGCCTCCGCCAAGTGTCCAAGGGAACCCACTCCTCCGCCGTCGTCTGGAGGCGGGCAGAATTTGACCTCTCCGGCGCTTAGCTCCGACGAGGAAGAAGAAGAGTAAGACTCTCGCAGCATTTGTAGTTCTTCAATTTGTTGCTTTGTCTTGTATCTCGACTTGCTTCATTACGAACTCCATTCCTTTTCGTGACGCTGGCCTGAGGGTGCCAAGAGGGCCAAGACCCCGGTGATTGTCGTCCGAGGGGCGAACCCATCGCGACAGCTAGGAGGCGCGTCTGAGACCACCTTGCCGGATGCGCAACTCTTCTTCAAAGCAGCCCCGCAGCCCCCAACAGTAAGTATATGGTCTAATTCTTGTTGTTCGGCGTGCATGGGTGCTCTTTCTTTGCTGATATCTCGATCGTTGATTTGTGTAGGAGCAACCTCAGCAACCTCCTTCGCTTCGACCACGCCGCCATGATTATTCCCGGCAAGGAGCGTTCTCCGGCAAGGGAGCGTTTTCCTCCGGCAAGGGAGATTCAAAGAAGGGAGGATTCCCCGGCAAGGGACAGCACCAGCGATCCCCTGGCGACGGAGACCATGACTGCGGACCCTAGCACAGGTAATCCTCTTGCCTGAAAACTTCCCTTGTGTTTTTCTTCTTCTGATTTTGTTTTTCAATATTTGCTTGACTTTTCTTCATTTTCGTCAAATCCATCCGCCACAGAGCCAATGGAGACCGAGGCCGCCGGCGAGGAGGACGCGCGCGGCAATATTGACGACGCCGCTGCCACCGAAGAAGGAGCTGGTGCTAACGAGCCCGCCGGCGAAGAGGCCGCCAAAGCTGCCGCCGCAGAAGCCGCGAGGGTCCGGCGACAGACCGACGCACTTCGAGGCCGCAGGGAGCGCCAGCGCCACGCCGACCACCGATCCCTCCGCCGCTGCGCGCCAGTTCAAGAGCCCCAGCCGCGCCTATTTGAAGGTCGGCGATGGCGCTCTTCATCAAGCTCCCATGGACGCCGAGCCTGTGGCGCCGGTCAAGGAGAAACCTTCGATGAAGAGCTACCGCGCCTTGACTGACTGGGACGCTGGTCGGCAAAGCCAGCAGCAGCAGCGAAGTCTCAAGAGGAGCAGCTGCGGAGGGTGTTGTCGCTCTACCGCGCCAACCAAGCCAAGCTGGGATCCCGGAAAGCGCTTGTCGCCAAGGCGGGAGAGAACATCAGCAGCGTGGAGGAGCTCCGGGGCCTCAACCAGGAAGCTCTCCGGGCTCTGGCAGAGGAGCGGGAGCAACTCGCCGAGGAGCGCAAAGCCTTCCTCCTCGAGAGGGCTGAGGCTGAAGAGGAACAGCGGCTTGCTGCCGAGAAGCTGTCTGCACAGGAAGGCGAGTTGGCGCAGCGGAAGGTTAATCTTGACAGCCACGAGGAGGATCTTGCTATGCGTGAGCAAACATTTGGCGGAGCTCTCAAGGAAGCAAAGGATGCTGCCGCAGCTGCCGAGGCCGCCAAGAAGGAGCTGGAGACGAAAGTGGCGCAGCTGGAGGCCAATCTCAAGGAGAGCGGCGAGGAGCTTGCTACACTCAAGCACGAGCGCGAGAAGGACGCCTACACTCTTGGCGAGCTGCAGGGCCATCTCGCCGAGAGGAGCAAGGAGCTCAGCGCCGCCAAGGACTCCAACGCAGATCTTGAGTTGAAGCTAACTACTTTGGACGGGCCACTGACGGCGCCAGGGAGCAGGAGGTGGCCTTGAAGGAGAAGATCAAGGCCGACGAGGCGCCATTTGGCGAGGCGCCGCCTGAGAATACCCGAGGGAGAATGTGGAGCACCGGACCGAGGGTCTCGTGAATGTTGCCGCAGCCCATCGACGAGGAGCCGGTGCATTGGGGATGGTGGATCTTGGATATTCCTCTGACGAGCACCTCCAACCCAGCGCCAAGCTTAGCTTGTTCTTCAAGGGCGTGGTGACGGCCCTCCAGCGACTCCGGGAAGAAGTCCCAAAGCAGCTGGCCGAGGAGTCGCGCCAAATCTGCGCGGGAGCTCTTCAGAAGGTGCTGATGAAGGTGGCCTTCCGCAATCCAGGCCTCAACCTCACCAACGTCCTCAGGTCCTTGCCGCCGGATGCTGATGTGGAGGCGCTCAAGACCCTTGTCGCACCCATCGTGGGCAGGGTGAGCGGGATCAAGAGGGTTGAGGGCGACCGCAGAGATTAGGCCGCCCGCATTTTTTTTCTTGCCGGTCGTGCGTGTCATAAGAACAATCCATTAGAGCTGCGGCAAGCTATCTTGTAATATAATCTCTATTTCGGGTATCAATTGCTATGTTATTTCCTTTACTTGATTCCTTCCTTTGTATGTTTTTGCCCTACGCTTTTAGGGAACTCGTCGGTATGGCACTGGCAAGCGCGCCGAAAAGGACATCAAGCTTCTTTGGCGGTGCCGCTCCGACAAATAACCTTGTCGCAACTAGCTGCAGCTCACTTAAGTTGTTGAGCGGACTCGAAACAAAGTAAGGGCGCAACTAGCTACGAGTTGGTTCCTCTGCATGCAGGTTTTCCATACAAAGTACGGTCGCTCGAGGAAGATAACTTAAATTTTTAAAGCTGATTGCTTGATGCGTCGGTTGTTGAGCGTCGCCGTTAAGCGGCCGATGGAGACTTCGAATGGTGGCTCCTCCCATTCATCGACCTTTGTCGGCTGTTGGAGGGTAATCTAGGAGCAGTTGTGCTCTCGCCAAAGCTTGTTGGAGTAGTGGGTGGCAGTGGCGGCGCGAGGAGCGGGATATGCTCGACTTCCAACTATGTTAGAAGGAGCAGATCCCGCCCAGCGACCGTGCGTTTCGCCGCGCCAGACATGTTGGCCAAGATGCTGGTCTTGAGCATCCCGAGATCCTCCAGCTTGATCTTGGTCCAACGAGCGTATGGCATTGTCAATGCCATGACGATGTCGGTCTCAAGGCCTCGAGAGGCGCGGTGTGCATGCACGGACGCCGATGTCTGCGCAGCCTTGTCCTTGGACTTGGCAGCACCATGGACTCCCCCGTCGCCGTCCATTCTTCCGCCGGCGTCTACCCCACCACCTGTTTGCTCCGGCGGTGGTGGGTTCGACGCGGACGGAGCTTCTGCCGCCGAAGCCTTCTTCTTCGGTGGCATGTTGATGAAGATGATGAAGATCTAGCTCGCGGACGCCGGATCGTTCACACAATCTCGACGCTCCCCTACTCGGGCGCGCCAAAGATGTCGGGCAGGTTGATCTGGCCCACGAACACCTATGGGACCGGGCGGACCGAGCCCTTTGGTTCAAGGCGGGGAGCGGAGGTCGCCTGAAGAGCAGATCGAGGCGACGCACACGAGAGGTTTACCCAGCGGAGCTCTCCGGAGAGATAACATTCCTACTGCTGCATGTCTAGGTGTATTGAGTTCTTGCTCAGGAGCGCTGAGTGCTATAGTACACGCAAGCTGCTAACGAGACTGAGCGTGGGGGGAACCGACCCCCTCTACGTTGCGTATGGGCCTCCTTTTATATGTTGAAGGGGTCTCCGACAGGTGGCAACGTAGACAAGGGTACAAATGGAAAAGTAGTGGTTAAGACAGCTGCAAAGCATGCGATTATGCAGTGTATCATACCTAACCACGACGGCAGGGGACAAAGGCATTAAATGTCCGTCTCGCCGCCTCTAACAAAGGCAAACAGGGACCGTCAGGCGCCACCGCTTGCCACACGATGGCAATCTTGTCACGCCGCTGCCACCAAGACCGGCTGACCTCTCGCCATGCGCTACCGAAAGGTCCTGTATGGCGACACGTTAGTGGATGTGCCGGAGCGTGAGGTACAGAGTGGTCTCTGCCATGCAAGCGCCTTTGTCATGTTGTTGTCTTGTCGCACCGGAAAGCTTGTTGCTCACCGTGCCTTCCCGGCAAGCTCCTCTTGCCGGGCCTTGTCTCCGGGTGCCTTGGGTGTCCTTCCCGCAAGCTCCTCTTGCTTCGGGCCTTGTCTCCTTGGCTTGAATACTTTGTTCTTGAATGGCTCCAAAGGAACCATGGAGGACCTTGGCGTTCACCCGGTAAGCCTTGCCGCGGAGGGCTGCAACTGCCCGTGCACAAGTTCGGGATACTAGGGTACCCCTACTCTAGTACACCGACACTAGGGCCCGAGTATCATGATTTTACATCTGAACGTATTATGTTTTCATGAATATATGTGAGTTCTTGATCCTATCTTGCAAGTCAATAGTCACCTACTATGTGTTATGATCCGCAACCCGAAGTGACAATAATCGGGACCACTCCGTGTGATGACCATAGTTTGAGGAGTTCATGTATTCACTAAGTGTTAATGCTTTGGTCCGTACTCTATTAAAAGGAGGCCTTAATATCCCTTAGTTTCCAATAGGACCCGCTGCCACGGGAGGGTAGGACAAAAGATGTCATGCAAGTTCTTTTCCATAAGCACGTATGACTATATTCGGAATACATGCCTACATTACAATGATGAACTGGAGCTAGTTCTGTGTCACCCTATGTTATAACGGTTGCATGAGGAATCACATTCGACATAATTATCCATCATTGATCCATTGCCTACGAGCTTTTCACATATTGATCTTTGCTTAGTTACTTTTTCGTTGCCACTGTCGGATTTCGGGTTCCGGCAGACCCTTGAGGTTCGAACACTGGGGTGCGCGCGGAGATCTCGCCTTCTACCTACCTGCTCCCCACTGCCTCGCAAGATCTATGCTATGAAAAGAACAGCACAAGAGACACAGAGTTTATACTGGTTCGGGCCACCGTCATGGTGTAATACCCTACTCCAGTGTGTGGTGTGTGGATTGCCTCTTGGGCTGATGATGATGAGCGATACAAGGAAGAACAACCTCATGAGGGTGTTCTTGAGCTGGTGCGTGGAGTTCTACTTGGTCTCTCCTTTCTAGATGATCGATCCTCCTGCCCTGTGGGTGGCTAGTCCTATTTATAGGCAAAGGCCCTGGGCCTCTTCCCAAATATTGAGCGGGAAGGGCGCCAACAATTGGCCATTTCGAAGGGGAACATCTAGTACACTTATCCTGACTAAAGTTGGTCCTCGCCTGTCAAAGGCTCTGGTGGTGACGCCTGCTTGGGCTCCACAATGACTTCCTCCCTACCGTTTGGCTGGTCTTGGTCTCGTTGCACCAAAACGGGTGCCTTTGGTTGATGCTCTCGCCAGCGCTTGCTCCCTTTGCACCAAAGAGGAAAGGAGGACACTGCGTGAAATTTGGGCGCCGCACTCGGGCGCCTTTGGTCGTCATGGCTTGCGCCACGGGCACCTCGTGAGGTACCCCGCTTGATCTCTCCGCCTCCTCGCGAGCCACCTCGATGAGGCCGTGCTCGAGGAAGCTTGTCGTCCGCCATGAGGCTTGCCCTCGCGAGGGTCTTGAGTTTGTGTTGATGAAGATGGGCATCTTGGGCCCCCTTTGAGCCACGCCACGCCGCAGGCAGCCAAGTCTGGGGACCCCTGCCCAGAACGCCGACAGAGCCCCTGGCCCAAGGCGCCGGACTTGGGCTGCAGAAGGCGAAAGGCAAGGCGGCGCCACAGGCCCTAACAGCCTGCGGCCTTGGGCGCCGCGTGGCGGTTGATTGGACGTGGGCGTATCCACTTCCCCATGATGCCTCGGCAACTGCACGGATTGGACAAGTCCCTGCATGCAAAGCGGGTCATGATTACCTGCGATCGTGGAGGCCGACGGTTGGCCTTCGCCGGCTATAAGTACGGAGCGGCGCGAGCCCCTCCGGTTCATCCCCCTTTCTTCCCTTTCTTCCTCATGGCTCCGTCGAGGAGGTTCTCAGCCGCAGAGAAGGGGAAGGCTCGCCAGGTTGAGCTTGCCTCTCCTCGCCTAAGCGTGCCGTGGCGCCTCGCAAGCATCCTGTGGCCACCTCGGAAGCTCCCCGCGGCCATGGAGATGATTTCCAGCATGCTGACGGGCGGACAGTCGCGGCCGGGGGGCGCGCTTCGGTCGCGGCCGAGGTGCTGCCGGAGTTCGTCGTGTGGTCAGCGGAGCCGGCTAGCACCCAAATTCAACTTCCTTGCTTCCTCCTCGCGAAGCTCCCGGTGGCGCCGGGCGCTCTCGGCTTCAGCAGGCGTGCACGGCGTAGCCGGGCCTCATGGGCTTCACCGGAGGTCTCCGCAGAGGGAGATCGGGCCTTGACCCGCGGGTTGGCAGACGCGTTTGCCGCCACAGGCGTGCTCGAGCCGCCGGGTGCACCCTGCACTTCAAGTTCGACGGAGATGCCACCCTCTTCGTGAGGGTGTTTGGGGAAGATGGTCGCCCCGTAGGGTGCTGCCCTGAGGACGACGACCGTGGCCAGGGACCCAGCCCCGGCGATGATGGAGAAGACAATGCTCGCGTGGTTGGCGGCGCTCAGGGTTCCTCAAGCTTCACCGGTTCTTCTTCAGGTGGCGACTCTTCTAGCAAAGGATCGCTGTCGCCCACCACGCCTGCTGCGTGCTCCGCTTGGAAGGTGGTGGCGCTGTCGCACCCGTCGCGCCTCGGTGAAGCGCGAGAGGAGTCGGCCTGAGCCTGTGGAGGCTGCTCGAGTCTTCCCCGCAGGCGGGTGTGAAGCGAGCTGCGCTGATTTGCTCTTTCTTTTCTTTCCTTTTTCCTGCGTAAAAGACAGAAGAGAGTGGATTGCTGGGCGCGTGTTTGGGTTATTGCTGTTAATCATCACTTTGCTTCCGTTATTGTGCCTTTCGCCACGTGTCTGCATGGATAGTTCCGGCCCCACTGGTGAAGGCGACCGACCCAGGCCCTGTGTTCGCGTCGCGGTGCCCGTGGGGCACGGACTGGAGGGGTGCTCCTGTAATGGACCCGGGTCGCGAAACCTTTGAACGACTAGGACAGAAACACTCACGAGGGTGCCCCCGGCTGCCCCCCTCGCGAGGCCTTGCATAAGAGAAATTGAGGCAGGAGAGTGAAAAGCCGAAGAACCACAAGTCAAAGACGATAACAGCTTCAACAAAACTTCGAATGAGAACGAACAAGCCAATCATGCGAAAGCAAATGAAAAGCCGCGTCCGACACCTAATCTAGTCTTCGACGTCTTCTCACCAAATAGGAGCTAAGTGCTGCCACTGGCGTGGGAGGGAGCCCAGTGGCCCGAGGTCGGCGCCTCGAGACTCCGGGCGTGTACAACCCCAACTCATTATTACGTGAGAGTGTCACGGGCGGCGAAGCTTCACCGTTGGCCTTCTTCACAGCACCGGCCTTTCTCGGGAAGCAAGCTTCACGGGCATTTGCCCTCTTCATGTGCTCTGGGCCTTTTCCAAAACGCGACAGCCTTCATGCATTCGCCTTCTTCATGTGCTCCGGCCTTTTCCAAAACGCTGACAGCTTCACGTGCATTCGCCTTTCTTCACAGTGCTCCGGCCTTTTCCAAAAGGATAATCTTCACAGCATTCGCCTTTCTTCATGTGCTCTGGGCCTTTTCCAAAAGGATAATCTTCACAGCATTCGCCTTCTTCCTCGGGCCTTTTCCAAAAGGATAATCTTCATGCATTCGCCTTCTTCACGGCTCCGGCCTTTTCCAAAAGGATAATCTTCACTGTGCATTCGCCTTCTTCATGTGCTCTAGGCCTTTTAAGGGTAGAACCTCCGGAGGTGCCGGATGTTCCATGCTCGGATCGGCACCCTCCCGAGTCTCCAAGCGCCATGAGCCAGGGCCTCGAAACATGAACAACCTTGAACGGGCCCTCCCACATGGGAGAGAGCTTGTGCAGTCCCTCCCTGGAGAGAACCCGCCTGAGCACGAGGTCTCCTACCTCGAGAGTTCTGGGGCGGATGTTGCAGCAGTGGTATCATCGCAGTGCTTGTTGGTACCTCGCCGCTCGCAGCGCGGCTTCTCGGCGACGTTCCTCCCCCAGCATGAGGTCCATCCCCCGCATGGCGTCCTGCTGCGCCTCGTCGAATGCCAGGACCCGTGCGAAGCGACGTCTGACCTCGTGAGGGAGGACCGCTTCGGCTCCATAGACCAGGAATAACGGGGTCTCTCCAGTCGGCTTGGTCGCGGCTGTGCGGATGGACCGCAACACGGACTGAAGCTCAACGTACCAACCTCTGCCGCAGGCCTCCAGCTTCTTCTTGAATGTCCTGGTCTTGAGGCCCCTCAGGACCTCTGCGTTGGCTCGCTTCGGCTGGCCGTTGCTTCTGGGTGCGCCACCGAAGCATAGCATATCTGCGTTCCAAGGTTAGCACAGTATGTTTTGAAGAGGTTACTGGTGAACTGCGAACCGTTGTCTGTGATGATGCGGTTTGGCACCCCGAACCAGCTCACGATGCCCCTGATGAACTTGACAGCGGAACCCGCGGGGATGGTGCGGACGGCCTCTACTTCAGCCCACTTGGTGAACTTGTCCACGGCGACGTAGAGGTAGCGGTAGCCCCCTGGCGCCCGAGGAAACGGGCCCAGGATGTCCAGCCCCCAGACTACGAATGGCCATGAAAGGGGTATAGTCTGCAGGCCTCCCGCCGGCTGATGGATCTGCTTGGCGTGGAACTGGAAGGCTTCACAAGCCTTCACCAATTCGACGACGTCATTGAGTGCGGTGGGCCAATAAAACCCACTGCGGGACGCCTTGCCGACGAGGGTCCGCGATGATGAATGATGTCCACAGTCCCCGCCGTGTATATCTGCCAGCAGTTCCTTTCCTTGTTCCCTGGAGATGCAGCTCAGGGATACATCGTTTGGTCGCTTCCGGTAGAGCTCTCCATCCCTGATGCAGTATGCCGTGGCCTGCCGTGCCACATGCTCCGCTTCCTCCTCCTTCTCCGGCAGGGTCCCTTGTGTTAAGTAACTCCGGAGCTCCGTGATCCAGCACCCCTCCTGAGGTTCCATCGTCAGGAGCAGGCGTGCTCCTGAGGCCGGGCCACAGGCCGGGGCTCCCGAGGCAGGTGGCTGGGGGAGCTCCTCCCAAGGCTGAGCCGTGTTTGACAATGATGGCAGGGCTGAGGGCTTGAAGAGCCGCTCCTCGAAGACGCCAGGCTCCTGAGGTAACCGCCTGGACGCCTGTTTGGCGATGTCGTCGGCCTCTTGATTGGTGCCACGGGACACATGCTGCAACTCCAACCCCCAGAACTGCTTCTCCATCCTGCGAACCTCCGCAAGGTAGGCTTCCATGTGCTCATCTTTCGGCTCGTACACCTTGTTGGAGAAATTGACAAGGAGCTGTGAATCGCCCTTGATGGTGAGGCGTTTCACCCCCAGGGCAGCTGCGGCCTTCAAGCCCGCTATTAGACCTTCATACTCCGCTATGTTGTTGGAGACCTTTTCGCCTTGCTGGAAACAGAGATGTACAGCGTAGTAGAGCTTGTCCTGAGTGGGTGATATAAGCACCGCCCCAGCCCCGGCGCCATGCCTGGAGAACGCCCCGTCAAAGTACATGACCCAGCCTTCTGGCGCCTCGCTTCCCGGGGAGAGAGATCGATCCTCGTCGGCCTTGAGGTCTGGTGCCTCCGTCCATTCTGCCACAAAATCCGCTAATGCTGCGCCCTTGATGACTCTGGTCAGGTGAATTCGAGCTGAAACGCTTGCGCTTCTATGTTCCACTCTGCGACCCTTCCGGCCGAGTTAGGGCTCCCGAGCACTCTCTCCAAGGGGTATGACGAGACGACCTTGATGGGGTGACCACGAAAATAGTGCCGCAGCTTGGCGAGGCCACCAAGAGCGAGGAGGAGTTTACGAGGCATAGGGTACCGTGCCTCGCGTCCCCGCAACACCGCGGCCGACGGGTACACTGGGTGCTCGACGAGGTTGTGTGCGTCAGTGCCGGTGGCGCCCTCCGGAGACCGTGGTGGTGGTTTCGGTGGGCCTTCCTCGTTCCTGTTTTGCCTTGCCCTGGGCTGCCGCTGTGGTTTGGACTCGACGCTCCTCCCTAACCGCCACCAGGGCTGCGCTGGCGGAGTAGGGAGTGGCGGCGAGGTAAAGCACCAGGGGCTCTTGAGGGCGCGGGGCCACCATGACCGGAGGGCTGGTCAGGTATCTCTTGAGATCTTGGAACGCCTTGTCTTCCTCTTCAGTCCATTCAAAGGGCCCATTTTTCTTCATTAGCTGGAAGAAAGGCAGCACTCGCTCCCCCAACTTGGAAATGAAACGCCCTAGCGCGGTCACGCGCAAAGATGAGCTTTCTGCATTTCTGAGGGTCTTTGGCGGGCTCATGTCCTCGACCGCCTTGACCTTTTCCGGGTTAGCCTCGATGCCTCGGTGGGACACTAGGAAACCCAAGAGCTTGCCCGAGGGGACTCCAAACACACACTTCTCTGGGTTGAGCCGCAGTTTCACTGCGTTGAGGCTCGCGAAGGTTTCCTCCAGGTCTTTGTATCAGGGTCCTGGCCTCCCGAGACTTCACCACAATGTCATCGACGTAAGCCTCAACATTCTTCGCGAGCTGCGGGCCCAAGGCAATGTGCATCAGCCGCTGAAAGGTCACCCTGGCGTTATGCAGCCCAAATGGCATGCATGTGTAGCAGTACACCTCGCACGGGGTTAGGAAGGCTGTCTTTTCGATGTCTTCTACCACCATCTTGATCTGGTGATACCCAGAGAAGGCATCCAAGAAGCATAGCAGGTCGCATTCTGCGGTGGAATCGACGATCTGGTCGATGCGAGGGAGCGGGAACGGATCTTGCGGGCATGCCTTGTTGAGGTTGGTGAAGTCGACACACATGCGCTCCTTTCCTCCCTTCTTTGGCACAACGACAGGGTTGGCCAACCAATCCGGATATCGGACCTCGCGAATGACCCCAGCGGCTTCTAGCTTGCGGGTCTCTTGGACGATGAAGGCCTGCTTTTCTGTGGACTGCCGCCTTGCCTTCTGCTTCACAGGGCGCACGTTGGGGCACACGTTGAGGTGATGCTCGATTACGCTCCTAGGGATCCCCGCCAACTGGTCAGGCTCCCAAGCGAATACCTTCTTGTTCGCCAAGAAGAACTTAACGGGGCCTCCTCACGCTTTCGGGCTCGAGGTTGGCGCCTATGGTGAAAGTGGCGTTGGTGGACCCGTCCTCATCGACGGGTATCTGCTTGGTTTCTGCCTTGTCTTGGGTGAACAACTGTTTCTTCTTAGCGGGCTCAGCCCCCTTGGGCTCGGGGGTCTCCGAGTCGGCGGGCTGTGCCGACGCCGCCGTCTTGAAGGCGAGCTTGAGCACTCGTAGCGCGTCCCCGGTGTCCCCGTGCACGGTGAGGACACCGCTGCTCCCGGGCATCTTCATGAGGTTGTACGTTGGGTGCGTCGCGGCCATGAACTGGGCCAGCGCTGGATAGCCGAGGATGGCATTGTAGGGGAGACCGATGGGGGCGATGTCGAAGTTGACCAGCTCCGTGCGGAAGTTGTCGTAGGTGCCGAAGGTTACTGGGAGCCGGATCTGTCCCAAGGAGCCGGATGACCCGCCCCCAACGCCTGAGAAGGGCCGGCTGGGTTGCAAACGTTCCAGGGGTATGCTGAGGAGGTTAAAGGCCTCAACCGAGAGCACGCTGAGGCCCGCGCCGCCATCGATGAGGGTTCTGGTGACGGCCACCTGGCAGATGGTGGGGGTGCACAGCATGGGGAGCGCACCCGAGCAGGCCGAGTTGGAGGGGTGGTCCTCCGAGCTGAAGGTCAGGCCGGCCTTGGGCACCGCCCGGTCCGGGGGAGCCCCCTGCCGCGTGGAAGCGGCGTTGATCCGGCGGATGAACGGCTTGATGTGGTGACTTGTCGACGGCACTTGCAAGCCGCCCAGGAGGGCCGCGACGACCGGGGGTGTCGGTGCAGCGTGGTGGGCGAGGAAGAGGCTGCGAAGCTCTTCCCAAGAGGCCATGGAGGCTGCCGGCAGGTTGAGCAGCCATGCGCGCGGAGCGCCGGTGAGGGCCATGGGAAGCCAGTTGGCCATGACCCTATCATCACCTCCAGCTTTGAGGATGGCCTCCTTGTACGCCAGCAGGAAGGCCAACGGATCAGTCGCGCCGTTGTAGCGCGGCGGCGTTGTTGGCTTGAACTTGTCCGGCCACCGTACTCGTTGCAGGGCTGGGGCCAGGGCTCGGAGCCCCCTGGCCCTCGAGCTGGCGTCGGCGGCCGGAGCGGGCGACGAGCTGCTCATCGCGAGGCGGGTCGTGGCGGTGGCGGAAGGGGAAAACTCCGGTGCACCCCTACATGGCGTGCCAAATGTCGGATTTCGGGTTCCGGCAGACCCTTGAGGTTCGAACACTGGGGTGCGCGCGGAGATCTCGCCTTCTACCTACCTGCTCCCCACCGCCTCGTAAGATCTAAGCTATGAAAAGAACAGCACAAGAGACACAGAGTTTATACTGGTTCGGGCCATCGTCGTGGTGTAATACCCTACTCCAGTGTGTGGTGTGTGGATTGCCTCTTGGGCTGATGATGATGAGCGATACAAGGAAGAACAACCTCGCGAGGGTGTTCTTGAGCTGGTGCGTGGAGTTCTACTTGGTCTCTCCTTTCTAGATGATCGATCCTCCTGCCCTGTGGGTGGCTAGTCCTATTTATAGGCAAAGGCCCTGGGCCTCTTCCCAAATATTGAGCGGGAAGGGCGCCAACAATTGGCCATTTCAAAGGGGAACATCTAGTACACTTATCCTGACTAAAGTTGGTCCTCGCCTGTCAAAGGCTCTGGTGGTGACGCCTGCTTGGGCTCCACAATGACTTCCTCCCTGCCGTTCGGCTGGTATTGGTCTCATGGTAATCAAACGGGTGCCTTTGGTTGATGCTCTCGCCGCGCTTGCTCCCTTTGCACCAAAGAGGAAAGGAGGACACTGCGCGGGCTGGCTGGCGCCCGCCTGGCGCCCTTGGTCGTCATGGCTTGCGTCACGGGCACCTCGTGAGGTACCCCGCCTTGATCTCTCCGCCTCCTCGCGAGCCAGCCTGATGAGGCCGTGCCTGAGGAAGATTCGTGTCGTCCGCCCGCGAGGATTGGCCCCTCGCGAGGGTCTTGAGTTTGTGTTGATGAAGATGGGCCGTGTTGGGCCCCCTTTGAGCCACGCCGCAGGCCGCAGGCAGGCAAGTCTGGGGACCCCCATTCCTAGAACGCCAACAGCCACTATTATGATTGCTACAAAAACTACTACTGTTACTTTTGCCACCGTTATTGTTACTTCCATACTACTTTGCTACTAAATATTTTGCTGCAGATATTAATTGTTTCAGGTGTGGTTGAATTGACAACTCAACTATTAATACTTGAGAATATTCTTTGGCTCCCCTTGTGTCAAATCAGTAAATTTGGGTTGAATACTCTACCCTCGAAAACTATTGCCATCCCCTATACTTGTGGGTTATCAGCCGTCGTGGCCGCCACCCCATTGCCGGCCACCGTGACCATCACCTGCTCTGCCACCGTGGCCCGAAGGCGGGAGGTGGTGGTCGTGGCCGCCACCCCATCGTCGGCCGCCGTGGCCGCCAGCCCATCGTCGACCCCCGGGATCATCACCCACTATGCCACCGCCGCCCAAAGGCGGGAGGGGGAGGTGGAGGCCCGCACATGCGTCAGCGACCTTGCGCGCTACATCAAGTTCCTACAGGAGGAGGAGGAGCGCCTCGTCGAGCACGCAAAGAGCGTTACCGCAGCCATAGCGGCATCACACACCAAAGAAGAGGTGAGGAATCAGAAGATCTACGAGAAGTCCCGCCGCTTCGAGAGGGGTTGTCTGGAGCGCTAGAGGGCGTTCGAGGTGAGCGTCGCTGAAGGTGCAGCAGCGACAGGCAATCAGACAGTGCTTGTCCAAATTGTCAAGAGGGCTCCTCCTCCTCTTCCTCTTACTGAGCGTGCTCGGCAGAGAAGAGGCTACCGGAAGTAGTACAAAGCCCCTCCATAGTAGTAGTATTTAGGGCTATTTTATTCAGTTCATCTGACTATAGATTTGGTGGAACTATACAACATACTTAAAATTAGCTAGTATATATAGTTGAACTAGCTATTTCAGTACGTGGTTGGCAACAATTGGGGAAAAGTTTGGTCGGTTCATCTATCGAGTTGAACTATTTGTATAAAGAACGACTGCTTAATCTATGAATGAAATCTATGCTTAATTACTAAATTTTAGTTGCAAAAATTGGATAGTGCTAGTGATTTTTAGCTGCATATTTTGACAAATCGCAGTGTTACAAGGTTGACAAATGGCAATGGTACTAGATCAACAAATGTCAATCTTTCAGTTTGACAAATGGCAATATACCCAATATGACATATGCAAATCTTACCAAATTGTCTGTACGTGGTTGCACACGGGTCATCCGACAAAACGGTTTGCGTTGAAGGGAGGTACAAATCCTGTTGCCTGATTTTCTCTTGGCTTAGCGCCGAAGTCTTGCTTCGCTTACCTTATTCAATCTGAACCGTTTGCCTTGAAGAGATGCACAAATCTTGCGCGGCGAATTTTCCCTTGGCTTACTGCGGAAGACCATAGCTCTCACTTTGCATACAGGTGTTCTATCTAAAATGTTTGCGATGAAGAGCTGCACAAATCCTGCTTGGCATATTTTTCCTTGGCTTACTGGGGAAGCTGTCGGTTTACATGCGGGTGTTCTATCTAAAACGTTTGCGATCAAGAGTTGCACAAATCCTGCTCGGCACATTTTTGCTAGGCTTCCTAGGGAAGTTGTCGGTTTGCATACGGGTTCTAACTAAAATGTTTGCGATGAGTGTTTTATATTTAAAACCCGTATTAAACTGCGGCTTGGGCACCGTTAATGGAGAGGATGCGAGCAAGGCGGGCGGCCATGGAAGTCAAAGGGCTCGCTTCCCAGTGAGCTTGCGTGGCGTACAGCTCGCACGCTTTTGGTAAGCCTCCGCATCAGGGTACAGCTCGCACGCCTCCCGTTTAGTCAAGCACCTGCCCGCACGACACCTCCTAGTCATTAGAAGAGTGATTCATGGCGTCACGTGAATGGTTAACAGAACGCACACGATTTAAATTGTACAAAACATTTGATATGTTATAGCGGCAACTATTTGTTTCAAAATGCCTTTGTTGGCTATTATTCGAGTGCGCCTTTTCTCAAAATGGACACGAAAAATAGCACAACATGCCGGGTGCCATTCCATGATAGCATGCCAAGTTTTATGAATTTTATACGAGTTTTGGATTTACTAGAATTTAAAAACAAAGTATCTCAATGTTTTGCCAGCAATCAACAGTGCCCTGGTGTTTGAAATTCATTCCCATTTCTTGCATCGGACCTAAGCATGCACCCAAGGACACATATTTGATTTTTCAACCAATTCACGTAAAATGCCTAGAAAACCCGGTTAATGTGTAAAAATGTCCAAACGAACCCTGAAAAATTCCAAAATTTAACACAACACCATTGTTGTTCTATGTTGACACTAGAATTTTTTTGAAAGCAATAAGAGGCAACGGATATCGTTTCGTCCCCAAAGGTGGCACGTTCCCTACCGAAACAATCAGGCTTGTTGTGAGAAGCTCTGGTTTGTGAGAAGCTTATAACCAAACCTGCCTCAAATGGGACAAAAAAATTACCAGGGCATGTTGATGCCCCTCCATGATAGCATGCCAAGTTTCATGAATTTCAGACGAGTTTTGAATTTACTAGAATTTAAAAACCATGTCTCTCAATGTTTGCGGTCGAGTGAAGGTGGAAGGGTGTTTGACATTCATTCCCATTTCTCGCATGGGACCTAAGCATGCAACCAAGGACACATATTTGAATTTTCAACCAATTTATATGCATTAGAGCATGTGCTTATAGTTCAAATTTGAATTATGCACATAAATGCATTGAAAACTCAACTAATGTATAAAAATGTCCAAACGAACCCCGAAAAAATCCAAAATTTAGCACAACACTCCTGTTGTTCTATGTTGACACTAGAGAAAAAATTTAAATCAAGAAGAGGCAATGGATATCATTTCGTCTAGAAAGATTAATTGTTCCCTACCGTAACCATGAGGCTTGTTGTGAGAAGCTCTGGTTTGTGAGAAGCTTATACCCCAACCTGCCCCAAATGGGACAATATTTTTACCACTGCATGTTTATGCCGTTCCAGGATAGCATGTCAAGTTTCATGAATTCCAGACGAGTTTTCCATTCACTAGAATTTTAAAACCATGTATCTCAATGTTAGCGGGTGAGCAACGGTGTCAAAGGTGTTTGACATTCATGCCCATTTCTTGCATGGGACCTAAGGTTGCAACCAAGGACATGCATTTTATTTTTCAACCCGTTTATATGCACTGGAGCTTGTGCATGTAGTTCAAATTTGAATTATGCACATAAACGCATAGAAAACTCAGTTAATGTATAAAAATGTTGAAGCAATCCACGAAAAATCCCAAAAAATGACACAACACTCCTGTTGTTCTATGTTCACACTAGAAATGTTCTGAAAGCAAGAAGAGGCAACGGATATCGTTTTGCCCACAAAGGTGACACGTTTCCCTACCGGAACCATGAGGCTTCTTGTGAGAAGCTCTGGTTTGTGAGAAGCTTATACCATAACCTACCCCAAAATGGGACAATATTTTTTACCCCAACATGTTGATACCATTCCATGATAGCATGCCAAGGTTCATGAATTTCAAACGAGTTTTGGATTTACTAGAATTACAAAAGCAAGCACCTCAACATTTGCGGGAGAGCCACGGTGCCGTGGTGTTTGAGATTCATCCCCATTTCTTGCATGGGACATAAGCACCAATGTCGCGACCAGACCCGAATGGATCTAGCGCTCTGTGCTCAAAGGTCATCCCGGATCAAGAATCTTGACACAACACAAGATTGAAGGATTTATAGCAGAGTAGCAATCACACACTTATTACATCGTTGTCCACAAGGGAACTTAATACAATAATATGGCTTAAGGCCATCTAATAATAACAATGAAGGCTTGGAAAACGAGTGAGTCCATCAACTCCAACGGCATCACCGAGTATAGAACCACGGCCTAACACCTTATTCGTCATTGAAAAGTCTGCAACATGAAAAGTTGCAGCCCAAAACGGTCAAGACATGGAATATGCCGGCAATGTAACACATAGAGAACAATGAAGCAATAAGCCTATACTACATGCATATTTGGCTGGTGGTAAGGCTCTACGGTTACATTTTGCATAAAGCTGATTTTTCCTACATCAAAGGAATAATTTTATTTAACTATCATGGTGGTTGTTAAACATTGAGAATGGTTGACAGCATCCTCAATCCCAATTAAAAAGTACTCATTAAAAAACCCAATAACTTTATTATTAGAAGTAACATGTTGAGATTCACATGATATTCAAGTACTAGATACTCAAAACGTCCATAATCGGGGACACGGCTAATCATGATTAGTTTATACACTCTGCAGAGGTTTCATGACTTTTCCCCATTAAGACTCGATCGCCTCCGCTTGGTTCTCGTGACCGCATGGTGTTTGAGAAACGGATGACCGAGACATAGTCTTTCGTAAGCGCTTAGCACCTTACATGTGGGTAGACCGTACCAACCTACATCCCCTACATCAGCTAGCCTACCCGTAAGAGTTCGCACAACTTAGTCAACTACGCCAGAGCCCATAATTGGCTTGTGGCTGCACACGTAAGTTTCTAGTTTGAAAAATCTCATGATCCCTTAGAGCCTGGGTGGCGGTCCGAAGAAATACAGGCAAGTCCTGATAGAAACCAGGTGCCTCAATCCACCCAGATGTGTGTTTAAGTTGCCACCTTAGATAAACCATTAATTAACAATCTCACATCAGTCATGGATATTCACTCACCCAATCCACGTCTACTAGCCTAGCATGGCATAATCAAGCAAACGAGAAGTAACTCCCAAGGTTTCATAAGTAAAACAGGTAATAGGTACTACCTCAATCTACTTCCCATCCCACAATTTAATTAGATCCTAACATGCAAGTGTTTGAGGGTTTGATCTAATGCATAAAACTGGGTAGTAGAAAAGTATGATCAAAGTGTTACTTGCCTTGCTGATGATCCGCGAGTCCTAGAGATTCGAAGTAACAAGCGGCGCACTCCGGGTGATCTAACGCAGAAAAACAACAAGCATACAATAAGTACTCATCCAATGCACGGGGAATCTCGAATAAAAGATCTAACCAGATAGTTCAACTTAAGAACCCTGGTTGCAAAAGAATCGAATCAAATAAAGCATCGAAAAGTGAACTCGAGAGAGAACGACTCGGTTTAGCAAATCTGAAATTAGGTCAAAATTCCATAGTCGCAAAACTCTGTGAAAGTAGGTTAGTCGGAACGGCGGTTTCGCTATTTAAACTCCGTGCGCTTGAATCACCCGATTCCGATAAACGAGCAAGAAATAAAACAGATTTGAAAATCAGATCGTAAATCGAATCGAAAAATAACGGATTAAATCCGATTTAAAAGAAAACGACGAACGGATTAAATAACGGACGTTCGTTAACAGAACTAATCCAACGAACGCGTTCATTGAAACGAACGGGTCGGTGAATGTTCACTAACTAAGAAAACCGAAAAAAATAAAACCAATCTAGGTTTTTTAAAAAAAACCGATCATCTTTTTTTTTTAAATAAAAACCGGGTCGGTTCGGATCGGATCGGATCGGCGCGAGGGGCTACCTCCGGCGATCGCCGGCGGGCTCCGGGCGGCGGGCGACGGGTTCATGGGTCGGCGAGGGGCTCCGGTCGGCGGTGGCGGCGGGTGCTCCGACGACGGAGAATGCAAGGCCCTCGGGCGGCAAGGCTGGATCGGGAGGGGCGCGGTGAGGGCGGCGGCGGTGAGAGAGAGAGGGGCGGCCGGGTATTTATGGGAGGGGAGAGGCGGCTTAGGCGAGGCAAGGGGCGGGCGCTGGTCGGAGCCGGACTCAAGGGCGGGCGGTGGCGTGGCGGCGGATTGCCGGGCAAGGCGCGAGGAGAGGAGGGAGGTGGCTTGGGCGCTGGCTGGGGCCCGGCTGGTTGGCCACCGGGCCTTGGCCTGTGGGGCGCTGCTTTTTTAAATAAAAATTAAATAAAAAGAATTAAAAAAAATACCAAATGAACGCCAAATTAAATAAAACAAATTTTACCCGACTCCTAAAAATGAGTCGAACAAAATGAACATTAAAAAAGGCAACATGCATAAAATTTTTAAATGCTCATTTTTGCCTAAGCAAAATAAATCTTTCAAAAAAACCAAATTTGATTTATTTATAATATCTTCATTTTTCCTAAATATTGGGAAAGTCATATTATTCCCTCTCTTGAGATTTTTATAGGAAAACTTTATGAAGATAATTTTAAATAAATCCAAATGATCCTATTTCCAAAATTTGAGAAATCCCAAATATGAAAATAATGAAACTTCCAACTTTCTCCGAGGGTCCTTGAGTTGCGTGAAATTTTCGAGGATCGGAAAATGCGAGAAAAATATGATATGCATGATGACCTAATGTATAACATTCCAAATTGAAAATTTGGGATGTTACAAACCTACCTCCTTAAGATGAATCTCGCCCTCGAGATTCGGGTTGGCTAGAAAATAGGTGAGGGTGGTCCTTGAGCAAAACTTCCTCTCTTTCCTGTGTGGCTTCATCCTCGGTGTGGTGGCTCCAATGAACTTTGCAAAACTTGATAACCTTGTCATGGGTAACTCTGCTTTGGCATAATCGAGAATCTTAACCGTTTCTCCTCATATGTCAAATCATCCTTCAAGCGAATTGCTTCCAATGGTACAAGATTCTCTTAACGGTACCTCTGCTATCTCGGGTGACATTTCTTCAATCGAGAAACATGGAATACATCATGAACTCCTCGACAGTCCTTCCGGTAATTCCAACTTATAAGCAACTTCTCCCATGCGTTGCAAAATCTTATACGGTCCAACGTAAACGTGGGGCTAATCTTTCCTTTAACTCCAAAACGCTTAACTCCTCAAGCGGGGATACTCGAGATATACTGCTCCAACTTCATACTCAATCGCTTTGCGCTTTGAATCGGCATAGCTCTTTTTGTCCGGACTGGGCTATCTTGAGCACATCTCGAATCAACTTAACTTTCTCGCTCGGACTCCTTAATCAAATCTGGTCCAAACAACTGACGATCTCCAATTTCGTCCCATAACAACGGTGTCCTGCACCTTCTTCCATACAAAGCCTCGAAGGTGCCATCTTCAAACTGGTTTGGTAATCGTTGTTGTAGGAAAATTCTGCATACGGCAAATTATCGTCCCAGCTAGATCCATAATCTAGGGCACAAGCTCTCAAAGATGTCCTCCAAAATCTGATTGACTCTTTCAATCATCCATCGGTGCGTGGGTGGAAAGTCGCATCAATTCCAATCTAGTTCCCAAAGTTTCGTGCAACCGGTTCCAAAATTTCGAGGTAAACCGGGTTCCTCTATCTCGATACGATGCTCCTCGGAACTCCGTGTAAGCACACAATTCTGGTCATGTATATCTTTGCCAACTTAGCACCGCTATAGGTAGTCTTGATCGGAATAAAATGAGCTACCTTTGTCAAACGGCCGACTATAACCCAAATCGAGTCATATCCTAAGCAGTCTTTGGCAATCCTGTGATAAAATCCATGCCTAGTTTATCCCACTTCCATTCGGGTATCGGCAATGGTTGTAATAATCGCCTGGCTTCGATGCTCGCCTTTTACTTTCTCGACATACATCGTAAACTGCTACATACTCCGCGAATATCCTTCTTCATTCCGTCCACCGTAAAGTGTTCTTCAAATCCAAGTACATCTTGGTATTTCGGGTGAATCGAATAGGGTGAATCATGGGCTTCTTGTAAAATCAACTTCCGATCTCTCGGGTCATTGGGCACATAAACACGGTCTTCAAACCATAGGGTATCGTGCTCGCCCTCACGAAATCCTTTAGCTTTTCCTTTGCTCATTTTCTCCTTTATAGAGGCAACTTCCTTTATCCGCCTTTTGGGCTTTTTCTGATTTTGTCCATCAGCGTTGATCGAATCTCCAATGCTGCTACATAGCCTCTCGGAACTATTTCCAAACATAGCTCTCAAGGTCCTCGGCTAACTCATTGGGTATTCCTCCCATCATTAGGGTATTGACGTGGCTCTTACGGCTCAATGCGTCTGCTACGACATTAGCCTTCCTGTGGTGATAATGCAATCTCATGTCATAATCCTTGATAAGCTCTAACCATCTCCTTTGTCTCGAGATTCAATTCTTACGTGTGAAGATGTACTTGACTCTTGTGATCCGTATATACTTCACAATGATTTCCAAAGTGAGAAAATGCCTCCACGCCTTTAGGGCATGCACAACGGCTGCTAGCTCCAAATCATGAGTGGCATAATTCAACTCATGGGGCTTAAGTTGTCGTGGAAGCATACGAAACAACTCTTCCTTCTTGCATAAGCACTGCTCCCGATCCTCGGCGTGAAGCGTCGCAATACACCTCATAATCCTTAGTCCGATCGGGCAATATCAAAACTGGTGAGGTGACCAATCTTTTCTTCAACTCCCGAAAACTTGCCTCACATGTCCTCGGTCCATATGAATTTGTTTTCCTTCTTCAACAATTACATCATAGGCTTAGCAATCCTTGAGAAATTCTCAATGAACCTTCGGTAGTATCCTCGCGAGTCCAAGGAAACTCCGAATCTCTCCAACTGTCGTTGGTGCTTCCCATTTGGTTACGGTCTCAACTTTTGTGGGGTCAATCGCTATCCCTTCTCCGGATATAACATGTCCGAGAAATCCAACTTCCCTTAACCAAAACTCACATTTGCTGAACTTGGCATACAACCTGGTGTTCCCTCGGTTTCTCCAAAACCAATCGCAAATGTTCCTTGTGTTCCTCTTCATTCTTCGAGAAAATCAAAATGTCATCAATGAACACCACGACGAACTTATCCAAAACTCCATAAACACTTTGTTCATCGTGTTCATGAAATAGGCTGGTGCGTTAGTCAGTCCAAATGACATAACGGTATACTCAGATAGTCCATATCTCGTGGTAAATGCTGTCTTGGGTATGTCCTGCTCCCGAATCTTCAATCGATGGTACCACGATCGCAAGTCGATCTTGGAAAACACCTTGGCTCCTTGCAAGCGATCAACATGATCATTTATCATAGGTAATGGGTACTTGTTCTTGATTGTTACTTCATTCAATCCACGATAATCAACAACCATTCTTAACGATCCATCCTTCTTCTCCACTAGCAAAACGGGTGATCCCCAAGGTGAAGAACTTGGGCGATAAAACCTTTATCCAAAAGCTCCTTAATCGCTTCTTGATTTCCGCCAAATCCTGTCGGGCATCCTATACGGTCGCTTCGATATAGGGCCTGTTCTCGGCAACAGCTCGATCAAAACTCAATGTCTCTATCCGTGGCATTCACGGCAACTCTTCCTAAAATACATCAGAAAATCCTTCACCATCGGGTACTTCTTCCTGTACCACTCGATAAGCAATTAACTTGTGCTCTCCTCGGCTCGTGCCGTGATACATACTTAATCCTTCTTCCTTCGGTGTGGTGAGCAAAATTGATCTAGTGGAGCAATCAATGTTTCCTCCATACTTTGATAACCAATCCATACCTAATATCACATCCAATCCTTGGGATTCCAGAACTATTAGGTCCGAGGGGAAAACATAGTGTCCAATCCTTAATGGCAGTCGATCACACCATTTACAGCCATGTACTCTGCTCCGGATGAGGTTACTAGCATGGGTGACCTAAGGGCTTGGGTTGGTAACTTGTACTTATCCACAAATCCCCTTGATATGTATGAATGCGATGCACCAAAGATCAAAAAGAACAATCATGTAAATGACTTAACCAAAAACTTACCGACATCTTGCATCGGGCTGATCTTCAACCTCCTCCACTTCAATGTGGTTCACCCGTCCCCTGTTGAAAGGGTTGGGCTTCTTTCCGTAGCTTCCATTGCCATTTCCATTTCGCCTTCTCGACATTCATTGGCATAATGCCCAGATCTTGCGGCACTTAAAGCAAGTAATATGACTTAGGTCTACTTTGGATGGTGTTGACGGGTTGGTGCGATTCTGTCTGCTACTTCCTCCATTCCTGCTCCCATTCTTGGTGCCATTATGGTTATGCGAATTACCTCCTCCATGGGTATGCTGAAACCGAATTCTGACTTAGGGGTATAACGAGGTTTCGCTGAGCTCCGATGTTATACTTCCCTTGTCCATACTTCCGCTATGCAGTTCTCAATTTGTCTGCTTTCCTTCAATCATGAGGGCTCGGTCTACTAACTCCGGCGCTTATTGAAACGGCTACCATCAACGGCATCTTGAACTCATCATTCAGTCCTTCTAGAAACTTCTCTGCTTAGTCGCATCAAGAGTAACGTCATCCGGGCATAACGTGCTAATTTGCTAAAATCATCCACGCATCGCCAACAGTCCCTTCCTCCTTGGCGAAGTTATGAAACTCACGCTTCGCATGGCCATAGCTCCTGCTGAAACATGGGCAAGGCGGAAAGCTTGTTGAAATTGATCCCATGTGAAGGTGTCGTGTGGTAAGTGGTTGTGAAATTCTCCCACCATGTCTTTGCTGGTCCTTCAAGTTGATGTGCTGCAAACTTCACTCTTTCTCCATCCGTGCATCCTGCAGTGGTCAGCTCCTTCCTATCTTGCGGAGCTACCATCCGCTACAATTGGCTCGGTGCTACCGGAATACACCGGCGGGTTTAGTCTAAGGAAACGAGTCGATGATCCGCAGTGGTGGTGGCGGTGGGTTGTTGTTGTTGTTGTTGCCTAGTTCTCGCACCAATGTTTGAATCGAGGGTATTCTCGCCGGATCAGGTTGGGTGATCTCTGGCGGGAAAACAAATCTGGGTCGCGCCTGAGGAGGCATCGATGGGTTTAGAAAAGATGAGAATTTAGAATAGAATGAGGTCTAAGGGGAATCACTACCCAAATGCACATGAGCAAATACACACAAAATCACTTCATTCAATCAAACAAGGCTTACAACGATCTAACTATCGCAAAAGGTGCGTGTACTATAATGTTTACATGGAGGGAATACTACTGATATGTGGGGGACTTCTACTAATTTGAACCGGTGGAAGACTCCATAATGTCTGCTGCAGCTTCGTCTTCAAAGTCGGGTTCACTTGGATCCGAATCGGTGTCGTCGATGTTGATGTAGTCGCTTGGGCAATCGACATGTCGGTCTTCATTCCCGAGCGCCAACTTCTTCTTCGCTTCTTCAATCTCGTACTTAAGATCGTTATTGTGCCTTGCTAGAGCTACGATCTCGTCCATATAGTCCTTGCGAGTTGTCTTTAGTTCTTCTTCAAGTTCGATGATCCTTCCCTTTGCATTACGCAACTCCAACATATCATTGCACATCCGGTTCTCCGGCGCCGAATATGCGGTTTAACTCCTGGATAAATGCTGCAATGGATCTATCCTTCTTAGTGTTGACGACTTCCCATTTGTCATCTCGGCGTCCGCAAATCTGGTAGATTGTGTCCTTGAGGTCTTCTTGATAAACTTCTCCAATGCGTCCCATGGTGATGTGAGCTGCCATGCTCTTTCCTGCACTCCAAGTTGGTGCAATCGAAAACACTATCTATTGGCTTGGTGATTGGGGCGAATGTCCTTCTGGAACGTGAGCGTGAATCTTCCAAATACCCTCTTCGTGCAAGAGTGGCGTTGAAAGTCCCGGTGAAGCTTGGTAATCCAATGTTTAGGTACTTGGTAACTTCCTTCAAGTGAAATCCAAAAGGTGTGCCTTCATCTGGTTGGGTGTACTTGATCTTGGCCCTTCATCCTAAAGAGAGTAGAAAAGATGAGGAGTTAGAAAATGGGAAGAGAATAGTGATCTATGGCTTTATCTTAGTGGTCGTGTCCTATAGTCGCGGTGCTCGATACCATTCTCTCGTCGCGACTGCACGAATGGATCTAGCGCTCTGCGTGCTGTCATCCTGGATCAAGAATGCCGACACAACATGATTTCAAGGATTTATAGCAGAGTAGCAATCACACACTTATTACATCGTTGTCCACAAGGGAACTTAATACAATAATATGGCTTAAGGCCATCTAATAATAACAATGGAAGGCTTGGAAAACGGTGAGTCCATCAACTCCAACGGCATCACCGAGTATAGAACCACGGCCTAACACCTTATTCGTCATTCTAAAAAGTCTCGCAACATGAAAAGTTGCAGCCCTAAACGGGTCAAGACATGGAATATGCCGCAATGTAACACATAGAGAACAATGAAGCAATAAGCCTATACTACATGCATATTTGGCTGGTGGTAAGGCTCTACGGTTACATTTTTGCATAAAGCTGATTTTTTACCTACATCAAAGGAATAATTTTATTTAACTATCATGGTGGTTGTTAAACATTGAGAATGGTTGACAGATCCTCAATCCCAATTAAAAAGTACTCATTAAAAAACCCAATAACTTTATTATTAGAAGTAACATGTTGAGATTCACATGATATTCAAGTACTAGATACTCAAAACGTCCATAATCGGGGACACGGCTAATCATGATTAGTTTATACACTCTGCAGAGGTTTGCGCACTTTTCCCCACAAGACTCGATCGCCTCCGCTTGGTTCTCGTGACCGCATGGTGTTTGAGAAAGCGGATGACCGAGACATAGTCTTTCAGAAGCGCTAGCACCTTACATGTGGGTAGACCGTACCAACCTACATCCCCTACATCAGCTAGCCTACCCGTAAGAGTTCGCACAACTTAGTCAACTACGCCAGAGCCCATAATTGGCTTGTGGCTGCACACGTAAGTTTCTAGTTTGAAAAATCTCATGATCCCTTAGAGCCCGGGTGGCGGTCCAAGAAATACAGGCAAGTCCTGATAGAAACCAGGTGCCTCAATCCACCCAGATGTGTGCTTAAGTTGCCACCTTAGATAAACCATTAATTAACAATCTCACATCTGTCATGGATATTCACTCACCCAATCCACGTCTACTAGCATAGCATGGCATAATCAAGCAAACGAGAAGTAACTCCCAAGGTTTCATAAGTAAAACAGTAATAGGTACTACCTCAATCTACTTCCCATCCCACAATTTAATTAGATCCTAACATGCAAGTGTTTGAGGGTTTGATCTAATGCATAAGCTGGGTAGTAGAAAAGTATGATCAAAGTGTTACTTGCCTTGCCGATGATCCGCGAGTCCTAGAGATTCAAGTAACAAGCGGCGACTCGGGTGATCTAACGCAGACAAACAACAAGCATACAATAAGTACTCATCTAATGCACAGGAAATCTCGAATAAAAGATCTAACCAGATAGTTCAACTTAAGAACCCCGTTGCAAAAGAATCGAATCAAATAAAGCATCGAAAGTCGGAACTCGAGAGAGAACGACTCGGTTAGCAAATCTGAAATTAGGTCAAAATTCCATAGTCGCAAAACTCTGTGAAAGTAGGTTAGTTTGAACGGCGGTTTCACATATTTAAACTCCAGCGCTTGAATCACCCGATTCGATAAACGAGCAAGAAATAAAACAGATTTGAAAATCGATCGTAAATCGAATCAAAAAATAACGGATTAAATCCGATTTAAAAGAAAACGAACGGATTAAATAACGGACGTTCGTTAACAGAACTAATCCAACGAACGCATTCATTGAAACGAACGGGTCGGTGAACGTTCACTAACTAAGAAAACCGAAAAAATAAAACCAATCTAGGTTTTTTAAAAAAACCGATCATCTTTTTTTTAAATAAAAACCGGGTCGGTTCGGATCGGATCGGATCGGCGCGAGGCTACCTCCGGCGATCGCTTGGCGGGCTCGGCGGCGGCGGCTCTGGGTCGGCGGGTCGGGCGAGGCTCCGGGTCGGGCGGTGGCGGCGGGTGCTCCGGCGACGACGGAGACGGCGCGGCAAGGCCCTTGGGCGGGCAAGGATCGGGAGGGGCGCGGGTGAGGGCGGGCGGGCGGTGAGAGAGAGGGGGGCGGCCGGGTATTTATGGGAGGGGAGAGGCGCGCTTGGGCGAGGGCAGGGGGCGCTGGTCTGAGCCGGACTCGGGCGGCGGCGGCGGCGGCGGCGGGACGCCGGCGAGGGAGGAGAGGAGGGAGGTGGGGGCGCTGGCCGGGCTCGGCTGGTTGGGCCGGGCCTTTGCCCGGGGGCGCTGCTTTTTTTAAAATAAAATTAAATCAAAAGAATTAAAAAATACCAAATGAACTCCAAATTAAATAAAACAAATTTTCCCGACTCCTAAAAATGAGTCGAACAAAATGAACTTTTAAAAACGGCAACGTGCATAAAATTTTTAAAACGCTCATTTTTGCCTAAGCAAAATAAATCTTTCAAAAACCAAATTTGATTTATTTATAATATCTTCATTTTTCCTAAATATTGGGAAAGTCATATTATTCCCTCTCTTGAGATTTTTATAGGAAAACTTTATGAAGATAATTTTAAATAAATCCAAATGATCCTATTTCCAAAATTTGAGAAATCCCAAATATGAAAATAATGAAACTTCCAACTCTCTCCGAGGGTCCTTGAGTTGCGTGAAATTTTCGAGGATCGGAAAAATGCGAGAAAATATGATATGCATGATGACCTAATGTATAACATTCCAAATTGAAAATTTGGGATGTTACAACCAACCCATGGACACATATATCATTTTACAACCCATTTTGGTGCACCGGAGCATGTGCATGTAGTTTAATTTTGAATTGTGCACCTAAAATGCCTAGAAAACCAAGTTAATGTATAAAAATGTCCAAACGAACCCTGAATAATTCCAATTTTTTTGACGACACACCTATAGTTGGATATTCACTACAGATAAAAGTTCTAGCAATTCAAACACCATCCTTTGCAGCCGTGACCCCAAAAATATTGATTTTCCAATCAAGATGAAAAATCAAGTAGATCACACACAGTGTTTTATCATCAACCGTGTGATATGCAGCACAAAATATCTTCGAGCATCATCGGAGTATAGTACGCATACTACTTCCGCGAGAAGGTGCGTCGGCTATAGTCCATGGCCACCATGTCAAGCACACTAGCTCGCTCTCAAAATATCATTTCACTACTCAATCGTCGCTGCTAAAAGATGGGGACGTGGACCCGCTTCGTGAGGGCAACTTCGGCGGCCCACTCCGGTGAGAGCGCGGCCGCAGCCGCCAGGCGCATGCTAACAAGCTTCGTGAGTGCGGCCGCAATCTGCGACCGGGTGGCCAAGGCAGCCCAAACGGCCGTTGTGTCTTCTCAGGTGGCGGCAGCAACATCTGCCTCGGGGATAGCAACTGGCGAGAGTGGCACAACAGCTGTCCGTTCCGCAGCAGCAGCCATAGCCCTGATGGAGGCCGCCCACGACCATGTCGAGGCCACCCACGCCCAACTCATGGCGGTCACCGCACAAATCGAACGAAGCTTCTCCGACAATGGTCGGCAACCCACGACCGAAGAGTTGGCAATCGCAGAGAGCGTTCGAGCAGCCGTCTGTTCCTGTGCGGCATACCTTTCCACGATGGATCCCGCCCAAGCCCAGATCATGGCCGCCCAAGCCCAGATCGCGGCCGCCCACACCCAGCTCGTGGCGGCCTATTCCAAAGATATGGCGGATGCGGATGGCGAGATGCTTGCCGAGTATGGTGCGATGGATGCCATGGAGCCCCGTCCCCAGGAGATCGTCCGACGCGAGCTGAGGCGGCGGAGATCAACGAGCACCAGCCGTAGTAGTACTCCTTGTTTTGTTTAATTAATAGAGTCACTCTTTAATTTGTTAGAGTAATGTTTAGGTCAGCTAGCTCTGTTTAACTGCTGAAATTACTCGATTAAGAAGTGTGGGTGTGTTGTAGTCTCCTTTGTGTACCCAAATTATGCAATGACATGGATGACCGCTGTAACCAGGAAAACTCGAACCAAATGTTTTCATGTTCAAACTCATCACACACGGGTAAAGCTATATGAATCATTTGTGATATTCACATATTGTACACAGTGTTGACTAAGGGACCATGTCTGATGACACTTTGCACGTCAGTTTTTTCGCTGAACAGGTTCAAAAATATTGGCTTCCGCGGAAATATCTACCTCCCCGCCCCTCCCCCTCACCAAAATCCACATTCCCCTGTTTCTGCCTTCCTTTCCAAGTTCTTGAAACCTTCACTCCTTGCTTGCAGTGCCGCCTCCTCGTCGGCGACCCTCCTTCATGCTGCTCGGCCTCGTCTATCCAGGCAGGTAATCCACACCCAACCCCCATCCTCCTTCCACATCCGACATGCCCGACCGTCGACGCAACACCTTCCACCCAAATCATCGACCCCTCCACCAAATAAGCTCTGCCCTAAGCCATGGTGCACACAGTATAGCCAGGAGCTCAAGGAGCATTTGGCAGCGGAGAAGCAAATCGGGGCCGCACGCGTGGATGAGGTCGCGATGGCTGCCATTCGCGCCGACCCCCAGATCTTGGAGGAGCACCTCGCCGTCGAGGCCACCGTCGACGCCTCGCGCGCCGACGCCGCGGCGCTGTTTGCTGACAGTTCGTGGCGTTTTCTCGAGGCCACCCTCAGTGCTTTCAATGAAGACTATGAGTTGTTTTCTCAGCGTGCATGTGCTTACCTCAACTCAAGAGCCAGCAGGTTGGTGCCCGGAGCGGCTCAGGCAACTCGCCACTACGACGAGGGCACCCACGATGCGGAGGCCTCGCCCTCTTCCATGTCCAAGGAGCCAATCATCATCGATATCTCCGACCATAAGGAGTAGCTTGTCTTATGAGCTCACTATGAGGACCCATGTTCAGTGTGCTAGCTATGCCGGTTAAGCATGGTCGGTTTACTCGTTGCATGTGCTGCTCCTGCCTTTCCTTAACAAATTCTATTGAACTGTGCTATCTACTTTTACGATGCAATGTGTTGCTCTAGTGTATATGTTCTATATGTCGTTCAATGTGGTGCTCACTTATTAACTGTTTGGTTAATTAGTTGTCATCTTTAGTTAACTGTTTGGTTCAATTCTGCAAATGTGATGTTCAATTCTTCAGGGTGAAATTTTGTATTGTCTTCCATGTGAGAAATAAATCGAATTTATATTTACAAAATACATGAGAAACAAATACAATTGCTATATTTCCAAGTTGTCAAGCATGCTTGGTTTGGTTAACTTTCTGATCTTCTATTAGGAGTATGTTATATTGTGCAATGTGGTGCTCAGTTAATGTTTGGTTCATTTATTGTGGTGTTTAGTTAACTGTTTGGTTCAATTCTGCAATTCGATGTTCAATTGTTGTGGGTGCATTCTTTTATTGTATACCATGTGAGAAATAAATTGAATTTGGTTGTACTAAATACATGAGAAACAAATACAATTGCTATATTTCCAAGTTGTTAAGCATGCTTGGTTTGGTTAACTGTCTGATCTTCAAGTAGGAGTATGTTATGTTGTGTAATGTGGTGCTCAGTTAATGTTTGGTTCATTTGTTGTGGTGTTTAGTTAACTGTTTGGTTCAATTTTGCAATGCGACGTTCAATTGTTGTGGGTGCATTCTGTTATTGTATACCATGTGAGAAATAAATCAAATTTGGTTGTACTGAATACATGAGAAACAAATGCAATTGCTATATTTCCAAGTTGTTAAGCATGCTTGGTTCGGTTAACCGTCTGATCTTCTATCAGGAGTATGTTATATTGTGCAATGTGGTGCTCAGTTAATGTTTGATTCATTTGTTGTGGTGTTTAGTTAACTGCTTGGTTCAATTCTGCAATGCGATGTCCAATTGTCGTGGGTAGAATTTTTTATTGTTGTGCATGTGAGGAATAAACCGAATTTGGCTGCACTTAATACATGAGAAACATATACAATTGCTATATTTCCTAGTTCTTAATCATGCTTGGTTTGGATAAATGGGTTTTCCATGTGGCTTGAATTAATCTGATGAATCTATAATGTGCTTATTTTTCATCAACATATTTTACTAATAGCATGCGAACCCTCACTTAACCTGATCACTAACTACCTTATATGTGTTGTAGGGAAACAATGGGAAGCACTAAGGTTTACAATCGAGGTTTGCACATGCATGGTCCTTTGTATAATAGCACATTATTGTGCAATTGCAGGAACCATTCTAATATTTAGATTTTTAATAATTTGTTCTTGCACGTGTAGGTCCTGCTGTCAGAGGTTTTGACCCAATGTTTGACCCTTTTTGCATATGGGGAAATGAGTTGTCCATGAATATCAGTTAAGTCAAGAAACTGAGAAAGATTGTTAGGATAAAGAAATTAGCGACAAAAAACACTAAGATCTTTGTCTGCACAATGAAGAAGACATCAGTTCACTATAGGATGGTACTAACTATTATACCTTGCCTTTTTTATTCCTTTGCCCCATTTCCAATATAGAGAAGATATTTATGCACATCCTTGTTTTCAGGCCTTTCCAAAGCAGTTCACTGATGATTACCTCTCAAACCACCTCTATGGTTAGGAGGTGAGGAAGGTATTCATACAACACCCACGGTTCAATATTCAAGTGTTCCTGAAGAGGACGAAGGATGGACGGTCAATCATCCACATGCACTGGCCTAAAGTTGCAAAGACCTTCAACTTCAATGAACGCTCAATATTCGCCTTCCGCTTGAGCAGTTTTCCAGATGAGATTCATCTGTCTATGCACCGTCTATGATGCTAATTTTGAAAGGTTATAGATGTTGCATGTGAAACTTGGTGCTGGTGCAGTTGTGTAATGGGGTAGCTGAGTGCTGAAGCTATATAATGTTGTACTCTGATGTATTTCAATTATGAAATCCTGCTTCCTTTATATGAAAATGAAATATATTGTGTGCTTAATATGAAATGCCAATTAGATTAATAAATGGATTATAAATAATAGGATAATTAGCCTGCTAATGGCCAATTAGCCTGCTAATTGGGTTTTTCTATTGCAAACGGTTATTGAGAAAACACTGTGGACGATGACCTCAAGCAACGCACACAGTTTCTAGGAATAAACCGTGTTAGATTAATGAACAATCACACACGACATTCTCTTGAAAACTGTTTGCGTTAGGCCACCTTGCGCAAACGTTTCCCACATAAAAAGTGTGTGTGATGGACAACCTTTACCACACATTTTTTCTTCTATGCGCCGTGTGTGATGCATTCAATAACACAAACGATAAAATTGTTAATATCATGTGCAATGGCAACGTTATCACAAAAGATTTAATGGGGAAAATTGTGTGTGATGTACCTGCGAACGGAAATGTTTTCCTTGGAGCGACTATGTGGGATGTATATACGAGCAGAAACATACTTCTTGGATGAACCGTGTGAGATGTACATACTAACAGAAACATATTTCTTGGATTGACTATGTGGAATGTACATATGAACATAAACGTTTAGCGGGAACTGACTATGTGGGATGTACTTACGACCGGAAACAATTTTGCCTGTATAATTGTAATTTTTTAGCACTACTGTACGTATAACTGTATTTGATCGCTCACCGGTCGCACACGACCCCATTTTGCCGAGCATGTGTGCCAGGAGGGCATATCCCCGACGGTTTCTTGGTCGTGTGGGAAGGACCCCCTATCGCAGTCACTCACTAGGCGGCAGTTCGTAAAGCCGCCACGTAAAGGGGTTAGAAACCGTTTGTATAGCACCTCGTTGTATTAGTGAAATAATATGGCGTCCAAGCGGTCCATTTATTTATTTTTCTAAAAAACTACAACCCATTTGCACTTTATCGAAAAACACGAATCTGCTGGGTTGGGTGAACAAATAATGCAGCGCCCATGCGGCCCATTTATTTTTTTCCTAAAAAAATACAGCCCATTTGCACTTTCTCGACATACACGGTTTTACTGGGCTGGTTCTAATTATCATGTTGAGTTGGGCGCAGCAATGTTATCAAAAACTAAACAGGGGCTGAGCATTTTGTTATAAATATATTTAAATAATAAGTGCTTTATTTACATTGGTTCTTAAATCTTACCAAGCTTTTGTACACAATCACCTGGATTTTCGTTGACCATAATGTAAAAAAAGCCCATGATTTTATTCTTAAAAAACACAAGATTTATATACAAATTTCCGAGATTATCCTAATTTTTAAGAATTTTTGGAGTTACATAAGTATACGAATTTTCAGATTGTTACCGGCTGTTCTGTTTTTGACAGATTCTGTTATCTATGTGTTGTTTGCTTATTTTGATGAATCTATGGGTCGTATTGGGGGGTATGTGTTGGGGAACGTAGTAATTTCAAAAATTTCCTACGCACACGCAAGGATCATGGTGATGCATAGGAATGAGAGGGGAGAGTATTGTCCACGTACCCTCGTAGACCGTAAGCGGAAGCGTTATGACAACGCGGTTGATGTAGTCGACGCCTTCACGATCCGACCGATCCAAGTACCGAACGACGGCACCTCCGGAGTTCAGCACACGCTCAGCTCGATGACGATCCCCGGACTCCGATCCAGCAAAGTGTCAGGATGAGTTCCACAAGACGACGTGGCAGGACGATGATGATGTTCTATCGCGCAGGGGCTTCGCCTAAACTCCGTGGACGATATGACCGAGGTGGAATATGGTGGAAGGGGCACCGCACACGGCTAAGGAACGATCCGTAGATCAACTTGTGTGTCCATGGGGTGCCCCCTGCCCCGTATATAAAGGAGTGGAGGAGGGAGGGCGGCCCTCTCTATGGCGCGCCTAGGGGAGTCCTACTCCCACCGAGTAGGATTCCCTTTCCTAGTCCAACTAGGAACCCTTCCATGTAGTAGGAGTAGGAGAGAAGGAAAGGGAAGAGAGAAGGAGAAGGAAGGAAGGTGCGTCCCCCTCCCTAGTCCAATTCGGACTAGTCCAAGGGAGGGTGCGGCCACTCTTTGGCCCTTTCTCTCCTTTCCGTATGGCCCAAAGAGGCCCAATACGAATTCCCGTAACTCTCGGTACTCCCAAAAATACCCGAATCACTCGGAACCTTTCCGAACTCCGAATATAGTCGTCCAATATATCGATCTTTACGTCTCGACCATTTCGAGACTCCTCGTCATGTCCCCGATCTCATCCGGGACTCTGAACTCCTTCGGTACATCAAAACTCATAAACTCATAATAAAGCTGTCATCGTAACGTTATGTGCGGACCCTACGGGTTCGAGAACTATGTAGACATGACCTAGAACTATTCTCGGTCAATAACCAATAGCGGAACCTGGATGCCCATATTGGATCCTACATATTCTACGAAGATCTTTATCGGTCAAACCGCATAACAACATACGTTGTTCCCTTTGTCATCGGTATGTTACTTGCCCGAGATTCGATCGTCGGTATCCGATACCTAGTTCAATCTCGCTATCGGCAAGTCTCTTTACTCACATTACGTAATGCATCATTCCGTAACTAACTCATTAGCTACATTGCTTGCAAGGCTTATAGTGATGTGCATTACCGAGAGGGCTCAGAGATACCTCTCCGACAATCGGAGTGACAAAACCTAATCTCGAAATACGCCAACCCAACATGTACCTTTGGAGACACCTGTAGTACTCCTTTATAATCACCCAGTTACATTGTGACGTTTGGTAGCACCCAAAGTGTTTCTCCGGTAAACGGGAGTTGCATAATCTCATAGTTACAGGAACATGTATAAGTCATGAAGAAAGCAATAGCAATATACTAAACGATCAAGTGCTAGGCTAACGGAATGGGTCATGTCAATCACATCATTCTCCTAATAACCATCTTTGATTAATGAGCTAGTCAAGTAGAGGCATACTAGTGACTATATGTTTGTCTATGTATTCACACATGTGTCATGTTTCCGGTTAATACAATTCTAGCATGAATAATAAACATTTATCATGAAATAAGGAAATAAATAATAACTTTATTATTGCCTCTAGGGCATATTTCCTTCAGTCTCCCACTTGCACTAGAGTCAATAATCTAGTTCACATCATCATGTGATTCAACACTTATATTCACATCTGTATGTGATTAACACCCATAGTTCACATCGTCATGTGACCAACACCTAAAGGGTTTACTAGAGTCAATAATCTAGTTCACATCGCTATGTGATTAACACCCAAAGAGTACTAAGGTATTATCATGTTTTGCTCGTGAGAGAAGCTTAGTCAACGGGTCTCATTACATACAGAGCCGTATGTATTTTGCAAATATTCTATGTCTACAATGCTCTGCACGGAGCTACTCTAGCTAATTGCTCCCACTTTCAATATGTATCCAGATTGAGATTTAGAGTCATCTGGATCAGTGTAAAAAGCTTGCATCGATGTAACTCTTTATGACGGGCTCTTTTTATGACCTCCATAATTGAGAAATATTTCCTTAGTCCTCACTAAGGATGTTCTTGACCAATGTCCAGTGATCTACTCCTAGATCACTATTGTACTCCCTTGCCAAATTCAGAGCAAGGTATACAATAGGTCTGGTACATAGCATAGCATACTTTATAGAACCTTTTACTAAGGCATAGGGAATGACTTTCATTCTCTTTTCTATTTTCTGCCGTGGTCGGGATTTGAGTCTTACTCAATTTCACACGTTTGCAACACATGCAATAACTTTTCTTTGACTGTTCCATTTTGAACTACTTCAAAATCTTGACAAGGTATGTACTTATTGAAAAACTTATCAAGCCGCCTTGATCTATCTCAATAGATCTTGATGCTCAATATGTAAGTAGTTTTACCGAGGTCTTTCTTTGAAAAACTCCTTTCAAATACTCCTTTATGCTTTGCAGCATAATTCTACATTATTTCCGATCAACAATATGTCATTCACATATACTTATCGAAATGTTGTAGTGCTCACACTCACTTTCTTGTAAATACAAAGCTTCTCCAAAAGTCTGTATAAAACCATATGCTTTGATCACACTATCAAAGCGCTTTTATTCCAACTCCGAGATGCTTGCACCAGTCCATAGATGGATCGCTGAAGCTTGCACATTTTGTTAGCTCCTTTAGGATTGACAAAACCTTCGGTTGCATCATATACAACTTTTCTTTAATAAATCCATTAAAGAATGCAGTTTTGACATCCATTTGCCGATTTCATAAAATGTGGCAATTGCTAACATGATTCGGACAGACTTAAGCATCGCTACAGCTTGAGAAAATCTCATTGTAGTCAACACCTTGAACTTGTCGAAAACCTTTTGTGACAAGTCGAGCTTTGTAGATAGTAACACTACTATCGCTGTCCGTCTTCCTCTTGAAGATCCATTTATTTAACATGGCTTGCTGATCATCGAGCAAGTCAATCAAAGTCCATACTTTGTTCTCATACATGGATCCTATCTCAGATTTCATGGCCTCAAGCCATTTCATGAATCTGGGCTCATCATCGCTTCCTCATAGTTCGTAGGTTCATCATGGTCTAGTAACATGACTTCTAGAACAGGATTACCGTACCACTTTCGTGCGGATCTTATTCTGGAAGACCTACGAGGTTTGGTAGTAACTTGATCTCAAGCTTCATGATCATCATCATTAGCTTCCTCACTAATTGGTGTAGGAATCACAGGAATTGATTTACGTGATGAACTACTTTCCAATTCGGAGAAGGTACAATTACCTTATCAAGCTCTACTTTCCTCCCACTCACTTCTTTCGAGAGAAACTTCTTCTCTAGAAAGGATCCATCTTAGCAACGAATAACTTGCCTTCGGATCTGTGATAGAAGGTGTACCCAATAGTTACCTTTGGGTATTCTATGAAGACGCACTTCGAAAGTTGGGTTCGAGCTTATCGGTGAAAACTTTTCACATAAGCATCACAACTCCAAACTTTTAAGAAACGCACTTAGGTTTACTGTTAAACCATAGTTCATATGGTGTTGTCTCAACGGATTTAGATGGTGCCCTATTAAACGTGAATGCAGCTGTCTCTAGTGCATAACCCCAAAACGATAGTGGTAAACCAATAAGAGACATCATAGATCGCACCATATCCAATAAAGTGCGGTTACGACGTTCGGACACACCATAACATTGTGGTGTTGCAGGTGGCGTGAGCTGTGAAACTATTCCACTTTGTTTTAATTGAAGACCAAACTCGTAACTCAAATATTCATCTCCATGATCAGATCGCAGAAACTTTATTTTCTTGTTACGATGATTTTCCACTTCACTCTGAAATTCTTTGAACTTTTCAACTATTTCAGACTTATGTTTCATCAAGAAGATATACGCATATCTACTCAAATCATCGATGAAGGTCAGAAAATAATGATACTTGCCACGGGCATCAACACTCATTGGATCGCATACATTGGTATGTATTATTTCCAACAAGTCAAGAGCTCGTTCCATTGTTCCGAACAACGGAGTTTCAAATCATCTTGCCAAAAAGGCACGGTTCAAGCATCAAATTATTCATAATCAAGTGATTCCAAAACCCATCAAGACGGAGTTTCTTCATGCGCTTTACACCGATATGACCCAAACGGCGATTGCCACAAATAAGTTGCACTATCATTATTAACTTTGCATCTTTTGGCATCAATATTATGAATATGTGCATCACTACGATCGAGATCCAACAAACTATTTTCATTGGGTGTATGACCATTGAAGGTTTTATTCATTTAAATGTAACAACAATTATTCTCTGATTTTAAATGAATAATTGTATTGCAATAAACATGATCAAATCATATTCATGCTCAATAAAACGCCAAATAACATTTATTTAGGTTTAACACTAATCCCGAAGTATAGGGAGTGTGCGATGATGATCATATCAATCTTGGAACTACTTCCAACACTCATCGTCACTTCCCCTTCAACTAGTCTTTGTTTATTCTGTAACTCCTTGTTCGAGTTACTAATCTTAGCAACCGAACAAGTATCAAATACTCAGGGGCTACTATAAACACTAGTAAGCATACATCAATAACCTGTATATCAAATATACCCTTGTTCACTTTGCCATCCTTCTTATCCACCAAATATTTGGAGTAGTTCCACTTCCAGTGACCATTTCCTTTGCAGTAGAAGCACTTCGGCCAGTGCTTAGGTCCAGACTTGGGTTTCTTCACTTGAGCAAAGCAACTTGCTTGTCGCTCTTATTGAAGTTCCCCTTCTTCCCTTTGCCCTTTTCTTGAAACTAGTGGTCTTGTTAACTATCAACACTTGATGTTTTTCTTGATTTCTACCTTCGTTGATTTCGGCATCACGAAGAGCTTAGGAATCACTTTCGTCATCCCTTGCATATTATAGTTCATCACGAAGTTCTACTAACTTGGTGATGGTGACTAGAGAATTCTGTCAATCACTATTTTATCCGGAAGATTAACTCCCACTTGATTCAAGCGATTGTAGTACCCAGACAATCTGAGCACATGCTCACTAGTTGAGCGATTCTCCTCCATCTTTTAGCTATAGAACTTGTTGGAGACTTCATATCTCTCAACTCGGGTATTTGCTTGAAATATTAACTTCAATTCCTGGATCATCTCATATGGTCCATGACGCTCAAAACGCCTTTGAAGTCCCGATTCTAAGCCGTTAAGCATGGTGCACTAAACTATCAAGTAGTCATCATATTGAGCTAGCCAAATGTTCATAACGCCCGCATCTGCTCCTGCAATAGGTCTGTCACCTAGCGGTGCATTAAGGACATAATTCTTACAGGCGCAATGAGGATAAACCTCAGATCACGGATCCAATCCGCATCATTGCTACTAACATCTTTCAACACAGTTTTCTCTAGGAACATATTAAAATAAACATATGAAAGCAACAAGGCGAGCTATTGATCTACAACATAATTTGCAAAATACTACGGGACTAAGTTCATGATAAATTAAAGTTCAATTAATCATATTACTTAAGAACTCCCACTTAGATAGACATCCGTCTAATCCTCTAAGTGATTACGTGATCCATATCAACTACACCATGTCCGATCGTCACGTGAGATGGAGTAGTTTCAACGGTGAACATCAATATGTTGATCATATCTACTATATGATTCACGCTCGACCTTTCGGTCTCCGTGTTCCGAGGCCATATCTGTTATATGCTAGGCTCGCCAAGTTTAACTCGAGTATTCCACGTGTGCAACTGTTTTGCACCCGTTGTATTTGAACGTAGAGCCTATCACACCCGATCATCACGTGGTGTCTCAAAGACCGAAGAACTTTCGCATAACGGTGCATACTCGGGAGAACACTTATACCTTGATATTTTAGTGAGAGATCATCTTATAAAGCTACCGCCGAACTAAGCAAAATAAGATGTATAAAAGATAAACATCACATGCAATCAAAATATGTGACATGATATGGCCATCATCATCTTGTGCCTTTGATCTCCATCTCCAAAGCATCGTCATGATTTCCATCGTCACCGGCATGCCACCATGATCTCCATCATCTTGATCTATATCAATGTGCGTCACATGGTCGTCTCGCCAACTATTGCTCTTGCAACTATTGCTATCGCATAGCGATAAAGTAAAACAATTATTTGGCGCTTGCATCTTATGCAATAAAGAGACAACCATAAGGCTTACGCCATTGCCGATAACTTCAACAAAACATGATCATCTCATACAACAACTTATATCTCATCACGTCTTGACCATATCACATCACAACATGCCCTGCAAAAACAAGTTAGACGTCCTCTACTTTGTTGTTGCAAATTTTACGTGGCTGCTATGGGCTGAGCAAGAACCGTTCTTACCTACGCATTAAAACCACAACGATAGTTTGTCAAGTTGGTGCTGTTTTAACCTTCGCAAGGACCGGGCGTAGCCACACTCGGTTCAACTAAAGTGAGAGACAGACACCGCCGGTCCACCTTTAAGCAACGTGTGCTCGTGGCGGTGAAACCAGTCTCGCGTAAAGCGTCTGGCGTAATGTCGGTCCGGCCGCTTCATCTCACAATACCGCCAACCAAAGTATGACATGCTAGTAAGCAGTATGACTTGTATCGCCCACAACTCACTTGTGTTCTACTCGTGCATATGACATCTACGCATAAAACCTGGCTCAGATGCCACCGTTGGGGAAACGAGTAATTTCAAAATTTCCTACGCATTAATGCAAGGATGATGGTGATGCATAGCAACAAGAGGGGAGAGTATTGTCCACGCACCTCGTGAGACCGTAAGCGGAAGCGTTATGACAACGCGGTTGATGTAGTCAGACGCCTTCACGATCCGACCGATCCAAGTACCGAACGACGGCACCTCCGAGTTCAGCACACGCTCAGCTCGATGACGATCCCGGACTCGATCCAGCAGAAAGTGTCGGGATGAGTTCAAGACGACGGCGTGGTGACGATGATGATGTTCTACCGGCGCAGGGCTTCGCCTAAACTCCGCGACAATATGACCGAGGTGGAATATGGTGGAAGGGGGCACCGCACACGGCTAAGGAACGATCCGTAGATCAACTTGTGTGTCCATGGGGTGCCCCCTGCCCCCGTACATAAAGGAGTGGAGGAGGGGAGGACCGGCCCTCTCTATGGCGCGCCCTAGGGGAGTCCTACTCCCACCGGGAGTAGGATTCCCCCTTTCCTAGTCCAACTAGGAACCCTTCCATGTAGTAGGAGTAGGAGAGAAGGAAAGGGAAGAGAGAGAAGGAGAAGGAATGAAGGCGCCTCCCTAGTCCAATTCGGACTAGTCCAAGGGAGGTGCGGCCACCTTTTTGGCCCTTTCTCTCCTTTCCCGTATGGCCCAAAGAGGCCCAATACGAATTCCCGTAACTCTCGGTACTCCCAAAATACCCGAATCACTCGGAACCTTTCCGAACTCCGAATATAGTCGTCCAATATATCGATCTTTACGTCTCGACCATTTCGAGACTCCTCGTCATGTCCCCGATCTCATCCGGGACTCGAACTCCTTCGGTACATCAAAACTCATAAACTCATAATAAAACATCGCCATCGTAACGTTAAGCGTGCGGACCCTACGGGTTCGAGAACTATGTAGACATGACCTAGAACTATTCTCGGTCAATAACCAATACCGGAACCTGGATGCCCATATTGGCTCCTACATATTCTACGAAGATCTTTATCGGTCAAACCGCATAACAACATACGTTGTTCCCTTTGTCATCGGTATGTTACTTGCCCGAGATTCGATCTCGGTATCCAATACCTAGTTCAATCTCGTTACCGGCAAGTCTCTTTACTCGTTACGTAATGCATCATTCCGTAACTAACTCATTAGCTACATTGCTTGCAAGGCTTATAGTGATGTGCATTACCGAGAGGGCCGAGAGATACCTCTCCGACAATCGGAGTGACAAAACCTAATCTCGAAATACGCCAACCCAACATGTACCTTTGGAGACACCTGTAGTACTCCTTTATAATCACCCATTACGTTGTGACGTTTGGTAGCACCCAAAGTGTTCCTCCGTAAACGGAGTTGCATAATCTCATAGTTACAGGAACATGTATAAGTCATGAAGAAAGCAATAGCAATATACTAAACGATCAAGTGCTAGGCTAACGGAATGGGTCATGTCAATCACATCATTCTCCTAATGATGTGATCCCGTTAATCAAATGACAACACATGTCTATGGTTAGGAAACATAACCATCTTTGATTAATGAGCTAGTCAAGTAGAGGCATACTAGTGACTATATGTTTGTCTATGTATTCACACATGTATCATGTTTCCGGTTAATACAATTCTAGCATGAATAATAAACATTTATCATGAAATAAGGAAATAAATAATAACTTTATTATTGCCTCTAGGGCATATTTCCTTCAGTATGAACCATGGAGAAGCTGGAATACAGTAGATATTGCACCAATATAAATATATAATGAGTTCACAATAGTACCTAAAGTGGTGATTTATTTTATTATACTAACGGATCTCACGAGTTTTCTGTTGAGTTTTGTGTTGTGAAGTTTTCAAGTTTTGGGTAAAGATTTCATGGACTATGGAATAAGGAGTGGCAAGAGCCTAAGCTTGGGAATGCCCAAGGCACCCCAAGGTATTATTCAAGGACAACCAAGCATCTAAGATTGGGGATGCCCCAGATGGCATCCCCTTTTTCGTCTTCGTTCCATCGTTAAATTTATTTGAGGCTATATTTTTATTCACCACATGATATGTGTTTTGCTTGGAGCGCCTAGTATGATATGAGTCTTTGCTTTTTAGTTTACCACAATCATCCTTGCTGCACACAGCTTTTGAGAGGGACATGCATGAATCATGAATTTATTAGAATACTCTATGTGCTTCACTTATATCTTTTGAGCTAGGCAGTTTGCTCTAGTACTTCACTTATATCTTTTGCGAGCACGGCGGTGGCTTTATTTTATAGAAATTGATGAACTCTCATGCTTCACTTATATTATTTTGAGAGTCTCTAAACAGCATGGTAATTTGCTTAGGTTATGAATTTAGTCATAATATGATGGGCATCCAAGACGGATATAAGCAAAACTTTCATATAAAGAGCATTGAACACTATGAGAAGTTTGATTCCTTGCAATTTTTTTTAGATATAAAAATGGTGATATTAAAGTCATCCTAGTGAGTAATTGTGGATTGGTAGAAATACTTGTGTTAAAGTTTGTGATTCCCGTAGCATGCATGTATGGTGAACCGTTATGTGATAAAGTCGGAGCATGATTTATTCTTTGATTGTCTTCCTTATGAGTGGTGGTCGGGGACGAGCGATGGTCTTTTCCTAACAATATATCCCCCTAGGAGCATGCGTGTAGTACTTTGTTTCGATAGCTAATAAAGTTTTGCAATAAGTATGTGAGTTCTTTATGACTAATGTTGAGTCCACGGATTATACACACTCTTACCCTTCCACAATTGCTAGCCTCTCTAGTACCACACAACTTTCGCCGATGCATTAAACCCACCATATACCTTCCTCAAAACAGCCACCATACCTACCTATTATGGCATTTCCATAGCCATCCGAGATATATGTTGGCAAGCGTTAAATGGAAAACAAAAAAAGTCTACGCACACGCAAGATCTATCTAGGAGATGCATAGCAACGAGAGGGGAGAGTGTGTCTTTGTAGCCTCATAGACCGTAAGCGGAAGCGTTTCACAACGCGGTTAATGTAGTCGAACTTTCTTCGCGATCCAACCGATCTAGTGCCGAACGTACGACACCTCCGCGTTCTGCACATGTTCAGCTCGGTGACATTCCTCTCCTTCTTGATCTAGCAAGACGTTGGGGTAGTAGATGCGTTTCGTCAGCACAATGGCGTGGTGATGGTGATGGTGAAGTGATCACCGCAGGGCTTCGCCTGAGCACCATGAAAATATTTCCAGGGGTGTAAACGGTGGAGGGGGGCACCGCACACGGCTAGGCAAATGTCTGGTGTGTGCTAGGACGCCCCCACATATATATAGGTGGGAGGGAGAGGGGAGGCTGCCAGGAGGCGCCCCAAGTAGGCCGAATCCTACTTTGGGTCCTCCCGAAGTGGCGCCCCCTGCCATATTTAACCGAGGGGGAAGGAAAGAGGGGGGGGAGAGGGAAGGAAGGGGGAATCCTATTGCACTCTTTCCTTTCCCTTCCCCTCTTTCCTTCTCCACCTAGGACGGCCCATATGGGGGGCGCACCAGTCCCTTGTGGCTGGTGCGTTTCCTCTCTTGGCCCATAAGGCCCATATCTTTTGTCGGAGGTGCCTGAAACTCCTTCTGGTGACCCGATAAGTACCCGGCACCCCCCGAAACACTTCCGGTGTCCGAATACTATCGTCCTATATATGAATCTTTACCTCTCAACCATTTCGAGACTCCTCGCCATGTCAGTGATCTCATCCGGGACTCCAAAAACATTCGGTCACCAAAACATATAACTCATATAACACTGTATCGTCAATGAATATTAAGCATGCGGACCCTACGGGCTCAAGAACTATGTAGACATGACCGAAACACCTCTCCGGTCAATAGCCAATAGCAAAACCTAGATGCCCATATTGGCTCCAACATATTCTACGAAGATCTTTATCGGTCGGGCCGTTATGAGAACATACGTAATGCCTTTTGTCCATCGGTATGTTACTTGCCCGAGATTTGATCGTCGGTATCTTCATACCTAGTTCAATCTCGTTACTAGAAAGTCTCTTTACTCATTCCGTAATACATCACCTTGTGACTAAATCCTTAGTCATCTGCTTGCAAGGTTATGATTTGTATTACCGAGAGGGCCCAGAGATACCTCTCCGATACTTGCAGTGACAAATCCTAATATCGATCTATGACAACTCAACAAACACCTACGGAGATACCTTAAGAGAATCTTTATGATCACCCAGTTACGTTGTGACGTTTGATAGCACACAAGGTATTCCTCTGGTATTCGGGAGTTGCATCATCTCATAGTCGAAGGAATACGTATTTGACATGAAGAAAGCAATAGCAATAAAGTGAACAATCATTATGCTAAGCTAACGGATGGGTCTTATCCATCACATCATTCTCCTAATGATGTGATCCCGTTATCAAATGACAACACATGTCTATGGTTAGGAAACCTTAACCAACTTTGATCAACGAGCTAGTCTAGTAGAGGCTTACTAGGGACACAATATTTGTTTATGTATTCACACATGTATTTAAGTTTTTGATCAATACAATTCCATCATGAATAAGGAAATATAATATAAAATAACAACTTTATTATTGCCTCTAGGGCATATTTCCTTCAGTCTCCCACTTGCACTAGAGTCAATAATCTAGTTCACATCACCATGTGATTTAACACCCATAGTTCACATCGCCATGTGACCAACACCCAAAGAGTTTACTAGAGTCAATAATCTAGTTCACATCGCCATGTGATTAACACCCAAAAAGATTAAGCAGTGACCATGTTTTCCTTGTGAGAGAAGTTTAATCATCAGGTTTGTCATATTCAAATCCGTATGTATTTTTTGCAAATTTCTATGTCTACAAAGCTCTGTATGGAGCTACTCTAGCTAATTGCTCCCACTTTGAATATTTATCCAGAATGAGACTCAGAGTCATCCGAATCAGCGTCAACGTAACCCTTTACAACAAACTCTTTATTACCTCCATAATCGAGAAATATCTCCTTAGTCCTCTTAGGTAACTAAGGATAATTTTAACCACTGTCTAGTGATCTATTCCTGGATCACTATTGTACCCCCTTGCCAAACTCATGGCAAGGTACACAACAGGTTTGGTACACAGCATGACATACTTAATAAAACCTATGGCTGGGGCATAGGGAATGACTTTCATTCCCTCTCTATCTTCTGTCATGGTCGGGTTTTGAGTCTTAATCAACTACACACCTTGCAACAGGCAAGAACCCTTTATTTGACTGATCCATTTTGAACTTCTTCAAAATCTTATCAAGGTATGTGTTTTGTGAAAGTCCTATTAAGCCTCTCGATCTATCCCTATAGATCTTGATGCCCAATATATAAGTAGCTTCACCGAGGTCTTTCATTGAGAAAATCTAATTCAAGTGTCCTTTTTATGCTATTTAGAAATCTATATCATTTCCAATCAATAATATGTCATCCACATATAATATCAGAAATGCTTCAGAGCTCCCACTCACTCTCTTGTAAGTACAGGCTTCACCATAAGTCTGTATAAAACCATATGCTTTGATCACCTCATCAAAGCATATATTCTAACTCTGAGATGCTTGCACCAGTCCATAGATGGATCTTTGGAGCTTGCACACATTGTGATCACCTTTAGGATCGACAAAAATTTCTGGTTGCATCATATACAACTCTTCTTTAATATCCATTAAGGAATGCAGTTTTTGACATCCATTTGCCAGATTTTATAATTATAAAATGCGGAAATTGCTAACATGATTCGGACGGACTTAAGCATCGCTACAGGTGAGAAAGTCTCATTTTAGTCAACCCCTTGAACTTGTCGAGAACACTTTTGTGACAAGTCGAGCTTTGTAGATAGTGATATTACCATCAGTGCCCGTCTTCCTCTTGAAAATCCATTTATTCTCAATGGATTGTTGATCATTGGGCAAATCCACCAAAGTCCACACTTTGTTCTCATACATGGATCTATCTCAGATTTCATGGCATCAAGCCATTTACTGGAATCTGGCTCATCATAGCTTCTTCATAGTTCGTAGGTTCGCCATGGTCTAATAACATGACTTCCAAGACAGAATTATTGTACCACTCTAGTGCGGAACGTGCTCTGTTTGACCTACGAAGTCCAGTAGTAACTTGATTCGAAGTTTCATGATCATCATCATTAGCTTCCTCTCTAGTTGGTGTAGGCATCACGGGAACGGATTTCTCTGATGTGCTACTCTCCAATTCGAGAGAAGGTACAATTACCTCATCAAGTTCTACTTTCTCCCACTCACTTCTTTCGAGAGAAAACTCCTTCTCTAGAGAAGACCCATTCTTAGCAATAAAGATCTTGCCTTTAGATCTATGGTAGAAGGTGTACCCAATAGTTTCTTTAGGGTAACATATGAAGACGCACTTCTCCGATTCAGGTTTGAGCTTATCAGGTTGAAGCCTTTTGACATAAGCATCACATCCCCAAACTTTAAGAAACGATAGCTTAGGTTTCTTGCAAAACCATAGTTCATACAGTGTCGTCTCAACGGATTTAGACGGTGCCCTATTTCACGTGAATGCGGTTGTCTCTAATGCATAACCCCAAAATGATAGTGGTTAATTGGTAAGAAAAATCATAGATCTCACCTTATCTAATAAAGTACAGTTATGACGTTCGGACACACCATTACGCTGTGGTGTTCCTGGTGGTGTGAGTTGTGAAACTATTCCACATTGTTTTAAATGAAGGCCAAACTCGTAACTCAAATATTTGCCTCCACGATCAGATCGTAGAAACTTTATTTTCTTGTTACGATGATTCTCCACTTCACTCTGAAATTGTTTGAACTTTTCAAATGTTTTATACTTGTGTTTCATCAAGTAGATATACCCATACCTACTCAAATCATCTGTGAAGGTCAAAAAATAACAATACTCGCTGCATGCTTCAACACTCATCGGATCGCATACATCGGTATGTATTATTTCCAATAAGTCATTAATTAGCTCGCTCCATTGTTCTAGAGAACAGAGTTTTAGTCATCTTTCCATGAGTCATGGTTCGCAAGTATCAAATGATTCACAATCAAGTGATTCCAAAATCCCATCTGCATGGAGTTTCTTCATGCGCTTTACAACAATATGACCTAGATGACAGTGCCACAAGTATGTTGCACTATCATTATCAAATTTGCATCTTTTGGCATCAACATTATGAATATGTGTATCACTACGATTGAGATTCAATAAACCATTCACATTGGGTGTATGACCATAGAAGTTTTTATTCATGTAAATAGAACAACAATTATTCTTCGACTTAAATGAATAACCGTATTGCAGTAAACATGATCAAATCATATTCATGCTCAACGCAAACACCATTTATTTAGGTTCAACATTAATCCCGAGGGTAGATGGAGTGTGCGATGGTGATCGTATCAACCTTGGAATCACTTCCAACACACATCGTCACCTCGCCCTTAACTAGTCTCTGTTTATTCTGCAACTCCTGTTTTGAGTTACAAATTTTAGGAACTGAACCAGTATCAAATACCCAGGGGTTACTATTATTACTAGTAAGGTACACATCAGGAACATGTATATAAAATATACCTTTGTTCACTTTGCCATCCTTCTTATCCGCCAAGTATTTGGGGCAGTTCCGTTTCTAGTGACCATTTCCTTTGCAGTAGAGGCACTCAATTTTAGGCTTGGTGTCCATCTTTTGGCTTCTTCATGGGAGCGGCAACTTGCTTGCCATTCTTCTTGAAGTTCCCTCTCTTTCCCTTGCCCTTTCTCTTGAAACTAGTGGTCTTGTTAACCATCAACACTTGATTCTCTTTCTTGATTTCTACCATTACCGATTTCAGCATCGCGAAGAGCTCGGGAATCATTTTCGTCATCCCTTGCACATTATAGTTCGTCATGAAGTTCTATTAGCTTGGTGATAGTGACTAGAGAACTTTGTCAATCACTATCTTATCTGGAAGATTAACCCCACTTGATTCAAACGATTGTAGTATCCAGACATTCTGAGCACAAGCTGACTGGTTGAGCTATTCTCCTCCATCTTGTACGCAAAGTACTTGTCAGAGGTCTCATACCTGTCGACACGGACATGAGTCTGAAATACCAATTTCAGCTCTTGGAACATCTCATATGCTCTGTGGCGTTCAAAATGTTTTTGAAGTCCCGGTTCTAAGCCGTAAAACATGTCGCACTAAACTATTAAGTAGTCATCATATCGAGCCTGCCAAACGTTCATAACGTCTCCATCTGCTCCTGCAATAGGTCTGTCACCTAGCGGCGCATCAAGGACATAATTCTTCTGTGTAGCAATGAGGATAATCCTCAGATCACAGACCCAATCCGCATCATTGCTACTATCATCTTTCAACTTATTTTTCTCTAGGAACATATCAAAAATAGGGGAGCTATAATGCGAGCAATTGATCTAAAACATAGATATGCAAAAACTATTAAGACTAAGTTCATGATAAATTTAAGTTCAATTAATCAAATTACTAATGAACTCCCACTTAAATTAACATCCCTTAAGTTATTTAAGTGATACATGGTCCAATTCAACTAACCCATGTTCGGCAGACTAAGGCATAGCCTAGTGGTGGGAAGGGGCTGATGCCTTCCCACCCACCCAGGTTCAAGGCATGGTACTTGTAATTTGGGTTTGTTGCACCAATTATACTGTAAGGGGTTCCCTTACAGTCTTTCTGTCAAAAAAACTAACCCATGTTCGATCATCACGTGAAATGGGGTAGTCATCAATGGTAAACATCTCTATGTTGATCATATCTACTATAGGACTTATGTTCGACCTTTTGGTCTCCAGTTTTCCGAGGCCATGTCTGTACATGCTAGGCTCGTCAAGTTTAACCCAAGTATTCTACAGGTGTAAAACTGTCTTACACCCGTTGTATGTGAACGTAGAGTTTATCACACTCGATCATCACGTGGTGTCTCGAAACGACGAACAGTAGCAATGATGTATACTCAGGGAGAACACTTTTATCTTAAAATTAAGTGAAGGAATCATCTTATAATGCTACCGCCGTTCTAAGCAAAATAAGATGCATAAAAGATAGACATCACATGCAATCAAAATATGTGACATGATATGGCCATCATCATATTATGCTTTTGATCTCCATCTCCAAAGAAACGTCATGATCTCCATCGTCACCGGCTTGACACCTTGATCTCCATCGTAGCGTCGTGGTTGTCTCGCCAACTATTGCTTCTACAACTATTGCCAATGGATAGTGATAAAGTAAAGCAATTACATGTTGTTTGCATTTCATACAACAAAGAGACAACCATAAGGCTCCCGCCGGTTGCCTGATATCTTACAAAACATGATCATGTCATACAATAACGTATATCACATCATGTCTTGACCATATCACATCACAACATACCCTGCAAAAACAAGTTAGACGTCCTCTACTTTGTTGTTGCAAGTTTTACGCGGCTGCTATGGGTTTCTGGCAAGAACCGTTCTTACCTACGGCAAAAACCACAATGGTGTTTCACCAAGTTTGCTATTTTAACCATCTTCAAGGAACGGCCATAGTCAAATTCGATTCAACTAAAGTAGGAGAAACAGACACCCGCCAGCCACCTTTATGCAAAACTAGTTGCATGTCTGTCAATGGAACCGGTCTCATGTGCGTGGACATGTGAGGTTGGTCCGGGCCACTTCATCTCACAATACCACCGAATCAAGATGAGACTTTGGTGGTAATTAAGCAGTATGATTATCACCGCCCACAACTCTTTGTGTTGTACTCGTGCATATCATCTATGCATAAACCTGGCCCTGATACCACTATTGGGAAACGTTGCATGGAAAACAAAAAAATTATATGCACACGCAAGATCTATCTAGGAGATGCATAGCAACAAGAGGGCAGAGTGTGTCTACATACCCTCGTAGACCATAAGAGGAAACATTTCACTACACAGTTGATGTAATCGAACTTTCTTCGCGATCCAACCGACCTAGTACCGAACGTACGACACCTCCGCGTTTTGCACACGTCCAGCTCGGTGAAGTTCCTCGCCTTCTTGATCCAGCAAGACGTTGAGGTAGTAGATGAGTTCTGTCAGCACGATGGCATGGTGACGGTGATGGTAAAGTGATCTCCGTAGGGCTTCGCCTAAGCACTATGAAAATATAACCGGGGGTGTACACGATGGAGGGGGTGCCGCACATGGCTAGGCAGTTCTCTGGTGTGTGCTAGGGCGCCCCCGCATATATATAGGTGGGAGGGAGAGGGGAGGCTACCAGGAGGCGCCCCAAGTGGCGCCCTCCCTGCCATATTTAACAGAAGGGGGAGGAAAGAGGGGGGAGAGGGAAGGAAGGGGGAATCCTATTCCACTCTTTCCTTTCACTTCCCCTCTTTCCTACTCCTCCTAGGCCGGCCCATACGGGGGGCGCACCAGCCCCTTGTGGCTGGTGCATTTCCCATCTTGGCCCATAAGGCCCATATCTTTTGCCGGGGGTGCCCGAAACTCCTTCCGGTGACCCGATAAGTACCCGGTACCCCCCGAAACACTTCCGGTGTCCGAATACTATCGTCCTATATATGAATCTTTACCCCTAGATCATTTAGAGACTCCTTGTCATGTCCGTGATCCCATCCGGGACTCCAAAAAACATTCGGTCACCAAAACATATAACTCATATAACACTATATGGTCAATGAACGTCAAGCGTGCGGACCCTACGGGTTCGAGAACTATGTAGACATGACCGAGACACCTCTCCGGTCAATAACCAATAGCGGAACCTGGATGCCCGTATTGGCTCCTACATATTCTACGAAGATCTTTATCGGTCGGACCGTTATGACAACATACGTAATTCCCTTTGTCCATCGATATGTTACTTGCCCGAGATTCGATCGTCGGTATCTTCATACCTAGTTCAATCTCATTACCGGAAAGTCTCTTTACTCGTTCCATAATACATCACCTCTTGAGAAACTCCTTAGTCATTTGCTTGCAAGCTTATGATCTGTACTGCCGGAGGGGGCTTCGATCATGGAGGGCCTCTACATCAACCTTTTGCCGCTCTTTCCGATGAAGCGTGAGTAGTTTACCACAGACCTAAGGGATCATAGCTAGTAGCTAGATGGCTTCTTCTCTCTCTTTGATCTTCAATACAATGTTCTCCTTGATGTTCTTGGAGTTCTATGCGACGTAATATTCTTTTGCGGTGTGTTTGTCGAGATCCGATGAATTATGGATTTATGATCAGATTATCTATGAATATTATTTGAGTCTTCTCTGAACTCTTTTATGCATGATTAAATATCTTTGTATTTCTATTCAAATTATCGGTTTGGTTTTGCCAACTAGATTGGTTTTTCTTGCAATGGGAGAGGTGCTTAGTTTTGGGTTCAATCTTGTGGTGTCCTCACCCAGTGACATAGTAGGGGTAGCGAGGCACGTATTGTGTTGTTGCCATCAAGGTGAAAAGATGGGGTTTTCATCATATTGCTTGAGCTTATCCCTCTACATCATGTCATCTTACTTAAGGCGTTACTTTGTTCTTATGAACTTAATACTCTAGATGCATGCTGGATAGCAGTCGATGTGTGGAGTAATAGTAGTAGATGCAGAATCGTTTCGGTCTACTTGACACGGACATGATGCCTATATTCTGTTGGGGAACATAGCATGCAATTTAAGAAAAATTCCAATGCTCACGCAAGATCTATCTAGGAGATGCATAGCAACGAGAGGGGGGAGAGTGTGTCCACGTACCCTCGTAGACCAAAAGCGGAAGTGTTTGACAACACAGTTGATGTAGTCGAACTTCTTCTCATTCCGACTGATCAACCAAGGAACGTACGTTACCTCTGAGTTCTGCACACGTTCAGCTCGATGACGTTCCTTGAACTCTTGATCCAGCAAAGTGTCAAGGGAGAGTGCCGTCAGCACGATAGCATGGTGACGGTGATGGTGAAGTGATCCGCACAGGGCTTCGCCTAAGCACTACGTGAATATGGCTGGAGGTGTAAACTGTGGAGGGAGGCACTGCACAGGGCTAACAGATGTTGTTGTGTGTTCTAGGCTCCCCCCTCATATATATAGGTGGGAGGGAGAGGGAGCAGCCAAGGGGCGCCCCAAGTAGGAGGAATCCTACTTGGGGGCATTTTCCAATTCGCCCCCCTTACCATATTCACCAGAGGGGGAAGGGAAAAGGAGGGAGGAGGGAAGGAAGGGGGAGGCCAAATCCCTCCCCTTCCTTCTCTCTTCGACTTTTTCCCTTTCCCTCTCGTGCGCCCATATGGGGGCTTAGCAGCCCCTGCTAGCTTCTGTGTTTCCCCTCTTTGCCCATTAGGCCCATATCTTTGTCGGCGGGTGCCCGGAACCCCTTCTAGTGACCCGATATGTACCCACTACTCTACAGAACACTTACGGTGTTCGAATACTATCGTCCTATATATCAATCTTTACCTCTCGACGATTTCGAGACTCGTCATCATGTCCGTGATCTCATCCGTGACTCCAAACAACATTCGGTCACCAAATCACATAACTCATATAATACAAAATCGTCATCGAACGTTAAGCGTCACGGACTCTCTGGGTTCGAGAACTATGTAGACATGACCGAGACACCTCTCCGATCAATAACCAATAGCGGAACCTGGATGCTCATATTGGTTCCTACATATTCTACGAAGATCTTTACCGGTCGAACCATAATGACAACATACGTTATTTCCTTTGTCATCGGTATGTTACTTGCCCGAGATTCGATCGTTGGTATCTACATACCTAGTTCAATCTCGTTACCGGCAAGTCTCTTTACTCGTTTTGTAATACAACATCCTGTAACTAACTCATTAGTCACTATGCTTGCAAGGCTTCTTATGATGTGCATTACTGAGATGGCCCAGAGATACCTGTCCCATACTCGGAGTGACAAATCCTAATCTCGATCTATGCCAACCCAACAAACACCTTGGGAGATTCCTGTATAGCATCTTTATAATCACCCAGTTATGTTGTAATTTTTGATAGCACACAAGGTATTCCTCCGGTTTCCGGGAGTTGCATAATCTCATAGTCGAAGGAATATGTATTTGACATGAAGAAAGCAATAGCAATAAAACTTGAACGATCAATATGCTAAGATAGTGGGTGGGTCTTGTCCATCACATCATTCTCCTAATGATGTGATCCCGTTCATAAAATGACAACACATGTCTATGGTTAGGAAACTTAACCATCTTTGATTAACGAGCTAGTCAAGTAGAGGCTTACTAGGGACACAATGTTTTGTCTATGTATACACACATGTATCAAGTTTCTGGTTAATACAATTATAGCATTAATAATAAACATTTGTCATGATATAAGGAAATATAAAATTACAACTTTACTATGGCCTCTAGGGAATATTTACTTCAGTCTCCCACTTGCACTAGAGTCAATAATCTAGTTCAGATCGCCATGTGATTTGACACCAATAGTTCACATCTTTATGTGATTAACACCCATAGTTCACATCGCCATGTGACCAACACACAAAGGGTCTACTAGAGTCAATAATCTAGTTCACATCGCTATGTGATTAACACCCAAAGAGTACTAAGGTGTGATCATGTTTTGCTTATGAGAGAAGTTTAGTCAATGGGTCTGCCACATTTAGATCCGTATGTATTTTGCAAATTTCTATGTCTACAATGCTCTGCACGAATCTATTCTAGCTAATTGCTCCCACTTAAAGTATGTATCCATATTGAGACTAAGAGTCATCCGGATCAGTGTGAAAGCTTGCATCGACGTAACCCTTTACGACGAACTCTTTGTTACCTCCATAACCGAGAAACATTTCCTTAGTCCTCTAAGGATAATTTTGACCGTTGTCTAGTGATCTACTCCTGGATCACTATTGGTACCTCCCTGCCAAACTTATGGCAAGGTACACAATAGGTATGACTTTCATTCTCTCTCTATATGCTGCCGTGGTCGAGTTCTGAGTCTTACTCAACTTCACACATTGTAACACAGGCAAGAACCCTTTCTTTGACTGATCCATTTTGAACTTCTTCAAAATCTTGTCAAGGTATGTGCTTTCGAAAGTCCTATTAAGCATCTCGATCTATCCCTATAGATCTTGATGCCCAATATATAAGTAGCTTCACCGAGGTCTTTCATTGAAAAACTCTTATTCAAGTATCCTTTTATGCTATCCAGAAATTCTACATCATTTCCAATCAACAATATGTCATCGACATATAATATTAGAAATGCTACAGAGCTCCCACTCACTCTCTTGTAAATACATGCTTCATCATAAGTCTGTATAAAACTATATGCTTTTATCACCTAATCAAAGCGTATATTCCAACTCCTAGATGCTTGCACCAGTCCATAGATGGATCGCTGGAGTTTGCACACTTTGTTAGCACCTTTAGGGTCGACAAAACCTTTTGGGTGCATCATATACAACTCTTCTTTAATATCCATTAAGGAATGTAGTTTTTGACATCCATTTGCCAGATTTCATAAATGTGGCAATTGCTAACATGATTCGGACAGACTTAAGCATCGCTACGGGTGAGAAAGTCTCATCGTAGTCAACTCTTGAACTTGTTGAAAACCTTTAGCAACAAGTCAAGCTTTGTAGACAGTAATATTACCATCAACGTTATTCTTCTTCTTGAAGATCCATTCATTCTCTATGGCTTGCGGATCATCGGGCAAGTCAACCAAAGTCCATACTTTGTTCTCGTAAATGGATTCCATCTCAGATTTCATGGCCTCAAGCCATTTTACGGAATCTAGGCTCACCATCGCTTCCTCATAGTTCGTAGGTTCATCATGGTCTAGTAACATGACTTCCAGAACAGGATTACCATACCACTCTGGTGCGGAATGTGCTCTGTTCGACCTACGAGGTCCAGTAGTAACTTGATCTGAAGTTTCGTGATCATCATCATTAGCTTCCTATCTAGTTGGTGTAGGCATCATAGGGACGGATTTTGCCGATGTGCTATTTTCCAAATTGAGAGAAGGTACAATTACCTCATCAAGTTCTACTTTCCTTCCACTCACTTCTTTCGAGAGAAACTCCTTCTCTAGAAAGTTGATATGTCTCTAACGTATCTATAATTTATGAAGTATTCATTTTGTTTTATTATCATTCTTGGATGTTTTACAATCATTTTATAGCAACTTTATTTCATTTTTGGGACTAACCTATTGACCCAGTGCCAGTTGTTTTCTTTTTCTCGTTTTCACATCGCAGGAAATCAATATCAAACGAAGTCCAAACACCGCGATACTTTTTGTGGATTTTTTATGAACCAGAAGACATGAAGTGGGCCAGATCAGCACCTGGGGGTGCCCCGAGAGGGGTACAACCCACCAGGTGGGTTGTTCCCACCTCGGTGGCCTCCCGCGCCTCCTCTTTGCCCTATAAATCACCAAATATTGCAAAAACCCTCGGGGTTAACCTATATAAGAAGTTCCACCACTGCAGACCTCCGTAGCCACCAAAAAACAATCTAGACCCTGTTCTGGCACTCCGTCGGAGGGGGAAATCATCACCAGTGGCCATCTTCATCATCCTCCTGGCCACCATGATGAGGAGGGAGTAGTCCACCCTCGGGGCCGAGGGTTTGTACTAGTAGCTATCTGTTTAATCTCTCTCTCTCTCTCTTGAGATGTCACGATCTTGATGTATCGCGGGCTTTCTTAATATAGTCGGATCATATGGTGTTTTCCCCTCTCTATCTTGTTGTGATGAATTGAGTTTTCCCATTGAGATTTTGTTTTATCGGATTGAATACTTTTATGGATTTGAGAGCACTTCATATATGTCTTGCATATAAATACTCGTTGTGACAATGGGGTATCATATTGATCCACTTGATATATGTTTTGGCAATCAACTAGCGGATTCCCGAGGTGACATTGGGGTAATCTACGCATAGGGGTTGATGCATGTTCTTGTCTTTGTTTCTCAGGTAGAAATCCTGGGGCACTCTTTGAGGTTCTTTGTGTTGGATTGAGTATTATGAACCTAAAATTATTTGGTGTTATTTTAGTACGAACTCTTGGATAGATCGATCGGAAAGAATAGCTTTGAGGTGGTTTTGTACCCTACAAATAATTTCTTCTTATGTTCTCTGCTAGATAGGAACTTTGGAGTGATTCTTCATCGCACTTTGAGGGGTGGTTATATGATCCAATTATATTAGCATTGTTGGGAGATTGCACTAGCGAAAGTACGTACCCTAGGCCTCGTTTTCAAGCATTGCAATACCGTTTTTGCTCCGTTTTATCAATTGTTACCTTGCTATTTTTATTTATTTAGATTATAAAAATATATTTCTACCATCAATATTACACTTTTATCACCATCTCTTCGCCAAACTAGTGCACCTATACAATTTGCCATTGTATTGGGTGTGTTGGGGACACAAGAGATTTCTTGTATTTGGTTGCAGGGTTGTTTGAGAGAGACCATCTTCATCCTACACCTCCCATGGATTGATAAACCTTAGGTCGTCCACTTGAGGGAAAATTGCTACTGTCCTACAAAATTCTGCGCTTGGAGGCCCAACACGAGTCTATAAGAATAAAGTTGCATAGTAGACATCAAGCTCTTTTCTGGCGCCGTTGCCGGGGAGGTGAGTGCATGAAGGTATATCTTTAGATCTTGCAATTGAATTTTTTAGTTTCTGGTTTATCACTAGTTTGGTTTATAAAAGAAAACTACAAAAAAAATGGAATTGGGGTTGCACCATATTATTCATCTTTATAATGTATTTCGTGAAATTGATGGAAAGGAAAATTGTGCTCAATTGATAGAAGAAGAATTCAATAGAATGTTTGGTATAAATGATGAGCATGACTGCAATGTTGTTAGTAGGAATTCTTTTAATATCCATGATGCTAATGATATGCAAACCTACAAGCTTGGGGATGCTATATTTGATGAAGATGATATTTTTAGTCCCCCAAGATTTGATGTGCAAATTTGTTATAATTATTGCATGCCTCCTATTTATGATGATTACAATTATGAAAGTGGATTTGGAGAGTTCATGACTTTATTTAGTGATGAATCCACTATTTTGGAAGACGTTTCAATTGACTATGACAACGAAGTTGCTATCTATGATGATTATGGTGATAACATGCATGTTATAAAGAATAGTGATAACCATGAAACTTGTCATCATGATTTTAATTTTCAATCCCATGATAGTTATTTTGTTGAGTTTGCTCCCACTACTACACGTGAGAATAAATTTTCTTATGTGGAGAGTAATAATATATATATGTTTATGGATCATGAAAAGAATGCTTTATCTGATAGCTATATTGTTGAATTTCTTCATGATGCTACTGAAAATTATTATAAGGGAGAAACATATGTTTGTAGGAATTGCAATAATATCAAGTTTCCTATTTATGTGTTGAAAATCTTAAAGTTATGTTTGTTTTGCCTTCCTATGTTAATTGATTCTTGCTCCCAAAAGTTATTTGCTCACAAAATCCCTATGCATAGGAAGTGGGCTAGGCTTAAATTATTTGGTGTTATTTTAGTACGAACTCTTGGATAGATCGATCAGAAATAATAGCTTTGAGGTGGTTTCGTACCCTACAAATAATTTCTTCTTATGTTCTCCGCTAGATAGGAACTTTGGAGTGATTCTTCATCGCACTTTGAGGGGTGGTCATACGATCCAATTATATTAGCATTGTTGAGAGATTGCACTAGCGAAAGTACGGACCCTAGGCCTCATTTTCAAGCACTACAATACCATTTTTGGTCCGTTTGATCAATTGCTACCTTGCTGTCTTTATTTATTTAGATTATAAAAATATATTTCTACCATACATATTACACTTTTATCACCATCTCTCCGCCGAACTTGTGCACCTATACAATTTTCCATTGTATTGGGTGCGTTGGGGAAACAAGAGATTTCTTGTATTTGGTCACAGGGTTGTTTGAGAGAGACCATCTTCATCCTACACCTCCCACGGATTGATAAACCTTAGGTCATCCACTTGAGGGAAAATTGCTACTGTCCTACAAAAGTCTGCGCTTGGAGGCCCAACACGAGTCTACAAGAATAAAGCTACGTAGTAGACATCAAGAGTTTCCATTCTTGGCAAAAAAGATCTTGCCTTCGGATCTGTGGTAGAAGGTGTACCCAATTGTTTCCTTAGGGTATACTAGCAAAAAGGCCCGTGCGTTGCAACGGGAGAAAAAGATACCACACGCTCATAATTTACAAAAAAACGTTCTATAATCTGAGAATTTGTAATTATTTCTTGTTAAAAAGGTTGTTAAAAATATTTATGATTTTTTAATCATAAAAAGACGGATAATGTACTGTTGATTAACATTGCAGTCCTGATAGTATTTTTTAAATTGTTAACAGATAAAATAACATCATATTCAAATTCTACATATTTTTCTAATCAAATTTCATATATAACATGTTAAATTTGGGGTTACGGTTTAGAAGATATGAGCATTTTAAAAACCATTTGATATGTACCGCGAGTTTAATGTCAGAAACATCAAGAGGTTTTCTACAAAATAGCATGACGGACTAAGAATATCTATTTGTTTTATTAGTAGGTATAGAGGTATAGATATGAAGACACACTTCTCCGATTTGTGTTCGAGCTTATCAGGCTGAAGCCTTTTGACATAAGTGTCGCAACCCCAAACTTTAAGAAATGACAGCTTAGGTTTTTTGCCAAACCATAGTTCATACGGTGTCGTCTCAACGGATTTAGATGGTGCCCTATTTAATGTGAATGCAGCTGTCTCTAATGCATAACCCCACAACGATAGTGGTAAATCGGTAAGAGACATCATAGATTGCACCATATCTAATAAAGTACGGTTACGACGTTCGGACACACCATTACACTGTGGTGTTCCAGGTGGCGTGAGTTGTGAAACTATTCCACATTGTTTCAAATGAAGGCCAAACTTGTAACTCAAATATTCGCCTCCGCGATCAGATCGTAGAAACTTTATTTTCTTGTTATGATGATTCTCTACTTCACTCTGAAATTCTTTGAACTTTTGAAATGTTTCAGTCTTGTATTTCATTAAGTAGATATACCCACATCTGCTTAAATCATCTGTGAAGGTCAGAAAATAACGGTACCCACCGCGTGCCTCAACACTCATCGGTATGTATTATTTCCAATAAGTCATTAGCTCGCTCCATTGTTTCGGGGAACAGAGTTTTAGTCATCTTGGCCATGTGGCATGGTTCACAAGTATCAAATGATTCATAATCAAGTGATTTCAAAAGTCCATCTGCATGGAGTTTCTTCATGCGCTTTACGCCAATATGACCTAAACGGCAGTGCCACAAGTATGTTGCACTATCATTATCAACTTTGCATCTTTTGGCATCAATATTATGGATATGTGTATCACTACAATCAAGATTCAATAAACCATTCACCTTGGGTGTATGACCACAGAAGGTTTTATTCATGTAAATAGAACAACAATTATTCTCTGACTTAAATGAATAACTGTATTGCAATAAAAATGATCTAATATTATTCATGCTTAATGCAAACACGAAATAACATTTATTTTAGGTTCAACACTAATCCCGAAGGTAGAGGGAGTGTGCGATGGTGATCGTATCAACCTTGGAATCACTTCCAACACACATCGTCACTTTGCTCTAAACTAGTCTATGTTCATTCTGTAACTCCTGTTTTGAGTTACTAATCTCAGCAACTGAACCGGTATCATATACCCAGGGGTTGCTATGAACACTACTAAATTACACATCAATAACATGTATATCATATATACCTTTGTTCACTTTTTCCATCCTTCTTATCCGCCAAGTATTTGGGGCAGTTCCGCTTCCAGTGACCATTTCCTTTGTAGTAGAAACACTTAGTTTCAGCCTTGGGTCTAGCTTTGGGCTTCTTCATGGGAGTGGCAACTTGCTTGCCATTCTTCTTGAAGTTCCGTTTCTTTACCTTGCCCTTTTACTTGAAACTAGCGGTCTTGTCAACCATCAACACTTGATGCTCTTTCTTGATTTCTACCTTCGCCGATTTCAGCATCGCGAAGAGCTTGGGAATCATTTTCGTCATCCGTTGCATATTATAGTTCATCACGAAGTTCTTAGTAACTTGGTGATAGTGACTAGAGAACTCTGTCAATCACTATCTTATCTGGAAGATTAAGTCCCACTTGATTCAAGCGATTGTAGTACCCAGACATTCTGAGCACATCTCACCAGTTGAGCTATTCTCCTCCATCTTGTAGGCAAAGTACTTGTTAGAGGTCTCATATCTCTTAACACGGGCATGAGTCTGAAATATCATTCTGAGCACATGCTCACCAACTGAACATTTTTGAAGTCTCGGTTCTAATCCGCAAAGCATGGTGCACTAAACTATCAAGAGTCATCATACCGACCTTGTCAACATTCATAACGTCTGATTTTGCTCCTGCAACAGGTTTTTGTCACCCATCAAGGACATAATTCTTCTGTGCAGCAATGAGGATAATCCTCAGATCATGGACCCAGTCCGCATCATTGCTACTATCATCTTTAAACTTAGTTTTCTCTAGGAACGTATCAAAATATATATAGGAACTATATTGCGAGCTATTACAACATAGATATGCAAATACTATCAAGACTAATTTCATGATAAATTAAGTTCAATTAATCATATTACTTAAGAACTCCCACTTAGATAGACATCCCTCAAGTCATCTAAATGATAAGTGATCCAAATCAACTAAACCATGTTCGATCATCACGTGAGATGGAGTAGTCATCAATGATGAACATCTCTATGTTGATCATATCTACTATATGATTCATTCAACCTTTCGGTATCCAGTGTTCCGAGGCTATGTCTGTACATGCTAGGCTCGTCAGGTTTAACCAAAGTATTCCACATGTGCAAAACTGTCTTGCACCCATTGTATGTGAATGTAGAGCCTATCACACCCGATCATCACATGGTGTCTCAGCATGACAAACTGTCGCAGCGGTGCATACTCAGTGAGAACACTTATACCTTGAAATTTTAGTAAGGGATAATCTTATAATGCTACCGTCGTACTAAGCAAAATAAGATGCATAAAGGATAAACATCACATGCAATCAAAATATGTGACATGATATGGCCATCATCATCTGGTGCCTTTGATCTCCATCTCCAAAGCACCGTCATGATCTCCATCGTCACCGGCTTGACACCTTGATCTCCATCGTAGCGTCGTGGTCGTCTCGCCAACTATTGCTTCTACAACTATCGCTAATGCATAGTGATAAAATAAAGCAACTACATGGCGTTTGCATTTCATACAGTAAAACGACAACCATAAGGCTCCTGGCAGTTGTCGATAACTTTTACAAAACATGATCATCTCATACAATAATGTATATCACATCATGTCTTGACCATATCACATCACAACATGCCCTGCAAAAACAAGTTAGACGTCCTCTACTTTGTTGTTGCAAGTTTTACGTGGCTGCTACGGGCTTCTAGCAAGAACCATTCTTACATATGCATCAAAACCACAACGGTGATTTATCAAGTTTGTTGTTTTAACCTTCAACAAGGACCGGCCGCAGTCAAATTCGATTCAACTAAAGTTGGATACACAGGCACCCGCCAGCCACCTTTATGCAAAACTAGTTGCATGTCTGTCGGTGGAACCGGTCTCATGAACTTGGTCATGTAAGGTTGGCCCGGGCCGCTTCATCCAACAATACCGCCGAATCAAAATAAGACATTGGTGGTAAGAAGTATGATGATCACCGCCCACTACTCTTTGTGTTCTACTCGTGCATATCATCTACGCATAGACTTGGCTCTGATACCACACTTGGGTAACGTAGCATGCAATTTCAAAAAAATTCCTACACTCACGCAAGATCTATCTAGGAGATGCATAGCAACAAGAGGGCAGAGTGTGTCTACGTACCCTCGTAGACCGAAAGCCGAAGTGTTTGACAACGCGGTTGGTGTAGTCGAACTTCTTCTCATTCCGACCGATCAAGCACCGAACGTACGACACCTCCGAGTTCTGCACACGTCCAGCTCGATGACGTCCCTCAAACTCTTGATCCAGCAAAGTGTCGAGGGAGAGTTCCGTCAGCATGATGGCATGGTGATAGTGATGGTGAAGTGATCCGCGCAGGGCTTCGCCTAAGCACTACGTGAATATGACCGGAGGCGTAAATTGTGGAGGGAGGCGCCGCACACGGCTAACAGATGTTGTTCTGTGTTCTACATGCCTGCCCCCCCCCCCCTCATATATATAGGTGGGAGGGAGAGGGAGCAGCCAAGGGGCGCCCTAGGTAGAAGGAATCCTACTTGGGGGCCTTGTCCAATTCGCCCCCTTACCATATGCACCAGAGGGGGAAGGAAAGAGGAGGGAGGAGGGAAGGACGGGGGAGTCCGAATCCCTCCCCTTTCTTATCTCTTCCCCTATTTCCCTTTCCCTCTGGTGCGGCCAATATGGGGAGCGTAGCAGCCCATGCTGGCTGCTGCGTTTCCCCTCTTGGCCCATTAGGCCCATATCTTTGTCGGGGGTGCCCAGAACCCCTTCCGGTGACCCGATATGTACCCGGTACTCTCCAGAACACTTCCGGTGTCCGAATACTATCGTCCTATATATCAATCTTTACTTCTTGACCATTTCGAGACTCCTATTCATGTCCGTATTCTCATCCAGGACTCCAAACAACATTCGGTCACCAAATCACATAACTCATATAATACAAAATCGTCATCGAATGTTAAGCGTGCGGACCCTACGGGTTAGAGAACTATCTACACATGATCGAGACACCTCTCCGGTCAATAACCAATAGCGGAACCTGGATGCTCATATTGGTTCCTGCATATTCTACGAAGATCTTTATCAGTCGAAGCATAATGACAACATATGTTATTCCCTTTGTCATCGGTATGTTAATTCCCCGAGATTCGATCGTCGGTATCTACATACCTAGTTCAATCTCGTTACCGGGAAGTATATTTACTCGTTTCGTAATACCTCTTCGATACTCGGAGTGACAAATCCTAATCTCGATCTATGCCAACCCAACAAACACCTTCGGAGATACCTGTAGAGCATCTTTATAATAACCCAGTTACGTTGTGATGTTTGATAGCACACAAGGTATTCCTTCGGTATCCGGGAGTTGCATAATCTCATAGTCGAAGGAATATGTATTTGACATGAAGAAAACAATAACAATAAAACTAAACGATCAATATGCTAAGCTAACGGGTGGGTCTTGTCCATCACATCATTCTCCTAATGATGTGATCCCGTTCATCAAATGACAACACATGTCTATGGTTAGGAAACTTAACCATCTTTGAATAAGGAGCTAGTCTAGTAGAGGCTTACTAGGGACACAGTGTTTTGTCTATGTATCCACACATGTATCAAGTTTCCGGTTAATACAATTCTAGCATGAATAATAAACATTTATCATGATATAAAGAAATATAAAATAACAAATGTATTATTGCCTCTAATGCATATTTCCTTCATATTCATGATTATTGCCTTAGACGTCGTCATAACTATGCACTTTTCTATCAATTGCTCGACAATAATTTGTTTACCCACCGTATGTTTTCTTTCAAGAGAGAAGCCTCTAGTGAAACCTATGGCCCCCAGGCCTATTTTCATCATATATTTTTAGATCTATAAACCAAAAAGCCAAAAATACCTTGCCACAATTTATTTATATTTACTTTAGTTTACTCTTTTATTTATCTTTTATACCTATCTCTATCAGATTTCACTCTTGTTCATGACCATGAAGGGATTGACAACCCATTTTTCGTGTTGTGTGCAAGTGCTTGCTAGTTTGTGCCGGTGCATAGATTGGAGACTTGCTTGTCCATCCTACTGGATTGACACCTTGGTTCTTAACTGAGGGAAATACTTATCTCTCTACTTTGTTGCATCACCCTTTCCTCTTCAAGGGAAAAATCAACGCAAACTCAAGAAGTAGCAATATGTTAGGTTGCATTCCACATAAAAAATTCTGTTTTTATCATTTACTACTCGAGGACGAGCAGGAATTAAGCTTGGGGATACTTGATAAGTTTTCAACGTATCTATAACTTTTAATTGTTCCATGCTATTATATTATCAATCTTGGATGTTTTATATACACTTTCAAGCAATTATATATCTTTTTCTAGACTAACCTATTAACTTAGTGCCCAGTGCCAGTTGCTATTTTTTGCTTGTTTTTTGTTTCGCAAGATATCAGTACCAAATGAAGTCCAAATGCCATGAAACTTTTTGAAGATTTTTTTCTGGACAAAAGAGACACTAGAAGCTTCGGGAGAAGACCAGATGATGAAGCGTGGGCCCATGAGGCACCAGGGCACGCCCCAGGGGGTAGGTGATACGTCTCCAACGTATCTCTATTTTTTGATTGTTCCATGCTATTATATTATCTGTTTTGGAGGTTTATGGGCTTTATTAAACACTTTTATATTATTTTTGGGACTAACATCTTTAACCTGAGCCTAGTGCGGTTACATTTTTCCCCTTGTTTTAGTGTTTTGAAAAAGGAATATCAAACGGAGTCCAAACGGAATGAAACCTTCGGGAGAGTTATTTTTGGAATGGAAGCAATCCAGAAGACTTGGGGTGTACGTAAGGGAAGCAACGAGGAAGGCACGAGGCAGGGGGTGTGCCCACCCCCCTGGGCGCGCCCTCCACCCTCATGGGCCCCTCGTGGCTCCCCTAACGTATTTCTTCCTCCTATATATACCAATATACCCTTAAACCTTCGGGCAACAGAATATATCGGGAGTTCCACCGTCGCAAGCCTCTGTAGCCACGAAAAACCAATCGGGACCCTGTTCCGGCACCCTGACGGAGGGGGGATCCCTCACTGGTGGCCATCTTCATCATCCCGGCGCTCTCCATGACAAGGAGGGAGTAGTTTACCCTCGGGGCTGAGGGTATGTACCAGTAGCTATGTGTTTGATCTCTCTCTCTCTCTCTCTCTCTCTCTCTCTCTCTCTCGTGTTCTTGAGGTGATACGATCTTGATGTATCGCGAGTTTTGCTATTATAGTTGGATCTTATGATGTTTCTCCCCCTCTACTCTCTTGTAATGGATTGAGTTTTCCCTTTGAAGTTATCTTATCGGATTGAGTCTTTAATGATTTGAGAACACTTGATGTATGTCTTGCCGTGCGTATCTGTGGTGACAATGGGATATCACGTGATTCACTTGATGTATGTTTTGGTGATCAACTTGCGGGTTCCGCCCATGAACCTATGCATAGGGGTTGGCACATGTTTTCGTCTTGACTCTCCGGTAGAAACTTTGGGGCACTCTTTGAAGTAATTTGTGTTGGTTTGAATAGATGAATCTGAGATTGTGTGATGCATATCGTATAATCATACCCACGGATACTTGAGGTGACATTGGAGTATCTAGGTGACATTAGGGTTTTGGTTGATATGTGTCTTAAGGTGTTATTCTAGTACGAACTCTTGAATAGATCGATCCGAAAGAATAACTTTGAGGTGGTTTCGTACCCTACCATAATCTCTTCGTTTGTTCTCCGATATTACTATCTTTGGAGTGACTCTTTGTTGCATGTTGAGGAATAGTTATATGATCCAATTATGTTATTATTGTTGAGAGAACTTGCACTAGTGAAAGTATGAACCCTAGGCCTTGTTTCAACACATTGCAATATCATTTACGCTCACTTTTATTACTTGTTACCTTGCTGTTTTTATATTTTCAGATTACAAAAACCTATATCTACCATCCATATTGCACTTGTATCACCATCTCTTCGTCGAACTAGTGCACCTATACAATTTACCATTGTATTGGGTGTGTTGGGGACACAAGAGAATCTTTGTTATTTGGTTGTAGGGTTGTTTGAGAGAGACCATCTTCATCCTACGCCTCCCACAGATTGACAAACCTTAGGTCATCCACTTGAGGGAAATTTGCTACTGTCCTACAAACCTCTGCACTTGGAGGCCCAACAACGTCTACAAGAAGAAGGTTGTGTAGTAGACATCAAGCTCTTTTCTGGCGCCGTTGCCGGGGAGGCTAGGTAAGCGGCACTCACACCCCGTCAACTAAGCTCTTTTCTAGCGTCGTTGCCGGGGAGGTGAGTGCTTGAATGTATATCTTTAGATCTTGCAATCGAATCTTTTTCTTTCTTGTTTTAGCACTAGTTTAGTTTATAAAAGAAAACTACAAAAAAATGGAATTGAGTTTACCTCGTACGCTTTATCTTTTTAATATCTTTCGTGAGTATGATGGGAAGGAAAATTGTGCCAAAGTGTTAGAAGAAGAATGCACTAAAATGTTTGGCACTAAATCTTTGAATGATAAGCATGATTGCAATGTTGTTAGTATGAATTCTTTGAATACCCATGATGCTAATGATATGCAAAGCCACAAGCTTGGGGAAGCTATGTTCGATGAAGATGATATTTTTTGTCCCCCAAGTTTTGATGAGCAAATTTATTATGATGAAAGCATGCCTCCTATTTATGATGATTATATTGATGAAAGTGGATTTGGAGAGGTCATGATTTTATTTAGTAATGATTCCACTATCTTGGAAGAGGTTTCAATCGATTATGATGAGAACAAAGTTGCTACTTATGATGATTATTGTGATGACACTTATGCTATAAAAAGTATTGATGATTATATTTATAAAACTTTTCATGATTATGATTACCCTTTTTCTGAACTTTACTCTTTTAATGTGGAGACAATTTATAGTATTCGAGTCTCTTATGATACTCTCACTATTCCGAATGAGAAGAATTTTGCTTATGTGGAGAGTAGTAAATTTTCTATGCTAGTAGATCATGTAAAGAATGCTTTAGATGCTGGTTATATTGTTGAATTCATTCATGATGCTACTGAAAATTATTATGAGGGAGGAATATATGCTTGTAGAAATTGCAATAATATCAAGTTTCCTCTCTATGTGCTTAAAGTTTTGAAGTTATGCTTGTTTTGCCTTCCTATGCTAGTCGATTATTGTTCCCATAAGTTGTTTGCTCACAAAATCCCTATGCATAGGAAGTGGGTTAGACTTAAATGTGCTAGTCATATTCTTCATGATGCTCTCTTTATGTTTTAATTCTTATCTTTTAAGTGAGCATCATTGAAGTCATCATGCCTAGCTAGGGGCGTTAAACGATAGCGCTTGTTGGGAGACAGCCCAATTTTATTTTCGTTTCTTACTTTTTAGTTCTGTTTAGTAATAAATAATCCATCTAGCTTCTGTTAAGATGTGGTTTTATGTTTTAATTAGTGTGTGTGCCAAGTAAGACCTATAGGATCTTCTTGGATGAGAGTTATTTCATCTTGCTGAAAATTCCAGAAACTTTCTGTTCACGAAAGCAATTGTTAAAAATCACCAGAACATGATAAAATATTGATTCCAATTGCAGAAGATCGCTAAACAAATCTTCTAGATCGTCCTATTTTGGTAAATTTTTTGGTGTTCCAGAAGTTTGCGTTAGTTACACATTACTTCAGACTGTTCTGTTTTTTGACAGATTCTGTTTTTTATTGTGTTGCTTGCTTCTTTTGATGAATCTATGGCTAGTAAAATAGTTTATAAACCATAGAGAAGTTGGAATACAGTAGGTTTAAAACCAATATAAATAAAGAATGAGTTCATTACAGTACCTTGAAGTGGTGTTTTATTTTCTTATACTAACGGAGCTTACGAGTTTTTTGTTAAGTTTTGTGTTGTGAAGTTTTCAAGTTTTGGGTAAAGATTCGATGGACTATGGAATAAGGAGTGGCAAGAGCCTAAGCTTTGGGATGCCCAAGGCACCCCAAAGTAATATTCAAGGACAACCAAAAGCCTAAGCTTGGGAACGCCCCGGAAGGCATCCCCTCTTTCGTCTTCGTTCATCGGTAAATTTACTTGGAGCTATATTTTTATTCACCACATGATATGTGTTTTGCTTGGAGCGTCATTTTATTTTATTTTGTTTTGCTTGCTGTTTGAATAAAATACCAAGATCTGAAATTCTTAAATGTTAGAGAGTCTCCACATAGTTGCATAGTTATTCAACTACTCATTGATCTTCACTTATATCTTTCGGAGTAGTTTGTCATATGCTCTAGTGCTTCACTTATATCTTTTAGAGCACGGCGGTGGATTTATTATGAAGAAATATATGAAGTCTCATGCTTCACTTATATTATTTTGAGAGTCTTTAGAACAGCATGGTAATTTGCTTTGGTTACGAATTTAGTCCTAATATGATGGGCATCCAAGAGGGATATAATAAAAACTTTCATATAAAGTGCATTCAATACTATGAGAAGTTTGATTCCTTATGATTGTTTTGAGATATGAAGATGGTGATATTAGAGTCATGCTAGTGAGTAGTTGTGAATTTGAGAGATACTTGTGTTAAAGTTTGTGATTCCCGTCGCATGCACGTATGGTGAACCGTTATGTGATGAAGTCGGAGCATGATTTATTTTTTGATTGTATTCCTTATGAGTGGCAGTCGGGGACGAGCAATGGTATTTTCCTACCAATCTATCCCCTAGGAGCATGCGCGTAATACTTTGCTTTGATAACTTCTATATTTTTGCAATAAGTATATGAGTTCTTTATGACTAATGTTGAGTCCATGGATTATACGCACTCTCATCCTTCCACCATTGCTAGCCTCTCTTATACCGCGCACCTTTAGCCGGTATCATACACCCACCATATACCTTCCTCAAAACAGCCACCATACCTACCTACTATGGCATTTCCATAGCCATTCCGAGATATATTGCCATGCAACTTACCACCGTTCCGTTAATTATGACACGCTTCATCATTGTCATATTTCTCTGCATGATCATGTACTTGACATTGTATTTGTGGCAAAGCCACCGTTCATAATTCTTTCATACATGTCACTCATGAGTCATTGCACATCCCGCACATCACGGAGGCATTCATATAGAGTCATATCTTGTTCTAAGAATCGAGTTGTAATTCTTGAGTTGTAAGTAAATAAAAGTGTGATGATCATCATTATTAGAGCATTGTCCCAAGTGAGGAAAGGATGATGGAGACTATGATTCCCCCACAAGTCGGGATGAGACTCCGGACAAAAAAAAGAGGCCATAAAAAAGAGAGAAAAGGCCCAAACAAAAAAAATGAGAGAAAAAGAGAGAAGGGACAATGCTACTATCCTTTTACCACGCTTGTGCTTCAAAATAGCACCATAATCTTCATGATAGAGAGTCTCCTATGTTGTCACTTTCATATACTAGTGGGAATTTTCATTATAGAACTTGGCTTGTATATTCCAATGATGGGCTTCCTCAAAATACCCTAGGTCTTCGTGAGCAAGCGAGTTGGATGCACACCCACTAAGTTTCTTTGTTGAGCTTTCATACACTTATAGCTCTAGTGCATCCGTTGCATGGCAATCCCTACTCACATTGATATCTATTGATGGGCATCTCCATAGCCCGTTGATACGCCTAGTTGATGTGAGACAATCTTCTCCTTTTTGTCTTCTCCACAACTACCTTTCTATTCCACCTATAGTGCTATGTCCATGGCTCATGCTCATGTATTGCGTGAAGATTGAAAAAGTTTGAGAACATCAAATGTATGAAAAAATTGCTTGGCTTGTCATCGGGGGTGTGCATGATTTAAATATTTTGTGTGATGAAGATAGAGCATAGCCAGACTATATAATTTTGTAGGGATAGCTTGCTTTGGCCATGTTATTTTGAGAAGATATGATTGCTTTATTAGTATGCTTGAAGTATTATTGTTTTCATGTCAATATTAAACTTTTCTATTGAATCTTATGGATCTGAATATTCTTGCCAAAATAAAGAAGATTACATTGATAAATATGTTAGGTAGCATTCCACATCAAAAATTCTGTTTTTATCATTTACCTACTCGAGGACGAGCAGGAATTAAGCTTGGGGATGCTGATACGTCTCCAACGTATCTATAATTTTTTATTGTTCCATGCTATTATATTATATGTTTGGAGGTTTATGGGCTTTATTAAACACTTCTTTATTATTTTTGGGACTAACCTATTAACCCAGAGCCTAGTGCCAGTTTCTGTTTTCCCCCTTGTTTCAGTGTTTCACAGAAAAGGGATATCAAACAGAGTCCAAACGGAATGAAACCTTCGGGAGAGTTATTTTTGGAACGGAAGCAATCCAGAAGACTTGGGGTGTACGTAAGGGAAGCAACGAGGAAGGCACGAGGCAGGGGGTGTGCCCACCCCCCCTGGGCGCGCCCTCCACCCTCGTGGGCCCCTCGTGGCTCCCCTAACTTATTTCTTCCTCCTATATATACCAATATACCCTAAAACCTTCGGGCAACAGAATAGATCGGGAGTTCCGCCGCCGCAAGCCTCTGTAGCCACGAAAAACCAATCGGGACCCTGTTCCGGCACCCTGACGGAGGGGGAATCCCTCACTGGTGGCCATCTTCATTATCCCGGCGCTCTCCATGACGAGGAGGGAGTAGTTTACCCTCGGGGCTGAGGGTATGTACCAGTAGCTATGTGTTTGATCTCTCTCTCTCTCTCATGTTCTTGAGGTGATACGATCTTCATGTATCATGAGTGTTGCTATTATAGTTGGATCTTATGATGTTTCTCGCCCTCTACTCTCTTGTAATGGATTGAGTTTTCCCTTTGAAGTTATCTTATCGGTTTGAGTCTTTAATGATTTGAGAACACTTGATGTATGTCTTGCTGTGTGTATCTGTGGTGACAATGGGATATCACGTGATTCACTTGATGTATGTTTTGGTGATCAACTTGCGGGTTCCGCCCATGAACCTATGCATAGGGGTTGGCACACGTTTTCGTTTTGACTCTCCGGTAGAAACTTTGGGGCACTCTTTGAAGTACTTTGTGTTGGTTTGAATAGATGAATCTGAGATTGTGTGATGCATATCGTATAATCATACCCACGGATACTTGAGGTGACATTGGAGTATCTAGGTGACATTAGGGTTTTGGTTGATATGTGTCTTAAGGTGTTATTCTAGTATGAACTCTTGAATAGATCGATCCGAAAGAATAACTTTGAGGTAGTTTCGTACCCAACCAAAATCTCTTCGTTTGTTCTCCTTATTAGTGTCTTTGGAGTGACTCTTTGTTGCATGTTGAGGGATAGTTATATGATCCAATTATGTTATTATTGTTGAGAGAACTTGCACTAGTGAAAGTATGAACCCTAGGCCTTGTTTCAACACATTGCAATACCATTTACGCTCACTTTTATTACTTGTTACCTTGTTGTTTTTATATTTTCAGATTACAAAAACCTATATCTACCATCCATATTGCACTTGTATCACCATCTCTTCGCTAAACTAGTGCACCTATACAATTTACCATTGTATTGGGTCTGTTGGGGACACAAGAGACTCTTTGTTATTTGGTTGTAGGGTTGTTTGAGAGAGACCATCTTCATCCCACGCCTCCCACGGATTGATAAACCTTAGGTCATCCACTTGAGGGAAATTTGCTACCGTCCTACAAACCTCAACAACGTCTACAAGAAGAAGGTTGCATAGTAGACATCAGTAGGCACACCCTGGTGGCTTGTGGGGCCCACGAGGCTCCGTTTGACCTAACTCTGCCTCTAAAATTTCTCTTAAATCGTGAAACCAATAGAGGAATCCACGAAATACTTTTTTCGCCGCCGTAAGTTCAAGAACCATGAAATCCCATCTGGAGGCCTTTTCCAGCACTGTGTCGGAGGGGGAATGGATCACGGAGGGGGCTCTACATCATCCTTGCTGCCCCTCTGATGATGTGTGAGTAGTTTAGCTCGGACCTATGGGTCCATAGTTAGTAGTTAGATGGCTTCTTTTCTCTATGCGATCTTCAGTCGAATGTTCTCCTCGGTGTTCTTGGAGATCTATTCGATGTAATGACTTTTTGCGGTGTGTTTGTTGGGATATGATGAATTGTGAGTTTATGATCAGATCTATCTATGAATATTATTTGAGTTTTCTCTGAACTCTTTTATGCATGATTAATATAGTTTCGTGTTTCTTCTTCGATTTATTGGTTTGGTTTGGCCAACTAGATTGATTTATCTTTCCATGGAAAGAGGTGCTTTGTAATGGGTTCGATCTTACGGTGCTCAATCCCAGTGACAGAAATGGACATGACATGCATGTATCATTGCTATTAAGGGTAAAAACATGGGGTTTATTAATATGTGAGTTTATTTTGTCTACATAATGTTATCTTGCTTAAGGTGTTACTCCGTTTTTCCATGCACTTAATACACTAGATGCATGCCGGATAGCGGTCAATGTGTAGAGTAATAGTAGTAGAAGCAGAATCGTTTCGGACTACTTGTCTCGGACGTGATGCCTATGTATGATCATTGCCTTGGATATCGTCATAATTATTTGATTTTCTATCAATTGCCCAACAGTAATTTGATTACCCACCGTATGCTATTTTCTTGAGAAAAGCCTCTAGTGAAAACTATGTCCCCGAGGTCTATCTTTTATGATATATTAAAACCAAAAATACCTTGCTGCAATTTTCTTTTATTTATTTTATTTTTTATTTTTTCCGGTCTATCTATCAAAATCTATACAATTTAATCTTGCTCGTAACCGTCAAGGGATTGACAACCCCTTGTTCATGTTGGGTTGCAAGTATTTGTTGTTTGTGTGCAGGTGTTGTTAACGAGTCGTTGCTTCGTTCTCCTACTGGATTGATAACCTTTGTTTCATAACGGAGGGTAATACTTATCTCTACTATACTGCATCATCCTCTCCTCTTTGGGGAAATCCCAATGCAACTCACAAGTAGCACTAGCCTCCACGGGCTACTGTTCATCAACCATTGACTTCCTCCAGCCACCACCGGCTACTATTAATCCAACCTCCACGGGGTCCTGCTCATCCACCCCAGCCGGCTGTGGAGTGTGGTGGCCTCCTCGGGGTCATGTTCATCCAACGGCAACCGCCTACTACCACATGGTCCTATTCATCCAACCCCCACCGGCTGGGTTGGGCGTACGTACGAGTGGGCGGCAGCACCAGGTACTGTTCATCCATAGCCAACCAACCGGCTGGATGCACCACACGTCTCGACTCGTTTCTATGTATCACGCGCATGGCAGCAGACACTGTTCATCCAGAGGCTACTCAATGCACCGGCTGGCTACGTTTCGCATGGGGGCTTGATCAGCTTCAGTGAGCAGCGAGAAGGATTGATCGGTTTCAGATAGCAGCAAAGGAATCAGTAGAGTTCAGTTAGTAGCGAAGGGATCGATCGATCAGCTTCAATACGTACTGGGATCGATCGACCGGCTTCAGTATGTAGCTAGCTGGTGCAATCGCTCGGGTTTAGTAAGAGATTGCCCCGCAAGGGTTCAGTTAGTGAGCGCCTTGCACACATGCGTGTATGAGAGAAACACGCAAACCATAGTGCATCGCTCAGCCCCGACCACCCACCGTAACCAGGAACTCCCCGAAATTGTCCTCGCCCTCACTTCTACCATGCTTTTTTATGTCATGGACGACCCAAAGAATGTCATGCAGGTGCATATCTAGCTGGCCCAGGACGAAAAACCCATTTTCTGTCATGATTTTATATCATAGAAGTAGGATCCCACCACATCAACGATGACACGTGTTCACAATTATCATCATAGAAGTGTCATAAGCATGACACAAAAAGTTTTCGTTCGGGCCATAATGTCACAGATGTGTCTTCTTTTTTAGTGGCACCTTCACGTATGAGTGAACCACCTTGTTTGGACGATATGCGTAGCTGAGCAGTCGTCGAGCCACATCTTCAATTCCAAGAAGGTTCAGAACTTCGACCCGGGAGAAATACCGTTCTTCCCGTGTTCCAAATCAAGATGAGAAGTTGGACTAACTCCAAGAAATATAGCCTTTCCACCGTTAACCACTACTTCATCCGCGAGACTAAGATCCTTGAACAATGGTATCCGATGATCACGTTGTCGTACCTTCTTGAAAGCTTGGGCATCCTTCGCCGTGAACCCCTCCTCATCAACTTCTTCATCGGGACCGTCGTCGTCCGACTCTGATGCATAGCAATGGGAATACGGGATGGAAGGGTCCATGGTATCTTGCACATGATATGTGTCCAAATCACCAACATTGTTCTCATGGAGATCAACTTCATTCTCATCATCCTCATACTCATCATTCTCCTCTTGCGACGCTTCATTTTGGTTGTTCGAAACCGGGCTCAATGTTAGCCTCACTTGTTCGATCAAAAGAAGTTCACTCATTTCATGGATGGAGGAATCCTAGCAACCAATGGGGAGGCATGTCAGTTCAATTCCAAGTGCAAACTAGCTTCAACCTTATTATTAGCAAATAACTCAAGAGCCTTCTCTAGAGATTTGGCCACCGTCTCCTTGTATGCAACACAAACGTTGCTCGGAGTTCACATGCATTGTCTTCCAACGGATGTGCATTGCAAACCCCACATTATGCCATCCCTCCAACTCAACAATTTCACTTGGATCCATCTAATTCAAATATTTCCTGACTTGTTCCAAGACCTCCTCGTAGCTAGGACTACTCTCAAACACCATGTCGAGCTCATTCGAGTCCGGCTCAATATTGCCTTTCAAAAAGGCGTCCTTGTCCACATGATGAACATAAACACATGTTCTTCCCATCCCTAAATTAATTAAAACAACACAATGTAAAATATATTCCGTAAGTAATCATCCGAAGATTAACACAAAATCCAAAGCCCTAACATGGATATCAAACAATAACCCTAATCCCAACTTAACAAGCACCATAAGCCTAACCCTAACATACTAACAACCCTAACCCAACATAATAAGAACCATAACCCTAACATACTAAGAAGCCTAACCCTAGCAAAATGCCAAACAATCATCTCATATTTCCATACAAATTTCAAAATCCAGGAAGAACTAGGATTTGCCTAACCCTAGCAAGAATTGCATAAATGTAAGCAACTTTTTAGATGAAAACGAGGGGATCGCAGGAGATTACCTTGAGGGAGGGTGAAAGCACAAGTGCTCCCTGGGTGATTTTGGTAATTAATGTCAACATATCTCTTATTGGACTAATATTTTCATCTAGTATATTTCCGACGAGTTCAACAGTGGAGTGGCATGGACAAGAGGATGTGGAACCCCTTCAAGGTGCTAAGGACAGAAGATTGGCAAAAGCTCAAAAGCTCAAGACTCTACTTTTTAATTTTAGTGATCCAAGATCACATTGAGTCCATAGGAAAAGCCATTACTATTAAAAGGGGATGAGGTGTTGCTTAATGTCTTACTTGCTCAAAGTTCTTAGTGATATGCTCCAAAGCCCTCAACCACTTTCTCATATCCACATATGTCCCAAACCTAAAGTCAAACTCAGCCCCACCGATTTGATCTATCCGGCGCCCCCGAGTTCACTTGACATAGCCACTACCAGAAACCCTAATTAGTTCAGTCTCACCGATGGGATCTCGGTCTCACCGAGATGGGCTTGCAAACTCTTTGTTGCATGTTGCAATTATTTCGGTCCCACCGAGATAAGCAATCGGTTCCACCGAATTTTCTTGACCAACTCTCTGTTTTGCTTATTACCAAAATCGGTCTCACTGAGTTTGTGTAATCAGTCGAACCGAGTTGAGGTTTTATCCTAACCCTAGCACATCGGTCCCACCGAGTTGATCATATCGGTCCCACCAAAAATCCTAACGTTCACATTTTGAACCAAATCGGTCTGACCGAGTTTTGTGATTTGGTCCCACCGAGTTTGGTAAATTGTGTGTAACTGCTAGATTTTGTGTGGAGGCTATATATACCCCTCCACCCATCCTCCATTCGGGGAGAAAGCCATCAGAACGTGCCTACACTTCTACCATTCATTTTTTGAGAGAGAACCACCTACTCATGTGTTGATACCAAGATATACCATTCCAACCACAAGAATCTTGATCTCTAGCCTTCCCCAAGTTGCTTTCCACTCAAATCATCTCTCCACCAAATCCAAATCTATGAGAGAGAGTTGAGTGTTGGGAGACTGTCATTTGAAGCACAAGAGCAAGGAGTTCGTCATCAACACACCATCTATTACCTTTTGGTGAGTGGTGTCTCCTAGATTGGTTAGGTGTCACTTGGGAGCCTCCACAAGATTGTGGAGTTGAACCAAGGAGTTTGTAAGGGCAAGGAGATCGCCTACTTCGTGAAGATCTACCCATGTGAGGCAAGTCCTTCGTGGGCGATGGCCATGGTGGGATAGACAAGGTTGCTTCTTCGTGGATCCTTCGTGGGTGGAGCCCACCGTGGACTCGCACAACCGTTACCCTTCGTGGGTTGAAGTCTCCACCAACGTGGATGTTCGATAGCACCACCTATCGGAACCACGCCAAAAATCTCTGTGTCTCCAATTGTGTTTGCATACTCCAATCACATCCCTTTACATTCTTGCAACTTGCACGCTTTACTTTCCGTTGATCATATACTCTTGTCCTGCTTGCTTGAAATGTATTGTGAATGTTTAAACTTGTGCTAAAACTCCACCTTAACTTGAAGAAATTAAAAACTGTTACTTTTCTTTGTTGAGGGTCTAATCACCCCCCCCCCTCTAGACACCTCTTCTCGATTCTTTCAACTGGTATTAGAGCATTGGTCTCCATTGCTTAGGTTTAATCACCATTGGAGGAAGATGGACGAGTATACGTTGGGGAGTCTTAGACGTAGAGTGCCTATACTTGATGGAGAGTTCTTTCATGAGTGAAAAAATGATATGCTTGAGGTTTTCAATGAATATAATTTGAACAAGTACAATACTAGCCCTTGTGCACCCCATGCTGATCCTTTGCATCCTACCCTTGATGATTCTATTGACATGATTCGCAACCTTAGAACTGTCAATCTTATTACTAGAGGTTTGCCTAGAAATTTGTTTGGTTGCTTGCCTACTCTAGATTGTGCTTACACCATATGGAGATTTCTTGAGGAAATATTTCCAAACTATTCCATGCAAAACTTAGATGAGATCCTTCACAAGTCTATTGCTTTGAGTAAGATGAATTCCAATGAACCTAAGTTTGGTGATTGCTTGTTTGAGCTTACTGACCTTATGCGTGCCATAGGAGATGTTGGAATCATTAGAAATATCATCTCCGAAGCCATTAGACTTCATAAAGATGAATATTGTGATGATCACTTATCTAATGAATCACTCTCTCTAGGAATTGATCAATCACAAGACAATGTTGAACATGGATACTATGATGAGGATGATGAAAGTGACTTTGATCTCGATAAGTCTATGAGACACTTTGGTCTTATGGCAAATCTTCGCGGCTACATGGCTGAGGAAAGGAATGGGTTCTTGATAGTGGATGTACTGATCACATGACCGGAGATAAGGATATGTTTTGTGAGCTTACTGAAAACAACGACCCTCGAAAGTATGTCAGCTTTGGTGATAACTCAAAGGGTAAGGTGGTTGGCCTTGTAAGGTGGCCATCTCACATGATAGCTCCATACAAAATGTTATGCTCGTTGAACCTCTTGGCTATAATTTACTTTCTGTATCTAGACTTGCTGAGTTTGGATTCAGTGTCCTATTTACTGAAGTAGATTGCCAAGTGTTTCGAAGAGATAATCATAAAATGGTCTTTACCGGTATACGTAAAGGTGATCTATATATTGTTGATTTCACTAAAAAGGCTCAACCTAGAACTTTCTTATTTGCTAAATCCTCTAAAGGCTGGTTGTGGAATAGAAGGTTAGGTCATGTGGGCATGCGAAATCTTTATAAGCTTATTAAAGGTGATCATATCCTTGGAGTGAAAGATGTTATATTTGACAAGGATAGATTGTGCAGTGCTTGTCAAGTAGGAAAACAGGTTGGAGGAAGCCACCACATGAAGAACATTATGACCATGAGAAGACCTCTCGAGCTACTTCATATGGATCTCTTTGGTCCCAATGCCTATAAAAGTCTCGGTGGAAACTCATTTGGTCTAGTCATAGTTGATGATTTTTCAAGATTTACGTGGGTGTTATTTCTTGATGATAAATCGCAGGTCCAAAAGATCTTCAAGAACTTCGCTAGGAAGGCCCAAAATCAATTTGAAGTGAAGATCAAGAAGGTTCGCAGCGACAACGGAACGGAGTTCAAGAACGCAAATGTGGATACCTTTCTTGACGAAGAAGGGATTTCACACGAGTTCTCGGCTATGTACACGCATCAACAAAATGGAGTTGTTGAGAGGAAGAACCGTACTCTTATTGAGATGGCGAGAATGATGCTTGACGAGTACAAGACGCCAAAACACTTTTGGGCGGAAGAGGTTGAGACAACTTGTCATCCAACAAATCGCTTATATCTTTACAAGCTACTCGGCAACACGACACACGAGCTTCTCACCGATAACAACCCCAAGTTGGATACTTTCGAGTATTCGGCTCAAAGTGCTATATTCTTGATAAGCATCGTCATTCTAAGTTTGCTCCTAAATCTCATGAGGGTTTCCTACTTGGTTATGGCTCAAACTCTCACACCTATCATGTCTACAACAATTTCACCCGAAATGTTGAAGAGACGGTAGATGTGAAGTTTGATTAATCTAACGTCTCGCAAGTAGAGCAATTGCTAATTGATGTAGGAGACAAAGACCCTTCGGAAGCAATCCAAGACTTGTCTACTGGCAAGATTCTTCCAACGGAGGTGAAGGAGAGTACCTCTTCTGTCCAAGTGGAAGCTTCTACCTCACGACCAGGTGAACCAAGAGTTGACATAGAAGCATCCACAAGTGGGACACACCAAGATGAAGAAAACGAGGAAGTACACCAATGAGGGAGTCCTGGATTAGGGGGTGTCCGGATAGCCGGACTATAACCTTTGGCCGGACTCTTGGACTATGAAGATACAAGATTGAAGACTTCGTCCCGTGTCCGGATGGGACTTTCCTTGGCGTGGAAGGCAAGCTTGGCAATACGGATATGTAGATCTCCTTCCATTGTAACCGACTCTGTATAACCCTAGCCCTCTCCGTGTCTATATAAACCGAAGGTTTTTAGTCCATAGGACGAATAACAATCATACCATAGGCTAGCTTCTAGGGTTTAGCCTCTCTGATCTCGTGGTAGATCTACTCTTGTACTACCCATATCATCAATATTAATCAAGCAGGAGTAGGGTTTTACCTCCATCGAGAGGGCCGAACACAGGTAAAAACATTGTGTCCCTTGTCTCCTGTTACCATCCGCCTAGACGCACAGTTTGGGACCCCCTACCCGAGATCCGCCGGTTTTGACACCGACATTGGTGCTTTCATTGAGAGTTCCTCTGTGTCATCACCTTTAGGCCCGATGGATCCTCCGATCATCAACAACGATGCGGTCCAGGGTGAGACCTTTCTCCCCGGACAGATCTTCGTGTTCTGCGGCTTTGCACTGCGGGCTAATTCGCTTGGCCATCTGGAGCAGATTGAAAGCTACGCCCCTGGCCATCAGGTCAGATTTGGATGTTTGAACTACACGGCTGACATCCATAGAGACTTGATCTTTGACGGATTCGAGCCACAACTGAGCGCGCCGCACTGTCACGATGGGTATGATTTAGCTCTGCCGCCGAACAGTGCCCTGGAGGCCGCGCCCGCATCAGCTCCGGCCCTTAGCTCGGAGCCAACTGCGCCAACCAAGGACGGGTGGATAGACCCCGCCGCGGGGGCTGCAGTCTCAACGGCGATCGAGCCGAACACCAGCCTTATCCTCTGCGAAGCCTGTGACTCCAAGGTGCCAGACTCTTCTCCGGACTCTGAACCCTCCGCGCCCTTACCAATCGAATCCGATTGGGCGCCGATCATGGAATTCACCGCCGCGGATATCTTTCAGCACTCGCCCTTCGGTGACATTCTGAAATCACTAAGGTCTCTCTCTTTATCAGGAGAGTCCACGTCGGATTATGACCGACAGGATTGGGATGCGGACGACGAAGAAATTCGACGCTCACCCACCACCCACTTCGTAGCCACTGTCGATGATTTAACCGACATGCTAGACTTCGACTCCGAAGACATCGACGATATGGACGACGATGTAGGATACGAACAGGAATCAGCGCCTATAGGGCACTGGACAGCCACCCCATCCTACGATGTATACATGGTGGACACACCCAAAAGAAACGACGACGAAGAACGGGATGACGCAACGAAGGATCGTTCCCTTGAAAAGCAGTCAAAGCGGCGGCGTAAGCGCCGCTCCAAACCCCGCCTCGACAGAGACAGTGGCCATACAGAAGCAGCCACAGAGCAGGGCGAGCCGGCGGACGACGAACATGGCAGCAAGCAACCGTACGAACAAGGCAACTTGGATAAACAAACCGGACAACCCATCCCTGGCGAAGATAACAGTCCGGACGACGCCACGCCGGACAAGTTCCTGGAGCAGAAGAACCTCCACAAAAGGCTCGTCGCCACTACGCGTAGCCTGAAAAAGCAGAAGCGGAAGCTCAAAACTGCGGAAGATGCACCCAGAATCAGATGGAGCAAAGTACTCAACACCGCAGACAAATACGGCGGTAGTCGCCACAGAAAGAGCTACCAAAAGCGAAAGCTACTGCCTGAATTTGATGAGGAGGCCTTAGAACCCCAATCAAAAAATAAGGAAGCCACCCGGTCGGATAGACGACCCCATGGCCAACATAGAGCGGCAAACGGCACCGCACACAAGCCAAGACGTGATCCACCCAAGGATTTGCATCAAAAGGATGGCCCGACCAGATCTATCTACGGGCCAAGAAATCAAGCTCTAGTAAGCAATGCAACACAACAAATATCCGAACAACACGGCACACCCAAATACAGGGGTGCCGCACACCCCCTATGTTTCACCGATGAGGTGCTGGACCATGAATTTCCAGCGGGATTCAAACCCGCAAACATAGAGGCATACAACGGAACGACAGACCCTGGAGTCTGGATTGAGGACTATATCCTCCACATCCATATGGCCAGAGGAGATGACCTCCACGCCATAAAATACTTACCCCTCAAGCTCAAAGGGCCAGCCATGCATTGGCTTAAAGGCCTTCCCGGAAACACCATTGGAAGTTGGGAAGAGCTCGAGGATGCCTTTCGGGCATATTTTCAAGGGACCTATGTCCGACCACTGGATGCAGACGACTTAAGTCATATAACTCAACAACCCGGAGAGTCAGCCCGGAAGCTCTGGAACAGATTTCTTACTAAAAAGAACCAGATAGTCGACTGTCCGGACGCCGAAGCCTTAGCAGCTTTCAAACACATCGTTCGAGACGAATGGCTCGCTAGACACCTCGGCCAAGAAAAGCCAAGAACAATGGCCGCATTAACAAGCCTCATGACCCGCTTTTGCGCGGGAGAGGACAGCTGGTTGGCAAGATGCAGCACCAGCGACCCAAGTACATCCGAAGTCGGGAACGGAAACGGGAAACCGCGATGCAGCAAGGACCAGCGCCGGAATAAGGGAAACAGCGCGAAGAGCACGGCAGTCAACTCCGGATTCAAAAGCTCTTGGCAGGGTCAGAAAAAGCTGCCCCTCAAGGATAACAGGGACAAGCTATCTAACCTAAACAAAATCTTGGACAAGATATGTCAAATCCACAGCACCCCCGGGAAGCCTACAAATCATACCCACGGAGAATGTTGGGTCTTCAAGCAATCCGGCAAACTCAACGCCGAACACAAGGGGCTTGATACACCAAGTGAGGACGATGACGAATCCCACAAACAGAGCACTGGGGAACAAAAGAAATTCCCACAAGAAATCAAAACAGTAAACTTACTACACGTGACGAAAGGGAGAAACGAAGTAGCGCCCACAGAGATATGCGCCATACGACCTATGACAAAAGAGCCTCGCCACTGGTTGTCAAAACCAATCACCTTCGACCATCAGGACTACTCCGGAAGTATCCGGCATGCAGGCTGGGCTGCCTTGGTGTTAGATCCGATAATTGACGGATTCCACTTCACACGAGTCCTGATGGACGGCGGCAGTGGTTTAAACCTGCTATATCAGGACACAGTCCGCAAAATGGGGATGGACCCAACAAAAATCAGCCATGGCAATACTTCCTTTAAAGGAGTAATGCCAGGCCCAGAAGTCTGTTGCACGGGCTCCCTCTTACTAGAAGTTATGTTCGGCTCCCCCGATAACTTCCGTAGCGAAAAGCTAACCTTCCACATCGCCCCATTCCAAAGTGGCTATCAAGCACTACTGGGACGCGAAGCTTTCGCCCGCTTTAACGCAATACCGCACTATGCGTCTCTCACGCTAAAGATGCACGGTCCACAAGGCATCATGTCACTAAAGGGAAATGTTGAGTGTTCCTCGCGCGCGGAAGACTGTGCGGCTGCCTTGACAGCCGCATAATAAAACAGCTTCACCAACCAAAGCACCTAACAGGTCGTTAAGACCACGGACATGGCTAGACGAGTCCAGCGTAAACACACAATTGATAAAGGCTTAATAGCCGTATACCCCTATACAAGGGGCTCCGCGAATGTAAAACAAGCAAAAATAAGGCTCAATTTTACCCATCTCGAATTGTACTTTGTTTATTTCGCATGACCTTTTTCAACTAAGTTCCTCTCTTTTACAGATGAACACCATGCTACACCCGTCCAGGACACGGCACAACGGAGACACAGGCGCAGACGTGCAGTAGGGACCCGTTCCAAGGATTCTTTTTAGATTAAGACCCTACGTAAACCTTTTTTACTGTCTCTTGTTGATACACATCCCCCGGATTCTCAGTATAACCGAGGAGGAGGCTGGCATCTTGGCATGTGGCCATGCCAGAATTTTGTGCGTACCTGGACACCAGGGGCTTATTATCAAGGGCACTTTTCAACCCGTTTTCATAAAGACTGAATACCTTAGGGAGTGTTCGGCGTCGCGAGTTTGGCCTTATATGCATCAGCTCTGAATCATGTCTTTGGTCAAATGTTGGGTTTGCCCGGCTCCTGTGTTTTGCTACCTTACGTTCCGCTCTATCGGCTAAGGCGGCACCAGGAGAACTACTGCGATTGTGCCCCGGCTCAGCCAGGCGAGCACCTCAGTAGAGAAAGCCGAAAACTGACTGTCATGATATAGCGTGAGACTGGTCAACCACTCGATGACCTAATCTTCGGGATTCCTCCGCATTAACGAAGGGCCATTTCCCGGCCAGGCACACACACGCCCCGAGTTCGGGCGAGCGCGGCGCCACCAGGGGCTATATAGTAGCCTCACTGTCAAACTCCTATGGCTAAGTGAAAGTGATAAAGCATTATAGTCCAATTGCCTAGTTCGCTGTGCTATCACCTCCTTCATGGACCAAGACGTTGGATCCAGTGTGAGAATGCGCCTTCTGCAAACACCCCCGCATTATATGCGCGGGGGCTGAAGCCGACGACTGCCATCTTTCAGATTATATATACATATACCTTAACGGCCGCACAGGAGACATTATAATACTTGCAGGAGTATAAAAAGCTTATACAATTCATCAAAATATTGTTTTACAATAATACATGTTATTCGAACATAATATCCTTCGAGCATTGCGTCTCTATCAAACGAGCGCCTTGCAGAACTTCCTGAAACTAGTGCTCGGTAGGTACTCGGCTTCCGTCCGAATCATGGGATGCAATAGTGGTGGCCTCCATCTCCGCCCAGTATGTCTTGACACGGGCAAGGGCCATCCACACACCCTCTATGCATGCTGACCTCTTCATCGCATTGATATGCGGCACTGCACCAAGGAACTGTTGCACCAAGCTAAAATAACTGTTCGGCTTTGGCCTTTCCGGCCACAGATGATCCACGACATCCTTCATGGCGAGTCCGGACAACCTATTCAGTTCGGCCCATTCGGCCAAACGATCGGTCAATGGAAGTGGACGCTCCGGATTGTTGAACTGTGACCAGAAGAGCTTTTCCACTTCGCGATCTTTCTGATCTCGAAAATGTTCGGCCGCATCAGCGGCACTCGCCGCTAAATCCAGATACGCGTCCGCCGAACTCCACATCCGGTCCAACGGAGCATATTTAGGATCTCCGAACTTCATCCGCAGCATAAAGGGCTTTCCAGCCGCGATATCTCCAGCCTGACGTAGCTCCTCCTTCATCGCTCTCATCGCAGAACGAGCATCCTTGGCCGCTGTAGTGGCCTTCTCCAGGTCTGTCCGCTTCGCCCGATCTTCTTTTTCAAGAAGTTTGCAGCGGTCAGCAGCGTTCTTTAACTTCACACCCATCTCGGCCATTTCCTTCTTGCTTCGGCAGTGAGCAGCCTGTTCGGCTTTCAGCTCCTCAACCGCCTTTAGGGCAGCCGCATCGCTTTTTCTGGCTTGCTCTTTGGCTCGGGCAAGCTCTGCCCGAAGGTCCTCCACGGCGGCAGCCCCATCTGCATTTAAGTGCACACATTGTAAGATACTGGCATCAAGCTCCTCTTACCAAGTGTCTCCGGAGAAATTACATACCTTGTGCCTCGTCAAGCCGCTTGTTGACAAGCGCGATGTCGGCATCTGCCACGTCGAGTTGCCGTTTTAGCTCGGCAAATTCATCAGTCCGGCTGGCCACCGGACACTTCGCCACCTACATAGGAAGGCGACAAATTATACCTGAGACTATGACCCTCTGCGCGCCGTCGCCTTCGACAACACACAGAGTCTCAGGGGCTACTATCTACACAAGGCGCATCTTAAAATATGCGGAACTGTCAAAAGGCACATCATTTCGCGTACCTCAAAACCTGCCAGTAAACTCCTGACAGCCTCTTGCAATCCGCTCTCCGCGAACGAAATCCTTTCAATTACCGTACCCATCAACGTACGGTGCTCCTCTGAGATAGACGCTCGCCCTAGCAGATCCTTTAGCTCCTCCGACCGTGCACCAGGCGGTGCTGGACTCGTTCGATGTATTTTCTCAAAGGCCGGACACGGAGAGCTTTGGGGGGCCATATGACTGCCTTCCGGCCCTGCCGGATTAGGAGAAACCCTTCGCGATGATACCTCAGGGTCGCCCGCTTCGTAAGGCGGAACGGCAGGGGGAGGCGTTCCGCTCTCCATCATCTCCTAAGAAGATCCTCAAGATGAGCTCTGCTGAGAAGGGCTGAGATCCGAACTACAAGGTAAAATGTCGGTTATTTTCCTCAGATATAAAATAAGGATTCCTCTCATTTTAAACCTCCCCTCTCTACTTACGGCTCGGTGGAGGGCTGATCCCCTTGAGGGCACAGTACGGCCGAGGTATCCCCCGGCACAAGACCCTCTGGCAAAGATTTCTTCCCCGCTTTGAGACCATGGTCTCCGGGTCTTGAGGCGGTCCTCTTCTTCCCCTGAGTAGAGGAATTTTTGATTCCTCCTTTCTGGAAAGCCTCCTTCGGGGAGGCAGTAGCTTCCTTGTCCCCCCTTCGCTTTCTTCCGAAGGCACGATCTCCAGCATCCTGGTTAACACGGGATCCGGCGAGGTCTTAGGAAGGGGGGTCGGACAGCTGATTAACTTCGCCTTCGCTACCCACTCCTGTTTCAAGGACTAATCTTTTAAGGGTGATGTTGTGATAAATGAACAGATGGTGTGTCCGGGCACAGGGCTACTTACTTGAGTATCCGGACGATTGCAGCTCAGACCTGCGTCCTCCGTAGAATCCGTACACACTACTTGTGGTCCGAAGAATAATTTGTACATCTCCACAGCCGCCATGCCAAGAAAATTTTGGAGAGCTCTCGGTCCCTCCAGATTGAACTCCCACAGGCAGAGGGGGCGACGTTTGCAGGGAAGAACTCGGCAAATTAACATAACCTGCGTCACCACGACCAGACTGATGTCTCTTTCTAGGAGATCTCGGATGCGGCCCTGCAACAGGGGCACGTCCTTTGCCGGCCCCCAGTCCAGCCCCTTATTGACCCATGACGCTAGTCGTGGCGGGGACCCGAGCGGAAAGCAGGCGGCGCCACCCACTTGGCACCCCTGGGAGCTGTGATATAAAACCACTCTTATTGCCATAAGCTGAACTCCTCTTGAAAAGAGCCCTCGGGCCATGGAGCGTCAGCGTTCTTGCTTATAACAGCGCCTCCGCACTCCGCGTGCTGTCCCTCAATCATCTTTGGCTCTACTTTAAAGGTCTTAAGCCACAGTCTGTAGTGAGGAGTAATACGGAGGAAGGCTTCGCACACGACGATGAATGATGAGATGTGGAGGATGGACTCCGGAGCTAAGTCGTGAAATTCCAGCCCATAATAAAACATGAGCCCCCTCACGAAGGGATCCGTCGCGAAGCCTAGCCCTCGGAGGAAGTGAGACACGAACACCACGCTCTCGCCAGGCTTGGGAGTGGGAATAACCTGCCCTTGAGCAGGCAGCCTATGCGAGATTTTGCCGGTCAAAAACCTGGCCTCTCACAACTTTAGCACGTCTTCCTCCATGACGGAGGAAGGCATCCATCGACCTCGAAGGTCGGAGCCGGACATCGTCGAAGGTCCGAAGCGCCTAAAATCTGGGGCCTTGGGTGTTGGAACTCGAGGCGAGAGGCGGATTCGATTGAGATCGAAAGAAAGGAGTGAGGCCTTGGTCTCTTTATAAGAGGTTGAATACCAAGAGCCCTCCCCGTGACCGTTTGGGACTTACCTTTGATCGAGGGGATATACCAACGGGCATGATTGGGTTACCCACGTTCGTAATGATGAGGATCCCGTAAATGAAGGGGACACGATCTCTGCTTCGACAAAGACGTGCCAAGGAAACCGCCTCGCAAAACGCGCTGAGGTGGGGCAGTAAAAACGATTCGAATAAAGGCTTGGCTGTGGTGTGATGTCATGCTACAGAATAGGTCAGCAGATTAGATTTGTGTAAATATTATTCTCTCTACGGTGGTATGTGGAACTTATTTTGCAGAGCCGGACACTATCCTTGTGTTCAAAATCTTCTATGAAGTATTCGGAGGAGGAACACGCCTTGCAATGCCGAAGACAATCTGCCACCGGACTCGTCGTCATTGAAGCCTGGTTCGAGGGATCTTGAGGAGTCTGGATTAGGGGGTGTCCGTATAGCCGGACTATAACCTTTGGCCGGACTCCTGGACTATGAAGATACAAGATTGAAGACTTCGTCCCGTGTCTGGATGGGACTTTCCTTGGCATGGAAGGCAAGCTTGGCAATATGGATATGTAGATCTCCTTCCATTGTAACCGACTTTGTGTAACCCTAGCCCTCTCCGGTGTCTATATAAACCGGAGGTTTTTAGTCCATAGGACGAATAACAATCATACCATAGGCTAGCTTCTAGGGTTTAGCCTCTTTGATCTCGTGGTAGATCTACTCTTGTACTACCCATATCATCAATATTAATCAAGCAGGAGTAGGGTTTTACCTCCATCGAGAGGGCCCGAACCTGGGTAAAAACATTGTGTCCCTTGTCTCCTGTTACCATCCGCCTAGACGCACAGTTCGGGACCCCTACCCGAGATCCGCCGGTTTTGACACCGACAACCAAGATGAACCTCATCAACCTCTTTCTCCACCTAGACAAGAGAACGACAACGTCAACAACGAAGAAGGCCAAGAACAAGAACAAGACGATGAATAAGATGTTCCGCCCTGACCCAAGCAAAAGCTCTCACGAGTTAGAGCAAGAGTTTTATGAGACCATCCCATCGAACAAATCTTTGATGATATCCAAACCGGGAGAATCACTCGCTCTAAAACTCGTTTGGCTAATTTTTGTGAACATTATTCATTCATGTCTAGCATCAAACCTATGAAGGTTTAAGAAGCATTGGAAGATCCGGATTGGATGAATGCCATGCATGAAGAGCTACACAACTTTGAGAGAAACCAAGTGTGGACATTGGTCGAGAAGCCCGACAACAAGCACAACATCATCGGTACCAAATGGGTGTTTCACAACAAGCAAGACAAAGATGGACAAGTCGTTCGCAACAAAGCATGTCTCGTCGCCCAAGGCTACACTCAAGTCGAAGGTATGGACTATGGTGAGACATATGCCCCCGTCACTAGACTTGAGTCCATCCGCATCTTACTTGCCTATGCAAATCACCATGATATTACCTTGTACCAAATGGACATTAAAAGTGCCTTTCTAAATGGTGAAATTGAGGAGGAAGTTTATGTTAAACAACCTCCCGGGTTTGTTAATCCTAAGAAACCCGATCATGTTTACAAACTTCACAAAGCTCTTTATGGCCTTAAACAAGCTCCTAGAGCGTGGTATAAATGCTTGACCAAGTTCTTTATTTAAAAGGGCTTTGAGATTGGAAAGATATATTCTACTCTTTTTACAAAAAGGGTTAATGGTGAATTATTTCTGTGCCAAATTTATGTTGATGATATCATATTTGGTTCAACTAACCCTCATTTTAGTGAAAAGTTTGGAAAGCTAATGTTGGAGAAGTTTGATATGTCTATGATGAGTGAACTCAAGTTCTTTCTTGGTTTGCAAATCAAGCAAACTAAGGAGGGCACCTTTGTTTCTCAAACAAAGTATACCAAGGACTTATTCAAGAAGTTCAACATGCAAGAAAGCAAAGGTATGAAAACATCCATGCCTACTAGTCGACATCTTGACTTGACTAAGGATGGCAAACCGGTTGACCACAAGGTTTACCGCTCTATGATTGGTTCATTGTTATATCTATGTGCCTCCCAACCGGATATTATGCTAAGTGTGTGCATGTGTGCACGATATCAAGCGGCCCCCAAAGAATGTCATCTTAAGGCTGTGAAAAGGATAGTGAGATACTTAATTCACACACCAAATTTTGGCATTTGGTATCCTAAGATGTCTTCCTTTTATCTTGTTGGCTACTCCGATTAAGACTATGCAGGTGACAAGGTTGATAGAAAGTCCACTTCGGGTACTTGTCAATTTCTTGGTAGATCTCTTGTGTCTTGGTCCTCAAAGAAACAAAACTCGGTATCCTTATCCACCGCCAAAGCGGAATACATTGCCGCCGGTTCATGTTGTGCTCAATTACTTTGGATGACTCAAACTCCTAAAGATTATGGGATCTTTGTGAAACATGTTCCATTGCTTCGTGACAATGAAAGTGCCATTAAGATTGCTCACAATCCCGTGCAACATTCTCGAACTAAGCATATATAAGTTCGTCGTTATTTCATTCGAGATCATGTTGCTAAAGGGGACATTGATCTTAAGCATGTTCGTATCAATAAGCAATTGGCGGATATATTCACCAAACCGCTTGATGAGAAAGTATTTTGCCATTTGAGAGGTGAACTAAACATCATTGATGCTTCAAACTTGGAGTAGAAACTCCATTTGGATACATGCAAGGCACGAGCCTTTGACTATTCCTTGACATTTCTCTTATGATAATGAGCATATGTCTTGGATATACTTGCACCCTTGCATGCTATGTAACCCTTGTAGGTACTTGGATGAATCCAACTCTATGAGATTGCAACTCACTCACATCTTGAGCAATCTCTACATCACCCAGTCTGTACAATATGGTGGTTGAAGTCAAGGAAGCACGAATCCTTGCAATATATCCTTTGACAAAATCTTTATATCAAATTTCATTTGGTATCAAATTCATGATTGTCAATTTGGATACACAAGTGCTCTTCCTTGCAAGACTAACCCATGTAGGTAGATGAACTCAAACTACTAGTGGTGCTCCCAATTCTTGATGTGCTACATCAACCTTGAGCATCCCACACAAGTTCAACTACATGATCAAGATCAACACCACCACCCAAGGTATGATATTCCATCTTAGAGAAGCTTTACTCCAAGTCATGGGTCAAAGCAACTCAACAAGATGTGAATACATCAAAATGCTTATACGAAAAATGGTAACCCCATTTTGAGCTTAAACGATGAGTATGACCTATGATCAAGTGTTCTCACTTGACTCCTAAGTCAATATACTCTAGCATAGGTGACTTTGTCACCGACCAATTCTAGATGAAGTTCTCTAGTGTTTCTCTGTCTTCTTGCACTTGTCTCTTGCATATTTGTCTCAAATTAATCAGAAAAACTTCATCTAGACTTCTTTTCTTTTCTTTTCTTTGCTATCTTCTGCATTTCCTGCATCTAATTCATTGCAAATCTTTCAGTTAATTCCTTGCAAATCTTTGTGAGATCTTAGTTGCCTAGTGAGCTGAGATGACAACTGTTCTCTCTCTATGTTGAACTCGGACACACCGGTTTGTCTCTTGCTAATTTTTTTTTTAAATAATACATTTTTTATTAATTTGCACAAATATTACGCCCAAAAAATAATTTTCAAAAATCATACACCGTCGGCCCGCCACAGGCCGACTGGGCCTAGTCAGCCCGCAGCAGGCTGAGTGGGCGTAGTCGGCCAGTAGCAGGCTGACAGCTGGCGCGCCTGCCACGTGTTGGCCGCGCGTTGGGTAGGCCACGTCGCAAGGGGGAGGGAGGGAGCTGTCGGTGCAGGCGGTCACGGGGGCGCCCCTGTCAGCCTACCATGGGCGGCCTGCTGCTGGCTGACAGGGTGCGGCCCCACCTCGCACGGCTGGCCCGGCTCCCTGCGCCTCTTATCCTCATTTTCCTCCACGCGAGAGCTTCTGTTCTTCTTCTGTTCTTTACTTCTCCTCTCTCTACACGAAAATGCCTCCAATTTCTAGACCTAAATGAGCCAGTTATTTGCGGTTTTGGCACCGTGAATGAATTCAACTTAGTTAGGACAGCCAAAAGAGGTCTCGATCTACTGATGGGGTAGCTCATGGTGGTCGTGGTGAGCATTTTGGTGGAGTTTTTTTCCAGCTCATTGGTGGAGGTTGTTGCGGCGGTGGAGGTGGAGGTGGAGGTGGTGGTGGTGAAGTTGGGGCAGTGTGGTGGAGGTGAAGCTCCGGCAGTTTGGTCGCCACGTCGTTCTTCGTTCGCACGCACGCTTCAAGGGTATATTTCAACAAACATTTTATTTTTTGTAGGTGCTCCGGTAGTATTTGTTAATATGTTTCGATGTGAAATAAATTAGGTGTATGATTATTGTTATTTGCCCCGGTAGTATACGTAAATATATTTAGATGTCAACTAATTAGTTGTGTAAAAATGTGTAGTTGCTCCGGTAATATTCCGTACTATATGTGGATGTCAAGTATTTAGGAGTGTCAGTATTTGGAGTAGCTCCGGTAAAATCCGTAATATAGGCAGTCCAGTCAAATATTAAAATCTGTCAATATTTGTAGTTTCTCCGGCAAATATTCGTAATATACTTGTAGGTGTATGAATTGTATTAGTTGCTCCGTTAATATTCTATAATATACAGCTAGCTAATATATAGACATGTCTAATATTTGTTAGTGGGGGTATTTTAAGTTGTTGATTAATACTTGTATTTCGTTGTTGAAAAAAAATAGGTGAGCCGAGATGTCCGATGTAGTGAAGTTCTGAGTTTACTACGGTCCTGGTACTATCCAAACAACTGATATGGGAATAGATCTGAGTGAATTTACTCACATAGAGGTGCCAATGAGCGCACCCCAAACATGGTCTGTCAGTTAGTTGAAAGAATGGATTGCGGCAAGTTTAGGTCTTGATACTGAAACACACACCATCGGTGTTCATGCATTGTGGACACGGTCAAGTTCAATAATTTACTTTTATTTGAGGCCAATAGAGTGAGAGTCCGATTGGGCGCGGTGGTTACAAGGTTGCGAACGAAGGGGTTGCAATACTGTTGCTTTAGTGCTTCCCGTCGTGAAGGAGGTCACTGCACATGAAGGCGAGGGTGGCTACGATCCTGGTCATAGCAGTGTAGGGAGGCAGTTATCTATGTCAAATGTTGGAGATGATGGTTACTAACAAGGACAGAGCAGTCAGGTAGAAGGAGGAAATGCTTATGGTTATGAACCAGGGCAGAGGTAGAAGGAGTAAATGCCAATGGTGATTACAATGGCGAGGTGGACGCTGATGAGGTAGACGGGCACATGCAGGACCAGATGGAAGAAGAAGACACCGATGTTGAAAGGGGTCATGCCGATGATTCTGACGATTCAAATGAAGTAGAAAATGGAGAGGAGGTCCTGAATCCTGCATCATGGAATCATGACTTCTCATCTGCAATGACTGTGAACGATGGACATGATTCTGCCTGGCAAAATCACCAGAACAATATTGCAACGGGTGCTATGTATCCGAACAAGCAAGCCCTGAAGGATGCAATAATTAATTGGGCAATGTCCACGCAAAGGGTTTTCACACTGTGTGTCCGAGTCGAAATTCGACAATGGTATGCAAGAATGCAGATTGTCCCGCCAAGGTGCACGGCTTTCTCCCTAAGTATGGCACAAGTTGGGTGATCAGTGACTTTGTTAATCACACTTGTCTTATTCCCTGCACCCTCAAGATCATGCCAACCCTTCATCGACGCTTATTGCTCGGTTGTTTTATGATGAGATAGTGTAGGGCAAAGCTATGGAAGTGAAGGCAGTCCAGACAAAAGTCTTCGCCAGGTTCAAGTACATAATTTCTTATAGCAAGGTTTGGAGGGCTAAGCATGCGGCGCTTGAGAGGAGATTTGGTTCTTATTTTGATGCATATGACTCTGTTGTCCAGCTCCTCCACACCCTGCAGCAGCGGAATCCAGGCACCTATGTCGATATCCAAGACATGTTCATGCTAGAGTTCCCAACTGTGAGAGTGCTGCATCGTCTCTTCTTCTCTTTCGGTTTATGCATCGAAGCTTTCAGGCATTGCCGACCGGTGATATGTGTTGATGGTACTTTTATCACAGGCAAGTACGAGGGTCAGATCCTTGCAGCCATAGGTCAAGACGGCCAAAATCAAGTTGTCCCACTCGCATTTGCTTTTGTGGAGAGTGAGAACATTGGAAGTTGGACATGGTTCTTCAGGCAGTTGAAAATATCAGTTGTGAAGGAGAAGCCCAATGTGTGCATCCTTCATGACAGGCATGCAATTATACTCAGTGCGATAAGGACACTGACAAACCGACGCCCTGAGGAACAAGCTCCATGGCAGGACTTACAGAGTCGTTGGTGCATGCGCCATCTGGGGGCTAATTTCTTCTCACAGTTTAGAAATAAGAACCTGATGAATCTGTTCAAAAACTCTGCAAGCAGAACCAGTTATGGAAGTACAATTTGATACGTGATGAGACTTAATGTGTGCACACAGAGACACATGAGGGACAGGAAAGCTGCAAGAGATGCAGCGGTGAGGGCACATGTTGAAGCGATGGCTGCACAGGTTGGCAGCGAGGCAATGACCATGGAGGAGGAGCCTGTTGGGCTATGTGACCTGCCAGGCTTTGACCCACCTGGTACTAGGAGAAGGCTTGGGAGGTCGATTAAAACCTTCGAGCAATGGATAGAGCATGAGCTTCTGGAGAGGTGGACTTTGCTACATGACACACATGGAGCAAGGTACGGTGTCATGACAATGAACCTCACGCAAACATACAACTTTGTCCTCAGAGGAAACCGGGCATTGCCACTTACAGCCATCGTTGAGGGTATTTTCTATGGCATCATCAAGTATTTCAGAGATAGACGTCAAAAAGTAGAGCACCATATCTTGAACAACCCGAATACATGTTACTGTGAAAGAGTCACGAAGTACATGGACAACAAGATGCAAAAAGCTAGTTCACACACTGTAGTCATCATCGGTAATCAAGAAAGAAGGTTTGAGGTCCGCTTAACCAACAAAAAATTCGGATGTGCAAATGAGTTGAGGACGCATGAGGTGAAAATTGGTAATAAAGCCTAGCCAACGTGTGAGTGAACATGCAACAAACCAAAGTTGCTTCACCTACCTTGCTCACATGTACTTGCAGCTTGCGGGCAGCTTGGAATGGATGCAATATCGTTTGTCTCTCCACTTTTTCTGAAAGAGTCTGTCCTCAATACCTGGACATGTGAGCTGATGGGTTTTCAATCAATGGGTAACTTCAACAGCGTCAACCCCGCTAAAAGGCGTTACATTCCAAACCTAGAGCATATGTGTACAAGTAAAGGCAGACGGCAGTGTCAGCGCATTCGGAATGATATGGATGGATCTGAAGCAGGAGGTCCGACTAGGCAATGCATTCTATGCAATGAATTTGGCCATAGGGACACTAATTGTCCCACTTTCGTCACTGGGAGTGGACGAGGCAACCGGGGACGAAGAGGAGGTAGAGGAAACAAAGGAGTAAGAGGGAGAGGAAGAAGCTAAGCTAGCAGTAGTATGTCCTGAATTTGTATTAAGTGTGGCATTATGTTCTGAATTTGTATTAAGTGTGGCACTATGTTCTGAATTTGTATTAAGTGTGGCACTATGTTCTGAATTTGTATTAAGTGTGGCACTATGTTCTGAATTTTTATTAAGTGTGGCACTATGTTCTGAATTTGTATTAAGTGTGGCACTATGTTCTGAATTTTTATTAAGTGTGGCACCATGTTCTGAATTTGTATTAAGTGTGGCACCATGTTCTGAATTTTTATTAAGTGTGGCACTATGTTCTGAATTTGTATTAAGTGTAGCACTATGTTCTGAATTTTTATGTGCAGGAATGTCGGGATTGTGGTTGCTGAATGGGGATATTGATAGGGGTCATCGTGCTGCGATATGGTATGAGCACAAGCTTGAGCCTCTGGTCACTCGCACTCCCAAGGAGCACTAGATGATACACCCAGGATGGGTTCAGCGGTACGTGCTTTATTAATTTGCACACTGACATGCATATTAATGGGAGACACTAACTGAAATGTTCTCTGATGAATGTTGAAATGGGTCGGCCTTTTACCTTTCGCGTGTCTGGTTGAGTCTATCCCGGGTGAGAAACGCCTCGCCATCGACTCCTCCTTGTTGAGTTGCTCAGTGGACTGTTGGAGGCCAGAGACCCACATGTTTCACTTCCGATGGGGAGAGATGGCTCCTACTCTAGAGGATGTGTCATTTTTGCTCGGACTACCGTTGGCAGGTCATGCCATAGGTCCGTTGGTTGGTTGGGAGTGAGGTCTTACACAACGTTTTCATGGTGTTTTTCCGGATGCTCCAGATTCGGTATGGGAGCATCATGGACCTAAGTATGATTGGTTGCTCAATTTCCAGGTTATTTCCCCTAGCTCTTATCTTCAAGTTATCGTGCATATGGTTTTATAGAAAATACCTGCGACTTACTAAAACTTTCTCTTTGCTTAATGCAGATCCAGAAGTTCCGGGCGCCATTGAGTGCGGAACACATCACTCGGAGCCTGGAGGCCTACTTAATGTGGCTTTTCGGCAAGGTGATGTTCACAGAGAACCATGTCACCACTATTAGCATGCTCTACATCCTGATGGCACTCGAGATAGCGAGCGCTCAGACGGCAGATCAGATCAGACAGAGGAGTTGGGGTTCGGCGGTCTTAGCGGCTAAATACCGAGGTATGTGCAACGGTTGCCAGCTTACATCGAGAAAGCCAGCCCTTCTTGGATGCCTTCTATTCCTACAGCTATGGTCGTGGGAGAGGTTCTCTATAGGGCGACCAGATGTACGTGTTAATCAGCCTATAGCCGCCATGTTTGATGCTGACGGCATCGACATGCCTACTTTTGGTCTGTGTTGGACACGTCGCGAGGTATGTATCGTGTTATAGTTTAATGTAACTTTTGTGTGCACAAGACATAGTTCAATGCTAGCGGCTACTAACATTTGTTTTCTACAGAGACGCTTTGCTAGTGATCAGACTAGGAAGGCATACACGGCATTGAACAAGCAGTTCAATACGTACACTGGGGTCATCTGGCAGCCCTACACGGAAGCAGCCATAAATGCGAGATACCCTGGTGGTATGTCTGTGCTATGCACAAGGGACCGAGATTACTGTATGACTAAATCGAAGATCATCTTCGATGTCTTTGTCGAGGAGATGGCACAACAGAGGGTTATGAGGCAATTTGGTCTTTTGCAGTTGGAGCTACCTCCCCCTACAGAGAACCCGGTGCCAGCACACATCCACATGTATTAACCAATTTTTCAATGTTGCATCATCTTTCATAGTACTCAATTCGAAGCATTAGGTAATTGTTGAACACACACCACAATTTTAGGACGACAAGGAAGGGCATGACCAGGACAACTGATGACTGGCTAGCTAGACTTGATCCGTATGTTATCGAATGGGAGACAACAAACACACATCTATGGCACGAGAATCACAATTTTGATCTCAATGAATTCAATCTCTATTTGCGGTGCTACATGACCGGAACACGGTTACACACGTTGAGCACTCTCACCAGAGGAGATACCTGATCCTACTCCATCGGATATGTACCCGAGCTATGATACTTCGGGCTCTAGGCAGTACGCGGTAAGATATATTTTCTTTAAGTAATGTTGTCACATACTTTGACATGCATACTTAATAATCGTCATGAAAATTTGCAGGCTACCTTGACACACGAACTATACGATGACATGACCACCTTTGGATGATCATTGTCATCTGGACCTCTTCTTCACCACTGTCCTGTGCTACAACCCTTCTTGGAACGAATGCAGAACAAAATATGGGCTGTCTACGAGGCTATCACGTGCACCCGGAGAAGCGACGTTGTTCAGCACCAGCAGCAACAGTCGTGTCCCTCCATGCACCGACATCAACCACGTCCACGTCTAGCACATCAGTCGGCAACGAGGCCACCCCGTCCTGACCAACATGGCAGTTCAACGTGGCAGCACCCGCAATACTATGGTCCCATGTGAGCTTCATGTTTTGTCCACAGCCACAGCAACACGGTCCCTCCTCGAGCTTCGTGTTTGAGCCAGAGCAGCCGTCACAGCCAGCAGGTATGTGTCTTCATATTTATCGTTTTCAATATTAATTGAGGCGACCTCATTCTTCATGACTTAGCATTCCATCGTGCAGGAGCCTACGGATATCAGGCGTCTATGTCAGCATCACATGATACGTGGGGGAGTGATCAACATCCTGAGGAGAACATACAGGCTCAGATGTCACGGCACACCCAGTGGATGAACATGTTTTCGACTCCTCCACCAGGCCCCACACAGGATACACAGCATGACCAGGGAGAGTCTGAGATTCCTCCTCGTAACATTAGGGCACCCGACAGGTGCGGATGGACGCCCCCTGTAGATCCGCCTCCCTGCCAGGCCAGACGTTGTCACTGATGCTTCTATCTATCAGTAGAGACATTACCATCTATTTCTGTATGAGACTTATATCTATTCTATGTATGAGACAAATGACTATGTACTTATGTATGAGACATATGCCTACTTGAGGGAGTCCTGGATTAGGGGGTGTCTGGATAGCCGGACTATACCTTCAGCCGGACTCCTGGACTATGAAGATATAAGATTGAAGACTTCGTCCCGTGTCCGGAAGGGACTTTCCTTGGCGTGGAAGGCAAGCTTGGCGATACGGATATGTAGATCTCCTACCATTGTAACCGACTACATGTAACCCTAACCCTCTCCGGTGTCTATATAAACCGGAGGGTTTTAGTCCAGAGGACGGAAGAACAACAATCATACCATAGGCTAGCTTCTAGGGTTTAGCCTCCTTGATCTCGTGGTAGATCTACTCTTGTACTACCCATATCATCAATATTAATCAAGCGGGAGTAGGGTTTTACCTCCATCGAGAGGGCCCGAACACAGGTAAAAACATCGTGTCCCTTGTCTCCTGTTACCATCCGCCTAGACGCAGATTCAGGACCCCCTACCGAGATCCGCGGTTTTGACACCGACATTGGTGCTTTCATTGAGAGTTCCTACGTATGCGTCACTTTTAGGCCCGATGGTTCCTTCGATCATCAATAGCGATGCAGTCCAGGTGAGACTTTTCTCCCGGACAGATCTTCGTCTTGGCGGCCCGCTGCGGGCCAATTAAGCAGCCATCTGGAGCAGATCGAAAGCTACGCCCCAGGCCATCAGGTCAGATTTGGAAGTTTAAGCTACACGGCTAACATCCGTGAGGACTTGATCTTCGACAGATTCGAGCCGCAGCCGAGCGCGCCGCACTGGCACGATGGGCATGATCTAGCTCTGCCACCGAACAGTGCCCTAGAGGCCGCACCCGCATCGGCTCCGACCCTTAATTCGGAGCCAACTGCGCCGATCGAGGATGGGTGGTTGGACGCCGCCTCAGGGGCTGCAATCTCTACGGCGATCGAGCCGAACACTAGCCCTGCCCTCCGCGAGGCTCGTGACTCCAAGGAGTCAGACTCCTCTCCGGACTCCGAGCCCTCCGCGCCCCTGCCGATCGAATCTGATTGGGCGCCGATCATGGAGTTCACCGCCGCGGACATCTTTCAGCACTCGCCCTTCGGCGATATTCTGAAGTCACTAAAGTCTCTCTCTTTATCAGGATAGCCCTGGCCGGACTACGGTCAGCAAGGTTGGGATACGGACGATGAAGAAATTCAAAGCTCACCCACCACCCACTTTGTAGCCACTGCCGATGATTTAATCGACATGCTCGACTTCGACTCCGAAGACATAGACAGTACGGACGCCGATGCAGGAGATGATAAAGAACCAGCGCCTATAGGGCACTGGAAACCCACCTCGTCGTATGACATATACATGGTGGACACCCCAAAAGAAGGAGATGGCGATGGAACAACGGAGGATGACCCCTCCAAGAAACAGCCTAAGCGCCGGCGTCAGCGGCGCCGCTCTAAATCCCGCCAAAGCAAATACGGTGATTCCAGCACGAGAGATAATAACACTCCGGATAGTGCCGAAGAAAACCCCCTCCAGCAAGATTCAGCACAGGAGGATGGAGAAGCCAGCCCTCATGAGAGAGTGGCAGACAGAGAGGTCGAGGACGATAATTATATGCCTCCCTCCGAAGACGAGGCAAGCCTCGACGACGACGAATTCGTCGTGCCGGAGGATCTTGTCGAACAAGAGCGTTTCAAACGCAGGCTTATGGCCACGGCAAGCAGCCTCAAGAAAAAACAGCAACAGCTTAGAGCTGATCAAGATTTGCTAGCCGACAGATGGACTGAAGTCCTTGCGGCCGAAGAGTATGAACTCGAACGCCCCTCCAAGAGCTACCCAAAGCGCAGGTTGCTACCCCGATTAGGGGAGGAAGCACCTAAACCTACATCACCAGCGCATGATACGACCGACCGGCCACCTCGTGGCCGCGACAGAGAGGCCTCTCGGCCCTCCACTCAAGCCGCACCCCGGCGCCACTCAAAACATACCAAGGCACGGGAAAATGCGCCAGACCTACGAGATATATTGGAGAAAAAGGCAAGGCAAACAAGATCGATCTACGGATCGCACGGGCGCCCCACGGCATGTGACGATGATCGTCACTACGGATATAGTAAATCCGGCCGGGCCGGACACAATAGACAAAGCTCGTTTGAGCTGTGTCGTGATATAGCCCAATACAGAGGCGTCGCACACCCACTATGCTTCACAGATGAAGTAATGGATCATAATATCCCTGAGGGTTTCAAACCCGTGAACATCGAATCATACGATGGCACAACAGATCATGCGGTATGGATCGAGGATTATCTCCTTCATATCCACATGGCCCGCGGCGATGATCTACACGCCATCAAATACCTCCCACTCAAACTTAAAGGACCAGCTCGGCATTGGCTCAACAGCTTGCCAGCAGAATCAATCGGTTGTTGGGAGGACCTGGAAGCCGCATTCCTCGACAATTTCCAGGGCACTTATGTGCGACCACCAGACGCCGATGACCTAAGCCACATAATTCAGCAGCCAGAGGAATCGGCCAGGCAATTCTGGACACGGTTCCTAACAAAGAAAAATCAAATAGTCGACTGTCCGGACGCAGAGGCCCTAGCAGCCTTCAAGCACAATATCCGTGACGAGTGGCTTGCCCGGCACCTTGGACAAGAAAAGCCAAAATCTATGGCAGCCCTCACGACACTCATGCCCGCTTTTCTGCGGGAAAAGACAGCTGGCTTGCTCGTAGCAACAATATGACCAAGAACCCTGGTAATTCGGATACCAAGGACAGCAGTGGCAGGTCGCGTCGCAACAAGCAAAAGCGCCGCATTAACGGCGACAATGCTGAGGATACGGCAGTTAATGCCGGATTCAGAGGCTATAAATCCGGTCAGCGGAAAAAGCCATTCAAAAGAAATACTCAGGGCCCGTCCAGTTTGGACCGAATACTCGACCGCTTGTGCCAGATACATGGCACCCCCGAAAAGACAGCCAATCACACCAATAGGGATTGTTGGGTGTTCAAGCAGGCATGCAAGTTAAATGCCGAAAATAAAGACAAGGGGCTGCATAGCGATGACGATGAGGAGCCCCGGCCGCCGAACAACAATGGACAGAAGGGTTTTCCCCCACAAGTGCGGACGGTGAACATGATATATGCAACCCACATCCCCAAGAGGGATGAAGCGCGTTAAAGGGGCGATATCTGGCGATGGAGTCGATCGCCCCAAAGTTCAACCCATGGTCCTCCTGCCCGATCACCTTTGATCGAAGGGACCACCCCACTAGCATCCGTCATGGCGGATTCGCCGCATTGGTTCTAGACCCAATTATTGACGGATTTCATCTTACTAGAGTCCTTATGGACGGCGGCACCAGCCTGAACCTGCTTTACCAGGATACAGTGCGGAAAATGGGCATAGATCCCTCGAGGATTAAGCCCACCAAAACGACCTTTAAAGGCGTCATACCAGGTGTAGAGGCCAATTGTAAAGGCTCAGTTACACTTGAAGTGGTCTTTGGATCTCCGGATAATTTCCGAAGCGAGGAGTTAATCTTCGACATAGTCCCGTTCTGCAGTGGCTATCACGCACTGCTCGGGCGAACCGCATTCGCCAAGTTCAATGCAGTACCGCACTATGCATACCTTAAGCTCAAGATGCCAGGCCCTCGAAGAGTAATTACGGTCAATGGAAACACCGAACGCTCCCTCCGAACGGAGGAGCATACAGCCGCCCTCGCAGCGGAAGTACAAAGCAGCCTCTCAAGGCAGTTCTCCAGTCCGGCCATTAAACGTCCGGACACCGTCAAGCGCGCCCGGAGTAACCTACAACAAGACCGCCTGGCACGTTTCGAGCAGGCGTAGCAATGCGGCCCCAACCCCAGCCCTCGCGAAAATGTGAAACCAGTGCTTCGCGTACATAACTATGCTCTTGAAATACCATGGGCACAGGGGGAGGGGCACCATCACGGCACGCCCGAAACACGGCTTAAACCGCACTAAGGGGCTGCCGATTTTTTAATTTTCTCTTACTTTCAGGACTCCATTCTTCGGAAGGCCTGTCCGGCAGTACAATTGCCGCACAAACGATGCAAGAACCTGGGAAGCAGAAAAGCTACGCCGCATTACGGAACTCCCAGGTGGTCTCTATCACGAGCAGTATACCTGTTTCGCATACCATTCCGCAGCGTGCCCCTGGAAAGGACATGTTAAATAGTCCAACCTTTTGCTTATCGTGTTATTTGTATTGTTCTGCCTTGATCGCATCCTTTCTAATAAACAATGCATAGCTTTTTTCTATTTTTGCATTACTCTTTTTTACAAATATATGTTCATTAACAACATGTTGCACCCGTACACTTTGGTACGGCCAATACGCCAGGGGCTTCAGTACCCCTCAATATGGTGTGAGAAGTCCGAACACTTTAACAAGTGCGGCACCCCGAACTTATAACATTATATGCATCGGCTCTGAATCATGTCTTGGGTCAATAGTTGGGTTTGCCCGGCTCCTATGTTTTGGTGCCTTACGTTCCGCTATATCGGCTAAGGTAGCACTAGGAGAACTACTGCGATTGTGCCCCAGTTGAGCTGGTCTAAGCACCTCAGTAGAGAAAGCTAAAACTGACTGTCATGATGAAGCGAGAGTTGGTCGCTGTTCGAGAGGTTTGTCGAGTCCCTAAAGACTTATGCCGCTTAGAGCGAGGAGTCGGCTTTGTCCGGCCAAGGCGTGGATAGCGCCCCGAACTCGGTCTTCCGACTACTAGGGGCTTCGCCGAAATTTAAAATTATAGAATTCTATGGCTAAGTGATTGTGTTCAAGCATTATATTCTGATTGCCTTGTTCGTTGTGCTGAGCGCCTCCCTCGAAGGACCCAAACATGGGAAAAAAGTGCTCAGGTTTATCCCGAACACCCCAGCACTAGTGGCATGGGGGCAGAAGCCGACGACTCGCCATCTCTCAAATTTGATAAACGGCCGCACAGAAGGTAATATTTTAAATTCAAAAAGCATTGCTTAGCGCATATGAACAAGTTTTCAGCGCACAGGACAAAACGAGCGAGTTTACTCAAAAATTACATCCCTGGAACATTCATCCGCCATAAGGCGGGCACCCTTCAGAACGCCCTCATAATACATCTCGGGCTTGCGATGCTCTTTCCCCGGCGATGGCCCGTCCTTCACAAGCTTCTCAGCATCCAACTTGCCCCGGTGCACCTTAGCGCGGGCAACGGCCCTACGGGCACCTTCGATGCAGACGGAGCGCTTGATGACTTCGAGCCTTGGACAGGCCTCCACCGGCCGCCCGCTGCGGCAAGTAGCTCAGGCGAGAGCCTCTCCAGGCCACAGCCGAACTATGAGGCCCTTCATGGCCTGTTCGGCCACCTTGTGGAGCTCAACCAGTTGCTTCAGCTGGTCGCTCAGGGGCACAGGGTGTCCGGCCTCAGCATACTGAGACCAGAACACCTTCTCCGTCAAGCTGCCCTCCTCAGCTCGGTAGAATGCGGCGGCATCGGACACGCTACGGGGCAAATCTGCAAATGCTCCTGGAGAGCTCCGGATTTGGGTAACTAACAAGTAGCTCACTTTTACATGTTGGCTTTGCATAAAGAATGCCTTACCCGCCGCTATCTTTTTCATCGCATCCACCTCCTGGAGGGCCTTCTGGGATTCGGCCTTGGCAGACTTGGCATTTTCAATGGCGCCCATGAGCTCGGACGCTCGCGTCTTTGAGTCAAGCTCCAAACTCTCATGTTTTTTCATGAGAGCCTGGAGCTCTTGCCGTACCTCGCCAACCTGGGCCTCATACTTCTCCCGCTCGGTGCGCTCCGTGGCCGCCCTCTTCTCGGCCTCGGACAGCGCTTGCTTAAGGGTCGCCACCTCAGACGTGGCCCCTACAATAGCCACGTTAATCCTATCATTTTTTGCAATTGCACTTTTTATATATTTCAATAAGGTATCTCTTACCTTCCTTCTCCTCGAGCTGCCGCTTGGCAAGGCCGAGCTCTTGCTCGGACCGCTCGAGGTCTTGCTTCAGCGTACCCACCTCCGCAGTCAGTGCGGCAGACGTTAGCAGCGAAGCCTGCATATGCATATTGACTCATTTTTTGTTAGACTCCTGCGAATTTCATTAGATCCTCTATTCGGCTTTTCTTTCCGAACGCCAAAGCGAGCATCGAGGCTCTTGTCTATGCGGTAATATTTTTACATATTCTTTACTTACCTCAAAGCTTTGTTAGAAAGGCAGCACGAGGCTTGATCGATCCGCTCTTGGCGGACTGAACCTTCTGGATCACCGCACTCATAATAGTGCGGTGCTCCTCGTCGATGGAGGCACCGTTAAGCACCTCCAGCAAATTGTCCGGTGCCTCTGGTTGGACGGAGGTCACCGACTCGGTAGGCTTGCTCCTCTTGGAAGGAGGTTGCCTTCCCGAGTCCGGAACCGTTGAAGGTTCTGGCGCGGTGTCCGGCTCAAAGCCGGACTTGGAGCCCTGGGGGGTTCTATCCCCTTTACTCCTGGAGTCCGGGAGGTCGCCTTGCGGATCCTCCAGGACCACCTCCTCCTGGTGCGAAACCTGTTGGGATGCCACCTTGGCGTCGTCCGTAGGGTGGGGGGAGGTAGCCGTCGGAAGTGAATTCACGTCTGACGAATCCAGGAAGCCGCTCGACGAGTCGTCAAGCCCGGCCTTGGGCGGACTGCATAATTATATTCGACATAAGTAAAGGCTGGCAATAAAGGAATACTATGAATTACTCTGGTATCCAGATACTTACGATTTCGCCAGGGGCTTGGCCCTGAGCGGCCATTCCTCTCCGCCGTCGTCGGTGTTGGTGGAGTAGTCCGGTGGAAGGGTTTTCCCCTTCTTGGACTCTTCGGCCTCCCCAGTTGGGGCGGCCTTCCTCTTCTTTCCTCCCCCCGCTGGAGGGGGAGAGGCTTCTTCTTCCTCCTCCTCGGCTTCACGGGAGGAGTGCGTCTCGGAGTCGTCGGATGATGAATCCGACACCACCAGGCGCCGGGCACTCTTTCGAGTCCCCGTGGCCTTTTTCGTGGCCTTCTTCTCCGGCACCACATAGGGTGCCGGAACCAGCAGCTTCGCTAAGCAAGCATCGGTTGGGCCTTCGGGCAGAGGGGCCGGACAGTTAACCTGTTCGGCCTTCTTCAACCATGCCTGTCAAAGGCACGGGAGATTAGATCCCGCATAGAGTCAAACTATGAAAAACAAATATCATGTAATAGGTAGAAGTAGCTTACCGCGTTGGCGAGGCGCTGCTTGTTGAATCCGCGATCTTCAGTCGCGGATGCGGGAGCCTCAGTGCCCTTGAAAAGCACCTTCTAGGCATCTTCGTACGTCGTGTCGAAGAGCCTGTTTAGAGTTCGGTGCTGCGCCGGGTTGAACTCCCACAAACTGAAGGCCCGTTGTTGGCACGGGAGGATCCGGCGAACGAGCATGACCTGGACTACATTAACAAGTCTGAGCTTCTTGCTCACCAGGTTTTCGATGCATGATTGCAGTCCGATCACCTCTCCCTGTTCACCCCACGATAGGCCGGTCTCCTTCCAGAAGGTGAGCCGCGTAGGGGTTCCAGATCGGAATTCAGGGGCTGCGACCCACTCAGGGTCGCGCGGCTCAGTGATGTAAAACCACCCTGATTGCCACCCCTTTAGGGTCTCCACGAAGGAGCCATCGAGCCACAGGACGTTGGGCATTTTTCCCACCATGGCGCCTCCGCACTCCGCCTGGTTGCCACGCACCACCTTTGGCTTGACATTGAAAGTCTTGAGCCATAGGCCGAAATGGGGGCGGATGCAGAGGAAAGCCTCGCACACAACGATAAACGCCGAGATGTTGAGGATGAAGTTCGGGGCCAGATCGTGGAAATCCAGGCCGTAGTAGAACATGAGCCCCCGGACAAAAGGGTGCAGAGGAAAGCCCAGTCCGCGGAGGAAGTGGGGGAGGAACACTACCCTCTCATGGGGCCTTGGGGTGGGGACGAGCTGCCCCTCTTCGGGAAGCCGGTGCGTGATGTCGTTAGACAAGTATCCAGCCTTCCTTAGCTTTTTGATGTGTCCCTCCGTGACGGAGGAGACCATCCACTTGCTTCCCGCTCCAGACATGGCTGGAGAAGGTCGAGGTGGGAAGTGCGGACTTGGTATTTGGAGCTCGAGTCTTGTGGAAAATGGATAGGCAAAGGAGGAAGAAGGCGTAGGTGAAAAGGTGGATCCTTATCCCCTTATATGGGCGGACGCAACTACGCGTCCCCACCAGCCTGATAAAACTCGCTTATCTCCCAAGCGCCGTAATCAATGGCGCAGTTGGGTTACCCACGTCCGTATTGATGAGAATCCCGTAAATAAAGGGGACACGATCTCTGCTTTGACAGGACGTGCCAAGAAAACCGCCTCACTAAACGCGCTAAGGTGGGACAGTAAAAACGATTCAAATAAAGGCTTGGCCGTAGTGTGATGTCACGCTATGGAATACATCAACAGATTAGATTTGTGTAAACATTATTCTCTCTATGGCCATATGTGGAAGCTTATTTTGCAGAGCCAGACACTATCCTTTGTGTTTAGAATCTTCTATAAAGTACTTGGAGGAGGAACCCGCCTTGCAATGTCGAAGACAATCTACGTGTTGGACTCGTCGTCATTGAAGCCTGGTTCAGGGGCTACTGAGGGAGTCCTGGATTAGGGGGTGTCCGGATAGCCGGACTATACCTTCAGCCGGACTCCTGGACTATGAAGATATAAGATTGAAGACTTTGTCCCGTGTCCGGAAGGGACTTTCCTTGGCGTGGAAGGCAAGCTTGGCGATACGGATATGTAGATCTTCTACCATTGTAACTGACTCTGTGTAACCCTAACCCTCTCCGGTGTCTATATAAACCGGAGGGTTTTAGTCCGTAGGACAGAAGAACAACAATCATACCATAGGCTAGCTTCTAGGGTTTAGCCTCCTTGATCTCGTGGTAGATCTACTCTTGTACTACCCATATCATCAATATTAATCAAGCAGGAGTAGGGTTTTACCTCCATCGAGAGGGCCCGAACCTGGGTAAAAACATCGTGTCCCTTGTCTCCTGTTACCATCCGCCTAGACGCATAGTTCGGGACCCCCTACCCGAGATCCGCCGGTTTTGACACCAACACTACTCTATTTTAGTACTCTGTTATCTGAACTACAACATCATATTTAGATAGAACACAATGCTCGTACAACAAGACCGTACAAACAACTAGATAGAACTACATCTAAATTAAACAAGTTGGTAGAAGATTTTTTTTGAAACTATGATGATTTTTATAGCAAATTCGGAAAGTATACACCCTATTGCAGAAAAATCAAAAGTATCACCCTGTCAGCCTCATGTTGGCTGAAGAGAGACTTTTTGGCCAACCGTTGGCCAAAAAGGACTTTTCGGCCAACAGTTGGCCAAAGAGTCCCTCTTCGGCCAACACCTTCTCTACTGTTTTAGAAAATTCATATCAATTAGGATATTTAGTATTTTAATTTGATTCTTTTTGCATTAGATTATAAATTTGATGAAGTTTTTGTAGATATCAGGTTTGACTAGATTTGAAAGTTTGAATTTGAATTTTCATAAATTTGCTCTAATCACTACATTGCCTATAATTTGAGCTAGGAGTATTTTTTCAAATGATTCTTTTTGCTACTGGTTCTTTGTGACTTTGTTTATCAGTAGTAATTAATTGGCGAATTTTATAATTATTTAAAATTAGGTTTTTATGAAAACAGTTTTGTTTTAGTGTTTTATAGGTTTTGTGCTATTTCTTTTAATTTTAATTGCTTTAAATTGTTTTCTTTATTTTTTTGAGATATTCTTTTTGTTTCTATTTAGTTATCAGTAGCTATTTTATTTTGTAGTATTTTTTTTATTTATTTCTTTTATCCTACTAGGAAACCTGTTTTGAGCTTCATAGGAGTTTATATTTAGAAGTTCCTTATAAATCCTGTACAACCATTGCCATTTTATACATGAAAAAAAATACTTTTCCGCAATCTTTTTCCCTCCATTTTTTCCCGCCATCTTCTTTGCCGCCATTTTCTTCCGCCATTTTCTTTCCCGCCATTCTCTCCCGCCTCACTAAGGAGTGCTGCATCGACGGAGGATGACTATGATGCCTTCATGTGGAGTGTGGAACACTGTGTGAGAGAAGTCATAAGTGTGAAACACTCTCCGATGATGATGACGAAGCTGCAAACACTTATGACTTCTCTCAGACAGTGTTTCACACTCTACCAGCAGCACCGACGCAGGAGACAAAGACCGTGTGAGACGATGTTATCTACGGTCGTGGACAACATGAGGCTCGTTTTATAAGTTGAGAAGTGAAGATGGCGAGAAATAAGATGGCGGGAAAGAAGATGGCGGGAGAGAATGGCGGGAAAGAAAATAGCGGGAAAGTAAATGGCGGGAGAGAACAGCAGGAAATAAAATGGCAGGAGAAAATGGTGGGAGAGAATGGCGGCAAATAAAATGACGGGAAATAAAATGGCAGGAGAAAATGGAGGCAAAGAATAACGGGAGAGAATGGCGGCAAAGAATGGCGGGAGAAAATGGCGGCAAAGAAAATAGCTGGAGAAAATGGAGGGAAAGAAACGACGAGAAAGAAAATGGAGGATAAAAGAAGTAAAACATAAAAAAATACTACAAATAAAATATCTACTAATAACTTAACAGAAACTAAAAGAATATGTCAAAAAAAATAAAGAAAACAATTTAAAGCAATTAAAATTAAAAGAAATAGCACAAAACCTATAAAACACTAAAACAGAACTGTTTTCGTGAAAACCTAATTTTAAATAATCCTAAAATTCACCAATTAATTACTACTGATAAACAAAGTCAGAAAGAACCAGTAGCAAAAAGAACCATCTATAAAGAATACTCCTAGCTCAAATTATAGGCAATCTAGTGATTAGAGCAAATTCATAAAACTTCAAATTCAAACTTTCAAATCTAGTCAAACTTGATATCTACAGAAACTTCATAAAATTTCTAATCTAATGCAAAAAGAATCAAATTAAAATACTAAAAATCCTAATTGATATGAATTTTCTAAAACAGTAGAGCCGGTGTTGGCCGAAGAGTGACTCCTTGGCCAACTGTTGGCCGAAAAGTCCTTTTTGGCGAGCGGTTGGCCGAAAAGTCCCTCTTCGGCCAATGGTAGGCCGAAAAGTCCCTCTTCGGCCAACAGGAGGCCGACAGGGTGATATTTTTGATTTTTCTGCATTAGGGTGTATAATTTCCGAATTTGCTATAAAAATCATCATAGTTTCAAAAAAATCTAGATAGAACATATAGCATAAAAACTGCATGAAGTCATCATCGTCATCCTCCATCGATGCAGAGCTCTTGCCCTTCGACAATGAAGAACTCTTGCCCTTCGACGATGAAGAACTCTTGCCCTTCGACGATGCAGAAATCTTGCCCTTCGACGATGATGAACTCTTGCCCTTCGACGATGCAGAACTCTTTCCCTTCGACAATGAAGAACTCTTGCCCTTTGACGATGCAGAACCCAGAAGCGGAGACATGAAGATATCATCTTCATCCTCGTTGTTGGCACTCCATAAATAAGTATATTTTGCTCCTAAATTTAGGTACCTACCACACTTTAGGTATCTTCCATGCAACCTCAGAAGTTCGATGCGTATCTCCTCAAAGGTCCTGGAAGGCCACCCGCTCTTAATGCGTGAGCCAGCTCATTCAGCAGGGTGTCACTACTGATGAGTTCTTCCCACGGAACTAATCTGTTGTCAACCCTGAAATCAGCGGCTAAACGCAACAGACATTCGGACATAAGACTGTGAAAACTACGATCAAAAGGATATCCGGACATCTTGGCGAGACTATGAGACTACGCCAGAATGCTTACCAACGTTAGTGACGAGGGGGTTTTATAGGTTGAGAACACAAAGGAAGGCGGGAACTCGGTAGCGGGAACATATGGCGGGAGATATTGGCAGGAACTAAAGAGCGGGAAAATATGGCGGGAACTAAAGAGCAGGAACATATGGCGGGAATTAGAGAGCGGGAAAATATGGCAAGAACGAGCAAAGCGGGGAAATATGGCGGGAACGAGCAAAGCGGGAAACTATGGTGGGAGGTTGACAGCGGGAAAATTTGGTGGGAAATGGCAGCCCGTGATATACGCGGGGATCATATGGGAAAAATGGTGGCATGCACCAGTCGGCCTACGGCTAGACAATTAGTGTCTGTCGGCCTACAGCGGGCCGATTAGTCCAGTCGGCCCATAGCTGGCCGATAGGAACTGCACTCATGGCCGACAGGCCATTCGGCCGGCAGCCAGCCGATAGGGGATCACTCGGCCTGATGCGGGCTGACTAGGCCCAGTCGGCCTGCGGCGGGCCGACGGTGTATTATTTTTGAAAATTATTTTTTGGGCATAATATTTGTGCAAATTGATAAAAAATGTATTATTTAAAAAGAATAGCTTGTCTCTTTCGGTCAAACCAAACCATTTCGGTGCCATCGAAGAAAACAACTCGGTGTTACCGATTCCAACACAGAGGAGATACTTTGCCATTTGCATCCTGCATATGTGTTCCAGATCCACTCAATGATTCTTGTCCTCTACCTGCATCACATTCTACATGCTGCTTTGGCATGTGACTCAAGGACCAAACCTATTCGACTCACGCTCCAGAAGATCCCTTCTTGGAAATTGATATCAAAGGGGGAGAAAGAGATCACATCAAAGCTTAATCACATCAAAGGGAGAGAGAGTTCTCAGATGTTTGGTATTCAAGAGGAGTGAAGTTCACATGTCTTTCAGAGGGGAAAAGACATGTTAGTGTATGATATGATTGTTTTGTTGATTTTCCTGTTTTGCTCTGATTTTCTTGTCCCCACCTTCTCCCATTATCCCACATAAGATTCAGGGGGAGTAACACTTCTAAGGGAAGGAATTCTTCAAATTCATTGCATATCTTTACTTTTTGGGGACATGTCTATATCCAATAGAGTACCTAGTACTCACTCTCTACATGTCATCCCAATCTTGGTACTCTTGTGGTTTCTCAACTGCTTTGTCCCGTAGATGTATCTGTGTTATGTAACCTTGTTTACTCAGATTCATCTATTCCAAAGCCACCTCAAGACCACAAGGTATAAGTATATGCATCACACTCATGTGCATGATGATCTCTTGCTGGTGTACATACTGTTTGCAAGGAGGACTCATGAGCATGAAGGTATATTTCCTATACCTACATCAATTGCTCTGATGCATATAGCCAAGATACATGTAACTCATTGCTTGCTCTGTCATGCTTATGCATTCACATGATCTTATATTCCATATTTACATGATTGCATACATGTAGGGTGTAGGGGGAGCCTATGCATGTTATATGTCTTTCCAAAGCTTTACTTATTATTCTTGATATCTTTATCTAAAGCTTTGATGTATGTTGTATCAATTACCAAAAAGGGGGATATTGAAAGCACAAGTGCTCCCTGGGTGATTTTGGTAATTAATGTCAACATATCTCTTGTTGGACTAATATTTTCATCTAGTATATTTCAGATGAGTTCAACAGTGGAGTGGCATGGACAAGAGGATGAGGAGCCCCTTCAAGATGCTAAAGACAGAAGATTGGCAAAAGCTCAAGACTCTACTTTTTCATTTTAGTGATCCAAGATCACATTGAGTCCATAGGAAAATCCAATACTATTAAAAGGGGATGAGGTGTTGCTTAATGGCTTACTTGCTCAAAGTGCTTAGTGATATGCTCCAAAGCGCTCAACCACTTTCTCATATCCACATATGTCCCAAACCTAAAGTCAAACTCGGCCCCACCGATTTGATCTATCCGGCGCCACCGAGTTCATTTGACATAGCCACTGCCAGAAACCCTAATCAGTTCGATCTCACCGATGGGATCTCGGTCTCACCGAGATGGCCTTGCAAACTCTTTGTTGCATGTTGCAATTATTTCGGTCCCATCGAGATAAGCAATCGGTTCCACCGAATTTGCTTGACCAACTCTCTGTTTTGCTTATTACCAAAATCGGTCTCACCGAGTTTGTGTAATCGGTCAAACCGAGTTGAGGTTTTATCCTAACCCTAGCACATCGGTCCCACCGAGTTGATCATATCGGTCCCACCAAAAATCCTAACGTTCACATTTTTGAACCAAATCGGTCTGACCGAGTTTCGTGATTTGGTCCCACCGAGTTTGGTAAATTGTGTGTAACTGCTAGATTTTGTGTGGAGGCTATATATACCCCTCCACCCATCCTCCATTCGGGGAGAAAGCCATCAGAACGTGCCTACACTTCTACCATTCATTTTCTGAGAGAGAACCACCTACTCATGTGTTGAGACCAAGATATACCATTCCAACCACAAGAATCTTGATCTCTAGCCTTCCCCAAGTTGCTTTTCACTCAAACCATCTTTTCACCAAATCCAAATCCGTGAGAGAGAGTTGAGTGTTGGGGAGACTGTCATTTGAAGCACAAGAGCAAGGAGTTCATCATCAACACACCATCTATTACCTTTGGGAGAGTGGTGTCTCCTAGATTGGTTAGGTGTCACTTGGGAGTCTCCGTCAAGATTGTGGAGTTGAACCAAGGAGTTTGTAAGGGCAAGGAGATCGCCTACTTCGTGAAGATCTACCGAAGTGAGGCAAGTCCTTCGTGTGAGATGGCCATGGTGGGATAGACAAGGTTGCTTCTTCGTGGACCCTTCGTGGGTGGAGCCCTCTATGGACTCGCACAACCGTTATCCTTCATGGGTTGAAGTCTCTACCAACGTGGATGTACGATAGCACCACCTATCGGAACCACGCCAAAAATCTCCGTGTCTCCAATTGCGTTTGCATACTCCAATCTCATCCCTTTACATTCTTGCAACTTGCATGCTTTACTTTCCGCTGCTCATGTACTCTTGTCATGCTTGCTTGAAATGTATTGTGGATGTTTAAACTTGTGCTAAAACTCCACCTTAACTTGAAGAAACTAAAAACTGCTACTTTTCTTTGTTGAGGGTCTAATCACCCCCTCTAGACACCTCTTCTTGATCCTTTCAGAGGGATTGGGGTCCAAATCCATGGACAAAACCTTGAGATTCCAAGGATTTGGGGAAGGAATTGAGAGGGGGGGAGAGGGGAAATCGGGGAGGGGGGAACAAATATGTCATGGGGGTTGGCTGGGTGTGTGTGGAGGGGGAGGGGGGCAGGCGCTGCACTTCACAAGGATGGCGCCTTACGCATAGGCGCTACACCTGGAAAGTGTGGCGCCTGTCGGCTAGGCGCTGCACGACCAGGGGTAGGGCCGGGCCTGGCCCCGGGGTGTCAATAAGACACTGCACTGTAGAGTTCACTGCCTTACTATCGGGTGCTGCACAAAAGGGTCAGCTGAGTGAATTAGTTTCGCCGACGGTTCAGTTTGTGAAATACTTTGACCCTGAGGTCAAATTTGTCCATTTTGCCCCTCGCAAGCCATGTTTAGAGCATTACTAGTAGAGCCCTCAAACCCTCAAACCCTTAAAAATAACTGTTTTTCGGTTTTAAATCGAAAAAAAAGCCATAGACTAGAATCCCTTAACCCTCAAACCCTCAAATTTTTTTAAAGGTCCAACCCTCAAACCATCTCCCAATCCTCAAAAGTAAGGGTTGGGGAGCAAAACTTACCCCAACCCTCATTTGGCGGTTATACTCGCGCGGGAGGGAAAAATCCTCCCAACTCCGCGCCCACGCCATGACCGCTGCTAGTCGCTTCGCCCGGCCACCCGTCGACCTCTCGGCATAGCGACAACGTCGTTCATGGAGAATATTCCGTTATAAGGGTTGAGTTTGAGGGTTCTAATCTTTGCCTCTGTTTTTCAACCCGTAAAAGTGCACAAAAAGATCATTTTTGGACCCTTAAAACACTAGTGATGGTTTGAGGGTTTGAGGGTTCTACTAGTAATGCTTTTATCAACAAATATCTACACCGGTACAATTTGTCTTAGCTTCTGCTGCAAACATTCCACATGGAACGCCTCAGAGCACATATACTAGTATTATTTATAGTATGAAAACTGAAGAAATCATTTGTTCAACTCCAGTATTCTCTTGTCTATGAGCTGAGCTGTCATCTGAAAACGGCGGCCTTCATCTTCTCCCAACTGCACCACCATCCATTTATCCATGTAGGCCCTAATCATGCATGACTCGCACATGTGACATTAAAGGAAATAAATACTCCAGCTGGAAATTTTTCTTGTTTGTTCTGAAAAATGAGTGATGCAACGCAAACAGCAGCTCCTGAACATGCTAGATGGACAAGAAGTCTCTGTCAGCAGCTGGATTTTGGATGCCAATAATTCTATCAGAGCAGCAAACCAGATTCAAAATAGCTCGGGTTTATGTCGCTGAAAATATGATGAAAGTTACAGTACCTATTTTCCTCCGGAATTTATTTTTTTCACAACAGGGAACAATGAACCAAGCAAGCCTGAAAAGGCTCAAACTCAAAGGGGAACTGATAGTGGATAAAAGAAAAGAACTTCCAAAACTGTTCAATTTCTGGACAACAAAATTACAACAACTTCGGTTTTATACTGTAAATATATACAGCAAATTATTTGAATCAGCTCTTATCTCAGAAATCTACAGTTGGCTGTTTCATTTTTCAATCTTGATTAAAGTTGCCTCTATGATGGTCATATCTAACACAGTAACACCGCCTTGTTCGATGCTGACGAATGTGGCTTGGAGAGAGACCATCCCTCTCCTCGTCATTGGTCACCCCTCGGCGGAGCAGGGGGCTTCATCGGAGGACGAATTTCCGTTTGCATTCTCGACTGGAATAGTAGCTTCTTCAGAAATTTATCAATGTCACTGACAAGTCAATCGTTGGCCTGTTGCTCAGTACTGAAGAAATCCGCAGAGAAGGTAAAACAAATCTTCTATTAATAGTAGTAATATAATTAAAACGAAATTAATATTGTTGATGCTAATAATTCAGACACCGATTACATCAAGAATATGTACTGTAGGCCCTAATCATGCATAACTCGCACATGTGGCATTAAAGGAAATAAATACTCCAGCTGGAAATTTCTCTTGTTTGTTCTGAAAAATGAGCGATGCAATACAAACAATAGCTCCTGAACATGCTGGATGGACAAGAAGTCTCTGTTAGCAGCTGGATTTTGGACGCCGATAATTCTATCAGAGCAACAAATCAGATTCAAAATCGCTCAGGTTTATGTCGCTGAAAATACGATGAAAGTTATGCCTATTTTCCTCTAGAGTTTATTTTTTTAACAACAGGGGACAATGAACCAAGCAAGCCTCAAAGAGCTCAAACTCAAGAGGAACTGAAAGTGGATAAAAGGAACTAGCTTCCAAAACTGTTCAATTTCTGGACAACAAAAGTGCCATACTATTACAACAACTTCGGCTTTTAACTGTACCCCCAGGACTTCCAGCACCACGTGCTAAATATGTACAGCAAATTATTACTCCCTCCGTTCCGTATTACTCGTCGCTTCACTGATTTAGTACAAAGTTGTACTAAATCAGCAACGAGTAATATGGAACAGAGGGAGTAGCTCTTATCTCAGAAATCTACAGTTGGCTGTTTTATTTTTCAATCTTGATATAAGGTTCTAACACCGCCTTGTTCGATGCTGACCAATGTGCCTTGGAGAGAGACCATCCCTCTCCTTGGCATCGGTCGCCCTCGGCGGAGCGGGGGGATTCATCGGAGGATGAATTTCCGTTTGCATTGTCGACTGGAATTGTAGCCTTCTTCAGAAATTTATCAATGTCACTAACAGGTCAATCGTTGGCCGTTTGCTCAGTACTGAAGGTAAAACAAATCTTCTATTAACAGTAGTAATAACTAAAACTAAATTTATATTGATGCTACTAATAATTCAGACACCAATTACATGTCCCATTGGTGATGTTCGATTTCAGTGAACAATCACACCTAGAGTAGAGTATAGTAGAAACAGCTGAGCTACACTCTGATTCTGATGGCTAGGACGATCAACACTAGCAGTTGAGCGACACTGGATTCTGAATCCCAGCCTCACGGATCGTTGGTTCAGTTACTCCACAGGAAGTAAGATCCCATGGCCGGCCCAGTTGGCGCATCCAGACCGCATCGGCCCTGGCTCCATGGCTCCTCTGGTCGCCACCCCGCAGTACGAGAAGCACGTCGCGGAGGAGCCACCACAGGGGCTGATTATGTGAGGCTGCGGCGGCGGCTGCTGCTTCTGCTGGATCGCGCCGGCGCTGGCACCAGCGCAAATGTGCCACTGCAAGGGCCTGTGCGAGGCGGCTGCTGCTGGATCGGTGGCGGCGCCAGCGCCGGTGAGCAACCGCAAGGGCTTGTGCCAGGTTGCTGCTTCTGCCGGATCGACGGCGGCGCCAGCGCCGGTGAGCCACCGCAAGGGCTTGTGCCAGGCTGCTGCTTCTGCTGGATCGGCGGCGGCGGCGGCGCCAGCGAGCCGGTGATGGTGATCTTGACCCCGCGCCGCATGATCTCAGCAAGCAGCCGCGCCGTGTTGAGCGCATCGTCCAGCCCGCAGTGCAGGCGGCCCTCCCAGTCCAGCCCCGCCGCCCGGACCGCCTCCTGCAGGTTGACCCGCCCTCCGCCGCCGAGCGCTGCCTGGAAGGGGACCCTCAGATTGATCCACTGATCGAAGTAGGAGGGCTTCTCGATGCCCTTGAAGCGGCACTCGAACTCGAGCATGGTGCGGCAATCCCAGTCTCCCCAGGTCACCACGGCCAAGCGGACGCCTCTCTTGTTCCCTGCTCCCGCCGTCGCCGCCTTCAGCCAAGAATCGTGCAGCCAGAGCGCGTCGCCGAGTTCCACGCCGCCGTCGACGTCCTCCTGCCGGATGCCGGTGAGCTCCCTGCAAAATTGGGTCAGCACAGGGTGATGCTTAGGACGAACGTACCTGCGAAACGCGGACACGATGCGGCCGGTGGCGCCGTCGACGAGCACCGCGGGAACTCGATGATTTCCTGCGGAAAGATCCGCCCGTCTTTGACGCACGTCGCCTCGAAGTCGACCACCACGAAGAAATCGAAATCTTGCTCCAGACCCTGCCCGCGCGCCGCCATGATCGCTGCCATGTTCGCCCAAGTGCGCGCAAGCTCGAGATCGGGAAAAGTTGGGATCGGAAACTATGGCGGCGAAGATCGGGGGAAGTTGGATCGAAAACTAGGGCACGGTCGGGCGGGCACATCTTTTTTTTTTTTTTTGAGAATATCGAGCGGGCACGGCTGAATCCGGCAGCTCGATGGATTGGCGCAATTTCTTATCTAATCCGATACTTTTTGGAACAAACAGTTGGCGTGATTTTATTTTTCTTTTTTAACGTGGTTGGCGCGATTTTTTCTTTTTTCACGTGGTTGGCGCGATTTCTTTTTTATTTCCCTTTTTGACGGATGGTTGGTGCTATTTCTAATATGTAATCAACAAATCAAAGACTATGATTTGCTAGGGTTCCCAAAAACAAATCGATGAAGAAATCTCGCTCCTTCCCTCGCGACGCGCTAGGGTTCCCAAACTTCCCAAAACGACGCGCTAGGGTTCCCAAAGTTTACCCGGTCTACACCAATTCCCACCTGATTTCTAACATTGAATCGATCTTCGGGTCGATCCTTACGTGATCAACCACACCAAAGCTACCTAGGAGTGCTGGCTCATGGCTCGCAAGGCGGCAAACATGCCCTCGACGGAGAAGGCGTCTGGCAGTGGCGGAACAGGGGGCTCCCGTGATAGGGATTGCACTCTGGAGGACCATTTTTATGGGCTGAACCTCCATGGGGAGGAGGAGCAGGAGGACCTTATCTCTCTGCTGAGGTCGACGGGCTGATTGAGGAAACAAGGTGAATAGTGATTTTTAAGGTTCATACCCAGAGACCCTTTAGCCACACGACGCTGTTCAAATCTCTACGCAATGGTTGGGCGCAGGCCCAAGGGGTGATTTTCAAAACGAAGGATGAGAACCTCCTCTTGGCACAATTCATGTGCCTGGGGGACTGGAACTGGGTGACGAACAATGGCCCGTGGCTGTTCTGGAACGCTGCAGTGGTCCTGGGGGAATTTGATGACATAACAAATGTCCATGAATACAGGCTCGACGGAATACCAATGTGGGCTAGGATCGTTGGATTGCCAGATGGACTGATGAAGAAGAAAGAAATTACAGAGAAGATAGCGGCGAAAGTAGGGAACCCCCCGTTCAACGTGATAGTGAATGAAGGCGGGATTAATCCTAGGAAGTACCTTCGGGCCCGGGTGTTTGTGAAGCTAGATACCCCGCTGGTGCATTTTGTATCGTTAACCTTGAAGGGGAGGAAGAAGTATCCAGTGGAGTACGAAAAACTTCCTGAGTTTTGTGATTTCTGCGGTCTCATATGATATACAGTTTTGGAGTGCGGCGATGGTATATACACAAGGAAGAGGAATATGAATGAGGTGAATGGCTATTGGTGAATTTCGATGCTCAGTTAAACCGTGGGAATGGTAATGGCGCTGGCCGTGGAGGAGGAAGAGCGGGCAGAGGTGGAGGCACTGATGGGGGAAGAGGCAAGAAGGGAGACCCGAATGTGGAAGAAAATAATGACATGATAAGCGACCCGAGGTTTGATAATAATTTTGGTGCAATGGTGCCATTAGCATGTAAACGCCTAATCGGCCAGGATGGTACTGTTTTTGAGAGACCTGCAGGCCCGGTAAATCCTCCACGCGGATTTGTGACTGGCAAAGTAAACCTTAATGAGAGTAAAGCAGCTGAACATGTGGATAAGAGTTTACTAAACACCCCGTAGAAAATACATGATCCTAAGAGGCAGAGGGCTGACCTGAGTGTGTCAAAGGACGGAGCAGCACAACAATCGGCGACCTCCCTCGAGGAGGATCGCCGGGCACAATGAAAACACTAAGTTGGAACTGCCGCGGTATGGCCAGTGCCGCGGCAGAAAGAGCTCTTCTAGATATCTAGAAGCAGTGGGGGACGGACTGTTGGGAAACGTTGCATGAAAACAAAAAAATTCTACGCACACGCAATGATCTATCATGGGGATGCATAGCAACGAGGGGGAGAGTGTGTCTACGTACCCTCGTAGACCATTAGCGTAAGTGTTTCACAACGCGGTTGATGTATTCGAACTTCTTCGTGCTTCAACCGATCAAGTACCGACCGCACGACACCTCCGCGTTCCGCACACGTTCAGCTCGCTGGCGTTCCTTGCCTTCTTGATCCAGCAAGACATCGAGGTAGTAGATGAGTTCCGTCCGCACGACGGTGTGGTGACGATGATGGTGAAGTGATCTCCGCAGGGCTTCGCCTAAGCACTACGAGAATATGACCGGGGGTGTAAATGGTGGAGGGGGGCGCCGCACAAGTCTAAAAATTGATCTAGTGTGTGTGCTAGGCGCCCCCTCCCACATATATATAGGTGGGAGGGGGAGGGGAGCAGCCATAGGAGGCGCCCAAGTAGGAGGAATCCTACTTGGAGTCCCTCCCAAGCCGCGCCCCCTCCCTGCCATATATAACCGAGGGGGGAAGGAAAGAGGGGGGAGGGAAGGAAGTAGGAATCCTAATCCACACTTTCCTTTCCTTTCCCCCTTTCCTTCTCCTCCTAGGCCGGCCCATATGGGGGCGCACCAGCCCCTTGTGGCTGATGCGTTTCCCCTCTTGGCCCATAAGGCCCGTATCTTTTGCCGGCGGTGCCCGGAACCCCTTCCGGTGACCCGATAAGTACTCGGTACCGCCCGAAACACTTCCGGTGTCCGAATACCATCATCCTATATATTAATCTTTACCTCTAGACCATTTCGAGACTCCTCGTCATGTCCCTGTTCTCATCCAGGACTCCGAACAACATTCGGTCACCAAATCACATAACTCATATAATACTATATCGTCATCGAACGTTAATTGTGCGTACCCTACGGGTTCGGGAACTATGTAGACATGACCGAGACACCTCTCCGGTCAATAACCAAGAGTGGAACCTGGATGCCCATATTGGCTCCTACATATTCTACGAGGGTCTTTATCGGTCGAACCGTTATGATAACACACGTAATTCCCTTTGTCCATCGGTATGTCACTTGCCCGAGATTCGATCATTGGTATCTTCATACCTGGTTCAATCTCGTTACCGGCAAGTCTCTTTACTCGTTCCATAATACATCACCTCATGACTAACTCCTTAGTTGTTTGCTTGCAAGCTTATGATGTGTATTACCGAGAGGGCCCAGACATACCTCTCCGATAATCGGAGTGACAAATCCTAATCTCGATCTATGCCAACTCAACAAACACCTTCGGAGATACCTATAGAGGATCTTTATGATCACCCACTTATGTTGTGACGTTTGATAGCACAGAAGGTATTCCTCCGGTATCCGAGAGTTGCATAATATCATAGTCGAAGGAATATGTATTTGACATGAAGAAAGCAATAGCAATAAAACTGAACGATCATTATGCTAAGCTAACGGATGGGTCTTGTCCATCACATCATTCTCCTAATGATGTGACCCCGTTATCAAATGACAACTCATGTCAATGGTTAGGAAACCTTAACCATCTTTGATCAACGAGCTAGTCTAGTAGAGGCTCACTAGGGACACAGTGTTTGTTTATGTATTCACACATGTATTTAAGTTTCCGGTCAATACAATTCTAGCATGAATAATAAACCTTTATCATGATTTAGGAAATATAATAATAACCATTTTATTATTGCCTCTAGGGCATATTTCCATCAGTCTCCCGCTTGCACTAGAGTCAATAATCTAGTTCACATCGCCATGTGATTAACACCCATAGTTCACATCGCCATGTGACCAATACCCAGAGAGTTTACTAGAGTCAATAATCTATTTCACATCGCCATGTGATTAACACCCAAAGAGTACTAAGGTGTGATCATGTTTTGCTTGTGAGAGAAGTTTAGTCAATGGGCCTGTCATATTCAGATCTGTATGTATTTTGCAAATTTCTTTGTCTATAATGCTCTGCATGGAGCTACTCTAGCTAATTGCTCCCACTTTCAATATTTATCCAGATTGAGACTCATAGTCATCTGAATCGGTGTCAAAGCTTGCGTCGACGTAACCCTTTATGGCGAACTCTTTATCACCTCCATAACCGAGAAATATTTTCTTAGTCCTCTAAGGATAATTTTGACCGTTGTCCAGCGATCTACTCCTGGATTACTATTGCACTCCTTGACAAACTCATGGCGAGGTACACAATAGGTCTGGTACACATCATGGCATACTTTATAGAACCTATGGTTGAGGCATAGTGAATGCCTTCCATTCCCTCTCTATCTTATGTCATGGTCGGGCTTTGAGTCTTACTCAACTTCACACCTGATACGTCTCCAACGTATCTACTTTTCCTAATGTTTTTCCTCCTGTTTTGGACTTTAATTTGCATGATTTGAATGAAACTAACCCCAGACTGACGTTGTTTTCAGCAGAACTGCCATGGTGTTGTTTTTGTGCAGAAATAAAAGTTCTCAGAATGGAACGAAACTTTGCGAGGAATTTTTATACAATAAAAGAGAATTTCTGGAGATAGTGTCGAATCACCCTAGGTTATAACTGTCACAGGATGAATATCATCCAACAAGTCACCGATCCAATGCCTATGAACTTTTCCATATTGTTTCTGCTAAGTTACTACTGCTATCATCACTGTTACATTTGCTACAAAATTACTGCTATCCTTTATTCTTTGTTACTATTGCTGCTGTCACTACTATCAAAACTATCAAATTACTTTGCTACTGATCACTTTGCTGCAGATAATTAATCTTCAGGTGTGGTTGAATTGACAACTCAGTTGCTAATACCTTCAAACATTCTTTGGCTCCCCTTGTGTCGAATCTATAAATTTGGGTTGAATACTCTACCCTCGAACACTGTTGCGATCCCCTATACTTGTGGGTTATCAAGACATTTTTCTGGCGCCGTTGCCGGGGAGAATAGCTATATTTGTTGAGTCACTTGGGATTATTATCAATTTATCACTATGAAGAATTTGAAGGATCCTAAGACTAAGATATTTCCCTCAAGCACGAGGGGATGTAAGAAACTGTCATCCAGTTCTGCTTTAGATTCACCTTCTGTTATGAGTAAACTTGCAACACCACCACATGCTATTAATTCTGATATGTCACAAGTTATTGATGATGCTACTTCTACTATGAATGATGTTTATGATGATGCTAGTACCTTGCTTGATAATGATGATGTGTCACTTGGTGAATTTCTTGATGAACAAATGCTAGAGTAATACAACATGATGTTGTTGAATCTGATGATGAGCTTGAAACTGAATCTCCTGAAACACCTGCTAGAACTAGCCTTCCCAGATATGAATTGCCTAAGGTACCGGAAGGTTATGTTATGAGTGAAGAAACAACTAGAGATATTCTTGCTTGCAATAATAGAGATGATCGAGAGAAATTATTACACAAGTATAAGGAAAAAATCTCTGAATGCTAGAATGAAATGTGATCCTAAGTTTGCTACTTCACCTATTTTTATTGATGATAAGGATTATGAATTCTCTGTCGACCCAGAGTTAATTACTTTGGTTGAATCTGATCCTTTCCATGGTTATGAAACTGAAACTGTTGTGGCACATCTTACTAAGTTGAATGATATAGCCACCCTTTTTACTCATGATGAGAAAACTCGCTACTACTTTATTATAAAATTATTTCCTTTCTCATTAAAGAGTGATGCTAAAGCTTGGTACAATACTCTTACTCCTGGTTGTGTGCATAGTCCCCAGGATATGATTTATTATTTCTCTGCAAAATATTTTCCTGCTCATAAGAAACAAGCTGCCTTACAGGAAATATTTAACTTTGTGCAAACTAAAGAAGAGAGTCTCCCACAAGCTTGGTGGAGGATTTGCCAGTTACTTAATGCTTTGCCTAATCATCCTCTTAAGAAAAATGAAATACTTGATATCTTCTGTAATGGACTAACCGATGCTTCTAGGGACTTCCTAGATAGTTATGCTGGTTGTGTTTTCAGGGAACGAACTGTTGGACAAGCTGAAGAATTATTGAATAACATATTGAAAAAATATGATGATTGGACTCTTCCTGAACTACTGCCTAAACCCACTCTAAAGAAGAGGGGTATATTATATCTCAGTCCTTAAGATATGTAAGAGGCAAAGAAATCTATGAAGGAAGAAGTTATTAAAGCTGAGGATGTTAAAAATTTACCTCCTATTGAAGAAATACATGGGCTTAATACACCACCGCTGCCTAAGGTGGTAGAGGTAAATTCTTTAATGAAGTTCAATGATAATGATAATCCTCACAATATGCATCCTAGTCAATGCCTTTATGAGTTTGAAAACTACATTAGAAAACAAGATCACTTCAATGCAAATGTTATGAAACAACTGAAATACAATTCTGATATGATTGCTCGCTTGAGTGACTTGTTATTTAGAATATCAAATGATGTTAGAGGTGTGGGAAAACATGCTTATATGGTTCAAACTCAGTTAGAACAAGTTGCTAAATCTCAAGAGAATTGCTTGATGAAATGAATCATAATATGCATGTCTTTGTTGTTAGAGTTGCAACTAGAGGAGGTAAAATGACTCAGGAACCACTTTATCCTGAGGGACACACAAAAATAATTGAACAAGATTCACAAAGAAATAACACTAGTTCACCTAGTCCTTATAAAAAGAAAAAGGAAAAGAAAAAGAAAAATGATAGGACTTTGCATACTTCTAGTGAACCTGAAATAGAAAAACCTCCTGATAATGATAATGAAATTTCTATCTCTGATGCTGAAACTTAGTCTGGTTTTGAACACCCACCTACTGATAATGAAAAAGATAATGATGAGGTTCATGAAGACTCTCAACCAAACAATGATAAAGAACCAGACCATGATGTTGAGATAGAACCTCCAGTTGATCTTGATAACCCACAACCTAAAAATAAAAGATATGACAAAAGAGACTTTGTTGCTAGAAAACACGGTAAAGAAAGAGAACAGTGGGTTCAAAAACCTACGCCTTTTCCACCCAAGTCAACTAAAAAGAAGGATGATGAAGAATTTGAACGCTTTGCTGAAATGCTGAGGCTAGTCTTTTTGCATACTCGCTTGACTAATATCTTGAAAATGCCTCCTTATGCAAAGTATATGAAAGACATCATCACAAATAAGAGAAAAATACCGGAAGCTGAAATCTCCACTATGCTTGCTAATTACACTTTTAAAGATGGATTGCCTAAAAAACTTGGAGATACGGGAATACCAACTATACCTTGCTCTATCAAAAAGAATTATGTGAAAACTGCTTTGTGTGATTTAGGAGCTGGTGTTAGTGTTATGCCTTTCTCTTTATATAAAAGACTTGACTTGAATAAACTCACACCTACTGAAATATCTTTGCAAATGGATAACAAATCAACTGCTAATGTTACTAATGAAATATCTGTGAGGATGTGCTCGTTGTTGTTGCTAATGTTACTATTTTGACTGACTTAGTTATACTTGAGATGCCCGAGGACGACAACATGTCGATTATCCTTGGCAGACCCTTCTTGAATACTGTAGGGGCTGTTATTGATTGCAATAAAAGCAAGATCACTTTTCATATTAATGGTAATGAGCATACGATGCACTTTCCAAAGAAACAATTCCAAGTGAATGGTATTAATGTTATTGAAAAATCTCCGACAATCACTATTGGAACTTTTCAAATACCTCTACCTACTGTCAAAAAGAAATATGAAATACTTATTGTTGGGGAAATGCATATCCCCATTGAGGTAACTTAGTGACTTTAAGAAAGTTCTTCGGTTTCATGCTAATCGAAAGTGGTTGTTAATAAGACTTGATCAACCTTATTAATGGATCATTTTTGAACGGTATGAAGTTGATGAATTTAGTAAGCACTACCTTCTGTCCTTACCTTTTGTTTTCTGTTTTTATTAGTTAAATAAAATAAAATGCCATGTTTTGTCTGTTTTCTGAATTTCCCGTGCAATAAAAAATGACCCAAAAATAAAAGTTCTCAGAATGCCCTAAAAATTTTACATGATTTTTTTCTGAATATTTCTGAATTTCAGGTGCAAATAATACTAGAGGGAGGTGCACCAGGTGGGCACAACCCACCTGGGCGCGCCAGGAATCCTACGTGGTCCCCCTCACTTACCTCTTCATCCCACATCATCACTTACCTCCAGAAAAAAAATCCCCATTGCTCTCTCTCCCGTGTTCTTGAGCTCAAACCCGCGGATTTCAATCTCTTTGCTCGAAGCTCCGTTTCTGGAACTGTTTCGGGGGAAACTTGCTTGGTATGTGACTCCACCGTTTGTCCAATTAGTTTTTGTTTTAGTGGTTTATACTTTGAATAATTAGCTACTCTTGGTGCTGCTGTAGATGTTCTTGCATGTTGAATTCTTAGTGTTCTAAGTAGTTTGAATGCTTGCTATGGCCTCTATGTATCCCTATGAGTAGTTGCTATCAATTTCATAAGTTTTGTTGATAAATTTTTGTCACCCCAAAATTTTAATTTTCAGAAAATTGTACTCGGACATGATGAACCTATTTGGAAGGAGTTCTTCGAGGAGACGATCCTCGGGGGCATCTTCTACTGACAGTTCTGCTTGCCGGTCTTATGTTGAACCGAGTGAAAGTTCCACGCAAGATGCCGCCACCAAAACATGCTTATGGCCTTGCGATCAATATATGGTGCATGTGGGCATTAAGGAGGAATTTGAGCAATATGTTTACAATGCCGGCCTCGGTCCCTACCTTTTAGATAAGTGTGAATAACGCCAACTTCTCACTGGGTCATTTGTCAAAGGATTTACATTTTTCCATCGCGAGTCTAGGGTGTCTTTTATGCTTTATGATAGACCATTTACTATCCCAATGGAGAATTTTGCTTACCATTGCAAACTTCCATTTTGGGGCTCTCTTGATGAGCCACCTGTCGGTGTCAAAACCGGCGGATATCGGGTAGGGGGTCCCGAATTGTGCGTCTAGGATCGATGGTAGCACGAGATGGGGGACACAATGTTTTACCCAGGTTCGGGCCCTCTCTATGGAGGTAATACCCTACTTCCTGCTTGATTGATCTTGATGAATATGAGTATTACAAGAGTTGATCTACCACGAGATCGTAATGGCTAAACCCTAGAAGCCTAGCATGTATGACTATGGTAATGAATATCTCCTTTCCGGAGTAACCCCTCCGGTTTATATAGACACCGGGGGGAATCTAGGGTTACATAGAGTCGGTTACATAAGAAGGAATCTTCATAGTCGATCGCAAAGCTTGACTTCCACGCCAAGTAGGGTCCAATCAGGACACGGGTACAGTCTTCGGCCTTCATGTCTTCACAGCCCATCAGTCCGGCCCAATGGATAGCAGACCGGACGCTCGAGGACCCCTTAGTCCAGGACTCCCTCACCACCCACAGCTGAGTTCGAGTCTTTCTTGACTAGCCTTTGTTACAGTGAAAATAGGGGAGTGAGACAAGGAAGAATAAAGAGCATTCACTTCCCCGCAATTCAGTATTTTGCATTATTTAACGGGAAATGCATAGTAGGCAAGCAAGACTGTAGCATACTTTGTGCGCCAGACTTGAGCCTCATTCGCACCACTCTCACTGGTGAAAGGAATTATAACCTTGGAGCGATTGTTGCACATAGACTTCAGCATAATGCCAACAGTGGTTGGTTCTATGGTGGAATTTATGCCACGCGTTTAGCATGAGAGCTGGGTATTTCACCTTTGCCCTTTGATCCTATCCTACCCACACGGTATTTAGATTTTGACACTTTAAAAGAACATAAGATCCTTATGGGGAAAGGTTGGTAATTTCACTTACAATCTAATGTTTAACCAAAAATCTGTTGTGGACACATATTTGCCTGCGCCTGCTCTTTTTGATTATCACAGCAAGGGGAGATATTTTGTTCTTAAGAGCGAGGCCCGAGCTCATAACACAACAGTGGTAGCAGCACGGCAGGCCGAGACATCAGCACCAAGAGCCTCCGTGAGCTACCATGCCGACTACTACCCTCCAGGCTACTGATCGACTACCAAGTTAGGCCAAAATCCTAAGCTTGGGGGAGTACGTTGCTACCTCTTGAGCATGCGTTGGTTTTCCCTTGAAGAGAAAAGGGTGATGCAGCAAAGTAGTGTAAGTATTTCCCTCAGTTTTTGAGAACCAAGGTATCAATCCAGTAGGAGACAACGCACAAGTCACCTAGTACTTGCACAAATAATCAAGAACCTTGCAACCAACGCGATAAAGGGTTTGTCAATCCCTTCACGGTCACTCGCAAAACTGAGACCTAATAGAGATAGTAAAGTAAGTATTTTTGGTATTTTTGTTGTATAGATTAGAAAGTAAAGATTGCAAAATAGTAAACGAGATGCGATGTAAATAAAAGAGATGCAATATAATAAGAAAGAGACCCGGGGGCCATAGATTTCACTAGTGGCTTCTCTCAAGATAGCATGTATTATGGTGGGTGAACAAATTACTGCCGAGCAATTGATAGAAAAGCACATAATTATGAAGGTATCTAAGGCAATGATCATGAATATAGGCATCATGTCCATGTCAAGTAGACCAAAACGATTCTGCATCTACTACTATTACTCCACACAACCGCTATCCAACATGCATCTAGAGTATTAAGTTCATAAGAACGGAGTAACGCATTAAGCAAGATGACATGATGTAGAGGGGTAAACTCAAGCAATATGATATAAACTCCATCTTTTTATCCACGATGGCAACAATACAATACGTGCCTTGCTTCTCGTATTGTCACTGGGAAAGGACACCGCAAGATTGAACCCAAAGCTAAGCACTTCTCCCATTGCAAAGAAAGATCAATCTAGTAGGCCAAACTAAACTGATAATTCGAAAAGACTAAATATATCAAATCATGCATATAAGAATTCAGAGAAGAACCAAATAATATTCATAGATAATATTGTTCATAAATCCACAATTCATCGGATCTCGGCAAACACACCCAAAAGAGTATTACATCGAATAGATCTCCAAGAACATCGAGGAGAACTTTGTATTGAGAATCAAAGAGAGAGAAGAAGCCATCTAGCTAATAACTACGGACCCGAAGGTCTGTGGTAAAATACTCACGCTTCATCGGAGAGGCTATGGTGTTGATATAGAAGCCCTCCGTGATCGATTCCCCCTACGACAGATCGCCGAAAAAGGCCCCAAGATGGGATCTCACGGGTACAAAAGGTGCGGAAGTGCAAAAGTGGTTTCGTGGCTCTCCCTGATGTTTCTAGGGTATAAGAGTATATATAGGCGAAAGAAGTACGTCGGTGGAGCTACGAGGGGCCCACGAGGGTGGGGGGCGCGCCCTCCTGCCTTGTGGACGCCTCGTGGCGTTCCAGACTTCTACTCCAAGTCTTCTGGATTGCTTTCGGTCCAAGAGAGATCCTCCCGAAGGTTTCATTCCATTTGGACTCCGTTTGGTATTCCTTTTTTTGCGAAACTCTAAAATAGGCAAAAAAACAGAAATTGGCACTGGGCGTCCGGTTAATAGGTTAGTCCCAAAAATAATATAAAAGAGAATAGTAAAGCCCATTAAACATCTAAACAGATAATATAATAGCATGGAACAATAAAAAAATATAGATATGTTGGAGACGTATCATACGTGTTTCCACCGACTTTACATTCATGTCCACTTATTCCATTTATCGGTGTCCACACTATTTCATTGTACCATCCATGCTTAGATTTATTTTCTTGCTTTCTTCTTGTGTGTTTTAAAAACTTTATAAAAACAAAAAATAATAATTGTAGTTAATTTACTTACTATGCGTGCTTAGTAGTAATATTAAAAAGAAAACCCCAAAAGATTTCCTTTTTCTTCTTTTGCTTGTTGGGAGCTTTCTCGTGTCAATAGTTTTTCTCGTTTTTGCTTTTCTGTTTTGCTTGCTTGTTCAAGAAAACCAAAAACTCCAAAAATATTTCAGTGTGTTTCTTTGAATTTCTTTTCTTTTTATTCGGGTTGTACCGAGGAGAAGACCACGATGAAAACGTTGAGTGGCTCTCAAATGAATAACTGTTGATCTAATAAAGATCACATTTTACCTTGTCTTCTCCTGTTGAATAAAATGTCTTGCAGATTCCAGCTTAGTCCACGGCACTCTTGCACTATTATTATTTTCATATCGTTCGGTCGTGCAAGTGAAATGCAATAATGATGACATTCGATGAACTGGCCGTGGCAGAGAGAAACTGGTATGAACTCGACTTGTTCTGTCTGTGTAAATATGTTTAACCTAGTATCCATGATTCAGCCCATTATAATTAAACATGTTTGCAATGACAATTAGAGATTATAGTTTCTCATGCCATGCATAAGTAGCTGGGAGTTGATAATGATTTATCTTGGATATCAACATAGCATTAAAATGATTGTGATGTAGTATGATGATATGGTATCCTCCTCTGAATGTTCTAGTGGCTTGACTCGGCACATGTTTATGCATGTAGTTCAATCAAAACCAACATAGCCTCTATGATATTTATGTTCATGATGTTCATATCCTACTCATGCTAGTGCCCAATGTTACATATGCATAATGCATGGTTATGATCGTTGTTGCTCTCTAGCTGGCCGCTTCTCAATCTAAATTGCTAGCCTTCGGTTGTACCAAGAGGGAATTCTGCTTATACATAAAAAACCTTGAACTATATGCGGTTTTACCCTGCCATCCTAAGTTATTCCAGATGAGTCCACCATACCTACCTATATGCGGTTTTACCCTGCCATCCTAAGTAAATTTGCATGTGCCACCTCTAAAAACTTCTAAAAATATATGTTTTGTGTGCCTGGATCGTTCATGGAACGACATGAGGTAGTCGGTATCTTCCATGCTAGGCGGGTTATTCTCAGGTCAAGTGTTTATTCACTCGCCATCGCACGAGAAAAGGGCGGTATTAGGGATGCCCAGTCCCAAACTGCAAAATACAAAAAGAGTTAATCGCTCGAATAATCAAACAAAAACTCCCAACAGAGTCAAAACCTTTACTTTTTATCGCTTGGGAACCGCCACTAGCTTGTTTAGCATGGGAGATATTGATAACTGATAGTCGTGAAGTAAATGAGAAGGGTGCATGTCTTGAAATATCACTGCTTCCCTCTGCGAAGGGACTATCTATTTACTTTTATGTTGTGTTACCACCTTCTAAAACAAGCGCCAGAAACTAAGTAGAGCACAACTGTCATGATTTATGAATTGTGTGTAGCTAATGTTGGGTGCATTATGACTAGATCTTTTCTACCATGAATTACAATGTTTAGTCGCTGCTTGAACTTTGGAGGTGATCTGCATTTATGTTTTGCGGTCTCAGAAAGGGCTAGTGAGATACCACTATTGTCATATTATATCATGGTTGTTTTGACAACGTGTTGCCATTTGAGATATCTTATTATTGCTCGCTAGCTGATTATGTCATTGATATGAATCATTATAACCTTTAAGAGTTATTGTCGACATGGTTAGTTATAATGTTGGCTGAAAACCTGGGTGTTTTTAAGCTTATTTATGCAAACAAGAGCAAAAGAGTTTGTAAACTTTTGCTTTTTCACTTTCAGTTTATTCACTGAATTACTTGAGGACAAGCAAAGGTTTAAGCTTGGAGGAGTTGATACGTCTCCAACGTATCTACTTTTCCTAACGCTTTTCCTCTTGTTTTGGACTCTAATTTGCATGATTTGAATGAAACTAACCCCACACTGACGCTATTTTCAACAGAACTGCCATGGTGTTGTTTTTGTGCAGAAATAAAAGTTTTCGGAATGGAACGAAACTTTGCGAGAAATTTTTATACAATAAAAGAGAATTTCTAGAGCTAGTGCCGAATCACCCTAGGTTATAACTGTCACACGATGAATATCATCCAACAAGTCACCGATCCAATGCCTACGAACTTTTCCATATTGTTTCTACTAAGTTACTACTGCTATCATCACTCTTACACCATCTACAAAATGACTACTATCACTATTACTGTTACTATTGCTGCTGTCACTACTATAAAAAATATCAAACTACTTTGCTACTGATAACTTTGCTGCAGATAATTAATCTCCAGGTGTGGTTGAATTGACAACTCAGCTGCTAATACCTTCAAATATTCTTTGGCTCCCCTTGTGTTGAATCTATAAATTTGGGTTGAATACTCTACCCTCGAAAACTGTTGCGATCCCCTATACTTGTGGGTTATCAACACCTTACAATACAGGCAAGAACTCCTTCTTTGACTGATCCATCTTGAACTTCTTCAAAACTTTGTCAAGGTATGTGCTTTGTGAAAGTCCTATTAAGCGTCTCGATCTATCTCTCTAGATCTTGATGCTCAATATATAAGCAGCTTCACAAAAGGTCTTTCATTGAAAAACTCTTATTCAAGTATCCTTTCATGCTATCTAGAAATTCTATATTATTTCCAATCAACAATATGTCATCTACATATAATCTTAGAAATGCTACAGAGCTTCCACTCACTTTCTTGTAAATACAGGCTTCACCGAAAGTTTGTACAAAACCATATGCTTTGATCACCTCATCAAAGCGTATATTCTAACTCCGAGATGCTTACACCAGTCCATAGATGGATCGCTGGATCTTGCACACTTTGTTAGCACCTTTAGGATCGACAAAATCTTCTGGTTGCATCATATACAACTCTACTTTAAGAAATCCATTAAGGAATGCAGTTTTGATGTCCATTTGCCAGATTTTATAATCATAAAATGCGGCAATTGCTAACATGATTCGGACGGACTTAAGCATCGCTACAGGTGAGGAAGTCTCATCGTAGTCAACCCCTTGAACTTGCCAAAAACCTATTGCGACAAGTTGAGCTTTGTAGACAGTAACATTACCATCAGCGTCAGTCTTCTTATGGAAAATCCTTTTATTCTCTATGGCTTGCCGATCATCGGGCAAGTCCACCAAAGTCCACACTTTGTTCTCATACGTGGATCCTATCTCATTTTTCATGGCCTCAAGCGATCTGTCGAAATCTGGGCTCATCATAGCTTCTTCATAGTTTGTAGGTTCGCCTTGGTCTAATAACATGACTTCCAGAACAAGATTACCATACCACTTTTGTGCGGATGCTGCTCTAGTTGACCTACGAGGTTCAGTGGCAACTTGATCTGAAGTTTCATGATCATTATCATTTGCTTGCTCTCTAGTTGGTGTAGGCATCACGGGAACGGATTTCTCTCATGTGCTACTTTCCAATTCGAGAGAAGGCACATTTACCTCATCAAGGTCTACTTTCCTCCCACTCACTTCTTTTGAGAGAAACTCCTTCTCTAGAAAGGTTCCATTCTTGGCAACAAAGATCTTGCCTTCGGATCTGTGGTAGAAGGTGTACCCAATTGTTTCCTTAGGGTATTCTATGAAGACACACTTCTCCGATTTGGGTTCGAGCTTATCAGGCTGAAGTCTTTTGACATAAGTGCCGCAACCCCAAACTTTAAGAAACGACAGCTTAGGTTTCTTGCCAAACCACAGTTCATACGGCATCGTCTCAACTGATTTATACGGTGCCCTATTTAACGTGAATGCAGCTGTCTCTAATGCATAACCCCAAAACGATAGTGGTAAATCGATAAGAGACATCATAGGTCGCACCATATCAAATAAATTAGGATTATGACGTTTTGACACACCATTACGCTGTGGGGTTCCAGGTGGCGTGAGTAGTGAACCTATTCCACATTGTTTTCAATGAAGGCCAAACTCGTAACTCAAATATTCGCCTCCGCGATCAGATCGTAGAACTTTATTTTCTTGTTACGATGATTCTCCACTTCACTCTGAAATTCTTTGAACTTTTCAAATGTTTCAGACTTGTGTTTCATTAAGTAGATATACCCATATCTGCTCAAATCATCTGTGAAGGTCAGAAAATAACGATACCCGTCGCATGCCTCAACACTCATCGGACCTAATACATCGATATGTATTATTTCCAATAAGTCATTGGCTCACTCCATTGTTCTGGAGATTGGAGTTTTAGCCATCTTGCCCGTGAGGCATGGTTCACAAGTATCAAATGATTCATAATCAAGTGATTCCAAAAGCCCATTTGCATGGAGTTTCTTCATGCGCTTTACACCAATATGACCTAAATGGCAATGCCACAAATATGTTGAACTATCATTATCAACTTTGCATCTTTCGGCATCAATATTATGAATATGTGTATCACTATGATCGATATTCAATAAACCATTCACATTGGGTGTATGACCATAGAAGGTTTTATTCATGTAAACAGAACAACAATTGTTCTCCGACTTAAATGAATAACCGTACCGCAATAAACATGATCAAATCATATTCATGCTCAACGCAAACACCAAATAACATTTATTTAGGTTTAATACTAATCCTGACGGTAGAGGGAGTGTGCGATGGTGATTGTATCAACCTGTGAATTACTTCCAAGACACATCGTCACCTCGCCCTTAACTAGTCTCTATTTATTCTGCAACTCTTGTTTCGAGCTACTAATCTTAGCAACTGAACCAGTATCAAATACCTAGGGGCTACTACTAATACTAGTTAGGTACACATCAATAACATGTATATCAAATATACCTTTGTTCACTTTGCCATCCTTCTTATCCGCCAAGTATTTGGGGTAGTTCCGCTTCTAGTGACCATTCCCTTTGCAGTAGAAGCACTCAGTTTTAGGCTTAGGTTCAGCTTTGGCTTCTTCACGGGAGTGGCAACTTGCTTGCCATTCTTCTCGAAGTTCCCTTTCTTTCCCTTGCCCTTTTCTTGAAACTAGTGGTCTTGTTAACCATCAACACTTGATGCTCTTTCTTGATTTTTACCTTTGCCGATTTCTGCATTGCGAAGAGCTCAGGAATCGTCTTCGCCATCCCTTGCATATTATAGTTCATCACAAAGTTCTAGTAGCTTGGTGTTAGTGACTAGAGAACTCTGTCAATCACTATCTTATCTGGAAGATTAACTCCCACTTTATTCAAGCGATTGTAGTACCCAGACATTCTGGGCACATGCTCATTGGCTGAGCTATTCGCCTCCATCTTGTAGGCAAAGTACTTGTCAGAGGTCTCATACCTCTCAACACAGGCATGAGTCTGAAATACCAATTTCAGCTCCTGGAACATCTCATATGCTCTGTGGCGTTCAAAACATCTTTTAAGTCCCAGTTCTAAGCCGTAAAGCATGGCGCACTAAACTATCAAGTAGTCATCATATCGAGCTTGCCAAACGTTCATAACGTCTGCATTTGCTCCTGCAATGTGTCCGCTACCTAGCGATTGCATCAAGGACATAATTCTTCTGTGCAGCAATGAGGATAATCCTCAGATCACGGACCCTGTCTGCATCATTGCTACTATCATGTTTCAACTTAGTTTTCTCTAGGAACATATCAAAAATACATAGGAGCTATATCGCGAGCTATCACTACAAAAAAAGACACATCCGTGACATTTTGGGCCGAATTTTTTTTCCGGTCATACTTATGACACTTCTATGATGATAATTGTGACAAAACCCGGTATCATCATATATGTGGTGGGGTCCTACTTCTATGACAAAAAATCATGAGAGAAGATGGGCTTTTCGTCCTGGGCGGGCCGGAGACGCAGCTGCATGACATTCTTTGGGCCATCCATGACGGAGAAAACCGTGGTAGAAGCGAGGGCGAGGAAAATTTCGGGGGAGTTACCGGTTACGGTGGGTGGTCTGCGGCCGAGCGATGCATGTTTCTCTCATACGTACGCGCGTGTGCGTGAGGCATTGCGCTCTAACTGAACTCGAGCGAGGCGTTGGGCTCTAATTGAACCCAAGCGATTGCACTGAAGGCTATGCGTTACTGAACCCGAGCGATCGATCGATCACTTGTTGTTAACTGAACCCAAGTGATTCCTTTGCTACTGCTGCTAAATGCAGCCGATCGATGCTGCCTCTGGATGAATAGTGAGCATTGTTGGGGGTTTGGATGAACAGTTCCCGGTGGGGGTTGGATGAATAGGAACCCGTGGTAGTAGAGGCCGTTGCCGCTGGATGAATAGTACCCCGATCAATCGAGCCGGTGGATGAACAGGACCCCGTGGAGGGCTGGATGAACAGGACCCTGTGGAGGGCTGGATGAACAGGACCCCGTGGAGGGCTGGTTGAGCGTAACGGTGTAGGGCTGGTTGAGCGATGGCGGTGGAGGGCTGGATGAACAGTAGCCCGTGGAGGGGTGGTTGAATAGGACCCGGTGGAGAGGGCTAGCTGAACAGTAGCCGGTGGAGGAGAGCGCGGTGGAGGCTGGATGAATAGGAGCCCATGGATGAACAGTCGCAGGTGGAGGCTGGAGGAGGTCGACGGTGGAGATGAACAATATCCCGTGGAGTCCCGTTTTGCGGTACGCCACACCCCTCCCGATGAACAAGAACCCTGTTTTGACTGTAGCGCTCCAACACAAGTCTGTTTCCTCTGTTTTGCGGTACGCCACACCCCTCCCGATCAACAGGACCTCGTTTCGACCGTTTTGCGGTACGCCAGACCCCTCCCGATGAACAGGATCCCGTTTCGACCATGGCTGGTCGAACACAAGGCCGTTTCCTCCATTCTGTAGTACGCCAGGCCTCGTTTCCATCGTTTGTTCCGTCCAAGCCGGTTGGCTCCTGATGAACAGCGCACGTTCCGTTGTCCCGATGAACACGACGCATTTCGTTGCCTCCCCATGAGAACAACGATGATGCAGTTTCTTCGTTCCGACCCAGCCACAGCCACACGAGCCTTGGCCGTACGTATGCTCGAGTCGGCGTTCAAGACCCCGCCTCATTGCACCATTGTTCCGGAGAATGGAGTCTTAGTTATATTTCCCATGAGGCATGGTTCGCAAGCATCAAGTGATTCATAATCAAGTGATTCCAAAAGTCCATCAGCATGGAGTTTCTTCATGCGCTTTACACCAATATGACCTAAACGGCAGTGCCACAAATATGTTGCACTATCATTATCAACTTTGCATCTTTTGGCATCAATATTATGAATATGTGTATCACTACGATTGACATTCAACAAACCATTCACCTTGGGTGTATGACCTCAGAAGGTTTTTTTCATGTAAACAGAATAACAATTATTCTTTGACTTAAATGAATAACTGTATTTCAATAAACATGATCCAATCATATTATGCTCAACGCAGACACCAAATAACATTTATTTTAGGTTCAACACTAATCCCGAAGGTAAAGTGAGTGTGCGATGGTGATCTTATCAACCTTGGAATCATTTCCAACACTCATCGTCACTTTGCCCATAACTAGTGTGTGTTCATTCTGCAACTCCTGTTTTTAGTTACTACTCTTAGCTACTAAACCAGTATCAAATACTGAGGGGTTACTATAAACACTAGTAAAGTACACATCAATAACATGAATATCAAATATACTTTTGTTCACTTTGCCATCCTTCTTATCTGCCAAGTATCTAGGGCAGTTCCACTTCCAGTGACCATTTCCTTTGCAGTAGAAGCACCGAGTTTCAGGCTAGGGTCTAGCTTTGGGCTTCTTCATGGGAGCAGCAACTTGCTTGCTATTCTTCTTTGAAGTTCCTCTTTCTTTCCCTTTGCCCTTTTCTTTGAAACTAGTGATCTTGTTAACTGCTATTTCTTGATTTCTACCTTCGCCGATTTCAGCATCGCGAAGAGCTTGGGAATTACTTTCGTCATCCCTTGCATATTATAGTTCATCACTAAGTTCTAGTAACTTGGTGATAGTGAATAGAGAACTTTGTCAATTACTATCTTATCTGGAAGATTAACTCCCACTTGATTCAAGCAATTGTAGTACCTGACAATCTGAGCACATGCTCCTTTGGTTGAGCTATTCTCCTCCATCTTGTAGGCAAAGTACTGTCAGAGGTCTCATACCTCTCGACACGGGCATGAGTATGAAATACCAATTTCAACTCTTAGAACATCTTATATGCTCTGTAGCGCTCAAAACATTTTTGAAGTCCCGGTTCTAAGCCGTAAAGCATGGTGCACTAAACTATTAAGTAGTCATCATACCGAGCTTTGTCAAACGTTCATAACGTGTGCATCTGCTCCTGCAATAGGTCCGCTACCCTAGCGGTGCATCAAGGACATAATTCTACTATGCAGCAATGAGGATAATCCTCGGATCACGGACCTAGTCCGCATCATTGCTACTATCATCTTTCAACATAGTTTTTCTCTAGGAACATATCAAAATAAGCGGGAGCTACATCGCGAGCTATGATCTACAACATAGTTATGCAAATACTATCAGGATTAAGTTTGATAAATTAAAGTTCAATTAATCATATTACTTAAGAACTCCCACTTAGATAGACATCCCTCTAATAAGCTAAGCGATCACGTGATCCATATTAACTAAACCATGTCCGATCATCACGTGAGATGGAGTAGTTTTCAATGTTGAACATCACTATGTTGATCATATCTACTATATTATTCACGCCCGACCTTTCGGTCTCAGTGTTCCGAGGCCATATCTGCATATGCTAGGCTCGTCAAGTTTCACCCGAGTATTCTGTGTGTGCAAAACTGCCTTGCACCCATTGTATGTGAACGTAAAGCTTATCACACCTGATCATCACGTGGTGTCTTAGCACGAAGAACTGTCGCAACGGTGCATACTCAGGGAGAACTCTTATACCTTGAAATTTTAATAAGGGATCATCTCATAATGCTACCGTCATACTAAGCAAAATAAGATGCATAAAAGATAAACATCACATGCAATCAAAATATGTGATATGATATGGCCATCATCATCTTGTGCCTTTGATCTCCATCTCCAAAGCATCACCATGATCTCCATCGTCACCGGCATGACACCATGATCTCCATCATCTTGATCTATATCAATGTGTCGTCACATGGTCGTCTCACCAACTATTTCTTTTTGAACTGTTGCTATCGCATAGCGATAAAGTAAAGCAATTACATGGCGCTTGCATCTTATGCAATAAAGAAAAAACCATAAGGCTCCTGCCATTTGCCGATAACTTCGTTACAAAACATGATCATCTCATACAATAAAATTTAGCATCATGTCTTGACCATATCACATCACAACATGCCTTGCAAAAACAAGTTAGACGTCCTCTACTTTGTTATTGCAAGTTTTAGGTGGCTGCTACGGGCTGAGCAAGAACCGTTCTTACCTACGCATCAAAACCAAAATGATTTTTCGTCAAGTATGTGCTGTTTTAACCTTCAACAAGGACCGGGCGTAGCCACACTCAATTCAATTAAAGTTGGAGAAACTGACACCCGCCACCACACACGTATGCGAACGCGTCGGTAGAACCAGTCTCGCGTAAGCGTACGCGTAATGTCGGTCCGGGCCGCTTCATCCAACAATACCGCCGAATCAAAGTATGACATGCTGGTAAGCAGTATGACTATTATTTCCCACAACTCACTTGGGTTCTACTCGAGCATATAACATCTACGCATAAACCTGGCTCTGATGCCACTGTTGGGGAACGTAGTAATTTCAAAAAAATTCCTACGCACACGCAAGATCATGGTGATACATAGCAACGAGAGGGAAGAGTGTTGTCCACGTACCCTCGTAGATCGTAAGCGGAAGCGTTATGACAACGCGGTTCATGTAGTCGTACGTCTTCACGATCGACCGATCCTACTACCGAAAGTACGACACCTCCGTGATCTACACACGTTTGTCTCGGTGACGTCCCACGAACTCACGATCCAGCAGAGTGTCGAGGGAGAGCTTCGCCAGCACGACGGCGTGATGACGGTGATGATGAAGCTACCGGCATAGGGCTTCGCCTAAGCACTACGACGATATGACCGAGGTGGATTATGGTGGAGGGGGGCACCGCACACAGCTGGAAACAATCAACTTGTTGTGTTCTAGGGTGCCCCCTTGCCCCCGTATATAAAGGAGCAAGGGGGAGGCCGGCCGGCCCTTGGGGCGCGCCAGGAGAGGAGGAGTCCTCCTCCTAGTAGGAGTAGGACTCCCCTTTCCTAGTCCTACTAGGAGGGGGAAAGGAAGGAGGAGAGGGAGAAGGAAAGGGGGGCGCCGCCCCCCTTCCCTAGTCCAATTCGGACCAGAGGGGGAGGGGGCGCGCGGCCTGCCCTGGCCGGCCCTCTCTCCACTAAGGCCTATGTGGGCCATTAGTTCCCCGGGGGGGGGGGGGGGGGGGGGTTCCGGTAAACCTCCGGCCCTCCGGTTTTCTTCGAAATCACTTGGAACACTTCCGGTGTCCGAATATAGCCGTCCAATATATCAATCTTTATGTCTCGACCATTTCGAGACTCCTTGTCATGTCCGTGATCACATACGGGACTCTGAACTACCTTCGGTACATCAAAACACATAAACTCATAATATCGATCGTCACCGAATTTAAGCGTGCGGACCCTAAGATTTGGATCATCAAGTTTCTACGATCTAATCGCGGAGACAAATATTTGAGTTGCGAGTTTTTTTCCAATTAGAACAATGTGAAATAGTTTCGCAACTCACGCCACCTGGAACACCACAGCGTAATGGTGTGTCCGAACGTCATAACCGTACTTTATTAGATATGGTACGATCTATGATGTCTCTTACCAATTTACCACTATCGTTTTTGGGGTTATGCATTAGAGACAACTGCATTCACGTTAAATAGGGCACCGTCTAAAAATCCGTCGAGACAACACCGTATGAACTGTGGTTTAGCAAGAAACCTAAGCTGTCGTTTCTTAAAGTTTGGGGTTGCGATGCTTATGTGAAAAAGTTTCAACCTGATAAGCTCAAACCCAAATCGGAGAAGTGCGTCTTCATAGGATGCCCAAAAGAAACTATTGGGTACACCTTCTATCACAGATCCGAAGGCAAGATATTTGTTGCTAAGAGTGGATCCTTTCTAAAGAAGGAGTTTCTCTCGAAAGAAGTGAGTGGGAGGAAAGTAGAACTTGATGAGGTAATTGTACCTTCTCTCGAATTGGAAAGTAGCTCATCACTGAAATCAGCTCCAGTGATGCCTACACCAATTAGTGAGGAAGTTAATGATGATGATCATGAAACTTCAGATCAAGTTACTACCGAACCTTGTAGGTCAACCAGAGTAAGGTTCGCACCAGAATGGTACGGCAATCCTGTTCTCGAGGTCATGTTACTTGATCATGACGAACCAACGAACTATGAGGAAGCGATGATGAGCCCAGATTCTGCGAAATGGCTTGAGGCCATGAAATCTGAGATGGGATCCATGTATGAGAACAAACTATGGACTTTGATTGACTTGCCCGATGATCGGCGAGCCATTGAGAATAAATGGATCTTCAAGAGGAAGTTGGACGCTGATAGTAGTGTTACTATCTACAAAGCTCGAGTTGTTGAAAAAGGTTTTTGAGAATTTCAACATGTTGACTATGATGAGTTTTTTCTCACTCGTATCGATGCTTGAAGTCTGTCCGAATCATGTTAGCAATTGCCGCATTTTATGAAATCTGGCAAATGGATAACAAAAACTGCATTCCTTAATGGATTTATTAAATAAGAGTTGTATATGATGCAACCAGAAGGTTTTGTCAATCCTAAAGGTGCTAACAAAATGTGCAAGCTCCAACAATCCATCTATGGACTGGTGCAAGCATCTCGGAGTTGGAATATACGCTTTGATAAGTTGATCAAAGCATGTAGTTTTGTACAGACTTGCGGTGAAGCCTGTATTTACAAGAAAGTGAGTGGGAGCACTACAACATTTCTGACAAGTATATGTGAATGACATATTGTTGATCAGAAATAATGTAGAAATTTTCTGGAAAGCATAAAGGAGTGTTTGAAAGGAGTTTTTCAAAGAAAGACTTTGGTGAAGCTGCTTACATATTGAGCATCAAGATTTATAGAGATAGAACAACACGCTTGATATGTTTTTCAATGAGTACATACCTTGACAAGATTTTGAAGTAGTTCAAAATGGAACAGTCAAAGAAGGAGTTCTTGCCTGTGTTGTAAGGTGTGAAGTTGAGTAAAGACTCAAAACCCGACCACGGTCAAAAATAGAAAGAGAATGAAAAGTCATTCCCTATGCCTCAGTCATAGGTTCTACAAAGTATGCTATGCTATGTACCAGACCTATTGTATACCTTAGCATGATTTTGGCAAAGGAGTACAATAGTGATCTAGGAGTAGATCACTGGACATCGGTCAAAATTATCCTTAGAAGACTAAGGAAATATTTCTCGGTTATGGAGGTGATAAAAGAGTTCTTCGTAAAGAGTTACGTCGATGCAAGCTTTTGACACCGATCTAGATGACTCTAAGTCTCGATCTAGATACAAATTAAAAGTGGGAGCAATTAGCTAGAGTAGCTCCGTGCAGAGTATTGTAGACATAGAAATTTGCAAAATACATACGGATCTGAATGTTGCAGACCCGTAGACTAAACTTCTCTCACAAGCAAAACATGATCACTCTTTGGGTGTTAATCACATAGCGATGTGAACTAGATTATTGACTCTAGTAAACCCTTTTGGGTATTAGTCACATGAAGATGTGAACTAATCACATAAAGATGTGAACTATTGGTGTGAAATCACATGACGATGTGAACTAGATTATTGACTCTAGTGCAAGTGGGAGACTGAAGGAAATATGCCCTAGAGGCAATAATAAAGTTGTTATTTATATTTCCTTATATCATGATAATTGTTTATTATTCATGCTAGAATTGTATTAACCGGAAACTTAGTACATATGTGAATACATAGACAAACAGAGTGTCACTAGTATGCCTCTACTTGACTAGGTCGTTAATCAAAGATGGTTAAGTTTTCTAGCCATGGACAAAGAGTTGTCATCTGATAAACGGGATCACATCCTTGGAGAATGATGTGATTGACTTGACCCATCTGTTATCTTAGCATGATGATCGTTTAGTTTGTTGCTATTGCTTTCTTCATAATGTAAGTGCATCTAGTGCCCCTTAGTGATTTTGGTGTATTGAAGACTTATAGGTTAAGGAACTAATGTGTTTGTGAGTGTACACAGGTCTATAAGTCTATGAGGAGTTTGATATTTACAGTGAAAGTCGACCCCTAAAAATGAAGTTCTTCGATGAAGACTTTGATATTACGAAGACTTTACGAAGACTTTGAAAGTGAAGAAATTGGTGTGACCTTGAAGACTTGGTATTCATTTGAGGAACATGAAGCGTGAAGACTTTTGTTTTCGTAGTTTCGCTTTTCTCTTTCTTGAGTCATTGGAAACACCGTACCGTTAAAGGGGGTTGAGGAAATACTAAGTAAAAATTTCCATGTGATGCTCAACTCAAAATCCTACACCTACCAATCCCTTCGAGTGAAGCCTTTGGAAAACTGATACAGTTCAGTCAATTTCTTCAAAGGATGTAGACGGAGTTCTTCCGTCATTTGAGGAATTTGTTACTGACCGAGGAGTTAGGAATTCGCCAAAGGCGGAATGCCTACAGTGAGGAACATGATAGCCACGAGGAATTTGTGATTCAAATTTCGACCGTTGATGTCACAAGGCCACCTGTCCCAAAATATCTTATCCACCTAACGGTCATATCATTGAAGGGCATTTATGTCTTATCATGTCGGGCTGCTCCCTAGGCTATAAATAGTCGCCCCTACAACCACTAGCTGGTTGGCTGCTCGAGAGAAACTTGACACTTGTCATTTGAGAGAAACCCATCCTCCGAGGACTTTGAGCGAAAATCATCGAGTAAGGAAAAACCCAAAACCAAACCCCTACAAACCCAAAGTGATTGAGCATCATCAAGAGATTGATCTGCGTGGATCCGACGCTTGTTACCTTTGAAGACTGTGCTTCTTCCAGACGGTTAGGCGTCATGGTCTAGAGCATCCAAGAGGAATTGTGGATCGCCGAGTGACCAAGTCTGTGAAGGTTTGGAAGTCGCCTCAAGACTTACCACGAGTGATTGGACGAGGTCTATGTGACCTTAGTTCAAGGAGAATACGGTGAGGACTTGGTGTCCCGAGCTGCGTGCTTTCGGCCTGGGTGTCCGGACTGTGTCCTCGAGTTTAAATACTCAGTCGCTCCAACCAGACGTACAACTGAGACAGCGGTTGGAACTGGTCTACCAAATCATTGTCTTCACCAACCTAACTGGTTCTATTTCCTCAACCCTTTCATTTCCTCATTACTGAGTTGAGTGTTTATTCATATCTGTGTTTGAAGACTTTGACTGAAGACTTTCTCAATTTCCTCGGTTCAATTTCTTCACCGCTTTGTCTTCTTCTTGTGATATCCTCGTGTTTACGCTTTACGTGCTCTTTGATTGTCTTCATTTCATCATGATGACCATGCCCGCATTCTCTTATGCTTACTTCTGAGTACTTATTCTGCTGCAAGTAGTTCTTCGCTAAGGAATTTCCTCACCGGCAAATTCCTCAGTGAAGAATTCATAAAAATCGCCTATTCACCCCCCTCTAGTCGATATAACGCACTTTCAATTGGTATCAGAGCAAGGTACTCCCTTGTTCTGTGTGTTTTTGGTTTAACCACCTGGAGTTTTAGTTTTGTCGACCGCAGTATGAAGAAAGTGACTTGTCCTATCTTTGACGGTCTTGATTATCCCAAGTGGAAGGCCATGATGAGGAAGCGCCTCATGGCAATGGACAAATGTGGACCGTCACTTGAAATTGGTCTTCTTGATCTATGCAAAACAATAACGCAGATGATATTCGCAAGTACACTCGTCTTGATAACATGGCGAAGGACATCATCTGCTCTCGCCTATCTAGAGATGAATTCAAGCGCATTATGCATCTTTGCAATGCGAAGCTTATCTGGGACCGAATCTCGACGCCTATGAAGGTCATCAAACCCGTCATGATCCTTGGTTTGAGAACTTCAAGGAATCTCTCAAAACGATGACTTTCGAACCGTAATCATCATCTTCGTGATCATGTCTCATGGCAAAGGGTGTCGAGGTAACCGAATGTTCCTCCTCCGAATCTAGTGAAAATGAATCGATGAAGATCTAAATCCCGATTACTCAAAACTTGCTAAGATTGTCAGAAAACAACAAAGGGCTTTTGAAAAGGTTCAAAACATGCTAGATAAGAGTGATGATATGTTAGGTGAAGAAATGGATCGCATTAAAGCCTCGATCGAAAATCTTCAGAGACTTGATCCTAGGTTTGACGACCTTCAAGGTCATCATAACTCTCTCTTGTCTCGATCATGAGAAACTTTCTTATGAATTTATTCAAAGAAAGCAAGATCTTGAGAAGCTAAGAGTGAGTTATGAAGATCTTCGAAGGAGCGCGATTCATTACTTGCTCAACAAATCAGCGCTTCTCGGAAGAATTTGTTCCTCCATGCTTAAAGTGCATTGAACGTGAATCGCTTAATTCTTCACTGAATGTTCAAATGCTTCAACTGTTACAAATTCTTCACCTACCTCTGCTATCACTAATTCCTCATCTGAGGACATTGCTAGTATCACTGACGATGCAGGGCTGAAGGAATTGTACATGACAGGGATGTACAAAAGCCTCAAAGGGCATCAGACTCTTTGTGATGTGCTTAAAAAGCAGATCCTCAACAGGAACCCTAGGAAAGAGGGTATTGCCTTTGAGAGGAAACTCAATGCTGATGGAACATATTGGAAGCCCGAGCGGTACCCCAAAACCTCATGGGTTGCGCAAAGGGACCTCCAGTTGATCCATCTAACTTATCCGGCTTTACATGCGAATCTCCTCATTCTTCCGATGAGTCTTTTGACTCCAACTATAAACTGTTCAAAAATCGAGAATGGTGAAGTATTTGCTAGATATGTTGGCACTAAGCTGCAGGAACGGTTCCCTATGAAGAAAATCTGGGTTCCCAAGAAGTGCCTTGAAAGTCTTCAGTGAATGTCCTCATGACACCACCGTGAAGAATAGGAACCCCAGATCAAATTCTTCATATGGACCAAATTCTTCATATGGATCCAAGTCCTCATACGGACCAAATTCCTCACGTGGATCAAATTCCTCAAAAGGATCAAAGTCCTCATATGATTATCATCGTGCTAACAACTCTGCTTTTGCAGGGTAGAGCTAAGGGCTATGAATATGTGCATTATTCTTCAAACCAATATGTTCATAGGTCCTCGAAGAATTTCTCTGCTTATTCATATGCTTACCCTAACCCCTCTTATGTGAAACGAAATGGATTGGCCTCTATGCCACCATTCTCATATGGTGCTCGCATGAGTGATGAACTCTTTGCCACCCCTTCAGATGTGGGTGGTGAAGAAAAGAACTAACCTCTTCTGCGAGGTCAGGTCTCCAAACGTGCTTTAAACGTCAAGAAGAATTTCTTTGGGGCACGACAAAAATGCTCGAAAGGGCCTTGAGGCTAATCATGATGAAATGAACTTTCATTTCACATGTCCTCATACCGCTTATACGTTATCTCGCTCGATGAAATTCATCGATGAACTTGATATCATATTCTTCACCGATGAAGTATATGAGATCGTAAGTTGCACTAATTCATCTGCAGGATGATCAACCCAAAGCCACCGAGTGGGTTCTCGATAGTGGATGTACAAATCACATGACTGGTGACAAGAATCTATTGATGGATGCTCCCTTATCACCGTCACATCTGAAGCATATCATCTTTGGCCGACAAAGGCAAAAGTCGTATTGGGTCTTGGTAAGGTTGCGATCTCTAAGGACATACACATGGACAAAGTCATGCTTGTTGAGTCCTTAGGATACAACCTGTTGTCAGTCTCAATGCTTTGTGATCTTGATATGGTTGTTATCTTTGGCAAGTATCATTGTGTTGTGATTATGGAAGCTGACAATTCCAAAGTCTTCGAAGGCTTTAGGAGAGGAGACTTGTATATTGTTGATTTCTCTACAGGACCACAACCAGCCGTGTGTCTACTTGCAAAAGCTTCGTAAGGCTATGGCATCGCCGACTTGGTCACGCAGGCATGAGGAATTTGAACACGCTTGCAAAGAAGAAGCATGTCATTGGCATTGAGAATGTCAAATTCCTCAAGGATCACTTGTGTGGAGCTTGTGAAGCTGGAAAAATGACCAAGGCCAAGCATCCAAATGAAGACTATCATGACCACTACTCGTCCCTTGAATTGCTTCACATGGACCTCTTTGGTCCTAATCATTACTCAGCAGTCACTAATGATGCATCTCTATATGGCTTTGTTATTGTTGATGATTACTCTCGTTACACATGGGTACACATTGTTACTTACAAAAATGAAGTGCAGGAAGTCTTCAAACGATTTTCCTCGAGGGCTTCAACTAACTTCGGTGTGAAGATCAGACACATCAGGAGTGACAATGGAACTGAGTTCAAGAATTCCGGTCTTGATGCCTATCTTGATGAACTTGGTATTACTCATGAGTTATCTTCTCCCTATACTCCTCGGCAAAATGGCGTCGTGGGCGCAAGAACAGAACTCTTGTTGAGATGGCTCGCACTATGCTTGATGAATACAAAACGCCTAGTCGCTTTTTGGATTGATGCAATTGATACCGCGTGCCACATCATCAACAGAGTATATCTTCACAAATTCTTCAAGAAGACTGCCTATGAACTCCTCACTGACAAGAAACCCAACGTAAGTTATTTCAAAGTCTTCGGTGCTAAATGCTGGATTAGAGATCCTCATCACAGTTCTAAATTTGCACCGAAAGCACATGAAGGTTTTATGCTTGGTTACAAAAAGGACTCGCACACCTATAGAGTCTTCAACATCGCTCTTCACAAGATTGTTGACACTGTAGATGTGTGGTTCGATGAAACTAATGGCTCGCAAAGAGAGCACCTACCTTCTGTTTAGATGAACCAGCACCTGAGGAATCTATCAAGTTCAAGGCAATCGAGGATGTCATTCCTCTTGAAGAATCTGCTGAAGAATTCATTCCAAAGATCTGTGAAGAACGCCGAAATGATGCACTCAAGATAATGTCAAGACACCGGTGCCGAGGAAAATGATCAAATTCCTCGACGACAACCAGCTCATCCTCGCGTTGCAAAAGAAGTGCAAGTTGACAAGATCATCGATGACATTGAAGCGCTAGGTCCTCTCACACGCTCAAAAGCTTCACATTTATCTAACTTTTGTGGGCACTATGCTTTTGTCTCTATCACAGAGCCCACTAAGGGAGATTAAGCATTCGGGAGCCTAAGTGGATTCAGGCCATGCAAGAAGAATTACATCGATTCGAGCTCAACAATGTCAGGGAACTGGTCAACGTCCAGATCCTCGCAAGCATAATATCATTGGCACAAAGTGGATCTACCGCAACAAGCAAGATGAAAATGGCCTTGTGGTGAGGAATAAGGCACGACTTGTAGCTCAAGGCTACACAGGTTGAAGGAATTGATTTCGATGAAACTTTTGCACTGTTGCTAGACTTGAGTCTATTCGCATAGTACTTGCCTATGCTAACCATCACAATATCACTTTATATCAAATGGATGTGAAAAGTGCATTCCTCAATTGTAAGCTTGAGGAAGAAGTATATGTGACCCAACCCCCAGGTTTTGAAGATCCAAAGAATCCCGACAAAGTCTTCAAACTCAACAAGGCCCTCTATGGTCTCAAACAAGCCCCACGGGCGTGGTATGATACATTGAAGGAATTCTTCGTGAAGAATGGCTTCACACCCGGTTCACTCGACCCTACTCTCTTTACTAAATCATATGATGGTGAACTGTTTGTGTGCCAAATATATGTTGATGATATTATCTTTGGCTGTCTTGACCAACGTTATAGTGATGAATTTGCCTATATGATGAGTGAAGAATATCAAATGTCTATGATGGGAGAGTTGAAATTCTTCTTAGGTCTTCAAATTAAATCAACAACACAATGGCATATTCATATCTCAGGAGAAATAACTCAAAGATGTCACGAAGAAATTCGGCATGCAAGATTGCAAAGGCGTCAAAACTCCTATGCCCACAAATGGCCATCTATGCACCGATGAAAATGGTATTGACTTGATCACAAGGTATACCGCTCCATGATTGGTTCTCTATTGTACTTATGTGCATCTAGGCTGGATATAATGCTTAGTGTTTGCATGTGTGCCCGATTTCAAGCTACACCGAAGGAATCACACCATAAGGCTGTGAAGCATATTCTTCAATATCTAGCTCACACACCAACACTAGGATTATGGTACCCCAAGGGCTCTACTTTTGATCTCATTGGTTATTCTGACTCTGACTATCTTTGGTGATCGTGTGGACCGCAAGTCAACATCTGGTACTTGTCATTTCCTCGGACGGTCTTTGGTCCGTTGGTCCTCGAAGAAACAAAACTGCGTATCATCGCTTCATCGCGGAAGCTGAATACATTCTGCTGGCTCTTGTTGTGCTCAATTGTCGTGGATGAAGCAAACTCTCAAGGACTACTGACATCGGCGTGAAGAATGTGCCTCTCATCGTGACAATGAGAGTGCCATCAAGATTGCTCACAACCCAGTTCAGCACTCGAAGACAAAGCACATTCAAATTCGTCATCATTTTCTTCATGATCATGTGTTGAAGGGCTTACATCTCCATCGAAAGCATGTGAAGACTGAAGAACAGCTAGCCGATATCTTCACTAAGCCCTTGGATGAGAAGAGATTTAGCAAGTTGCGGTGTGAGCTAAATATCTTAGAATCTTGAATGTTCTTTGAAAAGGACACACATCCTGACACTTGTGCAAAATTGATGACTTAGATGTGCAACACATGAAGAAACGTTGTTCTTCAATCAATGAAGAATAACACTCTAAGTGTGAAGAAATTAATGAAGAATTTGATTCTCGTAACCCTACGACAATTGTACGCTGTGTCTGAAATCATCATTCTTATCTGGTGGGTCACGCCACCACCAAAGTTGAAAATCTTCAATTTGAGTTTTTCCTCAGTTTTGAAATTCTTCAGTTTTTCAAATTCTTCAAATTTTCAAAATCTTCACTGTTTCCGTCATTTTTCTTCATTAGCTAAATATATATATATATATATGGGTTTATGTCCTCTATAGCATTCACTTATGGCTATTTCTTCAAGTCGCTTTTTCTGCTAAGTGAATGTGATCGGACCCTTCCCCCTCTATGCTATACTCAACCCAATCTATTCACAAATTCTTCATGTGCATTCTATTTGAAACTCATTCAAAATCTTCACTGTGTCCTTGTCAATTGAAGAAATTGCGTAATGTAACTTTAAAACTGATCTTATCCAAACTTTCAGTTTTGCCGCTCAAACCGTTCCGCATCCCACGATGGATTTATCTATTCACCCACGATCTATCACGATCTCCACTTTTCAGTACGTGGGTGACACATGTCAAGCGAAGGAGAATGGTCAGGGGCACGTTCATCCTAAATCTTCGGGCGAACAGTTTTTCACTGCCTCTATAAATACCCCTCTCCCCATCCTCACTTCTTTTACTCCGCTCGATCTCTCTCTCTCCCGCTCGAGCTTCTCAAACCCTAGCGCCGCCGCTACTCCATCGTCGCCAGTGAGGAAGAGCTTCACTGCCTCGACCTCGTCGCCGACGTACTCGCACCGACCGCGGAAATCCTCACTCCGCCGCCAGAGCTGTCTTCCTCCGCCAAGTTAGGGCGTGGAAGATCTGAATCGACGAACTTTCCAACTGTTCTTCTTAGTTCGTCGTGTTCTTCACTTCGGTAATTAAAAGTTACTTTTATTACTCGCTTTGATTCTCAAACCTTCACGAAAATGTTCAAAGGTGTTTATTCTTCAAATCTTCACACATATGAACACCTCAAAAAAATGCTCTTGATTCGCTTCTCTAAGCAATGATTTTCTTCAAGATTCCTCAATTGTGTGGATCCTCGATCTATACAACTCTGGAACCTAAGACAAAGATCGCTTAGTGAAATTCTTCAAGGCTCATCTGGTCAAATTCCTCAAACTAGTTCTTTTTGAAAAACCTTACGAGAACATATGACCTCTCCAAATTCCTCGCAACTATACTCTGTTCACGGTACTCATGTCCGTCTTTGAATCACTAGGTTCTCATCAACTTAACTCATTTGCAGCGTTCCTCGAAGAAAAGTTGCATACTTCTTGAGAGAATTCATTTGTTCAAATTCCTCACGAAGAATATGGCGAAGGAAAGAAGCCACGAGAAAGGAGGAAAGAGGCCCGAGGTCATGACCGCCTTTGAAATCCTAGAGGAAATATATGCTGATTATTGCACACTGATGAAGCCGAGTTCGCAAAGAAAACAAAAATCAGCGCAAGGTGCATTCAAAGGATTGAACGGAGATGGGCAAGGGAATGGATGGAGTACAGATATGTAACTCCAAAGTACATGAAGAAATTCGCACTCAATCCTCCATGCCCAAGAGCTCCATTGGCACCGGTCAAGAAGTCGACCCCACCAAAGATCAAGCGTGGTGAGGACTTTCTGAAGAATGGGCCAAGCGCCAAGCCAAATTCGCAAGACAAGCCAACGAGGCGGTGAGGAAATTCAATGAGGACTCACATCTGCTGCCGCCATCGAGGCCTCTGTCAAGCCAAGAAAATCTATGGCAAAGAAGCCAGCACACAAGCCTAGTGCTTCACCTACTGTGCCCTCACGGCCAAGTTCCTCAGCAGTGCCCTCACGGCCAATTCCTCATGCTGCTCCTGCTCCTCCCAAGTCCTCGGTGCACCTACAAAATCCTCGTGATTCCAGACATAGTCCTCGGCACTGTGCATCCGCCACGTGCCAAAGGACTGCAGCATCTCCATTGCCTCTGGTGTTTCAACAAGTTCCTCGGCTGCACCAAAGTCTTCATCTGGCCCGACTACGCTAAAGACTAAGGCCACGGTGACGAGGTCCTCGGCCAAGTCCCAAGAAGAAACAGGTCGCCTTCCAAGTGCCACCAAGATGATGAGGCTGATGATGATGAACTTATGGAAATCATCGAGATCGCGAAGAAAGGGCCGCTAGAGCCAAAGGCACATCTGTGCCATTCTTTGTTGGATCCGAGGAAAATCCTCGATTACATTGATCTCACGGCACAAGGATCCAAACACCCCTATGCCTGATTTTCATCGACCCTGGACAAAGTCATATCTTGACCCATTTCATCATCAAGATAAATGGAAGTTTGAAAAGGCAAGAGAGATCAAGAAAGCTCAATACGAAAGGAGAAGTTCTCAAGAAAAACATTGTCGGAGAATGACACACGAGGAACTTCTCAAGGTCCAGACTGAAATCCAAGCCCTCAAAGAAAACTTCGATGCTTATTATGCTTTGATTGGCAAGGAGCCAAGGTCGATTCGTCAACCCGACGAAGAAGTTCACCAATGTTGCTGCCCCTAACGCAACATGAAATTCCTCAGTCGAGCCTCAGCTCAGCAGATGAAGAACATGCTAGCAATCACCGATGAAGCTCAGTGCTGAAGAAAATGCAGTTCGAGTGATGATCCCATTCCAAATTTGAAGAAATTGCGGGGCATCCACTTGTGGTGCGCTGAAGAAACCGAACAAGGCAGGCAAGCTGGGCCATTGCGCTGAGGAAAATCAACCAGATTCCTCAACTCCTCCGCGCCAACACCAACTCCTATTCTTCCATCGCCATCGATGTGAAGAAGACCAGAGCTGCAGAACGAGCTGCGGTGAAGAAACGGAAAGCATCAGCTGCGTCAAATTCTTCGGCTGCGAAGAAAATGAAGCCAATGACCAGCTCTTTTGAAAATCCTATTGATGATGTTCCAATTTCCTCAATTCCATCAAAGGACCTTATTCCTTTTGATGAAGATTATGTGATCCCAAGCGGATCTGATGAAGAAAATCATTCTGCTGCTTCGTCAGAGCAGATTGATGAAGAAATTGAAGTGGAAGCAATCCTTCAACCCCAATCATTTCCTCGCCTATGCCTCGGTTCACGGTGAAGAGGCCGGTGTTGAGGAAATTGAAGAAGATGTGGATATTGGAAGCACAACACCAGTGATGAACGATGACTTTTGGTAAAGTCAGCATCCAAATTCTCCACTCTTCACCCCAATCCAACAGATTCCTCAGTCCCCTGCTCCAACGGTTCAAATGGGCTCTGAAGAAACTCATCCCACTTCATCTGTCCATGAAGAAATTCCAGCCACTAGCGCTGATGAACCTGCTGCTGCTGATCCTCAGACTGCACCTGTAGAGGAACAAGAAATTCCTCAGTTTGAAGAACCTGAGATTGCGATTCCAGAGGTCGTGATGCAACTCACTGACACTCCACTGCCAAAGCCAAAGAATCCTTTCTCAACAAAGCAAAAGTTCAAGGCTGAAGATTTCTTGTGAGCATGTATTCTTCACTGATTACAATCCATATGATTACGCTTTCGCATAAGGAAGAGGCGTTTACGGACTGCTAGTCAAGCCAATTTCTATTCCTCGGTACTCTTCAACAAAGACAAAGTCTTCGATCATGCACATATTCCTCATGTGGACATGGAGTCTCTGCTGTGCTTTGAGCCGGTCCTCGGTGTTCTTCACGATGCGGGACTTCTGAATTTCTGCTCGACATCTCGTGATTGGAATGAATAACTCATTCTTCAATTCTATGCAACGCTGCACATCACCGGAGACGCTCAAGACGTGAACTCATGGGTGTTAGATGGATGTCCGAAAATACTCACTACAAGGCACCAACAACTGAATTGCTTCGTGCTCTACCACTCGGTCCTCCCTTGATGGTGCTCGTTGTATCTACAACGAACCTGAGCTTTCAAATCACTATATGCAAGTCTTGATGAAGCCTTTGAAGCCGTGGCAGGCCCCAAGAACCAAATTCCTCGTCAAGGAATTATTGTATGTGCCTCGGACTGTCTATCGGATTCGGCGAAGACAATGCGTCCTATCAAAGGCCACGACTCAAATGATGAAGAAGTAGTTGGCATCATGAAGAATATGCTTTTCAATATCATTCATGGCGTTCCGTCAACTTCCATGATTTCTTCATGAGGACTCGGCAAACATTGCTATGTCACCATTTGAGCTGAAGCCTTATGCGCCTTGGATAATGAGATTCATCGGGACAAGGTCTTCACTCAATTACAAGGTTGATACTCGAACCATCGCAGCTACTTGCCCCGATTGAAGTCCTCAAACGGACATTTACCTTAGCTGATGACAAGGGCAAGGCTCTGCTTTGTGATCGATGAAGGCATTCGTCCATTGGATGGACGGTTTAAGCAAAAGCTGCATCCTACTCCACCAATGATGACTCGCCACACATGACTCTGCCGCAAATACCTACCAAGCAAAGTCCTCAAGCCACAAAGCACCTGTGGTGATGATCGATCATGAGTTACTCCTCGGTCTTCATCGAAGGTTGATCGCAATCATAAATGGGTCAAGCGTCGGTTTGGTTCAATTCTTCACAACATGACCTCTACACACAATGCGGTGAAGAAAAACCACTACTACCTCCATGAAACCTTCAAACGCACTGGGCTGTTCTTTCAAATGTCTACAACACGGAAGAAGCCCGACAACAATGGGTCTCAAGGAAGAATTTGACTGGTGCGCACCTCCTCAGAAGAAATACAAGAAGGTCAAAGTTCCTTCCTTGGTGGCCAGCTCCTATTCTTCATCACGAGACACCGATGAAAATGAAGACTTGACGACAACTGCGGCAGGCCCCACTACAACAACCGACCCCAAGAACGCCGCGCTCCTTCTTCAACTTGAAATTCTTGAGGCGTTAGTCCTCGGTTCGATCCTTTTGGTCATTCGATGACAAAGGGGATAAATTTGAGTTAGTCTTCAAGCGGGTCTACTATATGGGCATTTTTGTTAAGTTACAACTCTCGTTCTTACGAAACTTTTATTGGATCGAGTTGTAATCTTAAACCCGATGGTGCTCGATACTTTTGATGCAATCGAGCTCACGATTCTCTTGAGCTCTGATACTCTTGATGCGTTATTTTGCATGCTTGTTCCTCATTAATGTTATCACACGCATGCTGAATTTCATCAAGCACCATATTTCATCATGCATTTCAAATTCTTCATACTATATGTCAAATGCGTGTATGAATTACAAGATATAGGGGGAGATCTCCATGATTCAACTCTTCAAATGTGCATTGCCTCAAAAGAAAAATCCTCACTATGCACATCTTCAGGGGGAGTTCTTCTATATCTTGCAATCAAATTCCTCAATATCGTATTTACACTTCATATGTTTATCCTCGTTGAAAACTTAACCTATATTGTCATCAATCACCAAAAGGGGAGATTGTAAGTGCATCTAGTGCCCTTAGTGATTTTGGTGTATTGAAGACTTATAGGTTAAGGAACTAATGTGTTTGTGAGTGTACACAGGTCTATAAGTCTATGAGGAGTTTGATATTTACAAAGGAAAGTCGACCCTAAAAATGAAGTTCTTCGAATGAAGACTTTGATATTCTGAAGACTTTCTGAAGACTTTGAAAGTGAAGAAATTGGTGTGACCTTGAAGACTTGGTATTCATTTGAGGAACATGAAGCGTGAAGACTTTTGTTTTCGTAGTTTCGTTTTCTCTTTCTTGAGTCATAGGAAACACCGTCTTTGTTAAAGGGGTTGAGGAAATACTAAGGAAAAATTTCCATGTGATGCTCAACTCAAAATCCTACACCTACCAATCCCTTCGAGTGAAGCCTTTGGAAAACTCATACAGATTCAGTCAATTTCTTCAAAGGATGAGATGGAGTTCTTCCGGTCACGAGGAATTTGTTACCGAGGAGTTAGGAATTCGCCCGGTGTGGATTGCCTACGATGAGGAACATGATAGCCCCGAGGAATTTGTGATTCAAATTTCCGACCGTTCTTTATCTTCTTGGCCACCTGTCCCAAAATATCTTATCCACCTAACGGTCATATCATTGAATGGCATTTATGTCTTATCATGTCGGGCTGCTCCCTAGGCTATGAATAGCCGCCCCCTACAACTACTAGCTGGTTGGCTGCTCCGAGAGAAACTTGACACTTGTCATTTGAGAGCAACCCATCCTCCGAGGACTTTGAGCGAAAATCATCGAGTGAGGAAAAACCCAAAAACCAAACCCCTACAAACCGAAAGTGATTGAGCATCACTGAAGAGATTGATCCTGCGTGGATCCGACGCTTGTTACCTTTGAAGACTGTGCTTCTTCCAGACGGTTAGGCGTCATGGTCTAGAGCATCCAAGAGGAATTGTGGATCGCCGAGTGACCAAGTCTGTGAAGGTTTGGAAGTCGCTGAAGACTTACCACAGTGATTGGACGAGGTCTGTGACCTTAGTTCAAGGAGAATACGGTGAGGACTTGGTGTCTGAGCTGCGTGCTTTCGGCGACCGGGTGTCCGGACTGTGTGTCCTCGAGTTTAAATACTCGGCCGCTCCAACTAGACGCATAACCGAGACGGCAGTTGGAACTGGTCTACCAAATCATTGTCTTCACCAACCTAACTGGTTCTATTTCCTCAACCCTTTCATTTCCTCATTCTTGAGTTGAGTGTTTGTTCATATCTGTGTTTGAAGACTTTGTTGAAGACTTTCTCAATTTCCTCAGTTCAATTTCTTGATCTATTTGTCTTCTTCTTGTGCTATCCTGTGTTTACGCTTTTCGTGCTCTTTGATTGTCTTCATTTCATCATGATGACCATGCCGCATTCTCTTATGCTTACTCGAGTACTTATTCCGCTGCAAGTAGTTCTTCGCTAAGGAATTTCCTCACCGGCAAATTCCTCAGTGAAGAATTCATAAAAATCGCCTATTCACCCCCCTCTAGTCGATATAACGCACTTTCACATAACTTATACATGTTCCTATGACTGAGATTATGCAACTCCCGAATACCGGAGGAACACTTAGTGTGCTACCAAACGTCACAACGTAACCGGGTGATTATAAAGGTGCTCTACAGGTGTCTCCGATGGTACTTATTGAGTTGGCATAGATGGAGATTAGGATTTGTCACTTCGATTGTCGGAGAGGTATCTCTGGGCCCTCTTGGTAATGCACATCACTATAAGCCTTGCAAGCAATGTGACTAATGAGTTAGTTGCAGGATGATGCATTATGCAACGAGTAAAGATACTTGCCGGTAACAAGATCGAACTAGGTATTGAGATACCGACGATCGAATCTCGGGCAAGTAACATACCGATGACAAAGGGAACAACGTATGTTGTTATGCGGTTTGACTGATAAAGATCTTCGTAGAATATGTGGGAGCCAATATGAGCACCCAGGTTCTGCTATTGGTTATTGACCGGAGACGTGTCTCGGTCATGTCTACATAGTTCTCGAAGCCGTAGGGTCCGCACGCTTAACGTTCGGTGACGATCGGTATTATGAGTTTATGTGTTTTGATGTACCGAAGGTAGTTCGGAGTCCCGAATGTGATCACGGACATGATGAGGAGTCTCGAAATGGTCGAGACATAAAGATTGATATATTGGACGGCTATATTCGGACACCGGAAGTGTTCCAAGTGATTTTGGAGAAAATCGGAGTGCCGGAGGGTTACCAGAACCCCGTCGGGGAACTAATGGGCCACATGGGCCTTAGTGGAGAGAGAGAGGGACGGCCAGGGCAGGCCGCGCGCCCCATCCCCCGCTGGTCCCATTTGGACTAGGGAGGGGGGGGGGGCGCCCCCTTTCCTTCTCCCTCTCCTCCTTCCTTTCCCCCTCCTAGTAGGACTAGGAAAGGGGAGTCCTACTCCTACTAGGAGGAGGACTCCTCCTCTCCTGGTGCGCCCCAAGTGCCGGACGGCCTCCCCCCTTGCTCCTTTATATACGGGGGCAAGGGGGCACCCTAGAACACAACAAGTTGATTGTTTCTAGCCGTGTGCGGTTGCCCCCCTCCACCATAATCCACCTCGGTCATATCATCGTAGTGCTTAGGTGATGCCCTGCACCGGTAGCTTCATCATCACCGTCATCACGCCGTCGTGCTGGCGAAGCTCTCCCTCAACTCTCTGCTGGATCGTGAGTTTGTGAGACGTCACCGAGCCGAAGTTGTGCAGATCGTGGAGGTGCCGTACTTTCGGTACTAGGGTCGGTCGATCGTGAAGACGTATGACTACATCAACCGTGTTGTCATAACGCTTCCTCTTACAGTCTACGAGGGTACCTGGACAACACTCTTCCCTCTCGTTGCTATGCATAACCATGATCTTGCGTGTGCGTAGGAATTTTTTTTGAAATTACTACGTTCCCCAACAACTTTTCCGATGGAAGTCGTTCCTTGACCACGTTGACCACGCCCCGTGGAGAGCACCAGGGCGGTGGACGGCGACGAGGCCTAGGAAGGGGACGACGCGGAGCCGGGGAAGATGCGATAGTGGGTGCCCACGCGGAGAGGAGTACGAGGGTTCATTGGTTCAGTTGTGGTGTGAGGCTGCCATTGCCGCATAATAACATGGGGTGTGGGTGAGTAGAGGGATGGCCAGGGCAGCGGTGGGAGTAGTAGGAGGCGGTGAGGCCTCCGCGGCATCATAGCCGACCACGGGAGGCAGGAGCATGTGGCACGACCGGCGCTGCTTTGGGCGCTTGGAGCAAGAAGACTAGAGGTTGAAGAAGCACTAGGGCCGTTGGATGGACATCGTACGGTCACTGGAGCTAGAATCGTTCATATTGACTAAGTTGACAAAGCCCTTCGTCCCCGTCAACTTAGTAGGCCCACAAGTTAGCCTCCCACTATGGTGGGTCCCAACTAGCAAGGGGGTATTCATTTTTTTGTGAGTAATAAGGAGGCAGTTCCTTGCGTGCGAAGATATAGCTTGTGGGTCTGACCTGTCAGCGGGGGGAACATTTTTTTTGCGAAATAGAGAGGCCCTTCTGGTGGGTCCCAGCTGTCAGGTGGAGGAATCATTATTTTGTGCGTAATAAGGAGGCATTTCCTTGCGTGCGGCCGTGGACCCAGCTGTCAGCCTCTCCATGCACGGTCTACTTCCGATGGATGTCGTTCGTTGACCATGTTGACCACTCCGGTTTGAGTGCATCCAAGGTGGTGGACGATGGCGAGGCCCCGGACAGCAACAAGCCGGAGATGGGAAGATGCGGGAGTAGAGTCACAGACGGAGAGGTGTACGAGGGTTAACTCGTTCTGGTGCGGTGTGGTTCGGTAGTCGGTGGAGAAGAACAGGAGGTGTGGAGGGGTGGAGGGATGGCCTGGCCAACGGTGGGGTAGCGCTTCATAGCGAAGTGTGCTAACCAGAGCTGCTAGCAGCAGGAGGTGGGAGCAGGTGGTCTTGGCGGCGCTGGAGGAAGAGGACGAGAGATTGAAGATGGATGCCGGTCGTTGGATGTAAATCCAACGGCTAACGATGTCAGAATCATTTGTTGACTAAGTTGACAACGACTTGCATTGGCTTCGACCTATTGGCCCACATTTCAGCCTCCAAAAATGTGGCACGTATTCAACCCATTTTTTCAGAATTTACAGTCAAGTTGATCTCTTTTTTTAGAATTACAGTCCATTTGCTGGGCTGGGTGAACAAATAATGTAGCGTCCATGCGACCCATTTATTTTTTTTCCTAAAAGTTACAGGCCATTTGCACTTTCTCGATATACATGATTTTGCTGGGCTGATTCTAATTATAATGTTGGGTTGGGTGCAGCAATGTTATCAAAACTGCACCGCTTTGGGTCTGGTTGCAAAAATCACCGAAAATAACTCAATCTGAGCAGATCTTTACTGGGGCTGAATCTGATATGTCTGTAGTTGGTAACTCTGTGGTTGTTGGTATGGCCCGCGCTATACGGGATTCGTGAGCTAGATGGGTTTGGCAAAAGAAACAGAAGATCCCACGCTTTGCGGACGTGGCCAACCCCCATTGCTTGACGATCGCCTCCTCGTCAGGTGCGATCAACTCCGCCTGCCAAAAACCCCAATCGGGTGAGCAGACGTCCTCCTCGAGCCTGCCACCTCCACTTCCATCTCCATCTCTGCAACCGCACATGCTATCGCTCTGCCTTCCACCGGCACCCTCCACCCCGGCGGCCGCTTGCTCTCCGGTACCCCCAGCTATGGCGAACTTTCCGGTACGCCCATTCGCCTTCGCCCCGGAGGGTTCAACCTTTGATCGAGGTTCGGCTCATCGCGTTCAACGTCATGTCATGGTGGTGGATGACCCCCTGAAGGAAATATGCCCTAGAGGCAATAATAAAGTTATTATTTATTTCCTCATATCATGATAAATGTTTATTATTCATGCTAGAATTGTATTAACCGGAAACATGATACATGTGTGAATACATAGACAAACATATAGTCACTAGTATGCCTCTACTTGACTAGTTCATTAATCAAAGATGGTTATGTTTCCTAACCATAGACATGTGTTGTTATTTGATTAATGGGATCACATCATTAGGAGAATGATGTGATTGACATGACCCATTCCGTTAGCCTAGCACTTGATCGTTTAGTATATTGCTATTGCTTTCTTCATGACCTATACATGTTCCTCGTAACTATGAGATTATGCAACTCCCGTTTACGGAGGAACACTTTGGTGCTACCAAACGTCACAACGTAATCGGGTGATTATAAAGGAGTACTACAGGTGTCTCCAAAGGTACATGTTGGGTTGGCGTATTTCGAGATTAGGTTTTGTCACTCCGATTGTCGGAGAGGTATCTCTGGGCCCTCTCGGTAATACACATCACATAAGCCTTGCAAGCATTGCAACTAATAAGTTAGTTGCGAGATGATGTATTACGGAACGAGTAAATAGACTTGCCAAGAATTTAGATTGAACTAGGTATTGGATCGACGATCGAATCTCGGGCAAGTAACATACCGATGACAAAGGGAACAACGTATGTCGTTATGCGGTTTGACCGATAAAGATCTTCGTAGAATATGTAGGAACCAATATGGGCATCCAGGTTCCGCTATTGGTTATTGACCGAGAATAGTTCTAGGTCATGTCTACATAGTTCTCGAACCCGTAGGGTCCGCACGCTTAACGTTACGATGACATTTTTACTATGAGTTTATAAGTTTTGATGTACCGAAGTTTGTTTGGAGTCCCAGATGTGATCACGGACGTGATGAGGAGTCTCGAAATGGTCGAGACATAAAGATTGATATATTGGAAGCCTATATTTGGATATCAGAATGGTTCCGGTGAAATCGGGATTTTACTGGAACACCGGGTTACTGGAACCCTCCCGGGGATAATGGGCCTTAGTGGGCCATGAGGGAGAAGAGGAGGGCCGGCCAGGGGGCAGGCCGCACGCCTCCCCTAGTCCGAATAGGACAAGGAGAGGGGCGGCGCCTTCCTCTTTCCCTCCCCCTTTCCTTCTCCAACAAGGCAAGAGGGAGTCCTACTCCCGGTGGAGTAGGACTCCTCGGCGCACCCCAGGGGCCGGCCGCACCTCCCCCTCCCCCCTTTATATACGGGGGCAGGGGGGGCACCTCAGAACCCACCAGGTGCTCTACGGCTCGTTCCTTAGCCGTGTGCGGTGCCCCCATCCACCATATTCCACCTCGGTCATATCGTCGCGGAGTTTAGGCGAAGCCCTGCGCCGTAGAGCATCATCATCGCCACCACGCCGTCGTCTTGTGGAACTCATCCCCGACACTTTGCTGGATCGGAGTCCGGGGATCGTCATCGAGCTGAACGTGTGCTGAACTCGGAGGTGCCGTAGGTTCGGTACTTGGATCGGTCGGATCGTGAAGACGTACGACTACATCAACCGCGTTGTAATAACACTTCCGCTTACGGTCTACGAGGGTACGTGGACAACACACTCCCCTCTCGTTGCTATACCATCACCATGATCTTGCGTGTGCGTAGGATTTTTTTTGAAATTACTACGTTCCCCAACAGTTGCATCCGAGCCTGGTTTTATGCGTTGATGTTATATGCACGAGTAGAACACAAGTGAGTTGTGGGCGATACAAGTCATATTGCTTACCAGCATGTCATACTTTGGTTCGGCGGTATTGTGAGATGAAGCGGCTCGGACCGACATTACGCGTACGCTTACGCGAGACTGGTTTCACCGCTGCGAGCATTCGTTGCTTAAAGGTGACTGGCGGGTGTCTGTCTCTCTCACTTTAGTTGAACCGAGTGTGGCTACGCCCGGTCCTTGCGAAGGTTAAAACAACACCAACTTGACAAACTATCGTTGTGGTTTTGATGCGTAGGTAAGAACGGTTCTTGCTCAGCCCGTAGCAGCCACGTAAAACTTGCAACAACAAAGTAGAGGACGTCTAACTTGTTTTTGTAGGGCGTGTTGTGATGTGATATGGTCAAGACGTGATGCTATATTTTATTGTATGAGATGATCATGTTTTGTAACCGAGTTATCGACAACTGGCAGGAGCCATATGGTTGTTGCTTTATTGTATGAAATGCAAACGCCATGTAATTGCTTTACTTTATCACTAAGCGGTAGCGATAGTCTTAGAAGCAATAGTTGGCGAGACGACAACGATGCTACGATGGAGATCAAGGTGTCGTGCCGGTGACGATGGTGATCGCGACGGTGCTTCGGAGATGGAGATCACAAGCACAAGATGATGATGGCCATATCATATCACTTATATTGATTGCATGTGATGTTTATCCTTTATGCATCTTATCTTGCTTTGATTGACGGTAGCATTATAAGGCGATCTCTCATTAAATATCAAGAAGTGTTCTCCTGAGTATGCACCGTTGCGAAAGTTCTTCGTCGAGACACCACATGATAATCGGGTGTGATAGGCTCTACGTTCAAATACAACGGGTGCAAAACAGTTGCACACGCGGAATACTCAGGTCAAACTTGACGAGCCTAGCATATACAGATATGGCCTCGGAACACGGAGACCGAAAGGTCGAACATGAATCATATAGTAGATATGATCAACATAGTGATGTTCACCATCGAAACTACTCCATCTCACGTGATGATCGGACATGGTTTAGTTGATTTGGATCACGTAATCACTTAGATGACTAGAGAGATGTCTATCTAAGTGGGAGTTCTTAAGTAATGTGATTAATTGAACTTAAATTTATCATGAACTTAGTACTTGATAGTATTTTTCTTGTCTATGTTTACTGTAGATAGATGGCTCGTGCTGTTGCTCCGTTGAATTTTAATGCGTTCCTTGAGAAAGCAAAGTTGAAAGATGATGGTAGCAATTACACGGACTGGGTCCGTAATCTCGAGGATTATCCTCATTGCTGCCTGGAAGAATTACGTCTGGAAGCACCGCTGGGTGCGAACTGCTTCTTGATACTGGCCAGCGATGTTAAGAACGTCTGGCGAGCAAAGCTGATAACTACTCGATAGTTCAGTGTGCCATGCTTTACGGCTTAGAACCGGGCCTTCAACGACGTTTTGAACGTCATGGAGCATATGAGATGTTCCAGGAGTTGAAGTTAATATTTCAAGAAAATGCCCGGATTGAGAGATATGAAGTCTCCAATAAGTTCTATAGCTGCAAGATGGAGGAGAATAGTTACATCGGTGAACACATACTCAAAATGTCCGGGTATAATAATCACTTGATTCAACTGGGAGTTAATCTTCACGATGATAGTGTCATTGACAGAATTCTTCAATCATCGCCACCAAGCTACAAGAGCTTCGTGATGAAATATAATATGCAAGGGATGGACAAGTCTATTCCCGAGCTCTTTGCAATGCTAAAAGTCAGCGGAGGTAGAAATCAAAAGGAGCATCAAGTGTTGATGGTTAACAAGACCACCAGTTTCAAGAAAAAGGGCAAAGGGAAGAAGAAGGAACTTCAAGAAGAACAGCAAACAAGTTGCTGCTCAAGAGAAGAAACCCAAGTCCGGACCTAAGCACGAGATCGAGTGCTTCTCATCGCAAGCAGACTGGACACTAGAAGCGGAACTGCCCCAAGTATTTGGCGGATAAGAAGGATGGCAAAGTGAACAAAGGTATATGTGATATACATGTTATTGATGTGTACCTTACTATTATTCGCAGTAGTACCTGGGTATTTGATACTGGTTCTGTTGCTAATATTTGCAACTCGAAACAGGAACTACGGATTAAGCGAAGATTGGCTAAGGACGAGGTGACGATGCGCGTGGGAAATGGTTCCAAAGTCGATGTGATTGCGGTCGGCACGCTACCTCTACATCTACCATCGGGATTAGTTTTAGACCTAAATAATTGTTATTTGGTGCCAGCGTTAAGCATGAACATTATATCTGGATCTTGTTTGATGCGAGACGGTTATTCATTTAAGTCAGAGAATAATGGTTGTTCTATTTATATGAATAATATCTTTTATGGTCACGCACCCTTGAAGAGTGGTCTATTTTTATTGAATCTCGATAGTAGTAATACACATATTCATAGTGTTGAAACCAAAAGATACAGAGTTGATAATGATAGTGCAACTTATTTGTGGCATTGCCGTTTGGGTCATATCGGTGTAAAACGCATGAAGAAACTCCATACTGATGGGCTTTTGGAATCACTTGATTATGAATCACTTGGTACTTGCGAACCGTGCCTCATGGGCAAGATGACTAAAACGCCGTTCTCGAAACTATGGAGCGGGCAACTGATTTGTTGGAAATCATACATACTGATGTTTGTGGTCCAATGAATGTTGAGGCATGCGGCGGGTATCGTTATTTTCTCACCTTCACAAATGATTTGAGCAGATATGGGTATATCTACTTGATGAAACATAAGTCTGAAACATTTGAAAAGTTCAAAGAATTTCAGAGTGAAGTGGAAAATCATCGTAACAAGAAAATAAAATTTCTACGATCTGATCATGGAGGAGAATATTTGAGTTACGAGTTTGGTTTACATTTGAAACAATGCGGAATAGTTTAGCAACTCACGCCACCGGAACACCACAGCGAAATGGTGTGTCCGAACGTCAGAATCGTACTTTACTAGATATGGTGCGATCTATGATGTCTCTTCTTGATTTACCGCTATCGTTTTGGGGTTATGCTTTAGAGACGGCCGCATTCACGTTAAATAGGGCACCATCAAAATCCGTTGAAACGACACCTTATGAACTATGGTTTGGCAAGAAACCAAAGTTGTCGTTTCTTAAAGTTTGGGGCTGCGATGCTTATGTGAAGAAACTTCAACCAGATAAGCTCGAACCTAAATCGGAGAAATGTGTGTTCATAGGATACCCAAAAGAGACTATTGGGTACACCTTCTATCACAGATCTGAAGGCAAGATTTTGTTGCTAAATTCAGATCCTTTCTAGAAAAGAGTTTCTCTCGAAAGAAGTGAGTGGGAGAAAAGTAGAACTTGATGAGATAATCTGTATCTGCTCCCTTATTGGAAAGTAGTTCATCACAAGAACCGGTTCCTGTGACAACTGCACCAATTAGTGAGGAAGCTAATGATATTGATCATGAAACTTCAGATCAAGTTTCCACTGAACTACATAGGTCAACTAGAGTAAGATCCGCACCAGAGTGGTACGGTAATCCTATTATGGAAGTCATGTTACTTGACCATGGCGAACCTACAAACTATGAAGAAGCGATGGTGAGCCCAGATTCCATAAAATGGTCGGAAGCCATGAAATCTGAGATGGGATCCATGTATGAGAACAAAGTATGGACTTTGGTTGACTTGCCCGATGATCGGCAAGCCATTGAGAATAAATGGATCTTTAAGAAGAAGACCGACGCCGATGGTAATGTAACTATCTATAAAGCTCGACTTGTTGCGAAAGGTTTTCGACAAGTTCAAGGGGTTGACTACGATGAGACTTTCTCACCCGTAGCGATGCTTAAGTCTGTCCGAATCATGTTAGCAATTGCTGCATTTTATGATTATGAAATTTGGCAAATGGATGTCAAAACTGTATTCTTGAATGGATTTCTAGAAGAAGAGTTGTATATGATGCAACCAGAAGGTTTTGTTGATCCAAAAAGTGCTAACAAAGTGTGCAAGCTCGAGCGATCAATTTATGGTCTAGTGCAAGCCTCTCGGAGTTGGAATAAACGCTTTGATAGTGTGATCAAAGCATATGGTTTTATCTGAGACTTTTGGAGAAGCCTGTATTTACATGAAAGTGAGTGGGAGCTCAGTAGCATATCCGATATTATATGTGGACGACATATTATTAATTGGAAATGATATAGAATTTCTGGATAGCATAAAAGGATACTTGAATAAAAGTTTTTCAATGAAAGACCTCGGTGAAGCTGCTTACATATTGGGCATCAAGATCTATAGAGATAGATCAAGACGCTTGATTGGACTTTCACAAAGCACATACCTTGATAAAGTTTTGAAAAAGTTCAAAATGGATCGAGCAAAGAAAGGATTTTTACGTGTTACAAGGTGTGAAGTTGAGTCAGACTCAATGCCCGACCACAGCAGAAGATAGAGAGAAAATGAAAGATGTTCCCTATGCTTCAGCCATAGGCTCTATCATGTATGCAATGTTGTGTACCAGACCTGACGTACGCTTAGCAATGAGCTTGGCAGGTAGGTACCAAAGTAATCCAGGAGTGGATCACTTGACAGCGGTCAAGAACATCCTGAAATACCTGAAAAGGACTAAGGATATGTTTCTCGTATATGGAGGTGACAAAGAGCTAGTCGTAAATGGTTACATCGATGCAAGCTTTGACACTGATCCGGACGATTCCAAATCACAAACCGGATACGTGTTTTTATTAAACGGTGGAGCTGTTAGTTGGTGCAGTTCTAAACAAAGCGCCGTATGGGATCTACATGTGAAGCGGAGTACATAGCTGCTTGAAGCAAAGAAATGAAGGATTCTGGATGAAAGAGTTCATTTCCGATCTAGGTGTCATACCTAGTGCATCGGGACCAATGAAGATCTTTTGTGACAATATCGTGCAATTGCCTTGGCAAAGGAATCCAGATTTCACAAGAGGACCAAGCATATCAAGAGACGCTTCAATTCCATCCGGGATCAAGTCCGGTGGGAGACATAGAGATTTGCAAGATACATACGGATCTGAATGTTGCAGACCGATTGACTAAGCCTCTTCCACGAGCAAAATATGATCAGCACCAAGACTCCATGGGTGTTAGAATCATTCTTGTGTAATCTAGATTATTGACTCTAGTGCAAGTGGGAGACTGAAGGAAATATGCCCTAGAGGCAATAATAAAGTTATTATTTATTTCCTCATATCATGATAAATGTTTATTATTCATGCTAGAATTGTATTAACCGGAAACATGATACATGTGTGAATACATAGACAAACATATAGTCACTAGTATGCCTCTACTTGACTAGCTCATTAATCAAAGATGGTTATGTTTCCTAACCATAGACATGTGTTGTTATTTGATTAATGGGATCACATCATTAGGAGAATGATGTGATTGACATGACCCATTCCGTTAGCCTAGCACTTGATCGTTTAGTATATTGCTATTGCTTTCTTCATGACCTATACATGTTCCTGTAACTATGAGATTATGCAACTCCTGCCACCGGAGGAACACTTTAGGTGCTACCAAACGTCACAACGTAATCGGGTGATTATAAAGGAGTACTACAGGTGTCTCCAAAGGTACATGTTGGGTTAAGCGTATTTCGAGATTAGGTTTTGTCACTCCGATTGCTCGGAGAGGTATCTCTGGCCCTCTCGGTAATACACATCACATAAGCCTTGCAAGCATTGCAACTAATAAGTTAGTTGCGAGATGATGTATTACGGAACAGTAAAGAGACTTGCCAGTAACGAGATTGAACTAGGTATTGGATACCGACGATCGAATCTCGGGCAAGTAACATACCGATGACAAAGGGAACAACGTATGTCGTTATGCGGTTTGACCGATACAGATCTTCTTAGATTATGTAGGTACCATTTTGGGCATCTCGTGTGCGCTATTGGTTATTTACCGAGAATAGTTCTAGGTCATGTCTACATAGTTCTCGAACCCGTAGGGTCCGCACGCTTAACGTTACGATGACAGTTTTACTATGAGTTTATAAGTTTTGATGTATGTTCGGAGTCCCAGATGTGATCACGGACGTGACGAGGAGTCTCGAAATGGTCGAGACATAAAGATTGATATATTGGAAGCCTATATTTGGATATCGGAATGGTTCCGGGTGAAATCGGGATTTTCTAGGAACACCGGGGTTACCGGAACCCTCCCGGGGATAATGGGCCTTAGTGGGCCATGAGGGAGAAGAGGAGGGCCGGCCGGGGCAGGCCGCGCCCCTCCCCTAGTCCGAATAGGACAAGGAGAGGGGCGCGCCTCTTCCTTCTTTCCCTCCCCCTTTCCTTCTCCAACAAGGAAGAGGGGGAGTCCTACACCCGATGGGAGTAGGACTCCTCCAGCGCACCCCTTGGGGCCGGGCCGCACCTCCCCTCCCTCCTTTATATCACGGGGCAAGGGGCACCCTGTAACACACAAGTTGATCTACAGATCGTTCTTTAGCCGTGCGGTGCCCCCTCCACCATATTCCACCTCGGTCATATCGTCATGAGTTTAGGCGAAGCCTCGCGCCGTAGAGCATCATCATCGCCACCACGCCGTCGTGGACGGAACTCATCCCCGACACTTTGCTGGATCGAGTCCGGGATCGTCATCGAGCTGAACGTGTGCTGAACTCGGAGGTGCCGTACGTTCGGTACTTGGATCGGTCGGATCGTGAAGACGTACGACTACATCAACCGCGTTGTCATAACGCTTCCGCTTATGGTCTACGAGGGTACATGGACAACACTCTCCCCTCTCGTTGCTATACCATCACCATGATCTTGCGTGTGCGTAGGAATTTTTTTGAAATTACTACGTTCCCTAACACCCCCTCAATCATGATAGGTACGCCATTGTCTCCGTCGACCCTCCAGTCCCTGATCATCAAAAGGAGTTCTGGCTTGCCGAGGTCTGCCGCATTATTACTGTGGATTTAGAGTATGATTTGGTAGATGACTTCATCTATCCATTTGGGCATTGCTGTGTAGTCTTCGCGGACATGGAGAGTAGAGATGCTGCGATTAGAGAGGGGCCTCACGCCTCTTGATGATTCCAATTTCTCCTTGGTCCCCATGATGAAAGTATAAATATCGCATGCCTGCTTTTGAATATGAAGTTTGGGTCATGTTTCTTGCTTTCCCATTAGATTATCGACGGAGCATTACATTCATAAAGCTGTTTCTAATTTTGGGAAACTTCTTGTCTGGCCGCGCCTGGGTCACAACAAAGCCAGAGTTCTGGTTAAGTGTCATATTAAGGATGTGGCGGAGGTGCCCCATAGTCTCTTGGTCACTAGAGTTGGATTGCTGCCTGGTCTTGCTCGTTCGTGGTCAGTCCCTGTGTATGTGCTCAATGGCAGGAACACCATACCCAATCTCATTGGTAATGAAGATGTTCCTCCCCTCCCGAATGCCTCACCGCACCCATATGAGCTGCCGTATTACACTCTCATGCAGCAGGCAAGGATTGATGAAATGAATGCGCAAGAGGCTCTGAATGCTGCGGCCTGGAATGCTCCGGAACCTGAACAGGAACAACTTCAGGAGAATGGGTGGCGCATGTGGCATGTGGTTCCTCCACCGTACACTGGATTCAGCTTCAGAAATTTCTTCCAATATGAGGGGCCATCGCTGATGGATGGTGTTCACCCCGAGCACAATGTTCAGGATAACCTGTCAGATGTTTGGTCTTCTGATTCTGAATTTCAGGCGGTGGACGCACTGGCAGATGATTTCATCCTTGGGAACCCTGTGGCTCGTCTTGCTTTTGTCAGAGCAGGTGGCGATTACATTAACTTCTCTGTGGTACATCGATTATGAGTTCTTGCTTTGGATTGGGGGATGCTCAAACGGATTTACACTCCTGCCATCACCTTTGGACAATCGTCCTCTGTTATGCTCCCTCTGAATCCTTTTAAGGTCATCCAGCATCAATTGAATGTGCTTGCTGCTGCTCGTCTTGGTTGGGTGGCTCCTGAACCAGATGTGCTGTCTGATATCTTCTGCTCATCCTTTCAGTTGGGTGCTGCTGTTGTCCCGAGAGATATGTTGCAGGATTCCTTTGATGGCAGATCTGTTTCGCTTAATGTTGATTGGGAGATGGATGCCAGCTCTCCTGGCCTTAAAGCCATCCCTCACCTGGTTTCTCGAGGGGCTGATCTTCAGGAAACTCCGCTGCTTGCTCAGGGCACTGCTCTTCAGGTGATTGCCTCCTCCTCTCAATACGCTGAACTGCAGTCCCGCAACGCCCTGGTGCCCCTTGACATCACGGCTGTCAGGAGGTGCACAAGATCAAACAAGTATGATGGCTTTAAGGTCAATCAGGTCACTGACAGCAAACGCGCCAAGTCCAGGGTGAAACCTCGTGGAACTCCTTTTATATCTGCTGTTTCTTTGGCTGCTGCTCATGTGCAGGTTGCCGTTGATGCATGTCCACCGCCTACTTGGGTTGAAGAACTCCAGCAGATAGGCAGCCGCTGTGGGATTGCGCAGGATGCTCTGTCTCCCGAAAAGCTGCTGGATCGCCAGCACTCACCCTCTGAAGCCAGCGACTAGTCCCTCCACTACTGGCAATGAATAAATCTTGGAATATCCTGTCGTGGAATATCAGAGGCATCAACTCTGATAAAAAACTTTTGGCTCTTAGGAATGCAATTGATACTAGTGGTTGTTCCGTGATATGTATCCAGGAAACTAAGCGTGAAGCTTTTGATCTAGCGTATCTTAAAACTTTCTGTCCTAAGCGCTTTGATAAATTTGTGTTTACACCTTCAGTTGGTGCGTCTGGTGGAATTATTACTATCTGGAATAGTGTTGTGTTTGTGGGCACGCCTTGGTTTGTTGATTCTTTTGCGGTCGGTGTTTCTTTTGTTGCCACCCAATCCAATGATTCATGGAAGCTAATCAATGTATATGGGCCGTGCACGGGTCAACGCAGGGTGGACTTCACCAATTGGTTGTTTGATCTTAATATCCCTAATGATGAGAACTGGCTGATCCTAGGGGACTTTAACTTCATTCGTTCTACCAGTAACCGAAACAAACCAGGTGGTGATGCTGCGGATATGTTGCTTTTTAATGAAATAATTCGGGCTCAGTCTTTAATGGAACCGCCGGTCAAGGAGAACATACACTTGGAGCAATATGCAGGATGATCCCTTCTCGAACAGTTAGGCTGGTTCTTCTCCTCCACTAGTTGGACTACCTCCTTTCCACACACGATGATCTTGCCGCTGGGGAAACCTGTTTCCGATCACATCCCATGTGTGGTAACAATTGAATCCAAAATCCCCAAATCGAAGCTTTTTCGGTTTGAGAACTTCTGGACTAATCATGCGGGTTTCTCTGATGTGGTTGCTGCTTCCTGGTCCAAACCTTGTCACGCTCAAAACTCTGCTGCTAGGATGTGCAAGAAACTTAAAACCTTGAGATATGATCTCAAGAAATGGAGCAGAGGTATTTCAAAACTGAAGATTATGATCCAGAACAGCAACGAGGCGCTTGCCATGATGGACACCCTTGAGGACAAACGATCTTTATTTGTTCAGGATTCAAATTTCAGGCATATCTTAAAGCTCCATTTACAAAGGCTACTCAAGTACCAGAATGAGTATTGGAGGAAAAGATGTACTGTCAGGTTTTTTAGGTTTGCAGATGAGAACACCAAGCTCTTCCAGTCTCTTGCCACTGAGAGATACAGGCACAATTCTATTGCTTCGCTTCGCCAAGATAATATGGAAATTACAGACCATGCTGGCAAAGAAGGCGTGCTATATAACACATACAAGGATCGGTTAGGTTCTTCTAAACCCACTAATATGCGCTTCGACCTTTCCAGAATCATAAGAAGGGTGGAGGGACTGGATCAATTATCGGCACCTTTCACTAATGATGAGATTGATGCTGTGGTCAAGGAAATGCCTAGTGACAGGGCCCCTGGCCCCGATGGATTTAATGGTTGCTTTCTTAAGAGTTGCTGGCAGATCATCAAAGAGGATTTCTATAAGATGTGCCATGATTTCCATTCGGGAACTCTTGACATCACCAGCATCAGTGAGGGCTATATTACTCTGATACCAAAAATCTCCTCCCCCAAAAATGCGAATGACTATCGACCAATCACTTTGCTCAACTGCTGCCTGAAAATCATCACGAAAATCATGGCTAATCGGCTGCAGAGAGTCATTCTCAAGATCATCCACAGGAACCAGTACGGTTTCATTAAGGGGAGGACGATCCAGGATTGTTTGGCATGGAGTTTTGAATATATCCACTAGTGTCAGGCCTCCGGAAGGGAGATAATCCTCCTCAAGCTTGACTTTGCCAAGACCTTTGACATGATTGAACATGCTCCCATGCTAGATATTATGAAGCATATGGGCTTTGATGCTAAATGGCTAAGTTGGATGGAATCGATCTTTGGGTCTGGGGTCTCGTCGGTTCTCCTTAATGGAGTCCCTGGTCGGAAATTTCAATGCAAGTGTGGTGTGAGGCAGGGTGATCCTCTCTCACCGCTCATTTTTGTTCTGGCCGCTGACCTCCTTGAAGCTGCAATTAATGATGCATTCGTTAGTGGTCTTATTGAGCTTCCCCTCCCCCGGGATAATGTTGATTTCCCGGTTGTGCAATATGCCGATGACACGATTTTGGTGATGCGGGCGTGTACTGACCAAGCGACCCGTATGAAAGGCATTCTGGAGGATTACGCTGCATCCGTGGGATTGAAAATAAACTTTCACAAATCTACTCTTATCCCAGTTAACATTGACCATCAGCGTGCTAGTGGTTTGGCTGGTGTTTTTGGTTGTGCTGCGGGATCCCTACCTTTCACCTACCTTGGCCTCCCCATGGGGACGACGAGGCCTAGTGTCTTGGACCTCATGCCGATGGTGCACGCTGTTGAGAGGAAAACTTCCACTGCACTCTCTCTGATGTCGTCAGGGGCAAAGCTGACCTTGGTGAACTCGATAGTGACGTCCATGCTGATCTATGCCATTTGCACAATCAAACTGCACCCAAGGGTGGTTGAGCATTTGGATAAACTTCGCCGTTACTGTCTTTGGGCGAAAAACTCCGATGATGGAGTCAAAAACAATTCTCTTGCTGCCTGGGAGCTTGTCTGCCGTCCGAAACGGTGTGGTGGCCTTGGTGTTATTGACATCAAGACACAGAATGTAGCCCTGCTACTAAAAAACTTGTTCAAATTCTACAATCACGCAGATGTACCCTGGGTGGAGCTGATTTGGAACACTTATTACTCTGGCAAAATCCCTCATCTTTGTTGACACCGTGGGATCTTTTGGTGGAAAGATATAATGCAGCTCGATGGGACTTTTTTCGTGGCATCACCAAGGTCGCACCGGTGATGGGTCTAGTTCTCTGTTTGGAAAGATGTCTGGCTTGAAGGCGACGGTGATGAGCCAATCATGGAGAGGTACCCGCGGGCTTTTTCATACTGCCTGAATGAAGATGACTCTATTGCTAATGTACTCACTACCACTGATCCGGCCTCGATCTTCAGTCTGCCCCTCTCGATCCAGGCGAGAGAGGAGGTCAGACAAATCCAGCTTGCTTCGATGCATGTGGGTGTGGTCGTCGGCAGCCATGACACCTGGGACTGCCTTTCGGGCGTTATTCTTCGAAGAAGTTCTATAATCACTGTTTCAAGGAGATCGTGGTTGATGAGGCTTTCAGCTGGCTTTGGAAAGCCAAGAGTCCAATTAAATTCAAAATGTTTGGGTGGTTGCTTCTGGTGGATCGTCTGAACACCAGTAATATGCTTAAGCGCAGGCACTTCACGATCACAGGGAACACATATACCTGCATGCTCTGTCAAAACCCCCCCGAAGAAACCGTTGAACACTTGTTCTTCTTATGCCCCTTTAGTCAACGGCGCTGGAGCAAGGTTGGGGTGTCCTGGCCAGCCGATGGCAATAGACTGGAGTTGCTGCATGGGGGGAGGGAGGCTTGGAGACAGCCCCTCTTCATGGACATCTTCCTAATGGCTGCTTGGAGCCTGTGGTTGGAGCGAAACAACAAACACTTCAGAGGGGTCCAACATTCCTTCGGGGCTTGGTTGGCTAGGTTCAAGTACCTCCTGGAGTTGCTGGTCCATAACTGTAAAGAGGAGCTTCGTCCATTCCTCTCTAACTACATTGTAAATTTGGGACACTAGTGCTGTTAGATATATATTAGCTCTTGCGGCTAGGGGGCCATTCTAATACCCCCCCCCCCTTGTAACAATTATGTAACCGTTTCTTTGTGAGTAATACAAAGTCAGTGGGAGCCTCTCCCACTGTCATTCACCTTTCAAAAAAAATGTTATCAAAAAATAAACAGGGGCTGAGCATTTTGTTATAAATATATTTAAATAATAAGTGATTTATTATTACATTTGTCCTTAAATCTTACCAAGCTTTTGTACACAATCACCAGGATTTTCGTTGCCAAAAAATCCAGGATTTTATTGTTAAGAAATTATTTTTATAAGTTAATAAGATGTGGGATATTGTTTTCTTACATATGTAAGTATCATTAAATATATGATGACAATAACAATAATATATAATAACATATAAAATAATTTAAGTATATATAATATAGTCAGAAGGGAAACATAAGTTGGACCAGGCGTTCCTATTCTTATATAGAAAAATAGAACATACCTCTGCGTTTTCTTCAAAAAAAAACATAAATTGGGCTGCGATGTTTCAGGAAAAATAAAACCTCGGATGGGAGGTCCATAGGCCGGTCGATACATGATGGCCCTCAAAAAATACAAACTGGTATGTCGTGGGCTGCGCATGTTAAAAAAGAAAGCCTAGACGGGGCAGCCCAAAACCCAGCTGATACTTGCTGCCCCAGTGATAATAAATGATACCTGCCAAATTCCCCCGTTGTGAATTTATCTCTTATAGTAACTATGTTGAAGCACCTAAAAAATGTAACTATGTTGACAAAATCGTGGGCCCCAACGTCAGTATAGCATTAGGGGGAAGTATTTTTTTCGATGAGGCACTTGCTTGCATACGGCCACAGACCTGGTGGGTCCCGACTGTCCGCCTCTCCACGTACAGTCCTCTCCATATTCCTCTTGTTTGTTCAGCATGTTCGCAACGGCAGACAGCGGCGCTGCGACGAGCGCACAAAGGCGCAGGAGGAGATCGGACCACCTGAGGCAGTGCCATATTTGTAACGAAAGTACTGAACTAGCCCAGTGGCCAAGTGACACTACCCGATAGGCGACAACTCTTCCACCCGGGTTCGATTCCACCTGATGCAGGGAAAATATCTCCAATTTTTTTGCCTCTGCCATTATTGACATGTGGGTCCCCATTGTCATCTACACACACCACGTCCAACACTTGCCAAATCTTCGTCTCTCGTTTTCTCTGTTTTTTGCACACTCGACATTGTGTGGGAATTTTGAAAATAGCATACCTTTTTGACTGTGCATCATATGAAGATGTGCTATGCATGAATGTTGATCAGCATGATATTAACTGGCTGGTACTTCCACTTTCGACCATGAATAAAATTTCCAACATGATGTTAACCCTGTTTGAAAAGGCCGTGTTAATATAAATGCTCTGCCTCTTAAAGTTGCAGTTTCTTATTTGAAACTGAACTTGCAGTTTCTTATCTGAAACTGAAACTTGCAGTTTCTTCTCTGAGAATCACATGTCTGCACTTTTATACTCCTATGAAACTACATTTTTTTAAGTGCTAAAAATAGATCTCTAGAATTCATAAAATACTTCATATGCTCAATACTGCAAATCTGAAGTTCAAAAGACATTCATATCTGAAAGTACTCTCAAAGTACACAACACAAAACACAATTCACAACCTGCAAATACTGACAACCCTAAGCTCGTCCTGACAATTCACAACCTGCCCGACCATTGGGCTGGGGGCAGTCCCCTCCTATTCCTCAGCGGCAGATAGCCGCCCCATGAGACAATGTGAACGGCGAGGGAGAGGATGGCGGGGAAGCGTCGTCAGGCCAACTGCTTTTCTCCTCTTGCAGTTGGGTTCAGTCGACGAAGACTCCACCGGCTAGCTCTGGCATGACACCCTCACAAACGGCACCCTGTAGATGCTTGATCCTTCAATCTCTGGTGGATTCTCTATCTGGGATCGATACTCCCACCACCGCTCCCTCACGATCGGATTCGGTGAATCTGTTTGCTCCATGGCCCAGAGGAGCAGCTCTATGTACTCCTGCGTGACTCCCTTCGGGAATATCTCCGCCTTTGGCTCTGTTGCAGATATTTGGCCATGGATGTCGCCGTCGCCGCTAGTTGGTCCTTGTTGTCAAACCAACACTGTATCTCCAACATCCTAGCTAGCTTCACAGGGTCGTCGTTTGCGTTCCTCATGTATCGGTTGTACTCCTCCATCGATCTACTTCTCCACAACACCTTCACTCACCGGCGATGGTTTTTGTATGGAAGAGGAGAGGAGCAGCGATAGTTTTAGATTAGAATGGGAGAGGAGCGATGCTGGTTTTGGATTGGAACAGGAGAGGAGGGGCGGTGGTTTTGAAATGGAAGAGGAGAGGAGCGACGCTGGATTTAGATTGGAACAGGAGAGGAGCGGCGGTGGTTTAAGAGGAGAGGAGCGACGGTGGTTTAAGAGGAGAGGAGCGGCGCTGGTCTTGGAAGTATTTTTTTGTTTTGCGTATTTTGGGTCAATGTTTGACCACGTACCATATTTGACAAGCAAAATGTGAATGCATGTCACAAAAAATTGTATCCTTTGGCTCGTATCTGAATGTACTTTCAAATTATATTATTTTTGCAACATATAACATATATTTTATTTGTGAAAATCATGGTCAATTATGACCCAGAATAAAAGGGAGACTAGTTAATGTGGGGTCGCTTTCTTAATTGAAGGGTAAATTGATTTTGATTTTGATCTAGTCACAGCGCGCCGACCCTCTCGTGCAATCCTAAATCGCTGCCCCACGCTCCTCTCCCTCTTCTCCATTGCAAAACCACCTCCTCTCCTCTCCATCATCTCCATTCCAAAACCACCGCCTCGCCTCTCCCTCTTCTCCATTGCAAAACCACCTTCTCTCTCCTCGGATGATGATCCCCTGACGTAGCCCATCCTGCCATTAAGACACTGACACATGGGTCCCACCAAGCACGGGCCCACACAGCCGAATCAAAGGCAGGGAAACCTCTCCTCCATCATCTCCATTCCAAAACCACCGTCTCGCCTCTCCCTCTTCTCCATTGCAAAACCACCCCCTCTCCTCTCCATCATCTCCATTCCAAAACCACCGTCTCGCCTCTCCCTCTTCTCTATTGCAAGACCACCGTCTCTCCTCCCATCTTTCAAAGCTAGCATTGGACCACTCAGAAGGACATCTATGGAGAGGATGCAGCAGCGAATCAGGCAGATCGTCGGCGGTGACCAGGCAAAGTTAGAAAGGTTGAAGGAGATCCTTACTTGATTTGACAATTAGTAGGATATTTCGAGGACAGTAAGGGCCATGTGGCAATGTCTGCGAAAGAGCGAGACGACGGTGATGAGGGTGGTGATGTACTCCTCGGCGGCAGTCACGCCGCAGTCCTTCGAGTATCTCCTCTGGGCGATGGAGCAGACAGATTCACCCGAGGCGAAAGTCAGGCAGAGGTGGTGGATGTACAGGTAGAAGGTCGAGCACCCAGAGGATAACGAATCGATCGAGTACGATGTGTCGTTCGTGAGGGTGCAGAGCCAGCCGGAGCCACATGAGTATTCGTTCTACCACCGCAAGAGGAGGCCGGATGGCGTGACATCGCTTCCCCGCCGTTCTCCACGGTTCCCTCGACGCTCGCCTCGTTTCAACAGCGTCGGTAGGGTTTAAGGTAAGCTTTGCACTAACCTAATCTTCCATCTGCTCATGCTTACAATCAGTGTAACAGCTAATAAAAATCATGCTTACAATCAGTCTCCGAGTACTATGCCAATCACCCTAAAATAGCTCTGGACCTTTGGGTCAAAGTTGTGACACTGTGTACAAATAAAGAAAGATAGATTGGTGCTTCTTTAAGAAAAGAGTACTCCCTAGAAAACTGCCAATATAAGCTACTAGTATTTTTTTATTGAAGTCTAAGCTACTAGTATTTGGTTAGAGGATACGCTGCTGAGGAATATCCGTCCACAGTGAGCGCCACACATGCAACTGGTGGTGGTGGATGCTAATGCTTAGATGGAGCAGGGTTGGTGTTGGTAATTTTTACTTGGCACCTCTCACTCTGCATATATGCCGGTTCCATCAGTACATTTGTGCAGTTCCACCAAAATGCAGCTGAATAACCCTGTTTGCACAGATAATGAAAAAGCATGATTACATTATAGTGGCACTAGTTGATGAAACATACACTAATAAATAGAAGAAAATATTGTGATAGTATCATAGTATGCCATGCTGCGAGGGCGAGACGGGCCCTGCGACGCCTCATACGGTACGCCTCATACTGGAAATCGAGTAATCGACCCAAGTCTCCCCGATACACCTTCTGCCAGTGATGAACATCAGTGTACAATGGTAGTACAAGGAGGGGCCTTGAGACATTCCAATCTCGATTTTTGTGCATATCAACTAAAATTAAGCACCCTAGTTTGCAAAAACGCTTAAACATTAACAATGGGACTAGTTGATGAAACATATACTAAGAAAGAGAAGAATTTTCTTTATCTACATTGGAAATGAAATGATAGAGAGGACACTCGCTCTATTTTAACTGTATTATTACTTCATTTTACCAGTGGCACTAGGGACAAGCAGGTGGCAAACGAGGTGTACCGTGCGTCGCAAGGATGGAGGCCGGGGGTGCTTAGACTGGGATGCTGAAGATGGATCTATCTTCCCCCTGATGTTTCTGTGGTAGCATTTGGGTTGTAATCCAAACTTCGTCGAGATGGCGTTGCGCCCCCCTACCTGCCTAGCTTATGTGCCAAACTTGTCTCCTGCTAGTACTCAGTCTGGTCTAGTAGTAGTGGCATAACTGCCCGTTTACACTGAGATGTTGTAGGATAATGGTTCTCTATGGTAGGGTTTCTTTAATGAAATCCGAGGAAACCCCCTCTTTCGATATATATAAAAAAATCGGTGGCACTAGCGATGCCAAAACATTGCCTCAAATTAATAGTGCCACTAGGTTAAGATGCAAAATAATAACATTACTACTTTATCATGGCAGTGCCAAAACAGTAGCACAAGAGTAGACTCAACATGCAGGATCTTTGCCAAACGGTCAGACCAAAAATCCACATACCTCGTGATGGGAACCATATCTGCAGTCAATGCCATCGTAGAAGGGATGACACCAGTCACCAACATGGATGATTCAATTCATGGGACCTTTTGGTGCAGTTCACCTAAAATGAAGCAATGTCCCATGAGCTAGCAGCTTCTTCTTCATTTTTTTAAGAAAAGGGCTTCAGCCCCGGTTCCATTTCCAATAGAAAACGAAACCCACAGAGCTTCATCTTCATTAGTTGCAATAAAATCGAGCAACATCAAGGTTGGTTGTGAAGCTCCTCGAATGTTGAACTATAATTTGGATATCATTTGTGCGGTTCAACTAAGATCAAGCATGAAACGTATGTCTCTGTTTGCACAAAAAAGGTGGAAAGGGGGGGTGACAAACAAGTGATGAAACATACATCAAATGAAAAGAAGCATGTTCCTTATCTGAATGGCAATCCTACAAGGACAGCAGCAATTTCTAAAGCAGCAGCATTGCTAGATATTAGTGTGGGCATTAGGATTAACTATAACAACCGTTAAATACGACATTATTTTAATGGTGCCATTGCTTCATTTTACCAGCAACATTACATTAACAACTGCTACAGAGTCGGTATTTGGGAATGGGAGAGTAGGCGGACCAGGACAGTTGCATTTCTAACGAAAAGAAGCAACTTATCTTAATGGGAAATTAGCAGGACATGAAAAAAGTGCCATTGATTCATATTACTGGAGGCATTACATTGAAAACAACATTGGTTTAACGCGTCCTAACTTTTAACAGTGCGACTGCTACATTTTACCAGTGGCATTACATAAGAGTGGCTCGGGGAAACAAACATCAGAACATGATATCTTTCCTTTTTCAACCAATAGATCAGGTTTATATTGAGTTTGTACTGCATTTCCCTTTATTTCCGTATTAGACCAAGAGACCAGTTGGATAGCCAGTCTCTGCTACTTTTCGCCCCCAATATTTCCTCTTTCGACCAAGTCCTAGATTCAGGTAACAGATCTCCCCCACCCCCACCCCCTTTATTCCTCGTTTGAACCAAGTAGTACTAGATTCGAGTGCATGAACTACTTTTACCTCTTAACAGTCAAAATTTAGGTGGCTTTCGAACAGCCGATCGATCCTATCTACGAGGGGGCCTGGGAAATAGTAAAAGATACAAATGCAGCGACGTCAGGAGCTCGGGAAGTAGAGCAAGGCCGGTTTCGAAGGAAGTTATACCTAAGGGTCACCAGGATGTCGATAGGTGGGCGGCGGGAGGCCGGATCTGCCCACACTACGACAACGAGGAAGAAGGGGTCGGAGGCCCTCCCTAGCCAGCGGTTCTTGGGAGAGAACGACAAGGCACGCTGGTCGGGATGCGCCGGCAGTGGGTAAGAGCCGTCGCCTAGGACGACCGCGTAAACGTTGCACCTTCTCACCTTCCCCAGCGGAGAGTATCCGGCTGGATCTGTGACCAGCAATGAGCAGAGAGAGAGAGAGAGTGTGGCCACCGCTGTCGTGTTTAGATCTAGAGAGGACGAGACAGTGTGAAGAGGGCAACACTAGCAAGCAAGCGCGGAGGCTCCTGCCTATATAGTGGAGTACTAGTTTTCTTTTGTCTACCGGAGCTGGCTTGACCTCGTCAATGACTGTCGAGAAGTCTTCATGCATGTGCCCCGGAGGCGCAATTGTCGTCATTTTGATTTGAAGCACCGGATTATAACATATAACACGGAAAATGCCACATGATAAGAAACCATAACCTCACTTCCCAAAGGAGACAACATGTGTGTGCAAACGCAATATGACCCGCATTCCATTCGGAGAGCGGCGTGCCAGACCGACCGACCGTCTAGGGTGCCACGCGAACGCGACGGGCGTTTTGTATACTCCGTACATGTGTACCGCCGTTTTCTTGAGGCTTTGCTCCATGGCGCAATCCATGGATACAATATTAGTATACTGTACTATTTAAAAGTTGAGGGCGGGGCTTTTCCCGCGCGGTAAGCGGGGCAGTTCCGCCTAGTCGGTTCAACAGAGATGCGAGAAGATGAGGGAGTAGGCTGCTGCAAACGTAGGGTTGTGTGATTTGACAGCGAGTTACTGCTGGACAGGTGGGGCCTGTGATTTGACTTGCCATTTTATCATTTTAACTGCGGTGCTACGACCGGCGTGAGTCTCCTGATTCCTTACCACCTCCATGGTATACATGTGCCTCTCCCAATGCTCCACCATGTAGAGGCTGGCTCTTGCATGAGAGCCCACTCCTCCACTTTTTCCTTGCCTCTTTCCTCCACATATGCAAAAATGCCATGTAAGCGGGCTTATAGCCCACTATAGTACTTGCTCGTACAGGTGCTAAGCCTGCAACATAGCCATAAAGTCTAATGTGGCAAGTTAATTACTCCCTCCGTCTAGGTGTGCAAGTCATCTTACGAAAACCAAGTAATCCCAAAACACTTAGGCGCGGTGCATACATCGTTTCTTGTTTCTTGACATATCAACCAATAAGAGATGTGGGGTGTGCATGCTTTCAATGACTTGAGACTACCATTTAATTGGAAGAGGTCACTCCTTGGCAAATGCAATAAATACTATGAAGAAAGAGATAGAGAGAAGTAAAAAAATAATCTTATAGCCAACCTTATAGCTAACCTTGTCGTATAAGTGATGACAATGTATGACATGCCAACATCAGATAGCCTAACGCACCGTGTTAAATCTCCAAGGGCACGACCGCGCGAGTGAGGCGACGGTCGTGGTAGGCGCGACCATGATACGGGCTGCTGGCAGCCCTTGGATCTGAGATCGAACGGTCGCATGCTAAGTTGCTGAAAATTTGCAGAATAACCCTCCAGGATAGGATATTCACCCATAGGTCTAGAATCAAGCCATGCAACCGTTCGATCTCAGATCCAAGGGCTCTCGGAAGCCCGTATCATGGGAGAATGGAAAGCTTCGTATCACCTGTAATTTTCCCGATGCTTGACATGACATCGAAAGCCATTTAATTGGGCGTCGAGTAGACATGACATCTAATTGGGCCCCTAGTACTGTGCATGAATCCATTTATCCACCAGGCAAGCCACTACCCTACCGTTCACATGCCCCACTCAACATTTTTACAAAAACCGCTGGCAGTTCTCGCTCGTACTCGTCCCCGGACGTCCTTTAACATTACGACAGTTCGCTCCTAGTCGTCCCGTCCTTTCACATTACGGCTATTCCACTAATCCTAACCCTCCTCCCAAATCCATGGCGTCCCAAATCTCCATGATCAGCGGTGAGTACAAGGTTAGAACCATCACCGGTGATGAGTTCGACGTCATCTACACCCGTTCTTCCGCAACGGTGAAAGGAAGCCTTGTTCGCTTCAGACGCATGTTCGAAAACTCAAATGATGAGTGGGTCGCTGGGCTAGATGTTTAGTACACCACAGTCCTGGGAAGCGAGAAGAATCTAAAGGAGGCAGAGAAGAAGAAGCCCGCCATGATCCAGGTTTGCGGGCATTACTTATGCTTGGTCTACCACATAATCCATGCCGACATTGAGTGCGAGGAATTTAAGAAGTTCCTCAAGGGCGGCCGAGTCAAATTCGTTACTGTAGACTTTAGGAACGATAAGGAAATCCTGGGTCGGATAGGCCTCATAGTAGGCAACCCCTTCGACCTCCAGAAAAAAGGGCTGGTGCCCTCCCGTGATCAGCCTTCAATGCTGACCCTGGGAGGAGCCATGGTTCATCCTTCGTATGGTACATTGAAGAAACCTCCGTTCAAGTTTCATCATGCATGGGAGTGGAATGTACTAGATATAGATCACATCCACTACGCTGCAATGGATGGCTACCTTTGTTTCAACATCTACAAGGGTTGGATGAAGAGCAAGAGCCAAGTGTGCGGTTCAAGCAAAGAAGTATCACCCAAGAGGAAGAGGGACAAGGCCGAAGTCGAGCACGTGGACGAGGAGTCCAAGTAAGGTGGCAGTGTCGTTGCTCATGGTGGTTCTAATGCAGTGTCTACCGGATTAGTTGCCTAGTTTAATTTCAGGTGTGCTTAGTTTTATTTGAGGGGTGTGTTGTGCTGAGCCCCCAACAGAACTATGTTATGTTCCTTCTCGTTACTTTAACTCTTCAGTACGTACATACTAGTATTTCTTACAGTTCATCTTTAGTTGCTATAGTATTACCACTCATTTCTTCACATTATATACGTACAATATATATGGCCAACACCATATAGCCATCAATTTAGTTGTCAAAGAATTTAAGGGTGCTTAGTTTTCTTTGAGGGGTGTGTTGTGCTGGACACCATTATTGTGACTCAAATCTCTTTGGCCATTTTATAATGACATAAATACCGATGGACCAACATGCCAGGTCTCCCTTTATCTCACTACAGTAAAATAAAGTGTGGGGCCTACTTGATCCCGACAGCATTCTTATTTTCCTGTAAAATTATTCGCTTGGTTAGTCCTGACAAGCGGGGCCACACTTATCATTGTGAGAATAGGCTTATTTTTGTCATATAACATGGTCAATGGGTTTGACGTGAAAATAACAATGTCTAATGGCATTTTTGAGCAAACATCTAACTTAACGATGGCATTTTTTAGATATCTAATTGCATTTTTTAACAGGCATCTCACGGATCGATGGCATTTTTGAGTAGTTGTAACTTCTAATGCCAAAACTGAGTAGTGATACATAACTAGTGGCATAAATAATAAGAACCCAAGAATTAAATAGGTATGCTAATTTCTTTAATATAATTTAGCACCCCATTTAAGCACGTACTAGCTTTTTTAATAGTACTATATGCATAATTTGGCATTTAACGCTCTCTATATGTACCACCTTTTTTCTTTAATTTCATCTTGTTAGTTTTGCTCCATGGCGCAATCCATCGATACTACTACTGTACAAAAGTATACATTTTTTAAAAGGCTAGAGGGCGGGGCAGTCTAGCTTGGTCGGTTTGAAGAGAGGCGAGGGCCTTTGTGATTTGACGACTCGTTACTGCTGGAAGGCGGGGCCTTGTGATTTGATTGCTTGTATAAATGTGTCGACGGCCTGAGGAGGAGCAAAGAACCGTGCGGTATACTCAAGTTTTCCAATGGAGTAGTACGACGGAGGAGCACGAAACACGGCAACCCAATGCCATATGGCGATAAAAAATGATCTAATTTGCTAGCCATCTCATTGTTAGAATTGTTCTATTCATGCCTCGCAGAGAACGTGACACGTGCCGCGAAAGACCCGAAGCAAAAGAAGAAACACATGAGCAAAAGAAGAAGGAAGATTATCACCCCAAAAAAAGAAGGAAGACACACACACAAGTCTTTGGCGCTGCTCTCTACTACATGAAGGGTTGCTGGCCGCGGATTCGTAACTGCTTCTTCATCACCTCCACGACCTCCATCTCCTTGCATGTCTCCTCCGCCATCTTCTTCATTCTGTCCATGACACGGGATTTCTCGACGCGAGCCTTCATCATCTGTTCCACGGCCACATTACGTACCTTGACAACAGCCGGGTGCTCGATGCGGAGCTTCGCCAACTCCTCCTTCTGTTCCATGACGAGGGCCTGCAGCATCTTCATCGAGGAACTACTATTCTCATGTAGCTTCTTCCAGCCGACGTTCTCCTCCTTCAGCAGGTTGAGCTCGTGGTAGAGCTTCGCCTTGTCCTCCTGAAGTTGCAGGATTTCGCGGGTCGCCTTCTTCTCTGAGGCAATGCTCTTCTTTAGCAGCATCACCAAGCCGGCGGTCAACTCCTCCTGCTCATTGAGCTAAGCGGGCATGTCGTCGAGGCTCTCCTTCAGCAGCTCCACCAAGCCATGGATGAACTCCTCCTACTTATTGAGGTGCTTATTGAGCTGATCGGGCATGCCGTCGAGGGATAACGACTCCAGCGCCGCCAGCTCGGCATGTTCGCCTTCGCGGCTAGGGCGCTCCTGGGAGCCATCGCCTGCCCATGAGAGATCTTTCGAGGTCTCTGCGTGGCGGCGAGCCCTCTCTTTTTTTCCGCAGCCTTCGTTGCCGCTCCCTTGTTATGAGTAGTTCTCGACCTAGAGCTCTACATACCGGCCATGGCAAGGACGGACGAATAAGAAGGACTTATGAGGAGGAAGGTAGAATAATTTTCGGTTAGGTAGTTCCCCTTTTTATAACCTAAGTACTAGCACTAGAACTAAAACCTGCATAGTGGGAACACGTTCAGGTTTGGTACGTACTAGTAGGTGTGAGCAGGCTTGCACTTAATTGTAGCACTAGTACTTTGGAATGTGATGGGAACAATGTAAAGATTAGTGATGGTTTTGGTTTCGAGGCCCAAAACAGCTCCCGATGAGTTTAGTGGAACATAAGTTTCAAGTAATCCCTCCATCTCAGTTTACAAGGCTTGCACGTGTAACTAAGTCGTCAATGTAACTTATATAAAATAAATTGTCCATGGCGGGATCCTGTGGGCGAGGCGGGGAGGCGAGCCTAGGCGCTGGGAGAGCCCTACGAGGCTAAGATAAAGATAGTACTACTCCACTCCATCCATATTTAAATACAAAGGCCACCAATAGTAGCCCTGGCAAAAATTGATCATGTTGCATGCGTCCTGGTTTATTGGCCCCCTTTTTTTTGTGCCACTTTTTATGACATGCATAAATATTATGTTACTTACAAATATGTAAAAAGTTGGCACAAAATATGAAGGAGACCAATGGAAGTACTAGCAACCCATGATTTAACTACTCGCATAAGCCCAGTGGAGTAGTAATGTCTTTCTTCCGCCCTCACGCCACTCAATTTGCATGCGCTGTATTAATTGACCATCAATGAAGTAAAGGACTTTATACGCGTCAAATTATCACATGGGGTGGATCTTCGTACAAAATGCGTCCCCCGTGTACCCGCGTGTGCGTGCGAGGGAATGAGTGCGTGCGTGGCGTGCGTGCACATCTTCGCTTCATGCATGTACCGCCAGCGTGGCTCAGAGAGGACGAGTACATTCTTCTGGAACAAGCAGCACGTCATTGTGATCAATCCACATAAGGAGGTCGCGACAACAACTCCACATATGCCAGGTGGCTTCATGTATTGTAAGAGAGACACTGTGTAGCGTGCCATTGGAATCCTAATTTACGTGTTTTGCACATACTCGAAGTACTAGTAAGGTACACGTGCATTGCATGCATCGGATTTGGCAACCAAATTATGAATAAATACCACACTATAGCATGTAAGCTTTGAGTCATATATGCCTGATGTAGACCTTCATTTAATTCTTATAATTCATCTCATTCAAAATAAATTAGTTTTTATAAAAAATCTAGGGCCTCTTTGATTAGTAGGATTTCCAAAACGCGGGAATAGGAAAAACATGGGATTAGAGTGGAGTGTCATCTTGAATCCTACAGGATTGTACGAGTGTTTGATTGTGCATCGGAAAAACACAGGATTCTTTCAAAGAGGTTTGAGTGGATGGGATGTTTCCAATGAAATCTAGTGCAAATGAATCCTATGAAAAAATTCCTATGGTTTACAATCCTCTGAATCAAACAACCAAGATAGGAAAAATTCCTAAGGATTAGAATCCTCCAAAATTCCTTTGAGAATCCTTTGAATCAAAGAAGCCCTTAATCTATTTTATGATCCGTGGAATTGTGCGTTGTAAAGCATAAAGTAAAAACAAATAATGGCAATTCAACTAGAAAAAAAGTTTGGGCTGTTACGATACAGAAGATTCTAGAACAAAGGAGAAGCACTTGTACATCTGGCAAATCCGGTGGGGGGCTAGTAGATGGTGCGAGGGGACACGTGGAGGGAGACTATGAAGGAGTGCACAAGTGCGAGATCGATATTTAAAGAGAGGGGGTGAGAACATGCATCGTTGCAGGCAGTGGCGGAGCCATGAAAAATAAATGAGCTAGGCATTGCTAATCCTTTACGAGGAGGGCCAATTCATCAACTTATACCATTTTACCAGCAATTGACAAATGATTACATTCATATTAGCCTCGATATATAGTGATGTTAGGGGGGGGGGGCCGGGCCCTTGCTGCCCCCTCGCCTTTGCCATCAGTGCATCTCGAGAGATGAAGCGGAAGGCATGGATGATGAGAGGGGGACGTTGGATATACAATTAATGTGTGTGTATTAGCTATGTAATCCTATATAGATAGGTATAGATTGATCGATGTGGAAGTGGGAAAGAGGGTGAGACCTCACTAGATATATAGATTGATCGGTTTGTGTGGGAAACTGTGAAAGACCTAGCTATATATACACACACATAGAGGAATATCGATCGTTGCACGTGCACGTGAGAGATAAAGAATGCCCGATACGATGGAGAGGTGTGTGTGTGTGCATGCATGGGAGACCAACCGGAAGAAAAAGATTGCATGTGTGTGATGGATAATGCCAACTGATATTGTGTGTGCATGCATGCATGGGAGAAAGTTATGGTACAATTATAAAAGAGAAGATGACTGTGTGTGTGTAAAAGATTAGGTGAGGTCATAACCAATGTAAAGTTGAATTCAAATATTTGAATAAGAGATCATGATGTTTGAAACCCATGCATGCAAGAATATAACTGAGATATGTGCGGTGTGGTTTGGAAACGAGCATGTTGTACTGTATACACATTGAACAAGGTCAGACTGATTTGAATTTGAGATATCGATGGCAGACATCGTTCGGCCACATTGCATCTGTGCATGGACACACTATTCTAATTGGAGATGATGGGTGGCTTTCGCATCACATATCTATATCTATACCCCTATATATATATTATATTTTTTATTTTTTATGTAGTGTGCGGATAACTTTATCTTTGAAAGATGGTCATTGGATGAGGCCAATCCGATGGTGCACAGATGGCAAATTTAAGCACTACTGGCCATTGGATATCATCTAGATTCCACCAGATTTTGCCACATGTACAATATAGAAGACTCCATGGTTGAACTTAAGCATAATTCACAAACCTCAAAACACAAGCACTTCTTCTTTGCTCTAGAATCTTCCATATCAGAATTTCCCAAATGGTTTTCTACATGATTTGCCATTATTTGTTTTTACTTTATGCCTTACAATGCACAATTCCATGAATCTTAAAATAGATTATCTTTCTTATAAAAAATAGATGATTTTGAATGAAATGAACTATAAGAATTAAACGAACATCTACATCATGCATATATGACAAAAAGCTTAGATGCTATAATGTGGTATTTATTCATAATTTGGTTGCCAAATCTCATGTGTGCAATGCACGTGTATCTTACTAGTCTAAATGGTGTTTGTGTGTGTGTTGTGCTTGTTAAACACATTGTACGTAGTATATCATACATGGTTTAGATTCCGAACATCTAGCTAGAGCATACATGTACTATGATTTGAACTCAACATACAATGGATACATATATTTGAATTTGAGATCGTATGTACATGTAGTTTGTATTTATATAGGAATTTACTTCTCTTATATTCATGTATTGTGTTGTGAAGATAATATTTAGATGGTTGTGTAACTAACCCGAGTACAATCCCATTCAAATAGGGAAAATGAACTCAAATTTAGTCCATATGCCAGACAACACAAATTGTTTTTTTTTATTAATGAGGGAAGTGCAAATTGTTTTGGTACTGTACACATTATGTTTGTTGTCCCGATTTTTTTGTTGTATTTGAATGCATTTCTAGTAATATAGTAAAATGGGACATGGCTCTCTCTAGTGATGAGGTGCAAATTGTCTTTTTTTTTGGAACACGTTAAGCTTGTTCTCCCGAAATTTCAAGCCGCGCCTTGTTATGCCGAAATTTCAAGCTAGCATCTCTGTCGATCGTGCTGCGAAACTCCCGCCTCTTCAACCGCGCCTTCTTTTCCCAAAATATTTAAGATATATCTTTGTCTCATTGTGCTCTGACAACTCCCTCCATCTCAACCCGCGCCTTGCTATTCCAAAATTACAACGCGCGCAAAAACTCCAACCTCATGTGAAATCCCGACACACGAAATGCCCGTGATACCACTACAAAAAAAAGACAAATCCGTGACATTTCGGGCCGAACGAATTTTTTTCCTGTCATACATATGACACTTCTATGACGATAATTGTGACAAAACCCGGTATCATTATAGATGTGGTGGGCTCCTACTTCTATGACAAAAAATCATGACAGAAAATGGGCTTTTCGTCTGGCGGGCCGGAGACACGGTTGCATGACATTCTTTGGGCCGTCCATGACGGAAAAAACCGTGGTAGAAGCGAGGGAGGAAAATTTCGGGAGTTCCGGTTATGGTGGGAGGTCGGGCCGAAGCGATGCGCTTTCTCTCGTACTGCGACTGGCGTGTGCGTAGGCGTTGGCTCTAATCGAACTCGGCGAGGCGTTGGGCTCTAATCGAACCCGAAGCGATTGCAGACTGCAGCTACGTGTTATCGAACCCGGCGATTGATCGATGGCTGTTAATCGAACTCGATCGGCGATTCCTTCACTCTGCTGCTAAGCGAAGCCGATCGATGCTGCCTCTGGATGAACAAAGTGAGCGTTGCGGGGGTGGATGAACAGTTCCGGTGGGGGTGAATGAACAGGACCCGTGGTGTTGCCTCTGGATGAACAGGACCCCGATCGATCGAGCCGGTTGGGGCTGGATGAACAGGACCCCGTGGAGGGCTGGATGAACAGGACCACCCCGTGGAGGGCAGGATGAACAGTAGACGGTGGAGGGGTGCCCGTGGAGGGGTGGTTGAACAGGACCCTGTGGTGTGGAGGGTTGGATGAACATTAGACGGTGGAGGGGTGGTTGAACAGTAGCCGGTGGAGTAGCGCACGGTGGAGGCTGGATGAACAGGAGCCCGTGGAGGCTGGAGGAGGTCGATAGTGGATGAACAGTAGCTCGTGGAGGCTGGAGGGGGTCGATGGTGGAGATGAACAGTATCCCGTGGAGTCCCGTTTTGCGGTACGCCACACCCCTCCCGATGAACAGGACCCCCGTTTCGACCGTAGCGCTCCAATACAAGTCCGTTTACTTCGTTTTGCGGTATGCCACACCCCTCCCGATCAACAGGACCCCCGTTTCGACCATAGGAGGTCTGTTTCCTCCGTTTTGCGGTACGCCACACCCCTCCCGATGAACAGGACCCCCGTTTCGACCGTAGGAGGTCCGTTTCCTCCGTTGTGCGGTATGCCAGGCCTCGTTTCCATCGCCTCTTCCATCCAAGCCCTCCCGATGAAGACGACCATGCATTCTTTGCCTCCCCATGAACACGACGCATTCCGTTGCCTCCCCATGAACACGACGACGATGTTGTTTCTCCGTTCCGACCCAGCCATGTCAACGAGCCCTCGCCGTACGTATGCGCGAGTAGGCGTTCGAGACCCCGCCCGTATGTACACATATGTGGCCGTATTTTCTTTCTTGCACCCTGGCCGCCGTACGTACGTGTACATGCTACGTGTGCGCCTCTACTATGACACGTGCGCGCCTCTACATCGACCAGTATATATGTACGTACACGTTCGCGGCCAGAATGAAAACGCTACGTACGCTTCGACCAGGTGGGTCCCGACTATCAGGCACTTCCTTGCCTGCAAAGATGTAGCTGGTGGGTCCCAGCAGTCAGGGGGGTGAATCGTTTTTTTTGCCCGGACGCACTTCCTTGCGTGCAAAGGTGTAGTTGGTGGGTCCCAGCAGTCAGGGGGAAATGTTTTTTTTTTGCAAAATACGGTGGCCCGTCCGGTGGGTCCCCGCTATCAGGTGGAGGAATAATTATTTTGCACGTAATAAGGAGGCACTTCCTTGCTGCGGCCGTGGACCCGGTATCGGCCTCTCCACGTCTGATCCACGTCCGATGGAAGCCGTTTCTTCATCATGTTGACCACGCCGCACCGAGAGCACCAGGGCGGTGGACGACGGCGAGGCCTAGGAAGAGGACGACACGGAGCCCGGGAAGACGCGGCAGTGGATGCCCCCGCGTAGAGGAGTACGAGGGTTCACTGGTTCACTGCGGTGTGAGGCTGCCGTCGCCGCAGAATAACAGGGAGTGTGGGTGAGTAGAGGGATGGCCTGACCAGCGGTGGGAGTAGTAGGGGCGGTGAGGCCTCCGCCGCATCACAGCCGGCCACGGGAGACAGGAGCACGAGGCACGACCGGCGCTGGTTTGGGCGGCTGGAGCAAGAAGACCAGAGGTTGAAGAAGCACTACGGCCGTTGGATGGACATCGTACAGTCACTGGAGCTAGAATCGTGCATATTGACTAAGTTGACAAAGCCCTCCGTCCCCTTCAACTTAGTAGGCCCACAAGTCAGCCTCCCACTATACTGTGTCCCAGCTAGCAGGGTGTATTCATTTTTTTGTGCGTAATAAGGAGGCACTTCCTTGCGTGCGAAGATATAGCTAGTGGGTCCAAGCTGTCGGGCGGTAACATTTTTTTCGCAAAATACAGAGGCCCTTTCGGTGGGTCCCTGATGTCAGGTGGATGAATCATTATTTTGCGCGTAATAAGGAGGCATTTCCTTACGTGCGGCCGTGGACCCAGCTGTCGGCCTCTCCATGTATAGTCCACTTCAGATGCATGTCGGTCGTTGACCACGTTGACCAGGCCGCGCCGAGGGCACCAGGGCAGTGGACGACAGTGAGGCCTAGGAAGGGAACGACATGGAGGCAGGGAAGACTCGGCCGTTGTTTTTGTTTCCCACGCGGAGGGGAGTACGACTGTACGAGGGTTTACTGGTTCGTTTGCCGTCGCCGGAGAATAACAACATGTGTGGGTGAGTAGAGCGATGGGAGTACAGCATGGTGAGGCTCACTGTGGCAAAGACAGCCGACCTGGGAGGAGGGAGCAGGCAGTCCGTCGGGCGCTTGTTTGAGCAGCTAGAGCAGGAAGAGCAGAGATTGAAGAAGACGACGGCCGTTGGATGGACATCCAACAATCCTGCTTAAAGGCGTCAACCTTTTTAGGAAAGTCTCAAATCTGTGGAAAACAACATACAACCCATCCGCCATTATTTCTAATAATTTTAGTCCATTTGCTTAGTCTTAAGGTTTTTGGAGCCCATATTCTTTTGTTAGCATTACAACCCAAATTGTGGCCACGGTTAAAAATTATACGAAATTTTGCATATTTCAAAAGCGGTCCAAACTGTTTTTAATCCTGAAATTTCGACTCACATTCAAACTATTTTTAAAAATAAATGTATATCAATATAAAATCCAACAAATTCTCCACGCATAAAAATTAATGTAATTTAAAATCTTGAAATGAAAAAAAAGATATTTCAAACTAATTGCCTGTTTGATGTGTTTTAAAAATGTACAACCCATTTCTCATTCTTGATGGGCCATTTTCTCGCCCAAATTAATGAAAGCTCTCCTCGTCTTGAAAGATTTGCAGCCCAACAGCCCGACAAAGCGACTTACTTGGCAAATCACAAAAAACTGGGGCGTGGCCGTGGACCCAAATCGGCCTCTCCACGCATGATTTCTTCCGATGGAAGTCGTTCCTTGACCACGTTGACCACGCCGCGCGGAGAGTACCACGGCGGTGGACGACGGCGAGGCCTAGGAAGGGGACGACGCGGAGCCGGGGAAGACGCGGCAGTGGAAGCCCGCGCGGAGAGGAGTACGAGGGTTCACTGGTTCGGCTGCGGTGTGAGGCTGTCGTCGCCGTAGGGCCTGGCCAGCGGTGGGAATAGTAGGGGGCGGTGAGGCCTCATGGCAAAGACAACCGCCACGGGAGGCAGGAGCATGCGGCACGACCGGCGCTGCTTTGGGCGGCTGGAGCAAGAAGACCAGAGGTTGAAGAAGCACTAGGCCATTGGATGGACATCGTACGGTCACTGGAGCTAGAATCGTTCATATTGACTAAGTTGATAAAGCCCTCCGTCCCCGTCAACTTTGTTGGCCCACAAGTCATCCTCCCACTATGGTGGGTCCCATCTAGCAGGGGGTATTCATTTTTTTGTGCGTAATAAGGATGAACTTCCTTGCGTGCGAAGATATAGCTGGTGGGTCCGACATGTCAGCGGGGGGAACGTTTTTTTCACGAAATACAGAGGCCCTTCCGATGGGTCCCAGCTGTCAGGTCCTCGCAAAAAAAAGGGAAAGAAAATCAAAGACTTGGGAAGGCGTACAGAACAAGCTAGTGTACCAGTAAAGAGACGTTGCCGAGTTTTAGAAAAAGAAAGACGTGCTCCTGTAGCTAGTTCGAATCCAAACCTAGACTATGACTATATATGGTGCTATGCTACTCTGCAAGTAATGAAACTGACATATCCAACGTTCGCTTCTCCTCTTCTCTACTTACTCGCCTAGCATCGAAGCTCGGCGCAAAGAACCATGTGGCTGCTCGTCCACCTGCTCTTGACGAGCAACAACCAGATATGCGCCAAGTCGCAACCCGTACCATCGCCTGTGGGTCTCATCACACCCTCGTCGGCACGCGCACCGCAGCCGATTGCTCATCGCAACCCGCTACCGTTGGTGTGGTGCCACTGCTGCAAATCACGCAGAGTCATCCATCGCGTCTCAACCACAATCCGCAACCTTGGCCGAGTCTTCTACAAATGCCCAAATCATGGGGTAATAATATGTTTAAGTGTTGTTCTGCTGCTTTCAGTTGCTAATTTTGTGGTGTTGGGGTGTTGGACAAGTAACTGAAGGAACGGCAGAAGAGGAAGATGCAGAGCAGAAGGTTAAAGATGCAGTTCCTCTGATCATGGCCAAGCAACAGCTGCTGAACGGCCTTGACAACAATGAGGAGATGAAAGAGCTTGTGAAGATAATGGGCAAAATCGATGTGCTCTATAGGATGATTGTGTCTTTATTTGCAGTGTATGTAGCACTCGTGATGTATTCAGTGGCTACGACATGAGCACTTTGCTGAAACTAGTAATGAATGAAACATGTGTAGCAGGCTGGGTGTAGTGTTTTGAACATCTAATGATTTCTATTAACGAAAATCAGGGGGTATCCCCTTTTGCTCATACAAATAAATAAATAGCAGAGGCCCTGTCGGGTCAGCTTTGTTCTCATTCGAAGACGTCGAGCAAATTGCAGTCCAACAGCAAACTATGTCATCAAATTCAAGTTTCACAGCCAAATATGAGTACAACTAAACAACAATGTCATCATGTTTTAGTTGTCATACAATCACCAAACACAAATCAGCATACATAACAAGTGATGTTCTCACGGCAAAATACTAAACAACATGTTCATCAGGTTTCAGCTTGTCATAGCAAACACAATTTCACATAGTAGATAAAAACGTCTTCCATTGTGCAAATACGACAAAAGCAATGTAATCATCATCCGCAGCGTCAACATCTTCGCCATGTATATCAGTCTGAATCGTAATTCCCCACGGTGTCATCTTCTTCTTCGTCCTCAACGTCCTCGAACGTTGGCTTCTTCTTGATCAACTCTTGTATGTTCACAAAGACGATAGGCAATCTTTTTCACGGCGTCATTGACGTGATGGTTCTCAAAGATATTAGGAACATCATGGTATCTTGTACATCGTGAGCAGTGTAAGCATCGTCTTGTTGTGCAACTTCATTAAACGAATTCCTCTGCTCAAACCTTTGCAATACTCTCCAGTCATCGCTACGTGCAAATGTGTCTTCCAAGAAAAATATCTGTGTTGCTTGATTTGCCGAAATAAAAGGCTCGTTGGTCTGGTACGCCACCTTGACATTGATGGATTTGAAATAATCATCAGCTCTGGGTTTTGCGATCCTGGACAACAGGTTATACCAACGACAACACAACAGAACCACACACCGATGATCCTTGAAACTGGAGATATACTGCACTGAACAATGTCTGTTATGTTAGCATACATTTCAGTTTTCTCTTTGTCATACGTATATGTGCTCATGATGGCACTATTTTGTGTCTTCCTGCCTTCGTCTCGTGCAAGGGTGTTGTATCTTACATCTCCAACAATGCAAGATTCATAATGTCTTACCCGAGTATCAGGACCCATTGCTAGTGAGTAAAGGGCATCATCAACTGCCTGCCCATCCTCCCGCATCTTCTTAACCTATGGTTAGAAAATAGACAAGCTGATCATCTTATGTACTCAATATATTAAAAACTGACAGTGCACTTAAAAAGCTTACATGGTTCTTGAACCATTTCACAAATCCTGCCATAACCAGCTTTGTCAACGTTTCTTGGATTTTGCGGCAAGAACTCCTCTTTGTAGATGCTGCACAACATAGTGATCGCGTCAAACATCTAAATATATAAGAATGTGTTGCAAGTTTAGTAGATTACGATGTATAAGCTGCAGTACTGCACTTACTTGATATAATGTAGTATCTCAGGACAGTTATTCAACACATACTAAACGATTTGTCCAAATCTTTAGGTTTATCCTCTTGTCGACTCTTCCCTGTAACTCGAACAGAATAATCGAAAACATTGAGCCCGGGATTATCTTCACCCACCTCTTTGCTAAGCTGATCAGCTGTTTCAAAGTATTTTGAGCAGAATGTCAACGCTTCTGTAGCAAGGTAGGCCTCTGCGATGGAACCCTCGGGTCTATCTCTGTTCCTAACATAGCCCTTGAAAGTGCCTAGCCGCCTTTCAATAGGGTACATCCGCCATCTTGTCTTTGGAACTCTAAGTAGTGCCTCATCGTAGATGAACAGCCAAATGCACCATCACATCAAAGAAGGCTGGAGGATATATCTTCTCAAGGTCGCATAGGATAGTTGGTATCTTGTCTCTAAGACGCCCAAAGCAACTATCCTGATATTCCTATCGCAGAGTTCCTCAAGAATTGTCCCAACTCAAGAATCGCTCAGTATAAGTCGGGGTGGCCCAATCCTCTTAAGGACAACAGGTAAAACCCTTTGAAGTAGGACGTGGCAGTCATGAGTTTTCAACCCTTGTACCTTGTTTCCATCTCAGACCGACTCTCCTTTCGTGGTTGGCAGCAAATCCATGTGGGAATCTCACACGTGAGGACCTCGCAGAATTCTTTTCTTTTACCTTGTCCAAGACGCATTACCGGTGCCATATCCCGTGGTTTACCTTCATCTTGCACCTACAAATCTGTCGATACCTGTGTGTGTCAAATCAATCCTAGATTTTAAGGTATCTTTCGTCTTGCCTTCAATATTAAGAAGTGTGCCGATAATGCTGTCACATATATTTTTCTCGATGTGCATCACATCAAGATTATGCCGCAGATCCAAATCTTTCCAATACTCCAAGTCCCACAAAGTGGATCTGCGGGTAAACAATAATCTCTCTTCCGCCTGCCACGCCTCCTTTTCCCGCTACCATTATCAGGATGGTTTCCTGGTGTAATATGCCTGACCTTCTCTAGTTCCACTTGCAACTCATCGGCGGTGAGCCTCTTTGGCGCATCACGATTTTCATGCTTTGCATTGAACACATGTCTTCGGTATTTTCTAGGAAGCGACTTGTCCTTGGCCAGGAAACGGCGGTGTCCAATGTAACAGATCTTGCTAAGTATTTCAGATGACAGTGATTCTGTCACAATGAACACATGCATTGTAACCATGTGTCGTTCGCAATTACATAGTGACCAAAGCCGGATAAACAAGAATGCACCAAATAATAACAGCACTCATAAAGAAATCAGCTGGTGGGCTGCTATATAGGTCTCGAGTGAGAACACCCTTCCATAGCTGTTGAAGTTCCTCCACAAGAGGCTCCATGAACAAATAAAAATCATTTCCAGGACTTTTTGGACCTAGGATGAGCAAGGCCATCATGTAGTTTGATTCTTTGGTGCGTATATTCGGAGGCATGTTGTAAGGGATAACAAGCTAATCGGCCACATGCTATTGTGGCGCTCGGTGGCCAAATGGGTTAAATCCATCTAAAGCTAAGCCAAGTCTAATGTTTCTCGGGTCAATGACAAACTCTTTGTGTTTATCATTGAAGCTTTTCCACTCACTACCATGAGATGGATGGCTCATTACATTCGATCTCTGTACTCTGGTTCCTAGAATGCCACATTACATCCTCTCTTGTTTCAACATCATGAAACAACCTCTGCAATCTTGGTGTAATTGGAAAATGTCTCGAGAACATTATGAGGAATCCTCTTCACAAAGATCGCCATCTTTCCATCTTGATGATTTGCATTTCGGGCATTCACTTAAGTTGGCATAATCCTTCCTAATGTAACACAATTATTCTTACAAACATGGATCATATCATATCCAATTCCAACTGCACGAAGGAAATTCTTCATTTTACTATAGGTGTGTGGCAGCTCAGACGCATCTGGGAAAGATTCGCGGAAAGCAGCGAACATCCCATCGAATGATTTGTTGGTCATCCGCTCAGATGTCTTCACCTGAAGAAAGGTGACCATAGCTGAGAATACTGACAACTTATTTCCTGGGGTGACAACAACGTTGCATTGTTCCAACATGCGGGCGCACCGCTTTTTCTTCTGCAGTGAAAGTTCACGGAATGCACGAGCATTTCGTAGCATTGTTTCAATGTTGGTCAAACTCATCGGCTCCGCCACCACCACCTCCTCCTCCTCTTCCACCGAGCATCGAGGCAGATCAAGATGGTGATCTGCTGCTTCCACGTAGTCAATAACATTGACGTTCACAACTTCACCATGATGAACCCACCTAGTATATGTGACCGACATCCCATACAAGTGTAGATGATTTTGCACAGTTGACTGGGGTCTTGTAACTGAATTCATACAACTGCTACACGGGCAGAGCACATCTGATTTCGGACCACCGTACTCATCTCTGATAAAGTTCATGAAGTTTTCAACCCCTCGACATATGCAGCGGAGAATCTTCGAGCAGAAGTTATCCAAGTCATGTCCATCTGTTAGACATACAAATTAGTTCTTCTACTAGATATTACAGGAAAAATATATATGCTTTTTTATGAAGTCCAGAAAAAAAATACCTAGGTCGATGTCTAAAGCTATGGCAAGATATTTGGACGAGCAGATCTAAGTAACGAAATATATGTAAAGCTAATTCAGCAAACAGATTTGAGTGCCAAATTATGGCAGGCTGTTTCGTGATCAATGAGGCCGAGCACACAGCCATCGAACTATCGAAGGCCATCGCAGCAACAAAGATCGAGTATAAAGCGGTGTAGAGCTATTTCACCTAATGATTGGCTACTAGACCATGGCAATCTACGTCACAATAAATATATGGTAGGATATTTTAGCAACTAATCGGCCTTGGCATGCCATCTCAGCTAAGCAGATTGAGTGCGAGCAGGCAAGGAAGCTTATTAAGCGAGCATATTGACGATAAACTACTTGACAAGCAGTGAGATTAACAGCGTCTATCAGCTAACATTCAGCGCTACACCGACATGAACGGGGCCTCAGTCTAGAATGCGCATACTGTGGGAGAAGCTGACCGCCGGGCGTCTCCATACGAACGTCGCAAGCGGTGGCGGCGCTGACCGCCGTGCGCCTCCACAAGAACATAGCCAGAGGTGGCGGCGCGGCTAGAGGACGGCAGTCTACGAGAGCGTACCGTGGGAGCGAGAGGATTGCCAAACCGCGGCGCCGACGTATCGGCGCGGTGGGGAGGGCGGCTTTGGCGGAGCGAATGGAGTGGAGGGGGCCAGGGGGGAGGGGGGTTTTGAGAATATTATTGGCTAGTTGGCCGAAGGGCGGTTGAATCGGATTTGGGGGGAATTTTTGGGTGTGGGGGATTTTTGGCGGTGGGCCGGGGGAGTTTGGCGCATGGTCGGTTTCTCCAAGTGCAGTCCCACGTGTCAGTGAAGAGGCAAGCCGAAGTGCGTTCCGTTTGTGTGAGCCGTGTGCAGGACCGGACGTGTGTGGGGTGCAATGCGACCGCGATAGGAGTGTTGTGAGTGTACCACATTTTTTTCCTTTTAAACTAGGTGCTTTGCCCCCTCAAAAAAATATGTTGCTTCGCGCGATCCATCGATACTACTACTAGTAATCCGGTAATCCCAACTAAAACGGCGCGGCCGGGTCTTTTTCCCGCGATATCTTTGGGAGGTTGGCTTAGTTGGGTTTTTTAGGATGAGTAATGCTACACCTACGTAATCCCAGTTACATAATTAACGTAATGTGAAACGTGTGAGCTATTGATTGTAGATTGGGGGGAGGGAGGGGCCCACCACCATGAAAATCAGGGGAGGAGAGAGAGAGGCAATTTACGTTAACCCTTTCGTAGGTTCCCGTAGATGTAGAAAGATGTGTCCGATCCTGTAATATAGGTCGTCCGATCTATATCTAACGGATAGGAAGGAAACTATGACAATTTACCCGCACTCCTCTCCACATTTGCAGATAAGGCTTTCCCTCGTTCATCCTTTTCTCCCACAAGATCTTGATCTTCCGTGCAACGCATGGGCATCTTGCTAGTACTCCTACAATATGTATATTTATTGTGAAAGTTCATATACACCGGCCGAGATTAATGCAAACACGACAGATTTTCATTACATTTCGAACTTTTATAGGACAAAAAAATAAAAGAAACCCAACCCTAAACCTATTCTACGGCGGCGACCAACGTCCTCCATCTGTGATCTCCATGTACGAGGGCGGGGTTCAAGACCCGTGAAGTGAAGGTGCGGTCTCCAGCGAGGAAAAGTAGAACACGGGAGACGGACCCGCCAGTTGGCACACCATGCCCTGCCGCCTCCAATGCCCTATTCATCCTCGGAGGAGTCCCCGACCTCGGCGGTGCCGGACATTGGACGACGGCAAGTAGGACGTATGGCTGACGGTGCTCCCATCGTCGGCCGCCAGCGTGGCCACTGATTGTGCGGCGACTTGAGCGAGGGCAGCGACCTCGAGCTCCATCCCCGAAGACAAGCTCTCCCGCAGAGCGTTCGCGCTTGCGGTCATGGCGGATGTGGTTCCAGGTAGGAGGACGATGCGCTATGGTGTGGAGGTTAGCTGGGCGTTGCCGCTTTAAGTAGCGCATTCCGGTGAGGCCAAGCGTCCGGGTGTGTCATTAAGTCGCCGGAGTTGTTCCTCGGGCACCGAGCCTCTTAATGATGACATATGAATGGACGGAATGAATGGGGGCAGCTGGCGCCGGCTGGGAACGCACCGCGCGACGGCACGAGGGACGAGGGTTTTGGTGTGCCAGGGTAGTCAGCTGCGGTCGTGGCAACGTTGGAGATGCCCTTTGCTCACATGCGATCCCCGCATGTCATTGAAAAAGCAAGACGACCCGGCATGGTCTCAGTCCAGAGGATGCAGTTGGCGCGCTACACCACTCCGCAGACGGCGTCGCGGCGCCTGCATCCTCGACGAGCCGGGTGTTGGGGTGTGTTTGGATTGTGGCCAAAGTGCACCTTGCCAAAATTTTGGTCATGACCAAAAGATTGGTCTTTGTTTGGATGGTTGCCATTTTTTTGGCATGCCAATGAACTCTAGCCAACTCTAGTTCATTTTTCTTGCCAATGTCGGCCAAATCATGGGCAACCAATACCTCAACCAAAATTTTGGTCATGACCCAAAGATTGGTCTTTGTTTGGATGGTTGCCATTTCTTTGGCATGCCAATGAACTCTAGCCAACTCAAGTTCATTTTTCTTGCCAATGTCGGCCAAATCATGGGCAACCAATACCTCAACCAAAATTTTGGTTACCCAATGCTTTGATGGGGCAACCTTGGGCACAAACCAAACATACCCACAGCACTAACGCCACCCTCGACAAACTAAAACCGACCGTGTCTAGCAACGATATGAGCGTGTCGCTCACCGCGGTCGCCGTGTCCAGAGGCGGTGCTGGAGCTGCGACCCGTTGTTGGCCCCAACGACCCACATGAACGGTTGTCGGTGGCGAGGAGGTCGTGGGCCAGCTCCTCCATTGGACTAGTCTGCGCTACGTCGTCCCGACGGGTGTGCTCCACATGTCTGTTTCCCTGTTTTCCCGGTCATATTCGAGCGTCAGTGCTCCGCATTGCGCATTAGGCCTTTCACTATGTAGGCCAAGTGAGACAACTTATTATTTATTTGATCCGTTCAAGTATAATCATGTGTCGTTTGCTTATTTCTCATTCCTCTCCAACCCTCTTCTCCATCAATCATGTCGCCCACCAGTCGAGTCCATCCTCCCGCATGCCTCATTTGAACATTCCGCCGAGTATCATTTGCATGTACTCACCCTAGTCCTCTTTCAATAGATCTCTGGACCCCGAGATGAAATCGAGAGGGAACGAGTGGGGGCACGTGATACCTAAGGCGGATTCAAAATTTTGAACCGGTGATCATAGCATCCGCAAATCATATATAAAGGGTATTCAATGTTCGTTTCGTTTTTAAAGAGTAGTTTACATATAAGTTTTATGTGTAGTCAAAGTATATCTACTTTGATAAAAAAGGTATCAACATTCAACAACGCCCAATCAATATTGTTAGATTCGTACGTACTCCTAGATTTGTACTCGAGATGGTTTCCAATTTGACTATTGACAAGATTAATAGTACATGAGATGTATAATGTGAAAATTATATCATTGGAAACTCCTTTCACATCTGAATTTGACCATATGCTTTGTGTAAGTTGCATGTCATATATTATTACTCTAACATTTGGTCAAAGTTAGCCTCGAAAACGCATTAGACCTGTATGCTTTGTGTAAGTTGCATGTCATATATTATTACTCTAACATTTGTGTAAGTTGCATGTCATATATTATTACTCTAACATTTGGTCAAAGTAGTATAGTGGAAGTGGATCCTCTGACGTAGGTATCCCTGCCTTACCCTCCCTTTCGGTCACTTACTGGCGGACCCCATGCTTGCTAGGCCCCACATGTCAGTTACTCAATGGGTTCGGCCACGTCAGGGGATCCTCATCCGTAGTATACTCCCTCTGTTTTTATTTACTCCGCATAAAACGGAGGGAGTGGTGGTATAATAAATGACGCGGGCGGAGGAGGGGGAGGGACGTCGATTTGCTCTCAACTGCGGTCCCACAAGCGAGTGAAAACGCAAGACGAAGCGCGTTCCATTCGGTGAGCGACGTGGAGGGTCCAGCGTGCCGGGCTGCAACACCAACGCGACAAGAGCGATGTATAGTCAAAACCGATTGACCGGTCGTCACCGGAACCACTATTCACACCAGAACCTTCGCTGCTCGGCCTACGCCAACCACTGCCCTAAAACCACACCAAATTTCCAGCCCATTCCCCCACCTTTCAATCCCCTAGCCCGCATCAAGCGTTCCCTAGTTCGCCGGAAAGCCATGGTGCGCCGCAAGATCACTTACTACAAGATGCTGACGCCGGAGCGCCGCGCAGAAATCGCGGCGGCGGTCGGCGCCACAGACCTCCGTTCCCAAGCTCGCTTTGCGGCGGGCCAAGCTACGAGGAGGAGGAAGCCGATCCAATGTTCATGGCGGAGGTCACGGTGCAGAAGGCCCCCGATGGGTATGAGACGATGGACGTCGACTTCGTGCCGGCGTCCAAGTCCCGCATGGTGCAGGCGGACCAGTGGTTCAACATGGCGATACTAAAGGAGGACCGGGAGGCAGAGGCTCAACTCGACGCGGAGCGCGCGCATGCCGCGGCCATCGAGGCTCTCCTGCAGGCGGAACCGGATGTCGTGGATGTGAACCGGGCGGTGGAGGCTCAACTTGAGGCGAGCGCGGATGCCGCTGCCATCAAGGCCCTCCTGCGGGCCAGGCCCGGGCGTCTGGACTTGAACCGGGCGGCAGAGGCTCGACTCGACGCAGAGCGCGCGGATGCCGCTGCCATCGAGGCCCTCCTGCAAGCGGAACCGGACGTCCTCGACTTGAACCGGGCTGTGCTCTCGTCCGTGCAGAGCGCCCGCACGCTCCGCTTGAACGAGTAGCTGGAGGCCGAGGACAACCACGGTGCAGAGACACACGTCGGCAGCGACGGCTGGTTCGCGCCGGCAGCCAAAGACGACGAGGCCATCTCTTTCCGCGAGCAGTGATAGTTTTTCTTTATGTTGTTGTTTTTATGGATCTTTTGCTGTGTAAAAACATATAGTATTTGTTATGCAAGTCGCCTGACTTGGGTCAGTCTTCCATTTCAGGCGGTTGGATGAATATCCTACGTCTGCTAACCCTTCTTTCCTTCTTCCTCACCTCTTCTTCTTCCCCAATAGACCACCGCACGGGCCGTACGGATACTCCCCAAAATGCGGTTGGATAAACATACTCTATGAACAAAAATTATGTGTCAGCGATAGGATGGCTGAGTTTGGTGTGTTCACCGTGGCGACGTGTCGTTGAGGGTGCGTTCCCTTGGTTGGGTTTGCGGCGTGCAGGAGCGACTGTGTGAGGGTGCGGTGCGACCGCGGCGTGCAGGAGCGACCGTGTGAGGGTGCGGTGCGACCGCGATAGCTGTGCGCAAGTGTACCTCCTTCTCATTTTGAAAACTTTAGGCAAGCTTGGCAAAAATGTGTGGCGAAGTTTGGCAATGCAAGGCCTAGACCCAAACAGGATAAGTACGTACGTACTAGGAGTACTAGTGTTAAAAAAGAAACGCTGGGTTTTCCTTTGCGGGATTTAATCGATACAAATCCTCGTTTCACGTGTCAATTAATGCGTATTTTCTTCTCCAAAGACCAAAGAGCTAACCATCTCACTCCTCATCGCTTGATTAATGCAGCGCCATGCAAGCCAACCTTCTCACTTCCGCATGCATGTAGGGGATATTAATGTCCTTGGTTGGTAACCCCATCAATTTTGCCTCGATTAGTGTTAGTGGCCCTTTCCAAATTGTTATTTTGATATACTAGCCTTGTGTACAAAAAAAATGGAGGTAGTAACTATATTTGACTTCCTTCCCCATTGCGGTGACGTCGACGATATTTTTTTGTGGTGGTTTGGCGAAGTGCGTTGGACGGATAACACCATTGAGGGACACCACGGTAAGTCGTTTTAAGTGCCGCTTTGCAAGCCGAGACAACCGCCTTATTTGCATCCAGGAAGTCCTTTACTAGTACTACTAGGAGTAACTAATGCGGTGAGATGGCTTCTCGAAGAAGACGATGGAGAAGCGGAGTCAGCGAAGAGTGAAATGATGGTTTTGCTTCGTCCGTGCTTTTGTGATTTGACGCCTCACTGCTTTGTGATTTGTGATAGAAGGGATAGGGGAGTAGACTCTGTGCTCTATACTGTAGTACTACATGCGTCCAAGCATGGGAGAAAGAGGAGAGATGTTGCATTTTTCTATTCCTTCAATCAATCAATCACGGAGCTTCGGTTCCATCTTTTTGGCTTTGGCAACACCGTCCACAATGGTTCCCATGATGCCAAAAGCTATTTTCACATTTGGCTACACATTGTGGATGCCCTTAACCGTACCACTTGGTTTTGCTCCTGTGTGCTATCTATACAAATCTCAATTATATTGATCAAAAAAATTACAGAATCGAGATTAGTAAAAAGGAGGTGATTTTGCCGCGCGGATGGCGGGGGAGGTTTCTTACTTGAGCAATGCTACATCCACGTAATGGTTTACATAAAGTTACGAACTGATGTGACGTGGGACTATTTGATTGGATTAAAGGAGAGGATTAGGCCCACCCCACCTGAAAATCAGGCGGGAATATATAGATTAGATGGAAAGTATACGTAGCAGCTATGTAGCCCTTTGTAAGTCTAGGATTAGGCTTCTTATTTTCGGAGGACGTTGTCCTGGCGGTTTGCTAACATGCGGTCCCACGTGTCAGTGCTTTACCAAGACGATCCGCGTTCCACATGAGGCAGAACAACAGCAGAAGCAACACGTGGTTAAGTTGAAGAAGATGAGGGAGAAGCCGATTCAGCAATGAATGAAATGATGGTAGCTTCGTCCCTCCAACTTAACTGCGGGAAAGGTGCGGCTTTGTGATTTGATGCCTCATTGCTCATTACTACGCCGGCGCCATGACTGGGGTGCTACCCCGGCTGCTCTGCACTGTATTCTGGTATGGCACGTGGACCCGGTAGCTTGATGTCCCACATGTCGGCGAAAGGGACTAGAAGATTTATGAAAGCGGCGCCCACTCTTCTGACGAAGGAGTAGACGACCTGACGGCCCAGTTGAATTGTCACTTGTACTGTATAGTACTAGTATAGTTTTGCTGTTTCGCACGATCCATCGATACAAACCCGATTAAACAGGAAAGGGCGGGATTTTTCTCGCGCGGTAGATGATACTGGCCATACATTTCAAAGGCAATTTTAATGTATGCAAACTGAATAACTATAAGTAAAAAATGATATCTAGTAAAACTAAAAACACATATGATTTATTGTGTTAGAGTGTAGTAGTAGTGCTGTATTGCATAGTTGTTAGATGTAACATGCGAGAACTTGTAGAGATGTAGTTTTGGAGGGCCTACAGAGAGAAAAGCATTATACGGTCACCAAACTTCAGAATAAGCTGATTACGATCACTATATACGTTTTGCGGTGATTATACGGTCACTTGCTCACTGCTCAGCCTCAGATTGCACTCTGTTGACCGGCCAAATAGTCTGCGTGGCGCCATGTTGACTAGTTAAATTGACCATGTTCGTTGTGGGTCTCACATGTTAGTTCGCATAGGCAAAAGGTCAGATAAACACAAATTTACGCAGGCACGACAAGGCTCCAACCCGTGCGCGGGAATCACCTGGTTGTGTATGTGTGCATCGAGGGCTGATGTGTGTGTGCATGCACGTGTAGGTTGAGCACTTGAGCGTGAGAGTGTGTTTTGGTCGTGTGGTGTCTTGGTGTGCATGCATGCGTGCGTGTCTGCGTGTGAGTGTTGCGTGCGTGCGTGTGAGTGCTGTGTGCGTGGCTGCGTGTGTACGTGTGAGTGTTGCGTGCGTGCGTGGGTGCATGTGTTTGTGTGAGTGTTGCGTGGATGCAGTTCGTGTGCATGCGTGCGTGTGTGTATAATCACCACACCAGCTCCTGTGTGTTAAAACAGACGGCTTAGCATACCAATACAAGGCCACCTTGTCCGCTTTCATAAATCCGCGGTCATGACTTCGAACCACCGTCCAAATATTTTTTTGTCGTTTGTTCTCATTCTTACTAGCAAGATGCCCGTGCGTTGCACGTAACATCAAGATGCATTTGTATGACTTGTTTATCTTGTGAGAGAAAAGGATGAACGAGGGAAGGCCTTATTTGCAAATGTGGAGAGGTGTGTGGGTACCTTTTTGCAAAATTGCCATAGTTTCTTTCCTATCCGTCAGATATAAATCAGACGGCCTATATTGCAGGATGGCAGGCACACCATCATCACCAACTCTGTTTTTTATAAGAGTGTATTTTATGTATTTTATAAGAGTGTAGATGTAGAGTAGAAAGAAGTCGACAGGTGGGCACGATGGTAGTGAGATAATGTGATGCAACACTAGAGGTGCCACGTGGAGCGTTTAACTGGTCAACTAGTCATGTCATGAGCAAATACAGAGTTGTACGGTGAGCCCGTGACTGCATAATAACCACTAAACATAAATGGTGACCGTAATGAGTGGATTCTGAAGTCCAATGTATGTATCGTGCTTTCCCTTCAAATACAATGATCGTCATTGCATATATCGCGAGAGAAAGATGAAACATGCGTGAATTTTCTAGGGGCTTACTTTTAGAGGACCCGGAGATAGTTTTGTGTTCATACGTGAAAGGGGCGTACAAGGGGGGTATGCGGTGGAGAGAGAGATGCTCTTCGTTTCTCTTTATTATGACTAACTTTGTATATAGTATAAAAATATACAAATTCACAGTGCGGAATAATTATCATTGTGGGCACCATGCAATGCAAATTAGCGTTCGTACTCCTCCATATAACTTTGTAATGTTGTATATATGTAGAAACTCTAAAATAATATTTTGGCCACACTTTATTCAAAAGGAATGTTGTATGCGAAATAAACGTGAAGATAGGGCTTTTTAGATCAATGGGGTACGTGATGTAACATGTGTGAATGTGTAGTTGATGCATTTGGCGGGGCCTAGAGAGGTATGTGTGTGTATTACGTATTCGAGAGAGGCATGGATAGAGGGTCCGACGGGGGGGGAGGGCGTGGGAGAGATAGCACGAGAAATGAGAGTGGTCTAGAGAGAGAGACGAATATGACGTCACGACAAGAGATTCCATTCCCTTGAGTGTGTATATGCAAGGGGAGGAATAGAGGCACCAGGAGAAATTTTCTGTGTGTGTGGTGTTTGTGTTGGTATGTGTGGGTGTGAGAAGATAATGAGACGTGGGGGCAGAGGGTGTGTCACCGCGTGAGGTCTGGTGGGTCGAGGTGAGACCCTTCGTTCTGTTCTGTCATGCGCCACATTGGTCGGCCCGTGACGCATTTAGGAAGACCCATGGATGACTAGTCGTACAAGACGAAGATAGCAGAATTGTGAAGGACTCTGTGTCCACTGACAAAGTCGGCTAGGATTTGTAACCCTAGGTTCTCGGACTAAGGTAACCCCTTTATCTCTGATATTACTATTCATCCAACCTAACTTTAAGGGGCATCCTACAGAATGCTCTGCTAGAATCATACTAAATCGATTAGGAAGAGAGGTGTGAGACAATGCGTGAGAGACAGGCGTAAAGATAATGTGCGTACATGAGACACGTAGGCAGGTCCATGTATATAGAAAGGGTCGATGAGGATTGTCCGTGTGTATGTTTGCGAGAGGAAGAATGCTTGTGATAAAGGTTAGTGAAAACAGTTGTAAATGGATACAAGAGGGAGGGAGGGTTATATCTAGAGCATGTGTGCGAGAAAGACACCTCGGGAGAGAGTGTGTGAGCATGTGTGAGAGACCACCGATGGAGAGTGAAACTACACGTAAAAGACTGCTCTACACATTGATTAAAGATATAAATTGTATCCAAATATTAGGATGGGATCATGATATTTGCAATTCGCATAAGGAGCGGTCATTGATCCATCAGACATCTAGATTCTATCGAATTTGATATGTCTATGTTATTATTCAACACAATTGATCCACATAGTTAGTATTTTGAACTCCAGACAATGCATCTCTTTAGCAATCGAATATAAACGTGAGTATAGTTCATGTTGTGTGTGTAAAGCACATTATACATACGAAAGTTACACACTGGACATTATAAATAGCTACTACCTATGAACTAACATACATTTGAATTCAACTTAAGCTGGTTTAAAAAAATCGAATTCAACATGAATTCCATTCAATTATTTGAATTTGATATCATGGCATTTGTAATACATACCTAAATTATGGGGGCACCAATCTTTGCTCTGATTTTGTACATAATAGCATATGTAGTCGTGTACAAAATAGATTCAAATTTAGCTCCTCCATTCCAAAATAATCGTAGTTATAGGATTTTCAAGTGTCAAAATTTCAAAAAGAAGCGGATAATTTAATGAGGTTTTCAAACATACAAGGTCAAATATAACGTTGTATATTTAGGTCAATCCTCATAGTTCAAGAGTACTCCAAACGTGAATGCTTGTGTTCCAAAATTTGAACGAAGTGCCAAAGAGCCTCTACTACTTGAAACCGCGTGAGACCAATGTTTGGTAGTACAAGGAAATTACTTTTCTAATAACTCCGACCCGTGAAACCCACGGGCCCGACGTCCAAAGGTCTAAACCGGGTAGGTTTGTAGCTTCATCTAGACGCCACGCAACCGCTTCCGAAAAACATTCATACACAATGGCCGCTTAAGCACACACGCGGCCGAAATCGCTCCGCCCATTATTTGGGACACAGGGATTACCATCCTACCCCGACCAGATGAGGTCTGAAATTTAAGAGGGGGGCAAAGTTTGTACTTTCCCCAAATTTCAAACAAGCGCGTCCCATCTTCTGTTCAAAAAAGCCAAAAACAAGCGCGTCCCAGACCGAAACATGGTTCCCCCCCACCCGTCTGATTCCTCATTCGTACTTCGTGGGCGCCAAAACTACCTCTCCACCAGCCGCGAAACCCCTGCGTCCTCCGTCCGCCGCCCCATCCCACCCATCAACCGCCGCCCTCCTCCATCACGCCGGAGCCGATACCCGGCGTCGTCGCCCACCGCAACCTCAACATAACGCCCTCCATGGCTAGTAGTTGAAGCCGAGGCCGAGTCATCCGCACTCGAGCCAGTTCAACCACGCCATCCTGCGCCTCACCGCTGCCGCTCCAACCGCCACCCTCCACCGCACCGGAGATGTTCACCTTTCGCCGTCCTTCGCCGCCTCGGATCTGCTTCCCCTCCGCCGACATACGGCCACGGCAACACAGTCAACAATTTGGCCATGGGTTCGTCCAAGCCTGCACCCTCCAGAACATCGGTTTCCCCGATAAAAAGAAGAAAATCGGCGCGACATGTGGAGAAAACATCGGTTTCCCCGGTAAAAAAAAGAAAATCGGCGCGACATGTGGAGGTGACCACACCGGCAACCAAAAAAGGTACTCCTCTTCCCTTATTCGTGCAAATCTTACGTCTCTTCTTGCACGGTATTCATCCCACAGAAGACATTAGTTGACCGCTTCTTATTGATACTACATGTTCCTAGTAACTCGCGATGCACAAGGTTTCTCCTCATATACTATTTCACCTTAGCTAGAGGTCCGTCGCCCCCCCTGAATTTCAATTTCTGGCCAGTTGATTCCCAATTAACGGAAGCATTCCCCGGCGTAACAGGAACTAGTACGCCTATTACGCCAGGGAAGCAGCGCCTTGGTGTTTATCTTAGGCGCAGCGGCCTAGAGCTCTTGGCGCCCGATCTGGAGGTCGGCCGGGATTAAAGGGATGGCCTAGGGGCGCTGCCAAGCATGGCGGTGGTGTGAGGTCGATGGGAGGGCGGGGCGGCAGAGGCAGGGGTCTGGGCCGGTGGTCGCTGGCGGTTCGAGAAAGATCGTCAACAATGACTGGCGGGAGGTAGACGAAGGCCATCTGCCCGTTCCTTATAGATCGGACAGTTCATAAAAAAATCGACTGGCCTATTTATTTTTAGTCGACTATTATGTTGATAGGACCACATGTGGTGCTGTGCTGGAGGAGTACCTGCACTTCCTGTGCTCATATATTACAAAATCATACGGAGTAGAATCTAATTTTGTTTGCCATGCAATATTGTAAAGCTATCATATGTCTCCTGTCATTTATTTTTCAGCCACCTGCTATCTGCTACTTTTACGATTGCACTACTTACGCACACACTTCACCCATACTCTCACTATTGTGTTTTTATGCAAGGGTATTTCAGACCCTGCCTTGTGATGTATGTAAAAGAGAAGAGAGAAGTCGCTCCTACGTGGTACATGGCTAGGCCAGACACGTTTCAAGACATTAAAGGGTGTAGTGTCAGCAGATGGAGACGGGGAACGTAGCTCTGGAGTTGATGATCTCGCTCGCCGTGAACCACCATCCTAGGTGCTTGCTTTAACTTCACGGTGTCATATGTGGTTGCATGTTGCATATGGTGTCTAGCTTGTATTCGAAAGGCCGAAGTCAGTCTTTATCAAGATAAGGAAAGATATTTTTTACATGAACCACCATCTCGGGAGCACCAGAAGACAAATAGCTAGTCGAGCCTTTGGCCGAACCCGGTGACAAGCCCAAAGAAAGATAGGCATCACACGGAAGCCAACTAAAAAGCTACGATGGTGGCGAAGCAGCCCGCCTCCCACTGTGCTCTCGGGTCCTAGATGATCATGCTTACCACTCCAGCCGGATGTCTAGCTTGTATTGCTTCCAATTTGGTTAAATTGCATCTGCTTAGCTTACACATTATTCCTTTGAATATGACATGCCTTTCTGTTTTTGGTACATACTAGTACATCTTTCTATTAACCATGTTCTTACATCAAACTAATGTTCTTGTGTATCCCTCATCAATCACTTATGACGAGGCAGGCAGGCAAGGGGACTACTCCTCATTTAAAGAATGCAGCGTCGGCCTCCGACATGATTCTCAAGAAATGTAAATGCTAGATGAAGATAGTGAACGTAGCTCTGTAGTTGATTACAGCATTTCCCTACACTAGCATCGCAGGTGCTTGCTCTAACTTGGTAGCATGATATGTGGTTGCATGTTGCATATGGTGTCTAGATTGTAATTCTTCCAATCTGGTTAAACTGCATGTGCTAGTCTCGCTTAGCTTATACATTATACATGTTAATGTGACATGCCTTCTGTATTTAGTACATAGTACATCTGTCTATTAAGCATGTCCTTACATAAAACTATTGTTTTTTTGTATCCGCATCAATCAACATGACGAGACACCTTTAGTATATGCAGTGTGATATTAGTTGCATCTTTCATATGATTTATAGCATGCGCTACTTCTAATTTGTTGAAATTCCATTTATGATGGGACGCTTTTAACTTGGCAGAGTCATATTGGTTGCATCTTTCATGTGGTGTCTAGCTTGCATTGCTTCTTATTTGCTGGAATGGTTGCTGCTTAGTTTACACGAACAGTTGTGAACATGCCATGTCGTCCTATTTTTCGTACATATTCCATCCTGGTATCATGTGTTTGCCTTACATCAAAGTAGTGATTGTCAGTATCATGCATGAATGAGTTACGAAGAGAGAATTTTATTGCTTTTTCTTGTCGGTTTTACTTGACAATTCAAAATCAATAAAGCGGAAGGAAGTTAGCAAGGCAGCGGATAAAGGTGCTCCTTCCGAACGGAGGGCCTCTACAGTTTCTACTCCTCCACAACCCCAAGATGATTTCCAAGACAACACATTCATAGACACTCAACAAAGTTGTGTTTATGATGAGCACGTCTCCCCTAGTGCAGCATCACCGGTGCTCCCTCTAACTTGGCATTTTAATATGTGGTTACATGTTATGTGTGATGTCTAGCTTGTATTGCTTCTAATTTTGTTGAATTCCATCTGCTTACTTTACACATTATACTTGAATAAGACACGTGTTCTCGCTTTCTAGAACATACAATATATGTCTATCACACCATGTTCTTACATCAAATTACTACGTTGTGTAACCTGCAACAATCACTTATCATAAGACACGTTTGACTTCGGAGTGTGATATAGGTTACGTCTCACATTCTTTTCTAGCTTGTACTACTAATTTGTTGAAATGGCACTTATGACGAGACAGTTTTAACTTGGTAGAGTAATATTCGTTGCATCTTTCATATGGTGTCTAGCTTCCATTGCTTCTAATTTGTTGAAATGCCTTCTCCTTAGTTTACACATCATAAGCTGTGAATATGCAATGTTGTGAATATGCAATGCTGTGAATATGCAATGGCACTAATGACGAGAGACCTCTAACATGGTAGTGTGATGTTGTTTGCATCTTGCATATAATTTATTTCTTATCTTCGCTTCACATTTGTTTAAACGCCATTTATGACGAGACACTATTAACTTGGCAGAGCGATATTTGTAGCATCTTTCATATGGTGTCTACCTTCCATTGCATTGCTTCTAATTTGGTGAAATGTCTTCTGCTTAGTTTACACATCATAGTTCTGGTTATCTCTTCCATCCTGTTTTCGTACATATTACATCCTCCTATCATGTGGTTGTCTAACATCAAAGTTCGGTTAAATGCATCACGCATCAATTTGTTACGAAGAACTAAATTGTTATTCGCTTTTCTTGTCGGCTTGATTCAACATGGCACAGAAAGAGGAAGAAACACAGAATGGCATGGAATGAGAAGGGATGAATCCTGCAGATTCTGCTGAATCGATGGTGCAATAGAAGGTCAAAGTCTAGCGAGAAAATTCTACAAACACGGCATCCCATGCTACACGAGTTGCAAAAAAGACAAGCGAAACAAATAGCTGCCACCAAACAAGCAAAGACAACCCTAGTTCTTGCAACACCTACCACAGTACTACCGGTACCACGACGTACTCGTCGTCAACTGAGCTAGCAGCACGTTCCCAAGCTCCCTTGCCACCTGACACTACTTCCCAAGCACTCTTGACACAAGACGAGTTGGCAATATCGTATGAACCTTGTGAGCTTCAACAACAAGAAGGTAGTTGCTGGAGTTAAGTTACAGTTGCATGCTTCTTTATATGTAGTCTCACAGTTTGATGTACACTAACACTTCCTATGTTTGTTGTTGGACTAGGACCTAGGCGCAAGAGGAAACAAACATCAGGGATAATGCTCGATAGTTTAACTAAATCTAGAGGAGGAAGAATGGACATCCGTTTTGAGGCAGGTTTAAAAAGGCCACGTGATGCTACAGAGTCAGCCAAGTTAGTATCAGAGGCAGCGGTTGCTGTTAGGTATCATGTACGTATCCTCCCAACATAGATTCAAGACAGAATGACAAAGACGAAACCCAGTTCAACATCTTCCTCGACCATTTATCTGTAAGTATGGTTATGTATGGAAACTAGTAATATCGTCTTGCTCTGTCCAATACTTTCTAGGTTGTTGATAATGAGACTCCCATAATTTTCAACAGATGAGGTTCAAGTTGGATAGCCAAGATGATGCAACGGACAAGCTTGCATCCATGTTTTCAAATGCCTTTCTGCGGCGATGTCGGTATAACTTGAGGAAAACTCACTTTGAAGGCAAGGCTAACAGTGAACTTGCCCAAACATCTCCAGTGGAAAATATATCTGATGAAGACTGGAGAGGCCTCGTTAAACACTTGTCCGACCCGAAGTATCAGGTACATTATATATATGTCATCAGATCACATGTTGAAGTCCTATTTACGCATGTGCCACACAAATCTATCTTCTTGTAGGTGAACTGTTCAAAGAACAAGGACAACCGTACGAAAGTGAAATTCCAATGCATTTACGTGATCTCGTAGCTATATTGCACACTGCGAGGCTCTTGTAATTAGCTGCTGTTTCACTCTTTTCGTTGTACCATATTATCATATCTATATTGACTTGTTCCAAATGCAGAGGAAATCCCGCAAGGACCAAAAAGTACCTGAACCAAAGGCTGTGGAAATCTTCAAGGACTATCACACCAGCAAGAAGAAGGGCATGACTACACCAGTCAAAGCCGTTGTTGTAAGTCCTTAATCCTCATGCCTTTTAACTACTACTTACTCTGACTTGTGCCTTGAACTGCATGGTTTGCAGCCAATGTCTATTACTCTTTTCAATTTTATACACAATTGTCTTAGCGTGTCATTGCACCTTACAAGGTTTAAAAGAGAGGAGTGATGTTCCTTTGATCTTGGCCCGTAATCTAGTTCCGTGCTGGACTTGCCTACACAATGTTACAATTGCCTGTTTATGCATTCTCAGTTGTTTTGTGATATGAATGACGTCATACTATGCTTACCATATTATAAACTTCGTCTCTTCATCCTTAGCCCTCAATACAATGTGAATAAATAGACAATACATTAGCGATGGTACATGGTCATATGTTTGGAACCTGGTTTTATTATGTACTTTGCAATAAAATACAACTAATATTTTACATGGGTTCACGAATAAGTTACGTATATAGACCAAAGCTATTTTGTTTGGTTTTGCTACCTCCTTAATATCTTACGCTTACGGTACTACTAATGTAAAACCTCAACTTTTCAAATGAGCTATGGAAAAAATGGTGGAACCGCCACCTTCTGAAGGTGGCGAGGCAACTATAACCGCAATGTCAGCTCTTGTTGCAGTGGGTCAGTACCTGTCCACTAACAGTGCCAAAAGCACGTTCTTGCGTAATACTGGGTTGGTTGTTAAGGCAATATCGTCCAAACTGCCGCATGATCGAGATATGCAAGCTCAAAGCAATGTTGTATCTGCGCTCCAGACACAAGTCCATTCCCTAACAGAGACCCTTTGTGAAACAAGGAGAAACATTGCTCAATGTCGTCAAGATATGCATGGTTTTGAAACCAAACTATCAGACATTTGCTATGTTGTTCAGAGCCTAGGGAAATGAAGGCGAGGGTTATGGTGCTCCATCGGACAATCTGACATGAAAACATGTGATTAGGTCAAATGAACTGAGCTTGAACTTACGGTGGTGCATTTATACGCTAGACATTAAGTTTTATGCCAACCTTCCTTTTGTTATATAGTTGTAATTTGTTTTGGTGCGATACAAAATTTATTCTTAACGTGCAGCCACCGGCTGAAGAAAAACAGCAAGCCATTTTTGTATAGTGTAGGCTGTTCCCTATATTTGCACTGGTGGCGATCTTTGATGTCGAGTGGATGTAATCTGCAATCGCTTTAATAGCTTTGGCGTTAGTTTCGGCCTTATTTATTTCCTAGTCTTCTTTTTCCCTGGTTTGCTAGTGGCCGCAACTACCATGGGCCATATACGGGCCGTAGGATCCATGGGTCTCCTACGGGCCGTCGATAAATGGGCCTGTAATCGGTGGGCCTCGGGCCGTCGGATAAATGGGTCTACATGGGCCGTAATCGGGCGTAATTGGTATCGGCCCAGCATGGTAACAGGCCGTTAACAGGCCGTAGGACAGCAAAGGCTTAATTCTGTCACAGGCATAACGGGTCGTTAATGGGCCAGAATATAGGACGGGCTGGAAACGGCGCAACGGGTTAACATGCCAGAAACGGGCCGACTCTCACCATGGGCCGAATTTGGCCCATTAGGGTAACAGGCCAGTAACGGCCGACTCTTGCCATGGGCCGAATTTGGCCCATTACTGGAACAGGCCAGTAACGGGCCGACTCTTGCCATGGGCCGAATTTGGCCCATTAGGGGAACGAGCGATGTGGTAGGAGTAATCGAGGGCCGAAAAAGAGCCCAAGAATGTATGGGCCGTCAATAGGCCGAAAGCTAACACGGGCTAGAAACGGCCCATGTAAATCACGGGCCGTTAACGGGTATAAAGAAAATTACTGTTCATTATGGGCTAGACTCACCGTGGGCCTGTAATGGGCCGAAAGATACGAATGCCTCATATGGGCCGAAAGACGTCGTGGGCCATACATGGGCCAAAAGTGAAATGGGCTGGTATTATATTCGACGGCCCACATGACATTGTTGGGCTGATTTCCTTTAGGGCCTAACGGGCCGTGAGTTAATGGGCTGTAAAATGGGCTATTTGCGAAGAGATCGTTAACAGGCTTTTCATGGGCCAGCCCGTTAACTTTTGACCAAGTCAAACGGGCCAGCTTTGTAAGCTAAATGGGCCACTGTTGGGCCGTGCCACGTGTCGACATATCATAGGCGCCTATCTGACCCAATCGACGAGCCGACACGTGTTTCGTTCGCCAATAAGAATTTTACACGTGGAAATTTCCCATTGGTCGGGTCATTAACGGGTTATCGGATCCAAAACCCGACCCGATAGCTTAACGGCGTTACATTACGGTGGATGCCACGTGTCGGTCACCCTTGATGAAAGCACTTACGTGACACGCGATTTATCGTCATGGAAGTGGACACTTTCGTGATGATAATTTTGGTAATGTCATGGAACACTTCTCTGACAAAGACAGGTATGACTATCTTGATTCTGTCATAAATTTGTCATGGATGTACATGCATGACAAAAAAAGCGACCTACTGTGACAAACACATATCATCACGGAAGTGTATTTTTTTGTAGTGTACCCCTGAACCGAAAGAACCGCCTAGCTCAAATCAGTGGGGGTACTTTCGTAACTTACCCCACATTTTGGACAAGCGCACCCCTAAGCCATGGTTCCCCACTCCCATCCCATCCGCCCACCCATTCGTACACCGAAGCTAGGAAAACCCGCGAAGCCCCACACCCTCGTCCGTCCGCCACCCAGCCGGAGCCTCTTCCCCGACGACGTCATCCACAGCAACACCTCGACGTCCCTCATCCACCGTACCGGATGAGGATCCATCGTCGATCTCATCGTCCCACCGGTTCAGCCACCCCGTCCTCCACCTCCAAGGAGCTGCCCCGATGTTCCCCTCGTCTTTTGCGCCACCTCCATTCCCACACCACCGTCTTCACCTGCACCACCGTAAGAGCATCATCATCAACGTTTCCTCGGATGAAGCTGAGGCCTAATCGGCACCACTAAATAGGTTGTACACTAATCGCCACATTTTCTTCTTGATTAGATCTCATGGTGCTGCCGGCGCTCGGTCCCGAGCCGACACGGCGCGGCTCCATCCATGGTGGCGTCGCCGGCCACTTCCTCCACGGCGTCGCTCCCTCGGCGGCGACGTCCACATCGGTAGGAGCTGCTGCTGCTTTAGCTCTCGCTCACGCTATTGCTCTGCTCTTTCTCTCGGTCCCCTACTTGGTCTGCTCTTGCTATTGCTCTTGCTCTTGCTCACGCTGCTGCTCTCGCTCTTGCTCTTGCTTGCGATGTTGCTCCGATTTAGCTACACTACAGTCGCAGCGGGGAGGGGGGCTCGCCGGAGAGGTACCCAGTATCTATCTTAGGGTTCAGGGTGGGGGCGGTGGTCGCCGGCGGTGGTGGGGCGGTGGCGTTGGGATCGCCGGAGAAAAAGCTCGGCACAGGGGGGCTAGAGGGATGGCCGGGGCGACGGCGGACCAGCGGTGGGGAGTGGTTTCATGGCAGGCGGGGCGACGCACCGCCGGTCGCGGGCGGCGGGGGGTGGCTGTTTGGCCGGTGGTGGCTGGCGGCTCAGGGTAGCCTCACCTGATGCTGCTACACGACTAGCTACCCCGGCTCTCGCACGCGCTGCTGCTGCTATTGCTTTTCTGCTACTAGTGCATTCAGTTTCGACAGAAAAAATCAGTCTCGACAGTTAATTCAGTTTCAACAGTTAAATTCAGTTTCGAAAGTTATGTTCAGAGATGAGCGGCTGATGTATTTTACATCTAGCACTTTGTGTTTATCTATTTTACGCCTTCTATTGGAGATGCTATTAGAATTCCACTCAGGTTAACGTTGGCTCTCTTGTCCTGCTTCAGCCTCGGCGTCGTACAACTCACCGGAGCTGCTCCAACGACGAAACCCTCCATCACAGCGGAGCAGTACCCCGGGTTCCATCTCCAGATGCCTAAGATCTTCTTCCCGTCCTTCGACAGCGAAGTCAGCCGGAGCATCCTCACCGACCAACCCAATCACGTTGAGATCGACATGGCTTCGCCAAAGAGGTTGTACACTTGTGGTTTGACTTAATCTCACCATGCTTCTTTGCATCATGTGATCTTCCAATTCTTGTGAATCAAACACCCAAATTGGCAAAAATCATGTTTTTTTAATTCTCTATTTTGCACGTGCATTCATATCATGTTCATGTCTATTTCCTATCCCTGCATTGTTAGAATCCTCAAATTCAAACAAGCCCTTACACAATTACTTCTGTTAAAGATATGTGTCAAAGAAAACCTTGTGTGGTTTGTCCTGCTCCTGCTGCGATGTGTTCCACCCCAGCTCAGCTGCTCCAACGACGGAAGGGTTCACCACAGCAGGGATCCGCTCTCCAGATTGTCTTTCGCCGCCTCAGATCTTCTTCCCCGCCGCCAGTAGCCATGACAATGCATTACCATCATCAATCGAAAGCAGATGACCTTGAGGACTACACGGGTCCGCAAGAGAGGTTGCACTCTTTCGTGTCTGCTTACGTTATGCATCGCTTAATATGATGACATGCTACTTTATCATCGTGTTCACCTATTAGACTCTGAGTCAGGTCCAAACTAATGTTGAAACTTCAGTTTTTAAATGGTTCCGGGGTACATATTGGGGCAGCAATCAGTACTATCTGTCTACTATCTGGTTAATCTCGGGTGTCTACTATGAGTTTCATGTTGGGTGCAAACAAACATTAAAGGAGCCATTATCTGTATTTTTTAACTAAAGCTATTATCCGTCATGCGCCATCATTGGTTTTGGGTCTATCCACAGTTTGCTACCATCACTCTGGATTTGTGCATGCACTCCTTACATAATCTCACTATGTTTTATTCCTATGCATGGGAGTTATTGTACACAATGGAACTGAACATGTAGAGCAAAAGAGACGAGCCTTGCATGGCAATAAAATTTCATGCAGACGTCGCTCCATGCTGGGCGCAAAGGCAGCCCCCCTCCACCCATTTCGGATCGTAATCAAGAGGAAGATAAATGTCCTGAGGGGGACTCAGAAGGAGAAGACCACTCCTATTTACCCCCTGAGGTCTTCGCTCTAACTTGGCATGCTGGTATTTGGTAATAGCATGCATACGGTGCCTTGCATTGCTTACTGTATACAACAAATATGTCATCTGCTTAGTTTAGACATGCTTTGTGTCAATGCCATCTGTTTAGTTTCTTTATTGTATAATGTGAATCATGCAATGCCATATTGTTTAGCCAGGCATCATATATGTGAATTTTGCAATGCCACCCTGGTTAGCCAGTCATATTATATGTGAATTATATCATGCCATAATTTTTTTATTACGTATTAAATTTGTCAACAATTTTAGTACATTCAATTACTCTTCCTGTGCATCAGCCATTCGACACGGTCGTGGAAAAATCTGAAGTGGAAACAAGGTCTTCAGAGCGCATAATGCTATCTCGACGAAGAGCATGTATTCTTTGATTACGGATAGCTCCTCGTGAGGAGGATTCAGAGACAGATGACCAGTCCTATTCCCCCCCCCCCCGAGGTGCATGCTCTAACTTGGCAGGGTTATGTTACTCATATCGTGCGTATGGTATCTTGCATTGCTATGTCATTTGCTTAGTTTAGACATGCTTTGTGTGAATGCCACTTGTTTAGTGTCTAATTACCATATATTTGAATTATGTGATGCCATCTTGTTGCAAGACATTATATATGTGAATTATGCAATGATATCTTGTTGCAAGGCATTATATATGTGAATTATGCAATGCCAAGTTGTTTAGCCAAGCGTCATATATTTGAATTATATCATGTTGTCCTTTTTTGTATTTCTCGTTGCATTTGTCGACAATGTTTGTATATTCAACTGCTCTTCCTATGCATCAGCCATTTGAATTGGTGATGGAGAAATCTGGAGTGTAAACAAGGTCTTCAGAGCAGACAATGCTACCTGCTGAAGCAGATATCTTGCTGGTTACAAATAGCTCTTCAGAGGAGGATTCAGAGGCAGATGACCAGTCCTATTATCCCCCTGAGGTGTATGCTCAAACTTGGTGGTTATATTACTCATATCATGCATATGTTGTATTGCAATGCTTAGTTTTTACATCATATACACAATATTGAATGCCATCTCCTTAGTTGACACATCATATATGTGATTGCCCTCTGCTCACTTGCTTAGTATATAAATCATATATTTGAATTATATCATGCCAGGATGTTTACATAGACAACATGTATCTGAATTATGGCATGCCAACCCATTTTCTAAAGACATAATATAGTTATATCATCTCATCCTGTTTACATAGTCATCATATTTTGAATTGTGTCATTCTATCTGTGAATTATATCATGCCATCATGTTTCCATCGACGGCATGTTTGTGATTTATGGCATGCCAACCACTTTAGTAGACACATCGTATAGTTATATCATTTCATCCTGTTTACATAGTCATCATATTTTTAAGTATGTCATTCTATCCTTTTTACTTAGCCATCATACATGTGAAATTGTGTCATGCTATCCTGTTTAATTAGCCATCAGATATGTGAAATTATGTCCCGCTATTCTATTTGGTTAGACAACATAAATGTGAATTATCTCATGCCCTGATTTCTTCCCTACTATCCATTGCACCTGTCTCTTACAATGTCTGTACATTCAATTACTTTTCTTGTTTATGAGCCATTTCAATTGGAGGGGGTGATGGCAGTATCTGTGGGAGTAAAGCACGGTCTTCAGAAAAGATCGTGCTACCTTTCGATGCAGATAGAACCACAGTTGTACTTGCCCAAGAACCAGCCCCATCACACATAACCCAGACTCACGCAGATTGTACCCCTACCCAGTTGGGCAGAGAACAAGCTACACCCTTCTAACCCCAACCCCAGCAGATAGTAACCCAGTTCCAGTTGACACAGCGTCGTCTCCACCATAGAGTACCCGAACACCAGCAGTTAGTAAGGCAACTGCAGTGCCCAAAGCACGAGGACCATCACTCTGAACCCCAAGTCAACACTTAAAGCAGAAGAAGAATTGTTCTCTGGTCAGGTTCCATAGCTATGATTCATACTACTTTGCTCTTGCATCACTGTATTTACTCATACCAACTAATTTCAAATTTGAAGGATGCAATTGAAACTCCAATGGCGCAACAGGTATGTTTTTAACCTATTTCTTTAACGTGTTTGCTGTTGTAACTTGCTCTATGTTGATTTCAGTTTCTATTGAATAAACAATTATGTTCTCATGCCATGCACATCACAAGTGTTGTTATTGTTGTGTAGTTTCCCACACTTATATTCTGTCTATGCTGCTTTGTCTTAAATAGATATGATTCGAACTATATCTATCTTGATTTGGCAACATAAACTAGAATGATATAGACCATACAGTGACCATACTACATAGATATATGTTTGTTTCATCTTGTTATCCTCTCCACCTTACTACTGAACTGGTTTACCAAAATGAGTTTCATATACTACAATTGTAAACCTGTGATGTGTTTGTTTGTTTCTCTTTTTAGAACGCGGATAAAATATTGGAGAAGAGTAGCCCGTTATGCAATGGTAAAGGAAGTAATGCAGATAAGGTTCAAGATAGTGAGACATCCATGTTGGTCTCCAAGAAAGCTGATAAAAACTATATTGAAGACACTGAGACAACCACAAAGTCATGTCTTGATGTAGTGTTCGAGTTACTGGCTACTACTATTGCCACCAGCTCTTCGAACTCGCTGCCTGAATCAGTTCGGCTTCTTGAGTCTCAACTTCAAGTTGAAAGACATCGATCAGATGTTATGCGAGAGGAAGCCAAGGATCGAGGAAGTCCCTGCAGAATTCAGATGCATACTTCACGGTTCAACGACAAGTCTTTGGAGAATTTAAGCGCCAAACAAGATAAAGTTAATAAGCTTGTTAAGCATCTTGCCAGCATTATGGGTACCCAGGATATTGTTTCTTGAGATCTTCTGAAGTGGTTTCAATTCTAGACTTGTTTTGCTGCGGCGTTTATTTGCACTGGTCGCCAACTTTGACAACCAGTGTATATGATATGATGCTTTGTTCCCTATATTTGCACTGGTGGCGAACTTTGATGCCCAGTGGATGTAATATGTGTAATAGCCGTGATAGCCTAGCGTAAGTTGCTTGCTTATTTATTTCCTTATTATCTTGTTTATTTGTTTGCTTGTAGTTAGTGCAGTTCTTTTTCCGCGGTTTGCTAGTGGCCGCAATAACCTATTTTTTAAAACTAGGCCACAATAACCATGGGCAACATATTTACTATAGTTACAATGGGCCTCGTACAGGCTGTAGAAACAATGGGCCTTGTACGGGCCGTAGCATCAATGGGCCTTCTACGTGTCGTATGATGGATAGGCCAAACATGGGCCAATAACAGACTGCATTATGGGTCGTAAACGGGCTAGATTTGTAATCGTCCGTTCATGGGCCGACAATAACAGGCCGTCGTTAATCGGCCGTATTTGATAACGCTATGAAAACGGCCCAACGGATTAACAGGCCGCAAACAGGTCGATTGTAACCGCGGGCTGAATTTGGCCCATAAGCAGAAAAGGTTAATAACGGGCCGTAAGTAACCGAATGTTGGAAATGAGCCCAAGAATAAATGGGCCCTAAGAAGGCCGAAAGATAACACGGGTTGGAAACGGCCCAATGGAATAATGGGTCGTTAATGGGTATAAAGGGGTACACTGTTCATTGCGAGCTAGATTCACCACGGGCCGTTAATGGGCCAAGAGTTACAAATGGCCTCGTATGGGCCGAAAGACATCATGCGCCATACATGGGCCAGAAGTTACAACGGGCTGGAATCCTATTGGACGGCCCAGATGAAGCTACTGGGCTTAATTCTGATAGGCTGTAACGGGCCGTGAGTTAGCGGGCCGTAAATGGGCTATACACGAACAGGCCGTCAACAAGCTTTCCGTGGGCTGGCTTGTTACCTTTTGACCAAGTCAAATGGGCCAGCCTTTTCACCGGAATGGGCCTCTGTTGGGTTTTGCCATGTGTCGACGTATCATAGGTGCCTCCTGTCCAATGAATGGATGACATCTGTCCCAACGGTGAGCCAGCACGTGTTTCCTCCGGCCAATGAGAATTTTACATGTGGAAAATCCTCATTGGTCCAGGCTGTTAGCGGGTTATCGGATCCAAAACCGGACCCGGTAGCTTAATGGCAACCTGTTACGGTGGATGACACGTGTCGGTCACCCTTGACGAAAGCACTTCCATGACGCGCGATTTATCGTCATGGAAGTGGACACTTCCGTGAGAATAATTTTGGTAATGTCATGGAACACTTCTACGACAGCACAGGTATCACTATCTTGATTCTGTCATAAAATTTTCATGGATGTGCATGCATGACATAAAACGTGACCTATTGTGACAAACACGTATCATCACAAAAGTGTCTTTTTTTTGTAGTGTATTGATCTACAACATAGATATGCAAAACTATCAAGACTAAGTTCATGATAAATTAAGTTCAATTAATCAAATTACTAATGAAATCCCACTTAAATAGACATCCCTCAAGTCATTTAAGTGATACGTGATCCAAATCAACTAATCCATGTCTGATCATCATGTGAGATGGGGTAGTCATCAATGGTGAACATCTCTGTGTTGATCATATCTACTATATGATTCACGTTCGACCTTTCGGTCTCCAGTGTTCTGAGGCCATGTCTGTACATGCTAGGCTCGTCAAGTTTAACCCAAGTATTATGCATGTGTAAAACTGTCTTACACCCGTTGTATGTGAACGTAGAGTCTATCACACCCAATCATCACGTGGTTTCTCGAAACAACGAATTGTAGCAATGGTGCATACTTAGGGAGAACACTTTTACCTTGAAATTTAGTGAAGGGGTCATCTTATAATGGTACCGTCGTTCTAAGCAAAATAAGATGCATATAAGATCATGCAATAAAAATATGTGACATGACATGGCCATCATCATCTTGTGCTTTTGATCTCCATCTCCAAAGCATCGTCATGATCTCCATCGTCACTGGCTCGACACCTTGATCTCCATCGTTGCGTCGTGGTCATCACGCCAACTATTGCTTCTAGAACTATTGCTAACTCATAGCGAGAAAGTAAAGCAATTACATGGCGTTTGCATTTCATACAATAAAGATACAACCATAAGGCTCCTGCCGGTTGCCTGAATATCTTACAAAACATGATCACCTCATACAATAACGTATATCACATCATGTTTTGACCATATCACACCAGAACATACCCTGCAAAAACAAGTTAGACGTCATCTACTTTGTTGTTGCAAGTTTTACGTGGCTGCTATGGGTTTCTAGCAAGAACCGTTCTTACCTATGGCAAAAACCACAATGGTGATTCGTCAAGTTTATTGTTTTAACCTTCTTCAAGGATCGGCCATAGTCAAATTCGATTAAACTAAAGTAGGAGAAACAGACACCCGCCAGCCACCTTTATGCAAAACTAGTTGCATGTCAGTCTGTGGAACCGGTCTCACGTGCCTGGACATGTAAGGTTGGTCTGCCCCGCTTCATCCCACAATACCGCCGTATAATAATAAGACGTTGGTGGTAAGCATTATGACTAACACCGCCCACAACTCTTTGTGTTCTACTCATGCATATCATCTACATATAGACCTGGCTCATGATGCCACTATAGGGAAACGTTGCATGGAAAAAAAATCTACGCACACGCAATGATCTATCCATGGAGATGCATAGCAACGAGGGGGAGAGTGTGCACACGTACCCTCGTAGACCGTAAGCGGAAGCGTTTCACAACACGGTTGATGTAGTCAAAATTCTTCATGCTTCAACCGATCAAATACCGAACGCACGGCACCTCCCGCGTTCCGCACGTTCAGCTCGGTGACGTTCCTCGCCTTCTTGATCCAGCAAGACGTCGAGGTAGTAGATGAGTTCCGTCAGCTCGATGGCATGGTGACAGTGATGGTGAAGTGATCTCGGCAGGGCTTCGCCTAAGCACTACAGAAATACGACCGGGGTGTAAATGGTGGAGGGGGGCGCCGCACAAGGCTAACAATTGATTTGGTGTGTGCTAGGCGCCCCCTCCCACGTATATTCTCGGATTTCGGGTTCCGACAAAATCCTTGAGGTTTGAACACTGGGGTGCGCACGAAGATCTCTCCTCCCCCTAGCTCACGCTCTCACCACAATCTTAAAGCTCAGCACGTCGAACTTGCAGACCAAGTGACACAGGGTTTATACTGGTTCGGGCCACCGATGTCATGTAATACCCTACTCCAGTGTGGTGTGGTGGATTGCCTCTTGGGCTGAGGACGAACAGGTACAAGGGAAGAACAGACTCCTGAGGAGAGGTGTCCTTGAGCTTGGTGAGCTTGTGTGGTTGAGGATGATCTGAATGGCCCAAGATCAGTTGCCTCCTACTGTGGTGGCCAGTCCTATTTATAGAGGCCCTGGTCCTCTTCCCAAATGTAGGCGGGAAGGGATCCAACAATGGCCAAATTTGAAGGGGGAAAACTAGTACAAGTTATCCTACTAAAGGTGGTCTTCGCCTGCCAAAGGCTCTGGTGGTGATGCCGTCCTGGGCTCCACGGTGACCTCCGTCCTGCCGTCCTGGTGGTCTTGGTCTTGTTGCACCGATATGGCAACCTTTGCCTGATGCCTCGGGACTCCTCGCCTGTGCTTGCCTCTTTAGCACCAAAGAGGAAACGAGTACGTTGCGCGCTCTGGCGCCCGCCTGGCCTTGGTGGTCATGGCTTGCGTCAAAGGAACCTCGCGAGGTGCCCCTTGGCTTGATCTCTCCGCTCCTCGCGAGCCATCCTAGTGAGGCCGCCCCCGAGGTGGTCTTGCATCGTCTGCCTCGCGAGGCTTGGCCCCTCGCGAGGGTCTTGAGTGTTCGCTGATGAAGATGGGTCGTACGGGGCCGCTGGTGGAGGCACGCCGTGGGCCGCAGGCAGGCAAGTCTGGGGACCCCCGTTCCCAGGACGCCGACAATAGCCCCCGGGCCCAAGACGCGCTCAGACTTGGCTTCCAGGCGAAGCCAAGGGGCAAGTGTAGAGCACCGCGGGCCCCAACAGCCTGCGGCCTCAGTTGATGTGTGGCAATTGATGGGACGTGGGTGGCCCCGCTTCCCCATGCAGCCTTGATATCCGCCTAGCTAGGCGGCCACCGTGACCTACACAGTTATTCCCCCATTGCTGGCGACGCACTCCTCCAACTCTTCCGCCTTCCCGAAACAACAACCTCCTCTTCCAATCCAACCTGATCTCGGCCCTCCTTGTTGCCATGGCGCCGCACCGAACGGAGAAAGGGAAGAAGAAGTCCCAGTCTTCAGTCGGGCCACCTCCGACCGTTGAACCTGCCGTGGGTCGGTCGTTGGTGATCAACCAGGAAGCCATGGACAAGGTCCACCCTGTGCTCGCCGTCGACTTCAACGACTGGGGGAGGATGGTGGCCTGGCCTGCATCCCGATCCTCTGTTGACAAGACAGCCACCAAAGTCCAATTCTTCATTGACGCCCGGTGGGCCGGCCTGGTTCCTCCTTTCTCCGCCTTCTTCAACGCCGTGCTCTCCCACTATCAGATCCATATGCTGCACCTAGATCCCCAATCCGTCTCCCTTCTTGTCATTTTTGCCTTCGTCTGCGAGGCCATGGTGGGCATTGCTCCTTCCGTGGCCCTACTACGCCATTTCTTCTCGCTGCACCTGGCTGATCCTCGGCAATGCTCGGGATGCATGAGCTTCCAGGCCGTGGCTGCGACGGCCGGCTCGGGGATTGACTTCGAGCTCCCACCATCTGCGAGCGGGTTTCGGACACGATGGGTGTTTGTGGATGTCGGCGTGCTCAGCCCCTGCTCTCGCCTCCTTTGGCGCCCACCGTCCCCAGCCCTGGTTGGGGCCACGAGAGGCTTGCTGATCCACGCCTTGCCTTCGTCTGGCTCCGGTTGAAGAGGCTGAAAGATCTCGGCGTGATGAAGGAGTTCCTCCGACGTCGCGTCGCTCCACTCCAGCACCATTCTCGACCGATGTGGGCCTTGTCCGGCAGCGAGGATCGTATGAGGCTCCATGAGTCTGGGCTTCCACCTGAGGCGCGACGAATGGTGCTCGAGGTCGTGACGGGCGACCCTTCGCCAGCTGACATGCCACAGGGGGGTTGTCTTTTGTACCATTGCTCGAACATGGTGGAGTTCGCGGGGCAGATGCCCCCTTTAGACGAGTGGGGGCTACGTCCAGTCGGACTTGAAGGGCTCGCAAGAATTCAGTCTGTGTGTTTTCCCTCCTTGCCGCCAGTGTTGAGCTCGCCCCGAGAGTGGGCACGGGGGGGGGGAGCGTTGCCGAGGGCTGGAGATGCGACTGTTGCGGTGCCGACCCTGCTCAAGGCTCCTGAGGCGCCATCTCCTGGGGCTCATGACCTTCGCCCTAAGGTGACGGTTGAGGGGGTGACACGATCCACTACTCCTGAGGCCGAAGCCCCCAAAGCCCCGACGGGTCACCCCGAGGTAGTGCCCGAGGGCTCCCCTTAGCCCAGCACCCCCGAGGTCGTCCCCTCAGGAACCTCATCAACCGTGCCCAGCATTGGTGGCCGCATCCAGGGCTTCGGCCGGCTCTGACTGGACTTCGATGCGCTCCGCAAAAGGAAGGGAGCTCCAAGCTGCAGCGGTGATGCCTTCCGGCCATTGAAGCAGAGGAAGTATATTGCCATGGACGAGTGAGTACCTTACCTTTGTAATTTCTTGGGTGCCATCTTCTCTTCTGACCATGGTTTCTCAGGCCCCCTTTTGCCAAGGTGACGAAATCTCCAGAAGAGCAACCTCCTCCTACTTCAGTCCCTTCGTTGACTCTGAGTGTCTCACGCCAGCTCGCAGCGCCCGCCGCAAGATCGGCAGGGGAGGTGGGCGTGCCGGCTTGGCGCCTTGATCCTGCGCTCCTGCCTCCCTTCCTTCGCAGCCCGGTCCAGGGCGCGGGGGGTGTGCCAAGGGCTCCACCCCTGGTCATGGACGGCAGCTGGATGACCTCGATCCTGGCTTCTTCTTCGAGCAACGGGCCTTCATCCGCTCGGGGCCCCGCCGAGGCCCAGACGGCGACTGGGGAAGCGCCAGCCTCCATCCCCCTGCTGGGAGGGAGCGAGCCGCTTCGTATCCCCTCAGCAACTCCTGCTGTGTGGGATGGACCTGGTCACGCGCTCAAGTTTGCGCACAAGCGGGTGTTGTCCGCCACGAGCTCTTCCAGGAGGCAATGGGCGCGTTGAGCCGACTCGGTGGAGAACTCGTGGATGTTGACGCTCACCTTGAAGCCGAGGGTTTCCGTCTGCTGGAGGAGTGGCATCAACTGAAGGTGGCTATCAACCTCGGGTGCCTCCAGCATGAACATGCCAATGCAAAGGCCGAGGCATCCCTGGCAACCTCGTGGAAGGCCAGCGCCCGGGCCTTGGAGGAGGCCAGGGAGGCGGACAATCACCGCGCGGTCGCCGAGGAGCACAGGCGGGAGCTCCAGACCTTGAACGCCTCCCTGGGGCAGCAGGTGGAGGCGCGCAGAGCTGCCTTGGCGTTATGAAGGGCGCGCCGTTTGACGAGGAGGAGATCTTGAGGCGCGAGGAAGCACTGTTGTTGGAGGCCACGGAGCGCAACCTCGAGCTTGAGCGGTTGGAGATGAGGGAGCGCCAAGTCGCCCAAGCAGAGGATGCTGTCGGTGCTTGTGAGGCCAGGGCCCAGGAGGAGGTCGACCGCAGGGTGGCCGAGGCTCGCGCGAATCTCGCTGGCAGGTATGACCTGAAGCTGAATCTCGTGGAAGCCGAAGTTGTGGGCAGGACTGCTGCCCTCAGGTCAGGGCTAGCTGAGGCGGAACAGCGTGAGAAAGCCGCCGCAGCTGCCCTAATCTCAGTGCAGGCTGAGCTAGCCTCCGCCCGTGTCGAGTTGCTCTCTCTTTAGCAGCGGGTTGCCAGCGCCGAGTCCTTCGCGCAGCAGAGCAGGGAGGAGGCGCTTCGTCGGCAGACGCTGTTGCGCAAGCATGTTCCCATGCTTCGGGACCTCAGGACGAAAGCCAATCAGGCGCTTGGCACCATCTACGATGAGCACGCTCCCCATCCACACGCCGATGACTATGCCGGCCATCTTCGTTTCTTCGCCAACGTCGTGACGCGCCTGGAGAACCGAGCTGAGAGGGCTCGTGAGCTTGTGGACGAAAAGAGCCGGAGCCTCCTCGGGTGTGCATTCTCCCGTGTCTTCAGCCATCTCCTGAACACCAATCCTGGCTTTAATTTGGATGCCGCCATTGCCCCAGTGCCTGAGGTCATCCGGGACAACCTAGCGCGCTGGGTGGACGACAATGTGGATGCCCTAGTTAGGTCCTTTGCTTCCGATGACGGCGCGGTGGTGGTCGCAGCGGATGAGGGCGGCGTGGTTGATGGCGGTGAAGACAGCGATAGTGACGGCACCAACAGCCTGCCCGGAAGCGATTCGGGAGATGAGGCGAGCGACATGTTCGACTGAGCCCGCGCACCTTTATTTTGAACCTGCACGCAAAAACTTGGGCACGACCCCTCACAATGTAAGAGCATTTTGGGGAGGGGGAGCCCCTCAGGTAAATAGTCCTCCACTTTATTCCCAGGGCTAGGCTTAAAGCGCACTTTTGTGTGCTCGACACCCCTTGCGGGCTTGCTGCCGTAACTTACTTGGGTTCAGTCGAGCTTCAAACTGATTTGGCAGCCGCGATGGGCATTCCTTCTGAGGGGATCTGAAAGGATCGAGAAGAGGTGTCTAGAGGGGGTGATTAGATACTAAGTACCAAAAGTTGAAGTTTTTAACTTCCTTAAGTTGAAGTGGAGTTTTGGCACAAGTTTAACAAACACAATACATATCAAGCCAGCATGCAAAGAGTATATGAGCAGCGGAAAGTAAAGCATGCAACTTGCAAGAATGTAAAGGGAAGGGTTTGGGGAATTCAAACGCAATTGGAGACACGGATGTTTTTGTCGTGGTTCTGATAGGTGGTGCTATCGTACATCCATGTTGATGGAGACTTCAACCCACGAAGGAGTAGCAGTTGCTTGTGAGTCCACGGAGGGCTCCACCCACGAAGGGTCCACGAAGAAGAAACCTTTTCTATCCCATCATGGCCATCGCCCACGAAGGACTTGCCTCACTAGCGGTAGATCTTCACGAAGTAGGCGATCTCCTTGCCCTTACAAACTCCTTGGTTCAACTCCACAATCTTGTCGGAGGCTCCCAAGTGACACCTAGCCAATCTAGGAGACACCACTCTCCAAGAAGTAACAAATGGTGTGTTGATGATGAAATCCTTGCTCTTGTGCTTCAAATGATAGTCTCCCCAACACTCAACTCTCTCTCACAGGATTTGGATTTGGTGGAAAGAAGATTTGAGTGGAAAGCAACTTGGGGAAGGCTAGAGATCAAGATTCATATGGTGGGAATGGAATATCTTGGCCTCAACACATGAGTAGGTGGTTCTCTCTCAGAAAATGTGTATTGGAAGTGTAGATATGTTCCGATGGCTCTCTCCACGAATGAAGAGTGGGTGGAGGGGTATATATAGCCTCCACAGAAAATCTAACCGTTACACACAATTTACCAATCTCGGTGAGACCGAATTGAGAAACTCGGTCGGACCGATTCAGCAAACCTAGTGACCGTTAGGATTTTCGGTGGGACTGAGATGCAACTCAGTAGGACCGATATGGTTAGGGTTAGGGCATAACGTAATCTCGGTGAGACCGATTACACAAACTCGGTGGGACCGATTTTGGTAATAAGCCAACCAGAGAGTTGGTCAGGCAAACTTGGTGAGACTGATTACACAAACTCAGTGGAACCGATTTTGGTAATAAGTTGACCAGAGAGTTTGCATTGTAATCTCGGTAGTACCGATTGCTCAATCTCGGTGAGACCGATATTGGTAATGGACATACACAGAGAGATTACAATCCCATCTCGGTGAGACCGAGATCCCTATCGGTGAAACCGATTTGCCTAGGGTTTGTGGCAGTGGCTATGACATCTGAACTCGGTGGCGCCGGATAGAAAGAATCGGTGGGTCCGAGTTTGACTTTTGCTTAAGGTCATATGTGGATGTGGGAAGGTAGTTGAGGGTTTTGGAGCATATCACTAAGCACTTTGAGCAAGCAAGCCATTAAGCAACACCTCATCCCCTCTTGATAGTATTGGCTTTTCCTATAGACTCAATGTGATCTTGGATCACTAAAATAGAAAATGTAGAGTCTTGATCTTGAAGCTTGAGCTAATCCTTTGTCCTTAGCATCTTGAAGGGGTTCCACATCCTTTAGTCCATGCCACTTAATTTGTTGAACTTGTCTGAAACATACTAGGTAAAAGCATTAGTCCAACAAGAGATATGTTGTCATTCATTATCAAAATCACACAGGGAGCACTTGTGCTTTCAATCTCCCCCTTTTTGGTAATTGATGCCAACATACATCAAAGCTTTAGATAAAGATATAGAGAATAGCAATTAAAGCTTTGGAAAGACATGTAACAAGCATAGGATCCCCCTACATGTATGCAATCATGTGAATATGGAATATAGAAGCATGTGAGAGCATAACCATGACAGAGTAGGCAATGTGTTACATGTATCTTGGCTATATGCATCAGGGCAAAAGATATGAATATGGGAAATGTACCTTCATGCCCATGAGTCCTTCTTGCAAACAGTATGTACATTAGCAAGAATTTCTCATACACATGACTATGATGCATATACTTACCTTGTGGTCTTGAGTTGGCTAGGATGGGATGAGCCTGCGTAAACAAGGTTAGATAACACAGACGCACCTACTAGCTAGAGCAAACAAAAGAAACCACAAGAGTACCAAGACTGGGATGACATGTAGAGTGAGTACAGAGTACCACGATAGATATTGACATGTCCCCAAAGAGAAAGATATGCAATGAATTTAAGAATTTTCTTTCCCTTGGATGTCTTGCTCCCCCTGAATCTAGCATGGGATACTGAGAGAAGATAGGGAACAGAAAACAGAGCTCAAAGAAACAAATGAACAAAGCTAATGCAAATAAGCACATATGAACATGTCTTTCCCCCAAGAAGACATGTGGCATCTCTCCTCTTGAACATAAAGCATCTGGGATCCTTGAAGATTACTCTTTCCTGGAGTATTCCCTCCCCCTGGAGATCTGATTAAGCTTTGATGTGATCTCTCTCTCCCCCTTTGACATCAATTTCCAAGAAGGGTCTTCTGGAATTTGTTGTGAATGGGTTCGGTCCTTTAATCACAACACAAAGCATTGAGGTAAATGTGATGCTTGCAGAGGACAAGATTCCTTGAGTGGAGCTGGATCAAGAATAAAGCATGAATAAGTGGCAAGTTGTTTTTCCTGTAGTGAAATCGGTGTTACCGAGTTGGATGCTTCGGTTGCACTGAAAAACTTCGGCTAGACCGGAAATATGAGACCGGTGGAACCGAGTTCATCACAGAGAAAAACACTTGTCACCTCAGCTCACTAGACAAATAAGATCTCACAATGATTTGCAAGAAATTAACTGAAAGATTTGCAATGAATTGGATGCAGAAAATGCAGAACAAAAAGCAAAGAAAAGAAACTAAAATATCTAGATGAAGTTGAAAGGGGAAACAAATATGCATGAGACAAATGCAAGAGCACAGAAAAGAACACAAGAGAACTTCATCTAGAGTTGGGCGGTGACAAAGTCACCTATGTTAGAGTATATTGACTTAGGAGTCAAGTGAGATCACTTGATCATAGGCCATACTCATCGTTTAAGCTCAAAATGGGGTTACCATTTTTTGTTTAAGCATCTTGATGTATTCACATCTTGTCGAGTTGCTTTGACTCACGACTTGGAGTAAAGCTTCTCTAAGATGGAATAACATACCTTGGATTGTGGTGTTGATCGTGATCATGTAGTTGAACTTGTGTGGGTTGCTCAAGGTTGATGTAGCTCATCAAGAGTTGGGAGCACCACTTGGAGTTTGAGTTCATCTACCTACATGGGTTAGTTATTGCAAGGAAGAGCACTTGTGTATCCAACATGACAATTATGAAACTCAACATAGAATTTGTCAAAGGATATGTTTGAATTGTTTCGTGCTTACTTGTCTTCAACCATCATTGTGTAGAGACTTGGTGATGTAGAGATTGCTCAAGATGTGAGTGAGTTGCAATCTCATAGAATTAGATTCATCCAAGTACCTGCAAGGGTTGGATAACATGCAAGATGCAAATTTTCCAAGACATAAGATCACCATAGGAGAAATCTCAAGGATTAGTCGTAAGCTCAAGTCTTGCATGCATCCAATGGAGTTCCTCCTCCAAGTTTGAAGCATCAATGATGTTCAATTCACCTCTTAACCTGCAAAACACTTTCTCATCAAGTGGTTTAGTGAATATATCCGCTAATTGCTTATCGGTGCAAACATGCTTAAGGTTTATGTCACCCTTAGCAACGTGATCTCGAATGAAATGATGACGAACTTCAATATGCTTAGTTTGAGAGTGTTGCACGGGATTGTGAGCAATCTTGATAGCACTTTCATTGTCACAAAGTAATGGAACATGTTTCACATATATCTCATAATCTTTAAGAGTTTGGGTCATCCAAAGCAATTGAGCACAACATGAACCATCGGCAATGTATTCCGCTTCGGCGGTGGATAAGGATACCGAGTTTTGTTTCTTGGAAGACCAAGACACAAGAGATCGACCAAGGAATTGAGAAGTACCTGAAGTGGACTTTCTATCAACCTTGTCACCGGCATAGTCCGAGTCGGAGTAGCCAACAAGATCAAAGGAAGCCCTCTTTGGAAACCAAATGCCAAAATTTGGTGTATGTATTAAGTATCTCACTATCCTCTTCACGGCCTTAAGATGACATTTCTTAGGAGCAGCTTGATATCGTGCACACATGCATACACTTAGCATGATATCGGGACGTGAAGCACGTAGATATAATAATGAACAAATCATAGAGCGATAAACCTTTTGATCAACCGGTTCACCATCTTTGGTCAAATCAAGATGTCCACTAGTAGGCATGGGTGTAGTCATACCTTTGCATTCTTGCATATTGAACTTCTTGAATAAGTCCTTGGTGTACTTCATTTGAGAGAAAAAGTACCCTCCTTAGTTTGCTTGATTTGCAAACCAAGAAAGAATTTGAGTTCACTCATCATAGAAATCTCAAACTTCTCCGACATTAGCTTCCCAAACTTTTCACTAAAATGAGGGTTAGTTGATCCAAACATAATATCATCAACATAAATTTGGCATACAAATAGTTCTCCATTAACCCTTTTAGTAAAAAGAGTAGAATCTATTTTTCCAATTTCAAAGCCTTTTTCAATAAGGAACTTGGTCAAGCATTTATACCATGCTCTAGGAGCTTGTTTAAGACCATAAAGGGCTTTGTGAAGTTTGTAGACATGATTAGGTTTCTTAGGATTGACAAAGCCGGGAGGTTGCTTAACATAAACTTCCTCCTCAATTTCACCATTTAGAAAAGCACTTTTAATGTCCAATTGGTACAAAGTGATATCATGGTGATTAGCATAAGCAAGTAAGATGCGAATGGACTCAAGTCTAGCAACGGGAGCATATGTCTCACCATAGTCCATACCTTCGACTTGTGTGTAGCCTTGGGCGACGAGACGTGCTTTGTTGCGAACCACTTGTCCATCTTCATCTGCTTGTTGCGAAACACCCATTTGGTACCGATGATGTTGTGGTTGTTGTCGGGCTTCTCGACCAATGTCCATACTTGATTTCTTTCAAAGTTGTGTAGCTCTTCATGCATAGTGTTTATCCAGTCCGGATCCTCCAATGCTTCTTCAACCTTCATAGGTTCAATGCTAGAGATGAATGAGTAATGTTCACAAAAGTTAGCCAAACGAGTTTTAGAGCGAGTGATTCTCCCGGTTTGGATGTCATTGTAGATTTGCTCCATGGGATGATCTTTAGCAATTCTTGCTCGAACTCGTGAAAGCTTCTGCTTGGGTTTTGGTTGAACATCTTCTTCATCTTGCTATTCTTCTTGGCCTTCTTCATTGTTAGCATTGTCGTTCTCTTGTCGTGGTGGAGAAGGAGGTTGTTGACGTTTGTCTTGGTGTACTTCCTCGTTTTCTTCATCTTGGTGTGTCCCACTTGTGGATACTTCCGTATCAACTCTTGGTTCACCTTGTTGTGAGGTGGAAGCTTCCACTTGGACGGACGAGGTACTCTCCTTCATCTCCATTGGACGAATCTTGCCAATAGACAAGTCTTGGATTGCTTCCGAGGGATATTTGTCTCCTACATCAATTGGCAATTGCTCTACTTGCGAGCCGTTAGATTCATCAAACTTCACATCTACCGCTTCTTCAACCTTTCGGGTGAAATTGTTGTAGACACGGTATGTGTGAGAGTTTGAGCCATAACCAAGTAGGAAACCTTCATGAGACTTAGGAGCAAATTTAGAACGAAGATGCTTATCAAGAATGTAGCACTTTGAGCCGAATACTCGAAAGTATCCAACTTGGGGTTTGTTACCGGTGAGAAGCTCGTATGCCGTCTTGCCGAGTAGCTTGTGAAGATACAAACGATTTGTTGCATGAAAAGTTGTCTCAACCGCTTCCGCCCAAAAGTGTTTTGGCGTCTTGTACTCATCAAGCATCGTTCTTGCCATCTCGATAAGAGTCCGGTTCTTCCTCTCAACGACTCCATTTTTTTTTGAGGTGTGTACATAGCCGAGAACTCATGTGAAATCCCTTCCTCGTCAAGAAAGGCATCCACATTTGCGTTCTTGAAGTCCGTTCCGTTGTCGCTCCGAACCTTCTTGATCTTCACGTCAAATTGATTTTGGGCCTTCCTAGCAAAGTTTTTGAAGATCTTTTGGACCTGCGATTTGTCATCAAGAAAGAACACCCACGTAAATCTTGAAAAATCATCAACTATGACTAGACCTAATGAGTTACCACCGAGACTCTTGTAGGCATTTGGACCAAAGAGATCCATGTGAAGTAGCTCGAGTGGTCTTCTTGTGGTCATGATGTTCTTAGTGCGATGACTTCCTCCAACTTGTTTCCCTGCTTGACAAGCACTACAAAGTCTATCCTTGTCAAATATGACATCGTTAACGCCAAGGATATGATTTCCTTTAATGAGTTTGTCAAGGTTTCGCATGACCACATGGCCTAGCCTTCTATGCCACAACCAGCCTTTAGAAGATTTAGCAATTAAGCAAGTTATAGGTTGAGCCTTTTTAGTGAAATCAACAATGTAAAGATCTCCTCTACGTATACCAGTAAAGACCATTTTATGATTATCTCTACGAAACACTTGGCAGTCTACTTCAGTAAATAGGACACTAAATGTCAGGACCCCGATTCCAAGTCACATTGGCCTAGCCGGACAGCTCATATCACTTTGCGGCCTCACGCACGGTATTCCCACGGGTGTCGCCTTACCATGGCCCGGGACCGTTTGCGCCTTTTGGCTCACATATATGATCGTGTCGCTAGCATCCACATGACAGAGAACCCGGGCCGACATGGCTAGCCGTGAACCCAAAGCGGCGCTAACCCATGGGGACAGGCATACATGAATCACATCGAGCATATCGGTCATCAACGTATGAATCCGGGCTGTAGCATTGGGCTAACAGGACTCCGGTAACCCGGGCTGTACCGGGCTAGGCAGGACTCCGGATATCACCGCGTGACATTTCCCCGAAGGGACAGACATAGGAACGAAGTGAAACACATGCCGGCCAGTCAAGTGTCCAAAGCGGTAGTCCGGGCTAGCAGGACTACAGTGAACCGGTCAGAAGCGGACTACTATCGCTCAGGAAGCACTAGACTACATTTCCCCATATGAGAGGCTGCCAAGGATAAACAACTAGATTGTCGAATCCCACACATACCAAGCATTTCAAACATGCACACAATATGCTCAATATGTGTAAATACAACATGGCATCACAACATAACTCTACGACTCAAATATTTATTCATTAGGCTCCGAGGAGCGAGATATCACAAACATGGGTCTCATGACCCAACACCCAGAGCATACAAGTCAAAGCACAAGCGGAAGCTTAACATGTCTGAGTACGTACATCTACAAATGAAAAAGGCCGAGAAGCCCCGACTATCTACCACATCCTCGCCGAGGGCACAAGATCATAGCTGAGGTAACAAGCTAAACGTCAAGTCCAAGCGGAACTACTAGCGAGACCGACGCGTCTCTCGCAAAACATAAAATAAGCAAACGTGAGTACAAACGTACTCAAAGAAGACTTACATCAGAACTAACTACATATGCATCATTATTAACAAAGGGGTGGTGGAGTTTAACTGCAGCAAGTCAGCTTTGACTCGGTGGCTATCCTAAACTACATCTGCAAGTAACTCTTTTGAGGTGGCGCACACGAGTCCACATATTCACCATATCAATACACCACTATGGATCCGCTCCCGTCTCCCTACGAGAACGCCATCCATAGCACTCACGCTTATCTTGCGCATTTTAGAGTATCCAATTTCACTTGTCTATGAACTGTTATAGGCAACCCAGAAGTCCTTTTCCGCGGACACGGCTATTCGAATAGATAAAATTAACCCTGCAGGGGTGTACTTCTTCACACACGCTCTCACCACTTACCGTCGTTTACACGACATGTACTCGGCAACCTTCAAGCGGAAGCCCAATGTGGGTGTCGGCCACGGCCTACCTAAACACTCAAGTCCCTAGTCCAGGTTTATTGCCTATTCGGGTTCCATCCGCAGGGAGTCCGGCCGAGGTTTCCACTAACGGCCCCGAACGATGTGTGTAGGGTTCCCAGATACCAAACGGGCATTCGGTACACCGGGCCACGGTGTATCTACCCCATCATAGCCCACCCCTAGGGTCAGCGCTACGCACGGCCTCCAACACATATCCTACAAACACCAGAAACTAGTTGCAACTCCTGGACAGAGAACAAGGGTGGTTAAGAAGCCGAGAGGGTCCATTGGTTTCGGGCCCAATGCGTGGTAGTAATCGCTTTCATGGATCACAAACACAGAACTCAGTTCTCGAGGACGGCTGCAATGAGACAACCCACCATGTACTCCTACATGGCCTCTCACCGCTACCTTTACCAAATCGTGTTCACACACTTAGCTCTCAACAAGAGGACATGTTCACACCCCTCCGACTCATTCCCGATGAATCAGACCTGACTCAACTCTAAGCGTGCAGGCATGACAACAAGCATGAATGAGTAGGCACAACAAGGCTCAAACAACTCCTACTCATGCTAGTGGGTTTCATCTATTACTGTGGAATGACAGGTCATGCAGAGGATAAAGGGGTTCAGCTACCGCAGCAAGTAACAGATGAATCGTTGTTGTCCTAATGCAGTAAAAGAGAGCAGGAGCGAGAGAGTGGGATTGTATTGGAATGAACAAGGGGGTTTTGCTTGCCTGGCACTCCTGAAGATATTAAAGCTCTTCATCGGTGTCATCGAACTCATCGTCGGTACGTCGCCTACTGAGAGGGGACAAATACCAGCAAACAAGGAAGAACACAATCAATGCAGTGCACAATATGATGCATGATCATGTCATGTCGAATCTTGTGATTTGAGCTAATGCAACTAGCGCAGATTAAATGAAGTTGGTTTGAATCCAAGATTCAAATTCAAACTCCATATATGGATATTAAATTGCCATTTATATGCTTTGTGCTAAACATCAGCTATAAGTTGTTCTAACATGCATGAAAATGGTACAGATGGATAGATTGGATTTTTCTGATCATTTTTCATATATAACTTATTTCATTCTGAGCTACAGTTGATTTGTCAGTGTCCCAGGGTGTTACTAACTGCGTCATTAACCCTAACTAATCATGCCACGTCAGCGTCGCCGGATTAAGCGCCGGCGACCATATCCCGCGGCAGAGGCTCGCCGGAGTTGCTCGGGCTCGCGCTACAGACGGTCGTTTGCGATGCGGTTTGGCCCTACGGAGAGCTAGTGTTGCAGCGCGTCGGCTGGTGGCAGTAGCCGGGCCTGGGGTGGCCAGAGTGGACGCCGGCGTTGACCTTGGCGGTCGCCGGAGCTCGGGTGAGCTTCGAGACGGCGCTACGAGGCGCGGCAGGACAGGTGAGTGGGTGCGTTCGGCTCCTGGGGGATTGCTGAGCACGAGGGTGGGCTCGGACGCAAGCGGCGGCGGCTAGAACGGCGACGACGACATGCGCGGCGGAGCCGAGCTTTCGGGCGCAAGGCGCGGCGCACGGCTTCTGGCGCGAGAGGGAAAACGGATGGAGTGAGAAGAGTCAGTGGCTCACGGCGGTTGCGACGGCCGTCGAAGTGGGCTCGAGGAGGCGTCGGAGGTGACGTACGGGCGGCGGCGATCTCCGGTGACCGTCGAGGGGAACGGTGATGTTGGCGGCGTCCAGGGGCTTCCGGCGTCTTGAGGATCGGTGAGGAGGAAGAGGGCATCGGGGCGGAGCTTCTGGGCCGGTCAGAGTAGCTAGGGGGAGGCGGTGGCTGCGGTGGTGCACGTCGGCGGCGGCTGGCGTCTCGGCGATGGTGGAGAGGGCGAGAGGGAGACGAGGGGGAGAATGTGGGGCGGTCGGAGCGATCCAGACGGCAGCTCGGGTCTGTCTCGGGCGCCACGCAGCTAGCAGGTGCGAGGAGGTGGCATGGGCGTGCAGGTGCGACGGCAGCACGCTGCCTTCGGCCCTGTGGCGGTGGAGGCGACGATCGCCGCGCCGATCGGGCCAGAGTAGATGGGCCGCTGGTAAGTGGCCCGTAGTTCTCTCTCTCTTTTCTTACATTTTGCATTTACGTAATTTGTTTTGATTTAGTTTTAGACACTAAATCATTTTTATTGCTTCCGATAATTATGGTAGGGACTAGTTGGATTATTCCAAAGCCCTTCATCAAAGATCGTAATTATTGGACATATATTAATTAATTAACAAATATATATCCAATGCAAATAGGTATTTATTTAATTCAAAGGCCCAAAATAATTAACTCGAGATACCAAAAATATTGTTTTGAGTTTTACCTCTTTGCAATATTTTCAGGAGACTAAGAGGAACATTTTCTTGGACTTCTTTGAGAAGATTTTAATGTTGATCATTTTTATAAGGTTTCTGAGGCTTTGAAAATTCCTTAATTCAAATTTCATTTGAATTTAGACATGATGACATGAATATCAATCAAAGACAACAAGGCTAATCTAGGGCTGTGACACTAAAACCGAAATCAGCAAGTCTAGATACTGAAAGTAAGTTGTAGCCAAGAGATTCAACGAGCATGACATTTTGTATGGAGCTATCATGTGAGATGGCCACCTTATCAAGGCCAACCACCTTACCCTTTGAATTATCACCAAAAGTGACATACTTTCGAGGGTCGTCGTTTCCAGCAAGCTCACGGAACATGTCTTTATCTCCGGTCATATGATCAGTACATCCACTATCAAGGACCCATTCCTTTCCTCCAGCCATGTAGCCGCGAAGATTTGCCATAAGACCAAAGTGTCTCATCGCATCATCGAGATCATAGTCACTATCATCATCCTCATCATAGTATCCATGTTCAACATCATTTTGTGATTGATCAATTCCTAGAGAGGGTAATTCATTAGACAAATGATCATCACAATGGTCACCTTTATGAATTCTAATAGCTTCGGATATGATATCGCTAATGATCCCAACATTTCCTATGGCATGCATGAGATTGGTAAGCTCAAATAGACATTCACCAAAGCTAGGATCACTAGAATTCATCTTACTCAAAGCAATAGACTTATGGAGAATTTCGTCTAAATTTTTCAAGGAATAATCTGGAAATCGTTCCTCAAGAAATTTCCATATAGTATAGGCACAATCAAGAGTAGGCAAACTAGCAATCAAATTTTTGGGCAATCCTCTTATGATAAGATTGATGGTTCTAAGATTGCGAATCATGTCAAGATCCTCTTCGGGTGTAGGATGCAAGGGAACAATATGAGGTGCACAAGGGCTAGCAATGTACTTGTTCAAGTGATATTCATTGAAAATCTCAAGCATTTAGTTTTTCCATTCATGAAAATATTCTCCATCAAGAATAGGCACTCTATGTCTAAGACTCCCCAAAGTAGACACATCCATCTTCCTCCAAAGGTGTTTAAACCAAGGCAATGGAGACAAAGTTGTGATACCAATTGAAAGGATCGAGAAGAGGTGTCTAGAGGGGGGTGATTAGACACTAAGTACCAAAAGTTGCAGTTTTTAACTTCCTTAAGTTGAAGTGGAGTTTTTGCAAAAGTTAACAAACACAATACATATCAAGAAAGCATGCAAAGAGTATATGAGCAGCGGAAAGTAAAGCATGCAAGTTGCAAGAATGTAAAGGGAAGGGTTTGGGGAATTCAAACGCAATTGGAGACACGAATGTTTTTGTCGTGGTTCTGATAGGTGGTGCTATCGTACATCCACGTTGATGGAGACTTCAACCCACAAAGGGTAACGGTTGCACGAGTCCACGAAGGGCTCGACGCACGAAGGGTCCATGAAGAAGCAACCTTGTCTATCCCATCATGGCCATCGCCCACGAAGGACTTGCCTCACTGGTGGTAGATCTTCACGAAGTAGGCGATCTCCTTGCCCTTACAAACTCCTTGGTTCAACTCCACAATCTTGTCAGAGGCTCCCAAGTGACACCTAGCCAATCTAGGAGACACCACTCTCCAAGATGTAACCAATGGTGTGTTGATGATGAACTCCTTGCTCTTGTGCTTCAAATGATAGTCTCCCCAACACTCAACTCTCTCTCACAGGATTTGGATTTGGTGGAAAGAATATTTGAGTGGAAAGCAACTTGGGGAAGGCTAGAGACCAAGATTCATATGGTGGGAATGGAATATCTTGGCCTCAACACATGAGTAGGTGGTTCTCTCTCAGAAAATGTGTATTGGAAGTGTAGATATGTTCTGATGGCTCTCTCCACAAATGAAGGGTGGATGGAGGGGTATATATAGCCTCCACACAAAATCTTACCGTTACACACAATTTACCAATCTCGGTGAGACCGAATTGAGAAACTCGGTCGGACCGATTCAGCAAACCTAGTGACCGTTAGGATTTTCGGTGGGACTGAGATGCAACTCGGTAGGACCGATATGGTTAGGGTTAGGGCATAACATAATCTCGGTGAGACCGATTACACAAACTCGGTGGGACCGATTTTGGTAATAAGCCAACCAGAGAGTTGGTCAGGCAAACTCGGTGAGACTGATTACACAAACTCGGTGGAACCGATTTTGGTAATAAGTTGACCAGAGAGTTTGCATTGTAATCTCGGTAGTACCGATTGCTCAATATCGGTGAGACCGATATTGGTAATGTACATACACAGAGAGATTACAATCCCATCTCGGTGAGACCGAGATCCCTATCGGTGAAACCGATTTGCCTAGGGTTTGTGGCAGTGGCTATGACATCTGATCTCGGTGGCGCCGGATAGAAAGAATCGGTGGTCCAAGTTTGACTTTTGGTTTAGGTCATTTGTGGATGTGGGAAGGTAGCTGAGGGTTTTGGAGCATATCACTAAGCACTTTGAGCAAGCAAGCCATTAAGCAACACCTCATCCCCTCTTGATAGTATTGGATTTTCCTATAGACTCAATGTGATCTTGGATCACTAAAATACAAAATGTAGAGTCTTGATCTTGAAGCTTGAGCCAATCCTTTGTCCTTAGCATCTTGAAGGGGTTCCACATCCTTTAGTCCATGCCACTTAATTTGTTGAACTTGTCTGAAACATACTAGGTAAAAGTATTAGTCCAACAAGAGATATGTTGTCATTAATTATCAAAATCGCCCAGGGAGCACTTGTGCTTTCAGGAGCCCCTCACGAGCTCGCGAGGTTTTGGTTTCCTGAGGGGTCCGCTGGTCCACCCAAGAGGGCCTTGCGAGAAGAGAGCGCCAGTTATGGCGAGGTGCGCATGTAGTGCGTGTACGCCGCTGCCAGCCCCCGCTCGCGAGGTGCTCGGAAGGGGGACAACAGACGCAAATCTCAAATAAAACATGAATCCAGAAACTCACAAAATCAACACAAACAATAAAAGGGTGCCCCCCCCCCCCCCGCGACGGCCACTGGAAATACAACTTCAAATTCAAGATCAAAAGCTGCAAGTCTAAGCTATAGAAAAGATGTCAAAAGCAAATGGCAGCGTCCGGTATCTAGCTAGTCTTCCCACCAGCACGAAGCTAAGTGCTTTCATTGGCTGTGAGCATAGTCATTGGGGGACAGTGTCGACGGCCAGCGCGGAACATGGTGCTTCCACTAGGACATGGGAAGGAGCCCCCGAGGCCCGAGGGCGGCACTCCGGAGACTCCGAGGCGTGTACAGCCCCACTCATTATTATATGACAGTGTCACAAGCGGAGACCTTGACAGGCGTGAGCCTTACTTCATATCGCCAGGCGAGGGCCCCGCCTTGCGCCACCCTCGACCACCGTTGGGGCATCCGGAAACCAGGATGATGCCAAGGGGCAAAGGGGACCCTAGAGGCACCCTCAGCGACCACGGGCCCTCTGCCGGGGGGAAGGCTCGCCAGTGCCTCCCCAGCAGAGGACCTACCTCCGGACGACGCCTTGCTCCACGCAGCGCGGGAGGGGCCTTGCTCCCGACTCCTCCCACGCAGCCCCCAGTGCGCCTCCCCTGGTAGAAGGGGGGTTGTCGTGATAGGGCCGCCGTCCGCTGCTGCGCCCTTATTCACTTGCGACACATGGTTAGCATAAGCTTGTTCCTGAGAGTTTAGTGGTACCCTGCAGCTGTTGTCGCCGGCGTGGTCGGCGAGGCTCCCGGGTGGCTCATGGAAGGCCTCAACTTCCTGCATCTCCTCTTCCCAACCCGACTCAAGGAACGAGCCGGGGTCATCTTCCGGCGTGTACTCCTAGTCCATCATGCGGGGCACGTAAACCTCCGGAGCGGTTGCCCTAGAAACCCCGCCGAAGTGCCCCGTGCTCCACGCCATCGGGCCCAACACGCCGCCCCGAGGACGGAAGGGCGGCATCCCGCCAGGGTCGTAGGGGTCAATACCCATGACCGCGCCCACCGGGGGAGGCACAGGTGCGGCTGGGCGCCCGGTTCCACCGGCTGCGTCGCTGCCGATGAACCCTCTTGGTGCGCCTGGGAGCGTGCGAGCGTGGCGAGGTCCACCATGTGACCCGGCCACGACTTGAGGCGTAGGCAGGGAGCAGAAAGGCGGCATACCTCTGGTCGTGGCGTCCAGCATCTCAGCGACACGTTCCAGCAACGCATCGCGGCCACTCTCCATTAGTCGGCACCGCAGCAGCTCCCGAGCCACTATGAGTGCAGCCCTCATGTTTGCTTGCTCCCGTCGGGTGTGCGGCATCGTCGCCGCGGCGTAGCTTGAGGCCCTTGCGGCGGCTCGCGCGCGTCCCGGGGTAAGGGTGGAGGGCGTCGGACCACGCCGCCCGCGCCCCGCGGCGTTTGGCGGTGCGCGTGCCACCTAGAGCGTGGAGTTGAGGTCTTCTTGAGCGGACGAAGCGGCCCAGTGGTCGGCATCGGCCCTCGGGTCGCCGGACATCGGCGTTGTAGAGCGTTAGCGGGTCTGCTGATGGAAGAGAGGCTCCGGCGCACCCCTACCTGGCGCGCCAAATGTTGGATTTCAGGTTCCGGCAAAACCCTTGAGGTTCGAACACTGGGGTGCGCACAAAGATCTCTCCTCGCCCTAGCTCACGCTCTCACCACAATCTCAAAGCTCAGCATGTCGAACTCGCAGAACAAGTGACACAGGGTTTATACTGGTTCGGGCCACTGATGTGGTGTAATACCCTACTCCAGTGTGGTGTGGTGGATTACCTCTTGGGCTGAGGACGAACAGGTACAAGGGAAGAACAGCCTCCTGAGGAGAGGTGTCCTTGAGCTCGGTGAGCTCGTGTGGTTGAGGATGATCTGAATGGCCCAAGATCAGTTGCCTCCTACTGTGGTGGCTAGTCCTATTTATAGAGGCCCTGGTCCTCTTCCCAAATGTAGGCGGGAAGGGATCCAACAATGGCCAAATTTGAAGGGAGACAACTAGTACAAGTTATCCTGACTAAAGGTGGTCTTCGCCTGCCAAAGGCTCTAGTGGTGACGCCGTCCTGGGCTCCACGGTGACCTCCGTCCTGCTGTCCTACTGGTCTTGGTCTTGTTGCACTGATATGGAAACCTTTGCATGATGCCTTGGGACTCCTCGCCTGTGCTTGCCTCTTTAGCACCAAAGACGAAACGAGTACGCTGCAGGCTCTGGCGCCCGCCTGGCCTTGGTCGTCATGGCTTGCGTCACAGGAACCTCGCGAGGTGCCCCTTGCCTTGATATCTCCACTCCTCGCGAGCCAGCCTAGTGAGGTCGCCCCCGAGGAGGTCTTGCATCATCCACCTCGCGAGGCTTGGCCCCTCGCGAGGGTCTTGAGTGTTCACTGATAAGTTGGGTCGTACGGGGCCGCTGGTGGAGCCACGCCGTGGGCCGCAGGCAGGCAAGTCTAGGGACCCCCGTTCCCAGGACACCGACATATATATAGGTGGGAGGGGGAGAGGAGCAGCCATAGGAGGCGCCCATGTAGGAGGAATCCTACACCTCTCAAGTCGCGCCCCCTCCATGCCATATATAACCGAGGGGGAAGGAAAGAGGGGGGAGAGGGAAGGAAGTAGGAATCCTAATCCACACTTTCCTTTCCCCTCCCCCTTTTCCTTCTCCTCCTAGGCCGGCCCATATGGGGGCGCACCAGCCCCTTGTGGCTGGTGTGTTTCCCCTCTTGGCCCATAAGGAACATATCTTTTGCCGGGGGTGCCCGGAATCCCTTTCGGTGACCCGATAAGTACCCGGCACTGCCCGAAACACTAAAGGTGTCTGAATACCATCGTCCTACATATTAATCTTTACCTCTCGACCATTTCGAGACTCTTCGTCATGTCCCTAATCTCATCCGGGACTCCGAACAACATTCAGTCACCAAATCACATAACTCATATAATATTATATCGTGATCAAACATTAAGCGTGCGGACCCTACGGGTCCGAGAACTATGTAGACATGTCCGAGACAATCTCCGGTCAATAACCAATAGTGGAACATGGATGCCCATATTGGCTCCTACATATTCTACGAAGGTCTCTAGCAGTCGAACCATTATGACAACATACGTAATTCCCTTTGTCCATTGGTATGTTACTTGCCCGAGATTCGATCGTCGGTATCTTCATACCTAGTTCAATCTCGTTACTGGCAAGTCTCTTTACTCATTCCATAATACATTACCTCATGACTAACGCCTTAGTTGTTTGCTTGCAAGCTTATGATGTGTATTACCGAGCGGGCCCAGAGATACCTCTCCGATACTCGAAGTGACAAATCCAAATCTTGATCTATGCCAACTCAACAAACACCTTCGGAGATACCTATAGTGTTGGGGAACATAGTAATTCAAAAAAATTCCTACGATCATGCAAGATCTATCTAGGAGAAGCATAGCAACGAGACGGGAGAGTGTGTCCACATACCCTCATAGACCGAAAGCGGAAGCGTTTAGTAACGCGGTTGATGTAGTCGAACGTCTTCACGATCCAACCGATCCAAGTACCGAACGTACGGCACCTCCGTGTTCAGCACACGTTCAACATGATGACGTCCCTCAAGCTCTTGATCCAGTAGAGGGTCGAGGGAGAGTTCCATCAGCATGACAGCGCGGCGACGGTGTTGGTGATGTGATCCGCGCAGGGCTTCGCCTAAGCACTATGACAATATGACCGAGGTGGTAAACTATGAAGGGGGGCACCGCACACGGCTAAGAAACAATTGTTGTGCCTTTGGGGTGCCCCCTGGCCACGTATATAAAGGAGGGGGAGTAGGAGGCCGGCGACCAAGGAGGGCGCGCCAAGGGGGAGTCCATCTAGAATTCCCAATCCTAGTTGGATTCCCTTTCCTATTCCAAGAGGGGGAAGGAGGGAAGGAGAGGGAGAGAGAAAGGAAAGAGGGGGCCGCGCCCCCTCCCCCTAGTCCAATTCGGACTGCCTTGGGGGGCGCCACCTTGTGGCCTGCCCTCTCCTACTCCCTTATGGCCCATTAAGGCCCATAACTTCCCCGGGGGGTTCCGGTAACCCCTCGGTTCCCCGATAAATATCCGAAACGTCCCGAAACCTTTCCGGTGTCCAAATACCTTCATCCAATATATCAATATTTACCTCTCAACCATTTCGAGACTCCTCGTCATGTCCGTGATCTCATCTGAGACTCCAAACAAACATCGGTCACCACAAAACATAACTCATAATACAAATCGTCTTCGAACGTTAAGCGTGCGGACCCTACGGGTTCGAGAACTATGTAGACATGACCGAGACACATCTCCGGTCAATAACCAATAGCGGAACCTGGATGCTCATATTGGCTCCTACATATTCTACGAAGATCTTTATCATTCAAACCGCATAACAACATACATCATTCCTTTTGCCATCGGTATGTTACTTGCCCGAGATTAGATCGTCGGTATCATCATACCTAGTTCAATCTCGTTATCGACAAGTCTCTTTACTCGTACTATAATGCATCATCCCATAACTAACTCATTAGTCACATTTATTGCAATGCTTATAGTGATGTGCATTACCGAGAGGGCCCAGAGATACCTCTATGATACATGGAGTGACAAATTCTAATCTTGACGTATGCCAACTCAACAAACACCTTCGGAGACACCTGTAGAGCATCTTTATAATCACCCAGTTACATTGTGATATTAGATAGCACACAAAGTGTTCCTCCAGTATTCGGGAGTCGCATAATCTCATAGGCAGAGGAATTTGTATAAGTCATGATGAAAGCAATAGCAATAAAACTATACGATCATTATGCTAAGCTAACGGATGGATCTTGTCCATCACATCATTCTCTAATGATGTGATCCCGTTGATCAAATGACAACACATGTCTATGGTTAGGAAACTTAACCATCTTTGATTAACGAGCTAGTCAAGTAGAGGCATACTAGGGACATTCTGTTTGTCTATGTATTCACACATGTACTAAGTTTCTGGTTAATAAAATTCTAGCATGAATAATAAATATTTATCATGATATAAGGAAATATAAATAAAAACTTTGTTATTGCCTCTAGGGCATATTCCTTCAGTCTCCCACTTGCACTAGAGTCAGTAATCTAGATTACATAGTAATGATTCTAACACCCATGGAGTCTTGGTGTTGATCATGTTTTGCTCGTGGAAGAGGCTTAGTCAACGGGTCTGCAACATTCAGATCTGTATGTATTTTTCAAATCTCTATGTCTCCTTCCTTGACTTGATCGCGCATGGAATTGAAGCGCCTCTTGATGTGTTTGGTTCTCTTGTGAAATCTGGATTCCTTCGCCAAGGTTATTGCTCCAGTATTGTCACAAAAGATTTTCATTGGACCCGATGTACTAGGTATTATACCTAGATCGGATATGAACTCCTTCATCTAGACTCCTTCATTTGCTGCAATCATTATTAACTTTGCATCTTTTGGCTTCAATATTATGAATACGTGTATCACTACAATCGAGATTCAACGAAAATAGACCACTCATCAAGGGTGCATGACCATAAAAGATATTACTCATATAAATAGAACAACCATTATTCTCCGATTTAAATGAATAACCGTCTCGCATCAAACAAGATCCAGATATAATGTTCATGCTTAACGCTGGCACCAAATTACAATTATTCAGATCTAAAACTAATCCCGACGGTAGATGTAGAGGTAGCGTGTCGACGGCGATCACATCGACTTTGGAACCATTTCCCACGCGCATCGTCACCTCGTCCTTAGCCAATCTTCGTTTAATCTGTAGCCCTGCTTCGAGTTGCAAATATGAGCAATGTAATCGATGTAAATACCAGTGCTACTACGAGTATTAGTAAGGTACACATCAATAACATGTATATCAAATATACCTTTCACTTTGCCATCCTTCTTATCCGCCAAATACTTGGGGCAGTTCCTCTTCCAGTGACCAGTCCCTTTGCAGTAGAAGCAATCAGTCTCAGGTTTAGGTCCAGACTTGGGCTTCTTCCCTTGAGCAGCACCTTGCTTGTTGTTCTTCTTGAAGTTCCCCTTCTTCCCTTTTCCCTTTTTCTTGAAACTAGTTATCTTGTTAACCATCAACACTTGATGCTCCTTCTTGATTTCCACCTCCGCAGCCTTTAGCATCGCGAAGAGCTCGGGAATTGTCTTTTCCATCCCTTGCATATTATAGTCCATCACGAAGCCTTTATAGCTTGGTGGCAGTGATTGAAGAACTCATCAATGACACAATCATTAGGAAGATTAACTCCCAAATTGAGTCAAGTGGTTGTGGTACCCGGACATTACGAGTATGTGTTCACTTGTAACTATTCTCCTCCATTTTGCAGCTATAGAACTTGTTGGAGACTTCATATCTCTCAACTCGGGCATTTTCTTGAAATATTAACTTCAACTCCTGGAACATCTCATATGCTCCATGACATTCCAAACGTCTTTGAAGTCCCGATTCTAAGCCGTAAAGCATGGCACACTGAACTATCGAGTAGTCATCAGCTTTGCTCTGCCAGACGTTCATAATATCTGGAGTTGCTCCTGCAGCGGGTCTTGCACCTAGCGTTGCTTCCAGGATGTAATTCTTCTGTGCAGCAATGAGGATAATCCTCAAGTTACGGACCCAGTTCATGTAGTTGCTACCATCATCTTTCAACTTAGCTTTCTCTAGGAACGCATTAAAATTCAAGGGAACGGTAGCACAGGCCATTGATCTAAAACAACATAGATATGCAAAAAACTAGCCGGTACTAAGTTCATAATAAATTAAAGTTCAATTAATCATATTACTTAAGAACTCCCACTTAGATAGACATCCCTCTAGTCATCTAAATTATCACGTGATCCATATCAACCAAACCATGTCTGATCATCACGTGAGATGGGGTAGTTTTCAATGATGAACATCGCTATGTTGATCATATATAGTATATGATTCACGTTCGACCTTTTGGTCTCAGTGTTCCGAGGCCATATCTGCATATGCTAGGCTCGTCAAGTTTAACCTGAGTATTCTGCACGTGCAAAACTGGCTTGCACCCGTTGTATGTGAACATAGAGCTTATCACACCGGATCATCACGTGGTGTCTCGACACGACAAACCGTAGCAACAGTGCATACTCAGGGAGGACACTTATACCTTGAAATTTAGTGAGGGGTCATTTTATAATGTTACCGCCGTACTAAGCAAAATAAGATGCATAAAGGATAAACATCACATGCAATCATAATATGTGACATGATATGGCCGTCATCATCTTGTGCCTTTGATCTCCATCTCCAAAGCACCATCATGATCTCCATCGTCACCGGCTTGACACCTTGATCTCCATTGTAGCATCGTTGTCATCTCGCCAACTATTTCTTCTACGACTATCGCTACCGCTTAGTGATAAAGTAAAGCAATTACATGGCAATTGCATTTCATACAATAAAGCAACAACCACAAGGCTCCTGCCAGTTGCCGATAACTTTTACAAAACATGATCATCTCATACAACAATTTATATTTCATCACGTCTTGACCATATCACATCACAACATGCCCTGCAAAAACAAGTTAGACGTCCTCTACTTTGTTGTTGCAAGTTTTACGTGGCTGCTACGGGCTTCTAGCAAGAACCGTTCTTACCTACGCATCAAAACCACAAGGATTTTTCGTCAAATGTGCTGTTTGAACCTTCAACAAGGACCAGATGTAGTCAAACTCGATTCAACTAAAGTTGGAGAAATAGACACCCGCCAGCCACCTGTGTGTGAAGCACGTCGGTAGAACCAGTCTCATGAACGCGGTCATGTAATGTCGGTCTGGGCTGCTTCATCCAACAATACCGCCGAATCAAAGTAATACGTTGGTGGTAAGCAGTATGGCTATTATCGCCCACAAGTCTTTGTGTTCTACTCGTGCATATAACATCTACGCATAGACCTGGCTCGGATGCCGCTGTTGGGGAACGTAGTAATTCAAAAAAAATCCTACGATCATGCAAGATCAATCTAGGAGAAGCATAGCAACGAGAAGGGAGAGTGTGTCCACGTACCCTCATAGACCGAAAGCAGAAGCGTTTAGTAACGTGGTTGATGTAGTCGGCCGTCTTCATGATCCAACCGATCCAAGTACCAAAAGTACGGCACCTCCGTGTTCAGCACACGTTCAGCACGATGGCGTCCCTCAAGCTCTTGATCCAGTAGAGGGTCAAGGGAGAGTTCCATCAGCACGACGGTGTGGCGACGGTGTTGGTGATGTGATCCGCGCAAGGCTTCGCCTAAGCTCTACGACAATATGACCGAGGTGGTAAACTATGGAGAGGGGCACCGCACACGGCTAAGAAACAACTGTTGTGCCTTCGGGGTGCCCCTGGCCACGTATATAAAGGAGGGGGGAGGAGGCCGGCAGCCAAGGAGGGCGCACCAAGGGGGGAGTCGAACAAGGATTTCCAATCCTAGTTGGATTCCCTTTCCTATTCCAAGAGGGGGAAGGAGGGAGGAGAGGGAGAGGGAAAGGAAAGAGGGGGTCGCGCCCCCTCCCCCTAGTCCAATTCGGTCTGCCTTGGGGGAGCCACCTTGTGGCCTTCCCTCTCCTACTCCCTCATGGCCCATTAAGGCCCATAACTTCCCCGGGGGGTTCCGGTAACACCTCGGTTCCCCGATAAATATCTGAAACGTCCCGAAACCTTTCCGGTGTCCAGATACCTTCATCCAATATATCAATATTTACCTCTCGGCCATTTCGAGACTCCTCGTCATGTCTGTGATCTCATCCAAGACTCAGAACAAACTTCGGTCACCAAAACACATAACTCATAATACAAATCATCATCGAACGTTAAGCGTGAGGACCCTACAGGTTCGAGAACTATGTAGACATGACCGAGACACATCTCCGGTCAATAACCAATAGCGGAACCTGGATGCTCATATTGGCTCCTACATATTCTACGAAGATCTTTATCGGTCAAACCTCATAACAACATACGTCATTCCCTTTTGTCGTCGGTATGTTACTTGCCCGAGATTAGATCGTCGGTATCATCATACCTAGTTCAATCTCGTTACCGACAAGTGTCTTTACTCATTCCGTAATGCATCATCCCGTAACTAACTCATTAGTCACATTGCTTGCAAGGCTTATAGTGATGTGCATTACCGAGAGGGCCCAGAGATACCTCTCCGATACACGGAGTGATCTATGCCAACTCAACAAACACATTCGGATACACCTGTAGAGCATCTTTATAATCACCAAGTTATGTTGTGACGTTTGATAGCACACAAAGTGTTCCTCCGGTATTCGGGAGTTGCATAATCTCATAGTCAGAGGAATATGTATAAGTCATGAAGAAAGCAATAGCAATAAAACTAAAAGATCATTATGCTAAGCTAACGGATGGGTCTTGTCCATCACATCATTCTCTAATGATGTGATCCCGTTCATCAAATGACAACACATATCTATAGTTAGGAGACTTAACCATCTTTGATTAACGAGCTAGTCAAGTAGAGGCATACTAGGGACACTCTATTTGTCTATGTACTCACACATGTACTAAGTTTCCGGTTAATACAATTCTAGCATGAATAATAAACATTTATCATGATATAAGGAAATATAAATAACAACTTTATTATTGCCTCTAGGGCATATTTCCTACATATAAAGCATCTCTTTGATCACCTAGTTATGTTGTGTTGTTTGATAGCACACAAGGTATTCCTCCAGTATCCGGGAGTAGCATAATCTCATAGTCGAAGGAATATGTATTTGACATGAAGAAAGCAATAGCAATAAAACTGAACGATCATTATGCTAAGCTAACGGATGGGTCTTGTAAATCACATCATTCTCCTAATGATGTGATCCCGTTATCAAATGACAACTCATGTCAATGGTTAGGAAACCTTAACCATATTTGATCAACGAGCTAGTCTTGTAGAGGCTCGCTAGGGACATGGTGTTTGTTTACGTATTCACACATCTATTTAAGTTTCCGGTCAATACAATTCTAGAATGAATAATAACCCTTTATCATGATTTAGGAAATATAATAATGACCATTTTATTATTGCCTCTAGGGCATATTTCCATCACGGATGTCGTCTTCTTGTCTGAGACACATCTGAACACAGATAGAGCAATCAAACTGATGAGAAAGTTGAAAATGGACCGGGTGGGAGGTTGTGGAAAGCGTGATGGCTAGCGGCGGTTTACTCCTTTTTGGCGTAATCCCGTTGTGATTAACATAAAAGATAAGCCAAAGAATTTCATTGATGCATTTGTGGGAGGGGCACCGGAAGAGCAATGGAGACTCACTGGATTCTATGGTGAACCCAAGTGGGAAAATAAACACTTGTCATGGAGCTGCTTACGTGGTCTGCATCAATAGAACAAAATCCCATGGGTGGTTGTTGGAGACTTCAACGAGATTTTATACTCGCATGAGAAGGAGGGGGTGCATCAACGTCAGTTAGTATGATGCAAAACTTCAGGGATGCACTGGTTGATTGTGAACTTGAGGACATGGGTTTTGTCGGTGAGCAATTCACGTGGAGAAGACGCAGATTGCAGGAACGATTGGACAGAGCAGTGTGCAACCGAGATTTCCTTGGCTTGTTCCCTACTGCTGTAGTCACAAATGCAGCCCACACAAAATTAGATCATCGGCCGGTGGTGATAGACTTGGAAGGTGCAGCAGGTATGGACCAGCAGACTTGTTTGAGAGGAGGAGATGCAGTAGAGGGTCACGGAGGCTTGGGAGAGGACATGCATGTCTGATTGTCTGGCACGTCGCATAGCCGCGGTCCACCGGGACCTGCACTGATGGGATCGGTAAGTCCTGAAAGCACCTCATTGTCATTTGAAGGAACTAAAGGAGGAATTGGAATCGCTGCGAGCGGGGCCGCTCACTGACGAGTCGGCGGATTGGTAGTGCTGCTTACTGATTGAGATTGAGGAGACCATGCAGAAAGAGGAGATTTACTGGGTCCAACGCAGCAGGGCTAATTGGTTGAAGTTTGGAGATAGAAACACAAATTACTTCAACAATTTTGCCTCGGTCCGGAAAAAAGGAACTTTATTCGGCGACTAATGGATGAAAACGGTGGATGGCAGGAGGATAATGAGGCGATGAAGAATATTATAGATACTTATTTTCAGAATATTTTTACTTGAAAAGTTGATGTACTAAATATGGATGTGATTAATAAAGTGACACCCCGTGTTACACCCTATATGAATGAAGCGTTACTAGCGCCGTATACCGAAGAAGAAGTTAAGCGTGCCCTGTTCAGCATAGGCAACTTGAAAGTGTCGGGGCCTGATGGCCTACACGTGATTTTTCATTAAAAAAATTGGCACTTGCTGGGAGATGATCTAGTGAAAGAAGTACTGGAAGCGGTGAATACTAGAATTATTCCTGAGGGCTGGAATACCACTACTATTGTCCTAATTCTGAAGGTTGACGTTCCAGAGAAGGTGTCTCTGTTTAGACCTATAAGTCTATGCAACGTTGTTTATAAGGTGATATCAAAGATGCTCGCGGCAAGACTAAAGGTTTTCCTCCCTGACATTATTAGTGAGACACAAAGTGCCTCCGTACCTAGTCGGATCATAATAGATAATGTGATCGTTGCATATGAATGTCTACATGCTTTGAAGAAGAAGAAGAAGAAGAAGAAGAAGAAGAAGAAGAAGAAGAAGAAGAACGGGAAGGTTGCGAACTACGCAGTAAAACTTGGTATGCACAAGGCCTATGACAGGGTCGAATGGGTTTTTCTGAAGGCGATACTTGGCAGATTGGGCTTTGATGAGAGATGGATTGATCTTATTATGGCATGTGTGACTTCAGTGGAGTACAAAGTGCGTTTCAACTCAAATGAGACTGCACCCGTTTCATCCCACAAGAGGTTTGAGACAAGGGGACCCCTGTCCCCCTACCTTTTTCTATTATGTGCAGGGGCCTTTCAAACTTAATTGCTTTTGAGGAAGCAGCGGGTAACCTCAAGGGTGTCCAGGTGTGTCATGACTCTCCTATCATATCCCACTTACTCTTTGCTTACAATGTGTTGATCCTTATGAGAGCACATGTGGATAATGCGAACACATTAAAAAGGATATTGGATGAGTACTGTTTGGCCTCTAGACAGATGGTGAGTCCAGCAAAATCATCGATATATTTCAGCTCTAATACAGATGTTGAAGTAAAGTGGAGGTGTGCCAGATTTTGGACATTATGACTGAATCTCTGTCTGATAAGTACTTGGGTCTCCCCTCCATGATTGTGGTAGACCGTGTTGATTGTTTAAAACGTATTATAGAGAGGATCCATAAGATGGTAATTGGGTGGAAGGAAAGAACTCTATCTTATGGTGGTAAGGAAGCATTGATCAAAGCGGTGGCCCAGGCCATCCCTACGTATGCGATGAGTGTGTTCAAATTCCAGAAGAAAATATGTAAGGGGATCACTAACACCATTTCACATTATTGGTGGGCTGACGGTGAAACCTAGCAGAAAATACATTGGTTTGCTTGGTGGAAGATGTGCATTCCGAAGGAAAGAGGTGGGATGGGTTTCCGTGATATACACAGCTTTAATTTGGTGCTTCTAGCCAAGCAGTGTTGGAGACTCATTGAGTACCATGACTCGCTATGTGAGAGGGTCCTGCGGGCGAAATACTACCCTAGTGGCAAATTACTCAATTGTAGTTTGAAGAAAGGCTCTTCCTTTGTGTGGCAGAGTATTTGGGCAGGAACACAGACTTTCAAGAAAGGAAGCATTTGGAGGGTGGGAAATGGTCTTAAAATAAATATATGGGAGGATTGCTGGGTGCCGAACAGCTCCTCCAGGAAAATTGTCACTCCACGCGGGAATCGAGTGCTAACCCGGGTTAATGAGCTCATTGATCCAGTATCCGGAGACTGGGATGATAATCTTATCAGAGGTAATTTTTGGCCCATTGATGATGACTGCATATTCCAAATCCTGTTGCATCAGGATGATACTGAGGATTATGTGGCATGGCACTTGAGGAAGTCGGGAGTCGCAAGGTGCCAAATAAAGTGAAAATCTTCATTTGGCGATCATTACATAATGCTATTCCTTGTTTTGGTGTGCTCGCTGATCGGCACATATCTACGTCGGCACAATGCCCGGTCTACAAACAGCACACGGAGGACATGGCGCGTGCGCTTTTCGGATGCAGGAGGGCTCTCGGAATCTGGTCTCTTCTTGGTTTACACGAGGTAGTAACAACAGCCGGACCACCAGGGAAATTGGGAGCTAAGATACTAGATTTTCTACAGTGTGACAAAGCGAGCTAGAAAAATTACTCGGATGTGATTGAGTTGCCGGAGATGATTGCGGTGACTAGATGGCACATTTGGTGGCAAAGAAGGCAGATAGAAAAGGGTGAGGACGTCCAGAATATGGAAAGATCAAGCCAAGCCATATTAGCTACGGCCCTCAACTTTGATCGAGCAGCAACACCTAAGTTTGTCATGTCAAGAACTAACAGATGGGTGAGGCCATTGAATGGCCAACTGGTCCTAAATACATATGCTTCTTTTTTGGAGGATCATACAGGTTCTTGCGATGCTGTGATAAGAGACCACTTTGGTTTTTTCGTTGCGACATCCACAAAAAAACTAGATCATGTGAATGATGTTGAATCGGCTGAGGCGGCTGCGCTCTTGGAGGGACTAAAGCTTTCCCGGTCTATTGGGGCATACCCTCGTTGCTCGGGCGGATAATATGACAGTGGTGGAGGCGATGGCAAATAATTCTGAACAGTTGATGGTGGCAGGACCCATACTTGATGAATGTCATTTTCTGCGTTTAGAGTTCGGGGAGGTCTTTTTTCAGCATTGTAATAGAGAATCCAATAGGGTTGCTCATAGGCTAGCTCAACAAGGACGGGATGATCCACCAGCTTTGTGGTTGGGCGCCCCCCTAGTTTCATTTCGATTTTACTTATGGATGATGTAAGCATTGTATGAAGTTAATAAAGCTAGCCGTAAGGCCTTCCCCTAAAAAAAATCAAAGACTGTGATTTCCTAAAAAAAGTCAGGATTTGCAGAAAAAAGAACAATGACTATGATAGACTCATTTGACTCTTCTACACCTCCACATGTTTAGTTGTTTTTTTCTTTAGGGGAAAGAAACGCATCCACCAAATTACATCTTTTTTATAAGGCCACCAAATTACATCTAGTGCACGGTCACAAGTGAACTACTTGTTGCTAGACCGCCTAGGACGTGTTTGGTTGCCCGCATGAGGGCCAACACGAAGAATTTGGGATGTTTGATTGCCCGCATACACTGTTTGGCCTGCATAGCATGATGTTAAAGCACCTCACAGCTAGGCCAGCTAGAAACCACCGAGTTGGCAGTTTCCAGCGACCCGGGCTCAGCCGAACCAGGGGAGGGGAATGTGGCATGGAGCTCATGCGACCATGGAGATGTTGCAAGCTTGCGCGCGGCTCCCAAAAACCGGCGGGAGGATTTTGGGTTACCTCATGACGATTCAGTCGCCCTATATAGCCTCCTTCACCTCACCACCAAAACTCCTGCCATCATTCCCCCTCCTTTTGAGCTCTCCCTCCAATGCGGATCGGCACAGACGAGCAGGTAAGTGGCACTTCTTCTCCGGTCGGCGGTGGCGACTCGTGTCCTCCTCTTCTCCGACCTGTTCCGTGTCTCCCTCGAGCTGCATCGATAGCCTATGTGAGTTAAATCACCCCCTTTTTGTACGCGTTCTAGCTAGATCTGAGAGCATATGGTGGGGTTTGATCTGAGTGCATGTGGTAGGGTTTGATTTCTAACCATCTTGTAGCATTGTACACTGCCGACCTGTGAGAGTGTGATGTTGTGGTAGCTATTGGTGATGGATTTGTAGCATGCTAGGGTTGTATCATAGTGTTGAACACAATGGATTGATAGCTAGTTTTGATGGATTGGTAGAATGCTTGTTGATGTATACTGCTCATATCGTGATGTGTTGAGCTAGATGGTCAGCTAGTATGTGATATGCTTACTGTCCATTGATACGTCCATTTGGCATCATGTTTCTATGTTGATATTTATTGCATTATGGATTGTTATTTCATTTTATGATACAATTCTCATGCCTTTTCTCTCTTATTTTACAAGATTTACATGAAGAGGAAGAATGCCGACAGTTGGAATTCTGGACCGGAAAGGAGCAAATCTGAGATACCTATTCTGCATAACTCCAAATGTCCTGAAACTTTACGAAGAATTGTTTTGTAATATATAAAAAATATTGGACGAAGAAACAACAGAAGGGGACCCACCAGGTGGCCACAAGCCTGGGGGCGCGCCTCCCGAGCTTGTGGGCCTCCTGGCCAGCCCCAGGTGTCCATCTTCTACTATATGAAGGGTTTTGACCTAGAAAAATCATAAGAAGGCTTTCGGGACGAAGTGTCGCCGTCTCGAGGCGGAACCTGGGTAGAAGCAATCTAGGGCTCCGGCGGAGCTATTCTACCAGGGAAACTTCCCTCCAGGTGGGGGAAATCGAAGCCATCATCATCACCAACGATCCTCTCATCGTGGGAGGATCAATCTTCATCAACATCTTCACTAGCACCATCTCATCTCAAACCCTAGTTCATCTCTTGTATTCAATCTTTGTCCCAAAACCTCATATTGGTACCTGCGGATTACTAGTAGTGTTGATTACTCCTTGTAGTTGATGCTAGTTGATTTATTTGGTGGAAGATCATATGTTTAGATCCTTAATGATATTCAGTAACCCTCTGATCTTGAACATGAACATGCTTTGTGAGTAGTTATGTTTGTTCCTGAGGACATGGGAGAAGTCTTGTTATAAGTAATCATGTAAATTTTGAAGGAAATATGCCCTAGAGGCAATAATAAAGTTGTTATTTATATTTCCTTATATCATGATAAATGTTTATTATTCATGCTAGAATTGTATTAACCTGAAACTTAGTACATGTGTGAATACATAGACAAACAGAGTGACACAAGTATGCCTCTACTTGAATAGCTCTTTAATCAAAGATGGTTAAGTTTCCTAACCATAGACATGTGTTGTCATTTGATGAACGGGATCACATCATTAGAGAATGATGTGATGGACAAGACCCATCCGTAAGCTTAGCATAATGATCATTTAGTTTTATTGCTATTGCTTTCTTCATGACTTATACATATTCCTCTGAGTATGAGATTATGCAACTCCCGAATACCAGAGGAATACTTAGTGTGCTATCAAATGTCACAACGTAACTGGGTGATTAACTGATTATAAAGATGCTCTACACGTGTCTCTGATGGTGTTTGTTGAGTTGGAATTGATTGAGATTTGGATTTGTCACTCCGTGTATCGGAGAGGTATCTCTGGGCCCTCTCGATAATGCACATCACTATAAGCCTTGCAAAGCAATGTGACTAATGAGTTAGTTACGGGATGATGTATTACGGAACGAGTAAAGAGACTTTTCGGTAACAAGATTGAACTAGGTATGAAGTTACCGACGATCGAATCTCGGGCAAGTAACATACCGATGACAAAGGGAATAACGTATGTTGTTATGCGGTTTGACCGATAAATATCTTCATAGAATATGTAGGAGCCAATATGAGCATCCAGGTTCTGCTATTGGTTATTGACCAGAGATGTGTCTCGGTCATGTATACATAGTTCTCGAACCCGTAGGGTCCGCACACTTAACATTCGATGACGATATGTATTATGAGTTATGTGATTTGATGACCGAAGTTTGTTCGGAGTCCCGGATGAGATCACGGACATGACGAGGAGTCTCTAAATAGTCGAGAGGTAAAGAATCATATATTGATTCGGACACCGGAATGGTTCGGGAAGTTTCGGGTGAGTTTCGGAGTACCGGGGGTTACCGGATCCCCCCCCCGGAAGTTAATGGGCCAAAATGGGCCTTAGTGGAGAAGAGAGAGGACCGGCCAGGAGGTGGCGCGCACCCCCCCCCCCTTTCCCTCTCCTACTCCTTCTTTGTTTCCCCCTTTGCTACTCCGGAAAAGGAAAAAGGAGAGGGGAATCCTACTAGGACTAGGGAGTCCTTGTAGGACTCCCCACACTTGACGCGCCCCTAGGGGGCGGCCTCCTCCCCCCCCCCCTCCGCGCCTTTATATACGGAGGGGGGGCACCCCAAAGGCACAACAAGTCTTCTCTTAGCCGTGTGCGGTGCCCCCCTCCACAGTCACAAACCTCGGTCATATCGTCATAGTGCTTAGGCGAAGCCCTGCATCGGTAACTTCATCATCACCATCGCAAACGCCGTCCTGCTGAAGGAACTCTCCCTCGTCCCCAACTGGATCAAGAGCTTGAGGGACGTCATCGTGTTGAACGTGTGCTGAACACGGAGGTGCTGTACGTTTGGTACTTGGATCGGTTGGATCATGAAGACGTTCGACTACATCAATCGCGTTACTAAATGCTTCCGCTTTCGGTCTACGAGGGTACGTGGACGCACTCTCCCGTCTCATTGCTATGCATCTCCTAGATAGATCTTGCGTGATCGTAGGTAAAATTTTGAAATACTACATTCGCCAACAGTGGCATCAGAGCCAGGTCTATGCGTATATGTTATATGCATGAGTAGAACACAAAGAGTTGTGGGCGATAATAGTCATACTGCTTACCACCAGCGTCTTAGTTTGATTCGGCGGTATTGTTGGATGAAGCGGCCTGGACCGACATTACATGACCGCGTTCATGAGACTGGTTCTACCGACGTAATTCACACACAGGTGGCTAGCGGGTGTCTGTTTTTTCAACTTTAGTTGAATTGAGTTTGACTATGGCCGGTCCTTGTTGAAGGTTAAAACAACACACTTGACGAAAAATCATTGTGGTTTTGATGCATAGGTAAGAACGGTTCTTGCTAGAAGCCCGTAGCAGCCACGTAAAACTTGCAACAACAAAATAGAGGACTTATAACTTGTTTTTGCAGGGCATGTTGTGATGTGATATGGTCAAGACGTGATGAGATATAAATTGTTGTATGAGATGATCATGTTTTGTAGAAGTTATCGGCAACTGGCAGGAGCCTTGTGGTTGTCGCTTTATTGTATGAAATGCAATCGCCATGTAATTGCTTTACTTTATCACTAAGTGGTAGCGATAGTCGTAGAAGCAATAGTTGGCGAGACGACAACGATGTTACAATGGAGATCAAGGTGTCAAGCCGGTGACGATGGAGATCATGAGGGTGCGTTGGAGATGGAGATCAAAGGCACAAGATGATGATGGCCATATCATGTCACATATTATGATTGCATGTGATGTTTATCCTTTATGCATCTTATTTTGCTTAGTACGGTGGTAGCATTATAAGATGATCCCTCACTAAATTTCAAGGTATAAGTGTTCTCCCTGAGTATGCACCGTTGCTACAGTTCATCGTGCCGAGACACCACGTGATGATCGGGTGTGATAAGCTCTATGTTCACATACAACGGGTGCAAGCCAGTTTTGCACGTGCAGAATACTCAGGTTAAACTTGACGAGCCTAGCATATGCAGATATGGCCTCGTAACACTGAGCCGAAAGGTCGCACGTGAATCATATAGTAGATATGATCAACATAGCGATGTTCACCATTGAAAACTACCCCATCTCACGTGATGATCGGACATGGTTTGGTTGATATGGATCACGTGATCATTTAGATGACTAGAGGCATGTCTATCTAAGTGGGAGTTCTTAAGTAATATGATTAATTGAACTTTAATTTATCATGAACTTAGCACCTGATAGTATTTGCATGTCTATGTTGTTGTAGATCAATGGCCCGTGCTACCGTTCCCTTAAATTTTAATGCGTTCCTAGAGAAAGCTAAGTTGAAAGATGATGGTAGCTATTACACGGACTGGGTCCTTAACTTGAGGATTATCCTCATTGCTGCACAGAAGAATTACGTCCTGGAAGCACCGCTAGGTGCAAGACCCTGCAGGAGCAACTGTGGACGTTATGAACGTCTGGCAGAGCAAAGTTGATGACTACTCGATAGTTTAGTGTGCCATGCTTTACGGCTTAGAGTCGGGACTTCAAAGTTGTTTTGAACGTCATGGAGCATATGAGATGTTCCTGGAGTTGAAGTTAATATTTCAAGCAAATGACCGAGTTGAGAGATACGAAGTCTCCAACAAGTTCTATAGCTGCAAAATGGAGGAGAATAGTTCTGTCAGTGAACACATACTCAGAATGTCTGGGTACCACAACCACTTAACTCAATTGGGAGTTAATCTTCCTGATGATAGTGTCATTGACAGAGTTCTGCAATCACTGCCACCAAGCTATAAAGGCTTCGTGATGAACTATAATATGCAATGGATGGAGAAGACTATTCCCGAGCTCTTCGCGATGCTAAAGGCTTCGGAGGTAGAAATCAAGAAGGATCATCAAGTGTTGATGGTTAACAAGACCACTAGTTTCAAGAAAAAAAGCAAAGGGAAGAAGGGGAACTTCAAGAAGAACGGCAAGCAAGTTGCTTCTCAAGTGAAGAAGCCCAAGTCTGGACCTAAGCCTGAGACTGAGTGCTTCTACTGCAAAGGGACTGGTCACTGAAGCGGAACTACACCAAGTATTTGGCGGATAAGAAGGATGGCAAAGTGAAAGGTATATTTGATATACATGCTATTGATGTGTACCTTACTAATGCTCGTAGTAGCGCCTGGGTATTTGATACTGGTTATGTTGCTCATATTTGCAACTCGAAACAGGGGATACGGATTAAACGAAGATTGGCTAAGGACGAGGTGACGATGCACGTGGGAAATGGTTCGAAAGTCGATGTGATCGCCGTTGGCACGCTACCTCTACATCTACCGTCACGATTAGTTTTAGACCTAAATAATTGTTATTTGGTGCCAACGTTGAGCATGAACATTATATCTGGTTCTTGCTTGATGCGAGACGGTTATTCATTTAAATTAGAGAATAATGGTTGTTCTATTTATATGAGTAATATCTTTTATGGTCATGCACCCTTGAAGAGTGGTCTATTTTTTGTTGAATATTGATTGTAGTGATACACATGTTCATAATATTGAAGCCAAAAGATGCAAAGTTAATAATGATAGTGCAACTTATTTGTGGCACTGTCGTTTAGGTAAGACTCCGTTCTCCGGAACAATGGAGCGAGCAACTGACTTGTCGGAAATAATACATACTGATGTATGCGGTCCGATGAGTGTTGAGGCTCACGGCTGGTATCGTTATTTTCTGACCTTCACGGATGATTTGAGCACATATGGGTATATCTACTTGATGAAACATAAGTCTGAAACATTTGAAAAGTTCAAAGAATTTCAGGGTGAAGTGGAAAATCATCGTAACAAGAAAATAAAGTTTCTATGATCTGATTGTGGAGGTGAATATTTGAGTTATGAGTTTGGTCTTCATTTGAAACAATGTGGAATAGCTTCGCAACACACGCCACCTGGAACACCACAGCGTAATGGTGTGTCCAAACGTCGTAATCATATTGTATTGGATATGGTGCGATCTATGATGTCTCTTACTGATTTACCGCTGTCATTTTGGGGTTATGCTTTAGAGACAGATGCATTCACGTTAAATAGGGCACCACTAAATCCGTTGAGACGACACCATATGAACTGTGGTTTGGCAAGAAACCTAAGTTGTTGTTTCTTAAAGTTTGGGGTTGCGATGCTTATGTGCAAAAGCTTCAACCTGATAAGCTCGAACCCAAATCAGGGAAATGTGTCTTCATAGGATACCCAAAGGAGACTGTTGGGTACACCTTCTATCACAGATCCGAAGGCAAGATATTCATTGCTAAGAATGGATCCTTTCTAGAGAAGGAGTTTCTCTCGAAAGAAGTGAGTGGGAGGAAAGTAGAACTTGATGAGGTAATTGTAGCTTCTCCCGAATTGGAAAGTAGTTCATCACAGAAATCAGTTCCAGTGATTCCTACACCAATTAGTGAGGAAGCTAATGATGACGATCATGAAACTTCAAATCAAGTTACTACCGTACCTCGTAGGTCAACCAGAGTAAGATCGGCACCAGAGTGGTATGGTAATCCTGTTCTGGAAGTCATGTTACTTGACCATGACGAACCTACAAACTATGTGGAAGCGATGATGAGCCCAGATTCCGCGAAATGGCTTGAGGCCATGAAATCTGAGATGGGATCCATGTATGAGAACAAAGTGTGGACTTTGGTTGACTTGCCCGATGATCGGCAAGCCATAGAGAATAAATGGATCTTCAAGAAGAAGACTAACGCTGATGGTAATGTTACTGTCTACAAAGCACAACTTGTTGCGAAAGGTTTTTGACAAGTTCAAGGAGTTGACTATGATGAGACCTTCTCACCTGTAGCGATGTTTAAATCTGTCTGAATCATGCTAGCAATCGCCGCATTTTATGATTATGAAATTTGGCAAATGGATGTCAAAACTGCATTCCTTAATGGATATCTTAAAGAAGAGTTGTATATGATGCAACCAGAAGGTTTTGTCGATCCAAAAGGTGCTAAAAAAGTGTGCAAGCTCCAGCGATCCATTTATGGACTGGTGCAAGCCTCTCGGAGTTGGAATGTACGCTTTGATAGTGTGATCAAAGCATATGGTTTTACACAGACTTTTGGAGAAGCCTGTATTTACAAGAAAGTGAGTGGGATCTCTGTAGTATTTCTAATATTATATGTGGATGACATATTGTTGATTGGAAATAATACAGAATTTCTGGATAGCATAAAAGGATACTTGAATAAGAATGTTTCAATAAAAGACCTCGGTGAAGCTGCTTATATATTGGGCATCAAAATCTATAGAGATAGATCAAGACGCTTAATTGGACTTTCACAAAGCACATACCTTGATAAAGTTTTGAAGAAGTTCAAAATGGATCAGTCAAAGAAAGGGTTCTTGCCTGTGTTACAAGGTGTGAAGTTGAGTCAGACTCAATGCCCGACCACTGTAGAAGATAGAGAGAAAATGAAAGTCGTTCCCTATGCTTCAGCCATAGGTTCTATCATGTATGCAATGCTGTGTACCAGACCTGATGTGTACCTTGCAATAAGTTTAGCAGGGAGGTACCAAAGTAATCCAGGAGTGGATCACTGGACAGCGGTCAAGAACATCCTGAAATACCTGAAAAGGACTAAGGATATGTTTCTCGTTTATGGAGGTGACAAAGAGCTCGTCGTAAATGGTTACGTCGATGCAAGCTTTGACACTGATTCGGATGACTCTTAAGTCACAAACCGGATACGTATTTATATTGAATGGTGGAGCTGTCAGTTGGTGCAGTTACAAGCAGAGCATCGTGGCGGGATCTACGCGTGAAGCGGAGTACATAGCTGCTTCGGAAGCAGCAAATGAAGGAGTCTAGATGAAGGAGTTCATATCCGATCTAGGTGTAATACCTAGTGCATCGGGTCCAATGAAAATCTTTTGTGACAATACTGGAGCAATACCCTTGGCAAAGGAATCTAGATTTCACAAAAGAACCAAACACATCAAGAGACGCTTCAATTCCATCCGCGATCAAGTCAAGGAGGGAGACATAGAGATTTGCAAAATACATACGGATCTGAATGTTCCAGACCCGTTGACTTAGCCTATCTCACGAGCAAAACATGATCAGCACCAAGACTCCATGGGTGTTAGAATCATTACTATGTAATCTAGATTATTGACTCTAGTGCAAGTGGGAGACTGAAGGAAATATGCCCTAGAGGCAACAATAAAGTTGTTATTTATATTTCCTTATATCATGATAAATGCTTATTATTCATGCTAGAATTGTATTAACCGGAAACTTAGTACATGTGTGAATACATAGACAAACAGGGTGTCCCTAGTATGCCTCTACTTGACTAGCTCGTCAATCAAAGATGGTTAAGTTTCCTGACCATAGACATGTGTTGTCATTTGATGAATGGGATCACGTCATTAGAGAATGATGTGATGGACAAGACCCATCCGTTAGCTTAGCATAATGATCTTTTAGTTTTATTACTATTGCTTTCTTCATGACTTATACATATTCCTCTGACTATGAGATTATGCAACTCCCGAATATCGGAGGAACACTTAGTGTGCTATCAAATGTCACAACGAATCGGGTGATTATAAATATGCTCTATAGGTGTCTCCGATGGTGTTTGTTGAGTTGGCATAGATCGAGATTAGGATTTGTCACTCCGTGTATCGGAGAGGTATCTCTGGGCCCTCTCGCTAATGCACATCACTATAAGCCTTGCAAGCAATGTGACTAATGAGTTAGTTACGGGATGATGTATTACAGAACGAGTAAAGAGACTTGCTGGTAACGAGATTGAACTAGGTATGAAGATATCGACGATCGAATCTCGGACAAGTAACATACCGATGACAAAGGGAATAACGTATGTTGTTATGCGGTTTGACCGATAAAGATCTTTGTAGAATATGTAGGAGCCAATATGATCATCCAGGTTCCGCTATTTTTTATTGACCGGAGATGTGTCTTGGTCATGTCTACATAGTTCTCGAACCCGTAGGGTCCGCATGCTTAACGTTCGATGACGATTTCTGTTATGAGTTATGTGATTTGATGACTGAAGTTTGTTCGGAGTCCCGGATGAGATCACGGACATGATGAGGAGTCTTGAAATAGTCGAGAGGTAAAGATTCATATATTGAAAGGTTACATTCGGACACCGGAATGGTTCGGGAAGTTTCAGATGAGTTTCGGAATACCGAGGGTTACCGGAACCCCCCCCCCCCCCCGGGGGGGGAAGTTAATGGGCCAACATGGGCCTTAGTGCAGAAGAGAGAGGGTCATCCAGGAGGTGGCGCGCGCCCTCCCTTGCCAATCCGAATTGGACAAGGGGTGGGGGCGGCGCCCCCTCCCCCCCTTTCCCTCTCCTACTCCTCTGTTTCCCCCTTTGCTACTCCGGAAAAGGAAAAAAGGAGAGGGGAATCCTACTAGGACTAGGGAGTCCTAGTAGGACTCCCCACACTTGGCGCGCCCCTAGTGGGCCGGCCCTCCCCCCTTTATATACGGAGGCGGGGGCACCCCAAAGGCACAACAAGTCTTCTCTTAGCCGTGTGCGGTGGCCCCCTCCACAGTTACAAACCTCGGTCATATCGTCGTAGTGCTTAGGTGAAGCCCTGCGCCGGTAACTTCATCATCACCGTCGCCACGCCGTCGTGCTGACGGAACTCTCCCTCGTCCTCAACTGGATTAAGAGCTTGAGGGACGTCATCGTGCTGAACATGTGCTGAACACGGAGGCGCCATACGTTCGATACTTGGATCGGTTGGATCGTGAAGACGTTCGACTACATCAACTGTGTTACTAAATGCTTCCGCTTTCGGTCTACGAGGGTACGTGGACACACTCTCCCGTCGAGTTGCTATGCATCTCCTAGATAGATCTTGCATGATCGTAGGTAAAATTTTGAAATACTAAGTTCCCCAACATTCGTTCGATATTTTGATGAGATGTATGTTGTCTTTCCTCTACTGGTATTATGTGAACGTCGACTGCATGACACTTCACCATGACTTGGGCCTAGGGGAAGGCATTTAGAAGTAATAAGTATATGATGGGTTGCTAGAGTGACAGAAGCTTAAACCCTAGTTTATGCGTTGCTTCGTAAGGGGCTGATTTGGATCCACATGTTTCATGCTATGGTTACAATTATCTTAATTCTTCTTTCGTAGTTGTGGATGCTTGCGAGAGGGGTTAATCATAAGTGGTAGGTGTGTCCAAGTAAGGACATCAGCCAAGCACCGGTCCACCCACATATCAAATTATCAAAGTAACGAACATGAATCATATGAGCATGATGAAAACTAACTTGACGATAATTCCCATGTGTCCTCGGGAGCGCTTTGCTTTATATAAGAGTTCGTCCAGGCTTATCCTTTGCTATCAAAAGGATTGGGCCACCTTGCTGCACCTTTGCTACACTTGTTACTTGTTACCTGTTACGAATTATCTTACTACCAAACTATCTGTTACCGATAATTTAGTGCTTGCAGAAAATACCTTGTTGGAAAACCGCTTGTCATTTCCTTCTGCTCCTCGTTGGGTTCGACACTCTTACTCGTCGAAAGAACTATGATTGACCCCCTATACTCATGGGACATCATCCATATGTGTGCTACGATTGTAGGACATGACCACACAAACGCAAGAGGTTAGTCAGGCCATTGTCCTGACCGAGAGCCAGTTCCAGCCGTCCTATGTCAAGGACTCCCAGCCCCCATCGAGGACCATATGCCTCCTAATTCAGATGTGTTACAGTGTGCAAGCATAGGTCCTCTTTTGTGCCTACAACATTTGTGCTCGTTGTGCCAAATGATGTTGTTGATGCCGCTGCACGAACGGCAGCTGCAAAGGCAAAGAAGGATGGTAGGGGGACAGCATGAACTGGCAGCCATTCATGTCCACGTTTGTGCTTAACAAGATGTGTGAGCTTATATATAGTGGGGTTAGGACTGACAAGGGCTTCAAGGAGGTGCACTTGAACACCGTTGCGAAGTAGGTGTTCAAAAGTTCTATGGCCAGGAGGTGACCTCCAACCAGGTCTACAACCACCTCGGGAAGTAGAGAGCTAGATGTATGCAAGTATCCAAGCTCAAAGACCTTAGGTATGCCTCGTGGGATCAGACCACTTGCCCAATCGTTCTGGAGGCAGAGCTCTACCAAGGCCACACCGCGGTTAGCTAACGTCCCCCTTGTTTTAGCTTGTCAACCATTGTCTTCTCGTGACTAACCACATTGTGTTTCTTTCTTAGGACCACCCCAAAGACACAGAGTTTCTCAGCACACCCATCTATAACTACAACTAGATGCAACACAACTTCTCCTTTGGGCTGGCAGCAGGCAAGCATGCCATGGGATCCGTGAGCTGCTCGGTTCGCCCATGCCTGAGTTTCCACACACCCAGGAGTCACAGAACATCGTCCTTGATGGTCCTGGTAAGGGCTTTGAACACGTCCCTGTGCTTCATAGAAAGAGGAAGAGGGGCGGCTTGATGGAGGACGAGATCAGTGTCTTCACCAACATGACTGAGGCCGTCAAGGAGGTGGCAACTGCCATAAGAGAGAGCAATCCGCTCGACATCCACCCTGACCTCTACACCGCCGTCATGGATCAAGGTGGCTTCAGCCAAGAGGCTCTGATGGTAGCTCTGAGCCACCTTCTGGACAACAAGACCCATGGTGTTGGGTTTGTTGCCATGGCAGACACTCACAGGATGCTCTGGCTCAGTAGCTGGCTGTGCAAGCACTACTACTTGTGTTGTCTCTAGTGGTGGTGACGCGTGCATGATCCTCGATAGTGATGGCGATGGCGACAACGTATATTTTGTGTAGCTAGGGCTTGAAAACTATCGACGTCTGTATATTTTGGTGAGGTGGTATATACTACCCCACCCCCATCTTGCAGTGGTAGGATTACACCTTCTTTTGGATGTGGTGGTAGGATGACACCATAGTAGTGGTAGGATGAATTTGCTATGTCGTACGATCATGCATGCTTTGTTATGTTTCATGTCTAGTGTGCTCCATTGCTTGCTACTTGAATTGTTGCTCTTCTGCAATGCTAGGACAAGTGGTATGTAGACTTTCGAGGGAGGGTTCCAGGGCTTTACAGTTCATTGGAAGCATGCAATGAACAAGTGTCACATTACGAGAACAGCTGCCACAGAGGGTTTAAGAGTAGGCAGGTGGCAGAGGATGCTTACTCCAAGACCGTGCTCAAGCAAGCATCATCATCCGGTTCATCGTGATTGCAGTGTTGTTTTATTGGTGTGATCATGTGTAAGATGTAGCGGGCAAGCTCACCATGTAGGGTACAAGGTTACCACACCTCGCTGCCTGTGTGCAACCAGACATCGTGTATTTGCATTTGCGCGCTAATGCAGGACACCAAACACCATATGCCAAAACCGATCCCCTAATGCAGGCAACCTTGACACGTGCAACCAAACGATGTGCAGATGTTGGTTTTTTCCTTGTTTTTTCTCAATCAGGCCCAAGTGAGCAACAAGGCAAATTCACAGCCAGCAACCAAACACACCCCTATACGACTCGTCAAATAGACCATGGATCTCTCTCCTAAGTAGACCAGTCGCCATCCTTTCCCCTAGAGAACATATCTGGTGATACGGCTTGTTAGGTGATACGATGCTCCAGTGAATCCTTGACCATTAGATCTCCTTCAATATGATCCGATGAATGTCGCATGTGTAGCCAGCTCCTCCACTTTGAAATATGTGAAAAAACCCTGGACCATATTCTTAATTGAGCCTGAGACCTTTTTCTACTACTGATCAATTAGCCTCACTTTAGTTGACGGTAGGAAAAAAGTCTCTGTTTCAATGTCCAGACACACATTCAAGCCCAAAAGTTCAACAAAAAAAATAACTTTTATTTCATTAGTTTGTCGATGCATAATAACATAACTGGTTTGGTATGTTAAATCCATGATTTTCGTACTGTATTGTTTTACTTTATTTTATTTTAAATTATGATAATCTATAAAAGTACTATTGAAAGATGAACTTATTTATTATTTCCAGTTGGTCATCACAAATTTAATGTCTATTTAGCTTGTACAATATAAAACTCAGGACTAGCTCCAATAAAGCTATTTGAGTTTTGTAGAGAGCACACAAAGAAACTTTTGGCATTTATCTTAAAGAGGAAGCATATTTACTTGAGTGAATCTTGTGGTTAATTAAAATGCACCTATGCTGCTAAATAAAAATGGGCAAATCTGAGGAAATGCAAATAAATTATCTTCTGATTGCTTCAGCCTTGCCCTCAATTAAGAATATGTTCAGGGTGTTTTTTGAATATTTCATGGTGAAGCAGCTGACCGTCACGTGTGCATGCATCTTGTCCCTTTGAGCATGATCCAACGGCTCATAACACACTGGAGCACTGTATCACCTAGGTAGCCGTATCACCAGATATGTTCTCCTTTTCCCTAAATATGTACTGTAGGTCCTAATCATGCATAACTCGCACTTGTGGCATTAAAGGAAATAAATACTCCGGCTGGAAATTTCTCTTGTTTGTTCTGCAAAATGAGTGATGCGATACAAACAACAGCTCCTGAAATGCTGGATGGACAAGAAGTCTCTGTTAGCAGCTGAATTTTGGGCACCAATAATTCTATCAGAGCAGCAAATAGCTCAGGTTTATGTCGCTGAAAGTACGATGAAAATTACACCTATTTTCCTCCAGAATTTATCTTTTCACAACAGGGACAATGAACCAAGCAAGCCTCAAAAGCTCAAACCCAAGAGGAACTGAAAGTGAATAGAAGGAACGAACTTCCAGAACTGTTCAATTTCTGGACAACAAAAGTGCCATATTACAACAACTTCGGTTTTTAACTGTACCCCCAGGACTTCCAGCACCACGTGCTAAATATGTACATCATCGACAACACGCGCATCTTGCAGCGTTACACATATTCGTACAAGAAAAAAATTGGTGCTTCAGTCGAACACAGTAAAGCTGCTAATGCTATCTAGCAACACAACTAGCTTAACAACATGTAAAAACTGACCTCCTGGAACAACTTGTACATACCCATTATAAAAGAAAGGAAAAGTTAAAAATGTTGATCTGGGTATCAACCGGAGCTTCCACAAGAACTACCAATGTGGGCCGCAACGTCGCTAACCAACAGCCTGATGACATGGGTACCAGAATGCCGGGAGATTTCTATGCATTCTTCCAAGTCCGCATTGCACGCCAACTTCACCCACTCGTGATCATCGTCAAGGTACTTGATATCAAACATGCCAGCATCCATCCTCAGCCTTTTGGCAACCTCATCTTTCAAAGCCATAACGCTGCTAGAACACGGGAAACGGAACCTTACAATGTCTTCCTTAAAGCTCGCCTTTATCGTCACAATCCCCGAATTTCGCATTGGCCCAAAATTGCTGGGAGGGGCTAACATTGGTTGGCCAATTGCTGAACCAAAGAGATTCTTCAAATCCTTGGAACTACCAGAATCCTCTATGAGCATCCTGGAAAGTGGTAGCTCTGGTTCTTGGAAAGGTTCTTTTGTGAACCCTTCCGGATTCAGTTGTGGTTCTTGTGGTTCCAAGAACATTGAAGCAATAGGCTGGCAAACAAACGTCTGGTTTGCCGGACTTCCCTGACATGAGCCCTCCGAAGTACGTGAATTTATGCTGCCTTCTCCCGATGAGCTTCTCGAGAGAGAAGCTTTGTCTGCTTCAAGTTGAACATTGTTCCCAGTGTCTGCAAATCCTTGCTGGGACATGAGTGCACCAAAGTGGCTACCATTTTCTTGTGACTTCTGTAAAGATGAATCTCTGTCACCATCAACAGCACGATTTGAATGTTCTGCTTTACTTTCACTTGCTTTCTCTTTATTGAAAGAATCTGATGAAGGACCAACAGGAATAGTAGGGAGAGGGCCTGTGATAGATGTCAGGTTAAATGCCGCGTCTGAGCCTTGAACAGACTCAATTACTTGCTTTAACTTCGAGAGAGACCGGTTGACCTTGTTAATTTTTCGGGATGGCCAACGAGAAATCCCATGTTGCCTGCAGATGCGCTTCATGGTTGTGGGACACACTGTCAAACCGAAAATATAATTAGCTAATGCCAACAACCAACAGTCGAACCCGACAATGTTATTACCATTGCAAGATTAAACGTTCAATGCATCTACTCTCTTTTAGATTCAGAAGAAGCAAACAGGTCAAAGGAAAAAGGATTTTAAAATAAAGGAAGCCAGCTTACAAAATACACAATCATGATTCATGCACAAGCCCAGACTTATTTTCCTTCAGAAGGTTACAACAAGCAAATTAGACCGCTGGTGACATCTGGTGAAGGTGGGCATATTAACAAGATTCATTTTGCTAGGTTGCTTCTGTACATATTTTCATGGCTAACAATTGGAGGTGGGCCATTGTCTTACAGCTGGTCGGCGGCACAAAGGAGATAAGCTCATGTTATCTATCACCATAATAATCAATGACCTTTAGGCTTGTTTCCCTAGTTGCCAGTTATTAAAGGTGTAGTAATCGATCATTAGAGGATAAGAAATGAGAAATAAATCTATTCCTTCCCCGGGGTCATCTCTGTCATCTAAGATCTAATCTCTTCCCTAACCAAGCTGACTCCACCTGGACATCCTCCCGGGGGTGTTTAGCCCGTTGTGTGCCTTGCTACACAACATATAAGAAAGATAAATTCCTCTTCGTTTCCACTCAAACAAAAGATTGACATATCACCAAGATGACAGTTCTTGTGATGTTCTATGTCTGGTGTCAGATTTTTTATTATTATTTATAGTCTGTGCCTGTGTCTTAATCATGTCAGACAAAACATCCTCAATCTTGACTAAATTGACTTACTTGCGAACTTCAGGGCTTTCCATAAATATCATTGGTGCACTGTGTATATTGTATAGCTACCCACCCATACAAATCCATAGTACACATTTACTAGTGTGAGCTTGCCTACAAAATCTACTAATCTGTGAATAAGACAATGCATTGATTGATCCCTACTCAATATGTATGTGAATGAATGCACCCTGAACAACATAATGTACATGGTTCAAGTTCACCGAAACTGAAGAAAGAAACATAGATCTAATTTCAATCTCAAAAAATAATCAACACTTCATCATCCTTCCTTTCCCAAGTTCTGCTATTCAACACAAAGTGATATGAGTATCAATTAGCTACAAAAAGCATCAGCCTCTAAAAAGAATGACAATATGACATGCTATGCTTCTTGCTTCACATGAAAAACCTATTTGTTGCCAAAAAAATTGCACCCTACCGTGTCTAAATGCTAAACTGGAGGATCTCTGTCTTCTAATCAATTCCAAAACCCAAAACCCTTTCACTGAGTCTACGTTCTGCAATTTTAGAATTCAACAGGAACAAGCGTCACATCTATGGTGTCATGACAACAAGAAAGATGGAACTAAAACCCCAAATGCTAACTACACTGAGATGATATTTTCTGAATAATAGAATAATAAAAGAAAACATGGATGCAACATATAAGCTCACTGCATGCTGCAACATTTTGTTGACATTTAAGCCCTACAAGAAACAAACATAAACCAGATTACCAATTGGATAATTCATTTGACATCCATGCTCAAGAGGACTAGATTGTCAAATTGAACACAAGTCAAGTTCAAGTGGGGCGATCTTAGCAATCAGAAAGAGTAAGACTCAAAAAGCCAAGGATTTGTTTACTTAAAAGGCTAAATATTAGAAGCGTACCACCAAGGCTTTTTGCTGCATTTTTCAGACTTCCAGAAAAATATTGCTGAAGAACCTCTAAGCTGATTGTTTTTTCAGCTTTCCCCGTCTCCTTTCAGGGGGTTTGCCATTTTTGTGAAGCAATGAAGAATCAGAAGCCGCGCTACCATTTGGCCTGGAGACAGATACGCCATTGTTCTGAGAGTTATCATCAGCCAACAAATGTCCCTCTGATACTTTACTATTCGCTTTATCGAACTCGTGGGCTCCTCCATGTGTATCACCTTCGGGTGATTCACGAAAACCTTCAGAGTTCTCAAAATGCACATTTGTCTTGAAATCTTCACTTTCAATCATTATGACATTACTAAGTTGAAGAGAAGCTTCGTTGGATTCTCCATTACCAGCTACCTTTAGATTACGGAGACACTGATTGATCAGACCTAATATAGACTCCAACAAGGCATTTTGATCATCTTCCTCTTTACAACTGGGTGGCAGGAAAAACTCTAGCATATAATAATCATCGCCAGTATAAGGACTTTGTAAACATATAGCAAAGCAGCCAGCCAATCCAAACATACGAGCATAGTGCACAAGGGGGTACTCCAGCTTACAAAACTGACTGATATCTTTTGAAAAACAGGGTCTGTGATAGATAAACGCCTTGCCAGAAACTCCCTGTCCCTTTTGTAGATGATGTTCTACACAGGCATCTCGGAATCCCCACATATGAGCATCAATCACATGAAATGCCACATCACTGGTTGACATGCAGACTTCCCCCATGCAACTTCCATCAAAGCTCAAGCAACTTTTCTTAACACCACCACCATGCGCCAATACACTTCGATATTTGCAAGGAACCCATGTTTGTGCTAATGGAAGCTTGTGCTCTTCACATACAACTGTCAGGATCTCCAGTATCTCCACCAGGGCAGATTGACGGCCTTCATTGCAAATCTGAGTACGCAACAAAGAAACACATAAATCATGCCCCATAGTAAAAACAGCAAAAATTAATTGTTCCTATTGATTGGATGCTAACCTGGACGTTTGGATGCTCCAATATCTCAGTGCTTTTAAGATTTACTGCCTGCATATAGCACAAATAATATTACTAAGAATATAAATATATAATGTCCAGCAATGTCCCCTGAAAGCTCACGTGACATAAAAGAAACACAATCAAAAGAACTAACCTCAAGAGCTTTGCAGACTTTATCAACCTCATCAGCATAGTTTATCTTCTTCGATGTCATTATAAGCTCGACGACAGCAATACATGATTGAACAGAAGGATCAAAAACAGGCAAGGCAACGGTACCATGAACATTGTAACTGATGGCATGGTTAAGCCGTGGGTACTCAGTGCTGCTATAATACTGCACATTTGGTGTCCACTCAGGCACTTTTTGCTTGTAGACACGTCCAGGTAACCCAAGCTCCCCAGCATTATCTCCGTCTACTGAGAACATGTACATCATGGACACAGCTCTGTACTGAAGCAGCCCAATGCTCTGGTGGTCAAGTACAAAGGGTTGTCCTGATGTAGTAAGCACATAGCGATCGCCACTCTTAACCGGCGCCCAAACCTGGACCAACAAGTGTTGATCTGTTGACTCCTTGAAGTACCTGAGAGCATGAGTCAGCTTCTCCTTGAACAAGCATGAGCTGTTCGTGCTATCGTCATGCAGAGCTAGGTTAAATTGCCATTTGTTGGTAAGACGTTCGGTCTTCTTAATTGGCGTGTCCGAATTCCCTAATTAGCAGAATAGAGTGCAGTGTTGTAAGGGAAATGCGGCTAGGAACATAAATAAGAAAGGAATGCCAATACTAATTAAATTAGCAATACAATTTTCTATGAATCATCCATTCAGTCTAAACATTGCGCTCATGTAAATATGTGACAAGCGATACCTATTTCACGAACGGAAAATATGTCTCTGGGAGCCATAAAGTTTGCTAACTGCAATGCACCGATGCTTACACTAAAGTGAAACAAAACAACAGTATCACACACACAATCATCAAGCCAAGAGCATTTCCTGAAACACCAACCAATGAAGTGGAGAAGTCCTAGTTTATTTAACATATAAGCAAAGGACATCTCATTGTCTCCCTTGTAAATATTACTAATAATGTAATGAGACAAAGTAAGGCCTTATCCAACAGCTTCAACTTTGAATACAATCTAGTATGTACTATCAGTGGCGTCATACCCCACCACTACTATATATCTTGTACTAAATACCGCTTTAGAGGCATCGTACCACCACTAATAAGAGACACCGCAAAAAGCAGTATACAGCACTGGGTAAAGTAAATGACTCAGGCAACAATAGCACAAGAAAATGACACCCTATCTTTTTTATTTTGAACATAAAAATGACACCCTTTCTGTATTCATATATATAGTAATACAGTAATTGGCGAGTACCCCCATCTCCTAGTGGAATCCAATAAGCTACCAACCAATATTTTCCAATCATTTGCACAAGAAAGCACGCACGCATTACCCCCACGTAGTCGGACTCAGACGGAAAGCCAGGCTTGTTCATTCAGACTAATTAAACACGGCAAGCCTATCACTGCAACAAAGCTAATAAAGCTTTACTACAACATTTTATCCGTCTTGTTGGATTAGCAAGTACAGTAGAAATATTCTATTTCCTCGAGAGATTTATGCGCCGAATCATATGCAACCGAGAAACGTGCCAAAAGGAGCCCTCCAAAAAGTCAAACACAAAGCTGGGAAACTTCGCGGATCGTACAGAAGGGATAAGGTTAGCGTGCTAACGACTAGAATAACAGCGAGATTCCAGCTGCCCCTCTGTTCCAGCTTTGGAGCAGAAAGATTCCATCGACAAGCCAAAGCAGAGATGGGAACAAAATCACGATGTAAGCATCCCGTACGATCCAGGAAGCGGTAAACGAAGCAAGGATTGCTTCCAAGTGAAGTATGATAAGGCTTACCGGAGCGTGCTCGCTGGGCCTCCTCTGCGACGGCGGCAGTGTTGTCCGGCGTCGCGGCGGGCGCAGGGCCGACCTCGATCGGCATCATCTGGCGGTCCTCGAAGAGCCAGAGCGGCGAGGGCGGCGTGAGCCACGAGGAGGAGGCGACGGGCAGCGGGTGGAGCGGCGGGGAGGAGGAGACCGAGGAGAAGAAGAGGGACGTGGTGAGCGAGTCGAACGGCCACAGGTCGCCCCCGCCGTCGGCGTGGGAGACGGAGGAAGGGTCGATGTCCATGATGCACCGTTCGCGCGCGAGCTCTCCTCAGGCTGCTGCTGGTGCTGCGGCGCGTCGTCGTCGGCGGCGGGTGAGGAGGCGGCGACGAGACGGGGAGAGGAGTAGGGGAGGCAGCGGGAGCTTGGGTGCCATATGTGGGGGAGGGGGGGGGTCAAATGTGGCTGGTGGGAGATGTGGCGGGTAGTGGACCAGAATAATATTAAGATAATGGGGGCGGACAAGTGGGACGGGGATCTGCTGCGGCGTCCCGCTGCCGGCGGGCCCCGCCCCCGCTCGCTTGCTACTGGGTGGAATCGCACACGCATGTCCGGAGGTGGCGATGCTATTCGTTCTATATTTGCTAGGGGGCTCCCGGAATCTACCCAGAAGAAGTGGGCGAGGGGGGTGGTGGTCCACTGGTGTCTATGATACACTACTGGCAATGTGTTTTTGTCTATGATTTGGAGCTGATTGATGATGTTCACAGAATAAAACTATCGACCATACCGTGTTTTAGTTAGAGAAAAAGTATTTTCAATAGGAGGTAGCTAGTTGGCGGTCGAGGGTCGACCATGGAGGAACTCTCCCGCTGTCAGGTTCGACGGTTGTACAAGTGATGTTAGCGACTAAGTTATCGGTACTCGCCATAGCATGAACCATATCCTAGACCAGTGGCGAAGGCAGGAACAATTTGTAGGTGTGGCGGCGCTTTCGAGTGAAAAAACTATGTATAATACAAAAGCTAGATATTATATAAGGACATATTACTTTGTGTTAGCATTTGCACATGAATGAGGATAACCGGTCATCAACTCATCATCTATATGAACCAGCAACCAGATCCCGGCATACAAGCAGATATCCATCGATCTAGAGTAGTGTGTTGGCTCAAATTTTAAAAGATGTACTAGTATATACGGTACTATATTAGTCAATGTGGCAAGTTAGGTGTGGCGGACGCCAAAGCTAGCCAGATAGCTGGCTCCGCCACTGTCCTAGACTCATTGGCACCGCACGCATCACCTTTCAACCATGTCCATCTATTCATCTTCCTGCCACTCACAGTATGAGGCACTCTACCAATTATGATTTGGAGGGCAGTGGATCGACTCTCACACCCGCAAGCTGCCTGTCCCAACCCTAAGTTGGGACAATATAGTGTATGGTTTGTATGAGATGTATATATGTTTGTCTAAAAAAAAGCATATGTGTACATGGTGTGTTTTTTAGAAAATGTACATGGTGTTTTACCATTGCATTTTTGTTTGTTTGTAATTATGCAGGTTGTTAGCTGAGGTGATTAGTTGCTATACTAGAACTGTAGTTGAGCATTCTATATGCGTCGACAAACTTATGTATAGGTGGCATATGCCGTGCTGGGTATAAATGATGTTTATTATTTCCCGTTGTACAGGTTGAATCTTGCAAGCTTTGATGTTGTCAAAGCTCCATTTTTATGGGAGACAACTAAAGAAAATAATGTGCAATACGTGTGCTATATGTATGGTGGTCATAGTTATTAAACAACTCTTGTGATTCTTTCAATGGGAAAAGCAGTGGGTTCCTTATTATCATATAAGTTGATGCATCCAACTAGTTGGTTTGCCGATATTTCTTTAAACCAGTGCCATATGATGAAACTAAACCATTGACCTGGTTGCATATGAGTGGAGTGTATCTGTGCAATATCTTTCCAGGTGAAAAAAGTATAACGAATCTATTCGGTTGCACAATGTACACAATGCTCGGTAAAATAAGGGATCATGTATACTGTTCTTGTAAGGGCTTTGACATTGTGAAATTAGCATTCTCAGGTAATCAAAGAGCCAGTATTATGTAAGTATAACCGCCACATCTACGACGGTCATACTCATTAGACTAGGCTACCTCTACGGGTGGTTTGCGTACGAGATAAACAAGTAGTTCACGGTGTCCGTTCCCTCTGAAGATTAAAAAAACGGAGCCGCGATACAGAATGCATTTGGAGGTACGGTGCGTATGCTTTTCACGAAGACTTTAGGCAAAACCTATGACGTGATACTCCTACCACACATGCTGCGGAATCCGGAATGCTCATGAAAAAACCGCAGGCACTAGCTAGAGGATGACGTCACTGGGAGCACCCAGATTATAGCAGACCACAGTTGAGCAGCACTGCATCTCGCATGCATCTCACCTACGCCGGATGCGACCGCCCCCGCGTTCGCGAAACCAAAAGAGAAAGAGAAAGAGAGCGAAATGCAGAGCTCGCTGGGTCGAGGTGGAAGCAAAATAAAATACGGCGCCCACTGTCTAAAAGAATTGTGTTGTGTTGTGTGGGTGCACTCCGCCGTGGCCCGTGCCAATAATCGCCGGGCCCCGAGGTCTCCAACGTGCCCCCCCTCGATCGGCACGTGCGGCACGTCGGCTCCCGCTGCTCGCCGCTGCTCGGGCGCGCGCGCATCTCGCTCCCGGCCACCGCGTCCTGTGGATCGTGATCGTGATCCTGGTCTGCCCCCGCCCTCCGGCGACGCGCACGCCGCGCGGCCGGCCGCATCGCAGCGCGCCCGGCGCGGCGTGGCCCCCGCCCCCCGGCGCTGCTTGACCAGCGAGCTCGACCGATCGGTCGATCAATTGATCGCCGTGGTTATTCTATTGCCGTACCTGATGGCGACAAGCGCGAAGTTAAAACCGGGGGTATTTTATGCGTCGCCACTTGCGAGTTGCGCTGCGTTGGGGATTAAATTTGATCCATGGAGCCAATGGCGCACTGGCGGTGCACATGTGGACAGTGCACCAGGCTCGACCGGGACCACACGGGGTAACTGTTCTTGGTTCATGCCACGCTGGCTTGCATATTGCATCCATATATGGGAGGATCCGAGGTGGTGGTCGGCAGGATGCATGCCATGCCAAGATCGATCGATGTGGTACAACCACTTGATCATCTTTTTAATCAGGCTGTGGGGTACTTACAGCCTCTACAGCCGGACTTGATAAATTCAGTTCCGCATACGCCCACGGAGGCGCGTCCGCGGATAGTGACCAGTTATATCTCAAAATCTGCTCCTTACATTTGGGTCTTTTATATTTCATCCACTGCATTCATACAAACCATGCAAAATAAACCTACGTACTATGACACGCTAGCTACGATTCGTCGTCGGAGATGCCCACGACGTCGGTGTCGGGCGCCGGGTGGACAGGCGCAAAGGAGGGCTCCGGCTCCTCCTCCGCACTATCCTCATCCATATACGCGAGCATCTTGTCCACTTCCGTGGCTTGCTCCACCTCCACCTCCCGCTGACGACGGCGTTTTGCCTTCGCATCTGAGGGAATTAAGGATGGCTTGCTGCTCCGCCTGCAGATTCACGTCCCCAGCGTTGCCCACATCCTCCTCCTCAACCTCAACCTCCTCCAACAAGTCCTAATCCGAATCCACCGCGTTCGGAGGTAGCCCCGTGGCGATCCGGGCTCCGCGCCTTGCCCGGATCTGCTCAAGGAGCTGCAGCCGGCGCTCCGACGTTAGGTATGGGTAACTCGTTACCCGGCGGCGTGGTGGCATGGCTAGTGGTGGTGGACGGCGAGTGCAAAATGGCGGTGGCAGCGGATGGGAGGGGGAAATATGGACGACTAGGCACTACGCGGTACGCTGGAGTAGCGCCACGCGATGCCATCAGACCGACGGAGGAGACAAGCTTTGAACCACTGGGTTTTGGAGTGTTTCTCTATGGGACCTCATTGTCAGTCCAACATGACGGACGTATCCGAGCGCTTATACCCGCCTCTTATTTAGACTGAATATGAGTAGTGCCGGTCAGCCTGGTCATTTGAGGCTCTTTTAAGGAGCTTGTCTGGACCGCATTTTTTTATGACGGTCAGTGATCGGACCGTTCGTCACGACGTTTGAAGCGGATTCGGGACGCTCGGGTGTAGATGCTCTTATGATGCCTATGCCCGATCCGTGGATGTACGCTAGTTGTAAGGGGGAGGGGTCTTGCCATTTCGCGACGCCACGACTTTGGATCCAGCGTCATGATTTTTCCTCGCGAGGTTAAAAAACAGGAGGATAGTAGTACGAATGTCAAATGCCTAAATAATCGTAGGTCTCTGATATTTTGTATGTACCGTACTAGTACTTCAGAAAAGTGAATCGTCAAGTTGTCTCAACGGGGTGTACGGAACGTCGGGGACGGCTCTTGCGAGCAGCCGCAGGATGCATGATATATGCGATGCTCGTGTGGCGCTGCGACGTGGCGAGCCGAACAGTGCCGGATTTTGTCGTACGCGCGCGTGCGTGCCGGATTTTGCCGTACCGTCTGAGACTTGTCCTTGACAATTCATTCCCTTTCCAGAACTTTTCCGGCCAATCAGACGTTCATCGGTGTGGCCAGAAGGAGCCCCCCGGTCCGGGTGCTACAGGGTGTCCAGGGTGGGCCGCGGCCCACCCTGGAATTTCGTACCAGATACCTATACATTTAGAGATGGGCCACTCCCTAAAAATATATAGATATGGGCCAGGGAAGAAAAAAATAGCCCAGCAACACTTGACCCAACAACGATCCATGCGCCACAGGCGCGGAGACGCTCCACGCACACGCAGCCTGACTGCCTGACGCACGCGTGAACCTACCCGCCGCATAGCCGCCGGCCGCCCTGTCCCCACCTCCGCTTGCTTCGCCGCTCTGCCCGGTCGCCGGAAACTAAGCCGCCCAGGAGGCTCCTCCGCTCCGCCTCTCTGTCTCTCGTGGTCCGCTCGGCGCTGGCGCCAACCTCGCCATCGCCCCGGCCGAGACCACCTCGACCCGACCATCTGGCGTCTCTGCAAGTAAGAAGAATGACACTCCCAAGACTCGGCTTGGCCTGATTTGAGGTGCCATTCGTCTATTCCACAATTCTCTATTTTTTTTATTTAGGTTTTGCGACGAGGGCGATCTTTTTCTTTTGAATGAGTGCACCAAGCATTAGTAGTTTGGATGGATAGATAGAAAAATTTAATAGGGAGAATAGCTAGTTGCATGAGTAAGAAATTTCGCCCGGATTAATTATAAAGACACTGTAATTAACAACAAGCATGCCTTGGTGAAGATCCTTCTTCAGATCAGTTCGAATATATACTACTATAGAAAGACAAAATCCAAAAAAGCACAGATCTTATCAGCCATGAAACCTCCCCAAATTAACCCATCAACCAATTTGTTCGCGGTCAATTAAGATGATATAATTGATACTTTCATGGCCATGCAAAAGCGTAGGCCAGAAACATAGTCTTCTTTTAACTTCTCAAAGTATGTATACTTTTTAGGCTTCTTTTATGCAAAACTGAGACTTGAATATGAATTTTAGTGTGTTTGTAAGGCCATATATTGATCTATTTCTATGTGGTATTGGCAATTAGTTATGACGTAAACACGTCATATTTGTTGTCAATTTTTTTGAGGCGGACCATCCTGATGTCAAATGCTAGCTCTACCACTGCCCGATAGATGGATATTCCCTTCTTTCTCTTGTTGACAAAATAAAATCTTTCGTCGAAAGAGAATGCTGCTACATTAAATCTCTGTGACAGGCACATGACGGGGAGCTGTGCTGTGCGCCAACAGTTCTTCTGTCCTCATTTATCTTCTCTTTCTTTTCTTTTTTCCAGCAATGTTGGTCCGTTTTTTGCGCTGCAGACTGCAGTCAAATGCCTGTGCAGCCCGTGTCCATCCATGGCTGCTGCGTGCTGCCGACCGCGTGGATCCCTTGAAAACGACGGGGGATTGGCAATGCCCCCGGCGGATTTCACAGTGCCCAACGATCTTGTTTGCGTCCGATATAGATTTGCTCCCCTTTCTGGGTGGATCCGCGGGCATCTTCGGTCGCTCTCAGCGCAGGACCGACGCCAACTTGCCCGCTGGGAACGCCGCAGCAAAACTCCCTCTTTTTCTCTCTCTCGTCTCTCTGCCACGGCGGATGCAGGGGCAAACACATGGTGGACACAGAATCGCATCCCGCAGACGAGACCGGAGCACCAGGGACAGACACGGACGTCGACGGCTACCCCGTGCCAATCGCCACTTACGTCTGCGGGCGGGATAATCATTGAGATCTCTTGATCGTCGGCCTCTTGGCCACCAGCGAGCGCCGTCGAGTAGAGTAGAGTATAGCCGATGTACCGTCAAGTCAAGCACTCCATGTTTGTTCGCTTCCGGCGAGAGGGACGGCAAGGTCAGTATATACAACACGAGTCGTGCTTGTGTTTGTGAAGCTCGTCCATTGGCTCCGGACGTCAAATTGCGGCTGGATCCTGGTTGGTTACAAATTTGAAGGCCGACAAGAGAACTCTCTGTGGAGTTTTCCTACAGTAATCGGCTCACAATCTGCTACTAATAGCTCATTTCTTTTAACATGCCAGCATTGCCATCTCAACATGTAACATGCATAGATATAGGCCTACCTCAAAATGCATAAAAAACCACTTGAACATGTAAACATGCATAAAATTTTTATTATTTGTCTAAAAAGAGAATTTTATATATAAAGATTTAGTTATCATAATATTACTTCTAATATTCATGTTCCATACAATCAAATTTCATTGAAATATATTTCACGCAACAACGTGCGGGGCATCATTTGGTTTTCCTAACATGTTGGACCATCATCTTCGATTGAGGAGAAACCATCATAATTTGTAAGTCATGTAAAGATCTGTTTTTTCGAGCAAATCAGCAAAAACTATCCTTTGTTATTAAATAAATAGAATTATCAATTTTTATGGTGCAAATCACAACTATAGGACGATAGTGATTTAGGGAATTTCCGGAATCGGATGGCCCGGAGCAGTGGTGACATGTATAACTCTAACAAATCCAGGTGAGGCTTAGTGCAGATTTTAGTAGCGACGATTCCTCAAATTCGACCTTCACCAATTCTACCGGTTGACTAAACCCACTAGCCATGCCATCGATAAGTCAAAAAAATTTATAGCAAAATCTTAAGTGCCTCGCGTAACTCATGTTCCCCTCTTTCCCTTAAGTTCTCTTCTTGAAGACAATTGCCGCCATGGAGCCCTAACCGTAACATCGCAGACCACCGTTGTTGCTTGCCTCGACGTTCTCATCACCTCTCGCTTGCTCCTACCTCATCTTCACCCTCGGTGTGCAATCCGCCCTGCCTGGCTCCCCGTGTTGAACCTTGCCTCGATTCCACGTTCCCGCGTCGTTCTTATCCATTAAGGGCATCCACGTGCTTGTTCTTCCCCTTCATCATCCGTCAAGCACCCGATGTCTGAGGCCTCGGGGGAGTGCAATTGGTCGCTGAACGCTTGGTTGAACTCTAAGGCATGTTCCAATGCATAGGTGCTTAGATGAGGTGCTAAGTGCATCAAAAGGGCTTAGCAACTAAACTCCCCAATGCATAGGTGCTTAGTTTTTTGTTGCTAAGCTTCTTGTATTTAATTAGTTGTGGACTGTAATTATGTTTTTGTCTAGGTACACGTGCCTAGCATCGTTTCTTTCTAGGGTCACCAAACTTCTCTCTCTCCTCTTAATTAACTTGCCACATCAGATTTTTTGCTACTTCACAACCTTAGCACATATACAAGGTGGAGCACTGAGAAGGGCTTGACAGAGTGTGGATCATGAAATCAAAGCGTTGGTTTAAATATTTATCGTTGCTGGAGGTTTGCGAACAGGCCCTCAAATGAGGAAAAGCGATTAAAAATGGCCAGCTCTTTGCTCTCAAATGAAGATCCTCCATAGAAGAAGGATCCGACACGAAGGAATACCATCTTCACATAGAGGTGTGGCGGAGCGGCACAGATATTCTCATTTGCCATGGCCAAGTCTGGGGCGACTTAGCCATTCACGGCCATCGGATCAAGGATAAAAGGACGAGATCTGTCCAGTCACAATGACAATGTTGGTCACAATAATCATTGTCCTATTGTATCAAAGTGGTGTTCATTGTGTTATGTATCATCTCATCTCGATGGTGGGTATTTGATCCAATGGTTGAAAATGAGCAAAGTCCAAATACATTTCCCTTTTATCCCAAAAAGGAGTGTCAAAAGCCATAGCAGAGTCCGTCACGCCATGATGAAGTTTCGAAAATTCACAGGGGCAAGCACTTGCTCGACCTTTGATCTACTTCATGATTTGCAAATGTGTTTGGAGAGGAAAAGGCCTCAAATTGATGTTGAAATTCGGTATACCATGACTACTTGACCATATACACACCCATCTTTGTACATATATCTCCATCTGTCTCACAAGTTTAGCTAAATTGAGTAAAATTTGAGAATTTCCGCTAAATTGGAGAAAAGTTGTCACAAACTTGAAACTAGGGGCTAAAAATTGAACTTCACTCAAATAATAAGCTGTCACAAACTTGAAACTAGGGGCTAAAAATTGGACTTCACTCAAATAATAATAATAATAATAATAATAATAATAACAATATTGTTTTCATAAAGTAAAGAACAAGAAAGAGGCTCGCCCCTTGTATACTTTGGCTACTTCAGCACAAATGATCGTTCTCAACCAGATTAAACTTGATAACACAGAAGTCAATGGTTTCTTTTACCTCTCTACCAGTATACTATGCAGATGTGCCGTGTGGGAACATAGGAATGCATAAATATATAACCTTGAATAGTCCTATGAACATGACGTGAATTTCATTGATTTTGTTAGTTGGTTATATTTAACTAGTTGTACTTTGGCCAGGTTGTCTCCCCCTGATCTTTTTGGTTTTCAGTTGCTGAGGGAGTCAAATATGGATTATAAAAATGGATGAATATGACAGAATGCATATTTATCTTAAGATTTTTGTAGTCACACTACTAAATTGATAACCGGATGATTCCAAAAGATATCTATAAATCCCAAAGATACTGGCCAACCCATATGCTCCACAAATATTAGGAAGAAAGAAACCGGGGGAGGCAGCCGATGATTGGCCTCAACCACTAGTTTTGCCAAGAAAAAACATTGGTTTTTTGTTTAGAAGAAAGAAAAGTATTGCTGTTGCTTTCTCTGATTGTCTTAATACAGGTCGATATTTCTCCTTCAGAAGTTTCAGCGTAGTTTATACGCTCATATCGATGCGGTCTATTCCGTACTTGATCAGGATCATGCATGATAATATCGCTTCAGTGGACTGGATACAGATATCTAGCGTGTTTGTCTAGTTTAGTTGTTTGCAATCAACCTGCAAATGGAAATTGATCGTTACTTTGCAGGCGCGGGAGATAAAATTGCGGCGACTGTTTGAGGTATGAATTCGTTTTGTTACGTAATATGGTCTGCGTGCGTGATAGACTGATACTATACGTGTGTGGATGTTAACAAGTTTTTTTTTGAGAATATGGTAACAAGAAGTTAATATACTGCCCCACTGTTCTTTCCCTATAGCGGTTCAGAAAGATGACACCACATAGAAGGTTTTTTTTCTTGAGAAAAAGGGTGTGCTAACAGAGTTCCTTTGTGAAGAAACTGCATCACTGCGAATTTGTTTGTGATAGACTAGCATTACATAGGCTTAAGCCCAACATAAGGAGGTGCGGTTTTCCGCCCATATATATAGGTTAAGACTAAGAACCAGCATGCCTGATGGGCTCAGTAAGGCCTGTGGACCCGGTTGTAAACTGAGAGGAGAGTGGTCACCATGGAACACATGGCCCAAGTGAGTACCACCTTTTTGCTAACAGGAGCCCACAGGTCCCAGCTGTGGCTCAATGTCCTCAATTTAGAGAACACAAGCCTTGCATCTAGAAAAGGAAGATGATCAAAGCAATCTCGCCCCATTTTGGACCACAGTCTGTTAGATGGATTCGGATTAAATATCTACTAAGCATTCCAAGTTTTTATTCAAAGGAATTTCATTTTCATAGGATTGTTAGAGGGATGGAATCCTTAGAATTTTTTTTCTGTGTTGGCCATTTGATTCATAGGCTTTTTCATACATTTCATAGGAAATTTAGCATCAACTCCAACATTTTTTTTACTATTCCTTTCTTTTCCCTGTAGCATCAAACACTATCTGCAAATCCTATAGGATTCAAGTGAGCATGCCACTCTCATCCTGGATTTTTCCTATTCATAGGTTTTAAGAATCATGTGTATTTTTCCTATTCATAGGTTTTAAGAATCATGTGAATCGAAGAGGGCCTACTCAAGATGAAAATGGAAGGTGAAATGGACAATGGTAAAATGCCCCTGAAAGGAGAACACACAATGAGCAAAGGTTGGCTGACAGTGGTATCCCTAGTCCATCAAGTTGAAGTCCCAGACTTAACATTGGTGCTCGCAATTTCTTGAACTTATTTTAAGCCTATCGGCGATGTGTGTTTAGTAGGAGATGTTTCCGTCGACTACAAAAGATGTCTGTGGCGACTTTGATGATATGCCGGCTCAGTATCTTGGAGGTGCTCATAGGAGTAGGATGTGTGTTCGTATGTTTATAGGGGTGAGTATATGGATGTATGCACGAGTGTTTGCGTTTGTACTCTGCTAAAAAAAAGTTGGCAGAACATGATTACTGGAAAGTTGGCTGACACGCAAACCAACATGGTTCCCTAAAACAAGACATCGCACCGTGAGGAACCTAATGATACACGATCGCACGGAAGGAAAAGAAGAAGAAAAGAAGGGGCTAGTGGGCTCGGAGAAGTGTTCACTACTCTGTTGGAGCTGAGCAGGGTCACTGGGATGCGTAGAGGAAGAGGGACCTAGCAAGTGTCCTTGTTGGATTACTGTATGGATACAACTCCAGTTCTCTTAGTACTCCCTTCGTCCGAAAATACTTATCATCAAAATGAATAAAAAGGGATGTATCTAGATGTATTTTAGTTACATCTGGCACTGTCCGTTGATAATGAATTTTCGGACGGAGGAATAACAGATTGCAGTGGATCTATTAGTTCAGGGACCCCGTCATTTGTCATTATCCAGGCCCACTGGTGCCACCACTGACAGAGGCCACAAAAACAGTCCAAACAGTTCTGCTCGACAAGATCGCCAGCAGTGCAAACGGAGGAAAATGACACTGGAAGGACCACCATGTATTTGGTATCAAGATCTAGGCCAAAGAAACGGGAAATGGATGTAGGTGATGGTATGGTACTGAAGTTGCTCATCTGAGCACTGCATTTGGTTGCCCATGTGTCATGTGCTTGCGCAGCGCCATGAGCACCACTGGTGGTGTTTCTGTCTGCGTTGCATCTATAAACACATGGAAATGACACACGAGCTATATGTATGAAGGAATGAGATTTGGTCTGAGATCTCGAACATCATATGTATGAAGGAATGAGATTTGATCAACAAGGAACAAGATCTAACACATTTCAGCGATCAGTACTCGTCCAAGTAATTGTAGAGTGACTCGTCATTCCTCCACCGGCGTCTTGTGAGCAACGACTTGAGGAAGCCCCTGCCTTTGCTAGATCGTTTCTCCCGCTCTTTCTGGTTTTCATAGTCGGACTGCACCTGCATCGAGGTTTGTCTCTGCAAGGGGTTATCACATCAGAAACTAGAAAGAAAAAAACTGGCTTTGGGATAATACACTGTTAAACAGAAAGAAAGCAACAATGCTGGGTTCTGGTTAACATACAAAATGCTTTGGATCCAGAGGTGGTCTTCTTGCGACCGTAGCAGATCGCGCCAGGGGATTAGGAGCGGTTGGTATTGGCGAACCTGCTCTTGTTTCTGTAAAGCAATGTCCGCTTAAGTTCTCTTCAGCAAGCTCCACATTCAAAGAAAGCAGCGCTTGCCCGTTCAAATGTAAGATCAGAATTACTATAATACCTTTTGGATTCAAGTTCACGACTTGGGGTGATGGTGATTTAGCTCGTGCTTTTCGAGACGGAGACATGGATCGTGATCGATGATGTGTTTCACGAACTGTAGGAGATTGTGAACGGACACTCCTGCAACAGAACGTGTTTAAATAAGCCTATAGTATGTCTATTTTGGCAAACAACAATCAAAAGGGTGTCTTATGAACACTTTGATCCATAATAACACGCAAACACGGTCCTGAGAGTTATCTGCCTACCTCATCGTTGTCTGCCTACTAACTGGAGTGGACATGGCTGAAAGATAAACCATTAAAAAAATCAATGACACAGCAATCCCTCGAGAACTCAGAACTCAGAAATGCAGTGAACTTACCAGACTGAGACTTGCGCATTTTGCGACCCGTATGTTGCCTGCTGTACCGTGTGGGCTCTGAAACCGGATGGATAGCAGATTCCACTATATCTGCGCCTATACAACGGAACAACAATTATCTATACAGCACAAGAAGGTTATTATGTAAAGCACTAGAAACAAAATAAGTCGTGAATTTGCCTGGTAATATGTAACGCCTGTGGTACTGCGGCGCCCTGATAAGAAGAGACTGTTGAGATCTTCCCTCCTGGTCAATTGCCTGCTGGCAAATCTTTACCCTCTACAACCATGTGAAATAATGTTGCCACAGTTAGGACTTGGGCGACATATTAACCAAGTTATCTGTTCAGAATGCCATAGACTCAAATGGGGGCATAGATGACAGCATATAAATTTGTTCAATTATGTTAAGTTAGAGAGCATAGATAGAAAGAAGATTTACAAAAAAAGTTTTCCCTTCATTCAGCATTCGGTTACAATACCTGTTCAACCGACGATACTCGGAATTCTGTTTCATTAACCTCGTCAGCCTTTTCATTGACGAGATTATCCACCTTGTAGGACACAAAACCCAGATGGTCAACAGTGCTAACGAGTGCCTCAACTGCGTAGTCTTTTAAACTTGTTACCACCCTACAGAAGACAAGTGTACATAAGATGCAAAATAAGAGATAGCCTTCTGTTTAACCAGCATAGTAAACACGGAACTGAAGAATTAAACAAAATAAAAGACCTTACGTAGATCTGTGTGAGTTGTTTGTGTAGAATACTTCGAAATATTCTGCGGCTGAGTATAGCTGCGACCGCAGATTCCTCAAGTCCTGCAAACAAACATAATTTAAGCTCAGCATAGAGGATACTATAAGATATGCCATATGGGAGGAACATCAATGATTAACTAAGGTGCAGCCATGTGGGGTTTCGTCCCTAACAAGGATCCTAATTTCATTACCTCGAATAGCGACAAATTTGACAAGGGATGACAACAGCACGCTAACGGTTGACATAAACAGACCAATAAGCGTGCCGGCATGCAACTAAGCTACAGTTCAAACTTCAAATGAGCAAAAGTCCACCGTATACGTGAGGCCCTACTACAAACTATGCATGACAACCTCCTTGGGTGCTGCTTATTTGCTAACAGCCTCAGTACCCATGGTCATTCCACTGCAACAAACCGCGCATTTTAAAATCATAATGCGGTAGTGCTTTTGCTCAATTCGGGGAAAGCAAGAGAAAGGTTGGGCCATTACAGAGTAGCGCACCCAATTATGCAAGCAATAGAAGATTAGACATACAACTACATGGTACGGAAAAAGAAGAACTTAGTAACATAATGCTACTACCAGAAATTATGAGCACACTAAGTTTGGAAAGGTCACTGCAGTGCTACCCTGTTCGCTTCTCTACTTCTACCAAAATAGGAACAAAATCTTGTGATTGACAGAGACATAGCGGGGCCACAATCAAGCGCCGCCCCAAAATTGGACCCACCACCAGATTTTCCGGCAACTCAGCCGCACAATCGAGAATTGCAGCCTGATTTCCGCAAGAACATCGCCTAGATCCATGGGAGGGGAAGCATAAGATTGCGCCTCGGAGCCATGTGAAGGGTGAGGCGCAGGGAAACGAAATACCTTGAGACTGTCCGAGAAGAGGAGGCCCTCTTGCGAGGACGGCATGTCGTCGCTGGTGGAGGCGGCGTCGAGGTTGTGGGACGAGACGGAGGACGGTGACATTGCGACTGCCTCCATGGCTGAAGCCGCGGCACCAGGCACCCGCCCCCCACCAACCAGCCTAGCGGAAACTAGGCACTTCTCGCCAAGACTCTCCGCTGCCGGGCGCACCAAACCCCTCCTCGGCGGACCAAAACCCCCCAGGAACGCCGAGAAAGGAAAAGGGAGGGCTTTTGAAGAAGAGGCGCCGTGTACTCTCTGGTGGTGGAGGTGGGAGAGGAGTAGCCGGCTCACCTACACGGGAGTTGAGCTGCCAACGGCAAGATCTGGGTCGGGTCCTGGTGGGCTCGGGAGACGCTAGTGATTGGTAGCGACATGAGAGAGGGGAGGGGCCAGGGTAGGGGGGATAGATAGGGGCGAGGGGAAGAAGATGAGTGGGAAAAGAGGCGCTTTGGCTGCTAACTTTTGTGGGGGAGCGGAGCAATGAGGGCAAACTGCAGAGGTTGTTGAGCGACACAGACGGACCATGGTTTTATCCTGGCCGTGTCACTGCGGTGTGGGCCATGGGTTTATCTTGTAGAGTTAACAACATAGTTCTGTTTATGGACCATGGAAAAAATAATTTTCCTTGGCAAATTTTAGTGTCATTTTTTTGTCATCATGCCAAAAAATGATGTAAAAATCACCATGATACACACAAACTAATTTTGACGATGCTCAAGTAAGAAAGCATGAACTAAATTGCCATGGTTCAAAAAAGGTGTACATTTGCGGTGAGAAGAATAAATTTTCCATGAGCAATACACTAAAATCTGCCATGATACATGAAACTAAATTTGCCATGGTCAGCAATGATTAATAAAACTAAATTTGTCATGGTTCATAAACAAAACAAAAATTGCCATGGTCAAAATGCTAAAATTGCCATGATCTATAAAAAGTAAATTTGCAATCATGAATTACTAAAAATTGCCATGATCCAGCCATAAGTAAATTTTCCATGGTTCACAATTAAAAAAATATCACGGTGAATTACTAAAATTGCCATGGTCCATAAACTAAAATTGCCATGGTGAATTACTAAAATTTGTCAAGATCCATGAACTAAATTTGCCATGATTCATAATAAAAAAATTGCCATGGTAAATTGCTAAAATGTGCCATGGTGAAGTACTAAAAATTTCCATGACCATGAAATAAATTTGCCATGGTTCATAATAATTTTTTTGCCATGGTGAAGTACTAAAATTTGCCATCACCACTACACGAAGGTCCTAACGCAACACATGTATAGGAGACCAATCGACCAAACTTTGCGTGATGCATGAATTCCAAACAATATTGTAATGGAACCGTCACCAATAAAACAAACTGTGTGCGATTGTAGAGACATCAAATACAATTCATAAAAGAGTTGCATGTGCGATATGTGGCATACAGTTGGTTCATACAAATTGTTTGCGGTCATACAAAATATCGCAAACGGTTATCGAAATCCAGATGTGTGCGATAGATGGCATACAGTTCAGCCGGATGAATTGTTTGCGATGCGAAAATAACAAAAATGATTACCCAGATGCTGATGTGTGCGATAGACGGCATACAGACCACTCAGATAATTTTTTTGTGATGATCTAGAAGAACACAAACGATTCGGTGTAACAAGATGTGTGTGATACCCGGCAAACAGGTCGGTAATCAAAATTGTGTGCGATAATTCTAGGCAGCGCATACATTTTTTGTTGCAAATAATGTGCTCGACAAGGCACACAATTGAAGAAACCAACTATGCGCGATAATGTAAAAGATCATTGTCGAATGCCTATTGCTAACCGTCTGCAATGAGATTAACAAGGGAAACAGAGATAACGAATTAATTTGAGCGAATGACAACAAAGATAGATGATTTGCCTAATTTAGTTCTTCTTGTTGTTGTTGTTGGATGGCCCTGCGACATCGTCTTGGCGAAGACTTGCCGCAAACCGTTGGCTTTTCATCACCGCCGCCGCCGTCGTCGTCGTTATCGTCGTTGATGTCCTCCTCTTCGTCGTCCTCGTTCGATCGTTCCTGCTCCTCCTCGTCATCGTTGCCGTCTTCTTCATCCTCCGATGCCTCCTCGTACATCTGGTCGTCGTCCGATGACTCGAGCGGCGGCGGCCCTTCCATGAACTGGATAAAATCAAGGTCAAGGCTCGATGTCAGACTCATGGAAGACGAGCGGGTTGATTTCGTGGTTGACCTTTGATCGGGTGCAAGACTGCAGGTGGAACTGTCGTTCTCGCTATGCTCGACATAGCTGCGCTACGTATACAAACCGCGAGAAAGCGAGATTGCAGAGTGTGTGTAAGTGTGTAGCGCGACCGGCCGGGATGATGCAAATGGTGGCAACTGAAGCGGGGTATGAATAAAAGAGGAATGGCAATTGAAGGGGGGTGACGAATTATATTGGCACATTGGCAGGCGGTTAGAATTCTGATATAATCAACCACAATTATTAGTACTCGGTCGCTCCAAATTCCCGCGGTTGCACAGTTCTCAATGTGATAATTACGCACACAGATTGGAGCGTCCAAATGTGAAACAAGCAATTTTCATAGGATAGTTGGCAAGCAATCGATGAGCTCTGCTTATTGATGTAGCCAGTAATAATCAAACAAAACCCCTAATCATCATTAAAAACAGCGCATAGAAGATGGCTAATGCGACAACTACAACTACACATGCTAATTCCTTCTTGACTCTTGCTCTCATCTATTGCATGTGATTGATACTTTCTTGCTTCATCGTAGTGATTGTACACTCCAGATCAGTCAGTTTCTCCTTCAGCTTTACGTGATAACACTCCGAGCCCTGACATGCCATTCATCATTAGTGCAAATGGAAGGTGAAAGGGACAAGGGTAAAATCAAGAGTTGTTGTAGAAGAGAAAAGGATCGTGGCAAAGCATGAGAAAAGGATCCCCAAGTTCTTAGTGAATTATAGGCCTACAAAGCATGGGATCAAGAGTTGCTGCAGAAGAAGGCTTGGACTGAAGATTTGATCAAGAAGAAGGATATGTAAACTGAGGTGTTATTGAAGAAAGATGTTGAAAATTATGCTACTATTAACTAGTTTAGGTTAAGCAAAAGAAATTAGAGGGAGAGAAATTTATGCTGAAATGTGTTTTAGTAGTAGCATTATTTGCTATGTTTGTCAAGCTGCTGTCTTGAACATGCTGGTGTAAGAAACATTTGGATGAAAAGCTAATTTGAAGTGGACTAGTTCACAAACCACGATGTTTTCCCTTCCTTAAATTTCCAATTTGTAGACACCAAATAGCATATGAGCTGTACTGAAATTGGATATCATGTGTGGACTAAATTCATCTAGTAGCCTAATAAAAAGAAAACATATTTTGCCTGAAAATTCTACAAACAAAGATGAATATCATCTGGACTAAATTCCAAGGGGTTAATAAGATGTCACATCTTGCCTAGATTCCAGGGGTAGAAACCTACTCAATAACTCATCATATTTGGAGATCTCTTACATTATTTCAATTTACCTTAACTACATAGTAAAGAGCTAGTAAATTGATGACAACTATGGTAAGTGCCACCATGTATCAGTTTTTCTCCTGCGCCTTCACTTCAAGTCCTTGTATGACTCTTGCTTTCTCCTCTCCATCCATTTGCAGCTCCTCTACCACATGATCAAATATGGCCAGACTAGTCTCTAGTTTCAACTTATCGTTGCGAGCAATTCTCCTTTCTTCTTCAATAGTATGCTTTAGCTCAACAATAAATATGTTTTTACTAGCTAATTCAAAACCCAAATTAGCCACCGCCGCCTCCAATGTTCACTACTGTTGGATGCTACTAACGCGACACTACGATCAGAGACCCTTTGAAGAAACTGTGTGCGATGCATTAATCGCAAACGATGATGTAAAATAACCGTAAAAAAAGATGCAAAACGTTTGCGATGAAGGATACATCAAACATGGTTCAGATTTTAGTTGCGTAATGCGATCACGGGGCATACTGATTCGAGTTCAATTAACTGCTTATTTGCGGCTGAGGCGAGAACAAAAAGCAGGGCAGCCAGATGAAGGCGTGTGCGATACTCGACATCTGATTCACTCGGATAACTGTTTGTGATGAGGCGGAACAACATAAGCGGGCAGCCGGATGAAGGTGTATGCGATACTCGGCGCTCTGATTCACTCGGATGAACTGTTTGCGTTGAGCCAAGAGAACAGAAACGGTTCAACTTAACAAGATGTGTGTGATACGCGGCAAACATGTCTGTAATCGGAAACGTGTGGGAAGACCGATAACAACACAGACAACACAGACGATTCCTGTTAACAAGCCGTGTGCGTTGTGAGCAAACGATTGCTGGTATACAATTGTCAGTGATTGACGAAATCATTACCGACGGGTTCCATTGTTTAGTCTGTGTGCGATGTGATTTGCTTTGTCTATAGAGCGTCAACATATATATTTAAAAAGACAGCATTGCAAAACAAAATTAAGCATACAATTACACAAGTGACTACACACATAACATTTCCACACACCAAAGTAAGCAATTACATGCATAGTAAACTAGGAGAAACGAGGATCTAATCATCTATTTATTGTTGCGCCGACGCTTGCCATTGCTCTCCTTTCGGCTGGATCCCTGGCCGTTTTGGGGAAGGAGGCACTTCCTCATGTCAACGATCCATCTGTACATGTCGTAGCTCGTGTACGCCTCCTTGGCCGCGTACATGACGTGAGCTTTTTCGAGTTTCTCCATCCAGGCCGAGTGCCAGGCACGCTTGTCCTTGTTGCAGGAATCCTTCATGTCTCTGTAGTAAGGGTCGATGATGGCCTCGGCGAGGTGAACCAGTTAGTCATTCTCATGCTCCTTGCTGCCCCGAGATCTTGTATTGGCCTACGGATGTCGACAAGATTACGGCAGCGATGCCGGATTCTTGAGCACCTTTACATCGTTGGTGATGTCCTTTATGAGCGAACATGTAGTGGGGTTGTTGACAAACTGGCGAACGCTTCGCAAAGGCACGTGGACAGCGATAGTGGTAGGCGAGGACATGGTTGCGCATGCACATCTGGGCGACGGCGACCTTCATTGCAAAAAAAGACACATCCATGACAGTTTGGGCCGAACGGAAAAAAATTATGTCATGCTTATGACACTTCTATGACGATAATTGTGACAAAACCCGGTATCATCATAGATGTGGTGGGCTCCTACTTCTATGAAAAAAAATCATGACAGAAAATGAGCTTTTCGTCCTGGGCGGGCTGGAGACGTAGCTGCATGACATTCTTTGGGCCGTCCATGACGGAAAAAACCGTGGTATAAGCAAGGGCGAGGAAAATATCAGGGAGTTCCCAGTTACGGTGGGTGGTTGGGGCCGAGCGATGCGTGTTTCTCTCGTACACGTACGTGCGTGGGTGCGAGGCGTTGGGCTGTAACTGAACCCGAGTGAGGCGTTCGCATACCGAACCCGAGCGATTGCACTGCAGGCTACGCGTTACTGAACCCGAGCGATCGGTCGATCTGGTGATGGCCCGAACCCGATCGGCGATTCGCTTCGCTCTTCGCTGCTAACTGAAGCCGGTCGAACCTGTTGCCTCTTGATGAACAATGAGCGTTGTTGGGAGGTTGGATGAACAGTTCCTGGTGGGGGTTAGATGAACAGGACCCTGTGGTAGTAGAGGCCATTGCCACTGGATGAACAGGACACCGATTGAGCCGGTTGGGGGTGGATGAATAGGACCCCGTGGAGGGCTGGATGAACAGCAGCCGGTGGAGGGCTGGATGAACAGTAGCCCATGAAGGGGTGGTTGAACAGGACCCCGTGGAGAGGGCTGGTTGAACAGTAGCCAGTGAAGGCTGGATGAACAGGAGCCCGCAGATGAACAGTAGCTGGTGGAGGCAGGAGGGAAACGCCATGGATGAACAGTCGCAGGTGGAGGCTGGAGGAGGTCGACGGTGGAAGAACAGTAGCCCGTGGTGGTAGTCGACGGTGGATGAACAGTAGCCCGTGGAGTCCCATTTTGCGGTACTCCACACCCCTCCCGATGAACAGGACCCCCGTTTCGACCGTAGGAGGTCGAAGAGAAGTCTGTTTCCTCCGTTTTGCGGTACGCCACTGATACGTCTCCGACGTATCTATAATTTTTGATTGCTCTATGCTATATTATCTACTATTTTTGGACAATATTGGGATTTATTATCCACTTTTATATTATTTTTGGAACTAACCTATTAACCGGAGGCCCAAATTGTAATTGTTTTTTTGCCTATTTTAGAGTTTCGCAGAAAAAGAATATCAAACGGAGTCCAAACGGAATGAAACCTTCGGGAGCGTGATTTTCGGAACGAACATGATCCAGGAGACTTGGACCCTACGTAAGAGAAGCTTCCAGGAGGCCACGAGGTAGGGGGCGCGCCCTCCACCCTCGTGGGCCCCATGTTGCTCCACCGACATACTTCTTCCTCCTATATATACCTACGTACCCCCAAATGATCAGATACGGAGCCAAAAACCTAATTCCACCACCGCAACCTTCTGTACCCACGAGATCCCATCTTGGGGCCTGTTAGGAGCTCACGAGGGGGCATCCATCATGGAGGGCGTCTACATCAACACCATAGCCTCTCCGATGAAGTGTGAGTAGTTTACCTCGAGACCTTCGGGTCCATAGTTAGTAGCTAGATGTCTTCTTCTCTCTTTTTGGATCTCAATACAATGTTCTCCCCCTCTCTCGTGGAGATCTATTCGATGTAATCTTCTTTTTGCGGTGTGTTTGTTGAGGCCGATGAATTATGGGTTTATGATCAAGATTATCTATGAACAATATTTGAATCTTCTCTGAATTCTTTTATGTATGATTGGTTATCTTTGCAAGTCTCTTCAAATTATCAGTTTGGTTTGGCCTACTAGACTGATCTTTCTTGCAATGGGAGAAGCGCTTAGCTTTGGGTTCAATCTTGCGGTGTCCTTTCCCGATGTGATGAGGGCAGCAAGGCACGCATCTTGTATTGTTGCCATCGAGGATAACAAGATGGGGTTTTTATCATATTGCATGAATTTATCCCTCTACATCATGTCATCTTGCTTAAGGCGTTACTCTGTTTTCATGAACTTAATACTCTAGATGCATGCTTTGGATAGTGATCGATGAGTGGAGTAATAGTAGTAGATGCGAGGAGTCGGTCTACTTGTCTCGGACGTGATGCCTATATACATGATCATACCTAGATATTCTCATAACTATGCTCAATTACATCAATTGCTCAATGATAATTCGTTCACCCACCATGAAATACTTATGCTCTTGAGAGAAGCCACTGGTGAAACCTATGGCCCCCGGGTCTATCTTCATCATATTAATATTTCAACACTTTGTTATTGCCTTTGCTTTTTACTTTACTTTTATTTTACTTTGCATCTTTATCATAAAAATACCAAAAATATTATCCTATCATATCTATCAGATCCCACTCTCGTAAGTGACCGTGAAGGGATTGACAACCCCTTATCGCGTTGGTTGCGAGGATTTATTTGTATTGTGCAGGTGCGAGGGACTCGCGCGTAGCCTCCTGCTGAATTGATACCTTGGTTCTCAAAAACTGAGGGAAATACTTACGCTACTTTGCTGCATCACCCTTTCCTCTTCAAGGGAAAACCAACGCAGTGCTCAAGAGGTAGCAAGAAGGATTTACGGCGCCGTTCTTGCGGGAGGTCTACATAAAAGTCAACATACCAAGTACCCATCACAATCCCTTATCTCCCGCATTACATTCTTTGCCGTTTGCCTCTCGTTTTCCTCTCCCCCACTTCACCCTTGTCGTTTTATTCGCCCTCTCTTTTTCGTTCGCCTCTTTTTCTCTTGCTTTTTGTTTGCTCGTGTGTTGGATTGCTTGCTTGTCATGATGGCTCAAGATAATACCAAATAATGTGACTTTACCAATACCGACAATAATGATTTCCTTAGCACTCCGATTGCTCCTCTTACCAATACTGAATCTTGTGAAATCAATGTTGCTTTGTTGAATCTTGTCATGAAAGATCAATTCACTGGCCTTCCTAGTGAAGATGCCGCTACTCATCTAAATAGCTTCGTTGATTTGTGTGATATGCAAAAGAAGAAGGATGTTGATAATGATATTGTTAAATTGAAGCTATTTCCTTTTTTCGCTTAGAGATCGTGCTAAAGCTTGGTTTTCGTCTTTGCCTAAAAATAGTATTGATTCTTGGAACAAGTGCAAAGATGCTTTTATCTCTAAGTATTTTCCTCCCGCTAAGATCATCTCTCTTAGAAACGATATTATGAATTTTAAGCAACTTGATCATGAACACGTTGCACAAGCTTGGGAGAGGATGAAATTAATGATACGTAATTGCCCTACTCATGGTTTGAATTTGTGGATGATTATACAAAAATTTTATGCGGATTGAATTTTGCTTCTAGAAATCTTTTAGATTCGGCATGGAGGCACTTTTATGGAAATCACTTTAGGAGAAGCTACTAAACTCCTAGATAATATTATGGTTAATTATTCTCAATGGCACCTGAAAGATCTACTAATAAAAAGTGCATGCGATAGAAGAAATTAATGTTTTGAGTGGAAAGATGGATGAACTTATGAAATTATTTGCTAGTAAGAGTGTTTCTTCTGATCCTAATGATATGCCTTTGTCTACTTTGATTGAGAATAATAATGAATTTATGGATGTGAATTTTGTTGGTAGGAATAATTTTGGTAACAACTCGTATAGAGGAAACTTTAAACCTAGGCCTTATCCTAGCAATTCCTCTAATAATTATGGTAATTCCTACAACAATTCTTATGGAAATTTTAATAAGATGCCCTCTTAATTTGAGACTAGTGTTAACGATTTTATGAATTCGCAAAAGAATTTCAATGCTTTGCTTGAAGAGAAATTGCTTAAAGTTGATGAATTAGCTAGGAACGTTGATAGAATTTCTCTTGATGTTAATTCTTTAAAGCTTAGATCTATTCCTCCTAAGCATGATATCAATGAGTCTCTCAAAGCCATGAGAATTTCCATTGATGAGTGCAAAGAAAGAACCGCTAGGATGCGTGCTAAGAAAGATTGCTTTATGAAAGCGTGTTCTTCGAATTTCTATGAGAATAAAGATGAAGATCTAAAAGTTATTGATGTGTCCCCTATTAAATCTTTGTTTTGCAATATGAATCTTGATAATTATGGGACTGAATATGATCCACCTTTACCTAGAAGGCGTTCCAAGAATTCGGAGTTTTTAGATCTTGATGCTAAATTTGATAGAAGTGGGATTGAAGAAATCAAAACCCTAGATGTTGCTAAACCCACTATTTTGGATTTCAAGGAATTTAATTATGAAAATTTCTCTTTGATTGATTGTATTTCCTTGTTGCAATCCGTGCTAAATTCTCCTCATGCTTATAGTCAAAATAAAGCGTTTACTAAACATATCATTGATGCCTTGACGCAATCTTATGAAGAAAAGCTTGAGTTAGAAGTTTCTATCCCTAGAAAACTTTATGATCAGTGGGAACCAACTATTAAAATTAAGATTAAGGATCATGAGTTCTATTCTTTATGTGATTTGGGTGCTAGTGTTTCCACTATTCCCAAAACTTTGTGCGATTTGCTAGATTTCCGCGATTTTGATGATTGCTCTCTAAACTTGCACCTTGCGGATTCCACTATTAAGAAACCTATGGGAAGAATTAATGATGTTCTTATTGTTGCAAATAGGAATTAGGTGCCCGTATAATTTATCGTTCTTGATATAGATTGCAATCCTTCATGTCCTATTATTCTTGGTAGACCTTTCCTTAGAACGATTGGTGCAATTATTGATATGAAGGAAGGGAATATTAGATTCCAATTTCCATTAAAGAAAGGCATAGGAAGAAAATAAAATTGCCATATGAATCTATCATGAGAGCCACTTATGGATTGCCTACCAAAGATGGCAATACCTAGATCTATCCTTGCTTTTATGCCTAGCTAGGGGCGTTAAACGATAGCGCTTGTTGGGAGGCAACCCAATTTTATTTTTAGTTTTTCTTCTTTTGCTTATGTTTACGAATAAATATTTGATCTAGCCTCTGGTTAGATATGTTTTTATGTTTTATTAGTGTTTGTTCCAAGTTAAACCTATAGGATCTTCTTGGATGATAGTTATTTGATCTTGCATAAATTTCCAGAAACTTTCTGTTCACGAAAATAATTGTTAAAAATCAGCAGAACGTGATAAAATAGTGATTCCAATTGCTGATGATCAAGAAAAAAATTTCCTAGGTCGTCCTATTTTGGCTGATGTTTTGGAGTTCCAGAGGTTTGCGTTAGTTACAGATTACTACAGACTGTTCTGTTTTTGACAGATTCTGTTTTTCGTGTGTTGTTTTCTTATTTTGATGAATCTATGGCTAGTAAAATAGTTTATAAACCATAGAGAAGTTGGAATACAGTATGTTTAACACCAATATAAATAAATAATGATTTCATTACAGTACCTTGAAGTGGTCTTTTATTTTCTTTCGCTAACGGAGCTCACGGGATTTCTGTTAAGTTTTGTGTTGTGAAGTTTTCAAGTTTTTTGTGAAAGATTTGATGGATTATGGAACAAGAAGTGGAAAGAGCCTAAGATTGGGGATGCCCATGGCACCCCCAAGATAATCTAAGGACACCAAAAAACCAAAGCTTGGGGATGCCCCAGAAGGCATCCCCTCTTTCGTCTACTTCCATTGGTAACTTTACTTGGAGCTATATTTTTATTCACCACATGATATGTGTTTTGCTTGGAGCGTCTTGTATGATTTGTGTCTTTGATTTTTAGTTTACCACAATCATCCTTGCTGTACACACCTTTTTAGAGAGCCATACATGATTTGGAATTTGTTAGAATACTCTATGTGCTTCACTTATATCTTTTGAGTTATATAGTTTTTGCTCTAGTGTTTCACTTATATCTTTTAAAGCACGATGGTGGACTTGTTTTAAAGAAACTATTGATCTCTCATGCTTCACCTAGATTATTTTGAGAGTCTTAAATAGCATGGTAATTTGCTTAAATAATCCTAATATGCTAGGTATTCAAGATTAGTAAAAACTTTCTTATGAGTGTGTTGAATACTAAGAGAAGTTTGATGCTTGATGATTGTTTTGAGATATGGAGGTAATAATATCAAAGTCATGCTAGTTGAGTAGTTGTGAATTTGAGAAATGCTTGTGTTGAAGTTTGCAAGTCCCGTAGCATGCACGTATGGTAAACGTTATGTAACAAATTTGAAACATGAGGTGTTCTTTGATTGTCCTCCTTATGAGTGGCGGCCGGGGACGAGCGATGGTCTTTTCCTACCAATCTATCCCCCTAGGAGCATGCGCGTAGTGCTTGGTTTTTTATGACTTGTAGATTTTTGCAATAAGTATGTGAGTTCTTTATGACTAATGTTGAGTCCATGGATTATACACACTCTCACCTTTCCCCCATTGCTAGCCTCTTGATGCAGTGCATTGCCCTTTCTCACACTGAGAGTTGGTGCAAACTTCACCGGTGCATCCAAAACCCGTGACATGACACGCTCTTTCACACATAAACCTCCTTATATCTTCCTCAAAACAGCCACCATACCTACCTATTATGGCATTTCCATAGCCATTCCGAGATATATTGCCATGCAACTTTCCACCATTCTGTTTATCATGACACATTCATCATTGTCTTATTGCTTAGCATGATCATGTAGTTGACATAGTATTTGTGGCAAAGCCACCGTTCATAATTCTTTCATACATGTCACTCTTGATTCATTACATATCCCGGTACACCGCCGGAGGCATTCATATAGAGTCATACTTTGTTCTAGTATCGAGTTGTAATCATTGAGTTGTAAATAAATAGAAGCGTGATGATCATCATTTAATAGAGCATTGTCCCCCAAAAAAGAGAAAGGCCAAAAAAAGAAGGCCCCCCAAAAAAGAGAGAAATAAAAAGGGGCAATGCTACTATCCTTTTTTCCACACTTGTGCTTTAAAGTAACACCATAATCTTCATGATAGAGAGTCTCTTGTTTTATTACTTTCATATACTAGTGGGAATTTTTCATTATAGAACTTGCCTTGTATATTCCAACAATGGGCCTCCTCAAGTGCCCTAGGTCTTCGTGAGCAAGCAAGTTGGATGCACACCCACTTAGTTTCTTTTGTTGAGCTTTCATACATTTATAGCTCTAGTGCATCAAATGTACGGCAATCCCTACCCCTTACATTAACATCAATCGATGGGCATCTCCATAGCTCATTGATTAGCCTCGTTGATGTGAGACTTTCTCCTTTTTTGTCTTCTCCACATAACCCCCATCGTCATATTCTATTCCACCCATAGTGCTATGTCCATGGCTCGCGCTCATATATTGCGTGAAAGTTTATAGGTTTGAGATTACTAAAGTATGAAACAATTGCTTGGCTTGTCATCGGGGTTGTGCATGATGAGAGCATTCTTGTGTGTGAAAATGGAGCATGACTAAACTATATGATTTTGTACGGATGAACTTTCTTTGGCCATGTTATTTTGAGAAGACATAATTGCTTAGTTAGTATGCTTGAAGTATTATTATTTTTATGTCAATATGAACTTTTTGTCGGATTTCGGGTTCCGGCAGACCCTTGAGGTTCGAACACTGGGGTGCGCGCGGAGATCCAACCCTCCACCGTCTCGCACCTCGCCGAATCGCTGGGACCTAAACTACTCAACAGAACAACACAAGAGACACAAGATTTATACTGGTTCAGGCCACCATTGTGGTGTAATACCCTACTCCAGTGTGTGGTGTGGTGGATTGCCTCTTGGGCTGATGAGGAACAATACAAGGAAGAACAGCCTCGCGAGGATCTGTTCTCGGCGGGGGCGATGAACTACTAGGTGGGGTTCAGTCACTCTAGCTACTGGTTTCTTGATGAGGATTCAGATCGCTAGGTCCGGTCCAGATTGAGATCGAGATCGAGATCGAGATGCCTCTACCCTGGGGGTGGCTAGTCCTATTTATAGGCGAAGGCCCTAGGACTCTTCCCAAATATTGAGCGGGAAGGGCGCCAACAATTGGCCATTTTGAAGGGGAACAACTGGTACACTTATCCTGACTAAAGTTGGTCCTCGCCTGCCAAAGGCACTGGTGATGACGTCTGCTTGGGCTCCACAATAACTCCCTTCCAGCCGTTGGGCTGGTCTTGGTCTTGTTGCATCGAAATGGATGCCTTTGCTTGATACTCTCGCCTGCGCTTGCTCCCTTTGCACCAAAGAGGAAGGGAGGACAACTGCTGGCTGGCGCGCGCATCGGGCGCCCTTGGTCGTCATGGCTTGCGTCATGGGCACCTCGCGAGGTACCCTGCCTTGAACTCTCCGCCTCCTCATGAGCCGGCTGACGAGGACGTGCTCGAGGAAGCTCCTTGTCGCCCGCCATGGCAATCTGGCCCCTCGCGAGGGTCTTGAGCTTGCATTGATGAAGATGGGATGTCTGGGCCTCCTTTGAGCCACGCCGCAGCCGCAGTAGCAAGTCTGGGGACCCCCGTTCCCAGAACGCCTACAGTAGCCCCGGGCCCATGGCGCGCCCGAACTTGGCCGAGCAGAGAGGCGAAAGGGCAAGTGCGAAGCGTCGCGGGCCCTAACAGCCTGCGGCCTTGGGCGCCGCGTGGCGGTTGAGTGGACGTGGGCGGCACTGCTTCCCCATGATGCCTCGGTAACCACCCAGATTCGACTAGTCCCTGCATGCAGAGTCGGTCATGATTACCGGTGATCGTGGAGGCCGGCGGTTGGCCTTTGCCGGCTATAAGTACGGAACGGCGCGCGCCCTTCCAGTCTATCCTTCTGCTTCTCCTCCTCCTCGTTTCGTCTGGTTGCCATGGCTCCGATCCGCCGGTTCTCCACGGAAGAGAAGGGAAAGGCTCCTCAAGAGGATCTGACCCGCTCCCCAAAGAAGCGGCTTGCCTTCCGTGTCAGGCGAGAGCGCCGCCAGAGGCGACCAGGCCTCGGTGCGGCGGCCGCCACTGTGGTTCCCTCTTCCCTTGTAATGCGCACATTGGTGGCTCGGCGAGGCGACGCCGGGCGCCACGACGCGCCCGCCCGACGCCGGAGTCACGAAGGTGTGCGTCTTCCCCCCTGGAGTCCACGCCGAGGGCTCCTGCCGGGAGTTCGTGCTTCACGCCACTACGCCTCCTAAATCTTGGATTAGTCTTCCTTCTTTCTTCGCCTCCGTCGTCCGGCGAAGGAACCCCACGGGACTCTGGCTGCAACCGCGCTGCTGCGGCACCCTCATGACAGGGCAGAGGTCATGATAGTTGCCCGGCGAGGTCTTCATGACTCGAGGCCGGGCGAGGTCGCCTGGTCTGCAGGACGAGGCGCCCTCACGATCCACTGGAGTACGATGGTGCCGGTGGTGTCCTTCAAGGCCTTCGACGGAGGGTCGTCGGCTGGAGTGTTGCCGGGAGAGGTGGCGGGATCCTGCTTGGCGGCGAGACGAGGCCGGCCGACGCCCCCTTTGGCGCTCCTCAGCGGCGAAGGCACCGGAGGATCCAGCGACTCCGAAGCTCTTCGCGATGCCGGAGACGGCGACAGCTACTGAGCCCCGAGCCTGCGCCGTTCCGGGCAGGGCGGGTTTCGCCAGTCGCCGCCCCTGATCTGGATGGGGTTGGCGCCGGACCGGGCGGCCCACTGTTGATGATGGCATCCGCCGCGATGCCCCCTGTAGGTAGGATTCCTTAGGAAGCGCGCCTTTTGTTCCTGTGAGGAGCCAAGAATATACCCCACGGGGGCTTGTAAGATGTTTGTAGCTCCGTATGTCAATACAATCCTTTTTATGAAGCAGTGCGAGATGCTCATTCCGTTCTAGCTCAGTTTCCTCCTTTCAGTCCTCACGAGGGCCTGATGCTCATACCGATGTGTCCCAGTCCCAAGGCGGCTTCAGCGTCGCTGGTATGCCAGGTCGCGATGCCGTGGTCAAGGCTAGGAGGTGAGCGGCCCGAGGTCCGGTAAGAGCCCTTGAGTCGCGATGCTCAGGGGGTCCCCCTTGGCGCTCAAGCAGCCATCATTCGGTGAGAAAGGAGAGCGATGTTGCTAACACGGGGTTGCATTGAGTGTGGGGATGGTGTTGCGATAACTAGTGTGTCCGGAGGGTGACTTATCTCGAGGGTCAGGACAATGCTTCCTGGTGCGGCGCTAGGTCCGTGCCTTGGCCGGCGAGAGATTGCGTGGCGAGGTTGTTGCGTGCTCCTTGGAGGGACCCTGCAGGTTCACCACAAAAGGAACGAGAGCTCGCCGTGGCGATCGTTAATTCTGCCGTTAGTTGCTTGGGAGAGGCGCGAGAGGCCTCGCGAGATGTGTTGGGGTACCCGTGAGCCAGCGCAGGGCTCACGGGGCCCTACCTCAAGGCGGGTTGCGCCTGGCTTTGGGCCTTATCTTTGAGTGTGTTCCTGCAAATTTGGCCAGATGCCGGTGCTCTACGTCTTCGGGTCCCGGCTCTCGGGCTGGTCTCAGCCGTCGCTGGCAAGCCAGTGTCGCGATGCCATGGACAAGACCAGGAGGTGAGGGCCGGAGAGCGGTAGGAGACCTGAGTCGTGATGCTCGAGCACCCCCTTTAACGCAAGCTGGGTTAGATGTGGCAACTCTCGTCCTCGGGTCCCGGCTCTCGGGCTGGTCTCACCGTCACCGGCAAGCTGTGTCGCGATGCCATGGACAAGACCAGAGGGTGAGAGCCGGAGAGCAGTAGAAGCCCTGAGTCGCGATGCTCAGGCACCCCCCCTTTAACACGCAAGCTGGGTTAGATGTGGCAACTCTACGTCCTCGGGTCCCGGCTCTCGGGCTGGTCTCAGCCGTCGCTAGCAAGCCAGGTCGCGATGCCATAGACAAGACCAGAGGGTGAGGGCCGGAGGGCCGGTAGGAGCCCTGAGTCGCGATGCTCAGGCACCCCCCCTTTAATGCGCAAGATTCCGTCATCCAGGAAAAGGCACCAAATAACAAGCATGGTGGAGCGAAAGCATAGTCCTAAGGAAAATGTAGGAAGGATACATGCCGCTGGGACAGGCCCGAGCGGCTTGGGGATGATGCAACGAGGGCGCCCCAACAGATAGGCTAATGACATGAAATAAAGGGATACATGCCGCGAGGGACGAACCCACAGCCTGGGAATAATGCGCCCTCGAGGCGCTCCCACCGAAACAAAACTTAAAGATGTCACCTGGTGATGTTGGGGACGAAGGGGTGTTGGTGTAGCAGACTCGGTGGGCTGCGGGAGCCGATCCTCACGAGCCCCCAGGCCCGGGGGCCTCGGGAGGATCCGGAGGCGCCGACGGCTCCTCGCGGGCCATCTCCATCTCCGTCAGGGCTGCAGCGTGCCTGACCTCTCGAGCCTCCAGGATGGCCCTCATGATATGCTGGTGCGCAGCAACCGCGTTTGGCAGGCCGTAAGGCATGCGCACGTAGCTATGGGGTGGGCCCTCGCAACGTCCCACTCGCGAGGGCCAGAGGCGCTCTCGAGACGCGGCTCGGTCGAGCCCTGGTATGTCGATGCAGACGCGCAGCCCACCATCCTCGCCTGGATGGGAGGCCACAGCGGGTAGGCGGTGGCTGCCCCTCATGACCCTTGACTCCTGTAGCTCCTGAATGGCCTTGTCGACGAACTCCTGAGGGTTCGGCCCTCCTTGCCTTGCTCCTTCTTGCGAGAAACGTGCTTCGAAGCACGCCTCCACGTGGTGCCCAAGCGCCTCCATCGTGACCTTGGCGAGGTCGGCGGCCCTCCAGGGGAGAGCCTCCGAGCCCGGCCTGAGGAGGGCATCGGGCGCACTTCCCTATGCGATGGAAGGAGGCTCCCCCTGGCCAGGCGCGAGCCCTGAGGGGCCTGCCTCTTGAGGAGTCGGGCCGGTCGATGTCTTCTTCTTCTTGGGTGCAGCCTCGGGAGACCTCCTGCTGCTGCGGTCTGGGTCTTCTAGTGATGCGGCCTGAAAGGCTCGCTCCAGGGAGCACACTGCGTCTCTCTCTTTGCAGGGCACCGTGATGACCGCGCCGCTTCCTGGCATCTTGAGGACGTTGTAGCCGTGGTGGGTTACGGCCATGAATTTGGCCAGCGCCGGGTACCCGAGGATGGCGTTGTACGGCAGGCGAATGTGGGCGACGTCGAAGTCGATGAGCTCGGTGCGGTAGTTGTCGCGAGCCCCGAAGGTGACAGGAAGGCACACCTACCCGATCGGGACCGTGGAGCCGTCGGTGACCCCGGAGAACGGCTTGGTTGGCTGAAGCTAACTGTAAGGCACTTGAAGATTGTTGAATGTTTCCACGGACAGGACGTTGAGTCCTGCCCCGCCGTCGATGAGGGTCTTGGTGACTAGCACGTTGCTGATGATTGGGGAACAAAGCATCGGGAGAACTCCTACCGTGGCTACGCACTTGAGTTGATCCGCCGAGTTGAACGTGATGGCGCACGCCGACCACCGAGAGGCGCGTGGCCTCGAGCTTGGGAGGACTGCATTCACTTCATGGGCGAATCGCTTGAAGATGCGCCCGAGAGGTCGGGGCTTGAGCTCCGCCCAGATGCTGGTGATCGCACGCGGTTCTCAGAAGCCCCCAGCCCCTCGTGGCCGATGACGGTCCTCATTTCTCCTTAGCGGGCTGCAGCTGGGAGGGAGGCCTGCGTTCCCTGCGGGCGATCCTCGCGAGGCTGATCCCTCCAGCCTCCCTCGAGGCGGGTCTTGCCGCGGTCCTCGCGAGGTTGGTCGCGCCACCTTGGCGCGGGCCGCGGTCTTCGGCGTCTGCATTCCTTCCTCCTCCTCGGCCGTAGCCCGGTCGGCTGCGCTTTCGGGCGTCTGCCGACCCTTCCTCCACAGCGTCTGCCCGGAGCTCTTGGCATTCATTGGTGTTGTGGGTGTGGAGGTCGTGGTACACGCAGATCGATCGCCCTTGGATGACTCGGGCTGATCTACGCCTCGCTTGGTATGCAGCTCGGCCGCGAGGACGGCAGCCCCTTGCGCTTTCACGCCCTTGGCCTTGGACTTCTTTTCTTCGGATCCACGGCAGTGATCGAGGAGGGAGAGGCGCCCTCCCTTCGGCAGCGCGCTCTTGGTCGCCTAGTTGAACAGCTCCAGGTAGGTGCTCAGATATTCATGCATCGCCAACTACTCCTTCATCTTGTCGTCGCGCACGCCGTCGGAGAAGGCAGAGATGATGGCCTCCTCTGTCACCCTGGGGATCTTGAGGCGCGCGTTATTGAAGCGCTGGATGTACTTTTGCGAGGTTTCCCAGCCGCTTGATTCGGCGCATGTCGCTCACGGCGGGTGGCCGGTCGCGAGTACCTGGAAGTTGGCGGTGAAGCGGGTGCGCATCTCGCCCAGAAGAGATCGTGCTCGGGCGATTCAGGAGCCAAAGGGCTCCGCCCTGAGCGCCATGGGAAACCAGTTCACCATGACCTTTTCGTCCCGTTGGCAGCCTCGATGCCCAACTCAGAGTTGTAGGAACTCCAGACGGTCACCGTGCCGTCGTAGCGAGGAGGCAGGTCCGGCTTGAACTTGCCGGGCCACGCTGCGCAGCCTGGGAGGTGAAGGCGCTGCAGCCCACCGTGGTTGCTGGGGCCTCTGACGACGGAGAGCTTGGTCTTGCGGGTCTCCTGCGCGCTGGGGGCAGCGCAGGTCTGACGTCTTTGAGCGGGAGCGCCCGGGCAGCTTCTCGTGGGCGAGGAACTTCTTGACAGCTCTGCTCTCGCTGCGCTGGCGCCTGGCGGAGCGGGTTCCGCCCAGGGGCCGCGCGCCTTGGGGCCAGGGCTCCTTCTTGAGGAGGAGGCGGCTGAGGCGCCCCGGGAGCTTCATCGCCCGCGCGGGGCGGGGTGCGTGCAGCGAGAAGGATGGTGCGGGGGCGCCTCCTGCAGCACGGACGAGCTCGGCGACTCGGTCGAGCCATTCTTCGTAGACGTCATCGATGGGGCGGTAGCGCAGGAGCTCGTTTGCCGCGATGAGTGCAGCTCGGGCCTCCATGGCGCGCTGGCGAAGCGTGACGAAGAACCAGCGGGGTGAGCGAAGCGTGGCGGTGCGGCCGCCCGCCTCATGGACAGTCTTTGGGGACGATGCTTGCTGCCGTTTCGCCCGGGCGATGGCGGCGTTAAAGCAGTGTGACGGAGCAGCGAGGGCGCCACGACGGAGCTGTCTGGGCGACATGGGAGGCGAGGGCGGCTCGGCGCTTCAGGCTGGCCCGACGAGCGTCGAACATGGTTGCGGTGGTCGGGAAGAACGAGGCGACGGACAGCAGATTCGGCGCACCTGCACTGCACGCCAAATGTCAGCTGGGTTCCGCAGAGACCCTTGAGGTTCGAACACTGGGTGCTTGGAGATCCAACCCTCCACCGTCTCGCACCTCGCCAATCATGGGACCTAAACTACTCAACAGAATAGCACAAGAGACACAAGATTTATCTTGGTTCAGGCCACCATTGTGGTGTAATACCCTACTCCAGTGTGTGGTGTGGTGGATTGCCTCTTGGGCTGATGAGGAACAATACAAGGAAGAACAGCCTCGCGAGGGTCTGTTCTCGGCGGGGGCGATGAACTGCTAGGTGGGGTTCAGTCGCTCTAATTACTGGTTTCTTGATGAGGATTCAGATTGCTAGGTCCGGTCCAGATTGAGATCGAGATGCCTCTACCCTGGGGGTGGCTAGTCCTATTTATAGGCGAAGGCCCTGGGCCTCTTCCCAAATATTGAGCGGGAAGGGCGCCAATAATTGGCCATTTTGAAGGGGATCAGCGGGTATGCTTATCCTGACTAAAGTTGGTCCTCGCGTGCCAAAGGCTCTGGTGATGACGCCTGCTTGGGCTCCACAATGACTCCCTTCGGCCGTTGGGCTGGTCTTGGTCTTGTTGCAGGAAATGGATGCCTTTGCTTGATACTCTCGCTGCGCTTGCTCCCTTTGCACCAAAGAGGAAGGGAGGACATCACTGGGTCGGGCGCTGATGGCGCCCTTGGTCAAATCATGGCTTGCGTCATGGGCACCTCGCGAGGTACCTCGCCTTGAACTCTCCGCCTCCTCATGAGCCAACTGACGAGGCCGTGCACGAGGAAGCTCCTTGTCGCCCGCCTCATGAGGCTTGGCCCCTCGCGAGGGTCTTGAGCTTGCGTTGATGAAGATGGGCTGTGCTGGGCCTCCTTTGAGCCACGCCGCAGGCCGCAGGCAGGCAAGTCTGGGGACCCCCGTTCCCAGAACGCCAACACTTTTATCTTGAAACTTTCGGATCTGATTATTCATACCACAATTAAGAAGAATTACATTGAAATTATGCCGAGTAGCACTCCGCATAAAAAATTCTGTTTTTATCATTTACCTACTCGAGGACGAGCAGGAATTAAGCTTGGGGATGCTTGATATGTCTCCAACGTATCTATAATTTTTGATTGCTCCATGCTATATTATCTATTGTTTTGGACAATATTAGGCTTTATTATCCATTTTTATATTATTTTTGGGACTAACCTATTAACCGGAGGCCCAGCCCAGAATTGCTGTTTTTTTGCCTATTTCAGAGTTTCGCAGAAAAAGAATATCAAACGGAGTCCAAACGGAATGAAACCTTCGGGAGCGTGATTTTTGGAACGAACATGATCCAGGAGACTTGGACCCTACGTAAGATGAGCTTCCAGGAGGCCACGAGGTAGGGGGGCGCGCCCACCCCCCAGGGCGCGCCCTCCACCCTCGTGGGCCCCACGTTGCTCCACCGACATACTTCTTTCTCCTATATATACCTATGTACCCCAAACGATCGACACACGGAGCCAAAACCTAATTCCACCGCCGCAACCTTGCATCTCCACGAGATCCCATCTTGGGCCTGTTAGGAGCTCACGGAGGGCATCCATCACGGAGGGCTTCTACATCAACACCATAGCCTCTCCGATGAAGTGTGAGTAGTTTACCTCGGACCTTCGGTCCATAGTTAGTAGCTAGATGGCTTCTTCTCTCTTTTGGATCTCAATACAATGTTCTTCCCTCTCTCGTGGAGATCTATTCGATGTAATCTTCTTTTTGCGGTGTGTTTGTTGAGGCCGATGAATTGTGGGTTTATGATCAAGATTATCTATGAACAATATTTGAATCTTCTGCAATTCTTTTATGTATGATTGGTTATCTTTGCAAGTCTCTTTGAATTATCAGTTTGGTTTGGCCTACTAGATTGATCTTTCTTGCAATGGGAGAAGTGCTTAGCTTTGGGTTCAATCTTGCGGTGTCCTTTCCCAAAGTGATGAGGGGCGAAAAGGCACGTATTGTATTGTTGCCATCGAGGATAACAAGATGGTTTTTTATCATATTGCATGAATTTATCCCTCTACATCATGTCATCTTGCTTAAGGCGTTACTCGCTTTCATGAACTTAATACTCTAGATGCATGCTGGATAGCGGTCGATGAGTGGAGTAATAGTAGTAGATGCAGTGTGAGTCGGTCTACTTGTCTCGGACGTGATGCCTATATACATGATCATACCTAGATATTCTCATAACTATGCTCAATTCGCCAATTGCTCAACAAAGAATTGCTCACCCACCGTGAAATACTTATGCTCTTGAGAGAAGCCACTAGTGAAACCTATGGCCCCGGGTCTATCTTCATCATATTAATCTTTCAACACTTTGTTATTGCCTTTGCTTTTGACTTTACTTTTATTTTACTTTGCATCTTTATCATAAAAATACCAAAAATATTATCCTATCATATCTATCAGATCTCACTCTCGTAAGTGACCGTGAAGGGATTGACAACCCCTTATCGCGTTAGTTGCGAGGATTTATTTGTATTGTGCATGTGCGAGGGACTTGCGCGTAGCCTCCTACTGGATTGATACCTTGGTTCTCAAAAACTGAGGGAAATACTTACGCTACTTTGCTGCATCACCCTTTCCTCTTCAAGGGAAAACCAACGCAGTGCTCAAGAGGTAGCAGGCACCCCCCTCCTGATCAACAGGACCCCATTTTGACCGTAGGCACTCGAACACAAGTTCGTTTCCTCCATTTTGCGGTACGCCAGACCCCTCTCGGTGAACAGGATCCCATTTTGACCGTAGGCGGTCGAACACAAGGCCGTTTCCTCCGTTCTGCGGTACGCCAGGCCTCGTGTAGGCTATTCCATCCAAGCCGGTTGGCTCCCGATGAACACGACGCATTCTGTTGCCTCCCGATGAACACGACTACGTAGTTTCTCCGTTCTGACCCAGGCATGTACACGAGCCCTGGCCGTACGTATGCGCGAGTAGGCGTTCGAGACCCCGGCCGTATGTACGTACGTGGTCGTATTTACTTTCTTGCACCGGTCGTATTTACTTTCTTGCACCCTGGCTGTACCTATGTGTACATGCTACGTTCACGCCTCTACTACGACACATGCCCTTCCTTACCCGTCCATGGTTCATCGCTGCAGCCTGCAGACAGACTGGTCGACCAGTATGTACGTACACATTCGTGACTAGACTGACAACGCTACATACGATTCAACCAGGTGGGTCCCGACTATCAGGGAGGATAAGGAGGCACTTCCTTGCGTGCGAAGATATTGCTGGTGGGTCCCAGCTGTCAGGGGAGAATTATTTTTTTGCCTGTAATATGGACGCACTCCCTTGCGTGCGAAGATGTAGCTGGTGGGTCCCAGCAGTCAGGGGGGGGGGGACATTTTTTTCATGAAATACGGTGTCCCTTCCGGCGGGTCCCTGTTGTCAGGTGGAGGAATCATTATTTTACGTGTGATGAGGTTGCACTTCCTTGCTCTGGCCGTGGACCCGGCTATTAGCCTCTCCACATACAGTACTCTTCCGATGGAAGTCGTTCCTTGACCAAAGTGACCACGCCGCGCCGAGACCACCAAGGCGGTGGACGACGGCGAGGCCTAGGAAGGGGACGACACGGAGCCGGGGAAGACGCGACAGTGGATGCCCACGTGGAGAGGAGTACGATGGTTGACTAGTTCGGCTGCGGTGTGAGGCTGCCGTCGCCGCAGAATAACAGGGGGTGTGGGTGAGTAGAGGGATGGCCTGGCCAGCAGTGGGAGTAGTAGGGGGTGGTGAGGCCTCCGCGACAGCACAACCAGCCATGGGAGGCAGGAGCAAGCGGCACGACCGGCGCTGGTTTGGGCGGCTGGAGCAAGAAGACGAGAGGTTGAATAAACACTACGGCCGTTGGATGGACATCACACGGTCACTAGAGCTAGAATCGTTCATATTGACTAAGTTGACAAAGCCCTCCATCCACGTCAACTTAGTAGGCCCACAAGTCAGCCTCCCACTATGGTGGGTCCCAGCTAGCAGGGGGAGTATTCATTTTTTGTGTGTTGACCATGCCGCGCTGAGCACATCCAAGGTGGTGGACGACGGCGAGGCCCCGGGTAGCAACGCGCCGGAGATGGGAAGACGAGGGAGTGGGGTCGCAGACGGAGAGGTGTACGAGGGTTAACTGGTTCTGGTGCGGCGTGGTTCGGCAGTCGGTGGAGAAGAACAGGAGATGTGGAGAGGTGTAGGGATGGCCTGGCCGGCGGTGGGGTAGAGCTTCACAGCGAAGCATGCTAAGCAGAGCTGCTAGCAGCAGGAGGTGGGAGCAGGTGGTCCCTGCGGCTGATACGTCTCCAACGTATCTATAATTTTTGATTGTTCCATGTTGTTTTATTATCAATCTTGGATGTTTTATAATCATTTTATATCATTTTTTGGTACTAACCTATTGACATAGTGCCAAGTGCCACTTGTTGTTTTTCCATGTTTTTTACATTGCAGAAATCAATATCAGACGAAGTCCAAATGCCACGAACTCCACGATGATTTTTATGGGCCAGAAGGAACACATTGGGCCATGGTTGCACCTGGGGGGGGGGGGTCCTGAGGAGGGGACAACCCACCACGGCAAGGCCAGAGGCTCCAGCGCCTACGGTGGGTTGTGCCCGCCTCAGGTGCCCCCCGGACTGCCTCTTTGCTCTATAAATACCCCAAAAATCCAGAAACCCTAAGAACGTCGACGAAATATTCATCCAGCCGCCGCAGAGTCCAGAACCACCAGATCCTATCTAGACACCACCTCGGATGGGGTTCACCACCTCCATTGGTGCCTCTCCGATGATGCGTGAGTAGTTCTTTGTAGACCTTCGGGTTAGTAGTTAGTAGCTTGATGGCTTTCTCTCTCTCTCTGAATTCTCAATACAATGTTCTCTTGGAGATCCATATGATGTAACTCTTTTGTGGTGTGTTTGTTGGGATCTGATGAAATTCGAGTTTATGTCCAGTTATATCTTTTTATAGCCATGAAAGTTATTTGAGTTTCTTTGATCTCTTATAGCCTCGTATTTCTTCTCCGATATTTGGGTTTTGTTTGGCCAACTTGATCTATTTATCTTGCAATGGGAAGAGGTGCCCGTAGTGGGTTCGATCTATGATGCTTGATCCCAAAGGATGTAAAGGGAAACAACACATATGTATCGTTGCTACTAAGGATAAAAAGATGGGATCTATATCTACACAATAGATAAATGGATCTTGTCTACATCATGTCATCGTTCTTATTGCATTGCTCCACTTTTCCATGAACTTAATACACTAGAGGCATGCTGGATAGAGGTCGATGTGTGGAGTAATAGTAGTAGATGCAGGCAGGAGTCGGTCTATTCATCTTGGACGTGATGCCTATGTAATGATCATTGCCTGGATGTCATCATAATTATTTGAAGTTCTATCAATTGCCCAACAGTAATTTGTTTACCCACCGTTAGCTATCTTTCTCGAGAGAAGCCACTAGTGAAACCTACGGCCCCCAGGTCTTCTTCCCCATATATTTGCTTGCGATCTACTTTTCCTTTGCATTTTTATTCAGATCTATTAAGCGAAATGTCGGTGTACAAAAGTAGTGGCCTTTCTGTACCCCTTTAGTTGTGCATGGGCAGTCGTAGCCACACTTGCGGCCATGCTTGGCGGGGCAGAGGAAGGAAAGGTACGAGACTGCCAAGGCAGCACTCGAGCCAGAGGCATGAAGAGCAAAGGGGCAAGATGGATTTCCCCCGGCAACACCCTTGCCAGGGCGGCCTACACAGCCCCGGAAAGAGCCTTGCCGAGGCGACTTGCCCAACACCAGCAAGGCTGCCACCCTTGAGCCTGAGAGTCCTGACACCATGGACAACATCAAGACCAAGGCTCAGGGGGCGCCTGCGTGGTGGCATGTAGATCTTTGTCAAGATCAAAGGCCTGCGAGTCTAGATAGGAACCAGAAGGCGAAGACCCCCCGACAAGATCCTTGCGGGGACGGCCGAAGACCCCCGACAGGATCCTTGCCGGGACGCCCACGAGACCCCGGCAAGGCCCTTGCCGGGGGCATCCGCGGGGCCGCGGCAACCAGCCCGCCAACTAGGCAAGCGCCTGCTTGGCAGCATGAAACTTCTAGGCCAACTAGTCGAGCACCTGCGTGGTGGCATGTAGATCTTCGTGAAGACCCTGTCACCGCACCAGCACAGCAACCAGCCAGCCAGCATGGCGCTGCATGCCTCGTCAGCTTGGACGCGCGTCGAAGCAAGGCGAGGTGGCGACGGACGGGGCGAGCCCTGTTGCTGCCCCCAGTAAAGCAAGAGGGCACATAGGCAGCGCATTAAATGCGTTTGTCCTACGGTGCCAGGCGATAAGTTTGTACACTGTAGATACTTTCCACCTCCTGTGTGCCACTATGGCGACCCCTTTGACATATAAAAGGAGGCCCGAGGCGTACTGAGGAAGGATTCGGACTTTTTGGACTGGGCATGCACCGCAGCTAGTTCAGGAGCTCAAGAACACCAAATAAACACAGACAAGCAGGACTAGGGTATTACGCATCGTTCCCGGCCCGAACCTGGGTACAAATCCCCTCGCGCTGATCGCTAGACCTGCTCTTTGCGCAGCCCCACGCCCCGCCAACCGTAGAAGGGATTCCCCGGGATCCCATAGGTGTCGATCCCCCGATATCTTTGGCGCGCCAGGTAGCGGCGCTGAGGCTATGAAAATCTTGTCTAGAAGTTGATGCATCGACTCCTTCATCACGATGGCTCCAAAGAAGAGGGCAACAGCAACCGGCCACTCTCTGGTGCTATCAGCCACGCGAGCGGTGTCGTCTGCAGCCGCAACAATCATCCGCGTGGCGACGAAAAAGCTAAGTCACACAAAATCTTGAGCAATTTCCTTTATATAGGGTTATTTTCCTCGAAGGATTTTGCTCCTTGTATGGAAAACCTGCATGCAAAGGAACCCTTCTGCTACTGGCAACACTCTTGTTCTGTTTCGAGTCTGCTCAACAGTTCAAGCGGCTGCGCCGAGAATGGCAAGGTGGCTTGCGCGGCAGCAAGCGCCCTCGGCAGGCTGCTAAGGATCCGTTCCTCAAAGCGCCACATCATGGGTTTACGCGCCGGCAAACCTATCCAACTAAGCGTAGGGTGTTTACATACAAAGAAAGATCAAACAGGAAAATAGCATGCGCTATTTCAAAATACTGCAAAGTTATATTACATCAGCGGTTGCCGCGGTTCTAACTTAAGATAAAAATTGTCTTAGGCATGAACTCGCAGCGGCAATGAGAAACGGGGTGGCTAGTCCCTGCGCTGGCCTTCCAACCTCTTGACTCCGTCAACGCAGCTGATGATGGGCTCGATACGCTCTTCGAGTGCCGTGAGGTCCGCATCCTCCGGCAAACTCTCAAGCGCATTGGCGAAGTCGACGCTGGGGTTCCAGAACGCCACCTTGGTGAGCACCTTGGTCAGGGCGCCCTGATACGTCTCCAACGTATCTATAATTTATGAAGTATTCATGCTATTATATTATCTGTTTTGGATGTTTATGGGCTTTATTAAACACTTTTATATCTATTTTGGGACTAACCTATTAACCCAGAGCCCAGTGCCAGTTCCTGTTTTTTCCCTTGTTTCAGTGTTTCGCAGAAAAGAAATATCAAATGGAGTCCAAACGGAATGAAACCTTCGGGAGAGTTATTTTTGGAACGGAAGCAATCCAGGAGACTTGGAGTGTATGTCAGGGAAGCAACGAGGTGGCCACGAGGCAGGGAGGCGCGCCTACCCCCTGGGTGCGCCCCCACCCTCGTGGCTCCCCTGACCGACTTCTTTCACCTATATATATTCATATACCCTAAAAACTTCGGGGAACAGAAGAGATTGAGAGTTCCGCCACCGAATGCCTCTGTAGCCACGAAAAACCAATCGAGAACCTGTTCCGGAACCCTTCCGGAGGGGGGATCCCTCACCGGTGGCCATCTTCATCATCCCGGTGCTCTCCATGACGAGGAGGGAGTAGTTCACCCTCGGGGCTGAGGGTATGTACCAGTAGCTATGTGTTTGATCTCTCTCTCTCGTGTTCTTGAGATGGTACGATCTTGATGTATCGCGAGCTTTGCTATTTTAGTTGGATCTTATGATGTTTCTCCCCTCTACTCTCTTGTAATGGATTGAGTTTTCCTTTGAAGTTATCTTATCGGATTGAGTCTTTAAGGATTTGAGAACACTTGATGTATGTCTTACCGTGCGTATCTGTGGTGACAATGGGATATCACGTGATCCACTTGATGTATGTTTTGGTGATCAACTTGCGGGTTCAGTGACCTTGTGAACTTATGCATAGGGGTTGGCACACGTTTTCGTCTTGACTCTCTGGTAGAAACTTTGGGGCACTCTTTGAAGTACTTTGTGTTGGTTGAATAGATGAATCTGAGATTGTGTGATGCATATCGTATAATCATATCCACAGATACTTGAGGGGACATTGGAGTATCTAGGTGACATTAGGGTTTTGGTTGATTTGTGTCTTAAGGTGTTATTCTAGTACGAACTCTATGATAGATCGAACGGAAATAATAGCTTCATGTTATTTTACTACGGACTCTTGAATAGATCGATCAAAAAGGATAACCTTGAGGTGGTTTCATACCCTGCCATAATCTCTTCGTTTGTTCTCTGCTATTAGTGACTTTGGAGTGACTCTTTGTTGCATGTTGAGGGATGTTATATGATCCAGTTATGTCATTATTGTTGAGAGAACTTGCACTAGTGAAAGTATGAACCCTAGGCCTTGTTTCCTAGCATTGCAATACCGTTTACGCTCACTTTTATCATTAGTTACCTTGCTGTTTTTATATTTTCAGATTACAAATACCTATATCTACCATCCATATTGCACTTGTATCACCATCTCTTCGCCGAACTAGTGCACCTATACAATTTACCATTGTATTGGGTGTGTTGGGGACACAAGAGACTCTTTATTATTTGGTTGCAGGGTTGCTTGAGAGAGACCAGATTCATCCTACATCTCCCACTGATTGATAAACCTTAGGTAATCCACTTGAGGGAAATTTGCTACTGTCCTACAAACCTCTGCACTTGGAGGCCCAACAACATCTACAAGAAGAAGGTTGCGTAGTAGACATCAAGCTCTTTTCTGGCGCCGTTGCTGGGGAGGTGGGTGCTTGAAGGTATATCTTTAGATCTTGCAATCGAATCTTTTAGTTTCTTGTTTTAGCACTAGTTTAGTCTATAAAAGAAAACTACAAAAAAATGGAATTGAGTTTACCTCATACGCTTCATCTTTTTAATATCTTTCGTGAAAATGATGGGAAGGAAAATTGTGCTCAAGTGCTAGAAGAAGAATGCATTAGAATGTTTGGCACTAAATATGTGAATGATGAGCATGATTGCAATGTTGTTAGTATGAATTCCTTTAATACCCATGCTGCTAATGATATGCAAAGCCACAAGCTTGGGGAAGCTATGTTTGATGAAGATGATATTTTTTGTCCCCCAAGTTTTGATGAGCAAATTTATTATGATGAAAGCATGCCTCCTATTTATGATGATTATTGTGATGACACGTATGCTATAAAGAATAAAGATAACCATGAAACTTGTCATCATGATTTTAATTTTCAATTGGATTATGCTTCACATGATAGCTATTTTGTTAACTTTGCTCCCACTACTATTCATGAGAAGAAATTTGCTTATGTGGAGAGTAGTAAATTTTCTATGCTTGTAGATCATGAAAAGAATGCTTTAGGTGCTGGTTATATTGTTGAATTCATTCATGATGCAACTGAAAATTATTATGAGGGAGGAACATATGCTTGTAGGAATTGCAATAATATCAAGTTTCCTCTCTATGTGCTTAAAGTTTTGAAGTTATGCTTGTTTTGCCTTCCTATGCTAGTTGATTATTGTTCCCATAAGTTGTTTGCTCACAAAATCCCTATACATAGGAAGTGGGTTAGACTTAAATGTGCTAGTCATATTCTTCATGATGCTCTTTTTATGTTTTAGTTCTTATCTTTTATGTGAGCATCATTGAAATCATCATGCCTAGCTTGGGGCGTTAAACGATAGCGCTTGTTGGGAGGCAACCCAATTTTATTTTAGTTCCTTGCTTTTTGGTTCTGTTTAGGAATAAGTAATCTATCTAGATTCTGGTTAGATGTGGTTTTATGTTTTAATTAGTGTTTGTGCCAAGTAGAACCTTTGGGAAGACTTGGATGAAGTCTTTATGATCTTGCTGTAAAAAACTGAATCTTTAGCGCTCACTAGATTAGCTAAAACTTTTTACTGGAGAGTGATATTTAGTTGATTCTTTTTGAAGATGATTACTAGAAAAATTACTCAGGTCCACCAATTTATTTCAATTTTTTTGGTGTTACAGAAGTATTCAAATGATACAGATTACTATAGACTGTTCTGTTTTTGACAGATTCTATTTTCATTGTGTTGCTTGCTTATTTTGATGAATCTATGAGTAGTATCGGAGGGTATGAACCATAGAGAAGTTGTACTACAGTAGATATTACACCAACATGGATTTAGAATGAGTTCACAATAGTACCTAAGTGGTGATTTATTTTCTTATACTAACGGAGCTTACGAGTTTCCTGTTAAGTTTTGTGTTGTGAAGTTTTCAAGTTTTTTGTAAAGATTCGATGAACTATGGAATAAGGAGTGGCAAGAGTCTAAGCTTGGGGATGCCCAAGGAACCCCAAGGTAATATTCAAGTACAACCAAGAGCCTAAGCTTGGGGATGCCCCGGAAGGCATCCCCTCTTTCGTCCTCGTTCATCGGTAACTTTACTTGGAGCTATATTTTTATTCACCACATGATATGTGTTTTACTTGGAGCGTCAATTTATTTTGTTAGGATTTGCTTGCTGTTATTTCTAATAATGTTTTGCATCTTTATTTTCAATAAAATTGTCAAGGATAGCCTTTACCATGCTTATTTTGCAAGTATACATGTTGCTGTTTCAAAACAGAAAGTTTACCGCTGTTGCAAAAATTCCCTAGAAAATTCAGAATGTGATAAAATGTTCAAACCTTTTGCATAATAAGCTCTGATAAATTTACTACAGTGGTAATTTTCTTTCATAATTTTTGGAGTTAGGGAAGTATGATGAATCTTGCATTCTTTACAGACTATACTGTTTTGGCAGATTGCTGTTATGTTTACATTGTTTGCATATGTTTGCTTGTTTAATGATTCTATTTGATGATAGGAGTATTAAATATGCAGAGGCATTTAGTATGCAATGTTGAATATTAATTTTAGTGATTTTCTACAGTAGAGTATGATAAGGTTTTTGCATTGGTTTATACTAACTTATCTCACGAGTCCTTGTTGAGTTTTGTGTGGATGAAGCTCTTGAGATTTAGGGAGACCGTGATATGATAGGAATTAAGGAGACACAAAAGCTCAAGCTTGGGGATGCCCAAGGCATCCCAAGATAATATTTCAAAAAGTCTCAAGCGTCTAAGCTTGGGGATGCCCCGGTTGGCATCCCACCTTTCTTCTTCGACAACTATCGGTTAGTATCGGTTGATCCTAAGTTTTTGCTTCTTCACATGATGAGTGCTATCCTTGAAATGTCATTTTATTTTGTTTTTCTTGCAAGTATCAAGATCTGAAAATCTTAAAATGGGAGAGAGTCTTCACATAGCTACATAATTATTTAACTACTCATTAATCTTCACTTATATCTTTTTGGAGTAGTTTGTAATTTACTTGTGTGCTTCACTTATATCCTATGAGTAAATAGTTGAATGAGTGAATATCATAAATCTGAAATTATTTATGTTTCATATGCTTATCCCATGAGGAGTAATGACTTCACATATAAGAAGTAGAGGTGGTAAATTTATTGAAGGTTAGCAAACATTGTATTAGTCACTTGAATATTTCATGAAAGAATATTGAGGGAAGAGAGATTTCACATATAAATATACTATCTTGGACATCTTTTGTAATTGTGAGCACTCATTAAAATATGACATGCTAAAAGGTTGATGTTGGACAAGGAAGACAATGTAATGGGTTATGTTTTCTTATATCCGAAATAAAGTATATTGTCATGAATCGCCCAACACGTTGAGCTTGCCTTTCCCCCTCATGCTGGCCAAATTCTTTGCACCAAGTAGAGATACTACTTGTGCTTCCAAACATCCCTTAAACCAGTATTGCCATGAGAGTTCACCGTACCTACCTATGGACTGAGTAAGATCCTGCATGCAATAAAAATTGCTCTCTAAATATGTATGATCTTTTAGTGTGGAGAAAATAAGCTTTATACGATCTTGTGATATGGAAGCAATAAAAGCGACGGACTGCATAATAAAGGTCCCTATCACAAGTGGCAATATAAAGTAACATTCCCTCGCATTAAGATTTTGTGCATCGAACTATAAAAGCGCATGGCAACCTCTGCTTCCCTCTGCGAAGGGCCTATCTTTTATTCTTGTCTTTTACCTTATGCAAGAGTCATGGTGATCTTCACCTTTCCTTTTTACATTTTATCCTTTGGCAAGCACCTTGTGTTGGAAAGATTCTGATATATATATCCAATTGGATGTAAGGCATCATGAACTATTATTGTTGACATTACCCTTGAGGTAAAAGGTTGGGAGGCGAATCTATAAGCCCCTATCTTTCTCTGTGTTTGATTAAAACTTTGAACCCATAAATATCGCGTGAGTGTTAGCAATTGTGAAAGACTAAATGATAGTTGAGTATGTGGAGTTTGCTAAATCAAAGATCTGACATAGACTCTTCCTAAAAATAAGATGAATCGTAATTGTTTGATGACTAATAACACGGTTTGTTGGTTTTCAAGAAAGTTTATGATCTATACTTTAACATGCGAATAGCTTGTTACTTGATCATGATAAGCTTTATGAGATGAGCTACTGTTATGATATATAATGATGCTAGAAAAGGTGATTGAAATTATCGTTGATCAAACTTGTGCACCTGCTAGCATTCACACTTCATAAATTATTTCTTTTATCATTTACCTACTCGAGGACTAGCAGGAATTAAGCTTGGGGATGCTTGATACATCTCCAACGTATCTATAATTTATGAAGTATTCATGCTATTATATTATCTGTTTGGATGTTTATGGGCTTTATTAAACACTTTTATATTAATATTGGGACTAACCTATTAACCTGAGCGCTAAAGTGCCGCCTGCTTTTTCCCTTGTTTCAGTGTTTCGAAGAAAAGGAATATCAAACGGAGTCCAAACGGAATGAAACCTTCGGGAGAGTTATTTTTGGAACGGAAGCAATCCAGGAGACTTGGAGTGTACATCAGGGAAGCAACGAGGTGGCCACGAGGCAGGGAGGCGCGCCTGCCCCCATGGGCGCGCCCCCACCCTCGTGGCTCCCCTGAGCGACTTCTTTCGCCTATATATATCCATATACCCTAAAAACTTCGGGGAACAGAAGAGATCAGGAGTTCCGCTGCCGAAAGCCTCTGTAGCCACGAAAAACCAATCGGGACTCTGCTCCGCAAGACCTCAGGGAGGGGGGATCCCTCACCGGTGGCCATCTTCATCATCCCGGTGCTCTCCATGACGAGGAGGGAGCAGTTTACCCTCGGGGCTGAGGGTATGTACCAGTAGCTATGTGTTTAATCTCTCTCTCTCTCTCTCGTGTTCTTGAGATGGTACGATCTTGATGTATCGCGAGCTCTGCTATTTTAGTTGGATCTTATGATTTTTCTCCCCCTTTACTCTCTTGTAATGGATTGAGTTTTCCCTTTGAAGTTATCTTATTAGATTGAGTCTTTAAGGATTTGAGAACACTTGATGTATGTCTTGCCGTGCGTATCTGTGGTGACAATGGGATATCACGTGGTCCACTTGATGTATGTTTTGGTGATCAACTTGCGGGTTCAGTGACCTTGTGAACTTATGCATAGGGGTTGGCACACGTTTTCGTCTTGACTCTCCGGTAGAAACTTTGGGGCACTCTTTGAAGTACTTTGTGTTGGTTGAATAGATGAATCTGAGATTGTGTGATGCATATCGTATAATCATACCCACGGATACTTGAGGTGACATTGGAGTATCTAGGTGACATTAGGGTTTTGGTTGATTTGTGTCTTAATGTGTTATTCTAGTACGAACTCTATGGTAGATCGAACGGAAAGAATAGCTTCGTGTTATTTTACTACGGACTCTTGAATAGATCGATCAGAAAGGATAACTTTGAGGTGGTTTCGTACCCTACCATAATCTCTTCGCTTTGTTCTCCGCTATTAGTGACTTTGGAGTGACTCTTTGTTGCATGTTGAGGGATAGTTATATGATCCAGTTGTGTTATTATTGTTGAGAGAACTTGCACTAGTGAAAGTATGAACCCTAGGCCTTGTTTCCTAGCATTACAATACCGTTTACGCTCACTTTTATCATTAGTTACCTTGCTGTTTTTATATTTTCAGATTACAAATACCTATATCTACCATCCATATTGCACTTGTATCACCATCTCTTCATGAACTAGTGCACCTATACAATTTACCATTGTATTGGGTGTGTTGGGGACACAAGAGACTCTTTATTATTTGGTTGCAGGGTTGCTTGAGAGAGACCATCTTCATCCTACACCTCCCACAGATTGATAAACCTTAGGTCATCCACTTTTCTACTGTCCTACAAACCTCTGCACTTGGAGGCCCAACAACGTCTACAAGAAGACGGTTGCGTAGTAGACATCACGTCCCGGCAAAGCTTCCGAGGCTCATTAGCCAGTTAAGTCGCTCGACTGGAGCAGAGCTGCTTCAAGGCGTCGAGGACGCCCTCGAAGAACAAGGTCAGCCTGGCATTGGGGCTTATGTTCGCCTCCTGGGAGTACCTGAAGTCTGGCATGCCCATGACGGCTAGCTGCGTGATGAGCCTCTCTGCAACGTCGATGAGGCGGCCGATCCAGAGATTTATGTTGTCCACATAGTCCTTGTGGGCAGCGGCGTCATCCCGCCGCAGCTGCCTCTCGCTCTCAAGGGCCTTGTTCAGGGTCTCCTCACGGGCCCTGACCTCCGAAAGCGTCCCTTCCAAGCTGTCCAGTTTCAGCTTTAGATCGTTGATGGAGTTGTTGGCCTCGGAGAGCAGCTTGGTCTTGCCAGAGTGTAGTTAGCCGTGTCCCTGTCCTCTGCCAGCTTTGAGATCTCCTTCTTCAGCTCCTCCCGCTCCAGCTCCAGTTTCTCCACCTTGCCGGCTTGGTCCAAGGCCAAAGCATCAAGTGCCTCCTTGTTCTTACGCTCCAGCTCCTGGGTCCGCTGCGCGATGATTTTCTTGATTTCCTCATCCTTGCCGTGGAGTGTGGCGGCAAGCGCCTGTTCATGAGCAACGAGGTCTTCCTCCTGGGTGTCCAGCAAAGCTTGCTGCTGCCTCCAGTCAGCTTCGTCCTTGGCGGCATGTTCCTTCGCCGCCTCTTGGGCCTTCTCGACGTCGGCTTGCTTCAGGAGGAGCTCTCGCTTGCGCTCATCCAGCTGATCCTGGGCGGTCCTCAGCTCCTTCCGGGTCTCGTCGAACCAGACCTGAGCGACGCGCTCCTAAAAATCCGCTTCCGCCTTGTCCACAGCCGCCATCCTGGAGTTCACCTTATCTTGGCGGGCATGGTGGAGCGCCTGGAGCTTCTGGAAGTTGGCGCTCATGGCCCGGAGGAGTTGCTCCTCTTGGGAACTGCCGTCGCTGGCGCTCGATTCATCGACAACCTGGAGCCCGGCGGTGGCGAGCACCTCATCGTCAAAAATCTCCCCTTCGGCTGGCGCTCTGGTGCTTGCCGTCCCTGGGAGGCGGACGAATAGATCGTTGCCCACCTTCAAGTACTTGCCCGGGGCGGGGGCCGTAGGGGAGGAAGGTTGGTCATCGGCGCCCTCCTCCCCGGCAGGCTCCTTGGCGGCCTCCTCGGCAGCAGCCTTTCCGGCTTCCTCGACTGCCGCCTTGCCGGCCTCTTCGGTAGGCTCCTTGGCGGCCTCCTCGGCGGCGGGCTTGGTGGCCTCCCCGACAGCGATCCTGGTGGCCTCAGCTTTGGTATCCCTGGCGACCTCCTTGATGACGGCGTCGACATCCACCTGGTCCGTCGAGGGAGGGTCTGGAAACCGGAAAGGAGAATGACGCGGGACCAAAATCAAAGTTCAAAACAAAGAAAAAAGAGAACACAGCGTGGCAGACATGGCAGGGGACGGGAATCCGCTTCCGCCTTGTCCACAGCCGCCATCCTGGAGTTCACCTTATCTTGGCGGGCATGGTGTAGCTTCTGGAAGTTGGCGCTCATGGCCCGAAGGAGTTGCTCCTCTTGGGAACTGCCGTCGCTGGTGCTCGGTTCATCGACAACCTGGAGCCCGGCGGTGGCGAGCACCTCATCGTCAAAAATCTCCCCTTTGGCTGGCACTCTGGTGCTTGCCATCCCTGGGAGGCAGACGAGTAGATCGTTGCCCACCTTCAAGTACTTGCCCGGGGCGGGGGCCGTAGGGGAGGAAGGTTGGTCATCGGCCACCTCCTCCCCGGCAGGCTCCTTGGCGGCCTCCTCGGCAGCAGCCTTTCCGGCTTCCTCGGCTGCCGCCTTGCCGGCCTCTTCGGTAGGATCCTTGGCGGCCTCCTCGGCGGCGGGCTTGGCGGCCTCCCCAGCAGCGATCCTGGTGGCCTCAGCTTTGCTATCCCTGGCGACCTCCTCGATGACGGCGTCGACGTCCACCTGGTCCGTCGAGGGAGGGTCTAGAAACCGGAAAGGAGAATGAAGCGGGACCAAAATCAAAGTTCAAAACAAAGAAAAAAGAGAACACCGCATGGCAGACATGGCAGGGGACGTGAGGCAGGCAACTTACCTGTGCCAAGCTGGGGAGAAGTGGTTCCTCCCCGCCAACGTTCGCTGCCGGGACGGAGCCACCAGTGCTCATGCTTGCCCCCTCTACCTCCATGCGCGTGGGCTCGGCGGTAGGTGCCCTTGCTGGAGACGTCCCTCTGGGTGGCATGGTCGACGGGGGCGGCATGTCAGGGGCGACCCTCAGCGGCTCCTCCTGTTGCCGCTCTCCTCCTGCAAACCCGTCAAGGTCAGCACCAGGGATACACGCCCCAACGCTCGCCGATGGGGAGTGAATAACGGACTCACGCTGGGGGCTGGAGCGGGGCTGTGCTGAGGGCTGTTGTCCGGGCTAGTCACCACTAACGACGGCATGCGTGGAGCGCTCGCCGGGGGCTCGTCACCCGTTGAAGCCATGGCTCTCTTTGCCACCCTCTGGGCCAATGTCTCCATGTCACTGTGAAGATAAGATCAAGTCAGGGGAAGATAGCGCAAGCGGGGGATCAGGAGATGATGAGGGGCAGGGTGCTTACTCGTCCTCTTCCTCCTCCTCTGGCCTCCTCTTCCTCTTCGGGATAAAGGACCCAAGGTCGAAGTCGGCCTCCGGGGCGGCGTCCGCAAGGGGAGGAGAAGGGGATGGGGTCCTGGGCCGCTTGGACGAGGAGGAGGCGGCGACCGCAGTCTTCTTCACTGCCGCAGCCCTCGTCTGGCGCACGGTCTGCACCTGGGCCTGTTGCCGCTGTGCGGTCTTGCCGGGACGGACTGGCTCGCCGGAGCCAGCCCGCCACAGGACGCGTCTCCTCCCTGGGGCCGAGGAGTCATCCGCATTGGTCTCCTCTTCGGCCGACTCCTCAACCACTTCTTCAACAAGGGGAACCCTGGCGCCGACGCCACTGGCTTCCCCGGCAGACCCCGCACACTCGGCGAACTCCTTCTCTTATGCGGCTGCGTCGGCCTTGTCCTCCACAATGCCGAGGCTGCCGGCCTCCTCGTCAAGTGCTGCCTCCTCCGCCCTGGCGGCAATATACGCCAGCTCTTCCTCAGTGGTGTCGCGGATGAGCTGTGGCTCGTCACGAACATACCTCTCCGACAAGTTGTCGAAGAATGCCTGCACCAGCTCCACCTTTGGCTCAACCCAGGTCGAATCGAGGCCGTGCGCGTTGAAAACCGGCATCATGGCGATGATGGTGGTCTGGCAAGAGTTGTTGCTCACCGGGACCACCCCCGCTGGCAACCCGAACAGAGACTTACCGGCCTTGGCAGCTCTGCCGGTCTTCTCGGCCTTGCCGGTCCTCTCGACCCTGCCGACCTCGTCAACCTTGAGCTGGAAAAGCCTCTGGCAAAGATGAGCATCCTGCAACACCGTGAAGTTGTGGTTCAGGCCGGTGCGGAGCCTCATGATATCAGCCGCATTCCTTATATCCCAAGCCAGCCTCCCCTTATTGTGCAGCGCGGCAATGCGGCGGCGGATGAACTCAGCCCCGATCATCTCGAGGGTGAGCCCAGCTGAGGTGAGACGATGGATCCTAGTGATTGCAACCGTGAGCTTCTTGTCGTCGGCGTCGAGCTCGCCCCAGTCCTTGCTGCGGACCGGCGGCCTCCGACGGACCCGACAGAACTCACGTGGATCTATCTCCTCGATCTAGCACCACCGGCCCCGCCACTCGTTCCACCTCTCCTTCCGGCACCCTCCGCACGTGCCCCTCGCCTGGTCCTCGGGATCCAGGTGATGCAGCCAGATATGGCACCCCCTGGCTGGATGCGAGGGGTGAAGTAATGGCGGAAGAGCGTCGTGCTGGGGTGCACTCCGGCGAAGCCCTCACAAAGGTGGGCAAAGAAGGCCATGCATGCCACAACGTTCGGTGTGAAATCCAGAAGGTGGAAGCCGTAGGTGTGCATGATATCATTGAAGAAATCTGAGAAAGGGGGCAGAGCCCGCAGGAGAAATAGTCAACAAAGAAAGGATACTGGTTTGGACCAGCCTTGGCGAAGGAGGCAGGGACGATGCGCGTGGCAGGATGCCATGATGTCTCCCTTCCCCACAGGGGCCTGATCTTCTCCTTGAGGGTGAGCACATCGACCGTCGAGGTGAAGAGGGTGTACTGCGTCCGCAGCTCCACTAACTCGCTCTCCGGTGCCCCCTTCCCCCCAGCGTCCTTGGTCGCTCCCTTGCCCTTGCTTGCCTTGGGCGCCATGGCGGCTGAGAAGGGGTGAAGGATCAAGGGCAATGGGGCGCCGCGGCAGTGAGCAGAGGCGAAACCTCCGATTTGCGCTTGGAGAAGGAGAGGGGAACGACGGTTCCGAGATTGGAAAGGGCGCGAAGGGTAAATGAGCAGCGCCCCTGCGGTTTCCTCTTTTTTATGGGGAAGATGCGGGCCGCCTCTTTACTATTCACCATAGGGTGACGCAAGCGTGCTGCGACCGTTCCACGCACGACCCCCACGTCACGCACTCAATGCGGGTCGTGGGGAAGCGCAACTGGCAAAGAAGTTACTGCGGATAAAACTCTGCCACACGTGCCCGTGCACCATTCTGGGCCTGGCCCAACAATGCTTCGCGCTTATGTGTGGCCTAGGCCCGGGGGCTCCTGTCGGTGTACAAAAGTAGGGGCCTTTCTATATCCCTTTACTTGTGCACTGGTAGTCGTAGCCACACATGCGACCATGCTTGGCGGGGCAGAGGAAGGAAAGGTACGAGACTGCCAAGGCAGCACTCGAGTCAGAGGCATGAAGAGCAAAGGGGCAAGATGGATTTCCCCTGGCAACACCCTTGCCGGGGCGGCCTACACAGCCCCGGCAAGAGCCTTGCCGGGGCGACTTGCCCAACACCAGCAAGGCTGCCACACCCTTGAGCCTGAGAGTCCTGACACCATCGACAACATCAAGACCAAGGCTCAGGGGGCGCCTGCGTGGTGGCATGTAGATCTTTGTCAAGATCAAAGGCCTGCGAGTCTAGATAGGAACCAGAAGGCGAAGACCCCCCGACAAAATCCTTGCCGGGGACGGCCGAAGACCCCCGACAGGATCCTTGCCGGGACGCCCACGAGACCCCGACAAGGCCCTTGCCGGGGGCATCCGCGGGGCCGCGGCAACCAGCCCGCCAACTAGGCAAGCGCCTGCGTGGCAGCATGAAACTTCTAGGCCAACTAGTCGAGCACCTGCGTGGTGGCATGTAGATCTTCGTGAAGACCCTGTCACATCAAGACCAAAGACAAAGAACCAGCCAGCCAAGATGGTCAAGATGCCTCGTCGGCTTGACGCGTCGAAGCAAGGCGAGGTGGCGACGGACGGGGCGAGCCCTGTTGCCGCCCCCGGTAAAGCAAGAGGGCACATAGGTAGCGCATTAAATGCGTTTGTCCTACGATGCCAGGCGATAAGCTTGTACACTGTAGATACTTTCCACCTCCTATGTGCCACTATGGCGACCCCTTTGACATATAAAAGGAGGCCCGAGGCGTACTGAGGAAGGATTCAGACTTTTTGGACTGGGCATGCACCGCAGCTAGTTCAGGAGCTCAAGAACACCAAATAAACACAGACAAGCAGGACTAGGGTATTACGCATTGTTCGCGGCCCGAACCTGGGTAAAAATCCCCTCGCGCTGATCGCTAGACCTGCTCTTTGCGCAACCCCACCCCTGCCAACCATAGAAGGGATTCCTCCGGATCCCATAGGTGTCGATCCCCCGACACCAAAAATACAAAATTACTTTGCTGCACTTTATTTTATTTGCGATCTATTATTTCAATCCATTACCAATTTCTGGCATTGTTACCCAAAAGGGATTGACAACCCCTTTAACACGTCCGGTTACGAGGTGTTGTTATTTGTGTGCAGGTGTTGTTTACGTTGTGTTGCTTGGTTCTCCTACTGGTTCGATAACCTTGGTTTCTTCACTAAGGGAAATACCTACCGTCGCTGTGCTGCATCATCCCTTCCTCTTTGGGGAAATACCGACGTAGTCCTAGCAGACAGGAGTTTTTCTGGCGCTATAGTCAGAGAGCAATCAAAAGGAATTTCTGGCGCCGTTGCCGAGGAGGATCTTCAACATAACCAGGTTCCTAATCACAAATCTCATCTCCTTGCAATTTACATTATTTGCCATTCTCCTCTTGTTTTCCTCTCCCCCACTTCACAAAAATTTGCTGTTTTATTTGCTTTCTTTTTTGTTCGCCTTTTTCTCGTCAGATCTTTTGTTTGCTTGTGTTGCCATGTGCGTTCTATATGCTTGCATGTTCGCTTGCTAAATATCTATTGATATGTTTCCCCATCCACTTGCTAATCTTTTTAAAAGATCCAATCATGATGAACCAATTGCTAGTGAGTTGAGTGCACTAGATTATCTTTATGAAGTTTTGCTTGAGAATCGTGAATCTAAAAATTGTGATGAAGAAATTTATGAAGTGATTCATGATAGCTCCTTGAATGAAAAGCATGATTGCAATAATTTTCAAAACCCCAAGCTTGGGGATGCTTGTTTTGTCATGTCCGCTACTTATTGCAATGGTCATGATTGGGGTGATAATGTTTCTTATGATCTTGAAAGTTTATTTAAGCCTCATGATGAATATGTTTGCGATAATATAGAAAATGGGTTTGGAAGAGTGTCAATTTAGCTAAAAATAATCCCACATATCTGGAGAGTGTTCAATCTTATGAAATTTCGGATGAAAGTGGGTTTGGAGAGGTCATGACTTTATTTGATGATCCCACTATTTTGGAAGAGTGTCAACTTTGCATGCATGTGGATCATAAAGAGAAAATTTTATTTGATAGTTATATTATTGAATGTGATTATGATCCTACATATAATTATTATAAGAGAGGAAAATATGGTTGTAGAATTTTTCATGTTATTAAATTCCCTCTCATTGTGTTGAGATTGTCAATGTTTTATTCCTCTCCTTTGCACATGCTAGATATTTCTTATCTTGATAATTTAGTTACCTATAAAATCCCTATGCATCAGAAGTATGTTAGACTTAAATGTGTTTGTCACATGTTTCATGATGCTCTCTTTGTGTTTCAATTATTATCTTTCGTGTGAGCATCATTGAAATCTTATGCCTAGCTAGGGGCGTGAAACTATAGCGCTTGTTGGGAGGCAACCCAATGAATAAATTCTATTTCGGCCTTTTGGCTTTTTGCTTTATGTTCTTGTGTTTATACACAATTATGCTACTAGTATGATTGTGTTTTTTATGTTTTAATTAGTGTTTGTGCCAAGTAAAGCCTTTAGGATCTTCTTGGGTGATAGTTGTTTGATCTTGCTGAAAAAGACAGAAACTTGCGCTCACGAAAATAATTTTCATAAATCACAGAAAAGTGATTTTGCCCTGATTATTTTTGAAGAAAATCAATATACAAATTACCCTCGTTGTCCTAATTTGGTATAATTTTTTGAGTTCCAGAAGCATTCACAAAAGTCAGATTGCTACAGACTGTTCTGTTTTGACAGATTCTGTTTTCTTTGTGTTGTGTGCTTATTTTGATGGCTCTTTGGTTTTCTTTGATGAGTTTTTGCCATAGAAAAGTTGGAATACAGTAGATATAATACAAAAAAAATAAGAATTGGTTTGATACAACACTTATAGTAGTGATTTATTTTTCTTAAACTAATGGATCTCACGAAGGTTTTGTTGAGTTTTGTGTGATTGAAGTTTAAAGCTTTGGGTTATCTTACGATGGATGAAAGAAGGATAGAAGAGCCTAAGCTTGGGGATGCCCCGGCATCCCAAGCTATTATCCAAGAATGAGCAACCAACTAAGCTTGGGATGCCCCCGAGTGGCATCCCCTCTTTCTTCTAACGACCATGGGTATTTTACTCGAGGCTATATTTTTATTCTTCACATGATATGTGTTTTGCTTGGAGCGTCTTGTATGATATGAGTCTTTGCTTGTTTTTTTGTGTGTTTTAAGTCATCAATTCTTGCTGGACACACCTATTTGAGAGATCCAAAATTATATCATGACTTGTTAGATTTGCTCTCTATGCTTCACTTAAATCTTTTATGAGCTAGGACTTGCTCTAGTGCTTCACTTATATCTTTTTGAGCATGGTGTGCTTAGTATTTTTGAAGAAATGCTCTCTTACTCCACTTAGATTTATTTGAGAGTTAGTAAAATTTTAAAGAAATTCTCTCTTGCTTCACTTAAATTATTTTAAGAGAAATAGAAAATCTGTTATGCTCATGATCTTCACTTATACTTGTTTGAGCTTATGAAAAGCAATACATGGAAATTAGTCCCAAACTGATAGATATCCAAGAAGGATAAAGAAAAACAAAAGAAAAAATGTCATGGAGATCATTGGAGAAAATAAACTTGATTCTTAGTAATAGTTTTGAGATATGATGATGTGATATGTGAGTTATGTTGATGAGTAATTGTGCTCTAGTAAGAATATTGGTGTTAAGGTTTGTGATTCCTTATGCATGCACGAAAGTCAATAATCATGCAATGAAAATTATATCCTACTTGTGGTGCATTATTCGGTGTTAATTATTCTTAATGCTTGCTTATGAGATTATTCATTTCTTGGTTGGTCGCTTCTCAATCTTTTTGCTAGCCTTCATTTTGCACTAAGTATGATCTCTACTTGTGCATCCATAATCCTTTAAACCAGTTTTGCCACATGAGTCCACTATATCTACCTATATGCGGTATTCTTTTGCCATCCTAAGCAAATTTGCATGTGCCATCTCTAATTTTCAAAATAAACTTCTCTTTTGTGTGTTTGTTTCGCTCGCGGAATGGTAACGAGTGGCTAATATTTTCCATGGTGGATGTGTTATTCTCACGATGAGTGTTTATTCACTTGTCATTGCACGAGAGTAAGGCAAATGTTTTAGGGATGCCCAGTCCTGAAATGCAAAAATGAATTTACTTTAAGTTGTCAAATAATAAATTCCTTGGAAAGTGTTGGTATGGAAGGCATCCGTGGATACAGCTAGCCATGGAAAGTGAAAGAATGGTGGAAAAAGGAATAAACTTTATTTTCTGTCTGGGAACCACCTATGGCATATCTAGCATGGAAAGTGTTTGGAACTCTGAGTCGTTTTTGTTGGTAGGATGGATACACCTCCCAAAATGTTTTTATCTCTAATTTTTCGCTTTGAGCTCTGGCACCTCTACAATCCCTACTTCCCTCTGCGAAGGGCCTTTCTTTTTTTTACTTTATGCAATTTTTATTTTGAAATTTGAGTCTCCATCTTCTGTTACAAAAGCACCAACTAGGAGGCAATATGATCGTACTTAAGTATTGGGTGTAGCTAATATTCGAGTGTGTTTCATGAATGGATCAATGTTTGAGCATGATGGGCTAGGGATAACTTATTTTAGCGCTGATATTTTGAAAGACATGGTTGCTTGTTGATATGCTTGAGTATCTAAATTATTATGTCAAAACTAGACTATTGCTTGAAATCACATAAAAGTCCAAATGTCCATGCTATAAAGAAAACAATATGATATGACATGATAAACAACACTCCACATCAAAAATTCTGTTTTTATCGCTTACCTACTCGAGGACGAGTAGGAGTTAAGCTTGGGGATGCTGATACGTCTCCAACGTATCTATAATTTTTGATTGTTCCATGCTGTTTTATTATCAATCTTGGATGTTTTATAATCATTTTATAGTCATTTTATATCATTTTTTGGTACTAACCTATTGACATAGTGCCAAGTGCCAGTTGCTGTTTTTTCCATGTTTTTTACATTGCAGAAAATCAATATCAGACGAAGTCCAAATGCCACGAAACTCCATGTGACACCCCAAAATTTTGACCTTGTTTTATTAATTAAAATTTTGCCAGGAATTAAAAACTTTTATTTTCTGGGCTCCCTTTTGATTTTTGAACCATTTTCTCCCTTGTTATTATGGAGTTTTCCCCAAAGTGAAAACTTTTCAAATATGTTATTGGACTTGTTTAACCTCTCAATAAAAACTTTTCTTTTATCAGTAGAGCTAATTACATAATTAATTTGCTTAATCTTTATTTTCCTGAAAAATGGATTTTTCCCATGGTTTTATGGCCATGTTTGAACTACAACCAATTGATAAATTCATTCAAAATTTCAACCAAAATTTGGAAATGTCAGGTGATGTTTTTAAATCACTTTTGTGCAAAAACATCTTTATTTCATGAAATATTTTGAGCTCTACACCAAATTTTCTTCCCTGGTCCAGTGGGCAATTTTGCACTACAACCCACTTAAATATTTCATTCTAGCTTCCACCAAAATTATGGGATGATAGCAATAGCATATGATTCAACTTTATGCAAAAACCCAGTGATGTCCTTTGAAAAATTTGAGTAAATCATCCTCTTTTGCATTCTGGTCCAACTTGATGGTTTGTACAACAACCATATTTTTGCTTGCTCTTTTGCCCTTGATTCTTTCTCCTTCTCATAGACCACCCTACAAAACCCCTAAGTCCAGGAGCATGAAACCATTGGAATAATTTTGGTTCATGAGATGATACCATTTACCTCCTGTCCAGAATTGAAGTTTTGCAAAACTTGCACTAACAAGTTTGTGCTTTTTACAAACTTACCTCACCACCCTCTTGTGCATCCAAAGAGACCTCAATCTGGAAGAATTGGCCACACCAAGAAATGCCTAGGTGCCTGTGGCATTTTGTCAAACACCCTGAGAGCATGGACATAATTGGCATGAGTTTTTATTTGCATTATAAACTTGAACACCTAACCTAACCACCATGACCATTTACCTTCTTGCTAACTTTAACCTAGCCCTGTTTCTTGCCAGCCTCACCCGCGACCTCTAGCATGCACTGGCAATTCGTCGAACACATCCTGGGCGTGCTCTGGGCGCGCCCAGAGCATGCGTTTTGCACGCACGTGCACCTGAGCCACCGCGTCGCGTCCACTTCGCGCCACCAACCCCTGCTTGCCCGCAGAGCCGCCCCCGACCTCATCCACTCGCAGGAAACGCCCAAGCTCTTCCCTGGAGCCGCACAGGGCCGCCGTCAGGTCGGCCACGGTGGCTAGCGGCCGGCCACAGTGGCTCCTGCCCCGGTCGGCGCCGCCCGAGCCACCCCGGCTCGCCACCTGCCCCTGGGAGCCGCGCAAGCTTATCCCCTCGCTCGTCAGCAAGCTCTCGTCGCCGCCACGTCGCCCTGACCACTACAGAGAGGCGGTTCGCCGGCGACCTTATCCTCGACCGCGGAACCGCCATGGATGCGCTATAAATAGTACTCCTGGGCTCGTCCAGGCCTCACGCAGCCTCTCTCACTCCCTCACCGACCCACCCAGAAAGAGGGAAGACCAGGGGTCGTCTTCTTCTGTCCGCAACTCCTGCCACGCCATCGCCTGCCATTCCGGGCGCCACTGTGGCCTCCCCTCTCCACTCTCTTCACCAGAGCTTCCTCTCCCTCTCGTGAGTCCACCCCCCTACTCAATTTTGCTCGGGACTCGCCGCAGGCGAAAACTCACTTTGCCCGACGGCCACCACCCACTGCGGAGCTCGCCGCCGGCAGCTCCGACCACCCCAGGGACCGTGACGACCACCGGAGGGACCGCCTCGACCCCCTGAGCCCGCGGGTGGCCTCCGTTTCTCGAGAGGTATCGCCGTTCGCCGGCGAGCGTCGCCGGAGTCCCGCCTCCCGCTCGGGCAAAGGAAGAAGAGGGAAAGGGGCCTGGTCAAACCTGACCAGTGGGCCCCCTGGACCCACTGTCAGTGACCCCCGCACCGGTCCACGTGTTTAAGTGAAAGCGTAAACCACCCCAGTACATTTCCTCCGCTCCGAAAAAGTATTCCTGTCTGAAGCGTTTTCTTTTGTATCTTTATTTAAAAACATATTTTGACCAAATCTTTGACTGGCTATAACTTTTTAAATATAACTCCAAATGAATTGATTCTTTTCCTAAATCTCTCAAATTCTGTCTAGTTTATTTTAAGATTTATTTGAAAAAATTTCAAACAACTTTTTTGTGTTGTTCTGAAATTGTGTGTTAATTCCAATATTTTCAAAATAGGATTTTTGGAAGAGAAGAAAACTTTCAAAAAGTTTTGGAGAGCACCCCCACCTCTCCACACCTTGAAGGCAAGCATTCTGAACCCTGGCATAATATTTTGTGGGTTGTTTGATATGGTTATAACCCCACCTCGACAGGAAGCATTAGTTATTTTTTTATGTGACGATATGATCATACGTGCATAATGAAAATACTTGCTGTTGGAAATGGATATGCTTACGATAGCAATCACCCTCATGTGCCTCTCATACCCACCGGGAAGGATCCGGGAAAGCCGCTGTCTTGGGTAGATCTGAGCTTGTCCCTCGTTGATACGGTTATGACCGGTGGGGCAGGGGAAGGTATGATGAGAGGTGGTTGTGTCTGATGGATGTGAAGTATTATTCTTGAGCTAATCATACAGGAAATACTTAAGCCTCCTGAGTCGGCCGTAGATCGAGTCTTGTTCCGGTAACCCCCATACTTGTTTCGTGCTGCCACTTGTCCCTACTGTAGGTAGGGTACGGTTCAGTAAGTTGTCAACCCCTGTCTTAGCACACACCGTACAGAGAGGCCATGGTGGAAGATACCGGTTGTAGCCGGTAGGCATGCCACCTGGTCCGGGGGCATGGGTGTTTCCGGTTGGGACCGAGAGGGGGGATCCCCTTAGAGCGCGCGATAGAAATTTGATCCCATGCTACGCGAGGTTGTAGCCTCCCCACTTAGAGTTTTGCTTAACAGGTGTCATGGGTGATTCCAGACACGAGTAAAGTTAAGTTGGTGTGTGCAAGTCAGGCGTGTTTTCGACTAAAAGACCGTAGACGGAATTAGTTCCAATGGACTAAAGAAATCCGTTACTCGTGGGTAAAGAGTACACCCTCTGCAGAGATATTAAACCTATTCGAATAGCCGTGTCCATGGTTAAGGACTACAGTCTGGGATGGGTCAAGTGTCGGTCTTAGTGTCGGTCTTCGGAGGAGAAACTACTAAACCAGAATATTGATTATGACTTGTGATATATGATGGTTATGATTATTATCATTGTGGACTAACCGTTTGCATTGTTTGAAATAATGAATATCCCTGGGACGGTTCTACCTCCCGGATATTCACGGTGATTATTTATTTAATTTATAAAGCCCTTCATGTGGTGTCGCTGAGACGCCCGACTATGACATGCTTGTTAACTATTCATCTTATAAGCCCTTTATGTGGTGTCGCTCAGATGCCCGACTGTGGCATGCTTGTTATTTATTTACTTTATAAGCCCTTTATGTGGTGTCGCTTAGACGCCCGACTGTGGCATGCTTGTTATTTATTTACTTTATAAGCCCTTTATGTGGTGTCGCTCAGACGCCCGACTGTGGCATGCTTGTTATTTTATTCACTTTATAAGCCCTTTATGTGGTGTCGCTGAGACGCCCGACTGAGGCATGCTCACTTTTACTATCCTTTTGAGACGTCGCATCAGACATCCGATCGGTGCACTTTATTACTATTCTATTATTGCCTATACATGTTGCATATAAATAACCTGCTTGCATACATCAGGGATTCCATTTTTATGACTGACGTCGTGATTGTAGAGTGTTTTCAGAGCATGATTATCGGTTGCTATATTATTCCCGTGTTCATAATGTTTGCGAGTACATTCAAAAGTACTCACTGGCTTGTCCCTGGCTATTGTCTTGGCCAGATTGCTTGCTTGGAGAGGAGCGTTGCGATGACAGTCTCGGAACCTAAGCAGCGGTGATAGCAGCCTCGCGAAGATAGGAGTTAACCTGGTCAGCTGTTCCTGTGGGAAATGGAGTCCCATAGACCGTGGTGAACCACAAACCGCTTCCACCATCAACCCCTAGAAACCTTTTGTTGTACTCACAGGCCAGAATGGTCTTGTACTACATATTATGTACTTTTGCTTGGAATTTCTGTATCAAGTTGGTGCCTCATCAGCTAACAGTAATCCTGGGGCTGGTGAGCACAAGGGCCATTTTCTGGAAATTATATCCCGAAAATCCGGTCCTGACATTCCATGATGATTTTTTATGGGCCAGAAGGAACACATTGGGCCCTGGTTGCACCTGGGGGGGGGTCCCGAGGAGGGGACAACCCACCAGGGCGCGCCAGAAGGCCCAGGCGCGCCCAGGTGGGTTGTGCCCACCTCGGGTGCCCCTGGACCGCCTCTTTGCTCTATAAATACCCCAAAAATCCAGAAACCCTAAGAATGTCGACGAAATATTCATCCAGCCGCCGCAGAGTCCAGAACCACCAGATCCAATCTAGACACCATCTCAGATGGGGTTCACCACCTCCATTGGTGCCTCTCTGATGATGCGTGAGTAGTTCTTTGTAGACCTTTGGGTCCGTAGTTAGTAGCTAGATTGCTTTCTCTCTCTCGCTGAATTCTCAATACAATGGTCTCTTGGAGATCCATATGATGTAACTCTTTTGTATTGTGTTTGTTCGGATCTGATGAACTTCGAGTTTATGATCAGTTATATCTTTTTATATCCATTAAAGTTATTTGAGTTTCTTTGATCTCTTATATGCATGATATCTTATTGCCTCGTATTTCTTCTTTGATATTTGGGTTTTGTTTGGCCAACTTGATCTATTTATCTTGCAATGGGAAGAGGTTCCCGGTAGTGGGTTCGATCTTACGGTGCTTGATCCCAGTGACAAAAAGGGAAACAACACGTTTGCATCATTGCTACTAAGGATAAAAAGATGGGATCTATATCTACGCAATAGATAAACGGATCTTGTCTACATCATGTCATCGTTCTTATTGCATTACTCCATTCTTCCATGAACTTAATACACTAGATGCATGCTGGATAGCGGTCGATGTGTGGAGTAATAGTAGTAGATGCAGGCAGGAGTCGGTCTACTAATCTTGGACGTGATGCCTATGTAATGATCATTGCCTATCGTCATAATTATTTGAAGTTCTATCAATTGCCCAACAGTAATTCCGGTTTACCCACCGTTTGCTATCTTTCTCGAGAGAAGCCACTAGTGAAACCTACGGCCCCCGGGTCTTCTTCCTCATATATTTGCTTGCGATATACTTTTCCTTGCATTTTTATTCAGACCTATTAAACCAAAAATACAAAAATACTTTGCTATACTTTATTTTATTTGCGATCTATTATTTCAATCTATTACCAATTTCTGGCATCGTTACCCGAAAGGGATTGACAACCCCTTTAACACGTCGGGTTGCGAGGTGTTGTTATTTGTGTGCATGAGTTGTTTACGTTGTGTTGCTTGGTTCTCCTACTGGTTCGATAACCTTGGTTTCTTCACTGAGGGAAATACCTACCGTCACTGTGCTGCATCATCCCTTCCTCTTTGGGGAAATACCGACGTAGTCGTAGCAGACATGAGCTTTTCTGGCGCTATAGTCAGAGAGCAATCAGCGGCGCTGGAGGAAGAAGACGAGAGATTGAAGATGGATGCTGGTCGTTGGATGTAAATCCAACGGCTATCGATGTCAGAATCATTTGTTGACTAAGTTGACGATGACTTGCGTTGGCTTCGACCTATTGGCCCACATTTCAGCCTCCAAAAATGTGGCACATATTCAGCTCATTATTTCAGAATTTACAGTCAATTTGATCTTTTTTTTAGAATTACAGTTCATTTACTGGGCTGGGTGAACAAATAATGTAGCGCACGTGCGTCCCCTTTTTTTTAAAACTACAACCCATTTTGACTTTCTCGAAATACACGAATTTGTAGGGCTGGCTGAACAAATAATGTAGCGTCCATGCGGCCCATTTATTTCTAAAAAATTACGGCCCATTTGCACTTTCTCGAAATACACAATTTTGCTGGGCTGGTTCTAATTTTAATGTTAGGTTGGGCGAAGCAATGTTATTAAAAAATAAATAGGGCTGAGCATTTTGTTATAAATATATTTAAATAATAAGTGTGTTATTATTACATTGGTCCTTAAAACTTACCAAGCTTTTGTACACAATCACTATGATTTTCGTTGCCTTAATGTAAAAAAATCCAGGATTTTTTTGTTAAAAATTTATTTTTATAAGTTAATAAGACGTGGGATATTGTTTTCTTATATATGTAAGTATGTGTTAAATATATGATGACAATAACAATAATATATAATAACATATAAAATAATATAAATATATATAATATAGTTAGAAAGGGAAACATAAGTTGGACCTGGCGTTCCTATTCTTATATACAAAAATAGAACAGACCTCTGCGTTTTCTTCAAAAAAATACATAAGTTGGGCTGCGGATGTTTCAGGAAAAATAAAACTTAGGATGGGAGGTCCATAGGCCGGTCGATACATGATGGCCCTCAAGGAAATACAAACCGGCATGTCGTAGGCTGTGCATGTTAAAAAAGAAAGCCTAGATGGGCATCCCACAACCCAGTTGATACTTGTTGGCCCACTGATAACAAATGATACCTGCCAGCTCCCCGACTTCCTGCAAAAAAAGTAACTACATTGAAGTGCCTAAAAAAGTAATTATGTTGACAAACCCGTGGGCCCCAATGTCAGTATAGCATTAGGAGGAAGTATTTTTTCAATGAGGCACTTGCTTGCATACGGCCATAGACCTTGTGCGTCTCGACTGTCCGCCTCTCCACGTACAGTCCTCTCCAGATTCCTCTCGTTTGTTCAGCATGTTCACAATGGCAGACAACGGAGCCGCGGCAAGCACACAAAGGCGGAGGACGAGAACGAACCACCGGAGCCGGGGAAGGCATGCTACAGTAGTGGTAGATGCTATGCCTTATTTCTACCGAAACTATTGAACTAGCCCAGTGGCCAAGTGACACTACCCGACCGCTGTTCCGCCCGAGTTTGATTCCACCTGATGAAGTGGAAATATCTCCAATTTTTTTGCCTCTGCCATTAGTGACACGTGGGTCCCCATTGTCATATACGCACACCACGTCCAACACTTGCCAAAACTTCGTCCCTCGTTTTCTCTGTTTTTCGCACACTCGACATTGTGTGGGCATTTTGAAAATAGCATATCTTTTTGACTGTGCATCATATGAAGATGTGCTATGCATGAATGTTGATCAACATGATGTTAACTGGCTGGTAGTTCCATTTTCGACCATGAATAAAACTTCCAACATGATGTTATCCCTGTTTGAAAAGGGCGTGTTAATATAAATGCTCTGCCTCTGAAACTTCCAGTTTCTTATCTGAAACTGAAACTTGTAGTTTCTTCTCTGGGAATCACATTGTGTGCACTTTTATATGAAACAACATTTTTTAAGTGCTAAAAATAGATCTCTAGAATTCATAAAATACTTCATATGCTCAATACTGCAAATCTGAAATTCAATAGACATTGATATCTAAAAGTACTCTCAAAATACACAACACAAATCACAATTCACAAGCTGCAAATACTGACAGCCCTAAGCTCCTCCTGACAATTCACAACCTGCCCGACTAATGGCTTGGGGGGGGGGGGGTAGTCCCCTCCTATTCCTCGGCAGCAGACAACCGCCCTGTGAGACGATGTGAACGGCGAGGGTGTGACGCCCGGATAATTAAGCTACAATAATTCTCTGCTAATGATTCCACGTCACTTTGATTACTGTCGCTAATCTCGTGTCAGTTCGAAACCGATTCAAATTCAAATTCAAAATCAAGCAAACAATAAAACTTTTCAAATATTAAAACTAAAATGTTCGGAGTGAACCAAATATTGCATAGGTAATTATGGTGGAGAAACCACACTTTTATAAAAGTGCTTAAATACTCTAAAATGGTTAAAACAGTAGTTGAAACAATTAAATAATTGCTTTTGATATTTTACAAAATACTAATCTATTTGTTTAAATAGTAAACTTTTTGTGGTAGTGGGTGATCATGATACACTAAATTAGGAATTCACTTTGTCGAAATAAAACAAAATTAGTTCCAAGAAATAAAAGAAAACAGTAAAAGAAATTAAACAAAATATAAAAGGAAAGCAAACAAAAATAAAAGAAAACCCCCCCTCCCCCGCTGGGCCCTGACCCAGTTAGCCTCTAGGCCAACCAGGAGGCCCACCCCACTATTCCTTATCCCCCACTCCACCGAAACCCTAACCGCACTACGCCACTCCCCCCACATCGCCCACTCCCCCCGATCTGGATCGAGATCGGGGGCTCGACGCCGACGTCGCCTGGTGCTGCCCCGCCTCACGTCGGTGCCCCGCCACCTCGCCATCCTCTCCACGTCGCCACCGATCCCCCCCGCCCGGAGCTGCGCCTCCGCCTCGGCCACCTCGCCGGCCTGCCTTCTCCTCCCCGCCGGTCTGCCTCCTCCGACGCCGTTGTATCCATCGACCACCCAGACCCCCGCTGCCCTTTTCCCTACCGGCCCAGTGAGCACGCACCCCTCCCTCCTCTCTCTGCCGTGCCGCGTGCCCGCTCTGCCGTGGCCGCGCCATCTCCCCCAGCCTCGCTTCCTCTTCCCTTCCCCGTTCGGTCACCACAGCCACAACCGCCGCCCGCGCGCCCGACGCCGTGCTCCCCGTGCCCAGCCCGCGCGGCCTCATGCTTGCCGCTACGCTGCTAGCTGCTCATGCGCCGCCATTGCCTCTCCTGCTACCTGTCGTTGCTGCGCTGGCTTCTGCTGCCGTTGCTCATGCTCGCCGCACCCGCTCCGTTCGCGGCCACTGCCCGCATAGCCGCAGCCGGTCGCCGCCCACGCCGCTCCGCCGGGGCCATGCCCGGCCATCCTCGCCTCCTCTGCACACACCGCCCGCAACCACCCCGCCGGCCATCGCAGCCATCTGCGCCCGCCCCGACTCACCGCCTCCCGCTCCCGTTCCACCCCTCCGCCGCCTCTGCTGACCGGTGCCGTGGGAGCCGGCGGCAGCGCCGATGGCCTCGCGCGAGTCCCAGCGCCTGGGCTCACCCCAGTCAAGTGCGCCCCCTGTGATACGTCTCCAACGTATCTATAATTTATGAAGTATTCATGCTATTATATTATCCATCTTGGATGTTTTATGGGCTTTACTCTACACTTTTATATTACCTTTGGGACTAACCTATTGACCCAGAGCCCAGTTCCAATTTCTGTTTTTTCCCTTGTTCCAGTGTTTCGCAGAAAAGGAATATCAAACGGAGTCCAAACGGAATGAAACCTTCGGAAAAGTTATTTTTGGAAAGAAAGCAATGCGGCAGACTTGTAGTGCACGTCAGGGGATCAACGAGGAGAGCACGAGGCAGGGGGGCGCGCCCACCCCCTGGGCGTGCCCTCCACCCTCGTGGGCCCCTCATGGCTCCCCTTACCGACTTCTTTCACCTATATATATATATTCCCATATAACCTAAAATCAATAGGGAACATAATAGATCGGGAGTTCCGCCGCCGCAAGCCTCTGTAGCCACCAAAAACCAATCGGGACCCAGCTCCGGCACCCTGCCGGAGGGGGGATCCCTCACCGGTGGCCATCTTCGTCATTCTGGCGCTCTCCATGACGAGGAGGGAGTAGTTCACCCTTGGGGCTGAGGGTATGTACCAGTAGCTATGTGTTTGATCTCTCTCTCTCTCGTGTTTTTGAGGTGATACGATCTTGATGTATCGCGAGCTTTGCTATTATAGTTGGATCTTATGATGTTTCTCCCCCTCTACTCTCTTGTAATGGATTGAGTTTTCCCTTTGAAGTTGTCTTATCGGATTGAGTCTTTTAATGATTTGAGAACACTTGATGTATGTCTTGCGTGGGATACTCGTGGTGACAATGGGGTATTCTATTGATCCACTTGATGTATGTTTTGGTGATCAACTTGCGGGTTCCGCCCATGAACCTGTGCATAGGGGTTGGCACACGTTTTCGTCTTGATTCTTCGGTAGAAACTTTGGGGCACTCTGAGGTTCTATGTGGGAGTATCTAGGTGACATTAGGGTTTTGGTTGATGTGTGTCTTAAGGTGTCATTTTACATGAACTCTAGTGCTGTTTGTGACACTTATAGGAATAGCCCAATGGATTGATCGGAAAGAATAACTTTGAGGTGGTTTCGTACCCTACCATAATCTCTTCGTTTGTTCTTCGCTATTAGTGACTTTGGAGTGACTCTTTGCTGCATGTTGAGGAATAGTTATATGATCCAATTATGTTATTATTGTTGAGAGAACTTGCACTAGTGAAAGTATGAACCCTAGGCCTTGTTTCCTAGCATTGCAATACCGTTTACGCTCACTTTTACCACTAGTTACCTTGCTGTTTTTATATTTTCAGATTACAAAAACCTATATCTACCATCCATATTGCGCTTGTATCACCATCTCTTCATCGAACTAGTGCACCTATACAATTTACAATTGTATTGGGTGTGTTGGGGACACAAGAGACTCTTTGTTATTTGGTTGCAGGGTTGTTTGAGAGAGACCATCTTCATCCTATGCCTCCCACGGATTGATAAACCTTAGGTCATCCACTTGAGGGAAATTTGCTACTGTCCTACAAACCTCTGCACTTGGAGGCCCAACAACGTCTACAAGAAGAAGGTTGTGTAGTAGACATCAAGCAGTTTCTAGCGCCCGTTGTCGGGAGGTGAGTGCTTGAAGGTATATCTTTAGATCTTTCAATCGAATCTTTTTGTTTCTTGTTTTAGCACTAGTTTATTTTATAAAAGAAAACTACAAAAATGGAATTGAGTTTACCTCATACGCTTCATCTTTTTAATATCTTTCGTGAGTATGATGGGAAGGAAAATTGTGCCAAAGTGTTAGAAGAAGAATGCATTAAAATGTTTGGCACTAAATCTTTGAATGATGAGCATGATTGCAATGTTGTTAGTATAAACTCCTTGAATATCCATAGTACTAATGATGATTGCACTAGTTATGATGAAAATGTCTCCTATAAACATGTCAATTTTTGTGGAGTGCATTGGGTTTTCAAGTACACACCAAATAGGGAAGATAGATATTGCAAGAGGCATAAGCATTTAGAAACTAAATGGTTGCAAGAAAGGCTAAATGTTAGTGCTGAAAATTCAAAATTTCTTAGCCATACTTGTGAACTTTGCAATGAACATGGTCATTTAAATATCAAATGCAAATTGTTTCATGATCGAATCGTGTCCAAAAATTGTGATGACTTGATTTCCCTTGCACATTATAGTGAACTTAGTTTGCTTTTGGGTTATGAAGAAATGAAACATCAAACTAAGATTATTCCAGAATATAACCTCAAGAAATTCCTCGTTATTGATCTAGAAGAAATTTATATGTATTGTGCGGTGAATGGCATTGAAAATCCTTATATTTCCAATTACATAAAGAAAAGAAAAGAAATAGAAGATGAAGAGAATACTAACGAAAGGGAAGATACTTCCCAATATTATCCTATTATTTCTTATGATGAATCAGGTAACGAGGAGAAGCCTTCTATTCAAACAATCTCATTAATAAGGAGCTCCAAAAAGAGGATTGAACCCACACATGATGTGAAGAAGAAGAAAAGAAAAAGGAAGAAAGGTAAAAAGATATCTCTCCCAAATAATTTGCTCCTATTATTGTTGTGCCCCATGAAAATGAATCAAAAATAATTGTGGAAGATGATGCACTTGATGATGATCTCGTTATGCCTATTGCTTGTTGTGATGATTATGATTGGGAAGATAATGAAACTTCTTATGATCTTGAAAATCTTTTTGGCACTTGCTTGGAAGAATATGATAATTGCTATACTATTGGTGCTATCCATACTATTAATGATGAGAGTGATTATGCTTATGATATGAAAAGGCCCAAGCTTGGGGAAACTATGTTTGATGAGGATGACATATTTGAGAATATATTTTCTGAAATTAATGTTTGTCCCAAGCTTGGGTATGCTATGTTTAATAATGATGATATTTTTAGCCTCCCAAGTTTTGATATGCAAAGTTGTTATGATGATAGCATGCCTTCTACCTATGATGATTATATTGATGAAAGTGGGTTTGGATTAGTGTCAACTTTAGGAAGTAATGATCCCACTATTTTGGAGGATGTTGAATCTTATAATATTTAGGGAAGTGGATTTGGAGAGGTCATGACTTTATTTAGTGATGTATCCACTATTACGGAAGAGGTTTCAATCGATTATGATGAGAACAAAGTTGCTACTTATGATGATTATTGTGGTGAAACTTATGCTATAAAAAGTAGTGATGATTATATTTATAAAACTTGTCATGATTATGAGTACACTTTTTCTCAACATTACTCTTTTATTGTGGAAATAATTTATAGTATTCAAGTCTCTTATGATATTCTCACTATTCCGAATGAGAAGAATTTTGCTTATGTGGAGAGTAGTAAATTTTTTATGCGAGTAGATCATGAAAAGAATGCTTTAGGTGCTGGTTATATTGTTGAATTAATTCATGATGATACTGAAAATTATTATGAGGGAGGAATATATGCTTGTAGGAATTGCAATAATATCAAGTTTCCTCTCTATGTGCTTAAGGTTTTGAAGTTATGCTTGTTTTGCCTTCCTATGCAAGTTGGTTATTGTTCCCATAAGTTGTTTGATCAAAAAATCCCTATGCATAGGAAGTGGGTTAGACTTAAAAGTTCTAGTCATATTATTCATGATGCTCTCTTTATGTTTCAATTCTTATGTCTTATGCGAGCATCATTGAAATCATCATGACTAGCTAGGGGCGTTAAACGATAGCGCTTGTTGGGAGGCAACCCAATTTTATTTTAGTTTCTTGCTTGTTGGTTATGTTTAGTAATAAAAATCCATCTAGCTTCTGTTTAGATGTGGTTTTGTGTTTTAATTAGTGTTTGTGCCAAGTAGAACCTTTGGGAAGACTTGGGTGAAGTCTTTATGATCATGCTGTAAAAACAGAAACTTTAATGCTCACGAGATTAGCTAAAACTTTTTACTGGAGAGTGCTATTTAGTTGATTATTTTTGAATATGATTACTAGACAAATTCCTCAGGTCCACCAATTTATTTTAGAATTTTTGGAGTTCCAGAAGTATACGTTTGATACATATTACTACAGACTGTTCTGTTTTTGACAGATTCTGTTTTTCGTGTGTTGTTTGCTTATTTTGATGAATCTATGGCTAGTAAAATAGTTTATAAACCATAGAGAAGTTGGAATAAAGTAGGTTTAACACCAATATAAATAAATGATGAGTTCATTACAGTACCTTGAAGTGGTGTTTTGTTTTCTTTCGCTAACAGAGCTTACGAGTTTTCTGTTGAGTTTTGTGTTGTGAAGTTTTCAAGTTTTGGGTAAAGATTCGATGGACTATGGAATAAGGAGTGCCAAAAGCCTAAGCTTGGGGATGACCTGGATGGCATCCCCTCTTTCGTCTTCATTCATCGGTAACTTTACTTGGAGCTATATTTTTATTCACCACATGATATGTGTTTTGCTTGGAGCGTCATTTTATTTTGTTTTGTTTTGCTTGCTGTTTGAATAAAGTATCAAGATCTGAAATTCTTAAATGAGAGAGAGTCTTCACATAGCTAATAATTATTTAACTACTCATTGATCTTCACTTATATCTTTTTTGGAGTAGTTTGTCATTTACTCGTGTGCTTCACTTATATCCTATGAGTAAATGGTTCAATGGTTTGAATGTCATAAATCTGAAATTATATATGTTTCATATGCTTATCCCATGGGGAGTAATGACTGCACATATAAGAAGTAGATGTGGTAAATTTATTGAAGGTTAGCAAACATTGTATTGGTCACTTGAACAATTCATGAAAGAATATTGAAGGAAGAGAGATTTCACATATAAAGATACTATCTTGGAAATCTTCTATGATTGTGAGCCTCATTAATTATTTTCAAACCTGAGCAAATTAGTTGAAGTTGGACAAGGAAGACAACATAATGAGTTATGCTTGGGTATATTTGTATATAAGTTATATTGTTATGGATCCTCTAACATGTGGTGCTTGCTATTCAGAATCCTTTGCTAGACAAAATATCTGTACTAACGGGGATACTGCTTGTGCATCCAAATTCCTTGAACCAAGTTTCTTCCATGAGTGTCCACCATATCTACCTATATGCGGTATTTACCTGCCGTTCCAAGTAAATTTGCATGTGCCAAACTCTAAACCTTCAAATAATAATCTGTTTTGTATGCCCGAATTGCTCATGTAGCGACTAGGGGCTAGCAGTATCTTCCATGCTAGGCGGGTTATTCTCACGATGAGTGGACTCCGCTCACGAGAAAATGGCTGGTAACTGGGATGCCCAGTCCTATGATCAAAAGATCAAAAATAAATTCGCAAGTAATTTAAACAAAACTCCCCCAGGATTGTTGAAAGTTGGACGGCACCCGTTGTTTTGGACAAGCCGTGGAGTATGAATGTTGGTGGAGGGGGAGTAAAAACTTTACCTTTCTGCATGGGAACCGCCTATAATGTATCTAGTATGGAAGATATTGGGAACTCTTGGTCGTTATGTTGACAATGAAAGCATACCTCTCAAAATTATTTTCATCTCTGTTTTTGCTTCGAGCTCTGGCACCTCTGCAAATCCCCGCTTCCCTCTGCGAAGGGCCTATCTTTTACTTTTATGCAAGAGTCAGTAGTATTACTTCTCATTCCAACCTACTCTTTAGTTGGCAAACATCATGTGATGGAAAGATCTAAGCATATAAGGCCATTCAAATATATTTGAGCATGAATTATTATTGTTGACATTACCCTTGAGGTAAAAGGTTGGGAGGCGAAACATTAAGCCCCTATCTTTCTCTGTGTTCGATGAATACTATTTGTTCTAAAAATATGCTTTGAGTGGTAGCAATCATGGAAGACTAAATGATAGTTGAGTATGTGAAGTTTGCTGAATCAAAGCTCTGACATAGACTCTTCCTGAAAATAAGATGAATTGTATTTGTTTGATGACTAATTACACGGTTTGTTAGTTTTCAAGAAAGTTATTGATCTATACTTTAACATGTGAATAGTTTGTTACTTGATCATGAAAAGTTCTACGAGTTGAGCTACTGTTATGACATATAATGATGCTAGAAAAGGTGATTGAAATTGTCATTGATCAAACTTGTGCACCTGCTAGCATTCACACTTCATAAATTCTTTCTTTTATTATTTACCTACTCGAGGACGAGCAGGAATTAAGCTTGGGGATGCTGATACGTCTCCAACGTATCTATAATTTATGAAGTATTCATGCTATTATATTATCCATCTTGGATGTTTTATGGGCTTTACTATGCACTTTTATATTACTTTTGGGACTAACCTATTGACCCAGAGCCTAGTGCCAGTTTCTGTTTTTCCCCTTGTTTTAGTGTTTCGCGGAAAAGGAATATCAAACAGAGTCCAAACGGAATGAAACCTTCGGAGAAGTTATTTTTGGAAAGAAAGCAATACGGGAGACTTGGAGTGCACGTCAGGGGATCAACGAGGAGAGCACGAGGCAGGGGGGGCGCGCCCACCCCCCTGGGCGCGCCCTCCACCCTCGTGGGCCCCTCGTGGCTCCCCTTACCTACTTCTTTCGCCTATATATTCCCATATACCCTAAAACCATCGGGGAACAGAATAGATTGGGAGTTCCGCCGCTGCAAGCCTCTGTAGTCACCAAAAACCAATCGGGACCCTGTTCGGCACCTCACGGAGGGGGATCCCTCACCGGTGGCCATCTTCATCATCCCGACGCTCTCCATGACGAGGAGGGAGTAGTTCACCCTCGGGGCTGAGGGTATGTACCAGTAGCTATGTGTTTGATCTCTCTCTCTCTTTTGTTCTTGAGGTGATACGATCTTGATGTATCACGAGCTTTCCTATTATAGTTGGATCTTATGATGTTTCTCCCCCTCTACTCTCTTATAATGGATTGAGTTTTCCCTTTGAAGTTGTCTTATCGGATTGAGTCTTTTAATGATTTGAGAACACTTGATGTATGTCTTGCATGGGATACTCGTGGTGACAATGGGGTATTCTATTGATCCACTTGATGTATGTTTTGGTGATCAACTTGCGGGTTCCGCCCATGAACCTATGCATAGGGGTTGGCACACGTTTTCGTCTTGATTCTCCGGTAGAAACTTTGGGGCACTGTTTGAGGTTCTATGTGTTGGTTGAATAGATGAATCTGAGATTGTGTGATGCATATCATATAATCATACCCACGGATACTTGAGGTGACATTAGGGTTTTGGTTGATGTGTGTCTTAAGGTGTTATTTTACTACGAACTCTAGGGCTGTTTGTGACACTTGTAGGAATAGCCCAATGGATTGATCGGAAAGAATAACTTTGAGGTGGTTTCGTACCCTTACCATAATCTCTTCGTTTGTTCTCCGCTATTAGTGACTTTGGAGTGACTCTTTGTTGCATGTTGAGGGATAGTTATATGATCCAATTATGTTATTATTGTTGAGAGAACTTGTACTAGTGAAAGTATGAACCCTAGGCCTTGTTTCCTAGCATTGCAATACCGTTTACGCTCACTTTTATCACTAGTTACCTTGCTGTTTTTATATTTTCAGATTACAAAAACCTATATCTACCATCCATATTGCACTTGTATCACCATCTCTTCGCCGAACTAGTGCGCCTATACAATTTACAATTGTATTGGGTGTGTTGGGGACACAAGAGACTCTTTGTTATTTGGTTGCAGGGTTGTTTGAGAGAGACCATCTTCATCCTACGCCTCCCATGGATTGATAAACCTTAGGTCATCCACTTGAGGGAAATTTGCTACTGTCCTACAAACCTCTGCACTTGGAGGCCCAACAACGTCTACAAGAAGAAGGTTGCATAGTAGACATCACCCTGTCGGCCACGTCGGGCTGCGCCCGCGCCCGTAACCCCGCGCGCCCGCTATGGCCATGGCCTATGACATGTGGGGCCTAGCCCCAGAACGTTTAAAAAAATTAATAAAATAAAAATAAATTCATTAAATTAACAATTAATTAATTAGTGAAATAATTAAGTTAATTAATCATGTTTAATTAATCTAATTAACTAGTTAGTTTAATTAAACAGTAATTAGATCAGCTAAGTCCTCATTAACCTAAATGGAGTATGACACGTGGGTCTTGCACGTCAGTTTGACCCAGTCAACGCCCTGTTAACTGCTGACGTCATGATGACGTCAGCATACACTATTCTGTATAATGTTGATTTAAAATATTTAAGTAAATTCTAAAAATTATTAAATCTTTTAAAATTAATATAAGATAAACCATAGCTCGGATGAAAATACTTTGTACATGAAAGTTGCTCAGAACGATGAGACAAATCTGAATAAGCAATCCGTTCGTTTGCCACACGTCCCTAGCATAGAAAACCTGCAACCGTCCCCCTTCGGTTTGTTTGTCTGAAAATGCCAACCACTCGGAATACTTTCCCGGTTGTTTCCCTCGTTCGCCAGTATCACCTATCCCCGCGTTAGGTCACCCCTAGCACAACGTATTGCCGCGTCTTGCTTTGTGTTACATTTGACTGCTCTGTTATTTATTGTGTTCCCCCTCCGTTACTTCTTTCCGGTAGGCTCCGAGACCGTTGACGATACCCCTGTGATCGACTACATCGACAACGACCCCTTCTTCTTGCAAGAGCAACCAGGCAAGCCCACCCCCCTTGATCACCAGATATCGCCTATTCCTTCTCTCTACTGCTTGCATTAGAGTAGTGTAGCATGTTACTGTTTTCGGTTAATCCTATTCTGCTGCATAGCCTGTCATTGTTGCTACAACTGTTACCCTTACCTGCAATCCTAAATGCTTAGTATAGGATGCTAATATTCCATCAGTGGCCCTACACTCTTGTCCGTCTGCCATGCTATACTACCGGGCCGTGATCACTTCGGGAGGTGATCACGGGCATATGCTATATACTTTATACTGTTACATTACTTATGATAATCTTGTTAGGAGATGGGGGCTGAAGGGCAGGTGGCTCCATCCCGGTAGAGGTGGGCTGGGTTCCCGATGGCCCCATTTGTTACTTTGTGGCGAACAGCAGGGGCAGGTTGAGACCACCTAGGTGAGAGGTGGGCCTGGCCCTGATCGGCGTTTGCGGTTACTTCATAATAACACGCTTAATGAAATCTTGGTATTTGATCTGAGTCTGGCCACTGGCCTATACGCACTAACCAACTACGCGGGAACAGTTATGGGCACTCGACGTCATGGTATCAGCCGAAGCCTTCTTGACGTCAGCGACTGAGCGGCGCACGCCAGATTGGACCGTAAGCCTACTCTTGTATTAAGGGGCTAGGTCTGCTTCCGGCCTCCCTCGCAACGTGCAGGTGTGCAATGGGCGATGGGCCCAGACCCATGCGCCATAGGATTTAGACCGGCGTGCTGACCTCTCTGTTGTGCCTAGGTAGGGCTGCGATGTGTTGATCTTCCGAGGCCGGGTATGACCCAGGAAAGTGTGTCCGGCGAAAGGGGATCGAACGTGTTGGGTTATGTGGTCCACCCCTGCAGGGAAGTTTATCTATTAGAATAGCCGTGTCCCTTGTTAAAAGGACAACCGGGAGTTGTACCTTGACCTTATGGAAACTAGAACCAGATACTTAATAAAACACACCCTTTCAAGTGCCAGATACAACCCGGTGATCGCTCTCTAACAGGGCGACGAGGGGAGGATCGCTGTAACATCCCAAAATTCTAAATTTTGGAATGTTATAATAAATAGATAGATTTGATTGTTTGTTTGATTGTGTGTGATTGATTGACTGAAAATGAGTGAATTCGAAACTGTTTGAAAGTTAAATGAGAGGGAATAAAAGGACTTTCCCAAACTTTCATTCTTGCATTTTTGATCTCTGTGAATTCAAATTCTTTTCACCATAAAACCCTGGAGAGAAGATGACATGACTTCTTCCATTTATTTAAATGACAAGGGTTGTTGAAAATATTTGAATTTCATTTGGAAAATATTTCCAACCCAGGAACTCTATGCAACTCAATGATTTTCACGAGCGAAGATAAAATGACTTCTTCAAAACATATGAAATATGAGTTGGGAGTTTCAAGGAATTAAATTCAAAGTTCTTTTGAATTTATTTTCAATTGGAGTTATTTGAGTTTTATTCAAATTATTTTTCTCCAAAAATAAAATATATGGAAAATAGGGTAACATGATTCCCTACATCAGAAAATTGGAGAGAAATAAATTTGAATTAATTTTGGTATTTTTAAAATGATTTTTATTGGATTTTATTAGACCAGTAGCACTCTTTGAATTATCTGAATTTGTGTGTATTTTATTTGACTCTAGAAAAATGCTCAGCTTGTAGGAAATCTTTTTCTGAAAATTTTGATATATAATATGCCTATATATCATTTTTTTGTGTTTTCTTTTATTTTTCCTGGGTATGTTTTAAAAAAAAATCTCCCGTCGACTGGGCCAGCCCAGCTCCTCACCCAGGCCCAGTCCAGCCGCACCGCCTTCCTCCCGAGCGGGAGTCCGCCGCCAAAGACGCTGCTCATGGCGCCGTGACCCGCCACCCCGCCGCCGCTTGCCCTCCTCCACGCCACCACTTTCGCCTGACGCCATTAAATAGCGCCCACCTCTCTCTCTCTCTCCTCCTCGCATCACGCCGCTTATCCCGCATCTCACCGCTTAACGCGCCGCCGCCGGAGGCCTGAACCGCCGCCCTAAATGCGCCGTCCGACGCCCAGCGCCACCCATAGCCGCTCCACGCCGCCCCTCCCCGTGCCCTTCGCCGCCCTCCTGGAGCTACCGCCCCGGCCGGACCCGAGCCGCCGCCGCCGTCCCGTTTCATCGGAGTAACCGCCGTCGCCGGTTCTTCGTCGAAAACCGCTACCAACCGATATAAACCGTTGCCCCGGTCCGACCTGGTTCTTCTCGGTTTAGTTTAAAAAAAACGGTTTAGTTTTTTTTTTGAGCTAGTCAAAGAACGTTCTCTATTTAGAACTAGTTAGCGAACGGTTTTCATTAGTTAGCGTTCGGCAGCGAACGTTCGCTCGGTAGAGTTTTTCTTTTTCTTTTTAATTTCGGCCAGGGACCCGTCCATGAATATTTTATTTACAGATTAGCCCCTGTACTTCAAACGACCACAACCTTTTACTCGTGTATCCAAATCCAACGAAACCAACGCCAAATTCTTCGTTATGATCTCCTCTATCCAGTAAAACAACTTAAACAAGTTTTTGAAAGTTTAAAATTTGAATTAGATCAGATTTGAATTCAAACTTCGTTTGATCATAACTTGAGTTTCGTAACTCCGATTTAATTGAATCTTTTTGCAAATTGAAGCTCTTGACCTAAACTTTCTGATAAGGCCAAATTCACATAATTTTGGTACTGTTAGAAATTGTTTTATGTTGCAAGAGTTATTTGCTTGGTTTTGATGTTTTCTCGAATCGCCTTCTTCGTTCTTTTCCGATCTTTTGAGTGATTGCTTATGTGTGGTTACTATTGTTTGCTTACGATAGATTGACCGGAGTGTGACGAGTAGAACTATCAAGAGTTTTGAGTGCGAATCATCTTCATCAACATTGTAGGCAAGTTCACACTTTGATCATACCTCTTTACTACCCAGTTTTTATGCATTAGATCAATCCCCAAACAATGCATGATTAGGATCTAATTAAATTGTGGGTTTTGGGAAGTAGTTGAGGTAGTACCTATTACCTGTTTTATTTTCAAACCCTTGGGAGTTACTTCTACGTTTGCTTATTATGCATGCTATGCTAGTAGACGTGGATTGGGTGAGTGTATCCATGACAGATGTGAGTTTGTTAATTAATGGTTTATTTAAGGTGGCAACTTAAACACACATCTGGGTGGATTGAGGCACCTGGTTTCTATCAGGACTTGCCTCAGTATTTCTTCGGACCGCCACCGGGCTCAAAGGGATCATGAGATTATTCATGCTAGAAACTTCCGTGTGCAGCCACATGCTACTATGGGCTCTAGCATAGTTCACTAAGTTGTGCGAACTCTTACAGTGGTAGACTAGCTGATGTAGGGGTTGTAGGTTGGTACGGTCTATCACGTACGTAAGGTGCTAGCGCTTCTGAAAGACTATGTCTCGGTCATCCGTTTCTCAAACACCATGTAGTGCGAGAAATCAAACGGAGGAGATCGAGTCATGTGGGGAGAAGTGCGCAAACCTCTGCAGAGTGTATAAACTAATCATGATTAGCCGTGTCCCCGGTTATGGACATCTTGAGTATCTAGTACTTGGATATCATGTGAATCTCATCATGTTACTCTAATTAATATTGTTGGGATGTTAATGATGATATTTTTAGTTGGGGTTGAGAATGCTGTCAACCATTCTCAATGTTTAACAACCACCATGATAGTTAAATAAATTTATTCCTTTGCAGTAGGGAAAAATTGGCTTTACGCAAAACTGCAACCATAGAGCTTTTCCACCAGCCAAATATGCATGTAGTGATAGCCATATTTCAGCATTGCTCTACAGTGTGAATTTGCCAGTACATTCAATGTACTGACCCTTTGTGGCTGCAACATTTCATGTTGCAGGATATCTTACGACGAGTAAGTGATACGTTATGGTTACGATTTCTACACTCAACTTTGCCGTTGGTGTTGATGGGAATCCACAACCTTGTTGCTTCCGCATTTTGGATTGAGGTAATAGTACTTACGTTACTTTATACATGTGATTTACCTCTGTTATAAATCCTCGAGTACTGTGTGTGTCAGCATACCGATCCAGGGATGACACTTAAGCACAGAGACTTGACCCATTCGGGTCGGGTCGCTACAATCACCGGGTAGGATGATGCTATGCGATGATACTTGCTGATCTTACCATCTACTCTCTTCTACATGCTGCAAGATGGAGGCTGCCAGAAGCGTAGTCTTCGACAGGACTAGCTATCCTCCTCTTATTCTGGCATTCTGCAGTTTAGTCCACCGGTATTGACCCTTTACACTGATACCCATGCATATGTAGTGTAGATCCTTGCTTGCGAGTACTTTGGATGAGTACTCACGGTTGCTTTTCTCCCTTTCCTTTCTTCCTGGTTGTCACAACCAGATGCTGGAGCCCAGGAGCCAGACGCCACCATCGACGACGACTCCTACTACACCATAGGTGCCTACTACTACGTGCAGGCCACTGACGACGACCAAGAGTAGTTTAGGGGATCCCATGCAGGAGGCCTGCGCCTCTTTCGATATGTATCCCAGTTTGTGCTAGCCATCTTATGGCAACTTGTTTAACTTATGTCTGTACTCAGATATTGTTGCTTCCGCTGACTTGTCTATGACCGAGCACTTGTATTCGAGCCCTCGAGGCCCCTGGCTTGTATTATGATGCTTGTATGACTTATTTTATTTTTAGAGTTGTGTTGTGATATATTCCTGTGAGTCCGTTATCTTGATCGTACACGTTTGCGTGTATGATTGAATCGGGGGCGTCACAATTTGGTATCAGAGCCGACTGCCTGTAGGAATCCCCCTTCCACACTCCTTGGCCGAAGTCGAGTCTAGACATTACAAAACTTTTACTAACATGGTTGTGTGTCTTACAGGCCCACGTCACCATTTGGGTGGTATTAGGATCCTTTACTCCTCGACCTATACTCTGGGACTCTGATCTCTCTTCTATTCGGGTTAAATGATTTTACTAATGCCGACTCTAGGTTCTCGTAACTACTTCCTCCCGGAGAGCCCCTCACTCCAGATGATGGCTTGATTCACCAGAAGATTCGAAAGATAACCTTCGTTGATTTCCCGAGACCCTTGTGCTCTCCGCCTTTACAATCCCATTCCACCGATAAATCCTTATGGATAACTACCTACATTTGTCATTCATACATTCATCCCCAGCTGCTCTTGTTATTACAAGATGCCCTGAATTATTCTCCGATGTTTTGAGAATCTTTTATGCCAACTGCCTTGCAGTTCTTGTCTCGCGGATACCCCTACGGATAATTTTTCACACCTATCGAGGGCTTGTTTATTCCTAGTTGTTCGCGTGATTCGCAAGATACTTTGAAATACTATCCAACCTTCCGAATATCCTTAGCAGCCTATTGCTCTTGAAACTCTTGTTTGCATTATGGTTAATCCCATAAGTCTAGTAATCTTATTGGTATCCTTTGTCTCAATCATTTTGAGTCCTTTGATCGATGTGTTAGGATGCTCGCAATCCTCAGTCGAATCCTGGAATTCATTCTTCTGGCTGAGATGTCATTTTGAACATGAGCTGGTTATCGACCAATCAAATTGTCGTTGATTGTACCCCATTGTACCCCTAAGCCTATTCAACTTATCCATTCTTAATCAGACCGTTGGCTTCTGATCCCTTAATCGGAAATCATTCCTTTACATTTGATCTTTGAATCAGTTAGTTATTTCTATAATCCGATGCCTTTGCATTCATTCTTCCTGTGATTGAGTACCAATACTCACGTCAGTCCGTAGTAGACCACAAGACCCCTTGTTGGACAATTATCCGACAGTGTCATTCACATTCAAAATTCTTGTGAGCCTTTCCTCGGATACATAATGCCTTTGGTAAATCGTATCCTCTACTTTCTCAACCATGCTCTACTATCGAGCTGGTATAATTTACTCCTGAAGTTTGTGTAATATGTTTTTAAGATGCCCCGATGGGTTGAACCTATGCCTTTCTTAATCTGTGTGAACCCAAAAACTTCTACGGGTCATACTCTACTGGTGTTATGCCGGGTAAAATTTCAACACTAAAACCTCGTCGAAAGTGAGAAGTGAATGAAAGATTATGCATTGGAGAAGTGGGAGTCGACCTTGAACTTGTGTTCATGCCCATGGACACGATGTAGATCTTATCATTAGAGCTTCTCTTAAATTAATTATTCCCCGGTATAAGTTCATCTTATATCTGGGATATGGTCTTTTGCAATCGTGGTTAGGACCATATTGATCTTCTTGATCCCTTTTCTCGAACAAGTTAGAGTACTTGCCTTCTGCAGATCAATACGCATGCCCAACCTCTATTTTGACCTACCTTCTTGTATTACCCCCATGGTATCTCGAGGATATATCTTATGAGTTTCTGATGAAGTAGTACCCTCCCTGTCATAGTGACTCCACGGGTTCTGGGTTGTCGTCAATCGAGAACATCGATAAGTGAATCGATTCCGTGCTCCGATACGATAACTCTAAGTAATTTTCGTTGCTTATGAGTTTAATAATCCTTCAAGTCATTCCTAGCCTGATTGGCTATATCCTTATCGTGCTAAATTTTAACTGTGCTACCTGGTCCTTCTTCCCGGAGCACAATTTTCGACGACGAGATAACCTTATGCCGATCTTCCTTGTCATATCATTTCTCCTTGAACAACAAACTTGATTTCGAGTTTGTGTCGTACCCATGGTTCCAATAACCTTTTGCTTCATCATTCCTTTAACTTGATGTCATCGCCGATCGATTACATCTTCATGAAGTCTCTCGACAAATGTGTCGTGATCATCATCAGCATTCGGAGCTCTTTCATGATATCAATTGAATTCATGATGAGAAATACCATCCTTGCCCTCGATGATTTGTGTTCTCATCGACCACTTTATTGCCTCCCCTCCAACACAAACTTGTTCGTGTTCTGTGTTATACCTTGAGTTCCTTGCTATCCAGCATTTGTTCTTATTTACCTTGGAGTATTACCATCTTTTATGTCAAGAATGTCGTGAGGATTACTCCACCTCTTAACAATTCTTGGTACAGTGATACTTCTCACCATCACCATTCTTTCTTGGTCCCCATGTTGTTTCTAACCGGAATACCGGGAATTGAAATATGGTGCGTGAATTCAAAACTTCTAGCAACTCTATTGCTTTGAAGTGAATGGTCGATAGCTTCATTCTAAGTCTTTTGGTTATCGAATCACCATTCTAACATTGATCATACTACCTAAGCCCATATTCCGGGTGCCCTTCTCAACCAACGTTTAATTGTGCATGTTTTCCTCGTGCATACCTCTTTATATCATTTGATCCGACAAATGTTATCTCCTTGTTCACATAATTGTGGAAATCCATCTTTTGGAAATCTCAATGAGTCGTTGCTGAGTTCATTAGCTACCTCCTCATCCTCTCCTTGGTTTAATGACGAACTCTTGTTTCAGAACTCGCTTACATAGTTCATTTCCCGAGAATCTTACAATGTCATCTCGTCAATTTGTGTTGCACCTTTCTTCTCAGACATCCTGAGTCTGAGGTATCCTGACACCAATCAGATCTGAATCTCGGTCAGATATGATGGTTGGAACTTATTTCCAAGAGTTATAACATTGGTCTTTATATTACCCGGTAAGGTGATGGCATGTCTTGCACACTTGGCCGGAGGACCTATTGTTATAGTTTTCTTTTTAGCAAGGTTATCCATTCTTCCAAGGGGAAATTGTAAGACTTACTCTATAAGTTATTCCCGATGGATCCTTTGTGTATCCATTGTCTGATCTTTACCCAATGACCATGTTAATGCTATCTCGAAGCATGTTTGTGATACTCCGTTCATCAACCAGAACATTGGAAGCTTGATGCTAAATGTTCCTTGATCAACTATCCAAACACCATTGTTTGGGTAATGTCATGAAATTCCTCTCCCCTTACCTAAAAGGTTTTCTACTTTGTATCCTGTCATGGATATCATGCTCTACTTGTCCTTGGGAATGATATACTCCTGAAACATGTGTTTAAACACATTTTCCTTTCCATTGTTCTATTTAATATGATAATCATATTTACTTTCCATTGTTTGTTTGAACCTTTCTTGTGATCTATATGATCTAAGCAGCAATATTCTCCTGCTTATGTAAACACCTCGGTGTACAATTCTGTCAGCAAGAACCTGTTACTATTGTTGATGACATTCCGGTAGCCACAGATGGACGAGAACTTTGCCTATTGGTCCGCCTCGTTCAACGAGCAGGAAAATGGTTCTCTTTGTCCCTCACCCTTGGTACCGACATTGTTGCCGACATAACTGATAGGCTATCCTCTGACATGGCTTGCTATCATGACCGTGGAAGATGCCAGCGCCTTTTCTACTTTTAACCCACAAGGTGGGCCTATAACCCACAGTTCCACATGATCAAAACCTGACTCTCCTGTACACCCCTATTCCCAAAGTCAATCCTCACGTTTGGCTTCGTATGTAATTCATGGGTCACCTTCCTAGTGATCTATTCTGGGATCAGACACAATACTTATTCCTGTTGTTTTGAACCCCTTTTCACCCCCTGTTTCAGGCATTAGACGATTGCCTACCCACTCGAAACTTTCCACGATACCTCCTTTATTTACTCTTGATACTTTCTTAAGTTTCAATTCGAGAGTTACTTTCCACCTTCCCTCGATGTTATCGACCAGATAGTCAACCTTGCAGAGGTCCGTTCTCCCGGGATACCCACCCTTTATTTTTTCGTAAGTACGATCGAGTTCCCAAAGCAGAGAAATGAAGACATCAACGTAATGAATTGACCTCTTCGAGAAGAGTAACCAAGACCAAGAAGACTCGTTAGAATTGGTAACCAGATCTTCCCCCTTACTCCACCTCCTAAATCTCGGGACGAGATTTCTTGTAGTGGTGGAGAATTGTGACGCCCAGATAATTAAGCTACAGTAATTCTCTGCTAATGATGCCACATCACTTTGATTACTGTCGGTAATCTCGTGTTAGTTCAAAACCGATTCAAATTCAAATTCAAAATCAAGCAAACAATAAAAGTTTTCAAATATTAAAACTAAAATGTTCGGAGTGAACCAAATATTGCATAGGTAATTATGGTGGAGAAACCACACTTTTATAAATGTGCTTAAATACTCTAAAATGGTTAAAACAGTAGTTGAAACAATTAAATAATTGCTTTTGATATTTTACAAAATACTAATCTATTTGTTTAAATAGTAAACTTTTTGTGGTAGTGGGTGATCGTGAGACACTAAATTAGGAATTCACTTTGTGGAAATAAAACAAAATTAGTTCCAAGAAATAAAAAAAACAGTAAAAGAAAATAAACAAAATATAAAAGGAAAGCAAACAAAAATAAAAGAGAAACCCCCCTCCCCTGCTGGGCCCCAGCCCAGTTGGCCTCTAGGCCAACCAGGAGGCCCACCCCACTCCTCCTTATCCCCTCTCTCCACGGAAACCCTAACCGCACTACCCCAGTCCCCCCACATCGCCCACTTCCCCCCGATCTGGATCGAGATCGGGGGCTCAATGCTGACGCCGCCTGGTGCTGCCCCGCCTCACGCCGGCGCCCCGCCACCTCGCCATCCTCTCCACGTCGCCAGCGATCCCCGCCGCCCGGAGCTGCGCCTCCGCCTCGGCCACCTCGCCGACCTGCCTCCTCCTCCCCGCCGGTCTGCCTCCTCCGACGCCGTCGTCCCCATCGACCATCCTGACCCCCGCCGCCCTTTTCCCTACCGGCCCAGTGAGCACACGCCCCTCCTCCTCTCTCTGCCGTGCCGCGCGCCTGCTCCTCCGTGACCGCACCCTCTCCCCCGGCCTCGCTTCCTCTTCCCTTCCCTGTTCGGTCATCATGCCACAACCGCCGCCAAGGCAGCGCCCACGCTGCCGTGCTGCCGTGCCCAGCCAGCGGCCTCATGCCTGCCGCTACGCTGCTAGGTGCTCATGCGCCGCCGTTGCCTCTCTTGCTACTCGTTCTGTTGCGGCAGCCTGCTGCCGTTGCTCATGTTTCGCCGCGCCGCTGCGTTGTGACCACCGCTTTGCATAGCCGCAGCTGCCGCCGCCACGCTTCGCCAGGCCATGCCCGACCATCCCGCCTCCTTCGCACACACCGCCCAGAACCACCGCCCGGCCATCGCAGCCATCTGCGCCGCCTGACAAGACCGCCTCCCGCCCGGTTCCACCCTCCGCCGCCTCTGACCGGGTGCCGTGGGAGCCGGGCGGCGCCGATGGCCTCGCCTGAGTCCCAGCGCTGGGCTAACCCGATCAGGTGCGCCCTGTCGGCCACGCCAGTTGCGCGCCCAGAATCTCACATAGGCCACTAAGGTACACGACATGTGGGGCCTAGCCCCAGAACGTTTAAAAATAATAATAAAATAAAATAAAAATGAAATAATAAAATTAATAATTAATTAATTAAGTTAGTTAATCATGTTTAATTAATCTAATTAACTAGTTAGTTTAATTAAACATTAATTAGATTAGCTAAATCCTAATTAACCTAAACAGAGTATGACAGGTGGGTTCCCGCACGTCAGTTTGACCCAGTCAACGCCCTGTTGACTGTTGACGTCATGCTAACGTCATGATGACATCAACATACACTATTCTGGATAATGTTGATTTAAAATAAATAAGTAAATTCTAAAAATGATTAAATCTTTTAAAATTAATATAAAAGAAACCGTAGCTCGGATGAAAATACTTTGTACATGAAAGTTGCTCAGAACGACGAGACGAATCTGAATACGTAGTCCGTTCATTTGCCACACATCCCTAGCATAGCTAACCTGCAACCGTCCCCCTTTGGTTCGTTTGTCTGAAAATGGCAAACACTGGGAATACATTCCTAGTTGTTTCCCCCCTTCGCTAGTATCACCTATCCCTGCGTTAGGTCACCCCTAGCACAACGTATTGCCGCGTCTTGCTTTGTGTTACATTTGATTGCTATGTTATTTATTGTGTTCCCCCTCCATTACTTCTCTTCGGTAGGCTCCGAGACCGTTGCCGATACCCCTGTGATTGACTACATCGACAACGACCCCTTCTTGCCAGAGCAACTTGGCAAGCCCCCCTGATCACTAGATATCACCTATTCCTTCTCTCTATTGCTTGCATTAGAGTAGTGTAGCATGTTACTATTTTCAGTTAATCTTATTCTGGTTCATAGCCTGTCATTGTTGCTACAATTGTTACCCTTACCTGCAATCCTAAATGCTTAGTATAGGATGCTAGTATTCCATCAGTGGCCGTACACTCTTGTCCGTCTGCCATGCTATACTACTGGGCCGTGATCACTTCGGGAGGTGATCAAGGGCATATGCTATATACTTTATACTGTTACATTACTTATGATACTGTTCGGAGATGGGGATTTGAAGGGGCAGGTGGCTCCATCCCGGTAGAGGTGGGCCCGGGTTCCCGACGGCCCCGATTGTTACTTTAATGGCGGAGGCTGACAGGCAGTTGAGACTACCTAGGTGAGAGGTGGGCCTGGCCCTGATCGGCGTTCGCTGTTACTTCATAATAACACACTTAATGAGATCTTGGTATTTGATCGGAGTCTGGCCACTGGCCTATACGCACTAACCAACTACGCGGGAACAGTTATGGGCACTCGACGTCGTGGTATCAGTTGAAGCCTTCTTGACGTCAGCGACTAAGCGGCGCGCACCGGATTGGACCGTAAGCCTGCTCTTGTATTAAGGGGGCTAGGTCTGCTTCCGGCCGCGCTCGCAACGTGCAGGTGCGCAATGGGCGATGGGCCCAGACCCCTGCACCATAGGATTTAGACCGACGTGCTAACCTCTCTGTTGTGCCTAGGTGGGGCTGCGACGTGTTGATCTTCGGAGGTCGGGCATGACCCAGGAAAGTGTGTCCGACCAAAGGGGATCGAGCGTGTTGGGTTATGTGGTGCACCCCTGTAGGGAAGTTTATCTATTCGAATAGCCGTGTCCCTTGGTAAAAGGACGACCCGGAGTTGTACCTTGACCTTATGACAACTAGAACCGGATACTTAATAAAACACACCCTTTCAAGTGCCAGATACAACCCGGCGATCGCTCTCTAACAGGGCGACGAGGGGAGGGTCGCCGGGTAGGATTATGCTATGCGATGATACTTGGTGATCTTACCATCTACTCTCTTCTACATGCTGCAAGATGGAGGCTGCCAGAAGCGTAGTGTTCGACAGGACTAGATATCCCCCTCTTATTCTGGCATTCTGCAGTTCAGTCCACCGATATTGCCCCTTTACACCGATACCCATGCATATGTAGTGTGATCCTTGCTTGCGAGTACTTTGGATGAGTACTCATGGTTGTTTTTCTCCCTCTTTTCCCCCTTTCCTTTCTTCCTGGTTGTCGCAACCAGATGCTGGAGCCCAGGAGCCAGACGCCACCGCCGCCGACGACTCCTACTACACCGGAGGTGCCTACTACTATGTGCAGGCCACTGACGACGACCCGGAGTAGTTTAGGAGGATTCCAGGCAGGAGGCCTGCGCCTCTTTTGATCTGTATCCCAGTTTGTGCTAGCCATCTTATGGCAACTTGTTTAACTTATGTCTGTACTCAGATATTGTTGCTTACGCTGACTTGTCTATGATCAAGCACTTGTATTCGAGCCCTCGAGGCCCCTGGCTTGTATTATGATGCTTGTATGACTTATTTTATTTTTAGAGTTGCGTTGTGATATCTTCCCGTGAGTCCCTGATCTTGATCGTACATGTTTGCATGTATGATTAGTGTACGATTGAATAGGGGGAGTCACAGAGGGAGAGGATGGCGGGGAAGCATTGTCAAGGCAAATGTTTTTCTCCTCTTGCAGTTGGGTTCGGTCGATGAAGACTCCGTTGGCTCGCTCTGGCACGACACCCTAACAAACGACACCCTGTAGATGCTCGATCCTTCAATCTCTGGTGGATGCTCCATCTTGGTTCGATACTCCCACCACCGCTGCCTCACGACCGGATTCGGTGAATATGTTTGCTCCATGGCCCAGAGGAGCAGCTCTATGTACTCCCGCGCGACTCCCTTCGGGAGTATCATCACCTTTTTGCTCTGTTGCAGATATTTGGCCATGGATGTCGCCGTCGCCGCTAGTTGGTCCTTGTTGTCAAACCAAGACTGTATCTCCAACATCCTAGCTAGCTTCACAGGGTCGCCGTCTGCGATCCTCATGTATCGGTTGTACTCCTCCATCGATCTACTTCTCCACAACACCTTCACTCGCCAACGGTGGTTTTTGAATGTAAGAGGAGAGGAGCGACACTGGTTTTGGATTAGAACGGGAGAGGAGCGGCGCTGGTTTTGGATTGGAATAGGAGAGGAGGGGCAATGGTCTTGAAATGGAAGAGGAGAGGAGTGGCGCTGGATTTAGATTGGAATAGGAGAAGTGCGGCGGTGGTTTAAGAGGAGAGGAGCGGCGCTGGTCTTGGAAGTATTTTTGGTTTTGCGTATTTTCGGTCAAAGTTTGACCATGTATTGTATTTGACAAGCAAAATGTGAATGCATGTCACCAAAAATTGTGTCATTTGGTTCATATATGAATGTACTTTCAAATTGTAATATTTTTGCAACGTATAACATATATTTCATTTGTGAAAATCATGGTCAAATATGACCCAGAATAAAAGGGAGACTAGTTAATGTGGGGTCGCTTTCTTAATTTAAGGGTAAATTGATTTTGATTTTGATCCAGTCACAACGCGCCAGCCCTCTCGTCCAATCCTAAATCGCTGCCGCACGCTCCTCTCCCTCTTCTCCATTGCAAAATCACCTCCTCTCCTTTCCATCATCTCCATTCCAAAACCACCATCTCGCCACTCCCTCTTCTCCTTTTCAAAACCACCCCTCTCCTCTCCATCTTCTCCATTGCAAAACCACCGTCTCACCTCTCCATCTTCTCCATTGCAAGACCACCATCTCGCCTCTCCCTCTTCTCCATTGCAAAACCACCCCCTCTACTCTCCATCTTCTCCATTGCGAAACCACCATCTCTGCTCTCCCTCTTCTCCATTGCAAGACCACCGTATCTCCACCCATCTTCCAAAACTAGCACCCGACCTCTCAGAAGGACATCTATGGAGAGGATGCAGCAGTAAATCGGGCAGATCACCGGCGGCGACCATGCGAAGTTAGCCAGGTTGAAGGAGATCCTTACTTGGTTTGACAACGAGTAGGAGATTTCGAGAATGGTGAGGGCCATGTGGCAATGTATGCGAAAGAGTGAGACGACGACGATGTACTCCTCGGCGGCAGTCACAATGCAGTCTTTTGAGTTCATCGAGTATCTCCTCTAGCGATGGAGCAGACAGATTCGCCCGAGGCGAAAGTCAGGCGGAGGTGTGATATGTCTCCGTCGTATCTATATTTTTGATTGTTCCATGCCAATATTCTACAACTTTTACATACTTTTGGTAACAATTTATATGTTTTTCTTGGACTAACATATTGATCTAGTGCCCAGTGCCAGTTCCTGTTTGTTGCATATTTTTTGTTTCGTAGAACATCCATATCAAACGGAGTCCAAACGGGATAAAAACTTACAGAGATTTTTTTGGAATATATGTGAATTTTGGGAAGTGGAACCAATGCGAGACGATGCCCGAGGGGCCCACAAGGATGGAGGGCATGCCCCGGGGGTAGGGCACGCCCTGGGCCCTTGTGGCCACTCCGTAAGGAGGCTGGTGCCCTTCTTCTGGTGCAAGAATGCTAATACCCGGATAAAAATCGTGTTAAAATTTCAGCCCAATCGGAGTTACGGATCTCCGGAATTTAAGAAATGGTGAAAGGCCAGAATCTGGGAATGCAGAAACAGAAGGAAACAAAGAGAGAGAGAGAGAGAGAGAGAGAGAGAGAGAGAGAGAGAGAGAGAGAGAGAGAGAGAGAGCGAGAGAGAGAGAGATCCCATCTCGGAGGGGCGAGACACAGAAACAGAAGGAAACAAAGAGAGAGAGAGAGAGATCCCATCTCGGAGGGGCTCTCGCCCCTCCACTGCCATGGGAGGCAAGGACCAGAGAGGAAACCCTTCTCCCATCTAGGGGGGAGGTCAAGGAAGAAGAAGAAGAAGGGGGGCTCTCTCTCCCCTCTCTCCCGGTGGCGCCGGAACACCGCCGGGGCCATCATCACAACGACAATCTACACCAACAACTTCGCCGCCATCATCACCAACTCTCTCCCCCTCTATGCAGCGGTGTAACACCCCTTCTCCCCGATGTAATCTCTACTTGAACATGGTGCTCAACGCTATATATTATTTCCCAATTATGTATGCTATCTTATGATGTTTGAGTAGATCCGTTTTGTCCGATGGGTTGATTGATGATCGTGATTGGTTTGAGTTGCATGTTTTATTATTGGTGTTGTCCTATGGTGCTCTCCGTGTCATGCAAGCATGAGGGACCCAGCTATAGGGTTTGTAATATGTTCATGGTTTGCTTATTGTGTATATTGCGTGAGTGACTGAAACACAAACACGGATAAGTGGGTCATGGCGTATGGGAATAAAGAGGACTTGATACTTTAATGCTATGGTTGGGTTTTACCTTAATGATCTTTAGTAGTTGCAGATGCTTGCTAGAGTTCCAATCATAAGTGCATATGATCCAAGAAGAGAAAGTATGTTAGCTTATGCCTCTACCTCATATAAAATTGCAATAATGATTACCGGTCTAGTTAATGATTTCCTGGGGACAAATAACTTTCTTGTGACAAAAATCTCTCTACTAAAACTAACTTAGTTTTGTCTTTATGTAAACAGCCCCTAGTTTTTATTTACGTGCTCTTTATTATCTTGCAAACCTATCCTATCACACCTACAAAGTACTTCTTGTGTCATACTTGTTTTATGTAAAGCGAACGTTAAGCGTGCGTAGAGTTGTATCGATGGTCGATAGAACTTGAGGGAATATTTGTTCTACCTTTAGCTCCTCGTTGGGTTTGACACTCTTACTTGTCGAAAGAGGCTACAACTGATCCCCAATACTTGTGGGTTATCAAGACCTTTTTCTGGCGCCGTTGCGGGGGAGCAATAGCGTGGGGTGAATATTCTCGTGTGTGCTTGTTTGCTTTATCACTAATTAGTTTATATTTTCTGTTCTAAGTTGTTTTCTATCTTTAGTTATGGGTAGGAAACGCCAAATACCAAAACAATTAGTTGTACCTACTAAACCAATGGTTGAAGAACCACCCAAAATCTATCATACTACTGAAGCTTTTTTACTTGGATCATCTTCGATCCCTATGTGCTCGTGCTGAAACCCCAACTAGCTTAGTTGAGGGCAAATCTTTAGATGAGCATGCTTGTTATGTGCGAGACCGCTTATCTCGAGAAGGGAAACTTTTATTGGATCAAATGCATCGTTTGCAATGCTATGATTGGAATTTATGTGAAATATATGATATTACTTGTTGTTATGAAGACCCTAAGGAACACCTTCCCTACCAATGTGAGTTTAGTGATAATGGAATCGTATCTTCGTATGCTAAGGGTGTTTATAATTACTATGATGTTCAACAAATTGAAGCATTTGTTGCTTTTAAGGGTGCTTATGAAATTGGTTCTTTGATTGGAAAGTAAGATGCTACTCTTTACAAATCTGAAAATTTTGCCATACTTAAATATTGTTATGATAATTATGCTTCTAATGTCTATGTTAAACCATATAATGAGGACTCCTCCGATGCCCAAGAAGAGACTAACATTTTGCAGGAGTCTATGGAAGAAGAAATTGATGAAACTGTGAGCTCATTGGATGAAAGAGATGATGAGGAGAGCGAAGAACAAAAGGAGGAAGAGCGGATTAGCTACCCGTGCCCACCTTCTAATGAGAGTAACCCTCCAACTCATACATTGTTTAATGTCCCTTCGTTCTTACCGAAAGGATGAATGCTATGATCTTGTTGATTCATTTGAATATCCCTTTTTGATGAACTTGATAATTGCTATGCTTGTGGCCAAGATGCCAATATGAATTATGCTTATGGAGATGAACTTGCTGCAGTTCCTTATGTTAATAATGAAATTGTTGCTATTGCACCCACACATGATAGTCCTATTATCTTTTTGAATTCTCCAAACTACACTATATCGGAGAAGTTTGTTCTTATTAAGGATTATATTGATGGGTTGCCTTTTACCATTGCACATGATAATTTTGATGAATGTAATATGCATGTGCTTTCTGCTCCTACTTGCAATTATTATGAGAGAGGAACTACACCTCCACCTCTCTATGTTTCCAACACGATAAAATTGCAAGAAACTACTTATGCTATGTATTGGCCTTTACTTGATGTGCATGAATTGTTCTTGTACACGCCGATGCATATGAAGAGAGTTATAATTCTTCATTGCATGATTTATGTTGCTTTGTGCTCACTACTAAATGTCAAATCATTGCTAATTAAAATTGGCTTTGATATACCTTGGGATCCGGGTGGATCCATTACTTCAGCACTTTATGCCTAGCTTAATGGCTTGAAAGAAAGCGCTGCCAGGGAGACAACCTGAAAGTTTTAGAGAGTCATTTATTTCTGTTGAGTGCTTTTATGAAGTTTAAAAACAGAAAAAATATAGAGGGGAACTTAAAACTTCACAAAAAGCGAAGGATTGAAAGGTGATGCGTTGGTGAAGTGAGGGTCGACCTTGAACACTTGTGCTCATGCTCATGGAAACAATGTAGAATTTTTCATGAAGATTCTCACAAAAATAATTATCCCCTTGTACAAATCCATTGTATTATAAAAATAATGTGCCAAGATTTTCCATTAGGATGATTAGATTGCTTGTTGGTATGTGCGGTGCAGGAACAAAAACTTTGGCTGTAGCACGTGATTTTTCATTTTTTACTGGAACATCAAAGTTTCTGAAACTTTTTGCACAATATTTCTATACAAAGTTTTTATTTTTGCCTAGTTTTTCAGAATTTTTGGAGTACCAGAAGTATGGTAGATGTTCAGATTGCTACAGACTGTCCTGTTTAAGACAGATTCTGTTTTTGATGCATTGTTTTGCTTGTTTTCATGTAACTATCGATTCTATCGGTGGTATAAGCCATGGAAAAGTTATATTATAGTAGCTACAATGCAAAAACAAAATATGAATTGGTTTGCAACAGTACTTAGAATAGTGATTTGCTTTATTATACTAACGGATCTTACCGAGCTTTCTGTTGAGTTTTGTGTGGATGAAGTGATCAAAGATCGAGGAGGTCTCGATATGCGGAGAAGGAGGAGAGGCAAGAGCTCAAGCTTGGTGATGGCCAAGGCACCCCAAGTAAATATTCAAGGAGACTCAAGCATCTAAGCTTGGGGATGCCCCGGAAGGCATCCCATCTTTCTTCAACAAGTATCGGTATGTTTTCGTCTTCGTTTCGTTCACGTGATATGTGTAAATCTTGGAGTGTTTTTTGTGTTTATCTTTTCTTTTATGCACCATGCTGGTATGAGATAGTCCTTGGTTGATTTATAGAATGCTTCATGCACTTCACTTATATCTTTTGAGTATGGATTTATGGAATACTTCATTTGGTTCACTTATATCATTTGAAGTTTGGATTGCCTGTTTCCCTACACATAGAAAACCGCCATTTGTAGAATGCTCTTTTGCTTCATTATATTTGTTAGAGCGTGGGCATATCTTTTGTAGAAAGAATTAAACTCTCTTGCTTCACTTATATCTATTTAGAGAGTTGACAGGAATTGGTCATTCACATGGTTAGTCATAAAATCCTACATAAAACTTGTGGATCACTGAATATGATATGTTCGATTCCTTGCAATAGTTTTGCGATATAAAGATGGTGATATCAGAGTCATGCTAGTGAGTAATTGTGGATTGGTAGAAATACTTGTGTTAAGGTTTGCGATTCCCATAGCATGCATGTATGGTGAACCGTTATGTGATGAAGTCGGAGCATGATTTATTTTTTGACTGTCTTCCTTATGAGTGGCGGTCGGGGACGAGCGATGGTCTTTTCCTACCAATCTATCCCCCTAGGAGCATGCACGTAGTACTTTGTTTCAATAGCTAACAGACTTCTGCAATAAGTATGTGAGTTCTTTATGACTAATGTTGAGTCCATGGATTATACGCACTCTCACCCTTCCATCATTGCTAGCCTCTTGATGCAGTGCATTGCCCTTTCTCACCTCGAGAGTCGGTGCAAACTTCGCCGGTGCATCCAAACTCCGTGATATGATACGCTCTATCACACATAAGCCTCCTTATATCTTCCTCAAAACAGCCACCATACCTACCTATCATGGCATTTCCTTAGCCATTCCGAGATATATTGCCATGCAACTTCCATCATCATCATATACATGACTTGAGCGTTCATTGTCATATTGCTTTGCATGATCGTAAGATAGCTAGCATGATATTTTCATGGCTTGTCCGTTTTTTGATATCTTTGCTATGCTAGATCATTGCACATCCAGGTACACTGCCAGAGGCATTCATATAGAGTCGTATTGTTCTAGATATCGAGTTGTAATATTGAGTTGTAAGTAAATAAAAGTGTGATGATCATCATTATTAGAGCATTGTCCCAGTAAGGAAAGGATGATGGAGACTATGATTCCCCCACAAGTCGGGATGAGACTCCAGACAAAAAAAGAGGCCAAAAAAAAGAGAGAGCCCCAAAAAAAGAGAAAACAAAAATAATGAGAGAAAAAGAGAGAAGGGGCAATCCTACTATCCTTTTACCACACTTGTGCTTCAAAGTAGCACCATGTTCTTCATATAGAGAGTCTCTTGAGTTATCACTTTCATATACTAGTGGGAATTTTCATTATAGAACTTGGCTTGTATATTCGGTTGATGGGCCTCCTCAAATGCCCGAGGTCTTCATGAGCAAGAAAGTTGGATGCACACCCACTTAGTTTTTAGTTTGAGCTTTCATACACTTATAGCTCTAGTGTATCCGTTGCATGGCAATCCCTACTCCTCACACTGACATCAATTGATGGGCATCTCCATAGCCCGTTGATTAGCCGCTCGATGTGAGAATTTATACTTTTTGTCTTCTCCACACAACCTCCACCATCATATTCTATTCCACCTATAGTGCTATAACCATGGCTCACGCTCATGTATTGCATGCAAGTTGAAAAAACTTGAGAACATTATAAGTATGAAACAATTGCTTGGCTTGTCATCAGGGTTGTGCATGATGAAATACTTTGTGTGATGAAGATGGAGCATAGCCAGACTATATGATTTTGTAGGGATAACTTTCTTTGGCCATGTTATTTTGAGAAAGACATGATTGCTTTATTAGTATGCTTGAAGTATTATTGTCTTTATGTCAAATGATAGACTATTGCTTTAAATCACTCGTGTCTCGATATTCATGCCATGATTAGATTATATGATCAAGATTATGCTAGGTAGCATTTCACATCAAAAATTATCTTTTTTATCATTTACTTACTCGAGGACGAGCAGGAATTAAGCTTGGGGATGCTGATACGTCTCCGTCGTATCTATAATTTTTTATTGTTCCATGCCAATATTATACAACTTTTACATACTTTTGGCAAAAATTTATATGATTTTCTTGGACTAATATATTGATCCAGTGCCTAGTGCTAGTTCATGTTTGTTGCATGTTTTTTGTTTCGCAGAAAATCCATATCAAATGGAGTTCTAACAGGATAAAAACTTACGGAGATTTTTTTTGGAATATATGTGAATTTTGGGAAGTGGAATGAACACGAGACGATGCCCGAGGGGCCCACAAGGACGGAGGGCACGCCCTGGGACCTTGTGCCCACTCCGTAAGGCGGTTGGTGCCCTTCTTCTGGCGCAAGAATGCTAATATCCGGATAAAAATCATGTTAAAATTTCAGCCCAATCGGAGTTACGGATCTCCAGAATTTACGAAACGGTGAAATGCCAGAATCTGGGAACGCAGAAACAGAAGAAAACAGAGAGAGAGAGAGAGAGAGAGAGAGAGAGAGAGAGAGAGAGAGAGAGAGAGAGAGAGAGAGAGATCCAATCTCGGAGGGGCTCTCGCCCCTCCGCCACCATGGGAGCCAAGGACCAGAGGGGAAACCCTTCTCCCATCTAGGGGGAAGGTCAAGGAGGAAGAGGAAGAAGGGGGGCTCTCTCTCCCCCTCTCTCCCGGTGGCGCCGGAACACCGCCGGGGCCATCATCGCAACGACAATCTACACCAACAACTTCGCCGCCATCATCACCAACTCTCTCCCCCTCTATGCAGCGGCGTAACACCCCTTCTCCCCGCTGTAATCTCTACTTGAACATGGTGCTCAATGCTATATATTATTTCCCAATGATGTATGGCTATCCTATGATGTTTGAGTAGATCCGTTTTGTCCTATGGGTTGATTGATGATCGTGATTGGTTTGAGTTGCCTGTTTTATTATTGGTGCTGTGCTATGGGGCTCTCCGTGTCGCGCAAGCGTGAGGGATCCCCGCTATAGGGTTTGCAATATGTTCATGGTTTGCTTTTTGTCTGCGTTGCGTGAGTGACTGAAACACAAACACGGATAAGTGGGTCATGGCGTATGGGAATAAAGAGGACTTGATACTTTAAAGCTATGGTTGGGTTTTACCTTAATGATCTTTAGTAGTTGCGGATGCTTGCTAGAGTTCCAATTGTAAGTGCATATGATCCAAGAAGAGAAAGTATGTTAGCTTATGCCTCTCCCTCATATAAAATTGCAATAATGATTACCGGTCTAGTTATCGGTTGCCTAGGGACAAATAACTTTCTTGTGACAAAAATCTCTCTACTAAAACTAACTTAGTTGTGTATTTATCTAAACATCCCCTAGTTTTTATTTACGTGCTCTTTATTATCTTGCAAACCTATCCTATCACACCTACAAAGTACTTCTAGTTTCATACTTGTTTTAGGTAAAGCGAATGTTAAGCGTGTGTAGAGTTGTATCGGTGGTCGATAGAACTTGAGGGAATATTTTTTCTACCTTTAGCTCCTCGTTGGGTTCGACACTCTTACTTATCGAAAGAGGCTAAAACGGATCCTCTATACTTGTGGGTTATCAAGGTGGTGGGCGTACAGGTCGAAGGTCGAGCATCCAGAGGATAACGAATCGACCGAGTACTGTGTGCCGTTTGTGAGGGTGCAGAGCCAGCCGGAGCCACATGAGTATTCATTCTCCAACCGCAAGAGGAGGCCGGATGGCGCGACGTCGCTTCCCCGTCGTTCTCCATGGTTCCCTCGACGCTCGCCTCGTTTCAACAGCGGCGGTAGGGTTTAAGTTAAGCTTTGCACTAACCTAATCTTCCATCTGCTCATGCTTACAATCAGTGTGACGGCTAATGAAAATCATGCTTACAATCAGTCTTCGAGTACTACGCCAATCAGCCTAAAATAGCTCTGGACCAAAAACAAAGTTGTGACACTGTGTACAAATAAAGAAAAATAGATTGGTGCTTCTTTCAGAAAAGAGTACTCCCTAGAAAAGTGCCAATATAAGCTACTAGTATTTGGTTAGAGGATTTGTCACGAGAAAGATCCATCCACAGAGAGCGCCACTCATCCCACTAGTGGTGGTGGATGCCAATGCTTACATGGAGCATGGTTGGTGTCAGTAATTTTTACTTGGCACACCTCGCACTTTGCACATATGCCGGTTCCATCTGTACATTTGTGCAGTTCCACCAAAATGCAGCTGAATAACCCCGTTTGCACAGATAATGGAAAAGCGTGATTACATTATAGTGGCACTAGTTGATGAAACATACACTAATAAATAGAATAAAATATTGCGATAGTATCATAGTATGCCATTCTGCGAGGGCGAGATGGGCCCCGTGACGCCTCATACGGTAGGCCTTATACTGGAAATCGACCCAATTCTTCCCGATACACCTTCTTCCAGTTATGAACATCAGTGTACAGCGGTAGTACAAGGAGGGGCCTTGAGACATTCCAATCTCTATTTTGTGCAGATCAACTAAAAGTAAGCACCCCAGTTTGCAAAAACACTTAAACATTAACAATGTGACTAGTTGATGAAACATATACTAACAAAGAGAATCACTTTCTTTATCTTCATTGGAAATGAAATGATAGAGAGGACACTCGCTCTATTTTAACTATATTATTACTTCATTTTATCAGTGGCACTAGGGTCGAGTAGGTGGCAAGCGAGGTGCACCGTGCGTCGCAAGGATGGAGGCCGGGGGTGCTTAGACTGGGATGTCAAGTCGGGCTCTTTCAGTCCCTATCTCCCCTCGATGTTTTTGTGGTAGCATTTGGGTTGTAATCCAAACTTGGTCGAGCTGGTGCTGCGTCCCCCTACCTGCCTAGCTTATGTGGCGAACTTGTCTCCTGCTAGTACTCAGTCCATTCTAGTAGTAGTTGCATATCTGCCCGTTTACACTGAGATGTTGTCGAAGATTGGTTCTCTATGGTCGGGTTTCTTTATCAAAATCAGAGGAAACCCCCTCTGTCTATATATTAAAAAAATCAGTGGCACTAGCGGTGCCAAAACATTGCCTCAAATTAATAGTGCCACTAGATTAAGGTGCAAAATAATAACATTACTGCTTTATATGGCAGTGCCAAAACAGTAGCACAAGAGCAGAGTCAACATGCAGGATATTTGGCAAACAGTCGGACAAAAAAGGAATATACCTTGTGATGGGAACCATATCTGCAGTCAATGCCATTGTAGAAGGGATGACACCAGTCACCAACATGGATGATTCAATTCATGGGACCTTTTTGTGCAGTTCACCTAAAATGAAGCAATGTCCCATGTGTCGGTGTCAAGACCTGCGATCTCGGGTAGGGGGTCCCAAACTGTGCGTCTAAGGTCGATGGTAACAGGAGACAGGTGACACAATGTTTACCCAGGTTCGGTCCCTCACTATGGAGGTAATACCCTACTTCCTGCTTGATTGATCTTGATGAATATGAGTATTACAAGAGTTGATCTAACATGAGATCGTAATGGCTAAACCCTAGAAGTCTAGCCTGTATGACTATGGTCATGAGTCTCTCCCTCCGGACAAAGTCCTCCGGTTTATATAGACACCGGGAGGATCTAGGGTTACACAAGGTCGGTTACAGAGAAAGGAATCTACATATTTGATCGCCAATCTTGCCTTCCACGCCAAGGAGAGTCCCATCCGGACACGGGTAGAGTTCTTCGGTCTTTGTATATTCACAGCCCATCAGTCTGGCCCACGACTAACAGGCCAGACATCCGAGGACCCCTTAGTCCAGGACTCCCTGAGTAGCCCCTGAACCAGGCTTCAATAACGAGGTGTCCGGCGCGCAGATTGTCTTCGTCATTGCAAGGTGGGTTCCTCCTTCCGAATTCTCCAAGATAGTCTTCGGACGCAACGAACGTGTCCGGATCTGCAACACAAGTACCACACACATAGCCGTAGAGAGTATAATATTTCACGAGTCCAATCTGCCGACAACTTGTTGTAACGTGACATCACACTTGTCCAGTCATTATTTCGAACCGTTTCCTGTCCTGCCGTTCCATGTTTCGAGGCGTAGTTTTTATTGGCACGTCTTGTCGAGGCAGAGATCATGTCCCCTTATTGCGGGATTCTCATCAATACGAGCGTGGGTAATCCAACCGTTCCATTGGAAAGATTCCTTAAGAATAGGCAGGCTTTCAGGCTCAGGAGGAGGCGTTCGATACCCGTTGCCTTTATAAAGGAGCCAAGGGCCGTCTTTATTTACGCCAAGCCTCTCCTCAGCCTTCCCAACCTCGAGTTCTAGCAACCAAGGTTCGACTCCATTGCTTCAAGCTTCCCAGTCATGTACGGACCCAGCCCGCAGGGCCGATGGGTGGCTTCCTCTGTTACAGAGGAGGACATTGCAAAGCTTCGGGCGGCCAGATACCTGTCCGCGGAGATTCCCCATAGGCTTCCTGCTCAAGGACAGGTTATTCCGACTCCCAGATCCGGTGAGAGGGTCGTATTCATCTCTCACTTCCTCCAAGGGCTAGGGTTCGCTCTTCACCCCTTCGTCCGGGGGCTCATGTTTTATTACAAACTAGATTTTCACGATCTAGCCCCAGATTCTTTCCTCCACGTCTCGGCGTTTATTATTACGTGTGAGGCCTTCCTCCGAATTCCCCCACACTTCAGCTTATGGATCAAAACCTTTAGTGTGACGCTGAAGGTGGTCAATGGGAAACAAACGGAGTGCGGCGGTGCTGTTGTGAGCAAGCTTACCAATACTCATTGGCCAAAAGGCTCCTTCACCGAAACTTCCAACCAATAGCATCAGGAGTGGTTTTACATCACAGAACCCCGCGCCACCAAGTGAGCAGCTACACCTGCGTTCCATTCCGGCTCTCTGTTACAGCTTGCATCATGGATCAAAAACGGGATAGACTGGGGATCAGTTGATGAAGTGCAGACTCTACAGAGCCGCATCCGAACCCTCCTCGAGAGGGACATCGATCTTGTCAACGTGATTCAAGTAATGTTAATCTGCCGAACCCTGCCATGTCAGCGTAGGCCTCTCCGCATGTGGGAGTTTAATCCGGAAGGATCACGAACCCTCCAACACTTCTTTGGCACCACACACAAAGGAATGTGGAAATTGTTTTTGGGAAAATGAAAACAGTGGCCGGACACCACCGAGGACCTTGGCCTCGACTGCAACCATGCGGATACCTCAGTAAGCGCTCAACTTCCGAACACTTTGTACTTAGGTACGCCGTAATACGTTACTGAACAGACTATCTTCCTCCAGGGATGGATAAAGAAAGCGGAGCGTATTAGGTGTTCGGCCCCCCTTCCCAAAGACTCGGCGGATCCCGTACTAACGAGGATGCTGGCCCCGATGCCGTACCAGGTGTCTGAGAAGGGAGACAAGGCAGAGAGCGGGAAGGCCAAAGGTGGCCTCCCTTTCGAGGGTACATCAGACACCGTGTCCGAGGAGATAAAGATTCCCCCGCCCGAAGGCCAAAGTGAAGGAGAAGCCAATATTCCTTCTCCCCATGGTAAGAAAAGGGCCGCCTCCAAAGGTTGGGAGGAAACGACTCCTAAGCGAGGCAAGATGCCCCCGTTGGGTGGCTCGGGCTTGGAGGGCAATGTCATCGCGCGATCCCACAGAGAGGACAAGCCTTCAGGCAAACCGTAAGTGAACAAGGGTATTTTAAACATATCCCGTCCCTTTCTTGTGATCGAGGTAACATCTAGAATATATGTTTTTTACAGTTCGGTGAACAGTCTTCAGCAATCCTCTTCTTCGGGGGACCTTCTCCCAGAGATGATGGAAAGCGAGACGCCTCCACCGGTCTCCTCGCCCAATAGGGCGGACGACTTTGAGGTGTCGTCGCGGAGGGTCTCTCCTGATCAACAAGTTGTGCAAGGGATGGGAAAACACAACCCGAAGGTAACACTTCGGTAGCCCAGAGTCCGGGGGACGACAACAAAGGCCCCAAGCTGTCCGGCCTACGTCCGGAGACAGTGACAGGGACGAATAAATGGATCCCTTCAAAGGGAGGCCGTACTCCTGCGACAGCTTCCGGAAGCCCCGAAGCGCCGGATGAATTGACGAACATGCTGCAAAATGCATTTGTCTCAGAGGAACATCGTACCTTGATGGGTATGGTGGTTGAAAGGGTGCTATCCGCGAAAAGCGGATTGAATGAAGCCTTCATGAGCCTGCTAAGAGGCTTCGAGGTTTGTAATGTAATATTTTTGATTGTGCTTGACTCACACACTGCACCTGTGTATAGGTAGTAGCCCCTGAGACTCGGATTGGCTTCCCGAGGGAGGCGATCAGAGGATAAAAAAAAGATATTTCCAGGAAATAATATGATTAATTGAAATGCAGGCTGTCGCTTCCCGGGCATCCGCGCGGACTACAGAAGTTGTTGATCTAGAGCGCAAGCTTGATATGGCGGGAGATGACCTTATGCTTATCAACAAGTGTCTTGACGAGTCACAAGGTATGTTTTTGGGGCGTCCTTACAAGCACATGCTTTGTAATGTAAGCATCACGCGAAATATTGTATACTGAGATATGCATCAATGCAGAAGGTGCCGCCGCGGTCGAGATCCTTCGATCTGAGCTGGTCCGGGCCAAAGAGCAGGCCCAGATTAATAATGCAGCTACCGAGAAGGCATCTGCCGAGTTAAAGGCCGAACAGGCTGCTCGGCGCCAATGCGAGGAGAGAATATCCATGATGACCCGTGAGCTAAAGGATGCTGCTAGCCACTGTGAAATCCTCGAGAAGGATAATAAAGCCAAAACGGCTGATCTTAACAAGGCCTTACGAGAGGCGAAAGAAGCGCGGTCCGAATCTAGAGCGGCCCGGGAGGGGATCCGACAAGCTGGGGAGATCGCGGCTGGTAAGCCCTTTTTATTGCAAACTAAGTTCGGCGATCCAAATTATGATCCACTTAATCAAGTGTGGAGTTCTCCAGACGCGTTATTGGACCTGCCGAAGAGTGCTTCCGATGCGGCGCAGTTTCACCAAGCGCAAGAAGGGTGTGCAACGGAGAAGATTTTCTGGTCACAGTTCGGTGCGTCAAAACACCCACTGTTGCTAAACAAACAGATGACCCAATGGGCCGAGCTCCATAGACTACCCAGTTCTGCCATGAGGGACGCCGTGATTGCGCTGTGGCCGAACGAGCCAATTCCGGATAGTTATTTTGCTTTGGTGCGGCGACTTGCAGATGCGGTACCGCGTATCAACGTCGTGAAGCGATTAACATGCATTGAAGGTGCACGGATGACCTTTGCTCGTGTCAAGACATACTGGGCGAAGATGAGGGCCACATATGTTGCCGCGAAGGGTCCACCCAAAGGCAAGGACCATTGTGCACCATAGCAGTATTTCGAGGATGTCCTAGAGGGTGCCCGCTTGATAGAGGGCCAGTGCTTGAAAAACATGATATTCGAGTGAAATGTATGGGTAGTTGTAAAAGACAATATTATGATAAGGCTATATATGTTAGTTTCACCTAAAATTTGTGTTCCTCCTGTGCGGCTGTTTTTGTATTAATCTGAAAGTTTTCCAGTCATCGGCTTCAGCCCCCAAGTATAAAATACGGGGGTTTTCGGAAAAGCATGTGATCACTCTTAACCCAACGTCTTGGTCCATTAAGGAGGTGTCAATGCGGTGAACTAGGCAATCGGACTATAGGGCGTTAACACTTTAACTTGGCCATAGGAGTTTTATATGGGGGTGGGGGCTACAATATAGCCCCTGGTATGTGTACGGCTTATTCCAATATGGTGCATCACATATATGACCTGAAGAAAAAGGTCCTTCATATAATACGGAGGGAATCGCGAAAGATTCCGATAAGTCATCGAGTGGTTGACCAGCTCTCGCCGCATCATGACAGTCAGTTTTCAGCTTTGTCTACTGAGGTGCTTGACCAAATGAACCGGAAGCACAATCGCAGTAGTTCTCCCTTTATGACCCTAGCCGATAGAGCGGAACGTAAGATAGCAAGAACAGGAGCCGGGCAACCCAACTATCGACCCAAGACATGATTCGGAGCTGATGCATATAAGGCCAAACTCGCGACGCCAAACTACCTATAAAGCTTTTCGGACTTGTCGGCAACTCATTTGTTCCCGTACCGAGCCCCTGACAAGTTATGCCGAGGTATGTTTGTGATACAACCATAGGACCCAAATTCATTTTTTTTGGAAAAAAGCGAATGCTGAATGCGGATTATGTTTACTGGGACCTGAGTGATATGCCAATGGTTGCTTTATAGATAAAAAAGGGCCGCAACCCCGGCTATTTGACATTCCCGGGGTCGAAGGCGGAGGAAAAAGGCATATTACAGGCTTGAAATAAAGAGTGCGGTAGACAAAAAGTTATTTTGGACCTCCTGTCGCACGTCAGCGCCGCCTGTCCTCGGCGAGGGGATTCCTTGACGGAAATAGCCCCCTAGTTGAGTGTACATATCCGAACTTTGCTAGAGTCCATTAGATGTTTAGCCTTTGCGTCACCTGTAGTAAAGGATAATGAAGAAAGAAAGAGTAATTAGAAAAAGAAGTTATGGGAGTGCTTGCGGGCTCATCCGTATTGTGCTCCCGCCGATGCCCAGGGTATCTTAAGTGCATAGTTATGTATGCGCGATACAAATTTGGCAGGTATATGAGGTGGGCGGCGGAAGCCGAACTGCTATTTCCGCTCCGGAATTGGTCGATCCTGTTGAATGGAGACCGATGGCTTAATGGCCGACAAGGTATGCGGTTTAATAAGACCGTTTTGTACTGAAGTTGCCGTAGTACGATCTTCAGTCCATAGGGAGTGCTTCTCCTACTCCCTTGTAGACTTGTGTGTCGCGTATACCATGTTCACTGTTTTTTACTTCGGGGGGAAATTGCTTCTGACCCCCGGTATTTGTTTGGTGAGTCTCTTCATCGTCGCTATCACCGGGCGGCCTCCTCCCCTTGTGTTCGGCGTTAAGCTTGCCGGCCTGCTTGAAGACCCAATAGCTTTTGTTGGTATGATTAGCTGGTTTGTCGGGGTGGCCGTGAATTTGGTAGGGTCTGTCCAATATCCTGTCTAAATTGGATGGTCTGTCTCTGTTCACCTTGAATGGTTTTTTCCGTTGGCTGGGTTTGGGACCGCTGAATCCGGCGTTGATCGCTGTGTCGCGCGTTCTTTCATTATCATTGCGACGTTTGTGTTCGCTGCGTCATGGCTTGCCATTGCCGTCCCGGACTTTGGAAATGCCCGTATCGCTGGCGTTGTTGCTTCTACGAGCGAGCCAGCTGTATTCTCCCGCGCAAAAGTGGGTCATTAGAGTGGTAAGGGCTGTCATGGATTTTGGTTTTTCTTGACCGAGTTGGCGGGCGAGCCATTCATCCCGGACGCTGTGTTTGAAGGCCGCTAGGGCTTCCGCGTCCGGACAATCGACGATTTGGTTCTTTTTAACAAGGAACCTAGTCCAGAGCTTCCTGGCTGACTCTCCAGGCTGCTGGACAATGTGACTTAAGTCATCGGCATCTGGTGGCCGGACATATGTTCCTTGGAAGTTGTCGCGGAAGGCGTCTTCCAAGTCCTCCCAGCTGCCAATTGAGTTTTCCGGCAGACTGTTTAACCAGTACCGAGCTGGTCCGTTGAGTTTTAGTGGTAGGTATTTGATGGCATGAAGGTCATCTCCGCGGGCCATGTGGATATGGAGGAGGAAATCCTCGGTCCATACTGCGGGATCAGTTGTACCATCGTATGATTCGATATTCATGGGCTTAAACCCATCTGGGAATTCATGCTCCATTACTTCGTCTGTGAAGCAAAGAGGATGTGCATCGCCTCTATATTGGGCCACACTACGACGTAGCTCCGACGGAGTCCGTCTGCGGTTTTCGGCCCGGGCATGACTAGGCTTGTCGCGTCCGGGCGGATAGTTGTCGCCGCACGTCGGGGTACGTCCTCGTGATCCGTAGATCGATCTAGTATGTCTTGCTCTGCTGTCCAGGCCTTGCCGAAGGTCATATGTATAACCCTGAGCTGTTTTATCTCTGTCTTTATGGTGAGGTGGGGCGGGCTGGCGTTCGGCTTGAGTTGCCGCTCTGTCCTGACCGCGTTGTGGTCGATTAGCCGCATTGTGTGACAATGGTATGGGCTCCAGCGCCTCATCGCCGAACTGAGGTAGCAATTTGTGCTTAGGGTAATTTTTGGCTGGGCCACTAAGGCTGTATTCCTCGGCGGCCAGGACTTTGGTCCATCTATCATTGAGCAGATCTTGATCAGCTTGAAGCTGCTGCTGCTTCTTTTTCAGGCTCCTTGCAGTGGCTATTAGCCGGCGTTTAAAGCGCTCCTGCTCGAGAGGTTCCTCAGGCATGATGAAATCCTCATTGCCGAGGCTCTCCTCTTCCCCGGAGAGTGGAAGATAATTACTATCGTTCGAGTCTTCGTGTATGGCCTATTCATCAGGGTTAACGTGCCCGTCTTCCCGTTCATCCTGTTCGGAGATTGCCCCAATAGGGTCTTCATTGTCTTCGGCATCGTCCGGGGTATTGTTTTCTCCGGTGCCAGTGTTTTTGTCTTTTGCACGACATGACTTAGAGCAGCGCTGCTGACGCCGGCGTCTGGGCTGTGTCTCGGGAGGTTTGTCCTCAACTGGATCCTCTTTGTCATCATTGTTAGTTTCTTTAGGTGTATCCACCATGTATACGTCGTACGAAGAAGTGGCCGTCCAGCGTCCGGTAAATGGCGGGTTTTGGCCCTGCTCCTCATCGGCATCGTCGTCCATACAGTCGATGTCTTCGGAGCCGTAATAAAGCATGTCGGTTAAGTCCTCGACAGTGGCTATGTGGTGGGTGGTGGGTGGGAAACGAAATTCCCCGTCATCAGCCTCCAGTTCAAACCGGACATAGTTCGGCTATGAGTCTCCCGCCAAGGACTGATTTTTAATGAGTTTAGCATATCGCCAAAAGGCGAGGGTCGGAAGATGTCTGCGGCGCTAAATTCAAAGATCGATAAATGATCAAGCTCGGCGTCCGCGGACGCGCATGGTTTGGAGCTTATAACTGGAGTCGAGTCCGGAGTTCTGGTGACACAAATATCACATGAGGTTAAGTCTGTGTGCGGCTCCAACACCGCGGAATCTGCGGCCTCCGTGGTGGGGTTGAGCTTCCCGTCCTCGTATGGTGCGGTTTGCTCTGGATCTAAGGCCGGGGCGGTTACAGGTGCAATTCCTGAGTACGGTCCGATGACAGATTTAGATCATGTTCATCGTAGGGATAGGGAGCGGCTGTCGTGGTCTCGAATCCGCTGAAGATCAAGTCTCCGCGGATGTCCGCAACGTAGTTCAAGCTCCCAAATCTGACCTGATGGCCAGGGGCGTAGCTGTCGATCTGCTCCAGATGGCCAAGCGAGTTGGCCCGCAGTGCGAAGCCGCCGAACACGAAGAACTGTCCAGGGAGGAAGGTTTCCCCTTGGACATCATCATTGTTGATGTTTGCAGAGGCCATCAAACCTTTTGGGGATGGCATAGTGGAACTCTCAATGAAAGCACCAATGTCGGTGTCAAAACCGGCGGATCTCGGGTAGGGGGTCCCAAACTATGCGTCTAAGGTCGATGGTAACAGGAGACACGGGACACAATGTTTACCCAGGTTCGGGCCCTCACTATGGAGGTAATACCCTACTTCCTGCTTGATTGATCTTGATTAATATGAGTATTACAAGAGTTGATCTACCATGAGATCGTAATGGCTAAACCCTAGAAGTCTAGCCTATATGAATATGGTCATGAGTCTCTCTCTCCGGACTAAGTCGTCCGATTTCTATAGACACCGGGAGGATCTAGGGTTACACAAGGTCGGTTACAAACAAAGGTGTGGAACTCTGGTTCCGACAAAACCCTTAAGGTTCGAACTCTGGGGTGCGTGCTAAGATCTCTCCCTCACAGATCATGCACTCACACGCTTCGCGATCTCTAGGCTAGCTCGACGAACTCGCAACACAAGGGACACAAGATTTATACTGGTTCGGGCCACCCTTGTGGTGTAATACCCTACTCCAGTGTGTGGCGGTGGATTGCCTCTTGGGCTGAGGATGAACAGTACAAGGGGAAGAACAACCTCCTGAGGAGAGGTGTTCTTGTGCTTGGTCAACTTGAGGGTGTGAGGATCCGATCAAGATGAGATTGATCTTCCTCTGAATGAGTTGCCTCCTATGGTGGTGGCTAGTCCTATTTATAGATGCCCTGGTCCTCTTCCGAAATATTGAGCGGGAAGGGATTCCACAACGGCCAATTTCAAAGGGGTAGCTAGTACAGCTTATCCTGACAAAAGTGGTGTTCGCCTCCCAAAGGCTCGGTGGTGACTCCGCCTTGGGCTCCACGGTGACCTTCGTCTCGCCGTCCTGCTGGTCTTGGTCTCGTTGCACCGATAGGGAAACCTTTGCTTGACGCCTCGGTACTCCTCGCCTTCGCTTGCCTCCTTAGCACCAAAGAGGAAATAAGGACACTGCGCGCGCTGGCGCCCGCCTGGCGCCTGCCTGGTCTCGATCGTCATGTCTCATGTCACGAGAACCTCGTGAGGTTTGCCTTGCCTTGATCTCTCCACCCTTCGTGAGCCAGCCTGGTGAGGCCGCTCCCGAGGAGGTCTTGTGTCGTCCGCCTCGCGAGGCTTGGCCCCTCGCGAGGGTCTTGAGTGCTCGTTGGTGAAGATGGGTCGTAAGGGCCCACTCGCTGAGCCACGTCGTGGGCCGCAGGCAGGCAAGTTTGGGGACCCCCGTTCCCAGAACGCCGACAGTAGCCCCCGGGCCCAAGGTGCGCTCGGACTTGGCTTCGAGGCGAAGCCAAAGGGCAAGTGCGGAGCGCCGCGGGCCCCAACAGCCTGTGGCCTTGGTCGACGTGTGGCGGTTGATTGGACGTGGGCGTCTCCGCTTCCCCACGCTGCCTCGATAACTGCCCGACTTGACAAGTCCCTCCGACATGCAAGGAAAAACCATCATTACCTGGGATCGTGGCGGGCGCTGGTTGGCCTTCTCTTGCTATAAATGGGGAGGGGAGGGGAGCCCCCGTCGCCCATCTCTTCCCATTCCACTCGCTTCTCCTCCTTTGCTCCATTGCTAATAGCGGCACCAATGGCACCGATTCGAAGGTTTTCCGCCGCGGAGAAAGGAAAGGCTCCCCGCGACGAGCTTGGGCCACTTCCGCTGAAGAAGAGGCTGTTGCATCTCCGCGACATGGTCGTGAGGGCGGAGGTGACGAGGCCCTGGTGCGAGCGGCCGCCTCCTGGATACCTGTTGCCCTTGTACGCCCAAGCCGAGGGCTTAGGAGGAAGAGGCGGCGAGCGGCCGCGCGCGCGCCGCGACCATGGTCGCCGTATCGCGGTGGCGCGCATCGCTGCCCCTGGAGTCCATGCCGCGGACTCTCCGCGCGAGCAGGTGCTGTGGGCGGCGATGCCCCCGAGCACCTGGATCCGCTCCCCTTCCTTCTTCTCTGCCGAGATGCCGCCGAGGGGGCCCCTCGAGCTTTGGCTGCGGCATGCCGACTGCGATGCGCCGACGACTGGGGCGGAGGTTGAAGCCATCTCCTCGGGCAAGATCTTCATGACCCGAGGCTGGGGTGAGGTCGCCCGAATGTGCTGTGCGCAGGGCGCCCTTGCGTTCCACTTCGAGTATGATGGCGCCTCCACCCTGTTCTTCAAGGTCTTCAACGCAGAAGGCCGCCGCCTGGAGTGTTGCTCAGGGAGGGGTCATCGGGTTGATGCCGCAGTAGGAGTAGGGCCTGCTGTCCGCATCGCCAGTGGCTCCTATGGAAGCCGCAACGACGCTTGGGAGTCCAGCGATCCTCCCGAGCTCTACGGGACTCCGGAGACGAGCGATGACAACTACGTGCCCCCAAGCTCTCGCCGAGCCCGAAGCAGAGCTGCAGCGTCCGGCTGCCGCTGATCTAGATGAGGTTGGCGCCGGCCTCTGGTGGCCCACTGTTGATGATGGCATCAGCCACAGGGGCGCGTGTAGATAGGAGTCCTTGAAGCTTTTCCCCTTTGTTTCCTGTGAAGAATCGAGAGGTACCCCGTGGGGGCGTGTAAAGGGTCTGTAATGTCTTTTGTCAATATTATCCTTATTATGAACTTGCGTGGGCGCGAGTCACGCTTCACTGGTCTCCCCTTTTCCAACCTCGCTGACGACTTGGTGTTCTCTGTTGTGACAGGTCTGGTCCCAGTGCAAGCTCACCGTCGCTGGTATGCCAGATCGCATGCCGTGGTCAAGGCCAGGAGGTGAGCGGCTCGAGGTCCAGTAAGATTTCCTGAGGCGCGATGCTTATGAGGTCCCCTTTAGCGCTCAAGCAGCCATTGGGAGGTAAGAAAGGGGGGTGACGTTGCCACAGCAGGGCTGCGGCTAGTGTGGTTCCTAGGCCTTAGCGGTTTTAACCAACCCGGGCGCGAGACCTATCTTGACGGTCCGGAGTCGATTCCTCGTGATGCGCTAGCTCGTGCATAGGTGTCCGTAGCATAGCTAGGCCAGGCCCATACGAGCCTCCCCCTCTTCTCCATGTTCTCCTTTGTGCTCTACGTCCTCAGGTCCCGTCCCTCGAGCGAGCTCAGCCGCCGCTGGTATGCCAGGTCACGTGTCGTGGTCAAGGCCAGGGGGTGAGGTCTAGAGAGCCAGTAAGAGCTCCTGAGTCGCGATGCTCAGGAGCCCCCCTTTTAACGCGCAAGCGGATTGCATGGGAGAAGAGGGAGCTCGCGGTGCCGCCTGGCATCATCCTCAGGGGATTCCTGCAAGCCAGCACAAGGAGAAACACAGCTTGCCATTACGGTTGTCGGTCTGCCACCGGTTGCTCTGTGAGGAGATGAAGGCACTGAGGGCCTGGTGAGGTGACGTGCGCGGGGCGTGCCGCGAGCCAGAGCTCGACCGCTCAGGTTTGTCAACGTTGCAGGGACGGACCCGAGCACAAGCACCGTGCCAGCGTGAGCAGCTCCTGTGGTGGGTGACAATCGAGCAGGTGATAGTCATAGATAGATTAAGCATGGAAAGCAAAATGGCTCAAGTAAATGCAGGGAAGATACATGCCACTGGGTCAAGCCCGAGCGGCTTGGGGATGATGCAGCCCGAGGGGCGCCCCCAGCAAGGTAAGCTAATGACATAAAAAAAGGATACATGCCACAGGGACGGACCCACGTGGCGTGGGAATGATGCAGCCCGAGGGTCGCTCCCAGCTAAATAAACTTGGAAAATTTCACATGGTTCTATTGTTGAAGAAATGTTGAGGCAGCTGAAGAGGCGCGGTGAAAGGGTTGCTCCTCACGAGCCACTGGGACCCTGAGCCTCAGGAGGCTCCGGGGGTCCAGGCGGTTTCTTGAGGACCATCTCCATCTCCGTCAGGACGGCGCAGTGCCTGGCCTCCTAAGCCGCCAGGAGGCGCCGCAAGTTGCGCTGATAAGCGGATGCCATGCTCGGCAGGCCGAATGGCATGCTAATGTAGCTATGCGGTGGGCCCTCGCAGCATCCCACGCGTGAAGGCCAGAAGGGCTCCTGAGACGCGGACCTGTTGAGTCCTGGGACATTGATGCAGACGCGCAGCCCAGCATGCTCGCCTGGATGGGGAGCTGCACCCGGTGAGCGGCGGTTGCCGCGCATGGCTCTCGCGTCTTGCAGTTCCTGAGTGGTCTTGGCGATGAACTCCTGAGCGTTGGGCGCCCCTCGCCCTGTGTCCTCCTGAGGGAGACGTGCCACGAAGCACGCCTCCAAGTGGTGCCCAAGCGCCTCTCTCGTGATGTTGGTGAGGTCTGAGGCCCTCCAGAAGAGAGCCCCCAAGCCCTGCCTGAGGAGGGCACCGGGCTCGCCTTGCTATGCGAGGGAGGGAGGCGCCCCAGGTGTGGGCGCTGATCCTGATGAGGTACCACTCGCGACGCCACCCTCCTGAGGTCCTGCACAGAGTAGCTGCTTCTTCTTCTTGGGGACAACCTCAGGAGGGTATCGAGCTGCGCTGTTGTCGGGGTCTTCGATTGACGTTGCTTGGAAGGCGCGCTTGAGGGAGCACACTGCATCTCTTTCTTCGCAGGGGACTGTGATGATCCCGCCGCTCCCTGGCATCTTGAGGACGTTGTAGCCATGGTGCGTCACCGCCATGAACTTGGCCAGGGCTGGATACCTAAGGATGGCATTGTACGGCAGACGGATGTGTGCGACGTCGAAGTCGATGAGCTCGGTGCGGTAGTTGTTGCGTTCTTCGAAGGTGACATGGAGGCGGACCTGGCCTATCGGTGTGGTGGAACCGGTGGAACCGTCGGTCACTCCTGAGAAAGGCTTGGTAGGCTGAAGTTGGTCGTAGGGCACTTGAAGGTTGTCGAACGTGTCGACGGACAAGATGTTGAGTCCTGCGCCACCGTCGATGAGCATCTTGGTGACTTGTATGTTGCTGATGACGGGTGAACAAAGCATTGGGAGAGCGCCAGCGGTAGCCACGCACTTGAGCTGATCTGCCGAACTGAAAGTGATGGCGCACTTGGACCACCTAAGCGGGCGAGTGGCCTCGAGCTTGGGGAGGACTGCGTTCACCTCGCGGGCAAACTTCTTGAAGATTCGCTGTGAGGCTGGGGCTTGAGCTCCGCCCAAGATGCAGGCGATAGCACGTAGCTCCTGGAAGCCCCCAACCCCTGGTGGTGGTGGTCGTTCCTTCTTGGTGGGGGCGGCAGTGGAGGAAGCCCAGCATTGCCCTGAGGACAGTCCTCGTGAGGCTGATCCCTCCAGGCACCTTCGCGAGGCTGATCCTGCCAGCGGTCCTCACGAGACCGGTCGCGCCAGTCTTGGCGTGGGCCACGGTCGTCCCAACGTCCTCCGCCACGTCATCCTCCTCGGCCGTAGCCTCGGTCGCTGCGCTCGGGGCATCGACCAAAGCGTCCATAATGAATGGTCCTGAGCTCCTGACAATCGTTGGTGTTGTGACCGTGCATGCTGTGGAAGGCGCAGAACGGTCGGCTGCTCTTGGATGACTCAGGCTAGTCCCTGCCGCGCTTCGTGTCCGGCTCTGCCGCGAGTACAACTGCTCCCTTGCGCTTCACGTCCTTGACCTTGGCTTTCTTCTCCTCCAGGTCGGCAGCTGGGAGCTCGAGAAGGGAAAGGCGCCCTTCCTCAGCCCTTGTGCACTTGGCCACCAGGTTGAACAACTCCAGGGATGTGCATAGCTCCTCGTGGATGGCAAGCTCCTCCTTCATCTTGACGTCGCGGACGCCATCGGAGAACGCCGAGATGATGGCCTCGTCCGTCACCTTGGGGATCTTGAGACGAACGTTGTTGAAGCACTGGATGTACTTCTGGAGGGTCTCTCCTGGTTGTTGCTTGATGCGGCGCAGATCACCCGCGACCGCGCGAGGGGGGGGGGGTCGCGAGTGCCTGGAAGTTGGCGACGAAGCGGTCGCACATCTCGTCCGAAGAGGAGATCGAGCCTGGAGGCAGGTTCAGGAGCCACAAACGAGCGACGTCTTTGAGTGCCATGGGGAACCAGTTCGCCATGACTAGCTGCAAGAACTCCGCGGGGTCGGGGTGCCGTCGTAACGAGGAGGCAGATCCGGCTTGGACTTGCCCGGCCAGGCGACGCTACGCAGCTCGGGGGTGCAGGCGCGGCAACCGCTCATGGTCACCTGGGCCCGTCTTGGAGGTGGAGCTTGGTCTTGGCGCCCGCGCGCCGCCATGGCGAGCGGTGCAGGGCCCTGCCGCAGCAAGCGATCCTGACGTGGTGGAGCGTTCACTTGCGGGCGAGGGACTTCTTGGCAGCTTCCTTCTTCGCGCACGGGCGCCGGACCCGGTGGGTCGCGCCGCGGAGCCGCGCGCCTTGGCGCCAAGGTGGCGTCTTGGTGCAGAGGTGGTGGAGGTGCTCCGTGAGCTACGTCGCCTGTAGCTGGTGGTGGACGAGGCAGCGAGAGGGACGGTGCAGGGGAGCCCCCTGCGGCGCTGACAAGCTCGGCGATGCGGTCCAGCCAGTCCTCGTAGAGGTCGTCCATGGGGCGGTAGCGCAGTAGCTCACGTGCCATGCACAGCACGGCCTGCGCGTCCACGGGAGCGCGGCGAGCGTGGGACGACGAACCGGCCGGGGTCAGCGACAGAGTAGCGGTGCGACCGTCACGTCGCACCAAGGTGTGCAACGACGAGGCTTGCTGCTCGTTCCCCGCCGGGCCGGTGGCGGCGTTGGCGGCAGGCGATAGAGAATGATGAGGTGGTCTGCTGACAGGAGCCGTCTGGGCGACGCGGGTGGCGAGGGCGGTAGCGCAGGAGCTCACGTGCCATGCACAGCGTGGCCAGCGCGTCCACTGCAGCGCGGCGAGCGTGGGATGACGAACCGGCCGGGGTCAGCAACGGAGTAGTGGTGCGGCCATCATGCCGCACTGAGGGGTGCAGCGATGAGGCTTGCTGCTTGTTTCCCGCCGGGCCGCTGGCGGCATTGGAGGCAGGCGACGGAGAACGACGAGGTGGTCCGCCAACGGGAGCCGTCTGGGCGACGCGGGTGACGAGGGCGGCCCTGCACTCAGCGCGGGCTCGGCGAGCGTCCGCCATGGAGATGGCGAAGCAACGGGGCGCGGAGCGACGGAAGGAAAGCTTCGGCACACCCCTACTTGGCACGCCAAATGTCGGATCCCGGGTTTCGGCAAAACCCTTAAGGTTCGAACTCTGGGGTGCGCGCGAAGATTTCTCCCTCACAGATCACGCCCTCACATGCTTCGCGATCTGTAGGCTAGCTCGACGAACTCGCAACACAAGGGACACAAGATTTATGCTGGTTCGGGCCACCCTTGTGGTGTAATACCCTACTCCAGTGTGTGGTGGTGGATTGCCTCTTGGGCTGACGATGAACAGTACAAGGGGAAAAACAGCCTCCTGAGGAGAGGTGTTCTTGTGCTTGGTCAACTTGAGGGTGTGAGGATCCGATCAAGATGAGATTGATCTGCCTCTGAATGAGTTGCCTCCTACGGTGGTGGCTAGTCCTATTTACAGAGGCCCTGGGCCTCTTCCCAATTATTGAGCGGGAAGGGATTCCACAACAGCCAATTTGAAAGGGGACATCTAGTACAGCTTATCCTGACAAAAGTGGTCTTCGCCTGCCAAAGGCTTTGTGGTGACGCCACCTTGGGCTCCACGGTGACCTCCGTCTCGCCGTCCTGCTGGTCTTGGTCTTGTTGCACCGATAGGGAAACCTTTGCTTGACGCCTCGGTACTCCTCGCCTGCGCTTGCCTCCTTAGCACCTAAGAGGAAACAAGGACACTGCGCGTTGGCGCCCGCCTGGCGCTCGGCTGGTCTCGATCGTCATGGCTCACGTCACGAGAACCTCGCGAGGTTTGCCTTGCCTTGATCTGTCCGCACTTCGCGAGCCAGCCTGGTGAGGCTGCTCCCGAGGAGGTCTCGTGTCGTCCGCCTCGCGAGGCTTGGCCCCTCGCTAGGGTCTTGAGTGCTTGTTGGTGAAGATGGGTCGTACGGGCCCGCTCGTAGAGCCACGCCGTGGGCCACATGTAGGCAAGTCTAGGGACCCCCCGTTCCCAGAACGCCGACAAAAGCAATCTAAATATTTGATCGCCAAGCTTGCCTTCCACGCCAAGGAGAGTCCCATCCGGACACGGGTAGAGTTCTTCGGTCTTTGTATATTCACAGCCCATCAGTCCGGCCCACGACTAACAGGCCAGACGTCCGAGGACTCCTTAGTCCAGGACTCCCTCACCATGAGCTAGTAGCTTCTTCTTCATTGGTTGCAATAAAATTGAGCAACATCAAGGTTGGTCATGAAGCTCGTGGAATGTTCAACTATAATTTGGATATCATTTGTGCAGTTCAGCTAAGATCAAGCGTGAAATGTATATCTGTATTTGCAAAAAAAGGTGGAAAGGAGGGTGACTAACAAGTGATGAAACATACATCAAATGAAAAGAAGCATGTTACTTATCTTAATGGCGATCCCACAACGATAGTAGCAAATTCTAATGCAGCAGCATTTCTAGATATTAGTGTGGGCATTAGGATTAACTATGACAACCGTTAAATATGACATTACTTTAATAGTGCCATTGCTTCATTTTACCAGCAACATTACATAAACAGCTGCTAAAGAGTTCGTTTTTGGGCATGGGAGAGTAGGCAGACAGGACAGTTGCATTTCTAACGAAAAGAAGCAACTTATCTTAATGAGAAATTTAGCAGGACATGAAAAACAGTGCCATTGATTCATATTACTGGAGGCATTACATTGAAAACAACATTGGTTTAATGTGTCCTTACTTTCAACAGTGGGATTGCTACATTTTACCAGTGGCATTACATAAGAGGGGCTCGGGGCAACAAACATCAGAACATGATATCTAGGTTGGTCCCATTTTTGTTCGGTATAGCCACCTTATACTGTGTGAGGCTAGCAAATCTAGGGCTGGACATACTCTGTTGACTTGTCCCCAGTCCCCACTTTCTTTCCCTTTTCAACCAATAGATTGATTTATATTGAGTTTGTACCGTGTTTCCCTTTATTTCCATATTAGACCAAGAGACCAGTTGGATAGCCAGCCTTTGCTACTTTTTGTCCCCATTATTTCGTCTTTCGACCAAGTCCTAGATTCAGGTAACAAATCTCCCCCACCCCACCCCCTTTCTTCCCTGTTTGAACCAAGTGGTACTAGATTCGACTGCATGAACTAGTTTCACCTCTTAACAGTAAAAAATTAGGTGGCTTTTGAATAGCCGATCGATCCTCTCTACGAGGGGCCCTGAGAAATAGTAAAAGATACAAATGCAGCAACGTCAGGAGCTAGGGAAGTAGAGCAAGGTGGGTTTCGAAGGAAGTTATACCCGAGGGTCGCCGGGATGTCGCTAGGTGGGCGGCGGGAGGACGAATCTGCCCACACTACGGCAGCGAGGAAGAAGGGGTCAGAGGTCCTCCCTAGCCGGTGCTGTGTGGGAGAGAACGGCAAGGCATGCTGATCGGGACGCGCTGGCAGTGGGTAAGAGCCGTCGCCGAGGACGACTACGCGAACATTACACCTTCTCACCTTCCCCGGCGGAGGGGATCCGACTGCATCCGTGACCAGCGGTGAGGAGAGATAGAGAGTGTGGCCATCGCTTTCGTGTTTAGATCTAGAGAGGATGAGAGAGTGTGAAGAGAGCAACACTAGCAAGCAAGCACGGAGGCTCCTGCCTATATAGTGGAGTATTTTTCTCTTTTCTACCGGAGCCGGCTTGACCTCGTCAATGACTTTCGAGAAGTCTTCATGCACGTGCCCCGAAGGCGCGGGCGTCGTCATTTTGATCTGAAGCACTGTATTAACATATACCATGAAAAAAATGCGACATGACAAGAAACCATAACCTCACTGCCCCAAGGAGACAACATGAATCCCGACGGACAAACTAGACGAGGATCAAAGCTCAAATTAAAGACAAACTCGTAGAAAAGGGGTCGATTGATAGATGTCCTAATTAACATAGCTGGCTTGACCTAGATGGCAGCCAAGTAGTCTTCGTGCATGTGCCCCCAATGACCAGCACCTTGGAGAAACTCAGTTGTCGGTGTTTTACCCTCGCAATGTGTCGGATCTTGGGTTCCGGCAAAACCCTTAAGGTTCGGACTCTGGGGTGCGCGCGAAGATCTCTCCCTCACACGCTTCGCAATCTCAAGGCTAGCCCGACGAACTCGCAACACAAGGGACACAAGATTTATACTGGTTCGGGCCACCCTTGTGGTGTGATACCCTACTCCAGTGTGTGGTGGTGGATTGCCTCTTGGGCTGAGGATGAACAGTACAAGGGGAAGAACAACCTCCTGAGGAGAGGTGTTCTTGTGCTTGGTGAACTTGTGTGGGTGAGGATGATCTGAATCAGTTCGTCCCCTCCTATGGTGGTGGCTAGTCCTATTTATGGAGGCCCCGGTCCTCTTCCCAAATATTGAGCGGGAAGGGATCCCACAATGGCCAATTTGAAAGGGGACAAGTCTTACAACTTATCCTGACAAAAGCAGTCTTTGCCTACCAAAGGCTCTGGTGGTGACGCCGTCTTGGGCTCCACGGTGACCTCCGTCCTGCCATCTTGCTGGTCTTTGTCTCGTTGCACCGATAGGGAAACCTTTGCTTGATGCCTCGGTACTCCTCGCCTGCGCTTGCTCCCTTAGCACCAGAGAGGAAACAAGGACCTTGTCTTGTGGGCGCCCTGGTCTCGCTCGTCATGGCTCACGTCACTGGAACCTCGCGAGGTTTGCCTTGCCTTGATCTCTCCGCCCCTCACGAGCCAGCCTGGTGAGGCCGCTCCCGAGGAGGTCTTGTGTCGTCCGCCTTGTGAGGCTTGGCCCCTCGCGAGGGTCTTGAAAGCTTGTTGGTGAAGATGGGTCGTACGGGCCCGCTCGCAGAGCCACGCCATGGGCCGCAGATAGGCAAGTCTGGGGACCCCCGTTCCCAGAACACCGACACAATGATCCGAAGCACATGACACCTAATATTGCGAGATGACAAGAAACCTTTTTTTAGATTTCTCATCAGAACTACAGCCCTGTACAGCACAGCCTGCATGATATGTAGATGATAGCCAATACAGCCGTCTGCTAGAGTCTTGTCACATGCATGGACGAACTGATCTCCCATGTCATGCAGGTATCATCCAGGCATCCACGTTTGTAAAACACTGCTCCAGTACTATCACTCGTCTCTCTCTTCTATTAACTCAGCCGGCTTGCAGGTCCGGGGAGTGTGCCTATGGTCGGTTCTCAATTGCGGTCCCACATGTGTGTGCAAACACAATATGACACGCGTTCCATTCGGAGAGCGGCATGCCAGACCGACCGATCATTTGGGGTGCGATGCGAACGCGACGGGCGTGTTGTATACATGTGCACCACCATTTTCTTGAGGCTTTGCTCCATGGCGCAATCCATGGATACAGAATTATATTAAGTTGAGGGCGGGGCTTTTCCCGCGTGGTAAGCGGGGCAGTTCCACCTAGTCGGTTCGACAGAGAGGCGAGAAGATGAGGGAGTAGGCTACTGGAAACGTAGGGCTGTGTGATTTGATGGTTTGTTACTGCTGGACAGGTGAGGCTATGTTATTGGACTTGCCATTATCATTATTACTGTGTCGCTATGACTGGCATGAGTCTCCCGATTCCTGACCATCTCCATGGTATACAGGTGCGAAGTACTAGTGATAAGATGAGGTGCTAAGCACATTAAGATCTAAGCAACTAAAGTCCCCAATGCAAAGGTGCTTAACTTGTTGTAGCTAAGCATCCTTCATTTAATGATTTAGCAACTAAAGTTATCCATGCATTGGTGAGCTTCTTTCATTTAAGTGTTTTCCCTAGGTTCCCGCACTTGGCATTATTTCTTCCTGGGTCACCACACTCATCTCTCCTCTCTTAATTACCTTGCCACATCATTTTTTGCCTACATGGCAGGCTTAGGCTGGTCGTAATGGGAGTATCATAACTAGGAGGAGTATCATGCATGCCAACTAGGAAATTTTGATGAGGTGCCATAGAATCTATACCAATATAAAAAGACCAAAATGGGCAGATCCAAACCATCTCCACCGTCAAATCATGTTATCTAGTGGTTCAAATCGCTCCAACACTACTAGGGAAAACCATATACGCAGAATCTTAGCAGCAACGCGGCTTAAAAAGGAGCGCTGCTGCTAATTAGTAGTAGCGCGGGTGCGAAACTTCGCATCGATAAGTTTTTAGCGATGGCGCTCGTGTAAACCACGCTGCTACAAATATCGACTAGCAGTATCCACCAACCTCCATTTAGCAGCAGTGCGGTGCCGCGAGCCGCGCTACTGCTATGGATGTAGTAGTAGCGCACTTTTTTTGTCCCGGTTAGCAGTAGCGCCGTTGCCGAAACCGCGCTGCTGCTACATCCTTAGCAGCATCCGCACCAACCCACCACCTTTTCCCCACCCGTCCCTCCCCCTCCCACTCCTCTCTTCCCTTTCCCCTACCTCCCACATGCTCCCACTCTCACTCTTCTTCTTCCTCAAAACTTCTCCCCATTACTCTCCCTCTTCTATCTACCTTTCTCTCTCTTCATTACTCCTACCTAACTACACCACCTCCATTAATGCATCTCCTTTCTTTTTCCTTCCCCCTCCACTAGTTGAAGTTGTCTCTTCCCAAATTAGGTAGCTAGGTAGATGTAGCATTTAGTTAAGTGACCTATTTGCCCCTAACTAGATCTATCTTTGTCAAGAAGAGCTTTGTGCACTTTTGATCTCCCTACAACATCATCTCCATCGTGTGCTCGATCTCGAGATAGAGGTGATTAAAATTTCATGCTTTTGCAAAATGGAAATATGTTTATGTGTGTGTGATATGTTTATAGAAATTGTGTTTGTGGCATGAGTTGACGCCAAATTGTGCATTTGAGTTGCCTATGTTTTGCCGAAATGTCGATTTATTTCCGTTTCGGCAAATTCCGGGCAAACTCTAGATCTATATATGTCCTATTTTTAAGGAAGGTCATGCCGAATTTTTGTATGACTTTGATGCATGCACGCATTTTTATAATCAATTTGTTTATTATTACCGTGCAGAGTTGGCGATTTATGGTCGGAACGATGGTGGATAGGTGGTTGCGGTCGGCGGTGCAGGACATGAAGGAAAATAACCGGACAGAGGTTTTATGTCCGTGTCGAAAATGCAAAGGAATAGTTTGGCTCGACCCCCATGACGATGGTCGTGTCGAAGCGCACCTGCTCATGACTGGTTTCATGGATGGCTATACTCGGTGGATAATTGAAGATGAGTATGACGATGTTGAGGATGCCGACGGGGCAGGCAATGATGACACGGGGCAAGACGAAGAGATGATCGATAATGGCGGCGGGGAAGAGGCCGGACATGGCGGCGGAGAAGGGGCCGGACATGGCGGAGGAGAAGGGGCTGGACATGGCGGAGGAGAAGGGGCCGGACATGGCGGCGGAGAGAACGACATGGACTCCACACAACAGAGTTCGTCGGTACTAAGTTCAATCGTGCGGGGCCCCCATGTTCAAGCATTGCTTCACAAGGAGACGAGTACTGAGAGAGCTGCTTCTAGAGAGGAGGCTAAGCTGGAGCAATTGGTGGTAGACTCGAACACTCCATTGTATGACGGTTGCAATCCTGAGGTGACCCGCTTGAGTTTCACGCTCCAATTCCTGAAGACGAAGGTTAAAAACAAGTGGACCGACACTAGTCTCGATGAGCATCTCAAGTACCTAAAGGATGTTCTTCCCACGGGTAATATATGTCCTACTAGTGTTGATGAGGCCAAGAAGATCGTGTGCCCTCTTGATCTGCCACACGTTAGATACCATGCATGCATCAACGTTTGCATAATTTATCGGAAGGAGCACGCGGAAAAAACAAGCTGTCCGGTGTGCAATGCTTCTCGATACAAGAAGGCCGGGAAGAAATGCCCCCAGAAAGTTGTATGGTACTTGTCGGTGTCAAAACCGGCGGATCTCGGGTAGGGGGTCCCGAACTGTGCGTCTAGGCGGATGGTAATAGGAGACAAGGGACACGATGTTTTTACCCAAGTTCGGGCCCTCTCGATGGAGGTAAAACCCTACTCCTGCTTGATTGATATTGATGATGTGGGTAGTACAAGAGTGGATCTACCACGAGATCAAGGAGGCTAAACCCTAGAGGCTAGCCTATGGTATGATTGTTGTTGGTTGGTTGGTTGGTTGTGTCCTACGGACTAAACCCCTCCGGTTTATATAGACACCGGAGAGGGCTAGGGCTACACAGAGTCGGTTACAATGGTAGGAGATCTACATATCCGTATCGCCAAGCTTGCCTTCCACGCCAAGGAAAGTCCTATCCGAACACGGGACGAAGTCTTCAATCTTGTATCTTCATAGTCTTGGAGTCCGGCCGATGATGATAGTTCGGCTATCCGGACACCCCCTAGTCCAGGACTCCCTCAGTAGCCCCTGAACCAGGCTTCAATGACGATGAGTCCGGCGCGCATATTGTCTTCGGCATTGCAAGGCGGGTTCCTCCTCCGAATAATTCATAGAAGATTATGAACACCAGGATAGTGTCCGGCTCTGCAAAATAAATTCCACATACAACCATAGAGAGAATAACATTTACGCAAGTTCAATCTGCTGACGCATTTTGGGGCATGACGTCACGCCCCAACCAAGCCTTTACATTTTTTATTATACCACCTCAGCGTGTTTAGCGAAGCGGTTTCCTTGGCACGTCTTGTCGAGTAGATCGTGTTCCCCTTATTCCGGGATTCCCATCAATACGGACGTGGGTAACCCAACCGCGCCATTGATTGCGGCGCTTGGGAGATAAGCGAGTTTTACCAGGCCGGTGGGGACGCATAGTTTCGTCCGTCCACATATAAGGGGATAAGGATCCACCTCTTTTACCTACGCCTTCTTCCTCCTTTGGTTATCCATCTCCGCGCACTCGAGCTCCAGTGCCCAAGTTTGCACATCTCACCTCGACCTCCTCCAGTCATGTCCGGAGCGGGAGGCAAGTGGATGGCCTCCTCCGTTACGGAGAGGCACATCGCGAAGCTGCGCGGCGCCGGATATCTGTCCAGCGACATCGCGCATCAGCTGCCCGACGAAGGGCAGCTCATCCCCACCCCCAGGCCCCATGAGAGGGTGGTATTCCTTCCCCATTTCCTCCGCGGACTGGGCTTTCCTCTTCACCCCTTTGTCCGGGGGCTCATGTATTACTACGGGCTGGATTTCCATGATCCGGCCCCAAATTTCATCCTCAATATCTCGGCGTTTATCGTCAGGTGCGTAGGCCTTCCTCTGCAGATCCAGCCCCACTTCGGCTTGTGGCTAAAGACCTTCAATGTCAAGCCGAAGGTCGTGAAGGGCAGCCAAGCGGAGTGCGGAGGCGCCATGGTGGGCAAAATGCCCAACGTCACCTGGCTCGAGGGTGCCTTCGTGGAACCCGTCAAAGGGTGGCAATCGGGGTGGTTCTACATCACCGAGCCGCGTGACCCTAAATGGGCAGCGGCCCCCGAATTTAGATCTGGCATCACCATGCAGCTCACCTCCTGGAAAGAGAAGGGCTTATTATGGGGTAGTTCAGAAGAGCTGACCGGACTCCAGTCCTGTCTCCAGACCCTGGTGAGCAAGAAGCTTAAGCTTGTCAATGTGATCCAGGTCATGCTCGTCCGCCGGATTCTCCCCTGCCAGCAACGGGGCTTCAATTTGTGGGAGTTCGATCCGGCACAGCACCAGACCTTGAGCGGGCTCTTTGACACTACGTACAAAGAGGCCTGGAGGGTGTTGTCAAGGCGCTGAAAGCCCCCGCGATCCGCTACCGAAGATCGCGGATTCAGCTCGCAGCGTCCAGATGTCGAGGTAAGCCATGTTATCCTTTATGGGATACCTGCTTTTCATGCTTTGATTTCATGCGGGATCTAAACTCCCAATGTATTTAACAGGGCTGGAAGAAGACATCCGGACAGGTTAACTGTCCAGCTCCCCTTTCCAGAAGACCCAGCGGACACCCGTTTGACGGGGCTGCTGGTCCCGGCACTTTACGTAGTGCCGGAGAAGAAGGCTAAGAAGAAGGCCACGGGAACCCGAAAGAGTTCCCGGCGTCCAGTGGTATCGGACTCATCGTCCGATGACTCCAAGGCGGACTCCTCCCACGAGGACGAGGAGGAGAAAAAAGAGGCTTCTCCCCCGGCGGAGGGAGAGAAGAAGAGGAAGGCCTCCCCAAGGAGGGAGGCCGAAGGGTCCAAGAAGGGGAGGACCCTTCCCCCGGACAACTCCGCCAACATCGGCGACGGCGACGAGGAGTGGCCCCCAAGGGTCAAGCCCCTAGCGAGATCATAAGTATCCGGACTCCTAGATGATTTATGATTTTTCTTTTTGCCACGTGGTGTCTTTCTAATGCCGCATACAACCTGTAGTCCGGCCAAGGATGATCTTCCCGTTTCGTCGAGCGGGTCCTTGGGCACGTCGGATATGGATTCCCTTCCGACCGCCTCCTCCCCTCGCGACGCTGACAACGTCGAGGTGGGGTCCCGGGAGAGGACCCATCAGGGGGAGGAGGCCCTGGAGGTGCCGCAGGGCAACCTCCCGGACTCCGCACTGGACTCTGTACCGGAACCCGGAGTGGTTCCAGAGTCCGGTGGGCGGCCCCTTCGTAAGAAGGACAAGACGGTGCCACCGGCGGCCTCCGTCCAACCGGAGGCGCCAGATAATTTGCTGGAGGCGCTCAACGGCGCTTCCATCGAAGAAGAACACCGCACTATCATGAGTGCGGTGATTCAGAAGGTTCAGCTCGCCAAGAGCGGGCTGACCGAAGCCTGCCGCAGCCTTCTAACAGGCTTTGAGGTAAGAATTTCAAGATGTGTAATATAATACCGCATAGACAGTAGCCCCTGATGCTCGGTTCGGTGTTCGGAAAGAAAAGCCGGAGCGAGGATCTAAAAAGATATATGCAGGAGTCTAAAAAATATGTCAATATGGGATTGCAGGCTGCGCTGCTGACCTCTGCCGCCAGACCGATCATGGAGGTCAATGTCAGTGAAGAAAGCCTCGAGCGGTCCGAGAACGAGCTCGGCCGTGCCAAGAAGCAACTCGAGGACAAGGAAGGTGAGTAACACCTTATTAAAGTTGTACCTTACAGAAAAGGATTTGGTTGCAAGAAAAAATAACAAGGATAACGTGGGTACTACAGGGGCCACGAACGAGCTGGCGACCCTGAAGGAGGCGGTGTCCGCGGCGGAACGCAATGCGGCCACGGAACGAGCCGGGCGAGAGAAGCAGAGGCTGGTGGCGGAGGTGCAGCAAGAGCTCTGTGCTCGTGGAAAAACATGAGAGTTTGGAGCGCAACTCAAAGACTCGAGAGTCCGAGCTTGCATCGGCTCTTGAGAATGCCAAAGCCGCTAAGGCCGAAGCCCACAAGGCCCTCCAGGAAATCGAGGCGTTGAAGAAGATAGCGGCGGGTAAGGCATTTTTCATGCAAAGCAAGCATGTGAATGTGAATTACTTATTACTTACCCGAATTCGGAGCTCTCCAGGAGCGTTCGCAGATCTGCCCCGCAGCGTGTCCGATGCTGCCGCATTTTATCGAGCCGAGGAGGGGAGCTCGATGGAGAAAGTCTTCGGTCTCGATATCGAGGCCGGACATCCGTGCCCCTAGCGACCAGCTGAAACAATCGGTCGAGCTCCACAAGGCGGCCGAACAGGCCATGAAGGGCCTTATAGCTCGGCTGTGGCCTCACGGAGGCCATGCACAGGAGTTACTTGCCCTGCGCGGCGGGTGGTGGATGCGTGTCCGTGGGTTGAAGTCGCCAAGCATTCCGCTCAGTATTGAAGGCGCCTGTCAGACCTGGCCCATGCAAAGGTGCACTGGGGCAGGGATGGATGCCGAGAAGCTTCTAACGGATCCGCCCAGGGCAAGGAGTATCGCACGCCCGAAATGTATTATAAAAGTGTCCTGAAGGGTGCCCGCAAGATTGCGGGTGAGTGCTCCAAAGATGTAATATTTGAGTAGACTCGCATTTTGTTATCCTGTGTGCTAAAAACTTTGTTCATATGCGCTAAGCAACGCTTGTTAATTTAAAATATTACCTTCTGTGCGGCCGTTTATCAAATCTGAGAGATGGCAAGTCGTCGGCTTTCAAATTTCCCCCATGCCACGAAAGTCTTTGGGGTGTTGGGATAAACTTGAGCGCTCTTGTTCCCATTTTGGGTCCATCTAGGGAGGCGCTCAACACAACAAACGAGGCAACCGGACTTATAGTGCTTGAACACTCTCACTTAGCCATAGAATTCTATAATTTTAAATTTCGGCGAAGCCCCTAGTGTTCGGAAGACCGAGTTCGGGGCGCTATCCACGCCTGGGCCGGACAAAGCCGGTTCCTCGCTCTAAGTGGCATAAGTCTTTAGGGACTCGAAAAGACCTCTCAAACAGCGACCAGCTCTCGCCTTATCATGACGGCCGGGCTTTTAGTCAAGACCGAGGCGCCGCCATTTTCAACCGGGCGCAATCGCAGTGGTTCTCCAGTGCTACCTTAGCCGATACAACGGAACGTAAGGTACCAAAACATGGGAGCCGGCAAACCCAACTATTGACCCAAGACATGATTCGGAGCCGATGCATATAATGCTATAAGTTCGGGGTGCCGCACTTGTGAAAGTGTTCGGACTTATCACACCATAACGTGGGGAACTTAAGCCCCTGGTGTATCTTAGCCATACCAAAGTGTACGGATGCAATATGTCGTAAACGAACACATGTATAAAAAAGAGAAATGCAATTGTAAGCAAAAAGCAATGCATTGTTTATTCAAGGAATACTGCTATGAGTGCAGAACGATACAAATAGTGCGGTAAGCAAGGGATGGGACTATTTAGACATGTCCCCCTCCAGGGGTAGGCTGCGGAATGGTGTATAAAACATGTATAATGCTCAAAATGGAGGCCACCTGGATATTCGTCGTAGCCTTTCTCCTTCCCTGGCTGTTGCATCGTGAGTTCACAGTTCATCACGGGCCGTATTCTCCGTGAACGGAGTCCTGTGGATAAGAAAAAAGAAAAAAAGGTAATAGAATGACACACTTGGGAGCCCCTGGTGTGGTTGAGCCGCACTCTGGGCTTGTTGTGGTCGTGCCCCTCCCCTATGCCCATGGTATCTCCAGAGCGTAAAGATGTGCGCGAGGGACCAGTTTTGTAATTTCGCGGGGGTTGGGGTCGGGGCCGCATTGCTACGCGTGCTCGGAACGTGCCAGGTGGTCTTGTTGTAGGTTACTCCGGGCGCGTTTGGCCGTGTCCGGTCGCTTAGCGGCCGGACTCGAGAATTGCCTTAAGAGGCTGCTCAGATTTACGCCATGAGAGCCGCTGTGTGCTCCTCCGTTCGGAGGAAGCGTTCGGTGTTTCCGTTGACCGTGATGACTCCTCGAGGGCCTGGCATCTTGAGCTTGAGGTATGCGTAATGCGGCACCGCGTTGAACTTTGCAAATGCGGTCCATCGGAGCAGAGCATGATAGCCACTACGGAACAGAACTATGTCGAAGATTAACTCCTTGCTTCGGAAATTATCCGGGGATCCGAAGACCACTTCAAGTGTAACTGAGCCTGTACAATTGGCCTCTACACCTGGTATGACGCCTTTGAAGGTCGTATTTGTGGGTTTAATCCTTGAGGGGTCTATGCCCATCTTGCACACTGTATCCTGATAAAGCAGGTTCAGGCTGCTGCCGCCGTCCATCAGGAATCTGGTGAGGTGAAATCCATCGACGATTGGGTCTAAAACCAATGCCGTGAATCCACCATGGCGGATACTGGTGGGGTGGTCCCTTCGATCAAAAGTGATCGGACATGAGGACCATGGGTTGAACTTCGGGGCGACTGGCTCCATCGCATATACGTCCCTGAGTGCACGCTTCCGCTCCCTTTTGGGTATGTGGGTTGCGTATATCATGTTCACCGTCCGCACTTGTGGGGGAAACCCTTCGTCCTCTATTGTTCGGGCGGCCGGGTCTCTTCCTCGTCATCGCTATGCAGCCCCTTGTCATTGTTTTCGGCAATTAACTTGCCTGCTTGCTTGAAGACCCAACAATCCCTGTTGGTGTGATTAGCTGGCTTTTCGGGGGTGCCGTGGATCTGGCACGAGCGGTCGAGTATTCGGTCCAAATTGGACGGACCCGGAATAGTTCTTTTAAATGGCTTTTCCCGCTGACCGGGTTTGGAGCCTTTGAATCCGGCATTGACTGCCGTATCCTCAGTGTTATCGCCGTTAACGCGGGCGTTTGTTTTGTTGCGACGCGACCTGCCATTGCGGTCCTTGTTATCCGGACTGCCAGAATTTTTTCGAGGTTGTTACCGCGGCTAGCCAGCTGTCCTCTCCGCCGCAAAAGCGGGTCATGCGTGATGTGAGGGATGCCATGGATTTCGGCTTTTCCTGTCCCTAGGTGGCAAGCCACTCGTCGCGGATGTTATGTTTGAAGGCTGCAAGGGCCTGCGATCCCGGATACCAATGATTTGATTTTTCTTTGTTAAGAACCGTGTCCAGAATTGTCTGGCCGATTCGTGTGGCTGCTGAATTATATGGCTAAGGTCATCAGCGTCTGGTGGTCGCACATATGTGCCCTGGAAGTTGTCAAGGTATGCGGCTTCCAGGTCCTCCCAACACCCAATTGATTCTGCTGGCAAGCTGTTCAGTCAATGCCGAGCTGGTCCTTTTAGCTTGAGTGGGAGGTATTTGATGGCGTGAAGATCATCGCCACGGGCCATGTGGATATGAAGAAGATAGTCTTCGATCCAAACCGCGGGGTCTGTTGTGCCATCGTAGGATTCAATGTTCACGGGTTTAAACCCTTCGGGGATTTGATGATCCATTACTTCATCTGTGAAGCATAGTGGGTGTGCGGCGCCTCTATATTGGGCAATGTCGCGACGTAGCTCAAGCGAGCTTTGTCTATTATATTCGGCCCGGCCGGAGTTGCTGTATCCGGCGCGACGGTCATCGTCGCATATCGTGGGGCGCCCACGCGATCCGTAGATCGATCTTGATTGTCTTGCCTTATCCTCCAATATGTCTTGCAAGTCCGGCGCAATTCCTGGTGGCTTCGCATTTCTTTCGAGCAAAGGCCGGGCATTTGCTCGTGGAGGGCCTAGAGGCCTCTTCCGTCATGGGCCACGAGGTGGTCACCAAATGTATTGCGCTGGGTGATGCAGGTTTATATGCTTCCTCCTCTAATCGGGGGAGCAACTTGTGTTTGGGGTAGCTTTTGGAGGGGCGTTCGAGTTCATACTCTTCGGCCACAAGGACTTCAGTCCATCTGTCGGCTAGCGCATCTTGATCAGCTCTAACCTGTTGTCGCTTTTCTTTAGGCTGTTCGCCGTGGCCATAAGCCTGCATTTGAAACGCTCTTGTTCGACGGGATCCTCGGGCACGACGAATTCATTGTCGTCGAGGCTTGCCTCGCCTCCGGAGGGAGGCATGTAATTATCATCCTCTACCTCATCATCTCGCTGCTCTCTCATGAGGGGCTGGCGTCCGCCCTCCTCGGCCGAATCTTGGCCGGAGGGGGTTGTCTTCGCAACCTATGCAGGGTGTTATTATCTCCGGTGCCGGAATCTCCATTCTTGATGTGGTAGGATTTAGAGCGGCGCCGATTACGCCGACGCTTAGGCTGTTTCTTGGAGGGGTCTTCCTCCGCTGCTTCCTCGCCATTCCCATCCTTTGGGATGTCCACCATGTATATGTCATATGACGAGGTGGCCTTCCAGTGCCCTGTGGGCGCTGGTTCTTGGTCGTCTCCGGCATCGTCGTCCATACCGTCGATGTCTTCGGAGTCGTAGTCTAGCATGTCGATTAGATCGTCGACAGTGGCTACAAGAAGGGTGGTGGGTGGGCTTTGAATTTCTTCGTCGTCCGCGTCCCAACTGTCCTGACCGCAGTCCGGCCAGGGCTCTGCTCATAGCGAGAGATACTTTAGCGAATTCAGGATGTCGCCAAAAGGTGAGTGTTGAAAAATGTCCGCGGCGGTGAACTCCATGATAGGCGCCCAATCGGATTCGATCGGAGGAAGAGCGGGAGGTTCGGAGTCCGGCGAGGAGTCCGGCACCTCGGAGTCACGAGCCTCGCAAGGGACAAGGTCAGTGTTCGGCTCCATCGCCATAGATGTAGTAGCCCCCGAGGCGGTGTCCAGCCACTCATCCTCGGTCTGCGCAGTCGGCTCCGAATTAAGGGTCGGAGCGAACTTGTGTGCGGCCTCCGAGATCGGTCCGCAATGGAGCTAAATCTCGCCCATGGTGACAAGCAAAGACGCCGGTCGCGGGCTCGAATCCATCGAAGATCAAGTCTCCGCGGATGTCCGCCGTGAAGTTTAGACTTCCAAATCCGACCTCGACGGCTAGGGGCGTAGCTTTCGATCTGCTTCAGATGGCTGGGTTTAATTGCCCGCAGCAGCAAAGCCGCCGAATACAAAGATCTGTCCGGGGAGAAAAGTCCCACCCTGGACCGCGTCGTTATTGATGATCGAAGGAGCCATCAAGCCTATCGGTGACGACCCAGAGGAACTCTCAATGAAAGCACCAATGTCGGTGTCAAAACTGGCGGATCTCGGGTAGGGGGTCCCGAATCGTAAGGCTAGGCGGATGGTAACAGGAGACAAGGGACACGATGTTTTTACCCAGGTTCGGGCCCTCTCGATGGAGGTAAAACCCTACTCCTGCTTGATTGATATTGATGATATGGGTAGTACAAGAGTGGATCTACCACGAGATCAAGGAGGCTAAACCCTAGAGGCTAGCCTATGGTATGATTGTTGTTGGTTGGTTGGTTGGTTGTGTCCTATGGACTAAACCCCTCCGGTTTATATAGACACCGGAGAGGGCTAGGGTTACACAGAGTCGGTTACAATGGTAGGAGATCTACATATCCGTATCGCCAAGCTTGCCTTCCACGCCAAGGAAAGTCCTATCCGGACACGGGACGAAGTCTTCAATCTTGTATCTTCATAGTCTTGGAGTCCGCCGATGATGATAGTTCGCTATCCGGACACCCCTAGTCCAGACTCCCTCAAGATTTCACCGATCACTCCCCGCCTCCAGAGGTATTTTGTAGATCCCAAGGAAGCAAAGCTACGCGCTGGCACGTGGAGAGGAAGAAGCACGACGATGGAGATGATCCAAGTCGAGACACGTGAAGGATGGAAGCCAGTGGAGAGCGTTGAACACCTTCTATCGGTATTTTGAATGTGATGCAAGGAACATCGTGTTTCGCTGGTACCGATGGCATGAATCTGTTTGGCAACCGTAACACCAACCATAGCACATGGCCCGTGTTTGTATGGATGTACAACCTCCCCTGGTTGTGCATGAAATCAAGTACATTCACATGAGCATGCTTATTCAAGGGTCAAACAACCAGGAAATAATATTAATTTGTATCCGGGGCTACTTCAAGAGGAGTTAGACACGTTATGGAGAACACCGCCAAGACATGGGACGCCAAAGAAAGGCGTAGTATTTCAACATGAGAGCTGCGCTGATCACGATAAAGGCAGGACTATCTCGATTCTGAATATGTGGCGTGCCGTGTGCCATGGATATTGCGGATGCACATGATGCATGGATGATACGACGTCTCAGCAGCTAACGTCAAGGAAAGATGGCGGGTCTGGGTAAATCATGTACATGGGGCATCGAAGATGGCTCGAACAGGACGACCCGTGGAGATCTATTCAATGGTCACGCTGAGCATCGAGGACCTCCACGTAAGTGGAGCGGTGCCGAAATCGATGAGCTGTTGAAAAACTGGAAGGAGTGCCCCGCGCCGGGAAAGACGATGAGAAAGGCGCCAGAGCCGCTGCTGAAGGTATGGAAGACAAGGTCTGTGTTCTTGGACTTGGAGTACTGGCACAAACTCGATACACCTCATTGCCTTGATCAAATGCATATCTGTAAGAATGTCCTTGAGAGCTTGCTCGCAACACTGATGAACATGCCGGATAAGACCAAGGATGGGCCGAAGGCAAGAAAATACTTGCAAGATTTGAAAATCAGGGAAGATCTACACATGCTGCCCCGTAAAATGTCGATGCATGTAGACGGAGACAGAGGCACGGGAGAAGAAGGGCAAGAAAATAAAGAAAGAGGATTATTGCCCCCCTTCTTGCTTCACCTTAAGTCAGGCTGAGATCCATCAATTCTTTAAGTGCCTTACCGGAGTCAAAGTTAGTTCCGGTTAATGTGGCAAGATAAGAAGATATCTAGACACGGACAAGAAAAGGTTCAGCGGGATGAAGTCCCATGACTGTCATGTGATGATGATGCAGATACTACCTGTTGCCCTTAGAGGGATAATGGACAAGCACATCCGTGACACGCTTATTGGTCTCTGCAACTTTTTCGACGTCATCTCTCGAAAGTCGATCGTGAAGCAGCTCAAGAAGGCTATAGGAAGAGATTGTTGTGATCTTGAATGAGCTTGAGATGTACTTCCCGCCTGCGTTCTTTGACGTGATGGTGCATCTGTGTGTCCATATTGTGGATGACATAATAGACCTGGGGCCGTCATTCCTGCACAACATGATGCCGTTTGAGAGGATGAATGGGATCATCAAAGGATTCGTTCATGTTCGTAACATGTCCTGTCCGGATGGAAGCATCGTCCAGGGCTATTTGACACAAGAGTGCATCTCTTTCTGTGAGAATTTTCTATATGGCGCAGACCAGCCGCCTGGTGTTAGTGTTGGTTTGCCCATTAACAAGCACGATGGGAGGCTCGAAGGAGAAGGTCACTGCAACGGTCGCAGGGAACTGCACGTGGCATACTCAGGTCGACGCAACGACTTTGACAGAGCAAACTTGGTAGTGCTACAAAATCTAGACGAGGTAGATCCTTTCGTGGCACTGCACAAAGAAATTATCGCAAAGAAGTATCGTGACCGGGGGGTATGCAAGACGCAAGCCAAAGTTACTAGGGAGCACAACTCCACTTTCCTGCATTGGTTCAAAGAGCATATTATTGCTAATCCCCCGGAGGAGGGCTCTAAGGACGGATTGCTCATATACGCCTTAGCACATGGCCCCTCGCCCAACCTCGTAACCTATCGTGCATATGATATCAACGGATACACGTTCTACACGGAGGCCAAAGATACGGACAAGTGATGATCGTAACTCGGGGTGACGATGGAATGCATGACCGGCGACAACGACGCAGAATCGAACGATTTTATGGAAGGGTCGAGGAGATCTGGGAGCTTGACTACTCTGGACTGCACAACACGATGATGTTCCATGTCAGATGGGCTAAGAATGTCGAAAGAGAAAACCGGATTTTCACTACCATAACTATACCCGACGCCAAGAGCGCTACCGTGAATGCTATCGCAAAAAACGAGCCATGGGTACACGCTAAGCACGTGACACAATGCTTTTTCATAACCGACCCATGCAATCCCAGTCGTGTTGTCGTGAGGATAGGCAAAAGGAACATCATTGGAATGGATGGAGTCGCCAACGAGGAAGACTATGATGAGTACGACAACCTAATGAGGGAAGATGACGATGATGATGAAGTATACGTCAAAAGAAGAATCAATACTACATTACCTAAGAAAAATCGTACTCCATGGAAAAGGCAAAGTCACAATGAGGGGCTCAATTATTCTTCGACGAACAAGAAGGGAAAGAAGCTGACTCAAAAACAAAAACGTCAGCGCTGAGGAACCGTATGTTATCGGTCAAATGATGTGTAATATATATATATATATATATATATATATATATATATATATATATATATATGTTCCTATTTTGTATACACACTTAGCCATTATTATGCATGGGTCCAATGATGTAATATATATGTTCCTATTTTGCATACATATTTAACCATCAAATGATGCAATATATATCACCTTCCCTTCGTTCATTGCTCTCGGGAAATAAAAGTGGGAGAAAATAAAGGAAAAGAAAAAGGAAAACTGGCAGTAGCGAAGGTACTAGCAGCTGCTTGGTCTAAATCACATAGCCATTAGCTAGTAGCAAAGACGCTTTTGTCAAAACCGCCATCAAGATACTAGCAGGTGATTGTATAAATGCGCCATACAGCTATCGAAGATAGTAGCAGCCTGCTTTGTCTAAACGCGCCATCGCTACGCCCACTTAACCCAAAATTCTCACTCTCCTCGCTTCATCCCGCCTCTTTCCCCAAATCCCCACTCTCTCTTCCCCTGTCAGACCCGACCCAGCGCGCCGCTTCGACCTCGGCCGCTGCCACATCGACCGGCGCGCCGCCTCGACCCCAAGGCCAAGGCTCGACCTCGCGCCCGGGCGCCTCCTCCTCGCTTCCTCCTCCCAACCTCGGCCCTGCCTCCTCCTCGCCGCTGCACCCTCTATAAACCCCCGCCCCATCTCTATCTCTGCTAGCTAGGGTTCTTCGGTTAATTAGGTTATCTATTTAGTTATGAATTTAGCTAGGTTCCAAAATTAGCTGAATTTATATGCAAATTTGAACTGGACATGTGATATGTAGATATGTCATGTTTTGGACATGTCATGTTTGGAATTTGAACATGTCATATGGACATGTGATGTTTTGGTTCAATTTTGTAAATGATCCGAGTGGCCTATATGTTACGCCGGAATGTTGATTCATTTCCGTTCTGGTGAATTTCAGGCGGTCGATATGTCCATTTTTTTAGCAAAGGTCATGCCGAAATTTCCCGTGAATAAAAGCATGATTTGTGCTACATAGTTCGCATATCAAGTGCTGGCACATAGATTTATTTTTTATGTCATTTCTCATTTATTCATACTTTTAGAAATAAATGAGGACACTTAATCATAGGAAACATGTCGAACAACAAAGAAACTGGGCCTTCTCGACCAAGATGCGCATTTAGATGGATTATGCGGGTGAACAAGAGTACCTCGACTATTTGACTACTAAGCAAGGTTTGTAGGTCCGCCTCGATGATGGTACTGACGCCGACATCGACACCGACGGCGCCGGCACCGATGGCGGCGCCGAGACGGGTGGGGAAGGTACCGGCGGGGAAGATACCGGCGGGGAATGTACCGGCGCCGATGCCGCTACCAAAAGGAGGAAGCATAAGAAGCAGAGGGTACGAAAACCTAACAAACTAGGGATTGGACGACTTGTGATCACAAAGATGGCACCTGGCAAGTTTGAGCCATTAGAGTCGGAAGAACCTCACAAGTGCTATGGGAACCAAGTAGGATGCATCCTACGGGAATGCGCGAGCATCAACGATTTATGACTTAAGGAGTAAAAACATTTGACGCAGCTTGCTCCTAACGGTTGCACAAGAGATTCAAGTTCTCGACCGGGATGATAACATAGAACAACCATGGGATGATCCAAAGATGAAAAAGATTAACAATCACGCCATGGGCATGTTCAAGAATGATTTGGCCTCCTGGAAAGGGAGAGTGAAACGAGCTATTGAGGCCGAGGAACCCCTGTCCAAGATTCTCGGAGGAAAATCCGACACTTACTAAGAGGAGTTCGAAAAGTTCAAGGACACTTGCGCTACCGAGGCAGCCAAGGCTAAGGCTGCGAAATTCAAGAGCCTTCAGCAAAGGAACACGGGGAAGCATCGCCTCGGAAGCCGTGGCTACCTCGGTAAAAGGCCCATATGGGATAAGGAGGACGCGTAACGTGAAGCCGCGGGTCTCCCAGACCCCTTCACGAAGTTCACCAACCCTTTGGAGCGTGACTTCATCAGGGCCCGCTACAAGTGGGACAAGGAGAAAAAGGTTTTTTACACGGACCAGATCACGAGGAAATTGGTTAGACTACTGGAGAAGCAACACCAGCTTGCAGCCGAAAGCCCTACTTCTCTGATGAGGCCCCAGTGGGACACCCCTCTCAACCGGGCCTTGAACGAACTTAAGGGACTCCCTTTGGGCGGTGGCCGCAATATGAGTCAGGTGCACGGCTACCGGAGACGGCGCCATGTGGAAGGTGTTTTACAACGAGGGCCCGGAGGCCAAGAAGCAGAAAAATAAGTTTAGTCAGCGGACATCGACGCCAAGGTGAAGCTTGCGGTCGAGAAAAAGCAGCTAAGGACGCCAAAAAGCAGCCGAGGACAAATATGAGTTGCTACTGCAGTGACGATTAATGCTGTAATCGCCTGCAGAAATGATTTTGCTACTAACTTGGTTCCAGTTATCATCAATCGGACGAAGGAAAATCCGCACAAGACGGTACATGATTTCCGTTGCCCGGTTTCATTGGGAGCAACTCCATGAACAACAACACCATCGCACCGTCACTTGCTCACGCTACCGGGCCTCCTCTTGCAGCCGCTCCCGCTCATAGCAGCCCGTCCTCAGTCTCTGGCGCGCTAGGTGGGCCTTCGTCTTTGGCTCAGCTCGACGCCGTCACGATAATTACATGTCGCACCAACATATATATAATATTCCATTTTTGTTGCCTTTCGGATGTTTTACACCACAGACATATGTGTTTGCAGGCGAAAGAAACCCCGTGCACCATACTCTACTTGATCAAAGGCCAGAAGGTGGATGTGGGAAATGGGATGATAATGGACCCCTTGCAACCCACGTTCCACAACCAGCCGATCTCACTGGGCACTTGAGGTTAGCTTGTCCACAGAAATCGGGCACGAGGATTTGCCTCCTCCAAGACAAAGATGTGGGAGCGCATGACGAGACCCCGCCATGGATTGAAGTCTGCAAGGGTTGGGTGCTGCTATGGCCGAATAATCTTATTCGTTTGGAGCCGGCCGAGAGCACACCAATAACTACCACACATCAACAAGCATGTGCGGAGACCACCACCCCGCCTACGCAATTACCAGCTCCTGTAGTGCCGGGTGAGAGCGGCGAACGACATGATGAAGGGGGTGCAATAGTACTGGCTGATGTAATTTGTCCCAGAGAATGTAGAATGGATGATGAGACGGAGGTCGACCCTATGGATTTCCTCAATACAAACACGTATGACTGTGACATAGATATGATGAGTCAACCATATGACGAATTGGGCTATCAGTTTGCTAATGAGGATATGGATGATATGCCCGGGCAGGAAGGTCGTAGCAGGGATTGCAAAAAGTCTCTCTTCATGAAATCCTCATAGGACACGCTTGAAGATGCTGCCTCAACACAGGCTCAACTAGCCGGGCGCGAGGGTCGTACAGTACTTAGCCCGGGAACACTGGGGCATGGGTTAAGGAAGGGTCTGGAAGGTGTGCCCAAGAAAAAGGAGAGGAAGAGATCGGGGAAGATAGCTGCCTCCAAACAAGCCAGAGCACATAGCAGCCAGACGATGCATTCTGAAGAGCGTGTACCCGTGAAAGGTGCGGCCATGTTCCATCTCACGGGCGAGCCGATGCTACCGCAGAAACCGATGGAGGCACTATCAGGGGATCCCAGGAGACTGCACGACCATGTGCTATCGACTGAGAAAAGCCTACTAGCCTCAAAGGATCCAGGATATCCGACATACGCGGCTCGTGTGCCTGAGGGGAAGTGCTACGTCGAGACACGACCCGCGGAGGTGTTCTTCCTGCGGTTTGACCATATCTTTGAGATGTTTACGACAAGGCGGCTCGATTTTACAATCGTCCGCTTTTTGCGCTTACATATGAGTCTGGTCATGAAGGGTGAAGAAGTCTCGCAAATCTGTGTGGCGGAACTGTACTACATGCACGAGTCTTTCTTGAGTCTCGGCGACTTTTGAGCAAACTGCTAGGGAGTACCTCCAAAACTTCATGGTACAAAATAAGGACCGGGAAATTGTCCTCGTGCCTTATCATCCAAAGTAAGTCAGTTCCGGACAACCCTTTCGTACATTTCAATCATTCCTTCTCTCTCTATGGTGAATAATTTGAGGTGTCTTTTCCTCGCTTGATAGCAGGCGCGCCCGTCTTATCGTTCTTTACCCGCAAGTCTCCCACGCCGTATTTTGACCCTTCCAGAGACTACGAGAAAAAGACTACACCCACATAATGAATATTCTAGATGATGCTCTCCGAGGCTTCAAAGCATTAGAGGTGGCCACATGCAGATCAGGAAACAAAGGAACAAGAAGATGGGTTTCAAGATAAAACTAACTTCTCCTGCATCCATGTCCCAAAACCAAGCAAGAAGGATGGATTCTACATCGTCCATCTCATGATTCAGTTCAACACGGATCACCAAAAGCTTCGCATGAGAAGCAGAAATGATGATCATATCCACAAGTGGCTAGAATCTCGTGGAGAAGCGGATTATAAACTTAGAGATGACTTCTTTCGCATCCAAAGGGACATTGCGACGATCATCATGAAAGAAGTCGTCCATGAGAAGGGGATGTTCCACCATGGCCCTATATCGTGAGTTGACGTCCGAACTCGCATAGGCAAGCAACATCTAGACCTCACGCTGTTCAAGAAGCTAGGGTCCATCCTCGATGATATGGAAGGATGGAACTTCTAGTGATTTATGATGCCGATGATGATGATATGTGTCGGTTGAACTTGTATACTTTTTGTAGCGATGAAACTTTGTGATGTCCACGCTCCTGCCGAACTTCATGTAACGCCACTTTGTTAGTTTATGCACGATGAACTGCGTACCTCTAGTTAATTAGTTTGCGTACTGTATGTTGCATCTAGTTGCTAATCCTTTCCTTTTCGATGTTGCTCTAGTATATTTTTTGCATATATATGATTGTGCATCCTCTTCATGAACATGCATCTCTAACAGGTACCTAGTTTCTTGATGGCGAGATGGAAGTGCTATGTCGTGTACAAAGGGAAGGTTCCGGAGGTGTACAACGAGTGGCATGAGTGTCAGGCGCAAGTGAATGGGTTCTCGGGCACCAGCCATAAAGGCTTCAAAAGCACACAAGAAGGAGAAGCTAGTTACTTGAGGTTCACGCTAGCGCAAGAGAAGGCTCGTAACCGCCACCTCTGGTACTGCATAGTTCCGCTCTCACTCATAGTGATATCTCTTCTCGCGTATACCTTTGTTTAGATGGATGACAAGATACCACTTCGTGTTGGATGATGATTATGATGAGACTATTTGTATGTATATGCTATGATTACATTTGTGGTCTCGCAGGCATTTGTATGTGTATCATGATGACATTTGTATGTGCTAAAGATTCTTCTATAAAGCCTGTTCAAATACAAAACAAATATGCTGAAAAAAACAAAAAACTACTAAAATTAGCAGTAGCGAGTGCATAAAAGTTAGCAGCAGCGGCACGATAGCAAGAGCAGCGTCCAGCAAAGCGCGCTTAGAGCTACTAGCGTAGCGAAGCTTCCACTAAGCGCTACCACTGCTACACTTGTGTAGCAAGCGGCCGGTGAGCTGGCCATCGCTACGTGTTAGCTGTAGCGCCTTATTAGTAGCGCCTCTTTGCGCGCTACTGATACACCTAAAACCCGCGCTGCTGCTAGCCTTTTCCCTAGTAGTGCAATGCTGAGCACCAAACACGTTTAATGCTCTAACTACCCACCATTGCCATTGGTTATAAACACGTTTTGACTCAATGCTATCCCTTGAAATCTGCCATGTAATTAATATCCCACCATTCCCGTGAAAAAGTAATTGATATCTTACCAAATACCAACGTGCAACAGATATATCTGACCTAATATAACATGCAACTAATATCCTACCTAATATAAACGTGCATTGCACGTAAATTATTACTAGTTAAATGAAGAAAGAGAGGGTTGAGTACCATATCATGATACCGTATCATAATTAATGCTATACTACTATGTGTCATGCATGGCAATTAATAAAGTATCATATGATACTAATATAGTATCATACACTAGTATCATATGCATGATACTAGTATATGATACTCCCTATTACAACCAGCCTTAACACCTGTACAAGCTGGAGCATTGGGAATGCAATAAATACTACGAAGAAAGAGATAGACAGAAGTAAAAAAATACTCTTATAGCCAACCTTATAGCTAACCTTGTTGTATGAGTGACTAAGTGATGACTATGTATGACATGCCAACATTAGATAGCCTAACACACCTGGATGGAGGAAGTAGTTTCATGCATGCGAAGTAGGCAAAAACATGCTCATTCATCGCAGTCTGAAATCTCCACGGGCGGGACCGCGCGAGCGAGGCAACAATTGTGGTAGGCGCGACCATGATATGGGCTGCTAACAGCCCTTGGATCTGAGATCGAACGGTCGGATGCTAAGTTGCTGAAAATTTGTAGAATAACCCTCCAGGATAGGATGTTCACCCATAGGTCTAGAATCACGCCATGCAACCGTTCGATATCAGATCCAAGGGCTCTCGAAAGCCCGTATCATGGGAGCATGGAAAGCTTCGCATCACCTGTAATTTTCCCGACGCTTGACATGCGAACACGCAAATGCATGAAGCCATTTAATTGGGCGTCTAGTAGACATGACATCTAATTGGGCCCCCATAGTACTATGCATGAATCCATTTATCCACCGGGCAAGACACTACCCTGCCGTTCGCATGCCCCACTCAGCATTTTTACAATCGGAAAACCGCTAGTAGGTCGCTCCTACTCGTCCCCAGCCGTCCTTGAACATTACGACGGTTCGCTTCTAGTCGTCCCGCCCTTTCACATTAAAGCAGTTCCACTAATCCTAACCCTCATCCCAAATCCATGGCGTCCCAAATCTCCATGATCGGCGGTGAGTACAAGGTTAGAACCATCACCGGCGATGAGTTCGACGTCATCTACACCCGTTCTTCCGCGACGGTGAAAGGATGCCTTGCTCGCTTCAGACGCATGTTTGAAAAGTCAAAGGGTGATGAGTGGTTCGCTGGGCTAGATGTTGAGTACACCACAGTCCTGGGAAAATAGAAGAATCTAAAGGAGGAAGAGAAGAAGAAGCCCGCCGTGATCCAGGTTTGCGTGCATAACTTGTGCTTGGTCTACCAAATATGCCATGCCGACGTTGAGTGCGAGGATTTTAAGAACTTCCTCGGGGGCGGCAAAGTCAAATTCATTTCTGTAGACTGTACGAATGACAAAGAAGTCCCGGGTCGGATAGGCCTCGTTGTAGGCGAGCCCTTCGACCTCCAGAGGAATGTGCTGGTGTCCTCCCGTCAGCTTTCAATGCTGATCCTGGTAGGAGCCATGGTTCATCCTTCCTACGATAAATTGAAGAAACCTCCGCCCAAGTTTCATCGTCATGCATGGCAGTGGAGTGTACTAGATATAGACCACATCTAGTACGCTTCAATGGATGCCTGCCTTTGTTTCAATATCTACAAGGGTTGGATGAAGAGCGAGAGCCAAGTGTGCGGTTCAAGTAAAGAATTATTGCCCAAGAGGAAGAGGGACAAGGACGAAGTCAAGCACGTGGAGGAGGAGTCCGAGTAAGGTGGCAGTGTCGTTGCTCATGGTGGTTGTAATGCAGTGTCTAGTTTCAGGGTGCTTAGTTTTATTTGAGGGGTGTGTTGTGCTGAGCCCCCAGCAGAACTATGTTATGTTCCTTCTCGTTACTTAACTCTTCATTATGTACATACTAGTGTTTCTTATAGTTCATCTCGTAGTTGGTAGTACTACCACTCGTTTCTTCACATTATATATGTACAATATATATGGCCAACATCATATAGACAACATTTTACTTGTCAAAGAATTTCAGGGTGCTTAGTTTTATTTGAGGGCTGTGTTGTGCTGGACACCATTATTGTGACTCAAATCTGTTTTGCCATGTTATAATGACATAAATACCTATGGACCAACATGCGAGCTCTCCCTCTATCTCACTATAGTACAATAAAGTGTGGGGCCTACTTGATCCCATCGGCGTTCTTATTTTCCTGTAAATTTTTTGCTTGGTTACTCCTGACAAGCGGGGCCACACTTATCATTGCGAGATAGAGAGAATCGACATGTGGGTCTAGGCTTATTTTTATCATATAACATGGTCAACGGGTTTGACGTGAAAATAACAATGTCTAATGGCATTTTTGAGCAAACATCTAACAGAATGATGGCACTTTTCAGATATCTAATTGCATTTTTGAGCAAGCATCTCACAAAACAATGGCATTTTTGAGTAGTTGTAACTTCTAATGGAAAAACTGAGTAGAGACACAACTAGTGGCATAAATAATAAAAACCAAAGAATTAAATAGGTATGCTAATTTCTTTAATAGAATTTAGCACCCCATCTAAGCATGTACTAGCTTTTTTAATAGTACTGTATGCATAATTTGGCGACGAGCGCTCTCTATATGTACCACCTTTTTTCTTTAATTTCATCTTGTTAGTTTTGCTCCATGGTGCAATCCATCGATAGTACTACTGTACAAAGGTATACATTTAAAAGGCTAGAGGGCGGGGCAGTCTTGCTTGGTCGGTTTCACGAGAGGCGAGGACCTTTGTGATTTGACAGCTCATTACTGCTGGAAGGCGGGGCTTTGTGATTTGACTGCTCGTATAAATGTTGCCGATGACCTGAGGAGGAGCAAAGAACCGTGCGGTATACTCAAGTTTTCCACTAGAGTGCTTGTATGATGGAGGAGCACGAAACACGGTAGCCCAGTGCGATATGGCGATAAAAATGATCTAATTTGCTAGTCATCGATTCCACGACGCCGCTCATCGTTAGCATTGTTCTATTCATGCCTCTTAGAGAACGTGACACGTGCGGAGAAACACCCAAAGCAAAAGAAGCAACACAGGAGCAAAAGAAGAAGGAAGATTATCCCCCCAAAAAAGAAGGAAGACGCATACACAAGCCTGGGGTGCTACTCTCTACTACATGAAGGGTTGCTGGCCGCGGAGTCGTAACTGCTTCTTCGTCGCCTCCACTTCCTCCATCTCCTTGCACATCTCCTCCGCCATCTTCTTCATTCTGTCCATGACGCGGGATTTCTCGACATGAGCCTTCATCATCTGTTCCACACCCGCATTACGTACCTTGACAGCAGCCGGGTGCTCGATGCGCAGCTTCTCCAACTTCTCCTTCTATTCCATGACGAGGGTCTACAACATATTCATTGAGGAACTACTCTTCTCATGCAGCTTCTTCCAACTGGTGTTCACCTCCTTCAGCAGGTTGAGCTCGTGGCGGAGCTTTGCCTTGTCCTCCTGAAGTTGCAGGATTTCGCCGGTCGCCTTCTTATCCGAGGCAATGCTCTTCTTCAGTAGCATCACCAAGCCGGCGGTCAACTCCCCCTGCTCATTGAGCTCAACGGGCATGTCGTCGAGGTTCTCCTTCAGAAGCTCCACCAAGCCGTCGATGAACTCCTCCTGCTTATTGAGCTGATCGAGCATGTTGCCGAGAGATAACGACTCCAACGCTGCCAGCTCGGCATGCTCGCCTCCCCGGCTAGGGCGCTCCTGGGAGCCCTCGCCTCCGCGGCTAGGGCGCTCCTCGGAGCCCTCACCTGTGTGAGAGATCTTTCGAGGTCTCTGCGAGGCGGCGAGTGTCGGTGTCAAAACCGGTGGATCTCGGGTAGGGGGTCCCGAACTGTGCGTCTTGGCGGATGGTAACAGGAGACAAGGGACACAATGTTTTCACCCAGGTTCGGGCCCTCTCGATGGAGGTAAAACCCTACTCCTGCTTGATTAATATTGATGATATGGGTAGTACAAGAGTAGATCTACCACGAGATCAGAGAGGCTAAACCCTAGAAGCTAGCCTATGGTATGATTGTTGTTGTGTCCTACCGACTAAAACCCTCCGGTTTATATAGACACGAAGAGGGCTAGGGTTACACAGAGTCGGTTACAATGGGAGGAGATCTACATATCCATATTGCCAAGCTTGCCTTCCAAGCCAAGGAAAGTCCCATCCGGACACGGGACGAAGTCTTCAATCTTGTATCTTCATAGTCCAAGAGTCCGGCCAAAAGTTATAGTCTGGCTACCCGGACACCCCCTAATCCAGGACTCCCTCAGTAGCCCCTAAACCAGGCTTCAATGACGACGAGTCTGGCGCGCAGATTGTCTTCGGCATTGCAAGGCGGGTTCCTCCTCCGAATACTTCATAGAAGATTTTGAACACAAGGATAGTGTCCGGCTCTGCAAAATAAGTTCCACATACTGCAGCAGAGAGAATAATATTTACACAAATCTAGTCTGCTGACGTATCCTGCAGCGTGACATCACACCACAACCAAGCCCTTATTCGAATCGTTTTTACTGTCCCACCTCAGCGCATTTTGCGAGGCGGTTTCCTTGGCACGTCTTGTCGAAGCAGAGATTGTGTCCCCTTTATTTACGGGATTCTCATTAACACGGACGTGGTTAACCCAGTCGTGCTCGTTGGTATGTCTTCTCGATCAAAGGTAAGTCCCAAACGGTCACGGGGAGGGCTCTTGGTATTCAACCTCTTATAAAGAGACCAAGGCTTTACTCCTTTCTTTCGACCTCAATCGAATCCGCCTCTCGCCTCGAGTTCCAAGACCCAGGGCTCCAGATTTGGGCGCTTTGGACCTTCGATGATGTCCGGCTCCGACCGTCAAGGCCGATGGATGCCTTCCTCCGTCACGGAGGAAGACGTGCTAAAGCTGAGAGATGCCAGGTATTTGACCGGCGAAATCTCGCATAGGCTGCCTGCTCAAGGGCAGGTTATTCCCACTCCCAAGCTCGGTGAGAGCGTGGTGTTCGTATCTCACTTCCTCCGAGGGTTGGGCTTCGCGATGGATCCCTTCGTGAGGGGGCTCATGTTCTATTATGGGCCGGAATTTCACGACTTAGCTCTGGAGTCCATCCTCCACATCTCATCGTTCATCGTCGTGTGCGAAGCCTTCCTCCGTATTACTCCTCAGTTTGGACTGTGGCTCAAGACCTTTAAAGTAAAGCCGAAGATGATCGAGGGACAGCATGCGGAGTGCGGAGGCGCTGTTATAAGCAAGAATGCTGACGCTCCATGGCCCGAGGGCTCTTTTCAAGAGGGGTCCAGCTTATGGCAACAAGAGTGATTTTATATCACAGCTCCCAGGGGCACCAAGTGGGTGGCGCCGCCTGTTTTTTGATCGGGTCCCCCGCCCCGACTAGTGTCATGGGTTAATAAGGGGATGGACTGGGGCGGTAGAAGGGCGTGCCCTGCTGCGAGGCCACATCCAAGATCTCCTGGAAAGAGACATCAGTCTGGTCGTGGTGACGCAGGTCATGTTGATTAGCCGGACCCAGCCCTGCAAACGTCGCCCCCTCCGCCTGTGGGAGTTTAACCCAGAGGGACCACAAGCTCTCCAACATTTTATGGGCGCGATGCCCGCGGAGATGTACAAATTGTTCTTCGGACCACAAGCAGTGTGTCCGGACTCTACTGAGGACGCAGGTCTGAGCCGCAATCATCCGGATACCCAAGTAAGTAGCCCTGTGCCCGGACACGCTATCCGTACATTTATCACAACATCGCCCTTAAAAGAGCTGTCCTTGAAATAGGAGTGGATAGTGAAGGCAAAGCTAATCAGGTGACCGGCCCCCCTTCCTGAGACCACGCCGGATTCCTTGTTAACCAGGATGCTGGAGATCGCGCCTTCGGAAGAAAACGAAGGGGGGGGGGACAAGGAAGCTACTGCCTCCCCGAAGGAGGCTGTCCAGAAAGGAGGAATCAAAAATTCCTCACCTCAGGGGAAGAAGAGGACCGCCTCTGAAGACCCGGAGACCATGGTCTCAAAGCGGGGGAAGAAATCTTCGCCAGAGGGTCCTGTGCCGGGGAATACTTTGGCCGTATTATGCCCTCAAGGGGATCAGCCCTCCACCGAGCCGTAAGTAGAGAGGGGTTTTTTAAAGAAATGAGAGAAATCCTTGCTTTATTTCTGAGGGAAGTAATCAAAAATTTACCTTGTAGTTCGGACCTTAGCCCTTCTCAGTGGAGCTCATCTTCGGGGGATCTTCTTACGGATATGATGGAGAGCGGAATGCCTCCCCCTGCCGTACCGTCTTACGAGGCGGGCGACCCTGAGGTATCGTCGCGGAGGGTTTGTCCTAATCCGGGAGGGCCGGAAGGCGGTCATATGGCCCCCTAAAGCCCTCCGTGCCCGGCCTTTGAAAAAGGCAATCGAACAAGTCCGGAACCGCCTGGTGCATGGGCGGAGGTTCTGAAGGATCTGCTAGGGCGAGCGTCTATCTCAGAGGAGCACCGTACATTGATGGGTACGGTAATTGAAAGGATTTCATCCGCGGAGAGAGGGTTGCACGAGGCTGTCAGGAGTTTACTGACAGGTTTTGAGGTACGCGAGATGATGTACCTTTTGACAGTTCCACATATTTAAGATGCGTCCTGTGTAGATAGTAGCCCCTGAGACTCTGTGTGCTGTCGAAAGTGACGGCGCGCAGAGGATCATAATCCCAGGTATAATGTGCCGCCTTCCTATGTAGGTGGCGAAGTATCTAGTGGCCAGCTGGACTGATGAATTTGCCGAGCTAAAGCGATAACTTGACGTGGCAGATGCCGACATCGCGCTTATCAACAAGCGGCTTGACGAGGCACAAGGTATGTAATTTCTCCGGAGGCACCTGGTAAGAGGATCTTGATGCCAGTATCTTACAATGTGTGCGCTTGATGCAGATGGGGCTGCTGCCGTGGAGGACCTTTGGGCGGAACTTGCCCGGGCCAAGGAGCAGGCCAGGAAAAGCGATGCGGCTGCCTTAAAGGCAGTTGAAGAGCTGAAAGCCGAACAGGCTGCTCACTGCCGAAGCAAGAAGGAAATGGCCGATATGGCTGTGAAGTTGAAGAGCGCTGCTGACCGCTGCAAGCTTCTTGAAAAAGAAGTTCGGGCGGAGCGGACGGACCTGGAGAAGGCCACTACATCGGCCAAGGATGCTTGTTCTGCGATGAGAGCAATGAAGGAGGAGCTACATTAGGCCGAAGATATCGCGGCTGGAAAGCCCTTTATGCTGCGGTTGAAGTTCGGGGATCCTAAATATGCTCCGTTGGACCGGATGTGTAGTTCGGCGGACGCATATCTGGATTTAGCGGCGAGTGCCGCTTATGCGGCCGAACACTTCTGAGATCAGAAAGATCGTGAAGTGGAAAAGCTCTTCTGGTCGCAGTTCCACAATCCAGAGCGTCCGCTTCCATTAACCGATCGTTTGGCCGAATGGGCCGAGCTGAATAGGTTATCCGGACTCGCCATGAAGTATGTCGTGGGTCATCTGTGGCCGGAAAGGCTAAAGCCGAACATTTATTTTAGCTTGGTATAACAGTTCCTTGGTGCGGTGCCGTATATCAACGCGATGAAGAGGTCAGCATGCATAGAAGGTGCGCGGATGGCCCTTGCCCGTGTCAAGACATACTGGGCGAAGATGGAGGCCACCGCTGTTGCATCCCAAGACTTGGACGGAGGCCGAGTACCTACCGAGCACTATTTTCAGGAAGTTCTGCAAGGCGCTCGTTTAATAGAGACGCAGTGCTCGAAGGATATTATGTTCGAATAACATGTATTATTGTAAAACAATATTTTGATGAATTGTAGAAGCTTTTTATACTTGTGCTCGCAAGAATTATAATACCACCAGGCGGCCGTTAAGGTATATGTATATAATCCGAAAGATGGCCGTCGGCTTAAATTTCACGCATATAATGCGGGGGTGTTCGCAGAAGGCGCATTTTCACACTTGATCCAACGTCTTGGTCCGTGAAGGAGGTGATAGCGGAGCGAACTAGGCAATCGGACTATAATGCTTTATCACTTTCACTTAGGCATAGGAGTTTGACAGTGAGGCTACTACATAGCCCCTGGTGGGGCCGCGCTCGCCCGAACTCGGGGCGTGTGTGTGCCTGGCCGGGAAACGGCCCTTCGTTAATGCGGAGGAATCCCGAAGATTCCGGTAGGTCATCGAGTGGTTGACCAGTCTCACGCTATATCATGACAGTCAGTTTTCGGCTTTCTCTACTGAGGTGCTCGCCTGGCTGAATCGGGGCACAATCGCAGTAGTTCTCCTGGTGCCGCCTTAGCCGCTAGAGCGGAACGTAAGGCAGCAAAACACAGGAGCCGGGCAAACCCAACGTTTGATCAAAGACATGATTCGGAGCTGGTGCATATAAGGCCAAACTCGCGACGCCGAACACTCCCTAAGGTGTTCGGTCTTTTGAAAACGGGCTGAACAACGCCCTTGGTGATAAGCCCCTGGTGTCCAGGTACGCGCAAAATTCTGACGTGGCCACATGCCAAGATGCCAGCCTCCTCCTCGGTTATACTAAGAATCCGGGGGATGTGTATCAACAAGAGATAGTGAAAAAGGTTTATGCAGGGTCTTAATCTAAAAAGAATCCTTGGAACGGGTCCTCGCCGCACGCTTATACCTGTTCTCAAGCCGTGTCCTGGACGGGTATAGCATGGTGTTCATCTGAAAAAGAGAGGAACTGAGTTGAAAAAAGGTCGTGCGAAATGTACGTTGTACTAAATAAACAGAGTATAGTTCAAAATGGGTAAAATTGAGCCTTATTGTCTCTTGTTTTACATGCGCGGAGTCCCTTGTACAGGGGTATACGGCTGTTAAGCCTTTAACAATTGTATGTTTACGCCGGACTCATCTAGCCACGTCCGTGGTCTTAACGACCTGTTTAGGTGCTTTGATTGGTGAAGCCGTTTTAATGTGTGGCTGTCAAGGCAGCCGCACAGTCTTCCGCGCGGGAGAAACACTCAATGTTTCCCTTCAGTGACATGATGCCTCGTGGAACAGGCATCTTAGGCGTGAGAGACGCATAATGCGGTATTGCGTTAAAGCGGGCGAAAGCTTTGCGTCCCAGTAGTGCTTGATAGCTGCTTGAAAATGGGGCGATGTGGAAGGTTAGCTTTTCGCTGCGGAAGTTATCGGGGGAACCGAACATAACTTCTAGTAGGAGGGAACCCGTGCAATGGGCTTCTGGGCCTGGCGTTACTCCTTTAAAGGAAGTATTGCTATGGCTAATTTTTGTTGGGTCCATCCCCATTTTGCGGACTGTGTCCTGATATAGCAGGTTTAAACCATCGCCGCCGGCCCATCGAGACTCGTGTGAAGTGGAATCCGTCAATTATCAGATCTAACACCAAGGCAGCCCAGCCAGCATGCCGGATACTTCTGGAATAGTACTGATGGTCGAAGGTGATTGGTTTTGACAACCAGAGGCGAGGCTCTTTTGTGATAGGCCGCGTGGCGCATATCTCTGTGGGCGCCGCTTCGTTTCTCCCTTTTGTCACGTGTAGTAAGTTTACTGTTTTGACTTCTTGTGGGAATTTCTTTTGTTCCCTAATGCCCTATTTGTGGGATTCATCATCGTCCTCACCGGTGTATCCAGCCCCTTGTGTTCGGCATTGAGTTTACCGGATTGCTTGAAGACCCAACATTCTCTGTGGGAATGATTTGCAGGCTTCCCGGGGGTGCTGTGGATTTGACATATCTTGTCCAAGATTTTGTTTAGATTAGACAGTTCGTCCCTGTTATCTTTAAAGGGTAGCTTTTGCCGATCTTGCCGAGGGCTTTTGAATCCGGCATTGACCGCCGTGCTCTCCGTGATGTTTCCCTTATTCCAGCGCTGGTCTTTGCTGCGTCGTGGCTTCCCGTTTCCATCCCTGACTTCGGATGTACTTGGGTCGCTGGTGCTGCATCTTGCCAACCAGCTGTCCTCTCCCGCGCAAAAGCGGGTCATGAGGCTTGTTAATGTGGCCATTGTTCTTGGCTTTTCTTGGCCGAGGTGTCTGGCGAGCCATTCGTCTCGAACGCTGTGTTTGAAAGCTGCTAAGGCTTCGGCATCCGGACAGTTGACTATCTGGTTCTTTTTAGTAAGGAATATGTTCCAGAGCTTCCGGGCTGACTCTCCGGGTTGTTGAGTTATATGACTTAAATCGTCTGCGTCCGGTGGTCGGACATAGGTCCCTTGAAAATTTGCCCGAAAGGCGTCCTCGAGCTCTTCCCAACTTCCAATTGTGTTTTCGGGAATAACTTTAAGCCAATGCCGGGCTGGCCCTTTGAGCTTGAGGGGTAGGTATTTTATGGCGTGGAGGTCGTCTCCTCTTGCCATGTGGATATGGAGGATATAGTCCTCAATCCAGACTCCTGGGTCTGTCGTTCCATCGTATGCCTCTATGTTTACGGATTTAAATCCCGCTGGAAATTCATGGTCTAGCACCTCATCGGTGAAACATAGGGGGTGTGCGGCACCCCAGTATTTGGGTGTGATACGTCTCCAACGTATCTATAATTTTTGATTTCTCCATGCTATATTATCTACTGTTTTAGGCAATATTGGGCTTTATTATCCATTTTTATATTATTTTTGGGACTAACCTATTAACTGAAGGCCCAACCCAGATTTGCTGTTTTATGCCTATTTCAGTGTTTCGAGGAAAAGGAATATCAAACGGAGTCGAAACGGAACAAAATCAACTGGAGAAGTTATTTTTGGAAGGAAACCCACCTAATAGACTTGGACTCTACGTCAGAAGATACGGGAGCTGGCCACGAGGGTGGGGGCACGCCCCCTGCCTCGTGGGGCCCCCGAAGCTCCACCGACGTACCTCTTGCACCCATATATACCTACATACCCTAAAACTTCCAGAACAGAGATTAGATCGGGAGTTCCGCCGCCACAAGCCTCTGTAGCCACCAAAAACCTCTCGGGACCCGGTTCCGGCACCCTGCCGGAGGGGGTAACCCTCACCGGTGGCCATCTTCATCATCCCGGCGCTCTCCATGACGAGGAGGGAGTAGTTCACCCTCGGGGCTGAGGGTATGTACCAGTAGCTATGTGTTTGATCTCTCTCTCTCTCTCTCTCGTGTTCTTGATTTGGCACGATCTTGATGTATCGCGAGCTTTGCTATTATAGTTGGATCCTATGTTTCTCCTTCCCCTCTTCTCTCTTGTAATGGATTGAGTTTTCCCTTTGAAGTTATCTTATCGGATTGAGTCTTTAAAGATTCGAGAACACTTGATGTATGTCTTGCCGTGCGTATCTGTGGTGACAATGGGATATCACGTGCCACTTGATGTATGTTTTGGTGATCAACTTGCGGGTTCCACCCATGAACCTATGCATAGGGGTTGGCACGTTTTCGTCGTGATTCTCCCAGGTAGAAACTTTGTGGCACTCTTTTAGGTTCTATGTGTTGGTTTGAGTAGATGAATTGAGATTGTGTGATGCATATCGTATAATCATACCCACGGATACTTGAGGTGACATTGGAGTATCTAGGTGACATTAGGGTTTTGGTTGATTTGTGTCTTAAGGTGTTATTCTAGTACGAACTCTAGGGCTGTTTGTGACATTTATAGGAATAGCCCAACGGATTGATTGGAAAGAATAACTTTGAGGTGGTTTCAGTATCCTACCATAATCTCTTCGCTTTGTTCTCCGCTATTAGCGACTTTGGAGTGACTCTTTGTTGCATGTTGAGGGATAGTTATGTGATCCAATTATGATATTATTGTTGAGAGGGCTTGCACTAGTGAAAGTATGAACCCTAGGCCTTGTTTCCTAGCATTGCAATACCGTTTACGCTCACTTTTACCGCTCGCTACCTTGCTGTTTTTATATTTTCAGTTTACAAAAACCTATATCTACCATTCATATTGCACTTGTATCACCATCTCTTCGCCGAACTAGTGCACCTATACAATTTACCATTGTATTGGGTGTGTTGGGGACACAAGAGACTCTTTGGTATTTGGTTGCAGGGTTGCTTGAGAGAGACCATCTTCATCCTACGCCTCCCACAGATTGATAAACCTTAGGTCATCCACTTGAGGGAAATTTGCTACTGTCCTGCAAACCTCTGCACTTGGAGGCCCAACAACGTCTACAAGAAGAAGGTTGTGTAGTAGACATCAAGATCTTTTCTGGCGCCGTTGCCGGGGAGGTTAGTGCTTGAAGGTATATCTTTAGATCTTGCAATCGAATCTTTTTGTTTCTTGTTTTAGCACTAGTTTAGTTTATAAAAGAAAATTACAAAAAAAGGAATTGAGTTTGTCTCATACGCTTCACCTTTTTAATATCTTTCATGAGTATGATGGAAAGGATAATTGTGCTCAAGTACTAGAAGAAGAAATCTCTAAAATGTTTGGCACTAAATATTTGAATGATGAGCATGATTGCAATGTTGTTAGTACGAATTCTTTGAATATCCATGATGCAAATGATGATTGCACTAGTTATGATGAAAATGTCTCCTATAAACATGTCAATTTCTGTGGAGTGCATTGGGTTTGCAAGTACACACCGAATAGGGAAGATAGATATTGCAAAAGGCATAAGTACTTAGAAACCAAATTGTTGAAAGAAGAGCTAGATGAATGTGCTAAAAATTTAAATTATATTGGCCATACTTGTGGACTTTGCAATGAAAGTGGACATTTAGCTATCCGATGCAAATTGTTTCATGATCTAATCGTGTCCAAAAATTGTGATGAGTTGATTTCCTTTGCACATTATAATGAACTTAGATTGCTTATGGGTTGCGAAGAAATGAAACGTTTAACCAATGATCTTCCAGAATTTGCTCGTTACAAACTTCTTGGCTTTGATCTAGAGAAAATTTATATGTATTGTGCGGTGAATTGCATTGATAATCCTTATATTGCCAATTACATAAATAAAAGAAAACAAATACAGGATGAAGAGAATACTAATGAAAGGGAAGAGACTTCCCAATATCCTCCTATTATTGCTTATGATGAATCAGGTAACGAGGAGGAGCCTTCTATTCAACCAATCTCATTAATAAGGAGCCCAAAAAAGAGGATTGAACCCACACATGATGTGGTAAAGAAGAAGAAAAGAAAAAGGAAGAGAGGTAAAAAGGTATCTCTCCCAAATAAAGTTGTGCCTATTATTGTTGTGCCTCATGAAAATGAAAATGATACACTTCATGATGATCTCGTTATGCCTATTGATTGTTGTGATGATTATGATTAGGAAGATAATGATACTTCCTATGATCTTGAAAATCTTTTTGGCACTTGCTTGGAAGAATATGACAATAATGTTTGCTATACTATTGGTGCTATCCATACTATTAATAATGAGAGTGATTATGCCTATGATATGAAAAGGCCCAAGCTTGGGGAAGCTATGTTTGATGAGGATGACATATTTGAGAATATATTTGATGCAATTAATGTTTGTCCCAAGCTTGGGGATGCTATGTTTAATAATGATGATATTTTTATCCTCTCAAGTTTTGATATGGAAAGTAGTTATGATGATAGCATGCCTTTTACCTATGATGATTATATTTATGAAAGTGGGTTTGGAAGAGTGTCAACTTTAGGAAATAGTGATCCCACAATATTTGAGGATGTTGAATCTTATAATATTTATGAAAGTGGATTTGGAGAGGTCATGACTTTATTTAGTAATGATTCCACTATCTTGGAAGAGGTTTCAATCGACTATGATGAGAACAAAGTTGCTACTTATGATGATTATTGTGATAAAACTTATGCTATAAAGAGTAGTGATGATTATATTTATAAAACTTGTCATGATTATGAGTACCCTTCCTCTGAACATTACTCTTTTAATGTGGAAACAATTTATAGTATTCAAGTCTCTTATGATACTCCCACTATTCCGAATGAGAAGAATTTTTCTTATGTGGAGAGTAATAAAATTTCTATGCTAGTAGATCATGAAAAGAATGATTTAGGTGCTGGTTATGTTGTTTAATTCATTCATGATGCTACTGAAAATTATTATGAGGGAGGAACATATGCTCGTAGGAATTGCAATAATATCAAGTTTCCTCTCTATGTGCTTAAAGTTTTGAAGTTATGCTTGTTTTACCTTCCTATGCAAGTTGATTATTGTTCACATAAGTTGTTTGCTCACAAAATCCCTATGCATAGGAAGTGGGTTATAATTAAATGTGCTAGTCATATTCTTCATGATGCTCTCTTTATGATTCAATTCCTATCTTTTATGTGAGCATCATTGAAATCATCATGCCTAGCTAGGGGCGTTAAACGATAGCGCTTGTTGGGAGGCAACCCAATTTTGTTTTAGTTTCTTTCTTTTTACTTCTGTTTAGGAATAAATATTCCATCTAGTTTCTGTTTAGATGTGGTTTTGTGTTTTAGTTAGTGTTTGTGCCAAGTAGAACCTTTGGGAAGACTTGGGTGAAGTCTTTATGATCATGCTGTAAAAAACAGAAACTTTAGCGCTCACGAGATTAGCTAGAAAGTTTTACTGGAGAGTGCTATTTAGTTGATTCTTTTTGAAGATGATTACTAGACAAATTCCTCAGGTCCACCATTTTATTTTAGAATTTTTGGAGTTCCATAAGTTTGCGTTAGTTACAGATTACTACAGACTGTTCTGTTTTTGACAGATTCTGTTTTTCGTGTGTTGTTTGCTTATTTTGATCAATCTATGGCTAGTAAAATAGTTTAAAAACCATAGAGAAATTGGAATAAAGTAGTTTTAACATCAATATAAATAAATAATGAGTTCATTACAGTACCTTGAAGTGGTGTTTTGTTTTCTTTCGCTAACGGGGCTCACGAGTTTTCTGTTAAGTTTTGTGTTGTGAAGTTTTCAAGTTTTGGGTAAAGATTTGATGGACTATGGAATAAGGAGTGGCAAGAGCCTAAGATTGGGGATTCCCAAGGAACCCCAAGGTATATTCAAGGATAACCAAGCATCTAAGCTTGGGGATGCCCCGGAAGGCATCCCCTCTTTCGTCTTCGTTCATCGGTAACTTTACTTGGAGCTATATTTTTATTCACCACATGATATGTGTTTTGCTTGGAGCGTCGTTTTATTTTCTTTAGATTTGCTTGATGTTTGAATAAAATACCAATATCTGAAATTCTTAAATGGGAGAGTCTTCATATAGTTGCATAATTATTCGACTACTCATTGATCTTCACTTATATCTTTCGGAGTAGTTTGTTGTTTGCTCTAGTACTTCACTTATATCTTTTAGAACATGGTGGTAGTTTTATTTTGAAGAAATAAATGAACTCTCATGCTTATATTATTTTGAGAGTATTAAATAGCATGGTAATGTGCTTAATTATAATATGCTAAGCGTATAAGATTTGTAAGAATTCCTATGAGTGTGTTGAATACTAAGAGAAGTTTGATGCTTGATAATTGTTTTGAGATATGGAGGTAGTAATATTAAAGTTGTGCTAGTTGAGTAGTTGTGAATTTGAGAAGTGCTTGAGTTAAAGTTTGGAAGTCCCATAGCATGCACGTATGGTAAACGTTATGCAACAAATTTGAAACATGAGGTGTTATTTGATTGTCCTCCTTATGAGTGGCGGTCGGGGACGAGCGATGGTCTTTTCCTACCAATCTATCCCCTTAGGAGCATGCGCGTAGTACTTTGGTTTTTGATGGCTTGTAGATTTTTGCAATAAGCATATGAATTCTTTATGACTAAGTTGAGTCCATGGATTATACGCACTCTCAACCTTCCATCATTGCTAGCCTCTTCGGTACCGTGCATTGCCCTTTCTCACATCGAGAGTTGGTGCAAACTTCGGCGGTGCATCCAAACCCCGTGATATGATACGCTCTTTCACACATAAACCTCCTTATATCTTCCTCAAAACAGCCACCATACCTACCTATTATGGCATTTCCATAGCCATTCCGAGATATATTGCCATGCAACTTTCCACCATACAGTTCTTCATGATACATTCATCATTGTCATATTGCTAGCATGATCATGTAGTTGACATCGTATTTGTGGCAAAGCCACCGTTCATAATTCTTTCATACATGTCACTCTTGATTCATTGCATATCCTGTTATACTGCCGGAGGCATTCATATAGACTCATACTTTGTTCTAGTATCGAGTTGTAATCATTGAGTTGTAAATAAATAGAAGTGTGATGATCATAATTCAATAGAGCATTGTCCCAAAAAAATCAAAAAAAAAGAAGAAAGGCCAAAAAAAATAGAAGGCCCAAAAAAAGGAGAAAAAAAGAAAATAAATAAAAAGGGGCAATGCTACTATCCTTTTACCACACTTGTGCTTCAAAGTAGCACCATGATCTTCATGATAGAGAGTCTCTTGTTTTGTCACTTTCATATACTAGTTGGAATTTTTCATTATAGAACTTGGCTTGTATATTCCAACGATGGGCTTCCTCAAATGCCCTAGGTCTTCGTGAGCAAGCAAGTTGGATGCACACCCACTTAGTTTCTTTTGATGAGCTTTCATACATTTATAGCTCTAGTGCATCTGTTGCATGGCAATCCCTACTCCTCGCATCAACATCAATCGATGGGCATCTCCATAGCTCATTGATTAGCCTCGTTGGTGTGAGACTTTCTCCTTTTTGTCTTCTCCACATAACCCCCATCATCATATTCTATTCCACCCATAGTGCTATATCCATGGCTCACGCTCATGCATTGCGTGAAGGTTTATGAGTTTGAGATTACTAAAAGTATGAAACAATTGCTTGGCTTGTCATCGGGGTTGTGCATGATGAGAGCATTCTTGTGTGACGAAAATGGAGCATGACTAAACTATATGATTTTGTAGGGATGAACTTTCTTTGGCCATGTTATTTTGAGAAGACATAATTGCTTAGTTAGTATGCTTGAAGTATTATTATTTTTATGTCAATATGAACTTTTGTCTTGAATCTTTCGGATCTGAATATTCATATCACAAGTAAGAAGAATTACATTGAAATTATGCCAACTAGCATTCCACATAAAAAATTATCTTTTTTATCATTTACCTACTCGAGGACGAGCAGGAATTAAGCTTGGGGATGCCTGATACGTCTCCAACGTATCTATAGATTTTGATTGCTCCATGCTATATTATCTACTGTTTTAGGCAATATTGGGCTTTATTATCCATTTTTATATTATTTTTGGGACTAACCTATTAACCGGAGGCCCAGCCCAGATTTGTTGTTTTATGCCTATTTCAGTGTTTCGAGGAAAAGGAATATCAAACGGAGTCGAAACGGAACGAAATCAACTGGAGAAGTTATTTTTGGAAGGAAACACACCTGATAGACTTGGACTCTACGTCAGAAGATACGGGAGTTGGCCACGAGGGTGGGGGGCGCGCCCACCCCCCTTGGGCGCGCCCCTGCCTCGTGGGGCCCCGGCTCCACCGACGCACTTTGCACCCATATATACCTACGTGCCTAAAACTTCCAGAACAGAGATTAGATCGGGAGTTCCGCCGCCGCAAGCCTCTCAGAGCCACCAAAAACCTCTCGGGACCCTGTTCAAGCACCACGGGAGGGGGAACCCTCACCTGTGGCCATCTTCATCATCCCGGCGCTCTCCATGACAAGGAGGGAGTAGTTCACCCTCGGGGCTGAGGGTATGTACCAGTAGCTATGTGTTTGATCTGTCTCTCTCTCTCTCTCTCTCTCTCTCTCGTGTTCATGATTTGGCACGATCTTGATGTATCGCGAGCTTTGCTATTATAGTTGGATCCTATGTTTCTCCCCCCCTCTTCTCTCTTGTAATGGATTGAGTTTTCCCTTTGAAGTTATCTTATCGGATTGAGTCTTTAAAGATTTGAGAACACTTGATGTATGTCTTGCCGTGCGTATCTGTTGTGACAATGGGATATCACGTGCCACTTGATGTACGTTTTGGTGATCAACTTGCGGGTTCCGCCCATGAACCTATGCATAGGGGTTGGCACACGTTTTCGTCGTGATTCTCCGGTAGAAACTTTGGGGCACTCTTTGAGGTTCTATGTGTTGGTTTGAGTAGACGAATTGAGATTGTGTGATGCATATCGTATAATCATACCCACGGATACTTGAGGTGACATTGGAGTATCTAGGTGGCATTAGGGTTTTGGTTGATTTGTGTCTTAAGTTGTTATTCTAGTACGAACTCTAGGGCTGTTTGTGACACTTATAGGAATAGCCCAATGGATTGATTGGAAAGAATAACTTTGAGGTGGTTTCGTATCCTACCATAATCTCTTCGTTTGTTCTCCGCTATTAGCGACTTTGGAGTGACTCTTTGTTGCATGTTGAGGGATAGTTATGTGATCCAATTATGATATTATTGTTGAGAGGGCTTGCACTAGTGAAAGTATGAACCCTAGGCCTTGTTTCCTAGCATTGCAATGCCGTTTACGCTCACTTTTACCGCTCGCTACCTTGCTGTTTTTATATTTTTAGTTTACAAAAACCTATATCTACCATCCATATTGCACTTGTATCACCATCTCTTCACCGAAATAGTGCACCTATACAATTTACCATTGTATTGGGTGTGTTGGGGACACAAGAGACTCTTTGGTATTTGGTTGCAGGGTTGCTTGAGAGAGACCATCTTCATCCTACGCCTCCTACGCCGCCGTATTTGTCTGCGGTGTTGAGTACTTTGATCCATCTAGTTCTGAGTGCATCTTCCGCAGTTTTGAGCTTCCGCTTCTGCTTTTTCAGGCTACACGCAGTGGCGACGAGCCTTTTGTGGAGGTTCTTCTGCTCCAGCAACTTGTCCGGCGTGAGGTCATCCGGACTGTTATCTTCGCCGGGGACGGGTTGTTCGGTTTGTTTATCCAAGTTGCCCTGTTCAGACGGTTGCTCGATGCCATGTTCAGCGTCCGCCGGCTCGCCCTAGTCTGTGGCTGGGTCTGTATGGCCGCTGTCTCTGTCGAGGCGGGGCTTGGAGCGGCGCTTACGTCGCCGTTTTGACTGCTTTTCGAGGGAACGATCCCTCGTTGCGTCCTCCCATTCTTCGTCGTTTCCTTTGGGTGTGTCCACCATGTATACATCGTAGGATGGGGGTGGCTGTCCGGTGCCCTATAGGCGTTGGTTCCTGTTCGTCTCCTACATCGTCGTCCATACCGTCGATGTCTTCGGAGTCAAAGTCTAGCATGTCGGTTAAGTCATTGACAGTGGCTATGAAGTGGGCGGTGGGTGGGCATCGAATTTCTTTGTCGTCCGCATCCCAATCCAGCCGGTCATAATCCGGCCAGGACTCTCCTGACAAAGAGAGAGACCTTAGTGAATTCAGAATGTCGCCGAAGGGCGAGTGCTGAAAGATATCCGCGGCGGTGAATTCCATGATCGGCGCCCAATCGGATTCGATTGGCAGGGGCGCGGAGGGTTCGGAGCGCGGAGAAGAGTCCGGAACTTTGGAGTCACGAGCTTCGTAGAGGATCAGACTGGTGTTCGGCTCGATCGCCGTTGAGACTGCAGCCCCCGGGGCGGGGTCTAGCCACCCGTCCTCAATCGGCGCAGTCGGCTCCGAGCTAGGGGTCGGAGCGGATGCGGGTGCGGCGCGCCCGGCTGTGGCTCGAATCCGTCGAAGATCAAGTCTCCGCGGATGTCAGCCGTGTAGTTCAAACTTCCAAATCTGACCTGATGGCCAGGGGCGTAGCTTTCGATCTGCTCCAGATGGCCAAGCGAATTGGCTCGCAGTGCAAAGCCGCCGAATACGAAGATCTGTCCAGGAAGAAAAGTCTCACCCTGGACCGCATCGCGGTTGATGATCGGAGGAGCCATCGGGCCTAAAGATGACGACACAGAGGAACTCTCAATGAAAGCACCAATGTCGATGTCAAAACCGGCGGCTCTCGGGTAGGGGGTCCCGAACTGTGCGTCTAGGCGGATGGTAACAGGAGACAAGGGACACAATGTTTTTACCCAGGTTCAGGCCCTCTCGATGGAGGTAAAACCCTACTCCTGCTTGATTAATATTGATGATATGGGTAGTACAAGAGTAGATCTACCACGAGATCAGAGAGGCTAAACCCTAGAAGCTAGCCTATGGTATGATTGTTGTTGTGTCCTACGGACTAAAACCCTCCGGATTATATAGACACCGAAGAGGGCTAGGGTTACACAGAGTCGGTTACAATGGGAGGAGATCTACATATCCGTATTGCCAAGCTTGCCTTCCACGCCAAGGAAAGTCCATTCCGGACACGGGACGAAGTCTTCAATCTTGTATCTTCATAGTCCAAGAGTCCGACGAAAAGTTATAGTCCGGCTACCCGGACACCCCCTAATCCAGGACTCCCTCAGTGAGCCCTCTCTTTTTTTCCTCGGCCTTTGTCGCCTCTGCCTTGTTACGAGTAGTACTCGACCTAGAGCTCTGCACACTGGCCATGGCAAGGACGGACGAACACGAAAGACTTATGAGGAGGAAGGTAGAGTAATTTTTGACTAGGTAGTACGTCTTTTTATAACCTAGTACTAGCACTAGTACTAAAACCTGCATAGTGGGAACACGTTCAGGTTTGATACATACTCCACTAGGTATGAGCAGGTTTGCACTTAATTATAGCATGGTAGTAGGAGTACTACTTTGGAATGTGATGTGAACAAGCTAAAGATTAATTGATGGTTTTGGTTTCGAGGCCCAAAACGGCTCCCAATGAGTTTAGTGGAACATAAATTTCAAGTACTACTGCTCAAATGCGTTCGCACAAGTCAGTGATGTAACTGGTTGTACATGTCAGACCAAGCCGATGTGTGTCCCTTTGGTGAGAGCGGGTCCGACTGACCGTCTGTTGGTGCGACCGACCCTAAGTATTACGCGATGGAGACTTCTGGTTGTGTCTTCGGGTGATTGTCATGACCAAACATTCAAAAACTAGTGATAAATCAATTACCATCTTTTTCAAAATGACTAAGTATTTTCACAGGAATACAATACATATAGATGGAGTGATTGTCAAGGTGGCAAACTGACATGGCATTGCAAGTTCACTGCAGAAGCAACCGAGTAGGTCACTGCATCACTGGCGGGGAAGGAGGGCAGCTCACCTCGCCTACGATGCATGCCTAGCGGCGCCGCTGGTCCCGGGATTTGGCTTCTCCTACCGCTCATTTGAACAGTTGCACCGGCTGCTCATGCCATTCCGCAGGCATGCACATTCTTTCCTCCGCAGTCGACTCCGTGAATATGATCTCTGCCATTAGCCCAGCTCAAAATCAACGCTACGCTGCCAGATGCTGACATCCCTCAGCATCTCTCCCCTAAGATCGACTTGCGCCTCCGCCTTGTGCTTCGCCAGGCGCAGCTCCTTCAAACTTGTCTTGAATCGATGCGACACTTCCTCAATCCAATTTTCCCTTGTTGCCCACCACCTGAAACACAGCCCTGGCGTGTCCTCCGATGCTACCGATCTGTGATTCCAGAGCAATGGATCCCCTCTGAAACACATGTGGGTTTCGCTCAAAGGCGGAGGTGCTGCGGGCCGCAGCGAGAGGGCAGCCCGCGGGATCCTGGGATCTAAGGGATTATCCATGGAGGGATCCAGTGGGCGAGGAGGGGAGGTGAGCGTAGGCGCCGGGAGAACCCTACGAGGCTAAGATAAAGATAGTACTACTCCACTCCGTCCATATTTAAATACAAAGGCCACCTACAGTAGCCCAGGCAAAAATTGATCATGCTGCTTGCATCCTGGTTTATTGGCCCCTTTTTTGTGCCACTTTTATGACATGCATAAACATTATGTTACTTAAAAATATGGTCAAAAATTGGCACAAAATACGAAGGGGACCAATGGAAGTAGCAACCCATGATTTAACTACTCGCATGCAAGCAGTGGAGTAGTAATGTCTTTCTCAAGTACTTCCTCCCTCACGTCCACTCAATTTGCATGCGCTGTATTAATTGACCATCAATGAAGTGAAGGACTTTACACACGTCAAATTATCACATGGGGTGGATCTTCGTACAAAAATGTGTCCCACCGTGTACCCGCGTGTGCGTGCGTGCACATCTTTGCTTCGTGCATGTACTGCCAGTGTGCATGAGAGAGGACGAGTACATTCTTCTGGAACCAGTAGCACGTCACTGTGATCAATCCACAAAAGGAGGTCGCGACAACGCCTCCACATGTGCCACGTGGCTTCATGAACTGAAAAAGGGAGAGACACTATGTATCGTGCCATTGGGATTTCTAATTTACGTGTTTTGCACATACTGGAAGTACTAGTAAGGTACACGTGCATTGCACGCATCAGATTTGGCAACCTAATTATGAATAAATACCACACTATAGCATGTAACCTTTGAGTCACATATGCATGATGTAGACGTTAGTTTAATTCCTATAGTTCATATCATTCAAAATCAATTAGTTTTTATAAAAAGTTAATCTATTTTATGATTCATGGAATTGTGCGTTGTAAAGCATAAAGTAAAAACAAATAATAGCAATTCAACTAGAAAAAAGTTTGGGCAGTTATGATACGGAAGATTCTAGAACAAATGAGAAGCACTTGTGTTTTGAGATTTGTGCATTATGCTTAAGTTCAACCATGGAGTCTTCTAGATTGTACATGTGGTAGAATCTGGTGGGGGGCTGGAAGATGGTGCGAGGGGCCAAGTGGAGGGAGACTATGAAGGAGTGCACAAGTGCGAGATCGATATTTAAAGAGAGGGGGCGAGAACGTGCGCGGTTGCACGCAGTGGAGGAGCCATGAAAAATAAATGAGCTAGGGGGCCCAAGCATTGCTAATCCTTTACAAGGAGGGCCAATTCATCAACTGAAACCGTTTTACCAGCAATTGGTCTACTGATCACATTCATATTAGCCTCAATATATAGTGAAGTTAGGGGGGGCAGGGTCCTTGTTGCCCCTGTCTTCGCCACTGTGCGCGCATCTGAGAGATGAAGCAAAAGGCATGGATGATGAGAGGGGGACGTTGGATATATAATTAATGTGGGTGTATTAGCTATGTAATCCTATATAGAGAGGTATAGATTGATCTATGTGTACGTGGGAAAGAGGGTGAGACCTCACTAGATATATACACACACATAGAGGAACATCGATCGTTGTGCATGCATGTGAGAGATAAAGAATTCCCAAAATGATGAAGAGGGGGAGGTGTTTGTATGTGTGTGCATGCATGGGAGACCGACCTGAAAAAAAGATTGCATGTGTGTGATGGATAATGCCGGGTGGTAGTGTGTGTGCATGCATGCACGAGAGAACGTTAGTGGTACAATTATAAAGAGAAGACGACTGTGTGGGTGTAAAAGACTAGGTGAGGTCATAGTCAATGTAAAGTTGAATTCAAATATTTGAATAAGAGATCATGATGTTTGAAACCCATGCATGCATGAATATAACTGAGATATGCACGGTGTGGTTTGGAAACGAGCATGTTATACTGTATACACATTGAACAAGGTCAGACTGATTTGAATTTGAGATACCGATGGCAGACATCGTTTGGCCACATTGCATCCGAGCATGGACACACTATTCTAATTGGAGATGATGGGTGGCTTTCGCATCACATATATATACCTATACCCCTATATATATTATTTATATATTTATATAATGTGCGAATAACTTTGAAAGATGGTCGTTGGATGAAGCCAATCCGACGGTGCAGAGATGGCAAATTCGAGCACTACTAGCCGTTGGATATCATCTACATTCCACCAGATTATGCCACATGTACAATCTAGAAGCCTCCATGGTTGAACTTAAGCACACTGCACAAATCTCAAAACACAAGCACTTCTCCTTTGTTTTAGAATCTTCTGTATCATAATTGCCCAAAAAAATTTCTACATGAATTGCCATTATTTGTTTTTACTTTATGCTTTACAACACACAATTCTATGAATCTTAAAATAGATTAGCTTTTTTTATAAAAGTAAATGATTTTGAATGAGATGAACTATAAGAATTAAAAGAACATCTACCTCATGCATATATGACTCAAAGCTTAAATACTATAATGTGGTATTTATTCATAATTTGGTTGCCAAATCTCATGCGTGCAATGCACGTGTACCTTACTAGTCTAAATGGTGTTTGTGTGTGTGTGTGTGTGTTGTGCATGTTAAACACATTGTATGTAGTATCTATATGGTTTAGATTTTGAACATCTAGCTAGATCATACACATACTATGATTTGAATTCAACATAAAATGGATACATATATTTGAATTTGAGATCGTATGTACATGTAGTTCGTATTTATATAGGAATTTACTACTTCTATATTCATGTCATGTGTTGTGAAGATAATATTTAGATGGTTGTATAACAAACCCGAGTACAATCCCATTTAAACAGGGGAAATATACTCAAATTTAGTCCATATGCTAGACAACATGAATTGTTTTTTATTGTTGAAGGAAGTGCAAATTGATTTGGTGTTGTACACGTTATGTTTGTTGTCCCGAACTTTTTAGTTTTTTGTTGTTGTATTTGAATGCATTTCTAGTAATTTAGTAAAACGGGACATGGCTCTCTAGTGACGAGGTGCGAATTGTCTTTTTTTGTACACGTTAAGCTTGTTCTCTCAAAATTTCAAGCCATGCCTTGTTATGCCGAAATTTCAAGCTAGCATCTCTGTCTATCGTGCTGCGAAACTCCCGCCTCTTCAACCTGTGCCTTGTTACCCCGAAATATTTAACATATATCTTTGTCTCGTTGTGCTCCGAAAACTCCCTCCATCTCAACCCGCGCCTTGCTATCCCCAAATTAAAACGCGCGCGAAAACTCCCACCTCCTGTGAAATCCTGACACGCGAAATGCCCGTGATACCCCTGAATCAAAAGAACCGCCTAGCTCAAATCGGTGGGGGTACTTTCGTAACTTACCCCACATTTCGGACAAGCGCATCCCTAAGCCATGGTTCCTCCCTTCCATCCCATCCGCCGACCCATTCGTACACCGAGGCCGCGAAAACCCGTGAAGCCCCACACCCACCTCCGTCCGCCACCCAGCCGGAGCCTCTTCCCCGACGATGTCGTCCACAGCAACGCCTCGACGTCCCTCATCCACCACACCGGATGAGGATCCGTTGTCGATCTCGTCGTCCCGCCGGTTTAGGCACCCCGTCCTCCACCTCCAAGGAGCTGCCCGACGCCCCCTCGTCTTTGGCGCCACCTCAATTCCCACATCGCCGTCTTCACCTGCACCACCGGAAGAGCAGCATCATCACCGATTCCTCGGATGAAGCTGAGGCCTAATCGGTGCCACCAAAGAGGTTCTACACAAATCGCCGCATTTTCTTCTTGATTCGATCTCACGGTGCTGCCGGCGCTTGGTCCCGAGCCGACATGGCGCGGCTCCATCCATGGCGGCGTCGCCGGCCTCTTCCTCCACAGCATCGCTCCCTCGGTGGTGACGTCCACATCAGTAGGAGCTGCTGCTGCTTTGGCTCTTGCTCATGCTGCTGCTCTGCTCTTGCTCTCGGTCCCCTGCCTGGTATGCTCTCGGTCCAACTCTTACTCGCATTGCTGCTCTAGCTCTTGGTCTTGCTTGCGCTGCTGCTCTCGCCCTTGCTCTTGCTTGCGCTGCTGCTCTACTCTTGCGCACGCTGCTGCACGAGCAACAGATCCTGCTCTCCCTCGAGCCCCTGCAGCTGCTACCCAAGATCTTTGCTACCACGACCGGCTACCCGACTCTCGCCGCCTTTGCTGCTTCGGCGCGCTGCTGCTACTGCTTTTCTGCTACTAGTGCGTTTAGTTTCGACAGTAAAATTCAGTTTGGACAGCAAAATTCAGTTTCGACAGTTAAATTCAGTTTCGATAGTTAAATTCAGTTTCAATAGTTAAGTTCAGAGATGAGCGGCTGATGTATTTTACATCTAGTACTTTGTGGTTATGTATTTTACGTCATCTATTGGAGATGGCATTAGAATTCCACTCAGGTTAACGTTGTCTCTCTTGTCCTGCTTCAGCCTCGATGTCGTACAACTCACCTGAGCTGCTCCGACAACGAAACCCTCCATCACAGCAGAGCAGTACCCTAGGCTCTATCTCCAGACGCCTAAGATCTTCTTCCCCTCCTCCGACAGCCAAATCAGCCAGAGCATCCTCACCGACCACCCAATCACGCCGAGATCGACATGGCTTCGCCAAAGAGGTTGTACACTTGTTGCATCGCTTTTTTACTCTACATGTTATATATATTGTTCACTAAGCACACATAGTAACATGAAATACGATTAGTTTCTCCTACTATATGACAAGCAGTAAGGTACCAGGCAACTTAGCTATCCGTGATGGACTCTCTTGAACGCCATCGTCATTTATCTCTGCACGTTTGAGCTGTGCATTTGTAGATGGGCTTGGGAGTTGAGCTAGTAGGGAAGTGGCCTGGGTTCAAAGTAGTAGAAGTAGCACAAAACATTTTTTGAGTGTACGCTTTTCCCTGCTCAAGCCTGCCTACTAGAGTCGCCAATGCTTGAAAGTGAAGGAAAAACATAGGAATTGGAAAGTTTCCAATGGTACTACTATTCATGCATTTGTCTCAAAGGAATGGAGCATAGGAAAACTATAGGATTTGTTCCTTTAGTGTCTCCTTGAAAGAAAAACCGTAGGAATTTTAATATCCACTTGTCCTCCTTTTGAAATTCCTATTCGTGAAGCACAAGCTTAAGAGATAGTAGCATAATAGCATTATAGCCATACATTTTCTTGTGGTTTGACTTAATCTCACCATGCTTCTTTGCATCCTGTGATCTTCCAATTCTTGTGAACCAAACACCTAGATTGGCAGAAATCCTATGTTTTTAAATTCTTTGTTTTGCACGTGCATTCCTATCCTATTCCTGTGTATTTCCTATCCCTGCATTGTTAGAATCCTCAAATTCAAACAAGCCCTTACACAATTACTTCTGTCACAGATATGTGTCAAATAAAACCTTGTGTGGTTTGTCCCGCTCCAGCTGCGCTGTGTTCCACCCCAGCTCAGCTTCTCCAATGACGGAAGGGTTCACCACAGCAGGGATCCGCCCTCCAGACTATCTTTTGCCACCTCAGACCTTCTTCCCCGCTGCTGGCAACCACAAAAACTGCATTACCATCATCAATTGAGCAGATGACCTTGAGGACTAAACGGGTCCGCAAGAGAGGTAGAACACTTTCGTGTGTGCTTACATTATGCATCGCTTAATATGATGACATGCTCCTTTATCGTCCTGTTCACCTATTAGACTCCGAGTCAGGTCCAAACTAATGCTCAAACTTGAGTTCTTAAATGGTTGTGGGGTACATATTGAGGCAACAATCTATATTATCTGTCTACTATCTGGTTAATCTCGGGTGTCTACTATGAGTTTCCTGTTGGGTGGAAACCAACATTAAAGGATCCATTATCTGTATTTTTTAACTAAAGCTATTATCTGCCTGCTATCATTAGTTTTGGGTCTATCCACAGTTTGCTACCATCACTCTGGATTTGTGCATGCACTCTTTACATAATATCACTATGTTTTATTCCTATGCATGTCAGTTATTGTACACAATGGAACTGAACATGTAGAGCAAAAGAGATGAGCCTTGCGTGGCAATAAAATTGCATGCAGACGTCACTCCATGGTGGGCGCAAAGGCAGCCCCCCTCCACCCCTTTTGGATTGTAATCAAGAGGAAGATAACTGTTCCGAGGGGGATTCAGAAGGAGAAGACCACTCCTATTTACCCCCTGAGGTCTTCGCTCTAACTTGGCATGCTGATGTTGGTAATATCATGCATATGGTGCCTTGCATTGCTTACTTTATACATCAAATATGTCATCTGCTTAGTTTAGACATGCTTTATGTGAATGCCATCTGTTTAGTTTCTTTATCGTATATGTGAATCATGCAATGCCATCTTGTTTCGCCAGGCATCATATATGTGAATTTTGCAATGCCACCCTGGTGAGCCAGTCATATTATATGTGAATTATATCATGCCATCATTTTTTATCACGTATTAAATTTGTCAACAATTTTAGTACATTCAATTACTCTTCCTGTGCACCAGCCATTCGACACGGTCATGGAAAAATCTGGAGTGAAAACAAGGTCTTCCGAGCAGACAATGCTATCTGACGAAGCGCATGTCTTGCTGGTTACGGATAGCTCCTCAGAGGAGGATTCAGAGATAGATGACCAGTCCTACCCCCCCCCCCCCCCCTGAGGTGCATGCTCTAACTTGGCAGGGTTATATTGCTCATATCGTGCATATGGCATGTTGCATTGTCATGTCATTTGCTTAGCTTAGACATGCTTTGTGTGAATGCCACCTTTTTAGTGTCTAGTTACCATGTATGTGAGTTTTGCAATGCCATCTTGTTGCAAGACATTATATATGTGAATTATGCAATGCTATCTTGTCGCAAGGCATTATGTATGTGAATTATACAATGCCATGTTGTTTAGCCAAGCGTCATATATGTGAATTATATCATGCCGTCCTTTTTTTTACTCAATGCATTTGTCGACAATGTTTGTATATTCAACTGCACTTCCTGTGCATCAGCCATTTGAATTGGTGATGGAGAAATCTGGAGTGAAAACAAGGTCTTGAGAAAGTATAATGCTACTACCTTTGAAGCACATATCTTCTTTGATTCTGAGATAGCTCCTCGGAGGAGGATTCAGAGGCAGATGACCAGTCGTATTATCCCCCTGAGGTGTATGCTCAAACTTGGTTGGGTTATATTACTCATATCATGCATATGTTGTCTTGCAATGCTTAGTTTTTACATCATATACACAATATTGAATGCCATCCCCTTAGTTGACACATCATATATGCGATTGCCCTCTGCTCACTTTCTTAGTATATAAATCATATATTTGAATTATATCATGCCATGATGTTTACATAGACAAAATGTATTTGAATTATGGCATGCCAACCCATTTTTAAAGACATAATATAGTTATATCATCTCATCCTGTTTACATAGTCATCATATTTTGAATTATGTCATTCTATCTGTGAATTATATCATGCCATCATTTTTTATCACGTATTAAATTTGTCAACAATTTTAGTACATTCAATTACTCTTCCTGTGCACCAACCATTCGACACGGTCATGGAAAAATCTGGAGTGAAAACAAGGTCTTCCGAGCAGACAATGCTATGTGACGAAACACATGTCTTGCTGGTTACGGATAGCTCCTCAGAGGAGGATTCCGAGACAGATGACCAGTCCTACCCCCCCCCCCCCGAGGTGCATGCTCTAACTTGGCAGGGTTATATTGCTCATATCGTGCATATGGCATGTTGCATTGTCATGTCATTTGCTTAGCTTAGACATGCTTTGTGTGAATGCCACCTGTTTAGTGTCTAGTTACCATGTATGTGAGTTTTGCAATGCCATGTTGTTGCAAGACATTATATATGTGAATTATGCAATGCTATCTTGTTGCAAGGCATTATGTATGTGAATTATGCAATGCCATGTTGTTTAGCCAAGCGTCATATATGTGAATTATATCATGCCGTCCTTTTTTTATTACTCAATGCATTTGTCGACAATGTTTGTATATTCAACTGCAGTTCCTGTGCATCAGCCATTTGAATTGGTGATGGAGAAATCTGAAGTGAAAACAAGGTCTTCAGAGCAGACAATGCTACCTGCTGAAGCAGATATCTTGTTGGTTACAGATAGCTCCTCAAAGGAGGATTCAGAGGCAGATGACCAGTCCTATTATCCCCCTGAGGTGTATGCTCAAACTTGGTAGGGTTATATTACTGATATCATGCATATGTTGTCTTGCAATGCTTAGTTTTTACATCATATACACAATATTGAATGCCATCCCCTTAGTTGACACATCATATATGCGATTGCCCTCTGCTCACTTTCTTAGTATATAAATCATATATTTGAATTATATCATGCCATGATGTTTACATAGACAAAATGTATTTGAATTATGGCATGCCAACCCATTTTTAAAGACATAATATATTTATATCATCTCATCCTGTTTACATAGTCATCATATTTTGAATTATGTCATTCTATCTGTGAATTATATCATGCCATCATGTTTCCATCAATGGCATGTTTGTGAATTATGACATGCCAACCACTTTAATAGATACATCGTATAGTTATATCATGTCATCATGTTTACATAGTCATCATATTTTGAAGTATGTCATTCTATCCTGTTTAGTTAGTCATCATACATGTGAAATTGTGTCATGCTATCCTATTTAATTAGCCATCATATATGTGAAATTATGTCATTCTATTCTGTTTGGTTAGACAACATAAATGTGAATTATTGTATGCCCTATTTTCTTCCCTACTATCCACTGCACCTATCTATCTTACAATGTCTGTACATTCAATTACTTTTCTTGTTTATCAGCCATTTGAATTGGAGGGGTGATGGCGATTCTGTGGGAGTAAAACACGGTTTTCGAGAAAAGATCATGCTACCCGTCGATGCAGATAGAACCACAGTTGTACTTGCCCAAGAACCAGCCCCACCACACATAACCCAGACTCACGCAGATTGTACCCCTACCCGGTTGGATGAGAGAACCAGCTACACCCCTTCTAACCCCAACCCGAGCAGATAGTAAACCAGTTCCAGTTGACACAGCACCATCTCCACCACAGAGCACCCAAACACGAGCAGTTAGTAAGGCAACTGCAGTGCCCAAAGCACGAGGACCGCCACTCTGAACCCCAAGTCAACGCTTAAAGCAGAAGAAGAATTGTTCTCAGTTCTGTAGCTACGGTTCATACTCCTTTGCTCTTGCACCACTGTATTTACTCATACCAACTAATTTCAAATTTGAAGGATGCAATTGAAACTCCAATGGCGCAACATGTATGTTTTAAACCTGTTTCTTTAACGTGTTTGCTGTTGTAACTTGCTCTATGTTGATTTCAGTTTCAATTGAATAAACAGTTATGTTCTCATGCCATGCACATTACAAGTGTTGTTTTTGCTGTGTAGTTTCCCACACTTATATTCTGTCTATGCTGCTTTGTCTTAAATAGATATGATTTGAATTGTCTTTATCTTGATTTTGCAACATAAAATAGAATGATATAGACCATACAGTGACCATACTACATAGATATATGTTTGTTTCATGCTGTTATCCTGTCCACCTTATTACTGAATTGGTTTACCAAAATGAGTTTCATATACAACATAGCAAACCTGTGATGTGTCTGTTTGTTTCTCTTTTAGAATGCAGATAAAATATTGGAGAAGAGTACCCCGTTATGCAATGGTAAAGGAAGTAATGCAGATAAGGTTCAAGATAGTGAGGCATCCCTGTTGGTCTCCAAGAAAGCTGATAAAAACTATCTCGAAGACACCGAGACAACCCCAAAGTCTGTCTTGATGTAGTGTTCGATTCTTGGCCACTACTGGCACCAGCTCTTGAACTTCATTGCCTGAATCAGTTCGACTTCTTGAGTCTCAACTTAAAGTTGAAAGACATCGATCGAGATGTTACTGACAGAAGCGAAGGACGGAGGAAGTCCTTGCGTAATTCAGATGCATACTTTACGGTGCAACGACAAGTCTTTGGAGGATTTAAGCGCCAAACAAGAGAAAGTTAATAAGCTTGCTAAGCATCTTGCCAGCATTATAGGTACCCAGGATATTGTTTCTTGAGCTCTTTTGAAGTGGTTTCAGTTCTAGACTTGTTTTGCCGCGACATTTATTTGCACTGGTCGCCAACTTTGACAACCAGTGTATGTGATATGCTGATTTGTTCCCTATATTTGCACTGATGGCGAACTTTGATGCCCAGTGGATGTAATATGTGTAATAGCCGTGATAACCTAGCGTAAGTTGCTTGCTTATTTATTTCCTTGTTGTCTTGTTTATTTGTTTGCTTGTAGTTAGTGCAGTTCTTTTTCCGCGGTTTGCTAGTGGCCGCAATAACCTATTTTTAAAACTAGGCCACAATAACCATGGGCTACATTTTTACTGTAGTGACCCTGGGCCTCCTATGGGCCGTAAAACAATGGGCCTTCTATGGGCCATAGAAACAATGGGCCTTCTACGGGGCGTAACATCAATGGGCCTTCTACGGGCCGTATGATCGATTGGCCAAATATTGGCCAATAACGGACTGCATTATGGGCAGTAAACGGGCTAGAGTTGGAATCGTCCGTTCATCGTGGGCCGACCATAACGGGTCGTTGTTAATCGTCCGTATTTGATGACACTATGCAAACGGCCCAACGGATTAACGGGCCACAAACGGGCCGACTATAACCACGGGATGAATTTGGCCCACAAGCAGAAAAGGCCAGGAACGGGCCATAAGTAACCGAATGCTGGAAATGAGCCCAAGAATAAATGGGCCATCATAAGGCCGAAAGATAACACGGGCTGGAAACGGCCTAATGGAATAATGGGTCGTTAATGGATATAAAGCGATACACTGTTCATTACGGGCCAGTTTCACCACGGGCCGTTAATGGGCCAAGAGTTACAAACGACCTCATATGGGCTGAAAGACATCATGGGCCATATATGGGCCGGAAATTACAATGGGCTGGAATCATATTGGACGGCCCAGATGACGCTACTGGGCCTAATTCAGATAGGTCATGACGGGCCCTGAGTTAGCAGGCTGTAAATGGGCTATATGCGAACATGTCGTTAACAGGCTTTCCGTGGGCCGGGCCGCTACCTTTTGACCAAGTCAAATGGGCAGGCATTTTCACAAAAATGGGCCTCTGTTGGGCCGTGCCACGTGTCGATGTATCATAGGCACCTTCGGTCCAATGAGTGGATGACATCTGTCCCAAGGCTGAGCTGACACGTGGATCCTCCGGCGGATCACAATTTTACACGTAGAAAATCCCCATTAGTTAGGGCTGTTAACGGGTTATCGGATCCAAACCAGAACCCGATAGCTTAACGGCGACCCATTACAGTGGATGCCACGTGTCGGTCACCCTTGACGAAAGCACTTCCATGACGCGCCATTTATCGTCATGGAAGTGGACACTTCCGTGATGATAATTTTGGTCTTGTCATGGAACAGTTCTACGACAGCACATGTATGACTATCTTGATTCTATCATAAAATCGTCATGGATGAACGTGCATGACAAAAAACGTGACCTACTGTGACAAATACGTATCATCACGGAAGTGTATTTTTTCTCTAGTGCTTGGGACGAGACCTGGCATGAGCGCGGGTGTACTCGAGGTCGAACCCGACAACCTTGTACTTCTCCACGGCAAGCAACAGCTCCATGATGTGGATGGAGTGCTCCACCCAGACCGGTTTGTTGGTGTACACCACCAAGAGCTCCGTGAACCTACTGTGGGTATCCACCACGACATGCATGGTGAACTGCTGCTCGTCATCGGCAGCCGCTTGGAGCGTCATTAGAGCCGCGCAAGATACCCTCTAAGAATTTGTCGTGGTGGGTGTGCTTCTTGCAATGGTGGGTGCGATCGAAAGGTTGATGAGACGCAAGGGTTAAATGGCCGCTGTAATAAATGGGGGCCGGCCGGCCTATAATCGTCACGTCTTGTCACGACGTTCGTAGCGGAGGATTCCAGTGCACGCTTGACAACACCGCACCACACGTGTTTCATTTGACCACGCGTGGGCTCGAAGAGGCACCAAATGTATTATCGGTGAGCCTGTTCCCGTGCTACTGCGCACTTTACCGTGCAAGCTTCCCGCCCGGCTAGTTTGGCCACGTGTCGGCTAGAAGAGGGGCAAATCATGGGCGTTTATTGGCAAAAAGCTTTGTAAAAAGAAAGTGTGTGGAATGACTTCGGTCATAAGTTTACCTATGGATGATGAGGTCAATGTTACACAGAAGAGTGATGATGGACACTCAAGTGCGATAATTAATTCTAGGCTCTACAGGGCACACGGTCGAACAAACCAACTGTGTGCAATAATGTCGACGATCGCAGTCGAGTTAGCTATACATATCGTGTGCTATGAGATCGACAAGGTAAACAGGTTCGAGAATGGTTAATAAAATCTAAGTCCATTGCATATTAAGGTCAAAATAGTGCTACCAATATACGAGTCTCATATGATGCCATTTCAACGATTGTATCACAAAATCTCAAAATATTACAAGGTTCAAATTCCAGAGTTATATGGCTCAAATTCAAAGATTACAAGGTTCAAACTGATATTAGAAATGAAATTCAGCTCATCACCGTAAAGCGCTCACTGTTGATATCTTTGAACATGGATATCAGAGAGGTTCAAACTAATATTACCACTTCTAAGTCTGGTTTCCAAACCTCATAATTTTTGCAAAGGGGTCAGCCACTGAGAAGTCAAGTATAGGGTTGACACGATGACTTCCGATTACTCTGTCATCTGAAGTTCCAAAATGAAATTCAGCATTTTTGGAGCCTATTCCATTCTACCGCAGTCGCCAGCGCTGTTCAACAAACCATTCGTTTTTGTGAAATAAATGTAGGGCAAACCTCATTACCTTCAGTACCCTTGCTCTGACAACAAAGAACCTGGCGAATATAATCTCCGGTAAGGCCCCTCGATAAGAGTTCAAAGTAATTTCCGAGAGATGCAGATCTAGGCATTCGACGTGATTGTTATATTGTATCACATTATCCACCACTGGGCCTATTCTTATCTGCAAAAGAAAAAAAACGTTTTAGAGCTTACATGCAGTTTTGAACACTACTACAGGCCTATTTGGTTTGCAGGATTTGTAAAATGCACTAACATGACATCTTCGATCTGACATGATTAACATGGGCATTTGATTACAATCTAGAAAAATGTAGCCTTCTTCACAAGAGATTGGAGTAGATGAAAAGTTCCCTAAGAAAACTAGTACAGATGAATCGAAAGGAGAAATTCTTATGGATTGTAACCTTATGGATCAAGCAACCAATATGGGGGGACATGTATGTACTGAAATCCTCCAAAAAATCCTTCAGAAATTGTTGTACATTGTCATTGTAAACTTGGAAAAAGGTGTCACAAATTGAACTCCCTTATGGTTAACATTTAACAGGAAAGGAACATCACCTCGCTATATAGCTTCTCCAGGCACGGAAAGCATCTCAGGAAACTGACAACTTGCTCCAGGTTGGGGCCGATAGATTCTAGTGCCAAGACCTTCATTGTGCACAATTTCGGGGTCAAGCTTGTCGGTATCATTTTTTGGATGACAAATGAACATACATCTTCAAAATTAGAAATAATGTTAATTTCTAGGAGAGGTAGAAGGCGGCTGTTGTACCTAAATGGGTGTGGATCCAATAACAAGTTCAAAGTATTTGTCAGACGAGTAGCACACCACTGTCAATTTCAATGCAGAAATGACATTGATTCTTGTTGGACCTTCTTGATCAACTACAAGTAATCTCTCAAGTGAAGGTGTGTCCTCAATGACTATACCGTGGTACACATCTTGTGATGTCTTCTTGCTGCACCATCAACACACATAAATAGTCTGGAGAGTCATGGAGGTGATGTGGAAGCTACTCAACCCATTGATCGCCTAAAGACGAAGGTACTCGAGCGTAGTATAGCCACGGAGTAGGTGCTCCATGTCACCGTTTGGGAGGCAGACGACGACGAGCTCGAGGTTCTTCAGTCGTGGTAGAATAAGAGTGGGCGCGTCATTAAGGGGGATGATAGTTCCTGAACTTGGCGACGCGCAACGTGGGCGCGAGGCAGAGCGCGGACATTGGCAGCGAGCGCATATGCCCATCATTAAAAGTGAGCTCCTCGAGCTGCTCTAGGGTGGGGGATCGGAACCAATCGTCAAGCTTGGCTCAGTCCTTGCAGTTGGAGCAGAACTTGCCCATTCTAAGGCCTTTGGTTGGGCCAGGGTGACTGCCGAGGATCTTGGAGAACTCATCCAAGCTTTTGCGATAGCCATGGCAGAGCTCGTGGGTGTCGATGAGGTCGAGAGGGGTGGAGTTCCATAGGGGGAGCCACCGCCGGGAAAGGACGGTTGTCCGCGCCCCATATTTGATTGGGAGGAGGGAGATGATGACTGTCAACATATCATCAAGGAGGCTGTTGATGAAGTCTAGGCCTGCTAGAGTTGCGTGCGGTTCTTGCTCGCCCCGCCTCCGCTTGTTGGCAGCCCCGTTCTCCACCTCTGCAGTCTCCTTGTTAGCGGTGCTTTCTCGTAGAAGTGAGAGTACAGGAAATATTTAGTTAAAACAGGGCAATAGAAAAGTGCATTGGCAACTAGAAGTTAGTTGGTAGGAATATAGTAAGAAAATGGAATAACAATTGGTTGCTTAAATACTACACAATTCATTTGATATTGCTGGGTAAGTCAACATGCAGATACTTGAAAAGAAAACTTACTTCGAACAAAGTCTGAACGGATGATATCATCCGGGAAGTTAGCATATATTTGATGACCAGGCTCTTTTATGTGCAGTGCAATTCTAGTGCCAGCTTTCAGTACATAAAAATTAGAAATTTCTTTCCGAAGGTCAGTGTCAATATAGGAGTCACCACGTTCATCAAGTCTTACAGTAGCAGCGATTGTAAATCCATGGTTTGTGTTCAGTATGACATCCCTACAGTCTTGATTTATGCAAAGGGAAAGATTGTGCACTACAGGTTATGTTGCATAGCAAGGGACGCGCTGCAGAAAATGGTAGGATTGCTAAAGAAAATATGGTAACATGTAAATATTGGCCCAAATTGAAAGAACTGTACAACAGTAGAAATCGAATGACAAAAATCTATAATTAAACATATAGGGAAAACATGATGTCATGGAAATATGAGAGTAATCAAAAGAACAATACATCATTAATTTGCCTAATATAGAAAGAAGAGGGGAAAATCCCCTTTGATGTATATGGTGCATGTGGCACCTTTTATCCAAATGTAGCAATATTTAGTATATGATTAGGAAAGTAGGCCATCCCAACCGATTTAGGGTGAGATTGAACATAGCGCGTGCATCCTCAAGTCATCTGGTACGGTGAGATGGAACTCCATGGATGTCTGGCGGAGGCCGCAAAGTCCTGATGTGTCCGCGCACTGTACGCTCTATGAATGAAAGAAAACCCTCAAATCATCTCGAATAAAAATGAATTCACGGCGATTTCGGCCGGGTGATTAAAAGAGGCAGATGAACTGGGATAAGAGATGAGATAATATCTCATTAAATTAGTTACCTTGTTGTCCATGAGAAAAAACCCTCAGTACGGCGGATTCCCCAACCGGACAGATCTGGGTCGACCGCGAGCAGCGTCGAGAAAGTCGATGGCAATAGGCGGCGGCAAGCGGAAGTGGCGAAATGCGGTGGGGTTTGCCGGCATCCTGGCGGCGCGGCAGGCGTCGAGCTAAGTGGTTACCGCCGCGATAGGCGGTGCCATGCATAGACATGGAGGAGCTTGTGCAGGTGTGAATGGGGACCGGAGGGGGTGGCGGGCCGGGTGTGGGTTTTTGTGACGTGGGATGGTGAGGGTTTTCTTTTTTCTTTTTTGAATTGTGTGGTGAGGGTTTTCTGTCCCACAAAGAGTTTCAGAGGTAACGGTTTGCTAGAGCCACCCGTGTGTGATTGACGTAATAGGCAAAATGAAAGCCATTGCACACGGTTCCAGTTTTGGGAACCATGTGTGATTGACGTACTACCTCCGTCCTGGTTTATTGGCCCCCTTTGTAATTTGTACCAACTTTTTACCAAATATTTAACTAACAAATGTTTATGCATGTCACCAAAAATTATATCATTGAACACTATCACTACTGCAAGATGCTGCTAGTGCGACACTACGATCAGAGACCCTTCGACGAAACTGTGTGCGATGCGATAATCGCAAACGGCGGTGTAAAAACCCGTCAAAAAAGGTGCAAAACGTTTGCGATGACGGATGCATCAAACATGATTCAGATTTTGGTTGCGTGTGCGATTCAGGGCATAAGGTTCAGCTAAATTAACTGTTTGCGATGAGGAGGAACAAAAGAAACGGGCTGCCAGATGATGGTGTGTGCGATATGCAGCATACGCTTCACTCGGATGAACTGTTTGTGATTAGGCAACACAAAAGAAACGGTCAGCCAGATCAAGGTGTGTGCGATATATGGCATGCGGTTCACTCAGATGAACTGTTTGCGTTGAGACAAGAGAATAGAAACGGTTCAATATAACAAGATGTGTGTGATACGCAGCAAACAGGTCTATAATCAGATATGTGTGCGAAGACCGATAATAACACAGACGATTGCTTCTAATAAGACGTATGTGATATGCTCTGTCTACACAACATCTATTGACCATTGGGGGACGGGCGGTAATCCGGATACGCCATAAGGATCGAAGAGGCATCCTATATCAGCGAGGACTAGTTGTTCGACCAGTAGCTCATGTAAGAGAACTATTAAGTTAAGTGTGCCCAGGCTGGAGCAGCCATCAGATGGGTGACTGGATGGGAAGTTGTGTTGATGTTAAATTAACTGATAGGATGGGTCATATCTGTCAAATTAAATGACTGATATGACCCATCCCATTAGTTAATTTAACCTCAAGGTCCTAGTTTTTTATTTTTATTTTATTTTTTAACACATGTTAAAGAAGGTCTACCGCATTACTTTTTGACAATGTGCGATACGTGGCATACAATTGATCCATCCGACCTGTTTGTGATGGAATAAGCCGTGTGTGTTGTGGCCAAACACTTGCTAGTATTCAACCGTTTGCGATTGATAAATTCATCACCGACGGGTTCCCTAGTGTGGTCCGTGTTCATCTGATCATCATCTGCTTCTTGTGGTAGCTCGATGTTCCTTCTATGCTAAGTTTCCATTAATTAATGGCGTTTTAGGAACACGCCACCGTTTCCCGCCATTTCCTCACCTATTTCCCGCCACCCAGCGATATTGCGCATAAACCTAGGCGGCGCGCGACGCACGGAGGCGACAAGCGCAGCCTGTAGCACATCCACCTTTTCCAAGCATGCCAACCCACCAAAGCGCCGCCTCTGCCATCAACCTCGTCGATGAGGAAAATGAGCAGGTGCCACGACCCGTCAAGGCCGAGGTGCTCCCCGGCAACACGATGGAAGACGCCGTGATGCACGTCATCGTCAGGGTTGAGCAGACCTTTGGAGCATGGCGCTTGAGCGCCGCAGATCAAGATAGGCATGTCAGTGCCGACAGGCTGCAGCCTACCGCACAACATGATCGATTGCACGCTGCAGAGCAAGCTAGGCACGCCCGCGCTGATAGGCTGCGGCTCGCGCACGGCGAGAACGTTGGAGCGCCGCAGAGCGAGAGGCACATCACGCCGCACAGCAAGAGCGGATCCATCGGTGCTTGCCCGCTGTCGACACGACATCGCAGCTGGGTACACGTCTCGTCAGTACCCCCATTCCTCGCCAGGAGTGGGCAGAGGCCCTCTGCGCCATACTTGCACCAGAGGCCAGCCGTGTCGTACTTGCACCGGATGCCCGCCGCACCATTCGCACGGGTCGCGCTGTTCGCCTTGTCCGCTGCCCGCTCGATGCCAACGCGCTGGTTGGTAGGCTCGACCACCTCCTTGGCCCAGGTGTCCACCTTGGCGCAGTAGAGGAACATGGCCGTCGCATCCTCGAGCTGGTGATCTCTGATGAAATAGCCAACTTGTAGCTCGAGATCACGCTCCAGATGTACCACGAGCGTGTTGACCGCTTGGACAAACGCGTGCACGACTTCAGGCAGAGCCAAGAGCTACCGTAGGCAAGGGCTGCTGGTCGTGGTCTCATGGACGTGTTTTATTTTGTTGAGTCGTTTCGACGTGGATAGCTATGTATTCACAACAATCATAGTAATGCTCTATTTATTGCTCTGTTTCAATGTGTGTACTCTATTTTCCGTTCTTATATGTTATGTTTCAATGTGTGTATATACGCTTTCCATTCTGTATATGTGGATGATAACAGCTAGATTCAAATTAGTATACAAAAAGAGATAGAAAAAGGAATTCATAATATATATATATATATTAATTGTTAATTAGTTCATCATAGAATATATATATATATATATATATAATATTATCACGTATACATGATGATACTTAACTACTAGGTACAATGCATAAAATTGAAAACGAACAATACTAAAACTAATAGTCCCTCCTGGGGCCAGTATTCCGGCAGCCCCTCACCAGCAGCTCCCGGGTGCGCGACGTCTTCCTAGTGCGGAGGTAGTACTCTGCCTCCTCCGCCTCGCAGCGCTTGACGTACTGATATGCCTCTTGCTGGCGTACGAGCGCGAACGATCTTGCCATTTTGTTGGGCGCCCATCGGAGCTCCTCGTCGGTGGCACGCTGGAGCTTATCGGCCCACCTCCACGCAGCGACGAGGCGCCCAGCGCCTTTGACCTTCCTCGCGAAGTACCCGTCTTCATACACCTCCTCCGCATGATGACGCGCCCGCCTCCAAAGCTCCGCCGCCTCCTTTTTTCCATGCGGCATCACGGGCTTCATAGGCATCCTGGTACCTGGCTTCCTCCTCCGCCATCTCCTTCTTGAACGCCACTTTCCTGGCTTTCTCAACCAGTGGCAGCGACTTCCACAGACAAAGATTGTACTGTCCCCAAAACCAATCCAAAGTTGGGGGGTCCGGCGCAACCTCGTCCGGCGGTGCGTAGGGGTCCTCGTCGCTGCTATTCGAGTGAGCGTCCTCGGGGGGTGGTGACTCCTCGTCGGCGCATGGGCAGACCGGGCGACGCCATGCCAGAGATTTGAGAGAGAGAGAGAGAGAGAGAGAGAGAGGGCGAGCGAGGGGAGGATGCAGATGAGAATGCAGGCGGGACGACATGAGCAAGGTAGTATTTATTGGCGGCCGGAATCTAGATCGTGAGGAGCGATACACACGCCCGATCGCGAAATTTACGAGTATTGTAGTTTGAATTACACACGATTCCCGCAGCAAAATCTGTGTGTGAATATAATAGCTGACGACTTCCAATACAGAACCATGTCTAATTAATGATCCCCGCCACTCACCTACCAAACCTCGAGCCGCGAGATAGAGTGCCAATCATTAGGCGGCCGGTTGTCTTGCCAGATCTTTACATTTTCTTTTTTGAACACCGGATATTTACATCGTCTGATGATTTTTTAACTCGCACAAAAGTACACAAAAATATGATTTTTCAAACCGTTGTGGTTACCCGTTGCATGTAGATGTAGTTCAAATTTGAATTACGATCATTAAATGGCTAAAAAATCACTTAAATGTCTTTAAAAGGTCAAATGACCCCTGAAATTTTCCAAATTTTCACATGACTGTTGTATTAGTGCACGTTAAACGTAGAAAAAAAATTGAAGGCCGTAAGAGGAAGCTATCTCCCGTTCGTCATCAAACATGCATTGTTCCCTCTCGGAACCACGAACCTTCTAGTGAGTTGCTCCGGTTTGTGAGGGGGGTGTGTCCAAACTTTCGTCAAACAGGCCAATAATTTTACCACCGAGATGGCTGCAGCTGCTATTGCGACGGTGGCTACAAACACCGAGAGCGCTCGAGCTGCCGTCCGTGCCGCCGATGTCGCCCTGGCCCGGGTCGAGGCCATCCATGCCAAGATCGAGGATGCACACGCCAAGATATTCCAGGCCACCTCGGACTCCAGCATGCAACCCACGTCGGAAAAGGCGGCGGTGGCCATGGAGCACCTACTTCCTCATGAGGTCGCCGAGCGGGAGCTGGAGATGCAGGAGGCAGCGGAGATCGAGGAGCGCCGGGAGGAGGAATTGCACGTGGTCGAGGTCGAGACAAAGAAGAGTCTGTCTTGTCGAGGAATCAACGGTGGAGTACCAGCGCGAGCTCTGGTGCAGCCACTACTACGAGTACTACAACCTTGAGGGCGGCGCCGAGGACGAGGACGGGGATGAGGACGCGGTCGACTTCAGCAGGGGGGACGCGGAGTCCACCAATGGCGGCATGTCGCCTGGACAACTCATCCACGTCTCATCTCACACCGGCGATGCATAGGCCGGTGCGGCGGCGGATTTGTTAAAATTATGCATACTTAGGCTTTGTTTTTAATGCTGGTCTTTTGTTAGAGCAATGTTTAGGTAAACTGGCTATGTTTAATTACTAAAATTGCTCGATTCTGAGTGTGGTCTGTCTGCTGTACGCTCTTTTGTGTGCCCAAATTAGCAAGCGATGTTAAATTATGCAATGACGTACCCGAGGAAATTTCCACCAAAATTTGAATTATCAAACTCATCCCATGCGCGTAAAGCAGAAGAATCGTTTGCGATGCACACAATCATTCAAAGCGAATGGTCCGGCGGCACCGCGCGCAAAGTTTCCCTCCACATTTCCAGAATTTTGGCCTACCGCCAAAATATCTACCCCCACCCCCTCCCCCCTTCCCCACCCCCTTTCTCCCCAACCACAAGTCACATTTCCCCTGTTTCCTCCTTCCTTCCTTCCTAAGCTATAGCCACTTCCTCGCTCTTGCCGTCTCGCATCCTACCGCCGGGGTCGTCATGGTATTCTTCAAAGACCTCTCCAGCGGTTCCTCCTCCGGCGACGACTCCTTCACCACCCGGGTATGCCTCGCTTCTCTCTCTTGGGCTATGACTTGGAATGAAGGATTTTTACCCGGCGGTCGATTTGAGTAATTTCTTCCTCTTGTATCTCCCTAGGACCATCAGTGGCAACGAATGGATTGCTGAAGATCTATCTGCTCGTTGTCACCATCAATCTCCATGTGTGAAGCTTGTTGCGTTTGAATCTATGGACGGTGGGAGGAAGTTTCTGGCATGTGCAGAGAAGGTTAGACCCTCTTTCATTGTTACAAATCATTTGTTAGATGTGATTCAGACACTGTCACGGACCCAACGCATTCATACAACACCTTCAACCAAACACATCCTAAGACAGTGTCACAGTTTGTACCTAGTATCTAAATTTTTTGCCATCTCATCAGCGGTGCCATTAGAAAATTATTTGGCACCGCTTCGGTAGTTTGTGCAGCCAACTTTGGTCCACACATCCGAGTAGCCAAGCAGTAAAATACTAAATCATTATGGCATGAAGGAACTGGGCATCGGAGCAACTAGGTGCTCCGGAGTCCGGGTCCCTGATTTTTTTCCGCTGCATCGGCTCGCCAGTGCAGGGCACCGGTGCGAGATGTAGCAACAATTGTCTTTACACCAGTTTTGGCATACATAGTGGACGGCCTTAGTGCTATTAGTTCTATGTTACTAAATTTGTGCATGTACACACCTGTTAGTGCCAATTTGCTGTCACACAAACACTGTAGCTATGTTGTTGCAGTTATATTTACCTTCCTCATAAAATGTTCAATTTGTTATTTATTGTACATGAGTAAGAACTTGTAGCGTTACTGTAGTTAATTATAGCTTCTGATGTTCCAGCATTTGGTTGTTGTCTCAGTAGCAATTAATTCATCTGTACATTGATCTTTTTGAGAAGATATGTCATAATTAACATGTTTCTTCAGTTTTTCAAAATAAGCATTGGTGATTTTCTATGTTGCTATAAACCCATTTCCTCTACAATTGTTACTGATCTAGTTTTAAATATTATAGGATGAACGGAAGTGTTCTTACTTGGAGTGGGTTGATCAAGAGTGGCCATAGTCTTTGAAGATGTGCCTAGCGAAGCTCTGGAGCATGTATGAGGAAGAGAACAGAGAGTGTTGTCAACGCTGAAGAATATTTGAAGATGCGGGATAAAAAGAGGAAGGCGGAGAATGAGCTCAGATTTTTTTAAATCAGACTTTGCTAAGATGGTGTTGGCGAAGGAGGAGGCACTTTTCCAGTTGGCCAGTTCAAAACAGGTTCTTACTGAACTGAAAGCAGAGGTGGATAAGACGAGCCTGGATGATCTCAATTAGGGAAATGATTATATTGTTCTAATATTGTTCTTATGAAGTTGAACTAGCTATATGTAGTACTGTGCTATTTTCATGTAGCTATCGTACTGTGATGTTACAATATATTTATGTGCCTGATATGAAATTCGCAAACAGCTATTCGATATGAAATGTGAATTTGTGTAATACTGAAATTATTAATTGTAAACTAATAAAGCTGTTAAATGTATGATGGAACTTTGCAAACGGTTCTAGCAGTAAAAGCGCTTGTGATGGATAGCCCAATGCCACACAGTTTTCTTCATCAAATCGTGTGTGATGTAGTTGATAAAAGCAAACAGTTAACCAAAGGCGAGGCGTGTGTGATAGTTACACCTTTCACACGAGCCTACACATAAAACTGTGTGGGATGTACATACGAACGGAAATGTTTTCCCTGGATTGACTGTGTGGGATGTACATAAGAACGGAAACGTATTCCTTGGATTGAGTGTGTGTGATATACATACGAACGAAAACGTTTTCCTTGGATTGAATGTGTGGGATGTACATAAGAACGGAAACATATTCCTTGGATTGACTGTGTATGATATACATACGAACGGAAATGTTTTTCTGGGATTCACCGTGTGGGATATACATGCGAACAGAAATGATTGGGTTTCGACGCCTCGCCCGATTGCACACGAGCTCATTTTGCCCCAGCCTGTGTCCCAGGAGGGCCTATCCCCGACGATTTCTGGGTCGTGTGGGAAGGACCCCCCCTATCGCCCCTATCGCCCGAACTGATTGCATTTATATCCCACATTTAGACATAAGTAAACATAGATTAAACATACTCAGACATAGATAATAAGCGTACACGTACACAAGCATAGTTCAACCATAAGTACATAGTTCAACCGTCATTAAGCATGCTCAAGCGTACATAGTTCGATCCCACATCTCATCTCACATGCCGGCACGATCCTGAAGCTTCTCCAGGTACTCAGCGTACGCGTCGTGCACCACCCTGCGAGAATACTTCTGCTTGAAAGAGCCAACGGCCCGTCCTCTTGCATGCGCAGAACACTTTAATACGCGTCATGAAGATTGTGGTTGCAAAATGGGCATCGATAGCCGCCGTCCCAGGTCCTAATACGCCTGTTATGTATTCCCGCATAAAGCTCCCTCAGGATTTGCCTCCTGTACCTCCTCTGGACATCTTCATCCTCGCTGTCCACATCGTCAGACATCACCTATACAAATAGTAAAAAAATGGCGTCAAATTAATGTTTACAAACTAATCTCTAGCGAACATTTGGAAGTTGCCAAAATGTGGCATCAAATCAATATTTACATGCCGTGAAGTAGGATTTGGATATGGCTATTTTTTATACATATCCAGATATCACGGTTCGATTTTTAAGCACAGTCGTCTATGTACAGACCAATCTTGAAGAAAATAATGGCACAAACACATATGTAGGTCATTCAAAATCAATTGTCAAGTCCTGACTAGGAGTTATTTGCACGAACACTAACCCTAGTTGGATTACAAGCAGAAATCATTTGTATAGATGAAACAACTAATCACTTATCAGTTGTACCATTCAAACAATTAATACACTACATGGATCTAACAAAACTTACTCACATTTCATGGATTGGGAGAACATAACCATCGGATTTCTATTCGAAAGGTGGGGGGGGGGGGGCAGGAGTAACTAGAAAAACCATAGGATCTATTTGACACATAAATGGGTATAGATGACTAACCAGTTGTCCGTCATTGTCGGAGTCGTCGCCGGGGTCGTTGCCCGAGTCGTCACCGGAGTCGGTGTAAACCTCCACCTTCGGCTGTGGAATCTCGACGCCGTCGATGATGTCAGGGTGCAGCGATACCTCGCCGGTGGTGGCGACATCCTCTGTCTCCATCTCCACGCTGTGCTCCGGTGCTTCGGCAGCCCCGGCGTCGCCACTCCCTCCGATGGGATGCTACGGCGGCATCCTCATACACTGATGGCTTTGAGGACTGAGAGTGGCGTCGAGGATGCAAGTGGAGAGAGAGAGGATTGTGTGTGTGTGGAGAGGATGGGGGTGCGGCCGTTCAGACGTACCATTAATATGGAGTAGTGGGAGAGAGGCGGGCGGCGGTCAAACTGCTGACTCGCCTCCCGGCGAGCCTCTGCACCGGACTGCTGGCATGCCTACCGTCGTTTCACACAACTACTCACATGCCTCCCGATGACATTGCACAGCGATCACGCCTCCCGTCAATTCACACACCTGCACGCACGCCTCCCGGTCTGCCTGCATGGCGGACTGCTCGCATGCGTCCCGTCAAGTCACGCCTGCTCGCATGGCACACGGGTCGCGTGGTGGCACGTATAATGTTTTTCTATTTGGATGATTAATACTGCCACTTTATTGCTTAACCGAAGCATGGCACGTATCCATTGTTGGTCTAACGCTCATGGTTCGAACAAATAATCCCTTTGGGATATTGGTTCCCAATTATTAACAATCTCCCGTTTGTAAGAAGATAAAGATTACATCAAAACTGGTCTCAAATTTGACAAAATAAGTACAATACCACTTTGTATTGGTGTCCATATGACAACACAATAAATTTCAACTAAGTTTTGGATGTACTAGAATTTAAAAATCAAGATTCTCAGTGTTTGAAATTTCTTGCACGGGGAGTAAAGATGCACCCAGTGAGACACATGTGTTTTTCCAATCCATCTAGGTGCACTGTCACGTGTGCATGTAGCCCAAATTTGATTTTTGCATGTTGTACCCCTAGAAAATCAATCAATGTACTAATACGTCTTAATGATCTCTGTTTTTTGTTTCAAAATTAAAACGTACCTCCTTTGATAACATATGTTAACCGTGGGATAATATAACATGCATCGTAGTTGCAGTGGATTCGCGGTGTATGTGTGTGTGTGTGTGTGTGCGTGCGTCTAGGGGTGACGGGTGGCTCGCAGTACACTACGAGTCATGAGCCACTGTGTGGGTTGGCCGTTTTGTGAGGCAGGTGCCACATCAGAGTTGTGAATTCGTTATTTAAAACATTACACAACCCTTTCATGCAGTCGATGGTTGTCCTACACGACACTTGATACTCGCGTGTGACGCTTTCTATGGGCCCGCGTGGTCGTCGTCCATCACTTTGACGAACAGCCGGCAGTGGGGTTAATTTGACCAGCAAGGTAGAATCTTTTTTGTTTGTGTTATGGTGGGAGTATATATATAGTACGCGTCAAAGAGGTGGGAGGGGACTAGCATATATACTATACGTACGCGTCCGTGAATAAGTACACCTCACTCAGTGTCGGGACTTTTCGGTTTCCGAGGCACGCGCCACATCAAAGTTGTGAAAATTGGCTATTCAAGCATCACACAACACCTCTTTGGGCCACGTGCATGCACGCGGTGGTTATCCTAGGACACTCACGTGTGACGCTTCGATCTGTGGGCCCATGAGGCCATCATCGATGCATGCATCACTTTGACCTACATCGGGAGAGGTTAATTAATTTCCCCATCAAGGAGTATTCTTTTTGGGTTTTATTACGGTGCGTCGAAGAGGGGAAGGGGACCATCATATGTAGTACGCTTCACGAACCTCGCTCTGTGTGGGGACTTTACGGTTTTCAAGGCATGTGCCACATCAAAGTTGTGCATTTTGGGTATTCAACATATGTTTGGCCCACATGCAAAGCGATGGTGGTTTTCCTCTCGCACCCACTTAATCGGTTATCAGCGACATCAATGCTTTCCATCTGTGGGCCCCGCTTGGTCCATCACTACTTTGCCTGACAACGAGAGAGGTGACTTAGGATGGGATCATTTTGTTTGTTTGTAATATGGTATATATATATGTCATGCTCTGGGATGACATGATACAGTTTGGGCACACACATGCATGTGTATGCATGAATCCCTCCCATCGAGTCGAAGTGGCTAGTACCACGACACGTCATGAACTGATCTCGCTCTGTGTGGGGACTGTACGGTTTTTTATGCACGCGCCACATCAATGTTGTGAAATGGTATTCAAACATGCATGCATGCATCACCTGCATACATATGCATGTAGTGGTTGTCTTCGAACGGTACACTCCCTCGCGTGGTTATCGGCGACAAGCCTATATATTCGTTGGCCTGTGTGGACATCCATGATCACCTTGACCGACAACAAGATAGGTTACCATGGCGGATTCTTCCTTTGGTTCATGTTATCATAGTATAGGTCATGGTGAGATTCAGACCTAATTAAGTTTGAGTGCCTACTATGCACGCATGCATGCATGAGTCCCCGTCATCGGCTTGAAGTATGGTGTGATATGCATCATCGACTAACCATCACTCAGTGTGGGGATTTCTGGTTCGAAAGCACGGTGCCACATCAAAGTTGTTCCATTGTGTATTCAGACACACCTCTCCATACATATATTTTGGCCACACGCAGGCAGTGGTTATCTTCAGGAACTAGCTACTTGCATGATTATTGGCGAGCTAGCCCATCTCCGTGGTCGCATGGACGGCCATCACTTTGACCTACAACAAGAGAGAGGTTGTACGACCAAGGTGGATTATTCTTGGTCTGTTTTATGATCCATCTTGGTGAGATGCCTCTCTGGCCCACCGACTAAAAGTGGGTGTGTGTGTGGGGGGGGGGGGCTACTACTTCGCACTTTGCTAGGTGAACCTTCGTGGGGGGGGGCATGCATTCATAGCTTAGGATTCCCTTCCCGCCGACACGAGGTGGGGGGCAAGAAATACCGTGCGCTTTGCGAGATAGGTGCCACATCGAAGTTGAATTTGGTATTTTAACATCAAACTACCCTTTTCATACATATATTTGGTCCACATGCAAGTGTGTTCGTGTTCTGACCCTCTCCCGTGTCATTTTTCGCCAAATTTATTAACATTAGACAAGTCGGATGATGCAACAGACACAGCTTCACTCACACTAAGTGTGCCACGCTGGTGCCCCTGTCACGCACATCCGCACAGTACATTGGGCTCCACGAGGCTTCCCCTCTCAGAAATATCTACCCGCCTGCAGTTTTTTTTCTGTTTGATAACACACAATTATTATGTTTCTACCGTGTGTGATACTTGTTGTTCCCGCTCCCGCCTGCATCCCTGAAAAATACCTGCCCGTCGCGAGGGTTTTTCTGTTTCATAAGAACACACGGTTGTTATCTTCAGACCGTGTGCGATGCACCTTCATCGAAATTTTCAATAGCCCCGGCATTTCACTCCCGCGTAGTTAAATTTTTAGTAGTAGTGTCATTTCCTCAAACACCCCCCCGCCCCCTCCACACACACACCAAAACCTCCTCGGGCGCGCACACGCACACACACACACACTCACACAAACACACACACACACACACCCTTGGTCAAAACCCTAGCAAGGTCGCCGCCACCGCCGCAAGGCCTCCATCGTCAACATCTGTCGGTTTACTCGTGCAGCTTACCCACCGATCTCCATACCCAGGGCGCCATGAGTTTCTTAGTTGACGCCTGCCAAATGCCCTGCCAAATGCCCCCTTTCCCACAGATCCCCATCCCCCACTCTAGAGTGTTGTAGCCTAAGCCCGGCTACGCTTCCCGTGGAGCTCGAGGAGCGACTGGCCTAAAAGAGGTGTATCACGGTCTCTTCGCCCGACGTCGCCGAGGAAGCTGACGACCATTACTGTCCGTAGGCACTCAATCAGCGGGCTAGAGTATGTGGGTATGTCACAGACGTCGGCTACGACATCGAGGTCGTCGACAGCGTCGTCCTGAGGCGGGCTATGTCACAGGTTAAGTGGCCCACCCCCAATCCCTTGGGTTCAACCGCCATCGTTCTCATCCATGGCCCCGCCACCGATCTCCTCTAGCTCGCTGTCAAGAATTTGCCATCCTACATCGCCATCGAGCCCCTTTTGTCATTTTTGAAGGACACGTTCTGCGACGCTGGCTTGTGATCCACAACTTACAAGTCAGACCTCATCGATGCACTACAAAAAAAGACACATCCGTGACATTTTGGGCCGAACGAATTTTTTTCCTGTCATGCTTATGATACTTCTATGACGATAATTGTGACAAAACCCGGTATCATCATAGATGTGTGGGCTCCTACTTCTATGAAAAAAATCATGACAGAAAATGGGATTTTCGTCTTGGGCGGGCCGGAGACGCAGCTGCATGACATTCTTTGGGCCGTCCATGATGGAAAAAACCGTGGTAGAAGTGAGGGCGAGGAAAAAATCGGGGAGTTCCCGGTTACGGTGGGTGGTCGGGACCGAGCGATGCGCGTTTCTCTTGTACACGTACGCGTGTGGGTGCGAGGCGTTGGGCTCTAACTGAACCCGAGCGATTGCACGGCAGACTACGTGTTATTGAACCCGAGCGATCGATCGATCTGGCTGTTAACTGAACCCGATCGAGCGATTCCTTCGCTACTGCTGCTAACTGAAACTGATTGAACCTGCTGCCTCCTTCCCTTGATGAACAGTGGGCGTTGTTGGGGGGTTGGATGAACAGTTCTTGGGCGGGGGTTGGATGAACATGATCCCGTGGTAGTAGAGGCCGTTGCTGCTGGATGAACAGGACCCCGATCGATCGAGTCGGTTGGGGGTGGATGAACAGGACCCCGTGGAGGGCTGGATGAACAGGACGACCCCGTGGAGGGCTGGTTGAGCGATGGCGGGGAGGGCTGGATGAGCGATAGCTTTGTGGAGGGTGGTTGAACAGGACCCCATGGAGAGGGCTGGTTGAACAGTAGTCGGTGGGGGAGCGGTGGAGGCTGGATGAACATGAGCCTGTGGATGAACAGTAGCCCGTGGAGGCTGAACGAGGTTGATGGTGGAGATGAACAGTAGCCCGTGGAGTCCCGTTTTGCAGTAAGCCACACCCTCCCGATGAACAGGACCCCGTTTCGACCGTAGCGCCCCAACACAAGTCCGTTTCCTCCGCTTTGCGGTACGCCACACCCCTCCCTATCAACAGGACCCCGTTTCGACCGTAGGAGGTCCAAGAGAGGTCCGTTTCCTCTGTATTGTGGTACGCCAGACCCCTCCCAATGAACAGGATCACGTTGCGACCGAGGCCGGTCGAACACAAGGCTGTTTCCTTCATTCTACGGTACGCCAGGCCTCGTTTCGATTGGCTGTTCCGTCCAAGCCGGTTGGCTCCCGATGAACATGATGACACAGTTTCTCCGTTCCAACCCAGCCATGTACACGAGCCCGGGCCGTATGTATGCGTGAGTAGGCATTCGAGACCCCACCCGTATGTACGTGCATGGTCGTATTTTTTGGCGTGTGGCTATATGTACGTGTACACAGTTTACACGGGACAGCCTAAACTGTTACGTGGGGGGCTCTACTATGACATGTGCCGCTACTTACCCGGCCACGGTTCATGGTTGCAGAGCGACCGATCGACCAGTATGTACGTACACGTTCGCTGCAAGACAGACAACGATACGTATGCTTCAAATGGGTGGGTCCCAGCTGTCAGGGATGATAAGGACGAACTTCCTTGCGTGCGAAGATATAGCTGCTGGGTCCCAGTTGTCAGGGGAATCTTTTTTTGCCCGTAATAAGGACGTACTTCCTTGCATCCGAAGATGCATCTGGTGGGTCCCAGCAGTCAGGGGAGAAAACATTATTAGTTGCATGCATGCGTCCATGGGCGTGGTGCATCCCCACTGTCAGCCTCTCATGTACGGTCATCTTCCGATGACTCTTGTTTGTTGACCACATTGACCACATCGTGCCGAGCACACCAAGGCCGGTGGATGACGGCGAGGCCGCAGACTTGAACGACCCGGAGATGGGGAAGACGCGGCAGTGGAGTCGCAGATGGAGAGGAGTGGTAAACTTGACTAGTTCGGGTGCGCGGCAGCACTGCTGCCCACGGGTGACAGGAGCAAGAACAGAGGTTGAAGAAGGAGCATGGCTGTTGGATTAACATCCAACAGTCTAGCTGCTAGAATCATTTGTTGATTAAGTTGATAAAGCCCTACGTACACGTCCGCTTAGTAGGCCCACAAGTCAGCCACCAAATCTGACGGGTCCCAGCTGTCAACGGGAGGAAATCGTTTTTTTTTACATAACAAGGAGTTACTTCCTTCCGTGCAAAGATACAGCCGGTGGATCCCAGCTATCAGGGGGAGGAAACATTTTTTCCAGCTTAATAAGGAGGAACTTTCCTTGCGTGCGACCATGGACCTCGTGGGTCCCAGCCGTCATGCTCTCCACGTACAATCCTCTTCCGATGACTCTCGTTTATTGACCACGCCGCACCGAGTGCAGCTAGACGGTGGACGACGGCGAGGCCCCGGACGGGAACGACCTGGAGATGGGAAGACATGGCAGTGGAGTCGCAGATTGAGAGGAGTACAAGGGTTATAACTGGTTCTGGTGTGGCGTGGGGCTGCAGTCGGTGAAGAATAACAAGAGGTATGGAGGGATGGAGGGATAGCCTGGCCTGCGGTGGGGTAGCGCTTTGCAGCGATGCGTGTTAAGCAGAGCCGCTAGCCACCGAAGGCCGGACCAGGCGGTCCTGGCGACGCTGGAGGAAGAAGATGAGAGATTGAAGGTGCATGCCGGCCGTTGGATATAAATCTAATGGCTGTGGATGTCATAATCCTTTTTGACCAAGTTGACAACGACTTGCGTAGGCTTCGACCTATTGGCCCACATGTCAGCCTGCAAAAATGTGGCATATATTTAACCCATGTTTTCTAGAATTTACAGTCCATTTGCTTGGCTGGGTGAACAAATAATTTCGCGTCAATGCGGCCCATTTAACATTTTCTAAGAAATCCCAGCCCATTTGCACTTTCTCGAAATACACGAATTAGCTGGGCTTGTTCTATATATAATGTTAGGTTAGAAGGAGCAATTAATATCTAAAAATAAACCCCAGAGCCACTTTATATATATATATATATATATATATATATATATATATATATATAAAATAAAAGAATTAGCCAGTTATTGCTCATAACAAAAATGAGTGTGTTATTATTACATTGGTCCTTAAAATCTTCGCAAGCTTTTGTACGCAATCATCAGGATTTTCCTTGCCTGTGAGTGAAAAACAACCGGGATTTTCCTTGCCAACTTATGTTAAACATTTACTTTTATAAGTTAATAACACGTTGGATGTTTTTATAATATATATATAAGTCTCTATAAAATATACGATAATAGTAATAATATAAATATATATAATGTGGTTAGAAGGGAAAACATAAATTGGACACAGCATTATTATTCTTATATATAGATAAATAGAACAGAGATCTGTGTTTTATTAAAAAAATACATTGGCTGCCGATCTTCAAGATAAAGTAAAACCTACGCTGGGAGGCCCATAGGCTGGTATGGACCTGAAAAAATAAGTTGAAACCACTGTCTCTGTATGTCGTGGGCTACACATGTTAAAAAACAAAACCTAGGCATAGCTGATACTTCTTCGCCCTCTGAAAAAAACGATACCATCAAGATCCCCGATACCCCTTTTCGAAAAAAAGAAAGACCCCCGATACCACTAAAAAAAGCTCCCCGATGACAGTCATCGTTGGAAATTTATTTCGTTTATTGACTAAGGTTGACAAACCCGTGTGCCCCAACGTCAGTATACGATTAGGAGGAAGCTTTTTTCCAATGGGGCACTTGCTTGCGTACGGCTTGGACCTGGTGGGTCCCCACTGTCAGTCTCTCGGTGTACAGTCCTCTCTGGATTCCTCTCGTTTGTTGAGCATGTTGACAACAGCATAAGGCGGCGCCACGGCGAGCGCACACGGACAGGAAAGAACCTGAGCCGGGGAAGACGCCTTCATTCTTTTGAACATATCGCACTAGCCCGGTGGCTGCAGCCCTCTCACCCAAAAGCTGTACTGCCCGAGTTCGATTCCAACTGGTGCAGTTGAAAAATATCTAACACTTGCCAAAAATTCGTCCCTAGTTTACCCAGTTTTTCACACACTCAACATTCTCTTGCCATTCCCAGTTTAAAAAAGAACATTGTCTTGCCATATTGAAAATAGCATATCATTTTGACTTTGCATCATATGAAGATGTGCTATACATGAATGTTGATCAGCATGATGTTAACTTGTTGTTAGTTCCATTTTTTACCATGAATAAAATTTCCAACATTCTGTTATCCATGTTTGTAAAGTGCCTGTTGATTTAAATGCTCTGCCTCTGAAACATGCAGTTTCTTATCTGAAAATCACTTGGACAAGCAGCCATCACTGCTGTTAGATTCGATGCCGCTCTTCTTCAATCCCTCGACAGGCGCGAGGGGAAATAAACTTCCGTCTCGTGCTGCCGGTTGGGGAATGGAGCGAACTAGATTAAAGAGGGGGCCGACGGCGCGACTGGAGAAGCACATCAGACGCGATTTTTCTTCTTCAGTGGATGGCTCTCGATGGCATTTTTTTAGTTGCCTCTGCACCATACAACTTGTATTTTTAGCCTCCCAGTCCATGGTGGACCAGCAGCCCATTTGCTGGGTGGGCCAACCTACAGAAACCAGCACTCGATTTTTCATCAAGCCCCCAAAACAACGCCGTACTATATTTGTTTTGAGGCCGAAAACATTACTGCAGGGGTTGAGCGGGGGAGGATGGAAGACATAGCAAAAAGATTAAAAAGAGTTGATGCGTTGTTGCTACCCTAACAAAGCAGGTGCAATTCTTCTCGGGGAGAAGGTGTGCCATTGACACCCACACGTCACAAATCCCACAGTAGACATACTAACAAGTTCACACACAAGTACAACAGAAAAGGTAAACATTCGTATCAAACTCAGGTTCACAGGACACATTCATATTCATAGACAACATTCATAATCAACAACTCAAAATATTCATATATACAAAAGTTCAGCATGTCTATGCATCCAAATGATTGATAGATCACACGACAATATTCATAGACAATTCAGAAAAAGATTCAGAAATACACATGTTCAGTATGTTTATGCATCCAAATGATTGAGATCATAGCCAATATCATCCATGGATGAACTTTAATTACCTAGGGTACAAACTGGTAAATGGTGTTCAGTCGGAGGTACTTCTTGCTAAAATTAATGCTTGTACGAGTAAACTTTCGATTACATAAGAGGCAGCACAAACAATCTAAACTTTGCTTGTAGGTTTATCCTCAAATAGTGGCCTCGTGCCGAGGGAGGTTTGAGCAACTTGGCCACTACTTTCATCCAACTAGTTTACTGGCTCACCTTGGTCCTATAGCTCGCCAAAATTCTACATTGCACACAAGAAAGGAGGTGGTTCAGAAAATGAACCACCCAAATTTTTTGTGCAGTTCAACTGAAATGGAGCATCCCTGGTGTGCAGACTGATTAAGTGTCAGCTGAATATACGCGTCAACCAACTTGTGTGGAATCTTTAGGCTCCATGCCATACAGTTCGCTACCATATGTGCCGATAACCAAAAGGCCCTAGTTGGGACCAAAGACTGGACTGCGTTTTTCTGGGCTATGCGCCAAGCAATATTTTTGGCGTTCACTCTCCTAATACTTGGAGTTTGACAACTGGTTGATGCCGGTTGATACTCGAATGAATATAGGCACTTCTCATTGTCAACATCGATGCTTGTCTGAGTGAACTTTGGAGTACATAGCAGCAGCATAAGTATCTGTCCATCTGATCTTTTTGTGCAGTTCTACTAAAATTGCTCAATGTAATTATTTGCATGCGAGTTCAGGCTCCAAGTTACTCTTTTATGAAATCGGCAAACAGTAGCACAATACCAAATTACCAATACATCTGACAAGCACAATAATCAAGATAAAGACCAGTACCAACCTGTGTGAGGTAGCATATCAATTACTATTTCCTTTGAATGGAAGCCGAGATAAGCGAAGCGAATCGACAAAAAGGAAGGAAGTAAGAGAGATAAGCGGTGACGGGGAAAGGAAGGAAGCGATCGAGGCAATGAAGCACCCAAAGTTTTGTGCGGTTCCACCAAAATCAAGCATCCCTGTTGGCACATATATTGAGTGAGTGAGATTACTGTAATAGTGGGACTAGTTGATGAAACATACACTAACAAATAGAAGCACCCTCATTATCTTAATGGGTAAAGTTAGCAACATAGTAGTCTTGCTTAAAGAGAGGTATTAGTTTATTTAATCAGTGCCAAGTAGCTCAACACTCAAAGCATTGCCATGTATCATAGGTTGCAAAACTTTAACGTGCAAATATAAAGGAGTTTCTCATGATAGTAGCACGATACAGATAGAGATGACAACAAACTAATATGGATGAAGGCCTTAGGCCGGTACCAACCTGAGAAAAAAAGCTTATTCATGTAGTCCTAGAAGAGATGATAAAGCACTCACTGGAATCACTCAATAGTATATATTTTTGTGCACTTCAAATGTATGGTTGAAATAACTCTTGTTTACCAAAGGTCTTTGAGATTATATCGAAGATTATCAAGAACTTCCAGCAGAGTTAAAGCAAGCCTTTGGGATACAATTCATTGTGTTGTCTTGTGTAGTTCCACTAAAATGTATGATTGGCACAACATGATCCCTGTTTGCACAAGTAGGAACAAGGTGAAACCTTCATTAGCTTATTGAGAAAGGATAGAAAGCATATTACTCTAACAGTAGCATCAAATTCATGATGGACAATACGGAAAACATTGCCTCATTGAACTAATGGCAATAAATTGACATGCAAAACAATAGCACTATTATGTCATGACACTACCAAGATTCCCTCCCTGCTCCACCACATGATTCACCTCCACAGGCACACATACACATGTACATGATTCAGCATAGGGTGCTACTAAATATTTGTTTAACTCCGACAGGAAAATTAGGCATCAATAAAGAGTGGTACTTAAGTACTCCTAATTAATTAAGTGACCTTGTAGGAGAGACAGCAGAAGTGGAAGGGCTCCCTGGAGGATCGTCTCACATGTAAGGTAGACATTGCCGGAGCCCTTGAATGGCCTCGACTGAGGCCTCGGGCTTCAGAAAGATCACCTTGGCACTGTTGATCATGTAGAGCTGGGTGACTGAGGCCTCGGGCTTCAGCAAGATCACCTTGGCACTGTTGATCGTGTAGAGCTGGGTCACAGATGCATCCAGAATCCAGTTAATTAGTATGATATGTCATCAACCCAAGTACTACTCTGCTGCATTTCTCTATCTATCTCTACTCTACTCTTATCTACTCTATTCTTATAAAAAAATAGAGTTGGTCATGATGGTGTGCCTGGCATCCTGCAATATAGGCCGTCCGAATTATATCTGACGGATAGGAAGGAAACTATGGCAATTTTGCAAAAAGGTACCCATAACCCTCTCCACATTTGCAAATAAGGCCTTCCCTCATTCATCCTTTTCTCTCACAAGATAAACTACTCATACAAATGCATCTTGATGTTACATGCAACGCACATGCATCTTGCTAGTCTTCCAAGTAAATTAGGACTAGTAGCAACACAGCAATACAATACCAGTAGCAAGATGTCAGGATAACATAGGACGGTACCATCGTGTGATCTCCATTTCCTCTTTATTCTTCTTCTTCTTCCTGTTCATGCTCTGTTTCTCTTTCTCTTCACCAGTTGGCGAAACCAAGTACATGATTGGCCTTCTATTTCAGAATTGGTTTTTTCAATGAGGGAGTACAAGTGTACTAGTAAACAATAGCATTATTTTCTCATGGCCGTCGCAAAATAGAGATAAACACATGCTTTAAATATCATTCTTACCTAAAGGAAGGTTATGGTGCCAATATGGATGATGAGGATTGGAACACAGATCTCCCTTTGTGCAGTTCCACCGAAATGAACCAACTGTTCCATTCGACATTCCATTAAACAGCACAAAAGTCACTTCTTTTAAGAAGTGTTTTGTGCGATCTTGTAAAAAGGTCTACAACAAAGAACTGGTGAAATGGATATCCTGTTTGCACAAAAATCTCTGAGAGGAAACAATCGAGTCTCAAACAATTACAGGCAAAAACATTTGGCTAAACTTGTCATGGCTTATAACAGTGGCATGGCTTCATTTTACCAGGGGCATTAGATTCAGAACAACTAAATATTTGGTATAAGGGCATGGGACAGTGGGTGCACCAGCAGTCCAACACCATGTACCTAAACCGTGGCATAAAGTGGCGATTCAGAGTTTGTTGCCCCGAGAAACAAACATCCAAGAAACATATATGGATTGGCCCCATTTTTGTTCACTCTAGCCACCTACTCCTATGTGTGGATAGCAAATCTAGTCCTGGTCATACCACTGTGTACATCGTTTCCCCTATATTTCCCTTTTTGACCAAGAGACCGGTTGGATGACTAGTCTGTACTACTTTCACCCCCTTTCCTTCCTGTTTGTACCAAGTCCGATGTACATACTAAATCCCCCTTTATTTCTTGTTTGAACCAAGTACAAGATTCGACTCCATGAAGTAGCTTTACCTCTAACAACGGAAGACGAAAAATAGGTGACGTTGGATCATCTGATTGAGAGGGCTGAGAGGTACAAAATGATGCACATGCAGCGACGTAGCGAGATGGGGAAGTAGAGCTAGGGCTGTTTCGAAGGAAGATATACCTGAAGGCCGTCGGGATGTGGATAGGTGGGCGTCGGGAGGCCGGATCGGGCCACACTAGGGCAACGATGAAGGGATCGGAGGACCTCCCGCGCCGGTGCTTGGCCAGAGATCTGTCGACGACGTCCTAAACGTTGCCCCTCCTCCCCTTCAGCGGCGGAGGGGGATACGTCCGGATCTGTAACCAGCGGTGAGGATAGAAAGACAGTGTTACCACCGCTATCTTGTTTAGATCTGGAGAGGATGAGAGTGTGTGAATAGAGCAACCCTAGCAAGCAAGCGCGGAGGCTCCGGCCTATATATACATGTAGTGCGGTAGTTTTCCTTTTTCACTCCATCAAGACAATCGTTTAAAATTGTGTACATGCTAGGTCGCCGTTTTTTGAGTTGTTGATTGTTTCTTGAGATAGCTACCCTCTTATTCCAAGTGGTGTTACGGTGTGCCAGGTCGCACTTTGTATCGTTCAAGTCTGGTACAAGACCCTCCATTAAATGAACAATCACCGCCTCGTAAATTTTTAAAAAAAGCCCCGGGCTAAAATTCTCGGAAACATGGGCTGCCCCAACATGCATTATTATTTATATTTTCTATGTGGGAGTATCCTCAAAACAAAATGTGAGAGTGCAATATTTATTGGGCCCCTTTATATTGGTGCTAAACTTTAGCCAAAGATTTAACTAACAAAATGTCAGTGCTTGTTAACAAAAATTATATAGTTTGATTCGTATTTGAACATAATTTTCAATGATGTAATTTTTTGTGACATGCATGAACATTTTGTTAATTAAATTTATAGTCAAAATTTGGCAAGGTGCATTAAATCAATACATGCAAGTATCAAAAGGAAAGTCACAGCATGCATGCATTGTAATTAATGCATCGGTAAACGCAAATTATTGAAATATATCGAGTGCAGTGCTTTGATGTGTTGCGTCAACTCGTACAACAACGAGAAGTTTGATTACAACGCCCTCTGCCTTGCGGACTGAGCTCCGGTGCCTTAACTACACCTGCCTTTGGCTGTATGACAGGTGAGCCACCCACCTGTTGGGCCCACCTATCATACACGCAAAGGTAGGAGCAGTAAGTCAATGAAGTTGTGTCCCTCCCTCGCCCATGAGCATGGTGGCTGGCAGGACTAGGAGAAGCTTTCGCTAAGCTCTCTACCTCCCGCACGCGGTGGACATGCGGCAGTTCATTTGGTGTCAGATGGCTAGAAGCATACTGTAGTACTACACTGCAGTAGTACTCCATCATTGTCCGACTTCCTGAAGAGGCGAAGAGCCAAGCGCAGCCCGGACGCTCGTGTGATAGTTTCATGTGTAGAGTAGTCTAGGATAGCGTGTACCATGCCTCTAAGCTTAAAATCGTTGGGATCGGCTCCATGCTATGAGGCTGTCTTGAAGCATTTTTTATTTTGATTAAAATAATCTTCTGGCCCTACCTGTCATCCTGGTGATTGTAGTTTGCACGCTCATCTGGTCAAGACAGGAATATATATTTTAACTTGTGGTGGGGTAAATGTTAGAGGTTGCAGCAAATATATTGTACACTGCGGGTATTTTACCAGGTTTAGAGGCAAGCATGTGGGGCAGTGCTATGATGTGTCGCATCAACTCGTACAATGAGAAGAAGATTGATTTTACTACTACACGCCTTCTCCCTCGCCCATGCGCGTGGAGTACTACTACAACAAGCTATCCCTCCCACACACGATGGACGGACATGCATCATTGGATTCGATACTGTAGAAGTAGTAGTAACATCATTGTTTGTCTTCTCGAAAAGGCGAAGAGCCAAGCGCAACCCGAACATGGCAGTTGCGAACGCTCGCGTGGCAGTCTTTGTGTAGGGGTGGGGCGTGGTGCGGAGCCTTGGAGCACGCATATAGCCAGGCTCTTGCATGAGACAAAATTGCTATGTAAGCAGGCTATAAGCCCACTATTGCAGTACACTTGCTAGTATAGCCCTGTAAACTGGAAAGGAGTAGTATTTGACTTTCTAGAGATTTCAACAAGTGACTACACTACACCCTAAATGAGTACATATGGAGCAAAATGAGTGAATCTACACCGTAAATAAATACGTTGTTCTCTCGTTTTCCTCTCCGCCTTGGTCGCGGTGCACAATATTGAGTATATGACTAGCCGCTCTATCTACATGCGGGACATCAAAGCATCCAGGCCCGTGTGCCATCCACCAAATCACAGTGAGGTGCTACAGTCGAGACTCACCGGTCACCCCGGTGTGGCCGTCATGACCCGTCATATCACAAAACCCACACCTTTACCAGCAGTGGTAAAGTGGCCTCGAAGTGGCCTCGAAGTTGGACTGGACGAAGCAACCATCATTTCACTGGAACGCTCGTTGAAGCCCTTTCTCCCCTTTCTTGAAGAAAACCTCACTCCAGGCTACTCACTTCTGCCATTTTTCTTCTGTACCGATGAAGGAAAGGTGGGCGAATCAGTGATGCTACTAAATTTTCATTCCAAGAATCTTCTTTTTGCGAAGCACCGACCGATTCTCACACCCTATTCTTTTCCCGTTTTCATTGCAATTGTGGTTTCCTTTCGATTGCTTTTTGTTTGTCAGTTCATTGATGGATCCTGGAGCACTAGGCAAAGAGTTGCCGACGGACAACCCACTTGAGACAACAATCTCCAGGAAGCGAGCACCGACCAATGAGTTGACCATGTTGGCCGGCCAACCCATGGAGACGAAGAACTCCAAGAAAGAAGCACTGCCCAAAGAGTTGATGACGTTGGCGGACGAACTCCTCAAAGAAAGCTGGAAGAACAGCAAGGGCCCCACCGAGCCAACCCTAGAAACTCTAATGGCCACCTATGCGAGGCTCAAGGCCGAGTTTGAGAAGATAGTCGCCGTTGAGAAGTAGTATTCCCCTGGCAAGGTGATCGCCCCCATCGAGGACGAGGAGATGGCCCTCGGAGGGATGGGATCCCCCGGTGAGCTGCACAAGGTAAAAAATAATAGCTTGCCATAGTTGTGGTTTTTGATTATTTGCAATGTGCTTGCTAATATGTTAGGGTTGTGCAGGTGCTGGTGGACGTCCTTGATGATTTCGATGTCGCGGCCCGTCCTGTGGACAACGCCCCAGAGATCGTTTTCGATGTCATGGTCCGTCCTGTGGACATCGCCCCGGAGATCGATTCTGATGATGCTGTCCATCCCGTGGACATCGCCCCAGAGATCGATTCCGATGTCGCGGTCCGTGTCGGTGTCAAAACTGGCCGATCTCGGGTAGGGGGTCACGAACTATGCGTCTGAGGATCGAAAGTAACAGGAGACAAAGGGGACACTATGTTTACCCAGGTTCGGGCCCTCTTAATGGAGGTAATACCCTACTTCCTGCTTGATTGATGTCGTCGTTCTGGGAACGGGGGTCCCCAGACTTGCCTGCCTGCGGCCTGCGGCATGGCTCAAGTGGGGGCCCAGCGTGGCCCATCTTCATCAACACAAGCTCAATACCCTCGCGAGGGGCCAAGCCTCGCAGGGCGGACGACAGAGAGCTTCCTCAGGAGCGGCCTCATCAGGTAGGCTCGCGAGGAGGCGGAGAGATCAATACAAGGGTACCTCGCGAGGATCTAGTGACACAAGCCATGACGATCAAGGCTAGGCGGGCGCCAGGCGGGCGCCGGCCTGTGCAGAGTCCTTGTTTCCCCTTTGGTGCAAAGGGGGCAAGCACAGGCCAAGGCATCAGGCAAAGGTTACCATTCCGGTGCAACAAGACCAAGACCAGCCAGACGACCGGACGGAGGTCACCGTGGAGCCCAAGACGGCGTCACCACCAGAGCTTTTGGCAGCCGAAGACCACCTTTGGTTAGGGTAACTTGTACTAGATGTTCCCCTTCAAAATGGCCAATTGTTGGCGCCCTTCCCGCTCAATTATTTCAGGGAGAAGCCTAGGGCCTCTATAAATAGAGCTAGTCACCACAGAGTAGTGATATCTGATAGGCATCGGATAGACATCTGGTCGAGAGGCAAGGATAGAGAGAGAGAAGCGATCAAACTCACCCAAGCAGTTCATCGCGCCAGCTCAAGAACACCTCTCGCGAGGCAGTTCTTCCTTTGTACTGTTCATCATCAGCCCCTGAGGCAATCCACCACACCACACACTGGAGTAGGGAATTACACCATAACGGTGGCCCAAACCAGTATAAACCTCGTGTCCCTTGTGTTGTTCATCGTTTTCATCTCAGTTTGCACGAGAGGATCAGACGTAGATCGGTAGGGGAGAGATCTCCGCGCACACCCCAGTGTTCGAACCTCAAGGGTCTGCCGGAACCCGAAATCCGACATTTGGCACGCCAGGTAGGGGTGCGCCGGAATCCTTCTTCCGCTGTTCGCGTGTGATCTTCCGTCGTGTCATTGGTTGACGCACGTCGGGCTCGCGCCGAGTGCCGGTCTGCTCTCGCAACCCGCGTCGCCCAGACGGCGCCCGTCGACGGTCCCCCTCGTCGTTCCCCGTCACCCGCCGCCATCGGCCCGGCGGGGAACGAGCAGCAGGCCTCGTCCCAGCATCCTTCGGTGCGGCGGGATGGCCGCACTGCCATCCCGTAGCTGACCCCGGCTGGCTCATCGTCCCACGCCCGTCGCACCCCCATGGATGCACGCGCATCGCTGCTCTTGGCGAAAGAGATTCTCTGTTACCGCCCCGTCGACGACCTCTACGAGGACTGGCTTGCCCGCATCACCGAGCTCGTCTGCGCCGCAGGGGGATCCCCCTTGCGGTCCCCCTCGCTACCACGCCCTCTGTTCCGCGCAGGAGGCGATGACCAGGAGGTGCCTCCGCCACCTCCTCCCCAAGAAGGCGCCTTGGCTGCAAGGCGTGCAGCCCCAGGGCGAGACCCACTCCGTCCAGCGCCTGCGCAGCAAGAAAGGAGCTGCCAAGAGATCCCACGTCCCTGAGAAGGTGCCCGCGCGCTCCCGGCACCGGCGCGCCAAGATCGCGTCCCAGCGCTTCCATGACAAGACCCCGCGTGCTCCCAGTGGCGGCGCGTGGTGACCTGCAAGAGCAAGATCGGCACCAGCCAAGGGCGCCGGTGGCCACAGCGGGCTGCCTCGCCTTCACCCCGAGCTGCGCGGCGTCACATGGCCGGGCAAGTTCAAGCCCGACCTCCCTCCTCGCTACGATGGCACGGCGGACCCCGCGGAGTTCCTGCAGCTCTACGAGCTGGGCATCGTAGCCGCCAACGGGGACGAAAAGGTCATGGCGAATTGGTTCCCCATGGCGCTCAAGGACGGAGCTCGCACCTGGCTCCTTAATCTGGCCCCCGGCACGATCTCCTCCTGGAGCGAGATGCGCACCCGCTTCATCGCCAACTTCCAGGGCACTCGCGACTGGCCCCCGGCCGTGAGCGACCTGCATCGCATCAAGCAGCAGCCAGGGGAAACCCTGCAGAAGTACATTCAGCGCTTCAACTATGCTCGCCTCAAGATCCCCAAGGTGACTGAGGAAGCCATCATCTCAGCTTTCTCCGACGGTGTGCGCGACATCAAGATGAAGGAGGAGCTAGCCATCCATGAAGACCTGTGCACATCCCTGGAGCTGTTCAACTTGGTGACCAAGTGCGCCAGGGCTGAGGAAGGTCACCTCTCCCTTCGCGAGCTCCCGGCGGCCGACCCAGAAGAGAAGAAGCTCAAGGCCAAAGACGTGAAGCGCAAGGGGGCTTCCGTGCTAGCAGGAGAGCTGGACACCAAGCGAGGAAGGGATCAGCTTGAGTCATCCAAGGGCGGACGCTACTGCGTGTACAACGACCTCCAAACCCACAACACCAACGAATGTCAAGAGCTCAGAGCCGTGCGAGACGGGTGAATCGGCCGACGCCCCGAGCGCAACGACAGGGGCTATGTCCGAGGAGGAGGAAGAGGTGGAGGACGATGGGAAGACCGTGGCCCACGCTAGGGATGGCGTGACCGCCCTCGCGAGGACCGCTGGCAGGACCAGCCTCGCGAGGGAGGCTGGAGGGACCGGCCTCGCGAAGACCGCCCGCACGGCAACGCAGGCCTCCCTCCTCTGCCGCCATCGCCAAGGAGGAATGAAGACCAGCATCAAGATGATGGGATTGGGGACTTACAGGAGCCGCGTGCAATTGCCTGCATCTTGGGTGGCGCTCAGGCTCCAGCCTCACAGCGCATCTTCAAGCAGTTTGTTCGCGAGGTGAACGCAGTTCTTCCCAAGCTTGAGGCCACGCGCCCTCTCAGGTGGTCTACATGCACTATCACGTTCAGCTCAGCGGATCAGCTCAAGTGCGCAGCAATGGCTGGAGTCCTCCCGATGCTTTGCTCCCCAGTCATCAGCAATGTGCAGGTCACCAGGACCCTCATCGATGGTGGTGCTGGACTCAACGTCCTGTCCGTCGAGGCATTCGACGATCTCCAAGTGTCGTACGATCAGCTTCAGCCAACCAAGACTTCCTCAGGAGTCACCGATGGTTCCACTGTTCCAATTGGGCAGGTGCGCCTTCCAGTCACCTTCGGGCAGCGCAACAACTACCGCACCGAGCTCATCGACTTTGACATCGCTCACATCCGCCTACCGTACAATGCCATCCTCGGGTACCCGGCCTTAGCCAAGTTCATGGTAGTGACTCACCATGGTTACAATGTCCTCAAGATGCCTGGGAGTGGTGGAGTCATCACCGGGCCCTGTGAAGAAAGAGACGCAGTGTGTTCACTGGAGCGTGCGTTCCAAGCCGCAGCAGTCGAAGACCCAGATCACAGGGGCGGGAGACCTCTCAAAGCGACCCTCAAGAAGAAGAAGACCTCGCCAGGCTCAAACCACAAGGGGGCTGGCGCCTCCGGAGGTGTTGCGTCAAGCTCCGCGCTCGATCAGGGAGCGCCACCCTCTCACGCATAGGAAAGCGCGCCCAGCGCCCTCCTCAGGCAAGACTCAGGGGCCCCTCCTTGGAGAGCCACCGACCTTGCCAAGGTCGCGAGGGAGGCGCTCGGGCATCACTTGGAGGGGCGCTTTCAGGCGCTTTTCCCTCAGGAAGGTACAAGGCAAGGAAGACCAAACCCTCATGAGTTCGTCACAAGAAACACTCAAGAGCTACAAGAGTCAAGAGTCATGCGCGGCAGCCGCCGCTTGCCTACCGTAGCCCCACATCCAGGCGAGGATGGTGGGCTGCGCGTCTGCATCGACGTCCCGGGGCTCAACCGAGCCGCGTCTTAGGAGCGCCTCTGGCCTTTGCGCGTGGGGCGTTGTGAGGGGCCACCACACAGCTACGTTCACATGCCCTTCGGCCAGCCGAACGCGGCCGCCGCTCACCAGCGCTTGCTGAGGAGCATTCTGGAGGCTCAGGAGGTCAGGCACCATGCGGTCCTGACAGAGATGGAGATGGTTCTCGAGGACCCGCTTGAGCCCATGGAGCCTCCCGAGGCCCCAGGGCCTGGGGGCTCGTGAGGGCCCACATCTTCACCGTGCATCACTCACTTCCTCAGCATCACTTCATCTTCAACGGCGTCAGGTGACATCTTTCAGAGCTCTACCTTCAGCTAGGAGCGCCCACAGGGCTGCACCATTCCCAGGCCGCGTGGGTCCGTCCCCGCGGCATGTTTCCATTTTGTTTATGTTCTTTACTTACCTTGTTGGGGCGCACCTCGGGCTGCATCACCCCCACACCGCTCGGGCCTGACCCAGCGGCAGTTGCATCTTTAATGTTTGCCTTAGGATGAAGTCCCCGTAAATTATCACCTACTGTTTATTGTCATGCAAAGCGCTTGCACGTTAAAAGGGGGGCGCCTGAGCATCGCAACTCATGGGCTCCTACTGGCTCTCCAGCCCTCACCCCGTGGCCTTGACCCACGTCATCGTGACCTATCATAACAGCGGCGGCTGAGCTCGCTCGAGGGCCGGGACCTGAGGACGTAGAGCATTTGCATTCTAACAACCCTGCAGGAACACACCAGTTGATAAAGGCCCAGAGCCAGGTGCAACCCGCCTCGAGGTAGGGCCTCATGAGTTCCGCGCTGGCTCACGGGTGCCCAGATACACCTATCCTAGCCCTACCATGCCGGCCACGTGTCAGGGCGGGGCTGTACATGCCCGAGGCTCCTCCCGGAGAGCCCCTCCACGCGCCGGTGGAAGCACCATGCTCAGCTGGCTGGCGACAACTGCCGAGGCGGCTATGCCCGTGACACATCTGGCGCTATGCTCCGCGCTGGTGATAAACAACTGAGGGCAGCCCACGGCCGTACCAACCTCAGGGAGCCCAGAGCTTAGTGTCCGGCACCATTGCAACGCCTCCCCTCGGGAGTGCCGCGTGAGGGGGCTGGACACGGGGGCTACGCCTGAGCCTCGCCCAAGCACGCCACCCAGCCAGGTCCCTCGGACCTGGTCGTCGCGCACCACTCCCCGAGCGGAGCCAAGGTACGAAAACTGTTTGAGCGTCAAGGGGGACTCCTGAGCATCGCAACTCAGGAGCCTAATTGGTCATGTAGCCCCTCACTCCTTAGTCCCGTCCTTGGTTTCCGGTCGGGGCTAACAGCTGAGTGAGAATGCGACGGGCAGGGCCTGGCCTTGAGCAGTCAAATCCACTCCTCGCCTCCTCCTTCCCTATTTGTTGCTCGCGCGTCAAGGGGGACTCCTGAGCATCGCGACCCAGGAGCCTAACTTTCCATGTAGCCCCTCACTCCTAGGTCCCGTCCTTGGTTTCCGGTCGGAGCTAACGCTGGGTGAGGTACGCGCGGGGCCGGGCCCTGCCGACGTAGAGCGCAAGCAAGTAGGAGAGGAAAATACAAATTCCTAGAAATTGAAAGCAAATATTACAAGCCATAAGATTGTTCCACAACGTCAAACACAAATTTAAACGCCTCTGCGAGGGATGGTGCATGTGCAGGGATAAAACAGGATGGAAGCCGCAAAGGGATCGCTCCCCAGTAACACCGTCACCCGTGGTGGAGTCATCTTTGGGCAACCGCCTCTCGAGCCGCCTGGCCCGCGGCGCCCAGCGCGCCGGGCAGGACGCAGCTGAGGCGGAACTTCCCAGCAAAGCCTCGGCTCGGCCCTTCACGGCCCGACAGCGCCTCCAGTGTCGAAGTCGGCGTCGAGTCGCAGTAGACATGGTGAGGACATGCGTCGGCTTCGCGGAAAGGCAGAGCGCGCCTCGGCCTCAACCGTGGGGCCAAGGCCGTCTGCGACGTCCTCAAGCGCATCAACCAGGAAGGGGAGCAGCTTGGTGGGGCCATCCTCCACACCAGCCAACGGCTCCTCCAGGCCGCTCTCATACAGCATCTTCAGTATGCCACGGGCCTTCTTCTCCAGCTTCGCGAAGGCCACCCGATCCTCTGCCAGGACCTTCGCCTTGGCGTCCAGCTCGGCCCTCTCCGCCTTCAGCGACTGCTCCAGCATCTCCAGTTGGCTGTGGCGGCCGTCGTGCTTGCTGCCCCGGTCCTTGGCGGCGGCCTCCCTAGCCTTCATCTCCTTCTCCTTCTCCTTCCGGCTGTGCACCTCCTTGGCGAGCTCGTCGCGCAGGCCCTGCAGCTCGGCCTCGAGCGTCTTGCAGCGGCCCTGGGCGGCCGCAACGTCGCCCAGGGCAGCATCGCGAGCGGCCTTGGCTTGATTGGTGACCCGCTTCTCCTCGTCGGAGGAGAACACAGCCTGGCTCAGCGCCACTCGGACGGAGGCAACAGAACGAGCCCAGCCAGAAGCCAACTCTAGGCGCCCGGCCACAAGGCGAGGATCCGCGCTCAGGAGATCCTCCCGCAGTTGGCTCAGCTCATTGGCAACCTGGTCCAAGATAGCAGCAGAGGGAGCAGAAGAGGCAAGGACCTGCGGAGCTGGCGGAGAAGATGGCAGCGTGACCATGGCTTGGCAGGAAGGGACCTCCTGAGCCTTGGCCGCTTCAGCCGCAGCGTCGGGCACAGTCGATTCCAGGCCCAGCGGGGCCACGGGGGCTGACTCCTCACCGGGGCGCCCCAGTTGGCCTCGCCAGGGTGGCTGGATCAGAGAGGTGCGGGCCTCGCCGTCCCCTCCCACAGCGGCCGAAGGCGCCGCCCCGACAGATAGGCTCGCCCCAAGTGGGGCTGCGGAGGCCTCTTTCAACCTCTTGACGCGGGTGCCGGCCTGGCAGAGAGCGCAAACGTCAAGTTTCAGCAGCAGAGACCAAGCGCAGCATAAATCGAGCACTTACTGGACGTCTTCCGTGGACTCAAGCAACCTCCGACCAAACTTGAAGCCCGAGAGCCTGCAGCGGGGGTCAGCCTTGGGGGGCCCAGAAGCAGAAGGCGCGTCAGGAGGGATGGAGCCGGCCTTGGACCCTCCAGGAGCAGACCCTAGGGGAACTAGGCTCGACCTACCCTTCCTCGTGACCGAGGAATAATCCTCCCCTCCTCGCCTGGCGCCGGCCTCGTCATCGTCCGGCATAGAGTGAAGGGCCCGGGACCTATGCCGAGGGAAGGATTCCCCCCAATCCTCGCCAGTCTCCTCCGAGTCAGACGTTTCCTCCTCCACCTCTTCTTCCCCCTTTCCCCCGCTGGAGCTGCCGGAGGACAAGTTCACCGTCGCCAAGGCCGCCAGATCTTCGGGATCTGCCGCGGGCACCAGCCCCTCGCCGTTGAAGGTGGGCATGGCATTCACCACCTGCTCCCAATCGTCGTGAAGGAACAGGGGGACGGGGGCGCCCACCGGGCTCGCCTCGTCTCCCCCAACCAAGGAATGGAGGGCCGCGGCCAGATCTTCGTCAGTCAGCACCTCAGAGCTCAGGCGCATGGCGGCGTCCGCCCTTCCAAGCCTCCACAGTGGTAGCGGGTGCTCCTGGAGCGGGGCCACCCGATGCTCCAGGAACTCCCTCGGGAGCGAGGCCCTGGTCAGCTTCGCCGCCCCCAAGTTGCTTGGCTTCAGGTCCGCGTTCATCCTCCTCAGCACCGCCTTCGCGCGAGGGTCGACGAGCTCCGCACGGGACCACGTGTCAACGGACTTAGGCTGCCCCGTGGGCAATACCAGACGAGGATGGAGGCGCCCGACGTCCATCATGACCCACTTGCTCCGGTAGCCTTCGATCCTCTTCCCAGGCTTCGAGATGGCATTGGAGTTGGAGTACGCGATGAAGCTCGCGCATGCAGAGACTTGAGCACCAGAGACCCGGAGGGAGAAGAAGTGGCGCAGGAAAGCCACCGAGGGCTTCACGCCGACATAAGCCTCGCAATAATAGGCGAAAATCGCCAGGAGAAGGACAGAGTTGGGGTGGAGATGCAGAGCCTGCAAATTGTATTGGCGGAGAACGGCATGGAAGAACTCAGAGAAAGGAGGCACCAGACCGGCGACAACGGCACTCACGAAGAACGGGTAGAAGGTGCTCCCCTTGCCCTCAGGCTAGTCAGAGCCGACCTTGAGCATAGTCTTCCCCTCGCTGCCCTGCGCCACCGTCATCCGGCGCGCGAGGGCGAGGTTCTTCTCCGTCAAATTCGGAGAATCCAGGGCCGGCGAGTACCAAGCATCAGCCGGGGACTTGCGAGGCGCCATGGCGTGCCGGATGCAAAGGATTGAGATGGATCTGGAGGATTTTGGGAGCAAGAGGAAGGAGAGCAAGAAAGGGGATCTAGGGCAAGACAGATGAGAGCAGGGTAAGCAAGCCTGGGCCGGGCATCCCCTTTTGTCAGTCGTGCCATTGCCGAGGCGTCGTGGGGAAGCGCAGACGCCCACGTCCAATCAACCACCACGCGGCGCCCAAGGCCGCAGGCTGTTAGGGCCCGTGCCGCTTCGCGCTTGCCCCTTCGCTTCTTTGCTAGGCCAAGCCCACGCGCGCCTTGGGCCCGGGGGCTACTGTCGGCGTTCTGGGAACGGGGGTCCCCATACTTGCCTGCCTGCGGCCTGCGGCGTGGCTCAAGTGGGGGCCCAGCATGGCCCATCTTCATCAACACAAGCTCAAGACCCTCGCGAGGGGCCAAGCCTCGCGGGGCGGATGACAGAGAGCTTCCTCAGGAGCAGCCTCATTAGGCAGGCTCGCGAGGAGGCGGAGAAATCAATGCAAGGGTACCTCGCAAGGATCCAGTGACGCAAGCCATGACGATCAAGGCCAGGCGGGCGCCGGCCTGTGCAGAGTCCTTGTTTCCCCTTTGGTGCAAAGGGGGCAAGCACAGGCCAAGGCATCAGGCAAAGGTTACCATTCCGGTGCAACGAGACCAAGACCAGCGGACGTGACGGCGGAGGTCACCGTGGAGCCCAAGGCAGCGTCACCACGAGCTTTGGCGGCGAAGACCACCTTCAGTCAGGGTAACTTGTACTAGATGTTCCCCTTCAAAATGGCCAATTGTTGGCGCCCTTCCCGCTCAATTATTTCGGGGAGAAGCCCAGGGCCTCTATAAATAGAGCTAGTCACCATAGAGTAGGGATATCTGATAGGCATCAGATAGACATCTGGTCGAGAGGCAAGGATAGAGAGAGAGAAGCGATCGAACTCACCCAAGGAGTTCATCGCGCCAGCTCAAGAACACCTCTCGCAAGGCAGTTCTTCCTTTGTACTGTTCATCATGAGCCCCTGAGGCAATCCACCACACCACACACTGGAGTAGGGTATTACACCACAACGGTGGCCCGAACCAGTATAAACCTCGTGTCCCTTGTGTTGTTCATCGTTTTCATCTCAGTTTGCACGAGAAGATCGGACGTAGATCGGTAGGGGAGAGATCTCCGCGCGCACCCCAGTGTTCGAACCTCAAGGGTCTGCCGGAACCCGAAATCCGACAATTGACTTCGATGAGTATCACTACTGGAATCTGGCACTTTGCCATCTGCCATGGCAGATGGCAAAGGCATGTTTGGCGGATGGCAAAGGCTTTGCCATCTGCCAGCAGATGGCAAATAGTTAAATGCGAAACCACAGGTAAAGGCTTCTTTGCCATCTATTTGGCTGATGGCAAGAAACTGTGACTTTTCCATCTGGCTGGCTGATGGCAAGAGCACGTGGCTTTGCCATCTATTTGGCAGAATGGCAAAGCCTCTTAACGGGGTTAGCTCCGTTAGAGGTTAACGGCATACTTTGCCATCTGCCAGCAGATGGCAAAGGCTGCAGGCTCTTTGCCATCTGCCAGCAGATGGCAAAGGCTGTAGGCTCTTTGCCATCTGCCACCAGATGGCAAAGGCTGAATGCTTTGCCGTCTGCCGGCTGATGGCAAAGCTCTTTGCCATCTGCTAGCAGATGGCAAAGTGACTATATTGCCCCATTTAATTTTGTTTTTTCTTATATCAATTCATTTTCACAGAAATCAAACACAAATATATTTATATGACCAATATAGCATATTCAACACATATTACCAATAGTCATGAACACATATGTATCCAAAACATGTTACCAATAGTAGCAAGTTTCATCCAGGTACATATACATAGTTTCATCAATATTACACAGTTTCATCCATAGGTAGCAAGTTTCACAAGGTCAAAACAAAAACTAAATACAAGCACTCCATCAACCCAAGCTTCCGTGATCTTAAGCAAATCTGTAAAATGGGAAAGAAGAAAGTTAGAAGAAGAAGACTAGAAGAAGAAGATTATTATGATGCAACTAAAATGTGAAGATTATTATGATGTAACTTATATCTGTAAAATTGGTCATTTTGGAGCTAAGTATGGTTATTATGTCATTTTTTAGCTAGCTAAGCATAATAAGTCATTTTGGTGTAAAACATGCTAAGGTCATTCTAGAGCTAATTAAGTAAGTTTATTATGTCATTTTGGAGCTAGCTAAGCATGTGAAGTCATTTAGGAGCTAAAATGTGTCATTTCTTAAGCATATTATGTCATTTTAGAGTTAGCTAAGCATATTAAGTCATTTTGGAGGAAAAGATGCTAAGTATAGGTCATTTTAGAGCTATCCTAGGTTAAATAGGTCATTTTAGAGCTAGCTAAGCATATTAAGTCATTTTGAAGGAAAAAATGCTAAGTATAGGTCATTTTAGAGCTATCCAAGGTTAAATAGGTCATTTTGGAGCTAATTAAGCTTATTATGTAATTTTGAGCTAGCTAAGCATATTAAGTCATTTTGGAGGAAAAAATGCTAAGTATAGGTCATTTTAGAGCTAGCCTAGGTTGAATAGGTCATTTTGAAGCTAAGTAAGGTTATTATGTCATTTTGGAGCTAGGTAAGCATATGAAGTCATTTAGGACCTAAAATATGTCATTTCTTAAGCATACTATATCATTTTAGAGCTAGCTAAGCATATTAAGTCTTTTTGAGGAAGCGATGCTAAGTATAGGTCATTTTAGAGCTATCCTAGGTTAAATAGGTCATTTTTATGCTAGCTAAGCATATTAAGTCATTTTGGAGGAAAAATGCTAAGTATAGGTCATTTTAGAGCTATCCTAGGTTAAATATGTCATTTTGGAGCTAATTAAGCTTATTATGTCATTTTGGAGCTAGCTAAGCATGTGAAGTCATTTAGGAGCTAAACTATGTCATTGCTTAGGCATATTATGTCATTTTAGAGCTAGTTAAGCATATTAACGAATTTTGGAGGAAAAGATTCTAAGTATAGGTCATTTTGAAGCTAACTAAGGATATTAAGTCATTTTGGAGGAAAAAATGCTATGTATAGTTCTTTTTAGAGCGATCCTAGGTTAAATAGGTCATTTTGGAGCTAATTAAGCTTATTATGTAATTTTTGAGCTAGCTAAGCATATTAAGTCATTTTGGAGGAAGCGTCTGAGGACAGGGCATATTATGTCGCTAGTATCCATATGGCGAAGAACCCGGGCCGACATGACTAGTCATAGAACCAAGGTGGCACAAGCGTGCGAGGACAGGCATACATGACCCGGCAATGCACGTGTCGGTCATCGTGAGTGCAACCAAGTCGTAGCAAGCTACAAGGACTTCGGTGATACAGTAGCGTGACATTTCCCGTGAGGACAGAACAGGAGCAAAGAAGGACACATTCGGTCAATCCATGTGTTCGGAGCGATGGCGAACTACCATGGCTCGGTGGAAGCACTAGGAGGCACTTCCACTGTATGGAAGGCTACCAAAGGCACATGACTAGGTGTCGAATCCCACACATACAATGCATTTCAAACATACACACATTATGCACGATATGTCTAGATATATACAACATGGCATCACAACAAAACTCTATTAAGCAAAACACTTGGGACACTTACCGTCATCACGGAGGTGTAGGTGTAGGTGTAGGTGTAGGACCGGTCGCGCCCGGTGGCGAGCGGAGAAGGATCGGTCGATGCTTGTCGGGAGTTACGCTGCACCAAATATTATTTCCAATGTATCGTTAGCATGATGCAACTCAAATGTGAAGACTAGTAACTAATGACCGTTCAAATGAAACTCACCGTGCCCCCGGAGCAATAGTAGCATCGGCGGAGGGTCTGCCGTTATTCTCGCACATGGACTGCACATTTGGTTTTGACGATTCAGTCATATTAGTTACTAATGAAAGGAACATTGCGTGCATGATTTAGCTAATATGCAGAAGAAACTTACCACGAAGAGATCGTACATGGCCTGGTTAGCCTAGTCGTTCCGGTTCCTCTTCTCCTCCAACAGCCTAGCCGTCCTCTCCTCATTCTCCCTGTCCCTCTCCGCCGCATGTCGGTCCCTCTCTGCCAACTGCCAGTCCCTCTCCTCAAAAGCAGCCTGGGTCTTCGCTCTCTCTGCCTCAATAGCAGCCTGCAACACCACTCGTTAGCATTGTATGCATCGACGGCCGCAAACACAATGTAATGGAGGAAACGCTACTATAACAAACCTGGAATTCGATTTCCACTGGTCGTAAACGAGGCGGTATCTCAGGATCAGAGCTGGTCTGGCGCTTCTTGATCTGCGGGAGAGTACTACTACAACGTATCAGTCCATTACCAATGGCTAACAGTCATACAAAGCCCCTTCATGGAAAAATAAATGGCGTTGATAATGTGCCATTGTCACGGAGTTCAATGGAAAGCACCACTATCTACTATTTGTAAATCGGCCAAATCAGAAACTACTATAATAGTTAGTTATGGATTGATAATAATGGTGATAACATGTTGTTTTGGCAAACCTATGTCAAAAAGATCTCAGAGAATAACACAAGCTTCCGAATCTGGCATGGAGACTGAAAGAGCCTCACTTGGCATAAATTTCATATATATCTGATTTGAAGGCTGCATATATATTGTACTACCTTCCTGTGTATAAGACAACTTCAAAAATAAATCACGCTAGGAGGACATGAGGGAGATGGGGTTATTCTTTGACTACATTATAAAGATTACACCGGTCCACCTCACTTGCAGCTTGTTTGAATTTTCATCAACTATCTTGTCGACATGACTAAACAAAGGTCTGCACAAACAAAATGAGAGTGGGAGAGTTAATAGCAGACTAATGCTGCCTCAAGGTGTTAGTATAACTGCTAAAAAAAAAGTCAAAGAACAATCAAATTTTAAATAAGCAACAACAATAATACAAATTATCCAAATAAATCTCCATATCCAGCCAGCCAAAATATTAGTGTGTGACAACCCTACGGCCTTGAGACGATGGCTGAATCTTGTGTCTGACGGCGACTTGCTCACTACAAATTCAGATAAGCGATAAGGAAGATACAAAATCAGATAGTCCGGGTAAATAGGATTAACAGATCACGGATCATTGCATACAGGACCATCCTTACAACCGACTAGCCGTACCTAGAAGCTATCAACATTCGCACACTCTGAGAATCTAAAATTGTACGGCACTTGTTAATTAGGCTACTCCTCCTCGGTCCCTCCTAATTTCAAAGAAGTAACCGTTTACTTTCCCATTCTCATCCATAAGCTGTAAACAAAATTCACACATACATACTACGGCATAAGAAAGATTCAACGGAACAAAATAACGCACACTATCTCCTTGTAGAAACTTTTTAATGTATGGCAGATGGCATTCTTATCCTTTATTTCATGAGCAGGAACCCCTTGCAAAGCTAACACTTGGATTGGTATATTCTTCAGCCTTATAAGTGTATAAAGGCTCTGCCGTGGTCTAAATGTTCCAAAGCGTCACCATCGATTCTCAAGCGCAAAAGCGAACAGGGTTAATACAGACGATAACCTAGCCTAGCCCTACAGTCAAGGAGCTAATTGCATACTGAACAATCCCGAGTAGGAGGAAGCAAGGAGAGGAAATAAGAACATGCACCATGGCTATTTTCTTGCAAACAGGGTCTCATACTCCACCTCACGGTCGGATGCTGATGATGGATAGCACGGTGTGCTGGACGCTTAATAATTCGTTGTCGTCGGCTAGAAGGAGCGCCTGCAAGTCCACATCCACGGCTAGTGCCTCACCATAGGGGAGGTGGTGGAGAACTTTCTTCTAAGTTACGCAACCATAAAAATATTGTTCTTTATAGAACAGATGTGATTATAAGATAATTTATTTGTATGATATGCATTGCTAAAGAAAATATTATTACATTTGCATCAGTAACCCCCACGGTGGGAGGATAAGTGATATTATGAGTTTATGATAACTGTCACAAGAACCCCCGAGGCATGTGATCAAACAAAAACAAAAACATTTCCCAATGCAATGCGAGAACCTCTGCTATGCATATGGAAGATTCTGAGACAAATGCAGCTTCATTTTGGTTATTTTTTTATCCGATGGTATACTCTTTTGATTCAGTCCACACCACGGAGCACAAGGTAATCGGGCTTGGATGACAACCCCAAGATTAAGTGCGTTGAAAAACTGATTCGTGATGCACTTTAAATCATTCTTTAATTTTATATTTCTTTGCAGAAAGTTATATTGTCATTTCTGAGTAACCGATAATCAGTGGTGTTTTTGTTCAAGTATGATTAAGTCAAAATGTTTGTTCAGATGCAAGTATACTCGAGATCAAATTGTCCAGAAACATTTTCCCCATGCTATCTAGTAGAGAATCCATAGTAAAAATTTACAATCAACATTTGGGAACTAGAACGCATGACACAAACTACAGAGCAAATCCTTATCTTCTGAAAGTAGAAGCAACTCATCCATCTCAGAAATACTCCCTGCTGATCTCCGTCTTCAGAAGACCAAAACAGCGCCCCTAATGTTGGAATCTATCGGAGCCCCAACGCGGCGCGCCGATCGACCAACCTGTCAGCGCCCCTAACACAACCGAACCAAATCGAACCGCGCGCCGTGCTCTAGGGTCGCTCACGGATTTCACCCGGCCGAAACACACACAAATCGAGGAAACGTACCAGGGCGCCGTGGCGGGGAGGGCCGCGGGAAGGGGGCGGCGCCGCGGCCTGGCTCGGTGGAGGGGAGGGCTGCGAGAAGGGGGCACGCCGCGGTGGCCGGGAGGGCCGCGGTGGCCGGGAGGGCCTTGATGTGGCCGGGAGGGCCTTGAGGAGGCGGCGCGCCTGGAACAGTGGAGGGACGGGCGCAGGGGCGGGCTCTTGATGTGAGGAGGCGGGGAGGGCTGCGGTGGCGGGAGGGCGGGCGGGCCAAGTGGTCTTGGGCGGTGGCGGGCCGGCGGCGGTGCTGCGCGTCGTCCGACGGCTGGGGCGCGCGGGTGCGGTGGTGGGTGTTTTTTTAGACAACGGTGGTGGGGGGTGGGTGAGGTGGGGAGAGAGAGAGAGGGGTGGGGCCGGGCTGGGAGAGAGAGAGAGGGGTGGGGCCGGGCTGGGAGAGAGGGGAGGAGAATTTTTTTTAGAAGAAGAAGCCTCTTTGCCATCAGCCAGCGGATGGCAAAGGCCCATATCTTTGCCATCGACCCGGCCGGGCGGATGGCAACAAGAGGTGGAAACTCTTGGGCCGTTCTGGCCGTTATCCATTGGGCCCCACCCACTTCTTTGCCATCCGCCAACAGACGGAAAAGATTCTTTGCCATCTGTGGCGGAGATGGCAAAGAGGTGAGTTGACAGCCGTTGCAGACCTTTGGACCCTACCCACCTCTTTGCCATCTGCTGGCGGATGGCAAGATTATTTGCCATCCACTAGCAGATGGCAAAGAATTGGTGATGGCAACCATGTTCTTTGCCATCTGTCAGTTCTTTGCCATCTGTTTTTTATAAGCAGATGGCAAAGACGTTCTTTGCCATTAGCTGGCAGATGGCAAAGAGCTGGCTGATGGCAAATTCCCAGTTTCCAGTAGTGTATAGGGGTTACAAGAGTCTATCTACCTCGAGATCGTAATGGCTAACCCTAAATGTCTAGCCTATATAAATTCTAATAGCCTGTATGGACTAAACATTCTGGTTGTCGGTTCACAGAGAAAGGAAACGATACATCCAAATGACAAACTTGCTATCCACGCAAAGGAGAGTCCCATCCGGACACAGGGGAAGGCCTTCTATCTTGTATCTTCACAGCCCATCAGTCTGGCCCATGTTACATAGCCCGGACACCCGAGGACCCCATAATACAGGACTCCCTCAGTAGCCCCTGAACCAGTCTTTCGATGACGATGTGTTCGGTACGCTGATTGTCTTCTGCATTGCAAGGCGGGTTCGTCCTCCGAATACTTCAGAGCAGTCTTTTGAATAAGAGATCTGTATCCGGCTCTGTATAATAGTCACAACCCTCAACCATAGGAGCACAATACTTAATCAAAATAAAGTCTGCCTACTGAGAACTTTTCCGGCGAAACGTTACGTCTGGCCTCTTTACCATTTCGAACCATTGTTTGACCTCCCGCTTCGCGTCTCGAGGCGTGGCCTCTATCGATACGTCTTGTCAAAACAGATATCGTGTCTGCTTATTGCTGGATCCTCATCAATACGGGTTTGGGTAATCTAACCGTGTCATTCGCACGACCCCTTGGGAACAGGTGAGTTTTAAGGCTTGTGGGGGGCACTTGATATTCACTACCTATATAAGCGGATAAAGATCCATCTTTTCACCCCACGCCTTCTTCCTTCCTGTAGTTCCCAATCGTCAAGCTCCAGCGCCCAAGCTTCGATCTTTTCCACCGTCACCAAACACTCCAGCCATGTCTAGATCCGGCTCACGGGGCAATTGGGTGGCCTCCTCCGTCACGGAGAAGGACATCAAGGAGCTCCGGGAGGCAGGGTACGTGACTGCGGACATCACGCACACGCTCCCTGCCAAAAAACAGGTCATCCCTACTCCGGAGCCCGACGAAAGAGTGGTGTTTATCCCCCACTTCCTCCGCGGACTAGGGTTTCCCCTCCATCCCTTTGTCTGTGGTCTCATGTACTATTACGGGCTAGATTTCCATGATCTAGCCCCAAATTCCTTCCTCCACATCTCGGTGTTCATCGTCGTGTGTGAGGCGCTCCTCCGCATCCCCCCCACACTTCGGCGTGTGGCTCAAGGTCTTCAACGTGAAGCCGAAGGTGGTCGACGGTCAGCACACGGACTGTGGCGGCACCATGGTGAGCAAGATCCCCAACACCACTTGGCCTAAAGGGGCTTTCATGGAGACCGTCAAGGTCTGGCAACAGGAGTGGTTCTACATCACCGAACCCCGCGACGCTAGATGGGCGGCCACTCCTGAGTTCAGGTCCGGACCCCCAATGCGGCTTGCGTCGTGGACCAACAAGGGTCTGGACTGGGGGTCGTCCGACGAAGTGATGATGCTGCAAAAGCGCATCAAAAATATGATAGAGAAGAACACTAGTCTCACTGATGTCATTCAGGTGATGCTTTTCCGCCGGATCCTCCCCTGCCAGAGCCGGCCTCTCCATATGTGGGAGTTCAATCCGGAAGGGCCGCGAACCCTGCAGCTATTCTTCGGCACAACGCACGAAGAGATCTGGAAGCTGCTCTTCAAGGCCCAGAAGACATGGCCGGAGACGACTGACGACATCGGCCTCTATACTACGCATCCGGCTACCCCGGTAAACTTTTAGTTTCCGAACATAACTTTGGTTCGCAAATCAAAGGGTGTGCTGAGCCTTCCATCCTTCAATCAGGGCTGGACAAAGAAGGCGGAGCGGATCAAGTGTCTGGATCCGGTACCCGAAGACCCAGCCATTCCTCTGCTAACGAGGATTCTGGTCCCAAGCCATATCAGGTGCCAGAGAAGAAGGCCAAGAAGAAGGGCAACGAGGCCAATGGTGGTCTCCGCCGTAAAGGTACTTCGGATGCTGTGTCCGGAGAGACCGATGCTCCCTCCTCCCATGAGGGAGATGAAGATGAAGAGGAGGAGGAGGCAGAAAGTGATTCTCCCCTTAAGCGGAGGAAGTAGAAAAGGGCGGCCTCCATGGACCCGGAGGCAGAGGAGTCCAAGAGGGGGAAGATATCCCTCTCGGACGGCTCGGATTCAGATGCCGAAGCCATCCCCGAGCGGCGCCCCAGGGTGAAGCCTCTGGCCGCATCGTAAGTATCCAAGGATACTTTACATATATCCGGTCTTTTATGATCGTAGTATAACATATCATATTGTGTGTTTCAGTCCGGCCCGCGACCTTCCCCAACCATCATCATCCGAGGGGAACTCTTTGGCACCGAAGATGGTGGAGAGCGAGACGCCTCCACGAGCCTCTCTGCCAACCTCCGCGGACGAAACCGAAGTGCTGTCCCAAAGGGCCTCTCCGGGCCACGAAGAGGTGCGGGAGGCCGTCAAGACGGCACCAAAGGGTAATGCCTCGACTGCTGAAAACATAGGATGTACAACCCCCATGGAGACTGACAACGGGGGCCCTGACCAGTCCAGCCGCTAGCCGAACACCATCACGGAGACCCATGTGGCTCCGGAATCGAGCGAGCTACCCCCTTCAAAGGAGGGGGGAGCGCCAACTCCGGCGGCGACCTCCACTAATCCGGGGGTGCAGAACACACTGATGGAGGCACTATGACGTGCTTCCATCATGGAGGAGCACCGTACCCTGATGGGTGTGGTGGTTGAGAAGGTTCAGTCCATCAAGAACGGGCTGAAGAAGCCTTCACCAGCCTACTAATAGGCTTCGAGGTATGCGATGTAATATTCCATGCTGCTTTTCATATGGAAAACATGCCTATGTATAGATAGTAGCCCCTGAGACTCTGTTCGGTTTAAAAAAAGGCCGAACAGAGGATCAAATAATAACCGTAGGACATAACACACTTTTTTATTGGTAAACAGTCTTCCCTGTTAGCGGCGACCGCCCAGGCCACTAAAGTGCCCGAACTCCAGTGGAAGCTGAAGCTAGCCAATGACGATATAGTCTGCATTAACAAGCGGTTCGATGAGGCGCAAGGTATGATTGAAAAATTATTCACGCACCGGAAGTGATATGCCAATGCGGAGTTTAAGCTCGTGTGTTGCCCTAATTATTATTGCAGGTACTGTGGCCAAGGTCGGGACCCTAAAGAGTTCCCATGCTCAAGCCAAGGAGCAGGCACGGGTGAGCAAAGCAGTCGCTAATAAAGCGGCTGCGGATTTAAAGGCCGAGCAGGTCGCCCGCCGCCAGTTTGAGGAGCGGGTGACTAAGGTGGAGCAAGAGCTCAAGGACGCCGCCGGCAAGTGTGAGGCTTTGGATGAGAAGAATAAGGCCCATGCGGTCGATCTTGCCAAGGCTCTCCAGGAGGCCAAGGAGGCGCGGACCGAGTCCCGGGCGGCTTGCGAGGAGATCAAGCAGGACGAACAGATAGCGGCTGGTAAGCCCTTTCTTTTGCAGAGCAAATTTGGCAGTCAAAAATATGCCTTGCTCACTCGACTATGGAGTTCTCTAGATGCCTTTGCGGATCTTCCGAAGAGCGCTGTCGACGCCGCACAGTTTTTCTGGGCCCAAGAGGGGAACACGACGGAGAAGCTCTTCTGGTCACAGTACCTGGCGCCGGAGCGTGCAATGCTGCTAAACAACCAGATGATGCAGCTGACAGAGCTGCATAGGATGTCCGGCTTGGCCATGAAGGACATCATGGTCCGGCTATGGCCAGCCGAACCCATTCCTAGCAGTTACTTCGGCCTGGTCAAGAGACTCGCCGATGCCCTGCTCCGAGTCAAAGCTGTAAAGCGCTCGACGTGTATAGAGGGTGCGCGGATGGCCTTTGCCCGTGTCAAGATGCACTGGGCGAAGATGAAGGCCACCATCGTCGCGACCGAGGGTCCACCCGAAGGCAAGGACCACCGCAAGCCGGAGCGATATTCCAACGATGTCCTGGAGGGTGCCCAGTTAATAGAGGGCCAGTGTGCAAAGGCTATTATATTTGAGTGAATGTATCCGGATTATTCAGGAATTATTTTGTGAAGTAAGGCTTTGTAATATATGTACGCCTTTATCTGAAATTACTTTTCCTCCTGTGCGGCCGTATTTTATTCTGAAAGTTTGCCAGTCGTCGGCTTCAGCCCCCACGTAGATACTACGGGGGTGTTCGGTAGAATGCAGGATCACGCTTGACCCAACGTCTTGGTCCGTAAAGGAGGTGTCTGCTTAATGAACCAGGTAGCAGACTATGCCGCTTTATCACTTTCACTTAGCCATAGGAGATTGACAGTGGGGTTAAGGATTAGCCCCTGGTGCGTATGCGGCTATCCCAACTAGGAAGCCTTAGAGGCGTGACTGTACGAAGGCAAGTCCTTCGTATAAGACGGAAAAATTGCAAGAGATTTATATCAAGTCACCGAATTGTTGACTAGCTCTTGCCGCATCATGACAGTCAGTTTTTGGCTTTCTCTACTGAGGCATTTGACCGGACGAACCGGTTACACAATCATAGTATTTCTCCCTTTACTACCATAGCCGAACAAGTGGAACATAAGGTAGTAACCACAGGAGCTGGGCAACCCAACTATTGATCAAAGACATGATTCGGAGCCGATGCATATAATGCAGTATGCGGGACGCCGAAGTATACTCTGAAAGTGTTTGGACTTTTTTCTAAATACATGTGGCCGAATAGAGCCCCTAGCATTCTAACTCATGCTGAGGCATATATGTCAATCTGATGTGAAGAGGGAATACCGATTATGAAATAAACCAATACCGAATAGGGTTGGACAAAATTGTTTCCATTATAGTCTGGTTGATACGTCAAAACATGATCTTACATAGAATGCCATAAGAATGAAGGCTATTTTACATGCCGAGAATTTGCAAACAAGGGAAAGTTGTATACAGGTCCTAAAAAAGAAAAGGTGGTCTTGAAGATCCTTTGGACACCCTGCCTCACGTCTGCGTCGCTTTTCGCCTTGGTAGAGGATCCTTTGAGAGGATTGATGATCGTGTATATAAAAGAGGCCTGGGAAAGGGCCCTTATAACATCAAAAAGTGATTTAGGTTTTAAAGAACCTGAAATATGAGAGAAAGGAGAAAAAAAGAAGAAAAAGAAGAAGATGAAGGTCCGAATAGGGCCGAGCCGCTTTATGGACCTTGTCCTTCGTGTGCCTCCATCCTTGCCCAAGGTATTTTGAGTGCATAGTTATGCACGCGCGGTACATATTCCGTGATTAGATGGGGGGACTAATGGAGGTGAAATTGCTAGTCTAGCTCTGGATGGACCGAGCTGTCATTCTACAGGGTAGAACGGACTCATTTGACAGTGTCCGGGGGCTTGATGGCCGATGAAGTGTTCGGATTGATGAGGCTGCTCTGCACCTCGGCTGCAAGGGCCAAGGTGTGCTCCTCAGTATGGAGGGAGCGCTCCATGTTTCCATTGGCTGTGATAACGCCATGGGGTCCAGGCATTTTGAGCTTTAAGTAAGCATAATGCGGGACTGCATTAAAGTGGGCGAAGGTGGTTCGTCTGAGCAGTGCGTGATAACCACTGCGGAAAGGGGACGATGTCGAAGATCAAGTCTTCGCTTCGTAAGTTGTCCGGTGAGCCGAAGACTACTTTCAATGTTAATGAACCCGTGCAACGGGCCTCAGCGCCGGGTATCGCTCCTTTAAAGGTGGTGTTACTTGGCTTGATTCTTGACAGGTCAATATCCATTTTGCGGACCGTGTCTTGATAAATCAAGTTAAGACTGCTGTCGCCGTCCATGAGGACTCGAGTAAGATGAAATCCATCGATAACTGGATCGAGGACCAGAGCTGCGGAACCTCCATGACAGACACTGGTCGGGTGGTCCTTACGATCGAAGGTGATGCCGACTATAGGTTAAATTTAGGGGCGACAGGCTCTATGGCGTAGACGTCCCTTAGCGTGCGTTTGCGCTCCCTCTTGGGGATATGGGTGACATAGATCATATTCACGGTTTTCACCTCAGAGGGAAATTTATTTTGTCCCCCTGTGTTCGCTGGGCGGGGCTTCTCATCATCCTTCCTTGGTGGCCCTTTCCCCTTATGTTCGGTATTTAACTTACCAGCCTATTTAAAGACCCAACAGTTTCTGTTGGAATGATTGGCAGGCTTGTCAGGGGTGCCATGAATCTGGCTAGGACGATCAAGTATTTTGTCTAGATTGGATGGGCCGCCTGTTTCCTTTGAATGGCTTCTTCCACTGACCGGGTTTAGAGCCACTGAATCCGGCATTGACCGCCATGTCTTCGGTATCTTCATTGTTGCTTCGACGGTTGTGTTTGTTGCGTCGTGGCTTGCCGTTGCCATCTCTGGCTTCCGAGGTGCCAGGGTCGTGGGTACTGTTGCTTCTACGACCCAACCAGTTGTCTTCTCCCGTGCAAAAGCGGGTCATGAGTGTGGTAAGGGCTGCCATGGACTTCGGTTTTTCTTGGCCGAGGTGTTGGGCGAGCCATTCGTCACGGACGCTATGTTTAAAGGCCGCGAGGGCTTCGACGTCTGGACAATCGATGATTTGGTTCTTTTTAATTAAGAACCTACTCCAGAGTTTGCAGGCCGACTCTCCGGGTTGCTGGACTATATGACTAAGGTCATCGGCGTCCGGAGGCCGGACATAGGTACCTTGGAATTTGTCTCTAAAGGCATCCTCCAGATCTTCCCAGCTACCAATCGAGTTCTCTGGGAGGCTGTTTAACTAGTGTCGTGCTGGTCCCTTTAGTTTTAGTGGGAGGTACCTGATGGCGTGGAGATCGTCACCGCGAGCCATGTGGATATGGAGAAGAAAATCTTCAATCCATACTGCGGGATCTGTCGTTCCGTCATATGATTTGATGTTCATGAGTTTGAACCCTTCTGGGAACCGGTGCTACATTACTTCATCGGTGAAGCATAAGGGGTGTGCGGCGCCTCTGTATCGGGCGACATCATGACGGAGTTGGGACGACATCCGTGTTCGGTTTTAAGCCCGGGTGAGATTATGCTTATCGCGCCAGGCCTGATGGCCGTCCTCTCGCATTGGAGCACGCACCCTTGATCCATAGATTGATCTGGTCTGACCGGCTCTATTGTCTAGGTCCTGGCGTAGGTCGTAGGTTTAGCCCAGAGCCGCTACCTCCTTGCCTTGATGGCGTGGTGGTGCGGGCTGGTGTTCGACGTAAGTAGCCGCTCTGTCCCGTCCGCGTGGTGGTCGGTCGGGTTCATCAGCAGGATTGTAGCTTAGCGGCATTCGCTCAAGGGCCTCGTGGTCAAATTGTGGTAGTAGCTTGCGCTTCGGGTAGCTCTTTGTTGGGCGTTCGAGGCTCTATTCTTCAGCCGCCAGGACTTTAGTCCATCTGTCATTGAGCGTATCCTGTTCGGCTTGAAGCTGCGATTGTTTCTTTTTGAGGCTCCTCGTAGTTGCGATGAGCTGTCGCTCAAAGCGCTCTTGCTCGAGGGGTTCCTCTGGCACGATAAAGTCTTCATTGCCGAGGCTGACATCCTCCTTGGAGATTGGTAGATAATTACTATCCATAGAATCCTCATTCTCGACTAGCTCGTCTGGGTTAACTTGTCCCTCCTCCCATTCATCCTGCTCGGATGCTGGCCCGGCGGGATCTTCGGGATCTTCGGCATCATCCGGAGTATTGTTGTCTCCGATGCCGGTGTTGCTTTCCTTTCCGCGGCGCGATTTTGAGCGGCGCCGCTGACGTCGACGTTTCGGTGGCACCTCGACGGGCCTGTCCTCGATCGGATCTTTCATGCCTTCGTCATCGTCCTCTTTGGGTGTATCCACCATACACACATCATATGTGGAGGTAGCCGTCCAGCGCCCGGTGAATGGCGGGTCATGGCTTTTTTTGTCTCCGGCATCATCATCCATACTGTTGATGTCTTCAGAGGCATAATCTAGCATGTCGGTCAAATCCTTGACAGTGGCTATTCGGTGGGTGGTGGGTGGGAGGTGAAATTCCCTGCTCTCAGCCCCTAGTCTAGGCTGGGCGTAGTTCGGAGGCGATACCTCCAAGATGGCAAGGGATCACATTAAGTCCAAGGCCTCGCTTAAGAGCGCAGGCCGGACTGGGAACCGAGGTCCTGCGGGGCTAGGCGCGGCGGATTCTACCAGGCTGTGCTCACTAGATGCAGACCTTGAGAGTTCGGAGTAGGTATCCAAATGCGAGTTCGGCTCTCTGATGACAGGGAGAGTCCAGCTTGATCCCAGGCTCGCCAAAGACATAGTTGCCTCTGGGTCTCCGGATAAGAGCTCCGTAGGAGAACGGAGTCTGGTGGGTTTCAGAAACCCTTCTTCGGATGAAGTGGCCCGCTCTGGATCTAAGGCCAGGGCAGGGATGATAGGTTGTCCTTGACCGGTGCCTGATGATGGATCCGACGGGTTTCCTTCGGTGGTCGAGGCCGTGAGCCCTTCGAAGATCAAGTTTCCTCGGATGTCGACGACGTAATTCAAGCTTTCAAATCTGATCTGATGACCAGGGGCATAGTTGTCGATCTGTTCAAGGTGACAAATCGAATTGGCATGCAGAGCGAAGCCCCCGAACACAAAAATTTGACCGGGGAGGAAAGTTTCCCCGGAAACAGCATAGTTGTTGATGATCAAACGAGCCATCGAACCTTCTGCCGACGACACAGCGGAACTCTCAATGAAAGCACCAATGTCGGTGTCAAAACTGGATGATCTTGGGTAGGGGGTCCCGAACTGTGCGTCTGAGGATCGAATGTAATAGGAGACAAAGGGGACACGGTGTTTACCCAGGTTCGGACCCTCTTAATGGAGGTAATACCCTACTTCCTGCTTGATTGACTTTGATGATTATAGGTGTTACAAGAGTTGATCTACCTCGGGATCGTAATGGCTAAACCCTAGATTTCTAGCCTATGTAAATTCTGATAGCCTCTACGGACTAAACCCTCCGGTTTATATAGACACCAGAGGGACCTAGGGTTATATAGAGTCGGTTCACAATGAAAGGAAACTATACATCCGAACAACCAAACTTGCTATCCATGCAAAGGAGACTCCCATCAGGAAACGGGGGAAGGCCATCTATCATGTATCTTCATGGCCCATCAGTCCGGCCCATGTTACATAGCCCGGACACCCGGGGACCCCATAATCCAGGACTCCCTCAGTCCGTCCTGTGGACATCGCCCCAGAGATCGATTCCCATCTGTTGTCTGTGCTGTGGTCATTGCCTGAGAGATCAATGACAAGAAATAGATGGTCGTACTAATCCTTCAGGGTAGTTTGCATTGTGTTTATTACCAGAATGATGCGTGTTATCAAACCATCTTCGGGCTAGTGCACTGTCTTGTGCGGGCGGTACTTGCTACTTTTGTTTGGTAGTGAATCATGCAAACCCTCTCCGAGTTATGGAAACAGATGTATCCTCACCAGCTTTTGATGTAATATATGGCATGCTTAGATGTAAGTTTGAAATGTTTATCATATCAGCAGGGCTTGTTTGATGATTCTTGGTGTTAGTAGTCTAGCTACTGTGCGAGCTATAGTACTTGCAAAACACTCACAGAATAGAAACGTTGGGGCTGATGAGCTCATGGTATGTTTATAGGCCTGATCCGTCGTCGATCGGCCAATAGCCCAAGCTCCTAAAATTGTAGGCTTAGCGATCGATCAGATAATAGTCGACACGGATATATTCAGGCCTCAATTTGTTCATAGGGTAGGAAGATCGTAGAAAATATACAGAGACGTACTTTTTTGAGAACACAAAATCATAGCAGTATAGAGACGTACTCCCTCCGTTCCAAAATAGATGACTCAACTTTGTACTACTAACTTTGAAATGGAGGGAGTACAAATCCTAGGCAGGCTAGCTTGGCCTAGTGGGTTTCAGTGATATGACGTGGTACAGTGTCGTCCAGCCTTCGCGTGTGGTAGCAGTATTGGGGGTACAGTAAGTTTTCTTGAAGAAGCGGAACTCAACGAAGTCATGATGGTTCCTTCGTCCGGCCAACTTACAGTGGGAAAGGTTGGGCCTGCGCTACGACCGGGGTGGACCGGGATAATTTTGTGCATGGCAGGTGGACCAGGATGGTCGACGTCCCACATGTCGGCGAATGAAAGTATTCTTTCCGATATAGAGGAGGAGCAATGAGTATTCATTGTTTATTTTTTATGAAAGCTATTGTCTCCACTGTTACGACGGAAGATTGTGAAACACGGCAGCCCAGTGAAGTTTGCATGTGCACCACTCCCTCCTTCCTCATGTAATACTACCATAGTGTTGACAATAAGGTTGTCTATAAGGTTACAACTTTTTCTCACTTTCTCTGTATCTATTTCCTCTCAAATGTTTTTTACCTTTCATTTTTAGACATAATTGTTTTTTGCGCCTTTTTTTAGAAACAATTTTCTTATACCTAGGAGCACGTGTAGAGACGGGTTCTTGCAGAGCCCACTCCTTGACTTTGTCAATGCCTCTCTCTCCTCCACATAAGCGGGCTTATAGCCTAGTATTTTACTAGTACTACTTGCTATGAATGCGGGCAGCTGGCGTCTGAGGGGGGAGCACGCGGGGGAGGGGAAGGGGTTTTCTGGTGGGCTAGGGCGGTCAGAAGCGGGCTTGGAAGCGGTCTGGACTCCCGCATGGCCCACCTCACATTATCAACATATATTTCTTGGAGTACGTGCGCAGCAGGCGGGTGATCTCTTTTCCCTCCTCCGTCTCTCTCTTCTTAGCCGACGCCCGCCGAGCGATTATATTTGGGCTATCGACGGTTTATTCAGTTACAATCCCACATGTCAGTGAAAATGCAAGACAACGCATGTCCCCTCTGGTGAGCGGCGTGCGAGCCAGACTGTCGGGGGTGCGACGCGAACGCGACGCGTACGAGTCGTAAGTGTGTCACTTTTTCCTTTTGAACTTGCAAAGCGGAACATTTTCGTGCGATCGATCAATAGAAATCCAGAACAAAATGAAGAGGGTGGGGCTTTCCCGTGCGTTAGGCGGGCTAGTTTGAGTGATATGACATGCTACAGTGCCGTCCACTTGCTCCATTTTTATGTAAGTGAGAGTCTACACTCTTACGTGGGAGGAGTGCGAAACACGGCGGATCTGATTTTGATCGAGGGATAACTGTTCCGTGCGAAATAATGGAGCACTGTTAGCAATTATAGCATGGTAGTTAGGGCATCTCTAGCGCTGGCCCACAAATTTACACCGGCATCTATCCGAGGACACTGATGCCAGAGGATGCCATCCAATGCTGCCCGCATACCTTTCGACAACTTTATGAACTAACCGGACGAAATTCGTGCAAAGAAACAAATTTCAAATTAACCGGATGAAATTCATTACATTTCGAAAACTTTTCCTATAAACTGGACGAAATTCATTACATATTTCGCACAAACCGTACTAAAACCTACAGTAAACCTAATCTAAACGGTTCTGAAGATTACTGCCTCCATGTCGCCGTCAAGCGGCTAATCGGCCGCCGATGTTTATCCCACCAAGCTTGGCGTCGACTGAGTGGAGGAGCGGTGGCCTTCCTGGGACCAGAACGGCGGCGACCTACCATGTACTACTCTTCCTCGCTGCCGGCTGGGCCCACGCACGCGCGCCGGCTTCATGGTCGTGGCTGCGGAGGATGGCCGAGGGGGAGCCGGCAATCTTCTTTTTGTGCTCCTATGACAGTACGTCCAAGAGAGCTTTGGAGCACGCCCGGAGCGGAGCCGATGATGTCCTTTGTCTACTCCTGCGACAGTATGTCCAAGAGAGCTATGGAGCACCAGGAGGCTATGGTTGGAGTGGTGCCAACAGAAGGAAGGGACCGGAGGAGAATGAGTATGAGTCTTTGTCTATGGCTGGGAGCTGGGGCTCAAGTTAATATTGCGGGCGCATGGCAATGAGCCACGGCAGACGAATGGATGGCTGGCACCGGAGTAGGTTCATCGGCAGCCGCGTGTCATTAATGTGGGCGGTGGATGGAAGGATGTCCGTGGTGTCATTAACACGGAGCAGACGCTTGCACCAAGTTGCTGCGCGGGTGGCGCTCTCTTGGCCATCGCGCTGCTGCAATGCCGGCGCTAGTTAGAGGTCGTGTCGAGCGTGAATGCAGACGCTGCTTTAGTGACTTCACTGCATGTGCAGTTGGGTCACTGACATGTGGGCCCAACAGGCATTTGGGCGCATGTCAGTGACACACCAACTGCACCTGCAGTAAATCCCATGAATGCAGCATTGATGTTCTGTAGAGATGGTGACCGTTTCAGGCGGGAAGCGCGCTAGCGATGGAAGGGGTTTCGGTAGGCCAGGGCTGCTAGACGCTGGCGTGGTGGTAAAATGTGAACTCATGGATAACGAGCCTTTGAAGCGTATGCGGCACGTATTTACAACCAGGCGTCCATGCAACCGCTCTTGTCGCTAGCTAGCCTTGACGACCACCATTAGACACCACACAACCATGCATAACTTAGGAATAATGGACGAATCGATCAGACACACACTCGTGTGCAGTGGCACTATGATCGGTCGCTCACGATACATATATAGGTACCATAGTACCCTCTTTAGCTAGGCTGTTTTATAGATTGTCATTGTGATGGATGATATACATGAGCAAGGCGCCGAGTCACGAGTATGACCATTGGTGTTGAGCCAGGTGAATACATGCTCGGTGTTCGCGGAGGCCTCTAGCAAACGTCTAAACAGTAATGTCAGGCACCACCGGGCGCGCAGGTGACGGGCTCCCCGTTTGCGTTGTGCCATGAGCAGGACTTCGATTGAGAGGGCGACGTGCATGCATTAGCATGGTTTGACAGTGTGAGTGTGAGTGTCTGCACGCGTACATGCTACTTGCCTCTATGGACGGTGTGCGCTAATGTGCGCATCACGTATAATATAAAAAATCAGTTTGTAAATTTAACGCAAAGTATTTCATTTTCATTTGGCTGACGAGTGTGCGTTGCAGCAACGAGTCCGTGGTTTGATTCCTCACATACGCATAATTTTGGTTTTTATTTCTTTCTCCACTAACAGGCAGGCCCGCATAGATAGATAGATAAAGAACACGAGCTGATGAGGCGCATGCAGACTGTTTGACTAAATCAACCCGAGACAACACGGAGCTATACGCTGAGCCAGTGACCGTATAATCACCATATCTCGTATACAATGATCAAAGTGAGCTATCAAGACAAGTTTGATGGCCGCCAATGCATTTTACTCGTTATTAAATGACCAAGATTGAAGGGGAATCCAAATTTCCTTCGTCTTCTGTCCTTGAGCTCTTGATAAGTCAATGCACTATATGGTTATCCAGCCACTCCACCGCAGAGCTCTCACCAAGCTCGTTCATGCCACCGCGCCGCACACTAACTGGTAAGGAAGCGATGGCGTCCCTCCACGCCGAGTTCCTCGCCGCCCACGACCGCACACAAAATGGCAGGGAAGCGATGGCATCCCGCTGTGCCGAGTTCATCACTGCTCGCAACCTCACACCTACATGGGCGGAATTTGAAGCTGCCAAGGCCGAATGGGCGGTGGAGCAAGAGGCGGCGAAAGCCGCATAGAGGGCGCGGATAAGTAAGAACGCACTCAAGAAAAGAGAGGCCCGCCGCCGCAAGAAAGAAGAGGACGCATGCGCTGCTGCGGAGAGGTCGGCGGAGATCAAAGCACGGTGGGGTGTCGCCAACAAAGCCGGGAAGGAGAACGACGGCGTCTGGCCAGCATGTGAGAAGTAGTAGTACTACTAGTAGTTAGTGTGTGTGTCTGTGTTGCCCGTACGTTTGTTTAATTAATTACGAGCATGTACCAGTACTAGTTAGTACTGTAGTTTTTATTGCAAATTACCAGTACATTAGCCTAGACTCAATGAAAGAATTCCTATCCTATGCACCAAATGGCATGTCTTTCTCTATAGGAATTGAGATGCATGTCATCTCACTTCCTATGATTTTCATATTCCTATAAAATTCCTATCCTATGAACCGAAGGAGGCCTCTGCTGGAGTAACTACTATAGCTAGCGATCTTCTTTGATGCAGTAGTTTTCTTCAAGAAGCGGAATTCAACGAAGTCATGATGGTTCCTTCGTCCGAGCAACTTCACAGTGGGAAAATTTGGGCCTGTGATTTGACGGCTCATTACTCATTATTACTATGGCGCGACGACCGGGGTGACTCTCCCTTGGAGTTCTGCGTGCATGGCAAGTGGACCAGGATTGTCAATGTCCCACATGTCGGCGAACAGAAGTATTCTTTCCGATATCGAGGAGCAAGGAAACCGCATGGTATAGTATCACTGCTAATTTATATTTATTTTTTATTTCTGATGAATGCTAGCATTTCAACTCTTACAACGAAGGAGTGCCAAACATGGCATGTGCTGGATGTCCCACATGTCAGCGAAAGGAGTGGGACATGAACAGCGTGGTAGAGCGTCTCCACTTCTTCCACTTCTGGATCAAAGACCACATGTAGTAGTACTAGTGGTATGAACGGTGCGACACGGAGAGAAAGACACGTCTAGTTGGAAGGTCTCGGGGCATACACATAAACAAATATAAAACCTAATATGTTACTCCAATTAATATAGTAGTAGTAGAGTACTTAGCCACATACTCCATAACATCACTGTGCATTGCACGTACAACATTTAGTGGTAGTAAGAGACAAATGCCTATATGCCATGCATGTTCATACTATTTGTGCCTTTCTACTTCACTTACTGCGCTACATTACTCAGTTAAATACGTCCACTCCTGGGTACATGTCCGTCTCGTAGTTCCAGTCCCACATGTTCTTCATAGATGGAACGATCAATAACTGTGGGCAACGGGAGTCCACATCATCGCAGTTAGTGCGGCTCCCCACGATGGAGACTCATCCAAACTATGGCCAGCCTCAGCATAGAGTAGTCGCGTGCACCGGGAAGCGGCACTCTCTCGGCCGTCGTCCTGCTTCAAAGCCGGCAGCAGTGAGAGGTCGCCTCCGCTCTAGCCGGGCATTAATGCGGCACTAACGCTCCAGGGAGACACTGACCGTTTCACGCGGGAAGTGCGCGCCGGCAAGGGAGGGGGGTTGGGTTGGCCAAGGCGGTCAGACGCGGGCGTGGTGGTGGTATTAGTTTTGAACCGTTTCAGGTGTAGTACTAGTAGTTTGCAAAACTACTCAATTATTGCACTCAGTTTCCTAAGAAATTGTGGTAAAACACGTTACTCCACAGCCCTCTTCCCTTCTCCTTCCTCTTCTACCGCCTACGCACATCCGCGGGAAGCGACCGGTCAACCCTTATATAGGAGTGCTAGCACAAAAAGATGCATGCATGACCACTAAAATTTCCAGATTAAAGCGCCGCTCCGGCGGGAGTATGGCGTATGTCATTACCTTCGGCCGGGCCATGGCTACTGGGCGACGGTGACCAGAGAAGAGGCGGCGGGAGGGGAATGAATGCAGCTACTGTTTGGGTTCGCCGTCCGACTTAAGTAAATGCGCACCATCACGTGTACCCACGGGTGCACAAATTGTAACATACGTGTCTGCTTAAGGGGGCGTCACGTAACTGGTGTGTGTGTGTGTGAGATTCTAAGAGACAGAGTGTGTATGTGCGACTCTACTCTTCGGACATGTACTTAACCTTTTGCATCGGGGTATAAGTATAATGGTATTACCCTTTAGCTAGTGATTTACGTGGCCATGTTAACATGGTTGTGTAAAAAAATATTACTTCCTTCTCGTGATATGCGTTATATAATTACTAGCAAGATGCCCGTGCATTGCACGGAACATCAAGATGCATTTTTTACAAAACACCTGTTGTGATTGACCCATGCAGGAGTAATCACATGTGTAAAAACTAATGATATCTTGAGAATTTTATCGAAAAAATGTTAACTCGAGAATTTCATCAGAAAAATGAAAGATGAGAGATAAGGTGAGGAGGAGTGGAGCATGGAGGTGGCTGGTGGTCGGACTGGGCGGAGGCATGGGGATGGATGACGCCGGCAGGCGGCAGCGGCCACCATGCTAGATTGTTCCAGAGACTTCCTTTTTTAATTGCTCAGCAATGAGGTTGTGGGAGATAAGGATGAACGAGGCAAGGCCTTGTATGTAAATGTGGAGAGAGGGGCGGGTATCTTTTGTAAAATTGTCATAGTTTGCTTTATATCCGTCAGATATAGACCAGACGGTCTATATTACAAGATGGCAGGCACACCATCATCACCAACTCAGTTTTTTATAAGAGTAGATGATAAATTTGCTAACTACTAAATTAAAGTGGAACTTGTCCATTTTATACTAGTAAATTAAGGTGATTGTTTATCATACGGGTAAGGTTGGACGAAGGGTGGTAGGAACAAATGCTCCGCCTAGAGCATGTGTGTGTGAGATGGAGTCTTAGTGTGTGTGTGGGGGTGGGGTGGGTGGGTGCGTGTGTGTGTGTGTGTGCGGAGTCCTCGGTGGCAAATTTAATTTAAGTGTGCGTGGCTTCATTGTATAGAGGTGATGTGTATGGCAGAGGCCACAAACGAGGGGGTGCGAGAGAGAAAAGGCCCGTAGAGAGGGAAGAGAAGGCGTGTGCGTGTGAGAGGAGTCGACATCGAGAGAACGTGTTTGTTCGAGACACCCCGAGGAAGACTATATATCGATGGTGCATGTAGGCGGGAATTAAACGAAGGGATGGTCTTATTGGTTTCGGGATATAGGAGAAGAGTGAGAGAGGGGGTAGCTAGAAGGAGATTGTTAGGTGTGAGTGTGTGTTTTACCCATCCAGGCGGAAGTTATGTGCACACAAGAAGAGAACGATTCGATGTGGCATTAGGGCTGAGGGTAATTAACTACGTATGGAGACATAGGAGACCTTGAACGTGCATGTGTGAGAGGTATACATGTATACGTGGGATGTGTGTGTGTGCGCGCGCGCATGATCGAGATAAAAGAAAGAAGACATAAGTCATAAGATCGATGACATGGGAGAGACGGATCAGTATGACAATATGCATCCATGTGACAGTGCATGGAAGAAAGCCCGATAATTGAGCATGTGTTTTTCTCTTTAAGAGATTGTGGTGTGGGCTGGAGCATGCAGCTATGGCGAGTAGAGGGAGCGAGCCACAACGGTTGTGCAAAAGAGATCAACCTATAGATGCATGTATGGAGAAACATATATAGTGTGCGTGATAGGAAGCAAGAGTGCGTGCGAGAAAGAAATGTTGACGGAGAAACTACAGATAGATACAAAGATAGAGATGCTAGCTAGAGGGACATTGGCTAGTTTGAGTGTTGGAGATGACCGCCGGGTGGTTCAGAGGGTTAAGTTATGTGTGTGAGAGAGAAAGATAAAAAGAGGGCACATGACTGCATGTAGAGAGAAACATATATAGTATGCGTGATAGGAAGCAAGAGTGAGGGCGAGAAAGAAGGTTGATGGAGAAATACATAAATAGAAAGATAAAGATGCTAGCTAGTGTGTGTTATAGATAGGAGTCGAGTGGATCATAAGGCTGAGTTATGTGTGTGGGTGTGAGAGAGATAGAGAGAGGGTTCATGTGAGTCACATACAAACAAATATCAGAGAGAAATGAGATCCCGAGAGATGGAGTTTTGTGTCTGCGAGAGAGAAAGATATTTCACAACGAGAGTGATATCTCTAGGGAGAGAGAGTGTGTGTGAGCGACATACAAGAGAATGGTGGAGAGCTATGAGAACCTGGGAGACAGAGTTTGTGTTTGTGTGGGAGAAAGAGATATTTAAGAGGAAGAGTCATAGCTTCTCATACCTAAGGAGCGAAAGACATCTCGGTGTGAGAGGGTGTGTGCGAGTGGCACATAGGGGAATAGTACAAAGAAATGAGACCCCGGGAGATGAAGTTTGTGTTTGTGTGAGAGAAAGAGATTTCACATGGAGAATCGTAGTTAGAGACACATAGCAGGGAGCGAGATATACTTAGAGAGAGATAGAGTGGTCAAGGTCGAGGGAGAGAGTATCGTCAGTGTGTCATGAAGATAAAAGATCATTGTCGACATACAGGTAGCACGAGAGATACCCGAGAGACGATGAACGCGTATAGGTCTAGGGAGATACTCCTATATAAGCATGAGCGATAGCTATATGAGACGAATATCTGGATTAAAGGGGATTTAAATATTTAAACTAGAGATCACGACATCGATAATATCATAATGCAAATTGGTGTATCAAACATGCATGTTCATTTGAATTTGGGGACACGTGTAATGTTATATAGTATATCAATATTAGTGATCCATAGATTCTTTAATTAGAGACAATGCATGGTTTATATGCAATTAATGTCTAAACGGGATTACACTATATGTTGCGTGTGTGAAACACATTATACATGTTTGAGAAGTAAAAAAACCCACATGAAGCACACATTAATTGGAGACGGTTAGCGAGGAATGCATACATTGGATTTCAACATAAAGAGGTTTCAAATATTTGAAAATCCAAATTAAGATGGATACAGCTTCATGAATCTGAGATCATGCCATTTGTAAACCATATTTATGTATAAAGGGTATTGTGCTTTTGAAAGTATATATAAAAAATGATGTATATAGAATTTTATTCCAATCGAAAATGGATCCTGCCCGAACAAAAATAGAATACAAACTGGATTCGAATTGAGTTGGCATGGAAACGTGCACTCTTGCTCAGCAGAAATTTGAATGAAGGGGGGAAAGTCGTAGTAACCGCCCGAAACCAAAATCTATGAGATGGAAATTACTGCCTATCCCTGACACGCAAAGCCTATCGGCTCGATTTCTATAGGTTTCGATAGGGGTAGGTTTGTAATTCCACTCAAATGTGAGATAACCGCCTCTACCCGGATTCATACACGGTGGGCGCCAAAACACAATGTCTCCTCGGCCGAAATCGACTCCCTCCCCGATTCATACACGGTGGGCACCAAAACAAACTCTTGTCGGCAAATATTTGGTGTATGCGGGATTACCGTGCTATCCCCAACCGGCTAATATTGCTGTGATGTCAGAAATTCTAAACGGGGGATAAGTTTGTAAATTTCCTCGCATTTGAGACAAGCGCGCCCTGAAGACATGGTTCCCCCCTTCCTCTCTCCCTCCATTTCCCCATTCGTACTCCGTGGGCGCCAAAACACCCTCTCCACCCCAGCCTCCTCCGTCCGCCACTCCATCCACCGTCGACCTCCTTCACCATGCCGGAGCTGATACCCCGATGCCGTCATCCATTACAAGAGATCAACCTCTCTCATCCACGGCTTCAGACCGGGATCCTTGCATCTCGTCCTCTCGCTTCATCCCCTTCGTCGTCCACCTTGTCGGCGCCGCTCCTACGACCATCTCATCCACCGCGCCCCGCCGCCACCGTCTACCCTCCTAGATCTTCTACCACGCTGCGATAGCCATCGCTACCGCAACACATTCAAATTCTTAGCAGATGCATACATGGCGCCGCACCAGAGGTGGTAGTCTTTCGTATCTGCTCAACTTATTTATCGTAGTAAGAAAATAGATCGCCACTACTTTACTCTGATTTCTTGTCCATCACTTACTTGTTAGTTGAAAGAAAACATTGGTTGCGAAGTTGCCTTTGTCCGGTTTGCACCTTCAGATCCGCCATGGCACGCTCAACACTATACTCGCAATGCTCATGGTTTTCCCCTTTTATATTCCACACTAGTTAAATGACAGTAGACTAAATTTCAAAATTGGGTTAGTCGATTTTTGACAGCTCGCCAATGTTCGCCGGTGCGATGGAAGGGGTCGGGTGGGGATGGTGGTTGTGGGGAGGCGGTGGTGGGGCCTCACCGAACGAAGAAAACTCAACGCAGGTGGGGGCCGGGGTGGGAGTGGCGGAGGAACACAGGCGGTGGGGGCGGTTCAGGGGAGGGCTGGGGGTCGGGGCCTGTGGTTCGGCTGGCGGCCTGTGCGGTGTTCTGTATGGGAAGAAGGGAAGAATCAGAGATAAGGAAGACGAAGGGTTAGGAGACGTAGGATCTTCATCCAACCGCCTGAAATGGTCGACTGATCCAAATGACAAAAGTCACGCGACTTGCATGCAGACATGCCTTTATATTCAGTACCATCATCGTAGCTACTTAGCACTGCTCCTGAATCCATCAAGCTAAACAACGTGCCACTCATAATTCCAAACTTTTTCCTCAAATACGAACCTGATATGATGCTGACATTACTAAAATAGATAACATTTAATTGGTCAGCTAATGTTCCTACTTTACTTTCGAAAAGCACGTGCACCACATATAGAGAGACAGCAGGGAGTTGCATTCTTAATGCGCTCTGGTTCATCATGTGTGGGCACTGCAGAATGAACATTTTATTATCCAAAATCTGCTTGCTCTTCTTTAGCATGTTCCTCTTCCATTATTCTTTAATAAGTACTCTCTCTGTTCCTAAATACAAGTCTTTGTATAGATTCCACCATGGACTACATATGGAGCAAAATGAGTGAATCTACACTCTAAAATGTATCTGTATACATCTGTATGTGATCCATAGTGGAAATCTCTACAAAGACTTATATTTTGGAACGGAGGGAGTATGATAGTAGTACAGTATGTTCCTTGTAGTGAAGATGAGCAGGGATATTTGTAGTGTAGAGGTCTATACGGTAGGTTGTGATGGACACTTTGAACTCTTCGGGCCTCTTTGATTCGTAGGATTTTGTAAACATAGGAATAGGAATTGTAGTGGCCTGCCCACTTGAATCCTATAAGATTAGCAAGGAAATGCGGGGAGTTGTGTCGCCTTTGAGAGTTACAATGGTATTAACAGTACCGCACCTTCAGTGGAAGAGAGCTGGTATCTTAAGCCTTTCTAGCCGTACCGGCAATACTAGCACATATATTCCAGCAAGTTCCACTTTGTTGATTTTACTTGTGATGCTTACGGTTTTCCCATTATATATACACTATGATATGTGTAGCTCCTTTGTGTCGCACTAGCAGCAGTCCACTCTTGAAGCTAAACAACACATCAATCATAAGTCCAAAGCTTACTTCTTCAAATACGAATTGTGATATGATACTGATATTAGTTAACAGACACACATTTAATTGGTCAGGTAATGCTCCCACTTGATTTTCCAAATGCATGTGGACACATATAGACAGACAACATGGAATTGCATTTCTTTGGGCACTCTGATTCATCATGGGTCGGCAACCATCATTGTATAGAAAGAAGGGGAATCTCAATAATATGCTTCGTCTTCTGTTCTATAACATGTTCCTCTTCTGTTCTTCTTTAGTAAGCACAGTATGTTCCTTGTCAGGAAGGGGAGCAGGGACATCTGCAGTCAACAGCTCTATTGGGCCAGTTCTGCTAAATGATTTTGCACTTCGAGTTGGTCTGCCATAATACCCCGGGAATGGTGGGAGCCACACGGTCTTTGATAGACTAAACAGGTAGTAACAGTTGTGCACCTTCAGATGAATAGAGTTGTCCTGTAGGTGATCGATTGGCTGCATATTAGTAGCGGCAAAACCCTGTGTTTTCCAGCCAGTTCCGCTTTCCTGATTTATTTATGGTGGTTATGGTGTACCCCTATTATCTACACTATGATCTTCCTACTAGCTCTGCGCTCTCGTTATCATGGTTTGGCAATAAACTTTCTATATGGTATATTATGAACCTATCATATGCCAACTAACCTTACATCTGGGGGCCCCAACAGGGAGCCTATTTTTGTGTGTAGTTGTGCCAGATTATATTAATCTACTCACCATGTTAAAGCACACATGAGCTCTCTCATCAGAATCCGGTGATAGCACACAAGGGAGCCTCTATTATATTACAATATCCTCTGCATTAGAAAGATAATCTCACTACTATTTTTGTTTTCATGCTTTACAGATATTGTATGTAATCACAATTAATATAAGAATGCGCACATCAGAAGAATATTGCGGAACTGTTCAATGGGTAACAAACTTGGCATCAAGGGATTGAGGGCCATTGTGGATGCAATGAAACCCACATGCTCCCGACCTATAGATTCGTATTCAGAATATGATCCTAATGACTATTCTGAGCTCAAGGAGTCAAAGGCAGATGACCTATACTGCTCACCCAATAAGGTGCGTGTTCTAATTTGGCAAGGTTTTATTGGTTGCACACATATCTTGCATAAGGTGTCTTGCATTTCTTTTGCTTCGTTGCACTGCCATCTGCTTAGTTTACTCATCATATATGTGAAGATGCCATGCCCATCCATTACCAACACCTATTCCATTTGTCGTCATACCATGTATTTCCATTCAAATGATGTTCTTGTGTTTCAGACATCCAAAAGGAAGAGGGTGATTGCAGAACCTAAAGGAGTACAAGCAAAGTCCTTGAAAAAGATGGTGCTACCGGAGAAATCACATAGCACCCGACGTATATAGGCGATAGAACCAGCGCCGCAAAACCTAGGATATCGCAACTATGCTAGTCGCTGCTTTGCTCTTGTGAGTACCTATTGTCCTATCGCTGTCCTTACATTCATACCTGGTGGATTATGTGACATCATTGTGCATTATAGCTTGCTTATCCACTGTACGCTCCAAATTATCAGATCTATATTAATGCTTAAATTAATGTAAAATAAACCCAATGCCTATGAAGAAATTTAGTTCTGCATTGTTCTTGTAAGTATCTACTGTCCTTCATCACTATACTTATATTTGTCAGCTAGTTCTTCATGTACACTTTGCAGCTTATTTTCCCTTGTCCTCCATTTTTCTACACATTAGATCTACATTTACTCTTGCCAAAATATTGAATAAAACCAATGTTACTGAAGAAGTTTAGCTCCGCATTGCTCTTGTCAGTGCCTTCTGCTTGTATGTTGTATTTACATTTGTACTCTGCATCTTAAGTTAAATAATCGCCATTTGTTCCTATATTTTCACATCTATATTTACTCTTAAGAAAATGTAGAATAAAGGCAATACTCTTGAAGAAGAGTGTGCGGTAAACTTCTTGAATTGCCCCCCCATCAATATGGACAAGGCCTTTATAGAGCCTGTCTTCACTACTAATGTAAGTTTGTCCTCCTCGAGCCTTCAAACTTTGGTGTGCATATTTGGAAAGCTATGAGTGCAAATGTTGTTTATTTGCGTCGTCTGCATCAAATTGCTTGTTCAAAGTTTATAAAGTAGAAGTACATAAACATAAGTTTGTCCTTCTCAATTTCATTCTTTAGTTGTACAATCTAGTTCCTTATTCGTACCATGTAAAACTAACTAAACATAGCAAGTTATCTTCTTTAGCACTATGTGTATGCTTGTGTTCTTGATCTGTAATCCAGTGGTGTGGTGAGACTACCAACAACAACACAATGTCATATCCTGCTATGTCTCAACTATGAACAATGCCATATTATATTAATGTTTTTTATATCGTGTCTCTTTATTTACCAATTTGAAATGGTATAAATTGATAGTACACTCACCATTCATGCTTATACGTTGTTTAGAACTACATCTATGCTTGTGTTCTTGATTTGTAATCCAGTGGTCTGGTGAAGCTGGCCGCTCCTGCACAATGCCATTTCCTGCCGTCTTAACTATGAACAATGCCTATTATGTTAATGCTATTTTAAACTGTGTCTCTTTATTTCTGACAAAAGAAATGAGATAAATTGACAGCGCTGATGCTTATACGTGCAAAACCTGTTATCTATTCTCTTTCAGGGTGACAATACTGCTGCTAGGAAGAACTGCCATAATGATAGTGAGACGAACCCATTGTTTGTCCCTCTAACACATATTCCAGAGGATAAGGCAACACATCTTGAGGGTAGGCATGCAACCACGAAGTCACATCTTGATGTAGTGGCAAACTTACTCAGTGACACAAGCTCGATGAAGTCGCCACCTGAATCTGTTCGACTTCTTCAATTTGAAATTCAAGCAGAAATACATGCTTCCGCTCAAATCTGACTGGAACTCCTATCTGTATGCAAGATTAACCATAAGTACAGGATGTTTATTGATTCTATGCAACTTAAGTTGGTGGATATGAGCGCCAAAGAAGCATAGTCTCATCAGGTTGCTAAGCTGCTTGCAGTGCAGCTCCTGGGCCGGGCTAACCTTTCTTGAACTGTTTTGAAGTGTTGTCGGTTATGTCTATTTTTTGTCCGCATGTTAACTTCCACTGGTGGTGACCTACCCAGTTTATGTAATCTGCTGTCTAGTTGCCCTTTATTATCACTGGCGGCGAACTTTGATGCCGAGGGGATGTAATATGTTGTAATTTGTATAGTCTACGTTTATTCTTGGTCGGTATGCTGTAATTTAGGCCGGAAGGTTCGGTGGATCTCAGTGTTGTCGGTCTTCAGGCGGCCCGTTACTCATATGGGCCAAAACATGGGCCTATAATCATCTTGGGCCATTAGCAGGTCTAAACCTATAGTTGTTTCCGACCTTTAACAGGCCGAGTAAAGGTCTGGCTAGCTGGGCCAGAGAATACCATGGGCTTTTAACAGGCTAAAACCTAGATTGGCCTATCGTTGAGCCAAAAAATTCACGGGCCAATACAAGCCGATACTGCCTAAGGCCCATGTTTGGCCCAAATAGGACGGCGATTAACGAGCCAAAATATATCTCGGGCCTGTTTGGCCCAATAAAATTATGGGCTTTAAGCAGGTCGGTATCCACGCGGGCCATAGGCCCAAAAGTGTCACGGGCCATTATCAGATGAGCTGTAAGCAGGTCGGATTCAACGCGGGCTGTAATTAGGCCCAACTATTACACGGGCCATTAACATGTCGATAGGCCAGTTGGACTGAAATTTATCCATGAAGACTACGGCCGTTAAGAGGCCTAAAGTTACTTTGGAAAAGAAATAGGCCAGTTTCTGCATGGGCCATTAAGTGGCCTAAAATTAAACCGGACCGACAACGTCCTAGATGCACCACGGGCCGCTAACTGGGCGAAACTATTATCGGGCCGAACTGGTAAACGGGCATTTAACAAGCTGAAATACAAACATGTCTTAGAATGGGCCCAAAAGAACAGTGGCATGTTAAAGGGCTTAATCCGATATGGACCGTAATTTGTCCGAAAATACAGCTGGCTGTGAACGGGCTAGATCTGGTATGGGCCTCAATTTGACCCAAAACATGACTGGCTGTTAACGGGCCAGCCTACTAGTGTTTGGAAAAACATGGTGGGCCTTTAGCTGGGCTGACCTTTTCACCGGAATGGGCCTCTGTTGGGCCATGCCACGTGTCAGCGTATCATAGGCGCCTCCTGTCCAATGAGTGGATGACATCTGTCCCAATGGTGAGCCAACACGTGTTTTTGTTCGGCCAATGAGAATTTTCCACGTGGAAAATCCCCATTGGTCCGGGCTGTTAACGGGTTATCGAATCCAAAACCAGACCCGATAGCTTAACGGCGACCCGTTACGGTCGATGCCACGTGTCGGTCACCCTTGACGAAAGCACTTCTATGACGCGCGATTTATCGTCATGGAAGTGGACACTTCCGTCATGATAATTTTGGTAATGTCATGGAACACTTCTACAACAGCACATGTATGACTATCTTGATTCTGTCATAAAATCATCATGGATGTACGTGCATGAAAGAAAATGTGACCTACTGTTACAAACACATATAATCACGGAAGTGTTTTTTTTGTGATGGCGACCACGAGGAGGGCACCCTCTCTAGCTCTTTCAAGGGGAAAGAGCCCATCTGCTCTTCCAAGGGGAAAGAGCCCGTCTGCGACATCAGGGAGGGCACCCTACAGCTGTGCTATTCCAAGGGGAAGGAGCCCATCTGCGACAACATGGAGCGCATCCAGGGTCTGTGCTCTTCCCACGGGAACGAGCTCATCTGTGACAAGTGACGAAACACATCGAGTCCCTTTTGAAGTGTAGTGAGAATATGTCCAGTTTTAATTGCTATATTTGGTTGGTTGCAGTATGCCTTGTTTATTTCAGTTGTTCATAATGTGATGCTCTATATGTGCAATTATTTACTGTGCATTACATTTCATCAATCCAGTTTTAAACATACCGATAGGAATGCAAATATTTGCCTGTTGTTAAGCCTGTTATAGCTAGCATATGCCTCTTTTAAAGTTTTTTGATTGTCCGATTGTTTGTAGTTAGCATACGTCTAGTTCCAAATGTTATCTTTGTTTGTTTGTAGTATGCCTTGTTTATTCCATTTATTCACAATGTGATGTTCTATATGTGCAAGTATGAACTATGTAGTTCAATTTCATCAATACCAGTTTCAACAATACCACTATGTATGACTACATTTGCTTGCTGCATCTTGTAGTTAACACGCCTTTCCATTTTTATTCAACAAAAACCAGTGTACTTAGACCGACACAATACTAGTTTAAACGACTATGTTTGCTTGTTAAATATTAGGCCTGTTGCAGTTAACACACCTTTCCACTTGTTTTGCTTTACTAGCATGCTTAAACCTCACACTGAAGCTATCTTTTGGAGATTATTTTGTCTCCCATGGATATATTTGGTTGATGTTTAGCCTCTTGTGCTTAACATGCCTCTCGATGTACTTACACAGGTCAATTTTGGGAACGACTACTGCTTTCCATCGAGGTTAGTTTCATCCCATGGCTTATATATACTCACTGTTCAGGAAATCGGTAGCTCGTACCATGTAGGCCGAGGACTCATAAGGGACTAATTGGTGAATCAGAATTTCAACTGAATATATCTGTAACCCATTTACCGTTAGATTAACTAGGGCCATATGTAATATATCTAAGGCTACCTAGCAACATGCACTGTACTTAATGTCTAAATATGCAATCCTAGGCTACATGGCAACAAGGAAGAGTATTAGCTTATTGTTCTGATGATGTCAAGATATATATAGAAGAGTAGAAGCAAAAACAACAACAACACATCCTTGTTTGGATACTCAACTTAGCTAGAGGTTAGAGTTAGTTTCTAGCTCATGACTAACCTTGAACTAATTCCATCCAAAGAGGTGTTTGGATGACACGGTTAGATTGACAATAAATGCACTAGGAGAACTATCTCCAATTAGCACCTCTTGGGTTGGATAGGTTTTTTGGGTGGGTTGATGCAACTAGCTCAAACTTGCCCTCATGTTTGGATATACTTTAGGGCTATTTGAGCCCGAACTAGCTCAAACTAACTCTAACCCATTGATACAGCAGCAGTTAATCAGCCGATAATTTGTAAGAATGCAATGAACTCCTTCCGGCCCATAATATAAGATGTTAATTCATCTAATATGTGAGTATATTGGATGTTAGATGTCGGTGAGAACGACACCTATGGGATCACAAGAATCCCTACTACGGTTAGCGGGGCGCGGGGTTGTGAGGAGAGCGGATCAAACAGATAGCACACGGTTCGTTTATCCAGGTTCGGGCCGCGAGGATGCGTAAAACCCTACTCCTGCTTTGGTGGATTGTATATCTGTGTTCTTGAGCTAGCTATGGGGCGTGAGGAGCTCCAAAAGGCCGAATCCTTCTCCTGGTCGCCTCGGGCATCCTTTTATAGAAAAAAGGGGTCGCCACAGTGGCACACAGGAGGTGGAAAGGGTACAGTGATGCGAGGTTATCCCTCGCATTACATGACAAGGCGCATTTAATGCATCTTGCTTAGGTGTCCTTGCTTTATCGGGGGCGGGGGCGAAGCCTGTCCTGTCCGTCGCCGCTTCTCCTCGCGTCGACACGCGCCCTGGCCAGCGATGCCCGTGGTGCCATGTAGGCAGGCAGGCAGCTGAGGTGGCGCAGTGGTGGTGTCTTCACGAAGATCTACATGCCGCCACGTAGGTGCCTGCCCAGTTGGTTGGGTCGGAAGCTGTACGTGAACGGCGGTGGAGACTTGGTTGGCGTGGGCCTGATGGTGGCCTGTAGACGTCCTCGGCAAGGGCCTTGCCGGGGCCCCGGCAAGGGTCTTGCCGCGGTGCCTGCTGCCATCCCCGGCAAGGCGCTTGCCGGAGGCCTTGTGGTCTTCCTTGGTTGGGATCCCGCCAAGGGTCGTCATCTTCTATAGTGCGTATCTGATCTTGAATGTCTTCACAAAGATCTGCATGCCACCATGGGGATGTCTCGAATCCTTGCCCTATGGGGCGGTGGACTCAAGGGTGATTTGCTCCGTGGTGTGTGGGGCGAGTTACGCAGCAAAGGGTCTTCTTAGGGGTTGCTAAAACTGTCTCCCGGCAAGGATCTTGCCGGGAGAGTCCGCTTCGTCCCCTTTGCTCTTCATGGTCTTGGCCTTGGCGTCGTTCTAGTTCTCTTGAGCTTCGGTCTTATCCTGGCTCGCCTTCCTTGCCCTGCTTGGTGTGGTGGTGCCCGTGGCTCAGACTGCCCGTGCACAGTTATAGGGGTACAAAAAAGTGTACCCCTCTTTTTGTACACCGACAGGATCCCCCGGGCCTGGGCCACACATAAGCGCAATGCGTTGTTGGGCTAGGCCCAAAAACGGTGTGCGGGCAGGTGGGGCGGTTTTTACCGTGCTAAGATTCTTCACGCGCTATGCTTCCCATGACTTCCGCGCGTGGCGCGGCGTGGGGAGGCGTGTGTGATGTGGGCGGCATGCGTGGGGTTGGTCTCTGCACGCATGCATCACGTCGTAAAAAATGGGCGGTTCACACCTTCCCCATAAACTGAGGGAGGCGTCGAGGCATGGCCCATTTACTAAATGGGGCTGAGGCGCGGTCTTCAAGGCGTCCACTCCCCACGATCACAAGGTGGGGAGAGGTCGTCTCACCCGTCCCCTCGGTTTTGCACGTCCGCCACGTGTGTCCCATGCGCCTGGGGTGGCAAACGGTGGAGGCGGGGAACCGGGCCATCGCTGGTTGGGGCGGCGGGTCGGTCCTGGCTCCCTGCGCCTTCCGTATCTTGATTGGCCGAGCGGGGCGGCCGAGCCCCAACCCCGATCCTTTATAAAGAGCGGGAGGGGGGGATGGCGTCCCACATTCTTTCATCTTCTTCTACCTTCAGCTTCTGCTCCTCCCTTCCATCCATCATGGAGAGAGGGAATCCCGGTCCTTCAACGGTGGCGGCGAGGGTCGCCGCTCGACAACGCGTCCCTCCTTCTCCCGCGCCTGCGGTGGCAGAGCCAGCTGCGAGGGGAAGGGGGAGGGGGCGAGGCCGTGGGCGAGGCCGGGGCGCTCGGGGAAGAGGAGGACGGGGTGGTGCGCCGGCCTCGCCTCCGCCAGCAGCTCCTCCTCCAATGGAGGGCCATGTTGGGGATGACCCTTGTGAGTTCTTCGTCAGGCTGCGCCGGCCGCCGCGCCGTCGCCTTCGTCTCCCGACTCCATTTGCGCGGGAGATGGAGCTGGATCCTGCCGGAGTCATTTCGGCTGCACATGAGGGGCTGTGGGATCAGTGGCACGCGGGTCCGCGTCGACTTCCCCGCTCCTCACGTGATGTATCTTCGTCGGGGATGGAAGACATTTGCCCATATCCACAGCTTGACGGAGAGGCTCACTCTCCATTTTAAGCTGATGGAGGGTGGCCTTCTCTCCGTCAAGGTCTTTGGGCTCTTTGGGACCCGTACAAGGTGCTGCATGGAGAGCTCTTCTGATAGTGAAGACTCCTCCTCGGGCGGGAGTGACGAGGAGGACAGCGACAGCGACGACGAGGGAGGTAGGCGGAAGGATGACGGTCCGACTAGGTGTCGGACACCGCTCCATGCGGCACCGGCGACCCCATCATCCGTGTCGCCGGCTCCTTGAACTTCTCGGGGTCGTCTCCTTGGGCGGCTGGCGCTGGGAGGCTGTGGAAGAGGAAGAGGGCGGGCGGCAAGGCCACCAAGTCGGAGTACACGGGCACCGCCGCCTTCGACGCGTGCTGACGTCCTGCCGCCTCGTCTTCGAGCTCTGCTTCCGGCGCCGCCATCACCATCCAGCCTTCGGACGGCCACCGAGGTGTTCTCTCTGCGTCTTCTGCTACCCGTAGCTCGCCTAGGTGCTCCTTTTTCCCTTCTCGCCTCCTTGACCTGCCTCCTGAGGAGAGGGACAAGAAAGGGATTACGGGCACCTTATCTCGTTTTAGTTTGTAAGGCTTCGGGCTTTTGTTGAATTTAAAACTTGTAATCCCATTATTCATGTTTTTCATTCCCTATGGACTGTACCTGAGTGGAATGTTTTTAACGAAAAAGGGATGTTTGCCGGGTCATCTGTTTGTGGGTGAATCCCACGACAAGGAATAAATCCTTGATATCTTTAAGATAAACATTTCTTTGCCCGGCAACAGGCGTCGCCATCTCCCCACTTCGCCCGATCTTCCTCACGCTTTCGGCGGAGGCCGGGATGAAGTGGGTTTAGGCTCCTCGTCTTATCCTTTTGTTGTCGCGACTACGACCAAACTCGGTCCCAGGAACGGGCCCTAGGGCCTAGAGTTAGGGGAGCACAATAGTTTGAGGGTAAAACGAGGTTTCACATACCTCAGTCCGTAAGGAAATGCATGATAAGGGATGAAAAACTTATCTGAATCTGCAGCCCTCCGGCAACCCTGGTTTGCCATGGGTGAATCTTTGCTTTTTGCAGCCCCCCGGCAATACTGGCTTGCTGGGGCCTTGATGCCGGTCTGTTCCTTTTCTTCTCCCCAAGTGGTTCGGCAAGGATATCTGTGTGTCCTGTGAACCAAAGAAGACAAAAGGAAGACAAAGAGACGCACACTCGACCTCTAAGCTAGGGGTTAGTCGCCGCTAAGCTCTATCAACCCTAACCAAGGACGAGACTCGACCTAGCATGCATGCTATAACTTAGGGCGCCAGCGCTTTTATTTATGCTTAGGGTCTGCGCCTGGCTTTGTACAAAGGGTTACATGCCTTGTCGGCAAGGCTTGTACAAAAGGTGGCTTGCCGGGGGCCCGGCAAGCCGCGCCTCACGGGTAAAACTTGCGAAGATTCTCAATGTTCCAGGAGTTGCTCACCGGAACAGCATCTTCGGTCTCCAGGCGGACTGCGCCAGGCCTGGTGACTCGTATTACCCGGTAAGGGCCTTCCCACTTCGGCGTCAACTTGTTGGATTTCTTGGCCCATTGAACGCGCCGAAGAACAAGGTCGCCTTCCTCAAAGCTTCGGGCACGAACCTTGCGGCTATGGTAGCGGCGCAAGGCTTGCTGGTAGCACGGTGCTCTCACAGCCGCCCGAAGACGATCTTCCTCAAGGAGCGTTGCGTCATCTTGCCGTAGTTGCTCTTGCTCAAGCTTATCATAAGCGAGCACTCGAGGTGACCCGTATATGAGTTCAGTGGGTAGAACTGCTTCTGCCCCGTATACTAGGGCAAAGGGTGTCTGGCCGGTGGCTCGATTTGGCGTCGTTCTGATCGACCAAAGAACCGTCGGCAACTCTTCAATCCAGCGCCTTCCACTCTTGTGCAGCCTATCAAAGGTCTTTGTCCTTAAGCCTCGCAGTACTTCAGCGTTTGCTCTCTTAGCTTGACCATTGCTTCGTGGGTGAGCAACGGAAGCAAAACAGACTTTGCTGCCGAGGTCTTGGATATATTGCATGAAGGTGCGGCTTGTGAACTGCGTGTCGTTGTCGGTGATGACCCTGTTGGGTACACCAAAACGGCACACTAGTCCCTTAAAGAATTTGACGGCTGACTGAGCTGTGACCTTCCTCACTGCCTCCACCTCTGGCCACTTTGTGAACTTGTCGATTGCGACGTACAAGTACTCAAAGCCCCGACAGCGCGGGGGAAAGGGCCCAGTATGTCGAGCCCCCAGACCGAGAAGGGCCAGGAGAGAGGAATGGTTTGAAGGGCTTGAGCTGGCTGATGACTAGTGTCGTCGCATCCTGGAGGGCAGTGGGCCAGAAGAAGCCTTGCCGGCAAGGGCTCTTGACCCTATGTGGGATCCACATATGCCTCCATGTATCTCTGCCAACAGCCCCAATCCTTCCTCTCGAGGGATACACTTCAATTTCACGCCGTTTGGTCTCTTTCTGTACAGGACGTCATCGACGAACTGGTACATAGCAGACCGACGGGCTACTTTTTCCGCTTCTTCCTGCTCCTCAGGAAGTTCCCCAGTTTGGAGGAATCAGACGGTATGCTGTGCCCATGTTGGAGCCTGGGGCTCGACGGTGAGGACTAAAGGCATTTCCTCCTCTATAGGAGCGGCTGTCTTGACGGCAAGAGCTTGACGCTCCGCCGAAGCTAGCCGTCCCGTGGCGGGCTCAGTGTCCCCGGCAACATCCCTGCCGGTGGCTCCGGGGAGCTCGGCGGGAAAGTACTTGCCGGGCCCTGATTTCCTCCTCTTGTTTTTCTCTGTTGATGGATTAACGGATGGCTGAGTTAGCTGAAGCACAAAGGTACCTGGTTCCACAGGTAGCTTGAGGGCAGCGCGCTTTGACAGGTAATCGGCGATGTCGTTCTCTGCTCGGGGAACGTGCTCCGCCTGTATACCATCAAAATGCTCTTCCAGCTTTCTCACTTCATCGACGTAGGCCTTCATCAACGGGCTTTGGTAATCTTTGTTGACTTGTTTGACGACAAGTTGCGAGTCGCCCCTGACAATGAGTATTTTGATTCCGAGGTCTGCCGCGATCCTAAGACCAGCAAGCAGCCCCTCATATTCAGCAGTATTGTTCGTTGATACCTCTCAGGTTTGAAGGTGCGGTGAGTGGGCCACTGGAACTGCCGCAGCTCACGGGTGAAAGCCGGACAGCCTACCTCGTAAGGTAGGCCTCCAAGGCTCTCCGGGGCCGGGTGGTTCACAGCAGGCCCTGCTCGCCTGTCTGACCGGTGGCGTGCTCCGCGCCGGCGCTCGATAGTGGTTCGAGCGTCTTCATGGGCTCGTTCCCGAAGAACTTGGCGCTGGTCACAGTGGGTCCGCGGGTCAGACGACGCTATGGAGATGTCGTCGCCCGTGACGTCCCGACGAGCTGTCGTCCGCGGTATCGGGCGAGGAGGAGGCGAATGCACCGTGGTCGCGGTGCCGCCGGCTTTTCCGCCACTGGTGCGTGGAACTCCATTGGAGCGCCGATCCGGGGGCTCCACCGGACTCGGTTCGTCTTTGTTGGCCACCGCAACAAGGCTCCGGATAGTGGCTCTCCATTCGTCGAGTTTCCCTGCAGTGGGAGGAAAGTCGAGGAGCAACTGCGCGCGCGCCAGGGCCTCTGCTGGCGTTGGTGGCAGTGAAACCTGCACGGATCGCGACGCGCTTCGACTTCTGACCATGTCAGAAGGAGCTCTATCACGATCCCGCGGTCGCATGCCGTTTTCACCAGCGCTTCAGCGAGCGGGCAGGTCTTCTACGTCCTGGGGGCGGTGCTCGGGGTTCTTCCCGCGGCGACGCCCGGGATCTTCGGCGTGATGACGTCGTTCGTCGTGCGCTGCCTGAGAAGAGCGCACTGTTGGCGCCGGCATGGGGGTCTTGGAGGCCCTTGCGTCGCCTTCGGGTGCGGCGGCGGTGACCTTGGAAGGTCCCGCTCCACCCGCGGAGGGCCTGGCTCCGCCTTTGGATTTGGCGATGTGTGGCCCGTTACCGGGCGCACAAACATCGCCGCCTCCCAAACTCCGGCTGCTGGGATGGTGTTGGTGTTCGCGAGCAGTGCCCCGGGTCCTTTCTGCGACCGGTCCGCTACTCGCCCGCGTCTGGACGGGCTATCCGGCTTCCGACTGGCCAACCGCCACCGTCGTCTTCTTCTTGGGCGCCATGATGATGAAGAAGCGTCGAACTAACTGCTAAAGCCGATTCTCACAACTGCGCCCCCTACCTGGCGTGCCAAAGATGTCGGTGGGAACGACACCTATGGGATCACAAGAATCCCTACTACGGTTAGCGGGGCGCGGGGTTGTGAGGAGAGCGGATCAAACAGATAGCACACGGTTCGTTTATCCAGGTTCGGGCCGCGAGGATGCGTAAAACCCTACTCCTGCTTTGGTGGATTGTATATCTGTGTTCTTGAGCTAGCTATGGGGCTTGAGGAGCTCCAAAAAGCCGAATCCTTCTCCTGGTCGCCTCGGGCCTCCTTTTATAGAAAAACGGGGTCGCCACAGTGGCACACAGGAGGTGGAAAGGGTACAGCGATGCGAGGTTATCCCTCGCATTACATGACAAGGCGCATTTAATGCATCTTGCTTAGGTGTCCTTGCTTTATCGGGGGCGGGGGCGAAGCCTGTCCTGTCCGTCGCCGCTTCTCCTCGCGTCGACACGCGCCCTGGCCAGCGATGCCCGTGGTGCCATGTAGGCAGGCAGGCAGCTGAGGTGGCGCGGTGGTGGTGTCTTCACGAAGATTTGCATGCCGCCACGTAGGTGCCTGCCCAGTTGGTTGGGTCGACAGCTGTACGTGAACGGCGGTGGAGACTTGGTTGGCGGGGGCCTGATGGTGGCCTATAGACGTCCTCGACAACGGCCTTGCCGGGGCCCCGGCAAGGGTCTTGCCGCGGTGCCTGCTGCCATCCCCGGCAAGGCGCTTGCCGGGGGCCTTGTGGTCTTCCTTGGTTGGGATCCCGCCAAGGGTCGTCATCTTCTATAGTGCGTATCTAATCTTGAATGTCTTCACAAAGATCTGCATGCCAACATGGGGATGTCTCCCGAATCCTTGCCCTATGGGGGCAGTGGACTCAAGGGTGATTTGCTCCGTAGGTGTGGGGCGAGTTGCCGCGGCAAGGGTCTTGTCGGGGTTGCTAAAACTGTCTCCCTGCAAGGATCTTGCCGGGGGAGTCCGCTTCGTCCCCTTTGCTCTACGTGGTCTTGGCCTTGGCGTCGTTCTAGTTCTCTTGAGCTTCGGTCTTATCCTGGCTCGCCTTCCTTGCCCTGCTTGGTGTGGTGGTGCCCGTGGCTCAGACTGCCCGTGCACAGTTATAGGGGTACAAAAAAGTGTACCCCTCTTTTTGTACACCGACATTATAAGATATTATAAAAGAGTGTTGCACTACATCATTGTGCAATTGCTGTTTAGCTTCTAATATTAACTTGGTGCTTTTAGGTACATATGTCATTGGTAAAGATCCGCGCTTCGACTCTTTCTGCGTATGGGGCAATGAGATATTGATGAACCAGCATCAAGTGAGGAAGCTGATAAAGATTGTTAGTAAAATGGGTCGAAAGATGGCAATTAAACTATTTGTTTACACTTTATCCAAGACAACAGCGAACTGTAGGATGGTAAATAAGAACTCTGCGGCCTTCTTTTTACTGCCCATAATGAGTTGTGTTAGGTGACAATGTCTCAATCTTTTTCCTTTGCAGTGGCTCCCAAAGCAGCTTACTCAAGATTACGTCTCAAACTACATGATTGGTGGGCATGCAAAGGTTAAAGTATTTCTACCAGAGCACGATGATTATCTAGATGTTTTCATGAAGATCATGAATGATGGGCGGTCGGCCATCACAAGGGGTTGGACTAGAGTCGTGCGTGCCTTCTGCACATGGGCATTTTGTTTCACCTTGTTGAGCAACCAGAATGTATTTCTCCTCTTTCTTTACCATCTTTAATAGTACAAGTATACAATTTTGGTTCATCATTCTTTATTTGGTTCTTATGTAATTGTTGAACATATGTACCTATGGATCGAATAATGCATTGGTTGTTTGAACCTACTGGATATGAATAAAGATATAGCATACATTCAAATTCAAATCTGGTACAATTTGAAATAGCAGCAATTAAATTATGGTGAAATTACACTCTGCATGTCATTACGGCACACACAGTTGGTAAAACACAAACGTTTGTGATAGAAAACATAATCCAACATGGTTCACAGAGAGGAAACGTGTGCAAGCATGCACACAGCTGCCGTTTGCAAAGCGTGTGCGTGTGATGTCAGACAATATCACAAATGGCGTGGGCAAACTAAATGTTTGTGATAGTTGCTTTATAGTACACAATTCGCAACTATGAACTATTTCTGGTGTGGTATGAATCGTAAATGTTGCACCACAGAATAGCGTGTGTAATAGTTGTCGCGTATGACGATGTTACGATGGTCCGACGTTTCGTAATCCTGTTCGACACTCGTACGACGATTAGCTAATCTTCTTAATTAGTTATCGCATATGGTTTGGGAAAAGCGAATGTGTGTGATTTTCTGCTTATCATACACATTCTATAATAGTGAACCGTTTGTGATGGGCCACACATCGTAAACGTAGCACCATAGAATACCGACTGCGATGGCAATGCGAGCACAAACGAGTAGCGAGTACTGTATCGCCCTATCCCCGAGGCTTTTTGGGTCGTGTGGGAAGGACCCCCCCTATCGCCCGTACTCACTAGGCGACGGTTGCATATGTCGTCGCGGAAAGGGGTTAAAAAATGTTTGCATAGCACCTCGCTGTACCAGTAGTTGTCTTCTCTCTACCCCACTGGATTGATTCATCTTGGTATGCAATATAACAAGGATCATCAGCCTGCCTATTAAACTATAATAATCCATCCAAATACAATCAACACTTCAAATTAAACAAGCGATCATTCAGATAGGCCGTGAGCGCTAACTACCTGAACCTCCTCCAAATCTGGTGTAGGTGAGCATGGCCAAGACACAATTGAATCGGTACCCTTGCCGCTGTAACCGCTGCGGCTAGACTTTGCCCGCGACGGCGCCAATGAAATTTGTGGTTCATATGAGATTAAGGAAAGGTTTCCGAAGCGTTTGAATAAGGTGGATCAGGATCCGAGAGCTTACTAAGAAATGTCATGCGGCTGTCGGTGACTGTCTTCGATGGCAGAACACATCCAGATGGTCGGGAGGGCGGCAACTCTGCATGCGGTATGTTGGCCTGGATAGGCAAAGCGGGCAGAGAAATAATGTTGGTACCGTGGCGGATGTGCACCACCGCCGGTCGTTGGTCGGCGCTGGAATCAGATCCGGTGATGCGGGCAAGCTGCATCTATGGCTATGGCTACTCTATGGGATTTGGGGGGAGGTGCTCAGGGTTGTGCGTGGTCAGTCATTGATAAGTGATAAGAGAGAATATACCCCATCTGTCATATGCAGCACCGACCTACCTGTCATAAGCTGCCTTGGCCCCACCTATGATAAAGCTACCTCAGCCCCACCCGTCATAAGCTACCTTGGCCCCACCTGTCATAAGATGCCTCGGCCGACCTGTCATAAGTTGCGGCAACCCCACATATAAGGATCTTACTGCTTCGGCACTATGGGGAGAGACTGGACTGACCCCACCTATCATGGTTTCAAGCGGCCCCACATGTCATAGGTTGCCTTGACCCCACATGTCAGGATTGTACCGCGATAGCACTATGGTGAGAGAGAGTGGAGCGAACCCATCTGTCAAGATATTGTTGGAAATATGCCCTAGAGGAAATAATATTGTATTATTATATTTTTTATTCATAATTAAGAGTTTATATTTCATGCTATAACTGCTATGATCCTGGAATATGTGATTCAGTGGAAAACTCATATGCACGTGTGAAATGATAAACGATAAACAATAGATTCCCGGTCTCACCTCTAGGACCGGCTCAAGTGTTGTTGCGATCATGTTTTCCGGGTCTTAGGATATTGTTAAGTGTAATGATAGTCCTAAAACAACATTGAGGGTATGACGTTAGAAGAACAATGATATTGAATCAACCCAATACTTGTCTGTTATACTATGTGATCATATCGTCTGAAATCATCTATTATAACACGGAGTGTTAGCATGTGTTTTAGTTCCTTAGACCATGAGCGTGTTCCGGTCACTTCCTACCGGATGGTGGGCTTTGGGGTTGCTCAAAAGTCATATGTAACAAGGTGATCATAACGACAACTTTCAGCCTCACCGGAAATTTTGACTAGTGACCGGACAACTCGAGAGTGGGATTTTCTCCTCCGACAATGGAGAGATATTCTTAGGGCCCTCTCAGTGTGAAGGTATCCATCATCGTCTGGCCAGACGCAGGAGACTACTTCAGAAGGGATGCCGGAACACGTCAAGGAGAAAGAAGAATAAATTCGGTAACGGGAGCAACAATATAGTGAGCATGGTGATGACTCGAGAGGATACCGCTGCACACCAAGTTTTGTAAAGTATCGTGAAGCAAAGGGAACATCACATGATAACCAAAGGTTCATTTGAATATCATTCGTGTAATCAGAGGGACCAATATGGATGTTCATGGTTCCGCTATCGATCATTGAACGAAGGGGTTTTGTTCATGTCTAGGGTTACCGAACCTGTGGGGTCACAACCTTAAGGTAATCATGATCTTCTGAGTTTAGTAGGACAAGAGTGATAAGAATATATTTTGGAATTGTTTCATTAATATCCGGGATAGTTCCGAGAGGTTCCGGAAGCGTTTCGGGGTTACCTGAAGGGTTTCAGTGAATATCGGCTAATACCGGGTCTTACCGATTAATATATATAGGTGCAAAATGTTTCCGAAGATGTCAAATTATATATATATATATATATATATATATATATATATATATATATATATTATGCTCTGAAAATTTTTAGCAAAAAAATATATTTAATTTAATACCAACGGGCCAAATAAGGCCAAGATGTGGAGAAGGAGTTGGGCCACAAGGGCCCAACAAGGGAGGCGCCCCCTTTCCCAAAGGGGGGGGGGGGGCGAAACCAACTTGGAGGGGGAGTCCTACTCCCCCTCCCTTAGCCGGCGCCCCAAGGCGGCTCTTTCCCCCTTGGTGGCAGCCCCTCTTCACCCCCCAATCCTATATATACTAGAGGATTTCCACCCTATGAGTACACAAGTTTTGGAGCCTCCTCTAGTTGATCTAGTGCATTTTCTAGTTGGTCCTAGTGGACTGATTATAGAGAGCCCTAACCACCTCTAATCCTCATAATTAGAAGCCCCATGTGGTTCTAATCTTCTGCATCTAATTCTCCGGTGATGATTAGCTCTGCACGGCGAAGCGCTGCCGAATCGTGAAGACCGTACGCTTGCAACCAAATAGAGAGGTCGTGCTTTCGGTCTTCCGTTCGAGGGATCGTTCATGGGCGGTTCGTTGGATCGTCATCAACGTTCGAGGGACTTCAAGTATGATCTACACCGACTCGTCTACTTCCTCTGCTGTAACGCCCCCGATGCGGCTATATCTCCCACGTGTCGAGGCACGACTTAGAGGCATAACCGCATTGAAAGCAATGTCGCAAGTGAGGTAATCTTCACACAACCCATGTAATAAATAAGGGAAAGAGATATATAGTTGGCTTACAGTCGCCACTTCACACAATACATAAATAAACATCCATCATCTGAGTACACTCAAGGTCCGACTACGGAACCAAAATAAAAGAAGTTACCCCAAATGCTAACACAGATCCCCTATAGTCCCAACTGGGCACCACTACTGATCATCTGGAAAAGACACATAGTAACAACCACGTTCCTCGTCGAACTCCCACTTGAGCTCGGTTGAGTCACCTGCACTTGCATCGTCGGCACCTGCAACTGTTTGGAAGTATCTGTGAGTCACGGGGACTCAGCAATCTCACACCCGCGAGATCAAGACTATTTAAGCTTATAGGAAGGACAGAGTAGTAAAGTGGAGCTGCGACAAGCGACTAGCATATATGGTGGCTACATCGCAAAAGAGAGCGAGAAAAGAAGAAAAGCGGACGTGAAGCTAGTAGCGATCAAGAAGTGATCCTGGACTACTTACGTCAGACATAACTCCAACACCGTGTTCACTTCCCGGACTCCGCCGAGAAGAGACCATCACGGTTACACACGCGGTCGATGTGTATTTTATTTGAGGTCAACTTTGAGTTTTCTACAACCGGACATTAACAAATTCCCATCTGCCTCATAACCGCGGGCACGGCTTTCGAAAGATATTACCCTGCAGGGGTGTCCCAACTTAGCCCATTATAAGCTCTCACGGTCAACGAAGGATATTCCTTCTACCGGGAAGACCCGATCAATCTCGGAATCCCGGACTACAAGACATTTCGACGGCAATAAAACAAGACCAGCAAAGCCGCCCGACATGCCGACAAATCCCGATAGGAGCTGCACATATCTCGTTCTCGGGGCACATCCAGATGAACACTACGTCACGGCAACCGAAGATGCCCCAAGTTGCCTCGTGGTGGCACCGCAAGTGGCTCTAGTTTGGACCAACACTCGAGGAGCATTGGCGGGGTTTAAAAATAAGATGACCCTCGGGCTCGCGAAAACCCGGGGAAAAGGCTTAGGTGGCAAATGGTAAAACCAAAGTTGGGCCTTGCTGACGAGTCTTATTCAAAGCGAACTGTCAAGGGGGTCCCATAAATCACCCAACCGTAAGGAACGCGAAATCAAGGAACATAACACCGGTATGACGGAAACGAGGGTGGCAAGAGTGGAACAAAACACCGGGCATAAGGCCGAGCCTTCCACCCTTTACCAAGTCTATAGAGGTATTAATTATAGCAGATATATATTGTGATATCCCCAACAAGTAAACATGTTCCAACAAGGAACAACATCTCCATGTTCCAACAAGGAACAAACTTCATCTTCACCGCAACTAGCAACGCTTATAAGAGGGGCTGAGCAAAGCGGTAACATAGCCAATCAACGGTTTGCTAGGAAAGGATGGTTAGGGGCTGACATGGCAATATGGGTGGCATGATATAGCAAGTGGTAGGCATCGCAGCATAGGCATAGCAAAAGAGCGAGCATCTAGCATAGCAAAGATAGAAGTGATTTCGAGGGTATGGTCATCTTGCCGCAATGTTCTCGAGTTGTCGAAAGCTTGATCCTCGTGGCGTTCTCAACAGGTTCCTCGTTCACGTACTCGTCTCCCGACTCTACCCAAAGCAACAACACAAACAAAGGAACCACAATAAATCACGGTGCAATGCACAATCAACATGATGCAAAACATGACGGGATATGCATGATGTGATATGCAATGCTTATGCGCTCCGGAAGGAAAATGATGAACCAGGCATCAACTTGGCAAACCAAGTATGCCACTGAAAGATGAGATGATTTCGGTTGAAATCGATATAAAGATCACCGGAATCGGATGCACGGTTTGCAAATGACAAGCAAAACAAGAATGGCACAAATCTGCCATTAACAGCATGATGGCACTTAGCAAGCAACAAATAATTAAGCTACTGCACCCAAACGTATCAACAAAGGACATGGCAGTGATCTACACAAGATGCTTGACAAAAGATGAGCACTGAGCTACGGCTAGTTCACATCATAACAGGTTCAAACAAGCATGGCAAAAGTGCAAGAATAATCAGGCTGGACATGGCAAAAACAGCATCAGGTTGCAATGTTCAGAGCAGCAAAACTACATGCTACAGGAACTTAAAATAGCAAAACAAGGCATGGCATGGATCTACTCAAAGCATAGAACAAAAGTCCCTTACTGACCATAAGCCAAAGAGGATCCGAAAATATAGTAACACCCATGTCAATATTGAAAGTTTCGTTAACAGATTCAGCAACATGGCATGTCAAAACTGATAACAAGTAGGCATGTTTACAAGCTCAATGCACTCACTACAGAGCCTTAAATGATAAACTAAGCATACATTCATCAAGAAGACATGTCATAGAAGACATACATGGCAAGAACACTAACATAGCATAAATGGATCAACCACAACAACCTTGGCAAAATTGAATAACATGTAAACAATCTGTCAGGAAACATTTTATAGCAAAAGTAGAGCTCGATTGACTCAAGCTATGGCACTCCATAATTTCAAACAAGGACATGGATGGATAGATCAAGACATGTTTAACAAAACATCCTTACTGAAGTATCTCCAAATATGCATGGATCTCTCGGTAGTATCAAGTTAACATGGCATCAAAATATCAGCTAAACAGGGCTGAATTCAGCAACATCAGGACACCTACTTTGCATGCTTGTGCTAGTCACCACATAGATCACAAAAATACATGGCATACACCCCTGGAAAGATGGCATGGCATATTACAAAACACATGTAGGACTCCAATTCATAGGGTGCACACAATAATCATGGCAAAAATAACAAAAGTGCAAGTTCTGTTACGAAACAGACACTAACATCACATAGCATCCTTCCAACAGCATTTAGGGCATCAGGATGAGCTCAAATGAAAATGATGCAATGAGATGAAATGATCTACTCTTCGAGACGAACATTTTGACATATTATACGCGAAAAATGGATCTACGGATGCGAAGATGTAGCATGTTGAAAAATGCACAAAATAACAAGAGATGCAAAGACTTGGAGAAAAAAATTAGGAGGAGGGAGAAGAGGTCAACGGGCTCGGCCGGGCCGGATCTGGACCGGATCGGGGCGCGGCGGAGGAAGGACCTCGCCGGTTCCAGAAGCTCGCTCGTTTTGCTAAGCAAGACGTACCTGATGAGAAGAGTATGATCTATCAATTCAGAGGTGGTCTGAGAGAAGATCTGCAATTAGCTCTTGTGCTGTTTGAGCCAGATAAGTATGATGAATTCTACAACATGGCTCTGAAGCAAGAAGCTGCCCAGCTCAAATGTGAGGCTTCTAAGAAGAGAATCAGGGATGCAGTTCAGTCTTCTTCTTCCTCTCAAGTGGCAGCTAAGCAGAAGTTTTACCTTCCTCCTCCTCCGTTAAAATCGGCCTTATCGCCAGAAGAACTTCGGTGGCCGTGGATCTTCCCACCCACCCAACCCAAGCTATCAGAACAAGTCTAATTCTCAAGCTCCAAGGTCAAGTGCTCCTTACCACCGTCCGCTCTCTGAGGTGACTTGCAACAAATGTCAGCAGAAAGGTCACTATGCGAACAAGTGCTTCAACCAGAGGCGTCTTCCGCCTCCTCCTCTGTGAAATCTTCCAGCAATGCGGTGGTCAAGCATAATCCCAAGTTTGCAAAGGTCAATATGATGAATGCAGCTCAAGCAGAGGAATCTTCTGATGTGATAATGGGTAATCTTCCAGTTAATGATATTCCTGCAAAAGTTCTTTTTGATACTGGTGCATCGCTTTCTTTCATTTCGAGACCTTTTGTTGCCAAGCATGAATTTGTGACGGAAAAGATTCCTATTCCGTTGAAGATTGTGTCCCCGGGCAAGCAAATGACAGCTAATAATTATGTCCCGGATGTTTCTATCAATATGGGCGATTATAGATTTCTGGCTAAACCAATTGTTCTTGGTGACTCGGATATTGATCTTATTCTCGGAATGGACTGGCTTTCTCAGCACAAAGCTCAGCTTGATTGTGCTGCCAGGGAAATTCAATTGACTCACTCTTCTAATGATGTGATCATCTATGCCGCTCGTGATGAAACCATTCGGTTGTTTTCTCTCAATGAGAAGGGCGAACTGAATGCCATCTCTCAATTCGATCGTTTGTGAGTACCAAGATGTCTTTCCGGAAGAGCTTCGGGTATGCCTCCTCATCGGCCGATTGAGTTCGTTATTGATCTTGAGCCCGCATCGAACCAGTTTGCAAGCGTCCATACAAGCTTGGACCTTATGAGCTGAAGGATTTTAAGAAGCAGCTCGATGAACAAGAGCGTGTGTGTTTGATCAGACCGAGTTCATCTCCTTGGGGTTGTGGTGTTCTTTTGTCCGGAAGAAGGATGGCACGGACCGACTTTGCGTCGATTACCGTCCATTGAATAAGAAGACAATCAAGAACAAGTATCCACTTCCCAACATCAATGAGCTTTTCGAGCAACTCAAAGGTGCTACTGATGTTCTCCAAGCTTGACCTTCGTATGGGGTATCATCAGATTCGCATTCGTGAACAAGATATTCCCAAGACGGCATTCGAACAAGCTTTGGTTCTTATGAATATCTTGTCATGTCTTTCGGCCTCGTCAATGCTCCTCCAACATTCTCTCGGATGATGAACTTCATTTTCAACCCCTACACCAATGAATTCGTCTTGGTCTATCTTGATGATATTTTGGTCTTCTCCAAGAATAAGAAGGATCATGCCAAACATTTGCGATTGGTGCTAGACAAGCTCAGAGAGTATCAATTCTATGCGAAGTTCTCCAAATGTGAATTTTGGCTTGATGAAGTGCTTTATCTTGGTCATATCATCTCCATAAGGGCATCGCTGTTAATCCCGAGAAGGTGTCCGCAATTGTGAATTGGGAACCTCCTCGAGAATGTCAAGCAGCTCCGCAGCTTTCTTGGTCTTGCAAGCTATTGTCAAGATTCGTTGAGAACTTCTCCAAGATTGCAAAGCCTCTTTCCAACCTCCTCCGAAGCATGTGAAGTATATACGGTCTCCTGAGTGTGACGTTGCTTTCAATACCCTCAAAGAGAAACTCGTCACAGCTCCTGTCTTGACTCCTCTGATGAATCCAAGCCATTTGAGGTTTTCTGTGATGCTTCTCTTCAAGGTCTCGGTCTTTGTGTTAATGCAAGAGAAGAGAGTTGTGGCTTATACCTCTCGCCAGTTGATGCCCAACGAGAAGAACTACCCCACTCACGATCTTGAGTTGGCGGCAGTTGTCCATGCATTGATTACTTGGAGACATCTCTTGTTGGGAAGGAAGGTGGACATTTTCACCGATCACAAGAGTCTCAAGTACATCTTCACTCAACCCAACCTCAACCTCAGGCAGACTCGATGGGTCGAAATGATTCAAGAGTACAACCCAAGTATTGAATATACTCCGGGCAAGGCCAATGTCATTGCAGATGCTTTGAGCAGGAAGGCTTATCGCAGCAGTCTAATCCTCAAGCCCTTTCGGCGGATCTCTGTGAATCTTTCCGCAAGCTGAATCTTCAAGTTGTTCCTCAAGGCTTTCTTGCCAACCTCATAATATCTCCTACTTTGGAAGATCAGATTCGTGAGGCTCAGCTTCTGGATACCATGGTGAAGAAAGTGAAACGTGGTATCGACAAGGGCATTTCCAAGTACAAGTGCTTCCACGTTGATGACAAAGACACTCTGTTCTTTGAGGACCGAATTGTGGTTCCTAAGGGTGATCTACGAAAAGTCATTATGAATGAGGCTCACAATTCGCTTCTATCCATTCATCCTGGAAGTACGAAGATGTACCATGACCTCAAGCAGTCATATTGGTGGACTCGAATGAAGCGAGAAATTGCTCAATTCGTGAATGAGTGTGATGTCTGCGAGAAGAGTGAAAGCGAGAACACCAAAGACCAGCTGGTCTCCTTCAACCTCTTGCTATTCCGAATGGAAGTTTGATCATATTGAAATGGACTTCGTGACTGGTTTTCCTAAGTCCAAGCGTGGAAATGATGCTATCTTCGTTGTCATTGACAAGCTTACTAAAGTGGCTCATTTTCTTCCTATCAAAGAATCCATCACAGCAGCTCAGTTGGCGAGCTATACACCTCGAGGATTGTCTCCTTGCACGGCATTCCACAATTGATCTCTTCGGACCGTGGCAGCATCTTTACCTCCAAGTTCTGGATTCTTTTCAAGGCCATGGGCACCAACATTCGTTTCAAAGACAGCTTTCCATCCTCAAACAAGTGGCCAAGTCGAGCGAGTAAATCAAATCCTTGAAGATATGCTCGGGGCTTGTGTCATTTCTTTCGGTATGAAGTGGGAAGATTGTCTTCCATATGCCGAGTTCTCCTACAACAACAGTTTCCAAAGCGAGTTCGGGCAAGGCCCCATTCGAAATTCTCTATGGCGAGAAAGTGCCGTACTCCTCTCAATTGGTGCGAGACAGGTGAACGCCAACTTCTTGGCAATGACTTGATCACGAAGCGGAAGAAATGTGCAAGGTCATTCGTGAGAATCTCAAAGCCGCGCATAATCGCGCGGAAGAGCTATTATGATGATAAGCACCGTGATGTGACTTTTGAAATCGGAGACCATGTCTACCTCGCGTCTCTCCAATGAAAGGCACTTTCGTCGCCGGTATCAAAGGGAAGCTTGCCCCTAGATACGTGGGTCCTTTCAAGATCATTGGGAAAAGAGGCGATCTCGCCTATCAACTTGAGCTTCCATCCAACTTTGCAAGCGTGCACGATGTGTTTCACGTGTCACAGCTTCCGCAAGTGCTTCAAGACTCCTGAACGCACTATCAACTTGAAGAGATTGACCTTCAAGAAGATCTCTCTTATCATGAGCACCCGTTGCTATTCTTGAAGAAACCGAGCGCAAGACTCGCAACAAGTCAATCAAATTCCTGAAAGTGAAGTGGTCACACCATTCCGACCGAGAAGCTACACGGGAGCGCGAGGATCACCTCCGTTCGAATATCCGGAGTTCTTTCGGTCCTAGATCTCGGACGAGATCCTCTTGTAGTGGTGGAGTGTTGTAACACCCCGGATGTAACTTTCCATATTTGTAACTCCAACTCTTGCCATTTTTTGCATTGTGATATGATATTCCCTCCGTGGTTGGGTTTTTCTTCCTTTTGCATTTTGTCCATGTCATGCATTTTATATCATGTCATCATGTGCATCGCATTTGCATACGTGTTCGTCTCATGATTCCGAGCATTTTCCCCGTTGTCCGTTTTGCAATCCGACACTCCTATCTCCCCCGGCGGTCCCTTTTACGTTTTCCATGTGCGGGTATTAAACCTTCTCGAAATGGACCGAGGTTTGTCTAGAGGCCTTGGTATACCACCCGTAGACCACCGGTCAAGTTTCGGGTCATTTGGAGCTCGTTTGGTACTCCAACGGTTAACCGCACTCTCGCAAGCCTCTTTTAAGTTGCAGCCCAACACCCTTCCAAAACAGCCCAATAACCCATCTAAGTCACTCCCATGCTCTCCGTCGTTCGATCACGATCGTGTGGGCGAAAACTACACCTCATTTGGACTCTCCTAGCTCCCTCTATGCCTATTTAAGCAAACCTCCCCCGAAATCCGGATCATCCTCTTCCCCGAAACCCTAAAACCTCGCCTTGGCGGACGTGTCCGCCGCCACGGACATTCAGCGCCGCCGCCCAATGTCGCGGGCCGCCACCTGTCCGCATCACCGCCACCGCCGCCCGCGGGCCAGTGAACCCGGGCCCAGCGCCTGCCCGCACCGTCGCCCGTCCGCGCCGCCCGTCCGGCGCTCCGCTCCGCCGCCGCCCGGTCGCATGGCGCCTCCGGCCGCCGCCGCCTCCCGCGCCGGCGCGCGCGCCGCCGCCTCGGGACGCCCTCCGCCGCCACCTCGTCGCCCGGCTTCGCCGCCGAGGCGGCGGGGCAGCATATCTACACTCCTAGAATCGGTAACGATCATTGATCAATACCCGTTATGCATCTTCATATTGTTCTTGGGTGTTCGTAGGGCGAATATTTTTTTTGTTTTCTACTACGTTTCCCATAGTGGTATCAGAGCAGGTTTATGAGTAGATGCAGGTTGCGATCTAGATCACTTCTAATATGTGAGGGTTGATGTTCTTGCTATGCTTCCCACGAGTGTTGCTTCGGTTCAGTTCATCAATATAATGATGTACTTTTGCTACAAGGTTCTAACAATCGATTGGCTCTCGCTGCTGACGATCTGCTAACAATTCCTTGGGCTACATCATAGTTGGGAATAGTGACCCATCGTGTACACAAGAGGGTGCCTAAGATGAATGATCTTCTAGGGGGTCACGCGTATTGAAGAAATCTAGTGTGGGAGAGGAGACTTTTAATTAAGTCTCTCTTTCACACACCCCGAAACTTAATCTAGCATCAAGAATATCGCCTTGTTGTGCTTGCGTAGGTAGCTAGTCTTAATTGATAAAACTGGTTAACCATGTAAATAAAATTTTGCTAAAACCGATTAGAGGACGTCTAACTTGGTTTTGCGGGGTTTGCATATGATGTGCTATAGCCTTTGCCATGATAATGAGATTATGTATGAGATGGTTATATGATGTAATGTTAAGTGACATGCGCGTCACAAATGATGGCTAGAGCCAAGAGATTTCCATCTTAATGTAAATATTTTAGAGATAGGTTACAGGTGATGGTGGCAAGACGTACACGGAGAACCCTGATACGTCTCCAACGTATCTATAATTTTTTATTGCTCCATGCTAATTTTTCACTTTTATATTACTTTTGGGACTAACATATTAACCGGAGGCCCAGCCCAGAATTGCTGTTTTTTGCCTATTTCAGTGTTTTGAAGAAACGGAATATCAAACGGAGTCCAAACGGAATGAAACCTTCGGGAGCGTGATTTTCTCACCGAATATGATCCAAGAGACTTGGACCCCACGTCAAGAACGAAGAGAGGCAGCCACGAGGGTGGGGGGTGCGCCCACCCCCCTAGGGCGCCCCCCTGCCTCGTGGGCCCCCCTTTGCTCCACCGACGTACTCCTTCCTCCTATATATACCTACGTCCCCCCAAATGATTAGATACAGAGCCAAATACCTAATTCCACCGCCACAACCTTCTGTACCCACGAGATCCCATCTTGGGGCCTGTTAGGAGCTCCATGGGAAGGGAATCCACCATGGAGGGTTCTACATCAACACCATAGCCTCTCCGATGAAGTGTGAGTAGTTTACACGAGACCTTGGGTCCATAGTTAGTATCTAGATGGATTCTTCTCTCTTTTTGGATCTCAATACAATGTTCTGCCCCTCTCTCATGGAGATCTATTCGATGTAATATTCTTTTTGCGGTGTGTTTGTTGAGACGGATGAATTGTGGGTTTATGATCAAGATTATCTATGAACAATATTTGAATCTTCTCTGAATTCTTTTATGTATGATTGGTTATCTTTGCAAGTCTCTTCAAATTATCAGTTTGGTTTGGCCTACTAGATTGGTTTTTCTTGCAATGGGAGAAGTGCTTAGCTTTGGGTTCAATCTTGCGGTGTCCTTTCCCGGTGTGATGGGGAGCAGCAAGGCACATATTGTATTGTTGCCATCAAGGATAACAAGATGGGGTTTTTATCATATTGCATGAATTTATCCCTCTACATCATGTCATCTTGCTTAAGGCGTTACTCTGTTTTCTTGAACTTAATATCTAGATGCATCTTTGGATAGCGGTCGATGAGTGGAGTAATAGTAGTAGATGCAGGCAGGAGTCGGTCTACTTGTCTCGGACGTGATGCCTATATACATGATCATACCTAGATATTCTCATAACTATGCTCAATTCTATCAATTGCTAAACAGTAATTTGTTCACCCACCGTAGAATACTTATGCTCTTGAGAGAAGCCACTAGTGAAATCTATGGCCCCGGGTCTATCTCTATCATATTAATCTTCCTACGCTTTATTATTGCCTTTGCTTTTTTACTTTGCTTTTATTTTACTTTGCATCTTTATACCAAAAATACCAATGGCGGAGAACAAATGAAGAGATTATTGTAGGGTACGAAACCACCTCAAAGTTATCCTTTCTGATCGATCTATTCAAGAGTCCGTAGTAAAATAACACGAAGCTATTCTTTCTATTCGATCTATCCTACAGTTCATACTAGAATAACACCTTAAGATACAAATCAACCAAAACCCTAATGTCACCTACATACTCCAATGTCACCACAAGTATCCGCGGGTATGATTATACGACACGCATCACAAAATCTCAGATTCATCTATTCAACCAACACAAAGAACTTCAAAGAGTGCCCCAAAGTTTCTACCAGAGAGTCAAGACGGAAACGTGTGCCAACCCCTATGCATAAGTTCACAAGGTCACTGAACCCGCAAGTTGATCACCAAAACATACATCAAATAGATCACGTGAATATCCCATTGTCACCACAGATAAGCACATGCAAGACATACATCAAGTGTTCTCAAATCCTTAAAGATTCAATCTTATAAGATAACTTCAAAGGAAAAACTCAATCCATTACAAGAGAGTAGAGGGGGAGAAACATCATAAAATCCAACTATAATAGCAAAGCTCGCGATACATTAAGATCGTGCCGAATCAAGAACACGAGAGAGAGAGAGAGAGAGAGAGAGAGAGATCAAACACATAGCTCTTGGTACATACCCTCAGCCCCGAGGGTGAACTACTCCCTCCTCGTCATGGAAAGCGCCAAGATGATGAAGATGGCCACTTTGGTGAGGATTCCCCCTCTGGCGAGTCTTGGAACAGGGTCCCGATTGGTTTTTGGTGGCTACAGAGGCTTGCTGCGGCGGAACTCCCGATCTAGGTTTCTTTTTGGGGGTTTCTGTATTTATAGGAATTTTTGGCATCGGTCTCACGTCAGGGTGGTCTCCGAGTCATCCACGAGATAGGGGGGCGCGCCCAGGGGGTAGGGCGCGCCCTCCACCCTCGTGGATGGCTCGGGACTCTTCTAGCCCAATTCTTTTACTCCAGAGGCTTTTTTGGTCCATCAAAAATCATCAAAAATTGGCACGTCAATTGGACTCCGTTTGGTATTCCTTTTCTGTAAAACTCAAAAACAACGAAAAACAGAAACTAGCACTGGGCTCTAGGTTAATAGGGTAGTCCCAAAAATAATATAAAAGAGCATATTAAAGCCCATTAAACATCCAAAAAGATAATATAATAGCATGGAATAATAAAAAATTATAGATACGTTGGAGACTTATCAAGCATCCCCAAGCTTAATTTCGGCTCGTCCTCAAGTAGGTAAATGATAAAAACCGAATTTTTGATGTGGAATGCTACCTAACATATTTTTCAATGTAATTTTGTTTATTGTGGCATGAATGTTCAGATCCGAAAGATTCAAGACAAAAGTTTAATATTGACATAAAAATAATAATACTTCAAGCATACTAACCAAGCAATTATGTCTTCGCAAAATAACATAGCCAAAGAAAGCTCATCCCTACAAAATCATATAGTTTGGTTATGCTCCATCTTCGTCACACAAAATGCTCCAATCATGCACAACCCCGATGACAAGCCATGAAATTGTTTCATACTTTAGTATTCTCAAACTTTTTCAACGTTCACGCAATATATGAGCGCGAGCCATGGACATAGCACTATAGGTGGAATAAAATGGTGGTTGTGGAGAAGACAAAAAAGAGGAAGATAGTCTCACATCAACTAGGCGTATCAATGGGCTATGGAGATGCCCATCAATAGATATCAATGTGAGTGAGTAGGGATTGCCATGCAACGGATGCACTAGAGCTATAGGTGTATGAAAGCTCAACGAAAGAAACTAAGTGGGTGTGCATCCAACTTGCTTGCTCACGAAGACCTGGGGAAATTTGAGGAAGCCTATCATTGGAATATACAAGCCAAGTTCTATAATGAAAAATTCCCACTAGTATATGAAAGTGACAACACAAGAGGCTCCCTATCATGAATATCATGGTGCTACTTTTAAGCACAAGTGTGGAAAAAGGATAGTAACATTGTCCCTTCTCTCTTTTTCTCTCATCATTTTTATGGCCTCTTTTTTTCTCTTTTTTATTTTTTATTTTTTATTTTTCGTTCAGAGTCTCATGCCGACTTGTGGGGGAATCATAGTCTCCATCATCCTTTCCTCACATGGGACAATGCTCTAATAATGAAGACCATCACACTTTTATTTACTTACAACTCAAGAATTACAACTCGATATTTAGAACAAAATATGACTCTATGTGAATACCTCCGACGGTGTACTGGGATGTGCATGAATCAAGAGTGACATGTATGAAAAATTATGGTGGCCATGCCACAAATACGGTGTCAACTACATGATCATGTAAAGCAATATAACTATGATGAAGCATGTCATAATAAATGGACGGTGGAAAGTTGCATGGCAATATTTCTCGGAATGGCTATGGAAATGCCATAATAGGTAGGTATGGTGGCTGTTTTGAGGAAGGTAAATGATGGGTTTATGGTACCGGCGAAAGTTGCGCGGCACAAGAGAGGCTAGCAATGGTGGAAGGGTGAGAGTGTGTATAATCCATGGACTCAACATTAGTCATAAAGAACTCACATACTTATTGCAAAAATCTACAAGTCATCAAAACCAAGCACTACGCGCCTGCTCCTAGGTGTATAGATTGGTAGGAAAAGACCATCGCTTGTCCCCGACTGCCACTCATAAGGAAGGCAATCAAAGAAACACCTCATGCTTCAAATTTTCACACAACAGTTACCATATGTGCATGCTACGGGACTTGCAAACCTCACCACAAGTATTTCTCAATTTCACAATTACTCAACTAGCACGATTCTAATATCACCATCTTCACATCTCAAAACAATCATCAAGTATCAAACTTCTCATAGTATTCAATGCACTCTATATGAAAGTTTTTATTATATCCCTCTTGGATGCCCATCATATTAGGACTAAACTCATAACCAAAGAAAATTACCATGCTGTTTAAGACTCTCAAAATAATATAAGTGAAGCATGAGAGTTCGTATATTTCTTCAAAATAAAACTACCGTCGTGCTCTAAAAAGGTATAAGTGAAGCACTAGAGCAAACAACAAACTACTCCGAAAGATATAAGTGAGGATCAATGAGTAGTTGAATAATTATGTAACTATGTGAAGACTCTCTAAAATTTAAGAATTTAAGATCTTGGTATATTATTAAAACAGCAATCAAAAGAAAATAAATTAAAATGACGCTCCAAGCAAAACACATATCATGTGGTGAATAAAAATATAGCTCCAAGTAAAGTTACCGACAAACGAAGACGAAAGAGGGGATGCCATCCGGGGCATCCCCAAATCTTAGGCTCCTGGTTGTCCTTTAATATTACCTTGGGTTTCCTTGGTCATCCCCAAGATTAGGCTCTTGCCATTCCTTATTCCATAGTCCATCGAATCTTTACCCAAAACTTGAAAACTTCACAACACAAAACTTAACAGAAAACTCGTAAGCTCCGTTGGTATAAGAAAATAAATCATAACTTAGTTACCGTTGTGAACTCATTATAAACTCATATTGGTGTAATATCTACTGTATTACAACTTTTCTATGGTTCATACCCTCCGATACTACTCATAGATTCATCAAAATAAGCAAACAGCACATAGAAAACAGAATCTATCAAAACAGAACATTCTGTAGCAATCTGTATCATTTGAATACTTATGTAACTCCAAAAATTCTAAAATAAACTGGTGGACGTGAGGAGTTTGTCTATTAATCATCTGCAAAAAGAATCAACCTAAAATCACTCTCCAGTAAAAAATGGCAGCTAATCTCGTGAGCGCAAAAGTTTCTGTTTTTTACAGCAAGATCGCAAAGACTTCACCCAAGTCTTCCCAAAGGTTCTACTTGGCGCAAACACTAATTAAAAAATAAAACCACATCTAAACAGAGGCTATATAATTTATTTATTACTAAACAGGGGCAAAAGGAAAAGAACAAAAGTAAAATTGGGTTGCCTCCCAACAAGCGCTTACGTTTAACGCCCCTAGCTAGGCATGATGATTTCAATGATGCTCGCATAAAAAATAAGAATTGAAACATAAAGAGAGCATCATGAAGTATATGACTAGCAAATTTAAGCCTAACCCACGTCCTATGCATAGGTATTTTGTGAGCAAACAACTTATGGGAACAAGAAACAACAAGCATAGGAAGGTAAAACAAGCAAATCTTCAAGATATTATTGCAATTTCTACAAGCATATATTTCCCCCTCATAATAAATTTCAGTAGCATCATGAATGAATTCAACAATATAACTATCACACAAAGCATTCTTTTCATGATCCCTAAGCATATAAATTTTATTACTCTCCACATAAGCGAATTTCTTCTCATGAATAGAAGTGGGAGCAAACTCAACAAAATAACTATCATGTGAGGCATAATCCAATTGAAAATTAAGATCAAGATGACAATTTTCATGGTTACCATTATTCTTTATAGCATACTTGTCATCACAATAATCATCATAGATAGCAACTTTGTTCTCATAATCAATTGGAACCTTTTCCGAAATAGTGGATTCATCACTAAATAAAGTCATGACCTCTCCAAATCCACTTTCATAATTATCACAACAAGATTCAACACCCTCCAAAATAGTGGTATCATTACTTCCTAAATTTGACACTCTTCCAAACCCACATTATAATCATCATAAATAGGAGGCATGCTATCATCAAAATAAATATTCTCATCAAAACTTGGGGACTAAAAATATCAACTTCATCAAACATAGCATCCCCAAGCTTGTGGCTTTGCATATCATTAACATCATGGATATTCAAGGAATTCATACTTCAACATTGCAATCATGCTCATCATACAAAGATTTAGTGCCAAACATTCTAATGCATTCTTCTTCTAGCACTTGAGCACAATTTTCCTTTCCATCATTTTCACGAAAGACATTAAAAAGATGAAGCATATGAAGCAACCTCAATTCCATTTTTTTGTAGCTTTCTTTTATAGACTAAACTAGTGATAAAACAAGAAACAAAAAGATTCGATTGCAAGATCTAAAGATATACCTTCAAGCACTAACCTCCTCGGCAACGGCGCCAGAAAAAAGCTTAGTTGACGGGGTGTTAGTGCCGCTTACCTAGCCTCCCCGGCAACGGCGCCAGAAAATAGCTTGATTTCTACTACACAACCTTCTTCTTGTAGACGTTATTGGGCCTCCAAGTGCAGAGGTTTGTAGGACAGTAGCAAATTTCCCTCAAGTGGATGACCTAAGGTTTATCAATCCGTGGGAGGTGTAGGATGAAGATGGTATCTCTTAAACAACCTTGCAACCAAATGACAAAGAGTCTCTTGTGTCCCCAACACACCCAATATAATGGTAAATTGTATAGGTGCACTAGTTCGGCAAAGAGATGGTGATACAAGTGCAATATGGATGGTAGACATAGGTTTTTGTAATTTGAAAAATATAAAAACAGCAAGGTAACTAATAATAAAAGTGAGCATGAACGGTATTACAATGTGTAGAAACAAGGCCTAGGGTTCATACTTTCACTAGTGCAAGTTCTCTCAACAATAATAACATAACTGGATCATATAACCATCCCTCAACATGCAACAAAGAGTCACTCCAAATTCACTAATAGCGGAGAACAAACGAAGAGATTATTGTAGGGTAGGAATCCACCACAAAGTTATCCTTTCTGATCGATCTATTCAAGAGTCTGTAGTAAAATAACACGAAGCTATTCTTTCCGTTCGATCTATCCTACAATCCGTACTAGAATAACACCTTAAGATACAAATCAACCAAAACCCTAATGTCACCTAGATACTCCAATGTCACGACAAGTATCCGCGGGTATGATTGTACGATATGCATCACACAATCTCAGACTCATCTATTCAACCAACACAAAGAACTTCAAAGAGTGCCCCAAAGTTTCTACTGGAGAGTCAAGACAAAAACGTGTGCCAACCCCTATGCATAAGTTCACAAGGTCACTGAACCCGCAAGTTGATCACCAAAACATACATCAAGTAGATACGTGAATATCCCATTGTCACCACAGATAAGCACATGCAAGACATACATCATGTGTTCTCAAATCCTTAAAGACTCAATCTGATAAGATAACTTCAAAGGAAAAACTCAATCCATTACAAGAGAGTAGAGGGGGAGAAACATCATAAAATCCAACTATAATAGCAAAGCTTGCGATACATCAAGATCGTGCCGAATCAAGAACACGAGAGAGAGAGAGAGAGAGATAGAGAGAGAGATCAAACACATAGCTACTGGTACATACCCTCAGCCCCGAGGGTGAACTACTCCCTCCTCGTAATGGAAAGCGCTGAGATGATGAAGATGGCCACTGGTGAGGGATTCCCCCTCTGGCATGGTGCCGGAACAGGGTCCCGATTGGTTTTGGTGGCTCTGAGAGGCTTGTGCTTGGCGGAACTCCGATCTAGGTTTCTTTCTGGGGGTTTCTGTATTTATAGGAATTTTTGGCGTCGGTCTCACGTCAGGGGGGTCTCCGAGTCATCCACGAGATAGGGGGGCGCGCCCAGGGGGTAGGGCGCGCCCTCCACCCTCGTGGATGGCTCGGGACTCTTCTGGCCCAACTCTTTTACTCCGGAGGCTTCTTTTGGTCCATAAAAAATCATAAAAAATTGGCACGTCAATTGGACTCCGTTTGGTATTCCTTTTCTGTAAAACTCAAAAACAACGAAAAAACAAAAATTGGCACTGGGCTCTAGGTCAATAGGTTAGTCCCAAAAATAATATAAAAGAGCATATTAAAGCCCATTAAACATCCAAAACAGATAATATAATAGCATGGAACAATAAAAAATTATAGATACGTTGGAGACGTATCAGGGTCTACTGCAATACCTTCTCCAGATATAACATGTCTGAGAAATCCGACTTCTTTCAACCAAAATTCACATTTGCTAAACTGGACATATAGCTGATGTTCCCTGAGCTTCTCGAGAACCAAGCACAAATGTTCCTTGTGTTCTTCTTCATTCTTCGAGGATACCAATATATCATCAATGAACACCACACCAAACTTATCCAAGAACTCCATGAACACCTTATTCGTCATACTCATAAAATAGGCAGGGGCGTTAGTCAATCCAAAAGACATGACCATGTACTAATATATCCAATACCTTGCGGTAAAAGCTGTCTTGGGTATATCCTGTTCTTGGATCTTAAGCTGGTGGTATCCTGATCGAAGATCGATCTTGGAGAATACTTTAGCTCCCTGCAGCTGGTCAAACAAATCATTGATCATCGGTAGTGGGTACTTGTTCTTGATTGTCACTTCATTCAATGCATGATAATCAACAACCATTCTCAAAGATCCATCCTTCTTACCAACTAAGAGCACTGGGGCTCCCCACGGTGATGAACTTGGTCAAATATAACCTTTCTCCAATAACTCCTTAATCTGCTTCTTAATTTCCTCCAGATCATTTACGGGCATCCTATACGGTCTCTTCGATATTGGTCTGGTGCCTGGTAACAGCTCTATCAAAATTGTATATCTCGATCCAGTGGCATGCCTGCTAATTCCTCTAGGAACACATCGGGATAATCCTTCACAACTGGCACTTCCTCCTGAACAACTCCCTAGAGTGAATTTACTTGGGTCCTCCTTGGCGCATGCCTGGACACATACTTGATCCTTTTTCCTTCTGGTGTGGTGAGGAGTATTGACTTACTAGCGCAGTCGATGTTTCCTCCATACTTTGATAACCAATCCATGCCTATTATTATGTCCAATCCTTGTGACTCCAAAATAATGAGGTCTGAGGGGAAAACGTATGCATATGGTCAATGGCAACTGACAACACCATCGACTAGCCATATATTCTGCTCCTGGTGAGCTTACTAACATGGGTGACCTAAGGGCTAAGGTTTCCAGCTTAAACTTGTCCACAAATCCCCTTGATATGTATGAATGTGATGCACCAGTGTCAAAAAGAACAAGAGTTGTAAATGACTTAATCAAAAACTTACCAATAACTGCATCAGGCGGCTCTTCAACTTCCTCCACGTTGATATGGTTCACCTGACCTCTGGTAAAGGGGTTTGGCTTCTTTCCTGAGCTTCCATTAGCATTACCATTCTTGGCTTCGGGACACTCGGTGGCGTAGTGTCCAATCTCCCCGCATTTGAAACAAGTAATGTGACTCAGATCCTTCTTAGCGGGTGTAGCGGGGTTGGAACGGTTCTGAGTGTTGTTTCCTCCACTCCCATTTCCATTCTTAGAGCCAGTGTGGTTGTGTGAATTTCCTCCATTGTGGGAATGGCCTCCATGGTTATGTCCCCCATGGGTGTGAGTGTGTCCTCCCGAGTACGGGGTATAGCGAGGCTTCTGCTGAGCTCCAGAGTTGTACTTCCCTTGTCCATACTTCCGTTTGCGACTCTATCTGTTGTTGTTTGCTTTCAATCATGAGGGCCCTGTCTACCAGCTCCTGGTAGTTAGTGAATGTGGCTACCATCAACTGCATACTCAGCTCATCATTTAGTCCCTCCAGAAATTTCTCCTACTTTGCGGCATATGTGGCCACATCACCTGGGGCGTAGCGTGCTAACTTGTTGAACTCATCCATGTACCGCGCCAGGGTACGATTCCCCTGGCGTAAGTTGCGAAACTCGCGCTTCTTTTCATACTCATGGCTCCAGTTGAGACATGTGCAGTGCAGAAAGCTTGCTGAAACTGATCCCACGTGACATTGGCCACGGGGAAAGTGGCAGTGTAGTTCTCCCACCATGAGGTGCGGGTCTATCCAGTTGGTGTGCAGCAAAACACACCTTCTCAGCATTTGTGCAACCTCTGGTGGTCAGCACCCTTCCGATCTTTCGGAGTCAGTCATCAGCAACAATCGGCTCGGTGCTACTAGAGAACACCGGCGGATTTAACCTTAGAAACGGGCTAAGTTGTCAACTAGTGGTGGTGGCGGTGGATTGTTGTTGTTGTTGCCTTGGTTCTGGACTAGCAACTGCATCAAGGCATTTTGTTGTTGGATCAACTGAGTGAGCTCCGGCGGGAAAACGAATCCGGGGTCACGTCTCATAGGCATGTGATAGGTTTAGAGGGGTGAGAACAGAATAGAGTGAGGTCTAAAGAGAAATCACTAGCCATATGCACATGAGACAAAAACATTCATTCCACACCACTCAATATCAAACAAGATTCATACAATCAATCTAATCTACCGTTACAAAATCTCGCGGACTATTTCTATATACATGAGAGAATACTAATGGTAATATGGTGGTCGACTAGAAATTTTGATCGGTGAAAGACTCCATAATATCAGCTCCAGCTTCGTCTTCATAATCATCACTGTCTTCATTATCCCTGTTGGGGTCGGAGTCGGTGTCGGTGTACTAGAGTAGGGGTACCCTAGTACCCCGTGCTACGTCTGCCAGACGATTCTGACACCAGCGGCGAGGTTTGCCTCGTCACCGCCAAGATCCTTCGTGGCTCCTTTTGGAGCCATTCAAGAACAAAGTATTTGATTGAGAAGGCAAGACCCCGGCAAGAGGAGCTTGCCGGGAAGGCCTCTAGGCACGAAGAAGGCCCGACAAGAAGAGCTTGTCGGGAAGGCCGCTCGAACACGCAGAAGACAAGGCCCCGGCAAGAGGAGCTTGCCGGGAAGGCTCGGAGCGCGACAAGTCTCCGAGCACGACAAGGCTTCGGCCGCGGCAAGGCGCTTGCCGCGGCATGCAACTTCTCTCCATCTCCGCTCCAGCTCACCCAGCGACGTGTCGCCATGGGACCGTTCCATGGGCGCGTGTCGGCGTGCAGCCAGCGGAGAGCAGCGATAAGCGGCTGACAGGCTCGCCATCGTGGCGGCGGAGGCGCACTGACAACCTGTTGCCTTTGTTTGGGCGACAACGACGGGCATTTATTGCTTTTGTCCCTTGCCGTCGAGTTAGGTATTTTGCGCATACCTTTGTTCAAGTAGGTGTACCAACTCCTGTTTTTACATTTGTACCCCCGCCTATGTTGCCACCTATCGGAGACCCCTTGAGCATATAAAAGGAGGCCCGAGTGCAACGTAGAGAGGGTTCGGTTCCGTCGGTTCCGCAGGTTGGGCTGGTTCGATTCATTCGACTGGCCGTAGACTAGACACACTCACGCTAGGTTTTGTAGCTCGCATTGCTCCCTAGTAAGAACATAATAGATCAAACAAGCAGCAGTAGGAGTTTTATCTCTCCGGAGAGGTCCGGAGCTGGGTAAACTGCTCGTGTGCATCGCCTCGATCCGCTCTTCGTGCGATCTCCGCCCCCCTCCGAACCACAAGGGGCCCGGTCCGCCGGCCCCATAGGAGTCCGTGGGTACGATCAGCCTCCCCGACATCTTTGGCACGCGCAATTGGGGTTTGGCGCACGGCGGTGAAGGGCTGTGGGTTCTCCTCCACGACCCAGCACCAGTTGGCTCTCCACTCCTCCCACTTGTTCCGGAATTCCCCCTCTAGGTAGGCCTCCTTCTTGCCGATCCTAGAGACCCAGGCTATTCCTCCGGCAAGTGGCTCTCCTCTCTCGATGCGGGGAACAAAGAAATGGCGGAAGAGTGCCACGTTCGGGTGGACCCCGACAAAGTTTTCGCACAAATGTGCGAAAACGGCCATGGTCAAGATGGCGTTGGGGGTGAAATCAAGGAGGTGGAGGCCAAAGGTGTTCATTATGTCGCAAAAGAATTCGGAAACGGGCGGCAAAGACCGCATAATAGAAGAACAGGCGAAGAAAGGGTACCTGTTGGGGCGGATCAGCGGCGGAGGCGGAGCACCCTCGTGCGCGGATGCGCACGAGTCTCCGTCGACCAGAAAGGTAGAAGACCTCCGCAGCTGGCAGCCGAGCTGCGGGGAAGACGACCAGCTCCTTGGCGCTTGGCGCCTTGAGCCGCTGCGCCTCGGCCGACAGCGCACTTCTCCTTATCGGCTTCGGAGCCATGGCGAGGCGGAGGAGGTCGACGGCGGTGAGTGTGCTTGCGGCGAAAGGCGGGCGCTGCTCTCTTCGCACCGGAGAAGAAGAGGGAGCGGCGGTGGTTTCTTGACAAGACAGCAATGGCAGGGATGGTCGGCCTGCCTCTGTTTCCTCCGCTTATAAAGGGGAGGAGGGGGCGGACGTTCCGATTATATCAATAAAGAATCCCCCACGACCGCACCCACGATCTCTCGCACGACGCCACGTCCGGCAGGTGCCGTTAGTGGGGATCGTGGTGGGTCGAAGCGAAGTTGCGGCAGCGGTCGAGGCAGCGTATCCGTCTGCGATTACGGGCCTGGCCCGACAAGCGCTTCGGCACCGGTGCCCGGCCCAGGCCGGGGCTCCGATCGGTGTACTAGAGTAGGGTACCCTAGTACCCGTATTCGATGCCAGACGGTTGCAGCACCCAGCGGCGAGGTTTGCCTCGTCACCGCCAAGATCGCCGTGGCTCCTTTTGGAGCCATTCAAGAACAAAGTATTTGATTGAGAAGACAAGACCTGGCAAGAGGAGCTTGCGGGAAGGCCTCTAGGCACGAAGAAGGCCCCGACAAGAAGAGCTTGTCGGGAAGGCCGCTCGAACGCGAAGACAAAGGCCCGGCAAGAGGAGCTTGCGGGAAGGCTCGAGCGACAAGTCTCCGAGCACGACAAGGCTTTGGCCGCGGCGAGGCGCTTGCCGCGGCATGCAACTTCTCTCCATCTCCGCTCCAGCTCACCCAGCGACGTGTCGCCATGGGACCGTTCCATGGGCGCGTGTCGAGCGGCTGTGCAGCCAGCGGAGAGCAGCGATAAGCGGCTGACAGGCTCGCCATCGTGGCGGCGGAGGCGCACTGACGACCTCTGTTGCCTTTGTTTGGGCGACAACGACGGGCATTTATTGCTTTTGTCCCTTGCCGTCGAGTTAGGTATTTTTACTGTACCTTTGTTCAAGTAGGTGTACCAACTCCTGTTTTACATTTGTACCCCGCCCATGTTGCCACAGCCGGAGACCCTTGAGCATATAAAAGGAGGCCCGAGTGCAACGTAGAGAGGGTTCGGTTCCGTCGGTTCCGCAGGTTCGGCTGGTTCGATTCATTCGACTGGCCGTAGACTAGACACACTCACGCTAGGTTTTGTAGCTCGCATTGCTCCCTAGTAAGAACACAATAGATCAAACAAGCAGCAGTAGGAGTTTTATCTCTCCGGAGAGCTCCGAAGCTAGGTAAACTGCTCGTGTGCATCGCCTCGATCCGCTCTTCGTGCGATCTCCGCCCCCCTCCGAACCACAAGGGCCCCGGTCCGCCGGCCCCATAGGTGTCCGTGGGTACGATCAGCCTCCCCGACAGTCGGTGTCATCTATTATGATGTAGTCTTTAGAACGGATGTCCTCCTCAGGTTCGGGGTCCCCCATGAATATCCCTAGCTTCTTCTTCAGGTCTTCATTCTTCTCCAGTAGTACAACAGTTTCCTCTTCATATCCATTGCGTGTAGATTTGAGTTCCTCTTCTAGCTCCATGTTCCGGGTCATCACCTTCTTCATGTCTATCATATTGGTGCAGATCTGGTTCTCCTGACAACGAATGTGTTGATTCAACTCCTGTATGTAGGTTGCAATAGATTTATCCTTCCTGGTGCAAATCATCTCCCATTGCTCATATCGGCATCCACATATCTGGTAGATGGTGCCCTTAAGATCCTTGTTGTACACCTTGCCGATCGTCCAATGGTGATGTGGGCGGCCATGCTCCTTCCTAAACTCCAAGTTGGTGCATCAAAGGAAAACTCAATGGGCTTGGTAACTGGTGCAAAAGTCCTTCCTGGAACACGAACTTGAATCATCCAGCGCTCCTCTTCTGGCAAGATTGCAGTGAAAGTCCCGATGAAGCTTGGTATGCCGATGTTCAGGTACCTACTGACTTCCTTCAAGTGTCGCCCGAAAGGGGTGGCGTCATCCGGTTGAGTGAACTTGTTCCTCGGGTCCGCCATCTATAGAGTGGAATTGGAGAAGAGTCAGAAATGAGTAGAGAAGAGTGTCCTATGGCTTGTCCTAGTGGTCATGTCCTACAGTCAGCGTGTGCTCTAATACCATCTTGTAGCGACCCGACCTCAGACGGTCAAGTCTCTGTGCTTAAGTGTCATCCCTGGATCGGTATTGCTGACACACACAATACTCAAGGATTTATAACAGATTTCAATCACACACTTATTACATCGAGTATCCCAAAAGAGTACTTATTACAATAATATGGCTGAGGGCCATCTAAAATAAATAACTACGGAAGCATCAAAGATAAATGAGACCATCCAACTCCACGGCAATACTGAGTGCACAACAATGACCTAGCGCACCTTACTCTTTGTCTGAAAATTCTGCAACATGATATGTTGCAGCCGTGTAGATCAGCACATGGAATATGCTGGCAAGATAACAGTATAGAGCAATGAACAAATAACAACTATCACTACATGCATATCTGGCTGGTGGAGGCTCTAAGGTTATCATTTGCATAAAGCCAATTTTTCCCTACAACAAAGGAATACATTTTATTTAACTACCAAGTTTATGTCATTAATTGAGAAGGTTCCTCCAACTCAATCCCAAAGTAATAATTATAACCCAACAAATTCATTCAGTAAGGTGATGAGATCAAATCAATAATTCAAGTACTAGATACTCAAGATGTCCATAATCGGGGACACGGCTAACCATGATTAGTTTGTACACTCTGCAGAGGTTTGCGCACTTTTGCCCACAAGACTCGATCTCCTCCGTTGAATTTCTCGCACTACATGATGTTAGAGAAACGGACGACCGAGACACAGTCTTTCTTAAGCATTAACTCTTTACTCTGGGTAGACAGTACCACCTACTTTCCCCTACATCTGCTAGCCTACCACTGAAAGAGGTCACACAACATACTCAACTATGCCAGAGCCCATAATACCTTGTGGCTGCACACGGAAGTTTCTAGCATGAATAATCTTATGATCCCTTTGAGCCCGGGTGGCAAACCATAGGATGATCACACGGGTACTCCGGGACATCCTAGGACAACAGTGGATTGCTCCAGGTGCCCGCAACCAATCCACCCAGATGTGTATTTAAGTAGCCACCTTAAGTTTCCCTTAGTTAAAAACTCTCACATCTTGCATGAATCTCACATACCAATCCACTTCTACGACCGTAGCAAAGTAGCATAAGCATAACGTAATGATACCCGGGGTTTGAATATAAGACAATAGGTTCCTACCTCATCAGCTACTTCCCAAAAACCCACATGTAAACAAAACCTACTCATGCAAATGTTTGAGGGTTGAAACTAATGCATAAAAACTGGGTAATAAAGGGATATGATCAAAGTGTTACTTGCCTTGCTGACGATCGGAAACCCTAGAGATTTGTAGTAGCAAGCCTCGCACTCTGGAAACTCTATCATGAACAAACAATAGCATACATAAGCACTCAAGCATAATATGCAAGGGAAGTGAAGAGCTTCAAATAGCAAAACGAATCAATCGAATCGGAGTTACGAAACTCAAACTACGATCAAAAGAAGTTCGAAATCAAATCTGCTTGAAACCAAATTTTAAATTTTCAAAATCATGTTCAAGTTGTTTATCTGAACAGAGGGGATCGAGACAAATATTTTGGCGTTGGTTTCACTGGATTTGCATAAACGAGCTAAAAGTAGTGAGGGTTTAAATAACAGGGACTAATCTGTAAGAAAACAATTCGCGGATAGGTCCCGAGCCGAAAATAAACAGAAAAAGAAAAATCTATTGGACAAACGTCCGCTAAAAGAGACTAACGAATGAATTCGTTCGCTAATAAAACGAATCGGGTGAACGTTCACTATTTAGCAAAACCTAAATAATAAACCGATCTAAATAGAAACCTAAAAAAACCAGGTCGGGCGGTTCGGTTTATACCGGTTCGGGGAAAAAGACCGGCGTCGTGGCGTACTCGGGCGGCAATGACAACAATGGGCGGTGTCGTGGCAGCAATGTCTGTGGGCCTTGAGGCCAGAAGCAATGGCGTGGCCAGTCGGCTTGTCTTGTGGCGGTGACTTAGAGACGAGAGGGGGTGGCCGAATTTAAAGGCGGGGGTGTGGCGGCTTGGTGGAGGGCAAGCCGAGGAGTCCCCTCGGTCCGCAGTGGCGGCCGGACTCGGGGTGGGCTGACAGCGATTTGGTAGGGTGGGCTTCGGCCCGGTCGGTCCGAAGTTTTTTAATAATTTCGCCGAACAGGAAAAATCCAAAATAAAATAAATAAAAACCTAAAATCCCAAAAATATTTTCACGGTCATCTCCTAATATTTAGGACAACATGAACATTTTTCTAGGCTAAAATGCAAATTTTCCTAATTTAACCGAATAAAATCTCGAATAAAAATTCAAATAAATATATTTTTATTCAAAATTAAATTTCCAATATTTCCTTGTTGTTTTGAAGAAGTCATATTATCGTCTCTCTTTATTTTTATTTATTTTGAAATAATTGGAAAAATAATTTCAAAAAAAATCACCTTGATCCAAATTATCGATTTTGACAAAAAATTCAAAATTGGAATTTTGTGAAAATCTCCAACTCTCTCGAATGGTTCTTGAGTTGCTTAAGGTTTCTAGGATCAAAACTCCAAATAACCCAAATTCAAAATGCTCAAAATATGGATGCATATGATGACCTAATGATTTACATCCAAATTGAAAATTGGGATGTTACATTTTTCTTGCAATGGGAGAGGTGCTTAGTTTTCGGTTCAATCTTGCGGTGTCCTCACCCAGTGACAGAAGGGGTAGTGTCAGTGTCAAAACCGGCGGATCTCGGGTAGGGGGTCCCGAACTGTGCGTCTAGGCGGATGGTAACAGGAGACAAGGGACACAATGTTTTTACCCAGGTTCGGGCCCTCTCAATGGAGGTAAAACCCTACTCCTGCTTGATTAATATTGATGATATGGGTAGTACAAGAGTGGATCTACCACGAGATCAGAGAGGCTAAACCCTAGAAGATAGCCCATGGTATGATTGTTGTTCGTCCTATGGACTAAAACCCTCCGGTTTACATAGACACTAGAGAGGGCTAGGGTTACACAGAGTCGGTTACAATGGAGGAGATCTACATATCCGTAACGCCAAGCTTGCCTTCCACGCCAAGGAAAGTCCCATCCGGACACGGGACGAAGTCTTCAATCTTGTATCTTCATAGTCCAGGAGTCCGGCCAAAGGTCATAGTCCGGCTACCGGACACCCCTAATCCAGGACTCCTCGGTAGCCTGAACCAGGCTTCAATGACGACGAGTCCGGCGCGCAGATTGTCTTTGACATTGCAAGGCGGGTTCCTCCTCCGAATACTTCATAGAAGATTTTAAACACAAGGGTAGTGTTCGGCTCTGCAAAATAAGTTCCACGTACTGCCATAGAGAGAATAGTATTTACACAAATCTAATCTGCTGACGTATTCCGCAGAGTGACATCACACCACGGCCAAGCCTTTATTCGAATCGTTTTTGTTATCCCACCTTAGCGCACTTTGCGAGGCGGTTTCCCTGGCACGTCTTGTCGAAGCAGAGACCGTGTTCCCTTTATTTACGGGATTCTCATCAATACGGGCGTGGGTAACCCAACCGTGCCATTGGTTACGGCGCTTGGGAGATAAGAAAGTTTTACCAGGCTGGTGGGGGCACATAGTTTCGTCCGCCCATATAAGGGGATAAGGATCCACCTTTTTCATCCATGCCTTCTTCCTCCTTTGCTCATCCATTTTCGCACACTCGAGCTCCAGCGCCCAAGTCCACGTTCCCCACCTCAACCTTCTCCAGCCATGTTCGGAGCAGGAGGCAAGTGGATGGTCTCCTCCGTCACGGAGGGACACATCAAGAAGCTGAGGAAAGCCGGATACTTGTCTGACGACATCGTGCACCGGCTCCCAGATGAGGGGCAGCTCATCCCCACCCCCAGGCCCCATGAGAGGGTGGTGTTTCTCACCCATTTCCTCCATGGACTGGGCTTCCCTCTCCACCCATTTGTCCGGGGGCTCATGTTCTACTACGGCCTGGATTTCCACGATCTGGCCCCGAACTTCATCCTCAACATCTCGGCGTTTATCGTCGTGTGCGAGGCCTTCCTCTGCATCCAACCCCACTTCGGCTTATGGCTGAAGACCTTTGATGTCAATCCGAAGGTAGTGCGCGGCTGCCAGGCGGAGTGCGGAGGCGCCATGGTGGGCAATATGCCCAATGTCCTATTGCTCAAGGGCTCCTTCGTGGAGACCATAAAAGGGTGGCAATCGGGGTGGTTTTACATCACTGAGCCGCGTGACCCTGAATGGGTCGCAGCCCCCGAGTTCCGATCCGAAATCCCTATGCGGCTCACCTCCTGGAAAGAGAAGGGCCTGTCGTGGAGTAAAAAAGGAGAGCTGGCCGGACTCCAGACATGTTTCCAAAACCTGGTGAGCAAGAACCTCAAACTTGTTAACGTAGTCCAGGTCATGCTCATCCGCCGGATCCTCCCGTGCCAACAACGGGCTTTCAGCTTGTGGGAGTTCGACTCGGCCCGGCACCGAACTTTGAGCAGGCTCTTCGACACATCGTACGAAGATGCCTGGAAGGTCCTATTCAAGGGTGCCGAGGCTCCCGCATCCGCTACCGAGGATCGCGGATTCAGCGCGCAGCGTCAGGCCAGCGCGGTAAGCTGTTTTTATCTCTTACAGGATATTTATCTTTCATAGTCTGACTCTATGCGGGATCTAAGCCCCCATGCCTTTGACAGGACTGGCAGAGGACGGCCGAACAGATCAACTGTCCGGCTCCTTTGCCCGAAGACCCAGCGGACGCCCGCTTGGCGGAGCTGCTGGTTCCGGCACCTTACGTGGTGCCGGAGAAGAAGGCCACGGGAACCCGGAAGAGTTCTCGGCGCCCGGCGGAGTCGGACTCATAGTCCGATGACTCCGAGGCGCTCTCCTCCCATGAAGATGAGGAGGAGGAAAGAGAGGTTTCTTCCCCAGCAGGGGGAGAAAAGAAAAGGAAGGCTGCCCCAACTGGGGAGGCCGGAGGGTCCAAGAAGGGAAGGACCCTCCCTCCGGACTACTCCACCAACGTCGACGACGGTGAAGAGGACTGGCCGCTCAGGGCCAAGCCCCTGGAAAAGTCGTAAGTATTCGGACACTAGAGTGACTCATGGTGTTACTTTATTGCACAGCTTCTCCTTACGCCGAATATGATTATGCAGTCCGCCCAAAGCCCGGCTCGACGTGTCGTCGAGCGGTTCCTTGGATTCGTCGGATGTGAACAGCACTTCACTTCCGACTGCCTCCTCCCCTCGCCCTACGGACGACGCCGAGGTGTTGTCCCAAAAGGTTCCAAACCAAGGGGAGGTAGTCCTGGAGGCGCCACAAGGCGACATTCCAGACTCCAGGCGCCAAGAGGACAAGGCTCCCAAGGGCTCCAAGTCCGGCCCTAGGCCGGACACCGCACCGGAACCTTCAATGGTTCCGGAGTCCGGCAGGCGGCCCCCTAGTAAGAAGGGCAAGCCTACGACGCCGGTGACGTGCGCCCAACCGGAGGCACCGAATAATTTGATGGAGGTGCTTAACGGTGCCTCCATCGACGAGGAGCATCGCACTATTATGAGTGCGGTGATCCAGAAGGTTCAGTCCGCCAAGAGCGGGCTGACTGAAGCCTGTGCCAGCCTACTAACAGGCTTTGAGGTATGTAGAAAATATATAAAAATATTACCACATAGACAGTAGCCCCTGATGCTCTGTTTGGCGTTCATAAGGAAAAGCCGAATAGAGGATCTAATAACTTTCGCAGGAGTCTAACATAATTAAGTCAATATGCGTATGCAGGCTTCGCTGCTGGCCTCTGCCGCACTGACTGCGGAGGTGGATGCACTGAAGCAGAATCTCGAGCGGTCCGAGCAAGAGCTCGGCCTTGCCAAGAAGCTCGAGGAAAAAGAAGGTAAGTAATACCTTGGGGAGTATATTGAAAAGGATGCAGTTGCATAAAATGACAGGATAGTTATTGATGTGGAAGGGGCCACGACTAACGTGGCAACCCTGAAGCAAGCGCTTGCTGAGGCCGAAAAGAAGGCGGCCGCGGAGCGCACCAAGCGGGAGAAACATGAGGCGCGAGTTGGCTAGGTACAACAAGAGCTCCAGGCTCTCGTGAAAAAACACGAGAGTTTGGAGCTTGACTCAAAGACGCGAGAGTCCGAGCTCGCCATGGCCCTCGAAAGCGCCAAGTCTGCCAAGGCCGAAGCCCAAAGAGCCCTCTAGGAGGTCGAGGCGATGAAGAAGATAGCAGCGGGTAAGGAATTCTTTATGCAAAGCAAGCACGTGAAAGTGAATTACTTGTTACTTACCCGAGTCCAGAGCTCTCCAGGGGCATTCGCAGATTTGCCCCGTAGCGTGTCAGGTGCCGCCGCCTTCTACCGAGCCGAGGAGGGGAGCTCGACGGAGAAGGTGTTCTGGTCTCAGTATGCTAAGGCCGGACACCCGGTGCCGTTGAGCGACCAGCTGAAGCAACTGGTCGAGCTCCATAAGGTGGCCGAACAGGCCATGAAGGGCCTCATAGTTTGGTTGTGGCCTGGAGAGCCTCTGCCTGGGAGCTACTTTGGGCTGGTGAGGCGGCTGGTGGATGCTCGTCCGTGGCTTGAAGTTATGAAGCGCTCTGCCTGCATCGAGGGTGCCTGTAGTGCGCTTGCCCATGCTAAAGTGCACTGGGGCAAGATGGATGCGGAGAAGCTAGTGAAGGACGGGCCACCGCAGGGCAAGGAGCATCGCCACCCCGAGATGTACTATGAGGGCGTCCTGAAGGGTGCCTGCCTTGTGGCGGATGAATGTCCCATGGATGTAATATTTGAGTAAACTTGCTCGTGTTATCCTGTACGCTGAAAACTTGTTCATATGCACTATGCAACGCTTGTTTTAATTTAAAATATTACCTTCTATGCGGCCATTTACCGAGTCTGAGAGATGGCGAGTCGTCGGCTTCTGCCCCCATGCCACAAGTGCTGGGGTGTTCGGGATAAACCTGAGCACTCTTTTTCCCATTCTTGGGTCCTTCGAGGGAGGTGCTCAGCACAACGAACAAGGCAATCAGACTATAATGCGTTATCGCTCTCAATTAGCCAGAGAATTCTATAATTTTAAATTTCGGCGAAGCCCATAGTGTTTGGAAGACCGAGTTCGGGGCGCTATACACGCCTAGGCCGGACAAAGCCGACTCCTCGCTCTAAGCGGCATAAGTCTTTAGGGACTCGAAACCTCCCGAACAGCGACCAGCTCTCGCCCTACCATGACAGTCAGTTTTAGCTTTCTCTACTGAAGTTCTTAGCCCAGCTCAGCCAGGGCACAATCGCAGTAGTTCTCCCAGTGCTATCTTAGCCGATATAGCGGAACGTAAGGTACCAAAACATGGGAGCCGGGCAAACCCAACTATTAACCAAAGACATGATTCGGAGCTGATGCATATAATGCTATAAGTTCGGAGGGCCGCACTTGTGAAAGTGTTCGGACTTCTCACGCCGTATTATGGGGTGCTTGAGCCCCTGGCGTATTGGTCGTACCAAAGTGTACGGGTGCTAAATGTCATAACTGAACATATGTATTGAAAAAGAAATAAATACAGAATGCAATAATAAGCTGAAGCTGAGCATTGTTTATTAAAAGGTTGTTGTAAAAGCAGAACGATACAAATAGTGCGATAAGCAAGAGATGGGACTATTTGAAATGTCCCCCTCCAGGAGCGAGCTGCGAGACGGTATGTAAGACAGGTATTTTGCTCGTTATAGAGACCACCTGGACATTCGACGTAGCTTTCTGCCTTCCTGGCTGTTGCATCGTGTGTTTGGCGATTGTATTGCCGGACAGGCCTTCCGGAGAGTGGAGTCCTGAAAGTAAGAAAAAAGATGACAAAATCGGGAGCCCCTAGGGCGGTTGAGCCGCATTTTGGGCATGCCGTGGTCTTGCCCCTCCCCCTATGCCCATGGTGTTTCCAGAGCGTAATTATGTACGCGTAGTACTGGTTTCATAATTTCGTGAGGGCTGGGGTTGGGGCCGCATTGCTACGCTTGCTCGGAACGTGCCAGGCGGTCTTGTTGTAGGTTACTCCGGGCGCGCTTGACGGTGTCCGGACGTTTAATAGCCGGACTGGAGAATTGCCTTGAGAGGCTGCTTTGTACTTCCGCCGCGAGGGCCGCCGTATGCTCCTCCGTTCGGAGAGAGTGTTCAGTGTTTCCATTGACCGTAATGACTCCTCGAGGGCCTGGCATCTTGAGCTTGAGGTACGCATAGTGCGGCACCGCATTAAACTTTGCAAATGCGGTTCGTCCGAGCAGTGCGTGATAGCCACTGCGGAACGGGACTATGTCGAAGGTTAACTCCTTGATTCGGAAATTATCCGGGGATCCGAAGACCACCTCAAGTATAACTGAGCCTGTACAGTTGGCCTCTACACCTGGTATGACGCCTTTAAAGGTCGTTTTTGTGGGTTTAATCCTTGAGGGATCTATGCCCATTTCTCTCACTATCCTGATAAAGGTGTTCAGTTGTTGCCGCCGTCCATAAGGACTCTAGTGAGGTGAAATCCGTCAATGATTGGGTCTAGAACCAATGCGACAAATCCGCCATGGCGGATGCTAGTGGGGTGGTCCCTTGATCAAAAGTGATCGGGCAGGAGGACCATGGGTTGAACTTTGGGGCGACTGGCTCCAACGCATATACGTCCCTGAGTGCACGCTTCCGCTCCCTTTTGGGGATGTGGGTTGCGTATATCATGTTCACCGTCCGCACTTGTGGGGGGAAGCCCTTCTGTCCACTATTATTCGGCGGTCGGGGCTCCTCCTCGTTGTCGCTATGTAGCCCCTTGTCCCTATTTTCGGCATTTAACTTGCCAGCCTGCTTGAACACCCAACAATCCCTGTTGGTGTGATTGGCTGGTTTTTTGGGGTGCCATGTATCTGGCACGAGCGATCGAGTATACGGTCCAAACTGGACGGGCCCGGAGTGTTTATTTTGAATGGCTTTTTCCACTGACCGGGTTTAGAGCCTCTGAATCCGGCATTAACTGCCGTATCCTCAGCATTGTCGCTGTTAATGCGGCGCTTGTGCTTGTTGCAATGCGACCTGCCATTGCTGTCCTTGGTATCCGAATTACCAGGGCTCTTGGTCATGTTATTGCTACGAGCCAGCTAGCTGTCTTCTCCCATGCAAAAGCGGGTCATGAGTGTCGTGAGGGCTGCCATGGATTTCGGCTTTTCCTGTCCAAGGTGCCGGGCAAGCCACTCGTCACGGATGTTATGTTTGAAGGCTGCTAGGGCCTCTGCGTCTGGACAGTCGACAATTTGATTTTTCTTGGTTAGGAACCATGTCCCGAATTGTCTGGCAGATTCCTCTGGCTGCTGAATTATGTGGCTCAGGTCATCGGCGTCTGGTGGTCGCACATAGTCGCCCTGGAAATTGTCGAGGAATGCGGCTTCCAGGTCCTCCCAACAACCAATTGATTCTGCTGGCAAGCTGTTAAGCCAATGCCGAGCTGGTCCTTTAAGCTTGAGTGGGAGGTATTTGATGGCGTGTAGATCATCGCCACGGGCCATGTGGATATGAAGGAGATAATCCTCAATCCATACCGCAGGTTCTGTTGTGCCATCGTATGATTCGATGTTTACGGGTTTGAAACCCTCTGGGATTTGATGATCCATTACTTCATCTGTGAAGCATAGTGGGTGTGCGGCCCCTCTGTACTGGGCTATAGCACGACGTAGCTCAAATGAGCTTTGTCTGGTGTGCTCGTCCCGGCCGGATTTACTGTATCCGGCATGACGGTTATTGTCTCGTGCCGTGGGGCACCCGCGCGATCCGTAGATCGATCTTGTTTGCCTTGCCTTGTCCTCCAACATATCTCGCAGATCTAGCGCATTTCCCCGTGCCTTGGTATTTTTTGAGCGACGCCGGGGTGCGGCTTGAGTGGAGGGCCGAGAGGCCTCTTTGTCGCGTCCGCGAGGTGGCCGGTCCGCCGCATCACGCGCTGGTGATGTATGGTTAAGTGCTTCCTCCTCTAATTGGGGTAGCAACCTGCGCTTTGGGTAGTTCTTGGAGGGGCGTTCGAGTTCGTATTCCTCGGCCGCAAGGACTTCAGTCCATCTGTCGGCTAGCAGATCTTGATCAGCTCTAAGCCTCTGTTGTTTTTTATTAAGGCTACTCGCCGTGGCCATAAGCCTGCGTTTAAAGCGCTCTTGTTCGACGGGATCCTCAGGCACGACAAATTCGTCGAGGCATGTAATTATCATCCCCTTCCTCTCCATCTGCCACCCTCTCATGGGGGCTGGCTTCTCCATCCTCCTGCGCTGAATCCTGCTGGAGGGAGTTGTCTTCGGCACTGTCCGGGGTGTTATTGTCTCTCGTGCCGGTATCACCATTTTTGCTTTGGCGGGACTTAGAGCGGAGCCGCTGACGCCGGCGCTTAGGTTGCTTCTTGGAGGGGTCATCCCCCGCTATTTCGTCGCCATTGCCTTCTTTGGGTGTATCCACCATATATATGTCATATGGCGAGGTGGCTTTCCAGTGCCCTATAGGCGCTAGTTCCTGTTCGTCTCTTACATCTTTGTCCATACCGTCGATGTCATCGGAGTCGAAGTCGAGCATGTCGGTTAAATCATCGACAGTGGCTACGAAGTGGGTGGTGGGTGGGCATTTAATTTCCGTCGTCCGCATCCCAATCCTGCCGGTCATAATCCGGCCAGGACTCTCCTGATAAAGAGAGAGACCTTAGTGAATTCAGAATGTCGCTGAAGGGCGAGTGCTGAAAGATATCCGCGGTGGTGAATTCCATGATCGGCGCCCAATCGGATTCGATTGGCAGGGGATCGGAGGGTTCGGAGTCCGGAGAAGAGTCCGGCACCCTGGAGTCACGGGCTTCGCAGGGGATAAGGCCAGTGTTCGGCTCGATCGCCGTTGAGACTGCAGCTGCCGAGGCAGGGTCTAGCCACCCATCCTCGATCGGCGCTGTTAGCTCCGAGCTAAGGGTCGGAGCTAACGCGGGTGCGGCCTCCAGGGCACTGTTCGGCGGCAGAGTTAAGTCATGCCCATCGTGACAGTGCGGCGCGCCCGGCTGTGGCTCGAATCCGTCGAAGATCAAGTCTCCGCGGATGTCAGCCGTGTAGTTCAAACTTCCAAATCTGACCTGCTGGCTAGGGGCGTAGCTTTCAATCTGCTCCAGATGGCCAAGCGAATTAGCCCGCAGTGCAAAGCCGCCGAATACGAAGATCTGTCCGGGGAGAAAAGTCTCACCCTGGATCGCATCGCTGTTAATGATCGGAGGAGCCATCGGGCCTAAAGATGACGACACAAAGGAACTCTCAATGAAAGCACCAATGTCGGTGTTAAAACCGGCGGATCTCGGGTAGGGGGTCCCGAACTGTGCGTCTAGGCGGATGGTAACAGGAGACAAGGGACACAATGTTTTTACCCAGGTTCGGGCCCTCTCGATGGAGGTAAAACCTACTCGCTTGATTAATATTGATGGTATGGGTAGTACAATAGTGGATCTACCACGAGATCAGAGAGGCTAAACCCTAGAAGCTAGCCTATGGTATGATTGTTGTTCGTCCTATGGACTAAAACCCTCCGGTTTATATAGACACAGGAGAGGGCTAGGGTTACAGTAGTCGGTTACAATGGCAGGAGATCTACATATCCGTATCTCCAATCTTGCCTTCCACGCCAAGGAAAGTCCCATCCGGACACGGGATGAAGTCTTCAATCTTGTATCTTCATAGTCCAGGAGTCCGGCCAAAGGTCATAGTCCGGCTACCCGGACACCCCCTAATCCAGGACTCCCTCAGGTACCAAGGCACATATTGTATTATTGTCATCAAGGATAAAAAGATGGGGTTTATATCATATTGCTTGAGTTTATCCCTCTACATCATGTCATCTTACTTAAAGCGTTGCTCTATTCTTATTAAGTTAATACTCTAGATGTAGGGAGGAGTCGGTCGATGTGTGGAGTAATAGTAGTAGATGCAGAATCGTTTCGGTCTACTTGTCACGGACGTGATGCCCATATTCATGATCATTGCCTTAGATATCGTTATAACTATGAGCTTTTCTATCAATTGCTCAACAGTAAATTTTTTTACCCATCGTATGTTTTCTTTCAAGAGAGAAGCCTCTAGTGAAAGCTATGGCCCCCGAGTCTGTTTTCCATCATATATTTTCAGATCTATAACCCAAAAATACCTTGCTGCAATTTATTTATATTTACTTTAGTTTGCTCTTTTATTTATCTTTTATACATATCTCTATTAGATCTCACTCTTGTTCGTGACCGTGATGGGATTGACAACCCCTTTTTTGAGTTGTGTGCAAGTGTTTGTTAGTTTGTGCAGGTGCATATATTGGAGACTTGCTTGTGCCTCCTACTGGATTGATACCTTGGTTCTTAACTGAGGGAAATACTTATCTCTACTTTGCTGCATCACCCTTTCCTCTTGAAGGGAAAAAGCAACGCAAGCTCAAGAAGTAGCAAAAAACAATAATGAAGATCTCCCGGCACCTAGGGCTATACCATGTCATGCTATTATGAAATGCCTGCGATGTTTATCCCTTTGTTGTTTGCACCATTATATTGTGCTGTAGTCAACTATTAGGGTGATCTCTCATAGTAAATATCAAGTTAAAAAGTGCTCTTCCTAGTGTTGCAACCATCTATAACACGTAGCATTCCGTAGTGCGTCATGTCCACATGAGTACAAATGGGACATGAGGTGTAAGACGGGGATAGTCAGACCATGTGTGCAGATAACACTCGGTTTTCTTGAAGTTCTAGCAGAATCGTTGTGAGCTCGAAGCACAAAGCATCAAAAGATGAACAAGAGTCATATGGAGATATGATCGGCAAAAGTTTTTCCACCGGTCAAAATTCTCGTCATCGGTGATGGCCACTTCAATGACTGAGAACTAGATTTGGATCTTGAATCACTCACTATTAATTATGAGAGATATTAATTTGAGCGGGAGTGCACTTTAATATTAAAATTTGTTTTAATAAACTAGTGCAATATTAATTATGAATTATGTCTAAAACTATTTGTGTTTATCGTTGTAGATTAAATGGCTCGCAATATGTTCAACTTAGCCCCTATGGTTGAGAAAGAAAAGTTGGCTGCAAAAGGTAGAAACTATGCGAATTGGATCCGCAACCTGAGATTTGTTCTCAGGAGTGCTAAGAAGGTATACGTGTTGGATAAGCCCCTAGGTTATGCTCCCTCAAAGTATGCACCACTAGAAGAAGTTGCTGCTTATACTGCTTGTAGTGATGACTATGAAGCAGTCCAGTGTCTCATGTTAACTTGCATGGATCCTGAACTATAGAAGCGTTTTTAACGATCTACCACTCAATTTATAATTGTGCCACTAGAAGTTCTGTACAAGAAATAGGCAAGGACCGAACGGTTTGAATTAACCAACGCCCCGGTCGAATGCAAGATGAAGGAGCGTTCGTCAATGAGTGAGCATATAGTAAAGCTTGCTAGCTATGTTGATAGACTTGCTTCACTGGAATTTGGAATTCCACCAACACTCTGTACAGATATTGTGCTTGCTTCACTCCCCACATCATATGATGGTTTATCGTGAATTACAACATGAACGGGATGGAGAAAAGTGCGACAAGTTGTTTGCTATGCTCAAAACTACGGAAACTAGCATGCAGAAGAACAAAGAAGTGTTGATGGTCAACAAAACTACCAGTTTAAAAAAGAAGGGAAAGTCCAAGAAGAAATCTACTGGTGCCGGTAAGACTGTCTCTCAGAAGAAGAACAAGGGCGGAGCCTCTAAAGAGACTGAATTTTTCTACTGCAAACAGAAGGGTCATTGGAAGCACACATGTAAGAAATATCCAGTAGACAAGAAGAGTGGTTCTTCTGGTAAAGGTATAAAAGTTATATGATGACCCACAAGTATTGGGGATCAATCATAGTCCTTTTGATAAGTATGTGTGTCGAACCCAACGAGGAGCAGAAGGAAATGACAAGCGGTTTTCAGCAAGGTAATGTCTGCAAGCACTGAAATTGTCAGTAACAAGTTGTTTAATACCAAGATAATTTGTTAACAGCAAGTAATGATAATATTAAATAAATTTTAGCAAGGTAGCCCAATCCTTTTATGGCAAAGGACAGACCAAAACGGTCTCTTATGATAAGCAAGCGTTCTTGAGGGTACATGGGAATTTCAACTAGTCACTTTCATCATGTTGGTTTGATTCGTGTTCGCTACATTTATAATTTGATATGTGGGTGGACCATTGCTTAGGTGTTTTTCTTACTTGAACAAACCTCCTACTTATGATTAAACCCCTCGCAAGAATCCGCAACTACGAGAAAAGTATTAAGATAAAATCTAACCATAGCATTAAACTTTTGGATCCAAATCGGTCCCTTACGAAGTAGCGCATAAACTAGGGTTTAACCTTCTGTCACTCTAGCAACCCATCATCTAATAACTACTCCACAATGCATTCCCCTAGGCCGAAATATGGTGAAGTGCCATGTAGTATACATTCACATGACACCACTAAGGGAATCACAACATACATATCGTCACAACATCAAACACATATGAAGTTCACATGATTACTTACAACATGACTTCTCCCGTGACCTCAAGAAGAAAAGTAACTACTCACAATTGATGATCATGCTCAAGATAAAAGGGGTATTAAATAGCATAATGGATCTGAACATATAATCTTCCACCAAATAAACCATATAGCAATCAACTACAAGATGTAATCAACACTACTAGTCACCCACAAGTACCAATCTGACGTTCCGGTACAAAGACTGAACAAAAGAGATGAAGTAGGGTTTGAGAGAAGATGGTGTAATTGAACATGTTGATGGAGATTGCCCACCCAAAGATGAGAGGGGTTGTTGGTGATGACGATGACGATGATTTCCCCCTCCGGGAGGGAAGTTGCCCCGGTGAAATCGCTCCGCTGGAGGGCAAAAGTGCTCCTGCCCAAGTTCCGGCTTGAGACGGCGGCGCTTCGTCCCTAAAGTCCTCTCCTCATTTTTTTCCTAGGTCAAAATGACCTATATACCAGAATATGGGCAGCGGTGGTGGGCCGAGGAGGGCACCAGGGCGCGCCCAGGTAGGTTGTGCCCACCTGGTGGGCCTCCTCTGGTAGTTATTTGCTCCAGTATTTTTTATGTATTGCAAAACAATTCTTCGTAAATTTTCAGCTCATTTGGAGATGTGCAGAATAGGTAACTCTGACGTAGCTTTTTCAGGTCTAGAATTCCAGGTGCCGGCATTCTCCCTCTTTGTGTAAACCTTGCGTATTATGAGAGAAAAGGCATTAGAAATACTCCATAAAGCATTATTATTCATAAAAATATTGTAAATAACAGTAGGAAAACATGATGCTAAATGGACATATCAACTCCCCCATGCTTAGACCTCGCTTGTCGTCAAGCGAAAACTGAAATCGAAAAACATGTCGTCATTCTTAGAGAGAGAGAGATGTAAAAAAACAAAATACGGACATAGAAGCATCATGCATATTATTACAACAGCAAAAAATGTCGGGGGTTGGGTGCGACATATGCCAAAGGATGACTTATCATGGTGGGGGCGAGTAGAACGTCGCCGGTGCCTGGAAACAGGATGAGGCCTAGACATGCACGTCGGCGAATCTTACCCAGCTTCAGGGCTCGCCGAGGAGATAACACCCCTACTGCTGCTCTGCGGGGTCTCTGCATGATCACTAAGGCAAAGTGAATACAAGGTTGCTCCTAGAGCTGTGTTCTGGGAGTAGGAGGAGGCGAGGCTAGCTCTTTCCTCCCTATATGATCTGGTCTAGTCTAAAGGTTGCGAAGCCTTTGCATGGGTGCCCTGGGGGGTTTATATAGGCCTACCCCCTTAGGGGTACAATGGTAAAACCGGCTAGGGCGGGTCCCAGCCATCTGTCTCTCAGGCTGCCGTCTTCTCCGCCGACTGCTGGGGCCCGCCGACTAGCGGGCCCTGCCGACTGGCCTGGTGCGGGGTCCATGGCCCCTGCCCTTGGCGGGTCTTCTTACTGCGGATTCTGTGCATCAATGCTTCTTAATAGCGCCCGGCTCGGTCACGGGGTTATGGCGACAGTGCCGCCGCCTGGCGGGCGATCACTGTGGCCATTCCCCGTCTCGTCTTGGTTAATGGCTCGTGGGGCCCGTGGAAGAGGCCAGCCGACTCTCGGAGGCCGACTCCTACCGGGTCCGTCTTGGGGTGCCCTGGCCGTCTTCTGTACTCCGTCGACAGGTGGGACCTGCCGGCTCGGGGTCGTACAGACAGGCCGTCTTGGGCTCCTGGCGCCGCCCAAAGGGGCTGATGTCAGGGTGAGCATGGCAACAGTGCCGCGCCAGATGGAGATCTCCATCGGTACGACGCACTGTGGCCATGCTTGCCCTCGATAAACGGGGCAGGGAGGGCCGCGCGGCGGCTGTTTCCTGTCCCATCCGTTATTGCAAGGCCATGGGGTGGTTGGAGTCGTGGGCCGACTCCCCAAAGCCGGCTTCTCTGGAAGTCAGCGACTGGGAGTCGGTTATTCTTGAAGTCGCCCTCGGGGACTCGGCCGCTAGGGGTAGTCGGCAGGATTATCGCCGAACCTTGGAAGGCGGCTCATCGTCTTGAGGCTTTGAGGGGCGCCGCCTGCCCCGATGTCTTGAAAGGTCTTGGGTCTTGGGTTAGCCTACCCATGGCCCATTACTCCGACAGTAGTCCCCGAAGCTGGTGAGGCGCCGAGGTCGGCATGTCGAGAAGCCTCAACAGTTTCTTCCTTCTAGCGGGGGGATCTGGGTCTTGCTCGCCGTCTTCCTCCAGGCCGACTGGCTGGAGCCGGGCTTGTAGCGGGCCGTCTCGCCCCCCAAAGACTTCGAAGGCCGCGGCGGGGTTTAGGCGGCGTGCCTGATACGCTTCCCCGCAGCCGGCTATTGCGGAATCGTCACGCGGCGCCACGTGGCAGGGAAAGTCTGCGCCCCGTCTTGTGACAGGGACAGAGTCGTCGGCGGGGCCGCCACTACCCGCCTCGGACGCGAACGGATCCGCTGCGGCTGGGCGGACGGTTGGGGTTCCCACGTTGTTACTGCGTGCAGTAACTTCGTGGGATAAATCGTGGGGGGCGTGGGGGCCCATGCGCAGTTAATCCCACGCCCGCCTCATTGGCTTCTCAGCCTACGGGGCTATAAGTAGGCGAGAGGAGGGGGGCGGCGAAGCACGCGCGCCCGTTTTCCCTTCTCCCCTCGCCCTCTCGCTTCTCCTTCTTCCTCTCGACGCCGCCGCGCCGAACCTCACCGCGCCCGCATGATGAGCTCTTCCTCCGCGGCCGCTGCTCCCGCCGTGCGTTCCGGCGCGTGGGACGGGTAGCTCGTGGACGACGACCTCATTGACCTTCTCCACAAGACGCGCCAGCTCGCCGCGAACTTGGTGCAGGCCTGCACCGCGGCGGAGGGGGAGATATCGCCAGCGCCGAGGGAAGGCGAGCGGGTCATATTCCGCTCGCACCTCATGCGCAGCCTGGGGCTGCCGGCGAGCGCCTTTTTCCGCTCCTTCTTGGAGTTCCACTCACTCCAGCCGCACCACCTCACTCCAAACACGGTGGTGCTGCTGGCCGCCTTCGCCTCCTTGTGCGAGGGCTTCCTTCGCGTCCTCCCCACCATCGAGTTGTGGGGGGAGTTCTTCTCCTCCAAGCTCGGTACGCACGTCGCCGGTGTGTCGGCTCACTGCGGCGCCTTCATCGCGATGCGGAGGTCGACCGCCGACAACCCGTTTCCCCCCATCCCACTGATCAAGTCGGTGAAGATGTGGCAACGGTCATATTTTTACGTGAAGAATGTCGCCCCAGAAGGCGACTGGGTCAACTTGCCGGATTACGAAGCCGGCGCGCCGGCTGGGAGGCTTCCCAGCTGGTCTCATCGGGCCAGGACGCTGACTCCTGCTGGCGCCGCCGCCGTCGCCCGACTCCGAGTGATGACGCAGTCAGAGGGCCTGACCAGGGCCGACTTGCTGGCCGCCTTCGTGGCGCGCCGAGTCCTCCCACTCCAAGGCCGATCTCATCTGATTAGCCAGATGAGAGACCACCGAGACCCGTGCCGGATGTGCACCAAAGATATGCCCCATGTGGAGGTGGCCAACATGGTCAACTACATCGCGAACTGCCATCTCGCGGAGGATTGGCATTTCGGCAAAGAGCCATACTCGTGCGCCAACCCCCCACCTGTGGTAAGTTGTCTCCTTTCTTCTTTTTCCTTTGCAGCCGAATCCGGCTTCTGATTTTTCCTTTGGTTTCTTCCGAGTCAGAACCCCCTCATGCAGCCCGCAGCCGGCGCCATGTGGCCGCCCATGAAGTTCGGCCCCTCGATCGCTGGAGAGCGACGCCGACGACCCTGACTTGGGGGCGGCGGCGATGGAGGCCGACGCCGAAGGCGGAAAGGGAGGATCTGGCAACTTCAGGCCCTCGGCCACCTTTGCCGGCTGGCCCGATGATGACGCCAAGAGGGAAGTCGCCCCACGGCACCAGCCGGGGGCCGGCCAGCCGGGCTCGAGCTCCTCCGCCGGCTTGGGCGGGCAAGGCGGCGTGAAGAAACGCCGGTCCGGGCCGAGCTTGCTCGGCAGTCGGCCAAAGAAGTTCAGGGGGATGGCCGCCGCGACCAAGCGGGAGGAAGCGGCCGCAAAGGCCAACCGCTTCCGTAAGGAGGTGAAGAAGCCGCCGCTGGTCTCTGCGTAAGTGCTCCGTCTTAGTCTTGCTTCTCTTGGTGAACTTTGTCAAAACCTTTTTTCATTTCTTCCTCTCACCTTCGAGAGAGTCGCCGCCCCTTCCATCATGGGGTCGACCGAGACGTCCGCCAACACTCGGCGGATTGACCCCGCCACCGACCTCCGGGAGGCGACGGAGCAAAACGTGCGAGAGAAGCGCGACGAGGAGGAGGCCGACCGCCTGGCGAAGGCGCAGGCCGAGAAGGCGGCAGCTTCCGCCCAGAAGAAGTTGGAGGGGGCCAAAGCCGCCGTCGCGGCCCAGCGGCGGGCCGAGGAGGCTGCGCGCCTCCAGTCGGCGCTGATCGTCACCCTGCTGAACTCCACGCCACCACTTCTGGAGTTCGTGGGGCAGACTGGGGAAGTCGGTGGGGAGAACCCCATTTTGGAGAAGGAGAGCGGTGAGGCCTCCATGTCGGACACGGCCGATCCGCCGTCGTCGGCTCCGCCGCCGTCTGGGAGCGAGAAAGGGAAAAAGGCGACCGATCCGCTGGTGCCGCCGACCGAAGACAAGGCCATGGCGAAGCTGCTCCTCCAAGTCGCCTCGCCCGCGCGCTGCCGCCTTGATAAGGCGACTTCGGCGCCGCTGGCCCTTCGAGATCGGTGCCGCCAGCTCGCCGTTTCCAGACGCCGAGGCGACGAGTGCCGCGCCGTTGGTGGGTACGGGAGGCGTAACGCCCCGCTGAACATCAAGGCCTCGACGCCCAGCGGTTGCGAGCCGAAGGTGACGCCATCCACAACTGCACCAAGGCGCATCTGGCGTCGCGAACGGCCATCAGGGTACGCTGCTTCTTCTGACTTTACTTTCCTTGATCTTTTTCATGGGGGCGCGCCAGCGCACCCACTGGGTGTAGTCCCCGAGTTTCGGGCCGGCTGCTGAGCAGGCAGCTCGGAACTCCTCTGGTGAGTTCCAAATATTTACTTCTGAATGGGATTCTTGTTGCAGGAGTACCACAATCTCCTCGTCACTGCTTTCAACCGCAATGTTGAGGAGCTGGGCAAGCGGACTGCCGACTTATCGGGGAGCCGGAGTGAGTCCTCCTTCTTCTTGGGCGCTACCGGCGCATGTCAGAGTCCCTCGAGATTCGGGCCGACTGCCGAGCAGTCGGGCCGGATCTCTCAGCGACCTTCTTTGTTGACGACTTAATGTTTTCCTTTCCTTTCTTATTCTTCAGAGGCCAATGCCGCTCTTCAAGAACAGATGGGCCAGGCCAACACTGCCTTGCGCGCCAAGGGGGCGGAGTGTGACAAGCTCGTCGCGGAGCGCGATCTGCTGGCTGCGCAGCTGGCGGAGCAGAAGGAGTTGCTCAAGAAGGCGCAGGACGAGGCCGAGAAGAAGGAGGCCGCCTCCCGCCGAGTTCAAGGCGAAGCGCCTCCTGGACCGATAAGGAGGCAATGCTGACCTCCGGCTTCCATGAGATTGAAGACATCGTCGACGGTGAGTTTCTTTACTTTCTTTATCCATGCCGCCGGCTATGAGTCGGTCCGACTCCTGATTCTTTAGTTTTGCTCTTTTATTTGTCTTGGCAGACTTCTTCCCTGGCCACTCGCAGACGGCCATCCAAGCCATCGAGGCCGATCGTGAGGCGCGGAGGGCAAGCGGCGTGGAGATTGCCGGCAACGCTCCCCGGACTCTTGACGAGCAGCTTCTGAGCATCGAGGCTTGTTTGCGGCCGGCCCATCGGATGCTGCGCCGGCTTCAGCGTGTCGGCGCCCAGGTGATTGCTGCCTTGTGCCGGACGTGCCGGTTCTGCGCACTCCCAGTCGGACCGCCGACTGGCTGGAGGTCGCAGCTGGCCGTCTTAAGGCTTGGAAGGGTTCCTCGGCCCGGGCTGGCGTGCGCCGGGCCTTGGAATTCGTCAAGGCGTGGTACCCGGGACTGGACCTGGACCGGCTAGCCACATTCCGGTCGGAAGGCCAGGCGGAGCTGGTGGCTGTGGAAGACGCCCTTGTCGAGCGTACGGTGGCGATCGCCGACTACACCGACACCAGTGTCTTCGTCCCTGAACGGGCTGCAGACGGCGGGGTGGTGCCGCCGGAGTGGTTTGGGATGAACCCGGAGTACGACGAAGACTCGGCGGAAGTGATCGGCTCCAGCGACGAGGAGGAAGGCGAGGCGGAGGACGGAGGCGAGATGGAGGCGCCAGAGGACGGAGCGGGCGACCAGCCTCAGCTCGATCGTGCCTCCAGCAACGAGCCACGTTCGACCAAGCCGGCTGCCACTGGAGACGACCAAGCCGAGATCGCTCAGCCGACCGCCCCGGCGCCTGACACCGCCGTTGCTTCCGACCCTCCGAACCTGTCTGCCGCTTCTTAGGCCGTCGTCTTGCCTTTATCTTCTCTGTTTTTTAACAGTCCTTGAAGAACTTGTTAATTCGCACAATTCCACCCGCGGGGTGTATTTTGAACTTCTGCTCAAAGATTCGGCCAGGGGCCTATGTTATGTAAATATTCATGCGATTTCTATCTTTCCTTGCTCGTTTCTCTTTTGGATTTTCCCTTTGCCGCCTTCCCTTAGATGTCGCCTTGCCAGTCGAACAGCCGCTCTGCGGACTGCCGCTGGATCAAGTGCATGGCTACCTTGGGGAGGCAAGTACTTGGCCATTTTTCAGAGTCTTTCTAACAAGTGGGATAGGAAACGGCAAGCCGACTACTCTCGAGTCGGCTTTGCGAGGAGAGGTTGGAAGTCGGCTTAATCTATGTTAACGCTTTAAGTCCTTAGCCATTTTTCGTGTGAGCGCCCATTCTGCCTTACTCCTGCCCACCAAACAGTCGCTCTGCGAGCTGCGGCTTCTGACAGGAGACGGCTTAGGCGCCGCACCCTACTTGTCCGACTGCAGGAAGCATTTCATAGTCTAAGGCGGCGAGTCCCCGGGCCGACTAGTCGAGCCCGGTGCCAAGCGGCGTAAAAAAGTAGCATACTCAAAAGCATAATTCTTATCATACAGATAACAAAAGAGGGCAGTCCCCGAGCTCGCCTCGGGGGGGCCCGAAGTCTTGGTACTTTAATACAAAGGGTAGCATGGTACATACTGCATCAACTGTAAAATCTTCGGAGAAGATTTGCGTTCCATGGCCGTTCCGACTCCTTGCCGGAGTCGTCTCTCTTGCGCGCTCGGGGCTTCTGAGCGTCGATCAGGTAGTAGGTGCCGTTGCTCAAGATTTTGTCGATAATGAAGGGCCCTCCCAAGGTGCCGACAACTTGTGCTAGCCGGCTGTTCGCTGGATCAGTCGGAGCACAAGGTCGCCTTCTTGGAAAGTTCTTGGCTTGACCTTCCTGTTGTAGTATCGGCGCAAGCTCTGCTGGTAGATGCTGGACCGGCTGAGTGCCAACAGCCGGCCTTCTTCCAGTAGATCGACGCCGTCTTGGCGTGCCTCTTCTGCTTCTTCCTTAGTGTACATGGTGACTCGCGGGGAGTCGAATTCTATATCCGTTGGGATGACCGCTTCAGCACCGTAGACGAGGAAGAAAGGCGTGAAGCCGGTTGACTTGTTTGGAGTCGTGCGCAGACTCCAGAGGACGGCCGGCAACTCCTCAAGCCAACAGCCGGCCGAGCGCTCTAGTGGCTCGACCAGTCGGGGCTTGATGCCGGACAGGATGAGGCCGTTTGCTCGCTCCACTTGGCCATTTGACTGCGGATGGGCAACGGACGCTAAGTCCAGTCGGATGCCCTGCATCGCGTAGAAGCGAGCCAAGGCGCCTTCGGCAAAATTCGTGCCATTGTCGGTGATGATGCTGTGTGGTATGCCGTATCGAACTGTGATGTCGGTGATGAAAGTCACTGCAGTCGGACCATTCAACTTCTTGATGGGCTTTACTTCTATCCACTTGGTAAACTTGTCCACTGCGACAAGTAGATGAGTTAGGCCACCTCGTGCCGTCTTGAATGGTCCCACCATATCCAGGCCCCAAACCGCAAAGGGCCAGGCGATGGGGATAGTCTTGAGCGCGGAAGCCGGCTGGAGTGGCTTGGAGCGAAACTTCTGGCACCCCTTGCATTTTTGGACTAACTCTTTGGCCTCTTCTAGAGCAGTCGGCCAGAAGAAACCGTGTCCGAAGGCTTTGGCGACGAGTGCTCTTGAGGCCGCGTGGTGACCGCACTCGCCTTGATGGATGTCTTTGAGAATTGCTTGGCCTTGCTCTGGCTCGACGCAACGCTGGTAGACCCCAGTGATGCTGCGCCTGACCAGCTCTCTGTTTACTATGGTGTAGGCTGCTGCTCGGCATTGCACTTGCCGAGCCAAAATTTCATCGGTTGGCAGCTCTTTGTTTACAAAGAACTTGAGGATGGGCTGGGCCCATGAGGGTGCTGCTATTTCTTCAACTGCGACCACTGCGACGTGGACGAGGGCGGTGGGCTGGGGGGCGGCGGGCTGGAGCCCGCGGCTGCTTGCTGAGTTGCCGAAGTCCCCGGTCCGACTGGCGCAGTCCCGGCCGACCGGGCGCAGTCCTCGCTAATCGGGCGCAGTCCTCAAGCCGATCGGGCGCAGCCCCCGGCCGGGTTCGGAAGTCCCCGGGCCGGTTTCGACTGCGGTACTCTTGGGGCTCTTCGCCAAGATACTTGTGCCGTCTGCTGGTGCTTTTGAGCCGGATCCGACTTCCTCGGGAGGAGTCGGCACAAAGATGGAGTCTGACTCTGGTGAAGGCTTGATAGACGGCTTGAGGAGGCGCTGAAGGGCGACGCCGGACGGTATTGCTTGGCGGGTGGAGCCGATTCGCGCCAGGGTGTCTGCTTGGTCATTGTCGTTTCTTGGCACATGAAGGAACTCGCACCCCTCGAAATATCCGCTGAGTTGCTGTACCAGGAAACGGTAGTTTGCCATGTTTGCTCTTTGGCGTCCCAGTCGCCAGATGATTGCTGGACCACCAAGTCGGAGTCGCCATAGCACAGGATCCGGCGAATACCAAGTTCTTTGGCAAGCCGGAGCCCGTGAATGAGCGCCTCGTACTCGGCAACGTTGTTGGAGGCGGCGAAATGGATCTACAGCACGTACTTGAGCTTGTCGCCTTTAGGGGAAGTGCGAACGACGCCGGCTCCCAGGCCGGTGCGCATCTTGGAGCCGTCGAAATGCATCCGCCAATGGGTGGAGTCAGGCGCTGGCGGCAGATACTGGGTCTCGGCCCAATCGACGAGGAATTCAGCCAGCGCTTGCGACTTGATGGCGGTACGAGGCTGATAGTAGATGGTGTAGGGGGCCAAATCTATGGCCCATTTGGCAACTCGGCCCAATGCATCTCGGCTCCCGATGATCTCGGCCAGTGGAGCTGTGCAGACCACAGTGATTGGATGCTCTTGAAAGTAGGGCTTCAACTTCTTGGCGGCGAAGTGCACGCCATAGCACATCTTCTGATAATGAGGGTAGTTTTGCTTGGAGGTCGACAGTACTTCGCTCAGGTAGTATACCGGTCTCTGGACAGGTAGCGCCTTGCCTTCCTCCTTGCGCTCAACTACGATTACAGTGCTGACTACACAGCTGGTGGCGGCAATATATAGGAGCATGGGCTCTTTGGGAGTCGGAGCCGCCAGCACAGGGGGAGTGGTCAATTTTTTTTCAACTGGAGAAATGCTTCGTCCGCCTTGGGGTTCCACTCGAAAAAGGTAGTCTTCTTCATCAGCTGGTACAAGGGGAGGGCCTTCTCGCCCAACACACTGATGAATCGGCTGATGGAAGCCAAGCAGCCGGTGAACTTTTGCACATCTAGTAGTCGGCTGGGTACTTCCATCCTCTCAATGGCCTTGATCTTCACAGGGTTGCACTCTATGCCGCGTTCAGAGACCAGGAAGCCAAGGAGTTGGCCGACTGGTACTCCGAAAACGCACTTCTCAGGGTTGAGCTTAATCTGGAATCGGCGTAGATTCTCGAAGGTTTCCTTGAGGTCTTCCAACAGCATTCCACGCTTCTCTGTCTTCACCACCACGTCGTCCACGTAGACGTGGGCGTTTCTGCCGAGTTGCTTGAGGAGGAATTTCTGCATGCAACGCTGAAAGATGGCGCCGGCATTCCTCAAGCCGAACGTCATGGTCAGGTAGCAGAAGGCCCCAAACGGCATGATGAAAGCGGCTTTCAGTCTGTCGGTCGGGTTCAGCTTGATCTAGTGATATCCTGAATATGCGTCTAAGAAACTCAAGAGCTCGCATCCGGCTGTGGAGTCTATCACCTGGTCAATCCTTGGCAGAGCAAACGGGTCTTTGGGGCATGCTTTGTTCAAGCTCGTGTAGTCAATACACATCTGCCATTGCTTGTTCTTCTTCAGCACCAGGACCGGATTTGCTAACCACTCTGGAAAAAACACTTCCATAATGAAGCCGCCTGCTAGGAGCCGGGCTATCTCTTCTCCAACAACTCTTCTCTTTTCTTCTGACAGGCGGCGCAAGGGCTGCCTGACGGGCTTCACATCTGATCGGACATGTAGTTTGTGCTCGGCGAATTCCGTCGGTACACCCGGCATGTCTATAGGGGACCATGCGAAGATGTCTCGATTCTCACAGAGGAAATCGACGAGCTCGCCTTCCTATTTGCTGTCAAGGTTTGTACCCATGACAGCGTACCTCTCGGGGTGCTCCGGGTCCAAGGATATCTTCTTCGCCTCTTTAGCCGGCTTGAATGAGCCCTCAGCTTCCGACTACTTGGGGTCTGGCGACATCTCAGGCTGCTTGCTGGCCATCGCCACAACCCGGTCAAGAAGCCTCTTCTCGGCTGCGATCACCATGGACTCGGCTAGCCGACTGCTCTCCGCGGCGCAAGCGAATGACTTCCTGTAGTCGCCGGCTACGGTCAGGATTCCCTTGGTACTCGGCATCTTCATCTTGAGGTAAGCATAGTGGGGGACCGCCATAAACTTGGCCAAGGCGGGTCGGCCAAGCAGCACATGGTACGGGCTTTCGAGGTCCACCACCTCAAACCAGACTGGCTCTCGGCGGAAATGGTCTTTGTCCCCGAAGAGGACGTCTATCAGGATTTTGCCGATTGGCGAGCAGGAAAGGCCAGGTACAATGCCGTGAGACACAGTCCGGCTACTCTGAAGCTGTCTCTGTTTGATTCCTAATTTCTCCATGGTATCCTTGTACAGGATGTTGATGCTGCTGCCTCCGTCTATCAGCACTCGTGAGAAACGAGCGGCCCGCCTATCGGTGGCCAGAGTGGCGCCTAGGACCAGGGCCTAGGAGCCTGGGTTCGGCATCGCCTCTGGGTGATCAGCTCTGCTCCAACTGATAGGCTTCTCGGACCAGTGCATGAACTCTGGGGTATCTGACGCTACTGCGTTCACTTCTTGCTGCTGCAGCCGCCTGCTGCGTCGATCATCAGCCATACTGGTGAACACCACGTATGCTCCGTGCTCTTCCGGGTACTCGTCTTGTACTGCGCCGACTGGCCTGACAGCCGGCTGCTGGGGCGGCGGTGGAGGCGGCGGCCCAGCAGGCGGGGGAGGCTGGAGGCCTTCGCCTTTGGCGATTCTGGTGAGCCAGTGGCACTTCCGGGTAGTGTGGTTTGACGGCTTCGCGCCGCTGTGAAACTTGCAGGGACCATCTAGAGTCTGCTCGTAGGAGAAGGCCGGCAACCAGTTGGACTTGCCGCCTTTCTGTCGCTTGGTCGAAGGCTGCCCCTCCGGCTGCTGGTCTTCTACTGTCGCCACCTGCCGACTGCTGGTAGCCGGCTGTGGGGCCTTGCGCTTGTGGTCGTCTGTTGTTGTCGCCGACTGGTGTCTCCAGCCGGAGTTCTGGGAGCCTGAGGGGCCGCCTTGCCAGTCGCGCCGACTTGAATCTCTGTCTTCATGGAAGAGTCGGCCGTGGCGTACTTGTCTGCTCTGATCAGCAGCTCGTCGAGGGTCTCCGGCTCGTCACAGAGGAGCTTGTGCTTGAGGAGGGTGCCTTCTCTGCACCCGGCCGTGAAGTATTCGACGGCCTGCACCTCATGCACGCCCTCGCAGGAGTTCCGGAGCTCGGCCCAGCGCGTGAGGTAATCGCGAGTTGACTCGTCGGGGCCCTGCACGCACAGGGACAGCTGGCGAGGCTTGGGAGGTCGCTTGTACGTGCTCGTGAAGTTGCGGACGAAGGCTTCGGTGAAGTCGACCCAGCTGTTGATGCTGCTGGGCTTCAGGCTGTTCAACCACGTCCGGGCCGTGCCTTGGAGCATGAGCGGAACATACTTCACGGCGACCCGCTTGTTGCCGTTTGCTATGCTGACGGCTGTGGAGTAGTCAACTAGCCAGTCTTCCGGCTTCACAGAGCCAGTATACTTGGGCGTGTCTCGAGGGAGCGTGAACCCTTTGGGAAAGGGCTCGTCTCGAATGCGAGGTCCGAAACAGGGAGGACCCAGCTTGTCTTCTTCTTCCAGCGCTAAGGACCGATGGAGTCGGTCGATCCGGTGGCGGGCGTCGTTCTCCCCGACTCCCTCTCGGCGGCCAAGGCGGTCGCCAAGAGTCAGATGCTCAACGGGCGGCAGGGAGACTCGCCTCTCTCGGCGAGGAGGGGGAGGCAGATAGTCGTCCCGCCACTCTACTGCTCTGGGGCGGCCGTCTTGGTCGCGCTCGATGGTGAGGCAAGTCCGACTGTGACTGACACCCGGATCCTTGTTTCTCCTTCCGCGGACTCCGCCAGTCGGCGTTCGAGACATCGCGCCTTGATCTCGGCGGGAAGGTAGGTCATCGTTACCGGCGCGGCGCCTCAGGCGGCAGCCGCTTCGTTTCGCGAAAGCGTACCGCAAGGAGCTGTTGGACTCGCTCTGTCATCAGGCGGCGCTCTTCGCCTTCGAAGTTGTCGAGCTCGTCCGCCGCCGCCTGGGCGGCGCGGATGTTCTCCGCAGGCGTGGCGTACACGGGGCGCTTGGCCCCGAACAAGTTGGCGATGGCCATGCCGTGCTGCTGGACCGCGCCTAGGCGACTGGGCCCAGTCGGAGCCGGCGTGCCGCCCACGGCGCGATCCATCTCGCGCTGGTAGGCTTCGGACAAGCGTCTCATGCTTGCCAGCTTCTTCGCGCCTTCAACGATCTGCAGGCGACGCGTCTCCAGCGTCTCGGCGTCGGCCTCTTCGGGGATAGGCGCGGTCAGGTCTCATAGGGCCACGTCGAGCGGGTCATGAGCTTCTACACCGGAGGGCTCGTCATGACTGATGACGAGCACCTCCATGACGGCGCTTCTGCCGCTCCCCTCGCAAGGGAGCGGCTCATCGTAAACCACCACGTTGGTGGGGAACGCGTCGAGCGACGCGGTGTCGGAGTCGACCAGCATCTGGTCGGTGGAGCCTATGGACTCCAAGTCCACGGCAGGCTCGCCGGCAACATGGAGTTGGTCGAGGAGGCCCGCGAGGAGGCTCTCGGGGCCGCTCGTGCCTGCGTCGGAGGCAGGCTCGTCGGAGAGGCGAACCTCGTCGACGAGCTCGGCGAGGCGGCTGGCCGCGCAGGCGACCTCGGCGCCAAGCGGCGCGTCGACGCAGACGCCATCGGGCGTGCCTGGCTGGCTGAGCACAGCTACAGGTCTCCGGACGACGGTGCACCAGGCCCCACGGTGGGTGCCAAATGTCGGGGGTTGGGTGCGACATATGCCAAAGGATGGCTTATCATGGTGGGGGCGAGTAGAACGTCGCTGGTGCACAGAAGCAGGGATGAGGCGTGAACATGCACGCCGGGCGAATCTTACCCAGCTTTAGGGCTCTCCGAGGAGATAACACCTCATCGCTGCTCTGCGGGGTCTCCGCATGATCACTAAGGCAAAGTGAATACAAGGTTGCTCCTAGAGCTGTGTTCTGGGAGTAGGAGGAGGCGAGGCTAGCTCTTTCCTCCCTATATGATCTGGTCTAGTCTAAAGGTTGTGAACCCTTTGCATGGGTGCCCTGGGGGTTTATATAGGCCTACCCCCTCAGGGGTACAATGGTAAAACCGGCTGGGGCGGGTCCTAGCTGTCTGTCTCTCAGGCTGCCGTCTTCTCCGCCGGTTGGCGGGCCCCGCCGACTGGCCTGGTGCGGGGTCCATGGCCCCTGCCCGCCGCGGGCGGGTCTTGCCGGCTGCGGATTACTGTAGCTGTGCTTCTTAATGACGCCGGCTCGGTCACGGGGTTATGGCGGCAATTACGCGCTTTGGAGCGATCACTGTGGCCATTCCCCGTCTCGTCTTGGTTAATGGCTCGTGGGGCCCGTGGAAGAGGCCAGCCGACTCTCGGAGGCCGACTCCTATCGGGTCCGTCTTGGGGTGCCCTGGCCGTCTTCTGTACTCCGCCGACAGGTGGGACCGGCCGGCTCGGGGTCGTACAGACAGGCCGTCGTGGGCTCCTGGCGCCGCCCAAAGGGGCTGCTGTCAGGGCGAGCATGGCAACAGTGCCGCGCCGGATGGAGATCTCCATCGGTACGGCGCACTGTGGCCATGCTTGCCCTCGATAAACTGGGCAGGGAGGGGCCGCGCGGCGGCTGTTTCCTGTCCCGTCCGTTATTGCAAGGCCATGGGGTGGTTGGAGTCGTGGGCCGACTCCCCATAGCCGGCTTCTCTGGATGTCAGCGACCGGGAGTCGGTTCTTCTTGAAGTCGCCCTCGGGGACTCGGCCGCTAGGGGCAGTCGGCAGGATCGTCGCCGACCCTTGGAAGGCGGCTCATCGTCTTGAGGCTTTGAGGGGCGCCGCCTGCCCCGATGTCTTGAAAGGTCTTGGGTCTTGGGTTAGCCTACCCGTGGCCCATTACACCGACAACAAACTTTAACATAAATCTTTATCACACAACTTTTTTCATATAACTTCTCATGAACAAGTAACAATTCATCATAACATTGAAGTATAAAGCATAAACTCTATTGAAAACCAACAAACTATGTTCTCATTCAAGTTTGCAACTACAATTCATCATATTTTCAAGAAGGGTCGGAGCCTTTAGGCAAGTCCACATACTCAACCATCATTTAGTCTTCTATGATTGCTAACACTCACCGCATACCCATGAACAAAAAATTTCGACCGAACACATAGGAAGATAGGGGCTTATAGTTTTTCCTCCCAACGTATTCACCTCAAGGGTGATGTCAACAATAATAACTTATGTCCACTCATATCCAACTGGATATATGTGCCTAGATCTTTCCTCACCACATGATGCTTGCAAAAAGAGAAAATAAAAAGGAATAGAGGAGAATAATTTGACTCTTACATAAAAGTAAATGCATAAAAATAAAAGATAGGCCCTTCGTATAGGGAAGCAGAGGTTGTCATGCATTTTTTGGTTTGTATGCTCAATCTCTTAGTGCAAACGAATGCCACGTTATATTGCCCCTTATGATAGCAACCTTTATTATGTAGTCTGTCGCTTTTATTATTTGCCATCGCAAGTTCGTACACTGCTCAGTTTTCTCTTACACAAAATGATCCAACACATTTAGAAGCAATTTTTTTTGCCTTATTGCACCGATGACAACTTACTTGAAGGATCTTACTCAATCCATAGGTAGGTATGGTGGACTCTCAAAACAAGATTTTGGGTTTAAAGGTTTTTGGATGCGCAACTAGTATCTCTACTTAGTGTGGAATTTTTGGCTAGCAATGATATTGAGCAAGCACCACATGTTGAAGGATCTATGGCAATATAACATCTATGTGAAAATGAACAAACATAAATCATTATGTTGTCTTCCTTGTCCAACATCAACAATTTTGACACACAATATTTAATGGGGGCTCATAATCATAAAAGGTGTCCAAGATAATGTATTTGCATGCGAATCTTCTCTTCCCTTATTAATTCTTTCATGAGTTGCATCATTGACCAATGCTATGTTTTTCAATCTCCAACAAATTTTACCACTTATACTTTTCGATGTCTTTACTTACCATAAGATTAGCATATGATATGTTTCATTATTTTCTTTTATTTTTACTGAAACATAAAAGTAAAGAAAGCAAAACTTGAACTAATCTTTATTATATATCTCGCACACGATTACATAGATAGATAGATAGATAGATAGATCACTAGGCAAACACTCGAAGAGAAAAGATTCAAACTAAACTTTTATTAAACTAATTCAAAAGATAACTAAAGGTCGAACTAAGATAAATAAAGGCAAAGATAGTGGTGGTGATATGATACCGGGGCACCTCCCCCAAACTTGGCACAAGCCAAGGGGAGTGCCCATACCATGAACTCAAGTCTCCTTTGGTGATGAAGAAGGAGGTGGTGAGGATGATGTAGTAGCGAGCTTATCCTCTGGTTTCCATGGCAGTGGCTCGCCATCATAAGAGGAAGAACGAGTCTCGCGAGTCCTACAACTGACAGCCAAACTCATACCTTTAAACATTGCCTCATATTTAAAGACTTGGTTTTGGAGATCATAGATTTGGCTTTGCAACAAGTTGATTTGCTTATTGAGGGTGAACACGAAGTCCTTCATGGACCGGCCATCCACCTTGAGATCATGGGTGAAATACATAATCCTGAGGTGATTGGCATTGAGTCCGCACTCCACCATCCCCTAGCACTTGAAGACCTCTTGCTCCATGGCTTCGAGCCTGGCCTCCACGGTTCCCTTCCCCTTGGGTCCTTGAATGTCCCGGATGTGGAGCACCCCCTCACGCATCTTGATGGTTTCAGGGTGCTTCATCACCTCCGACAACTAGGGGTTGATTAACCTCTCGAAGAACTTGTCCTTGGAGGAGCTCGGAGCGGCCATGGCGATCTAGATCTGTTAGAAAGTGAAAAGAAGAACAGATGATTTCTCTGCGCAACGGTGGTCAATAAGTTCGGGGGGTATATAAATATTTTTTTTCTTGGTAAAAAAGCAAAACAAGGGGAAAACAAAGTCGAGAAGGTTCCTGAGGTGCGCACAACCCACCTAGCGCGTCAGGGGGCCCAGGCGCGCCCTGGTGTCTTGTGCCCTCCTCGGTTGCCTTCCTGGTTGTTTCTTATTTTTCCTATTTTTTATAATATTCCAAAACTAGCAGAAAATATTTTTGCGGATTTTTTGGAGTCCGTTTACTTACCGTGTCACGTACCTCCTTTTTTCACGATTCTGGAGTGTTCTGGAAGGTTTCTCTTATGTGTTCCTCCGGTGTTATGGTTTGGATAATATTGCTTTCAACTTTAATAGGCGTACCTGAAATATAGTGCTTAATTTTTGTCCATTGACAACCTTCGGGTCAGTACCTTCGGCATTATTGGTCTTCACAGCTCTAGAGCGACAAACCTCTTCAGTAACATATGGTCCTTCCCATTTAGAGAGAAGGTTCCCTGCAAAGAATCTGAAATGATAGTTGTACAAAAGAACATATTCTCCAACTTTGAATTCTCGCTTTTGGATTCTTTTGTCATGCCATCTTTTAACTTTTTCTTTAAACAGTTTGGCTATTTCATAAGCTTGGGTTCTCCATTCATCTAAAGAGCTAATATCAAATAACCTCTTTTCACCGGCAAGTTTAAAATCATAGTTGATTTCTTTAATTGTTCAATATGCTTTATGTTCTAACTCAAGAGGAAAATGACAAGCTTTTCCATAAACCATTTTGTAAGGAGACATACCCATAGGATTTTTATATGTTGTTCTGTAAGCCCAAATTCCATCATCCAATTTCTTAGACCAATTCTTTCGGGACCTATTGACAGTTTTTTAAAATATTAGTTTTGTTTCTCTATTGCTAAGTTCAACTTGACCACTAGATTGAGGATTATAAGGTGATGCAATTCTATGGTTAACATCATATTTAGGAAGAATTTTACGGAAAGCACCATGAATAAAGTGTGAACCACCATCAGTCATTAAATATCTAGGGACTTCAAACCTTGGGAAAATAACCTCTTCAAGCATTTTGATGGAAGTGTCATGATCAATACTACTGGTTGGAAAAGCTTCTACCCACTTAGTGACATAATCAACATCAACCAAAATATGTGTATACATATTAGAGGAAGGAAAAGGTCCCATATAATGAAAACCCCAAACATCAAATGGTTCAACAACAAGTGAATAATTCATAGGGATTTCTTGATGCTTACTGATAGTACCAGTTCTTTGGCATTCATCACAAGACAAAACAAACTTACGGGTATCCATGAAGAGAGTAGGCCAATAAAAACGAGATTGCAATACTTTATGAGCAACTCTATCTCCCGCATGATGCCCTCCATAAGCTTTGGAGTGACATTTCCGTAGGATTTGTTCCTGTTCATGCTCAGGTACACAACATCTAATAACACCATCTACTCCTTTATAAAGACGTGGGTCATCCCAAAAGTAATGTCTTAAATCATAAAAGAATTTTTTTTGTTGGTATGTGAAAGTAGGTGGTATGTATTTAGCAACAATATAATTAGCATAGTCAGCATACCAAGGAGTGTTATGAGAAACATTTAGTGCAGCTAATTGTTCATCAAGAAAACTCTCATCAATAGGTAGTGGACCATCAAGAATATTTCTCTAACCTAAGAAAGTTATCAACTACTGTGTTCTCAGCTCCTTTTCTATCAGTGATATGTAAATCAAATTCTTGCAGCAAGAGAACCCACCTAATGAGTCTAGGTTTAGCATCTTTCTTTTCCATAAGATATTTAATAGTAGCATGATCAGTGTGAACAATTACTTCGGAATCAACAATATAAGATCTGAATTTATCAGAAGCAAACACAACTTCTAAAAATACTTATTGAGTAGTAACATAATTTCTTTGGGCACTGTCTAGAGTTTTGCTGGCATAATGAATTACTTTCAATTTCATATCAACTCTTAGTCCTAAAACAACACCACCAGCATAATCACTAGCATCACACATAATTTCAAAGGGCGATTTCCAATCGGGTGGTTGAACAATAATAGGTGCGGTAGTTAAGGCTTTCTTAAGTGTTTCGAAGGCTTCTACACAATCATCATCAAAAACAAATGGGACATCCTTTTGTAAAAGATTTGTAAGAGGCCTAGAAATTTTAGAGAATTCTTTAATAAACCTCCTATAGAAACCAGCACGACCAAGGAAACTACGAATACCAATAATATCTCTAGGACATGGCATTTTCTCAATTGCGTCCACTTTAGCTTTATCCACCTCAATACCTCGTTCAGAAATTTTATACCCCAAGACAATACTTTCATTAAACATAAAGTGGCACTTCTCCCAATTCAAGACAAGATTAGTTTGCTCACCCCAAAGCAATCATCAAAAGAAGTTCCATAAACATAAAAATCATCCATAAAAACTTCAACAATCTTTTCACAAAAATCAAAGAATATAGCAGTCATACATTTTTGAAAGGTAGCAGGTGCATTACATAAATCAAAAGGCATATGTCTATAAGCATAAGTTGCAAAAGGGCAAGTAAAGGTGGTTTTCTCTTGATCGGGTTGTGAAACAGGTGTTTGAGAGAAACCATAATATCCATCAAGAAAACAAAAGTGTGTATGCTTAGATAGTCTTTCTAGCATTTGATCAATAAAAGGCAGATGGTAATGATCTTTGCTAGTTGCTTTATTTAGTTTTCTAAAATCAATTACCATTCTCTATCCAGTAACAATTCTTTGTGGAATAAGTTCTTTTTTATCAATAGGAACAAATGTAATACCTCCCTTCACAGGGACGCAATGAACGGGACTTACCCATCTACTATCAGCTATGGGATAGATTATACATGCTTCCAGAAGCTTTAGTATTTCATTTCTTACCACTTATTTCATTTTAGGATTCAAACATCGTCGACGATCAACAACGGGTTTGGCATCAGGTTCCATATTAATCTTGTGCTGACAGAGAGTGGGACTAATGCCCTTAAGATCATCAAGAGTATATCCAATAGCAGCACGGTGCTTCTTCAGAATTTTCAGTAATCTTTCCTCTTCATGTTCTGAAAGGTAAGCACTAATAATAACAGAATATATCTGTTTCTCATCCAGATAGGCGCATTTCAAAGTGTCAGGCAATTGTTTTAATTCAAACACAGGATCACCTTTAGGTGGAGGAGGACCTCCTAGAGTTTCAATAGGCAAATTGTGTTTTAGCAGGGGTCGTTGTTCGAAGAAGATTTTATCTATTTCGTTTCTTTCATGCATATGCATATCATTTTCATGGTCTAGCAAATATTGTTCTAATGGATCAGTAGGGGGCACGACAATAGAAGCAAGACCAATTATTTCATACTTACTAGGTAATTCTTTCTTATGAGGTTGTCTACTAAACTTGGAAAAATTAAATTCATGAGACTCATCACCAAAGCTAACACCAACAATATGTTTATAACTGTCTACTTTAGCATTAACGGTGTTCAAGAAAGGTTTGCCAAAGATAATGGGACAAAAGTCATCTTGTGGGGAACCACGTACTAGATAATTAGTAGGGTATTTTATTTTCCCACACAAGACTTCAACATATCTAACAATACCAAGTGGTGTGATGGTGTCTCTATTAGCAAGTTTAATACTAGCATCTATGTCTTCTATTTCAGCGGGTGCTATATCATTCATAATTTCTTGATATAAGGTAAAAGGAATAGCACTCATGCTAGCACCTATATCAGATAAACCATGAAAACGGTGATCTCCTATTTTAACGGAGACAACAGGCATGCGAACAACAGGTCTATGTTTATGTTTTTCGACAGGTTTAGCAATTCTTGCAGCTCCATCACAAAAGTAAATAACATGCTCATCAATATTTTCTACCAGGAGATCTTTAACCATAGCAACACTAGGTTCTACTTTAAATTGCCCAACAGGTTTAGGTGCTCTAATATTACTTTTGCAAACCACAGTTGAAACCTTAGCATGTTCCTTAATCCTAATAGGGAAAGGTGGTTTTTCAATATAAGCAGTAGGCACAATCGGGTCAACATTGTAAATAATTGTTTCATCTTTAGCTATGACCGGTTCTTTAATTTATTCTTTAATAGGTGGGCGATATATGAACCACTTCTCTCTAGGCAGATCAATATGAGTAGCAAAATATTCGTAGAAAGATGCTACTATCTCAGAGTTAAGTCCATATTTAGTGCTAAACTTTTGAAAAGCATCTGTATTCATAAAAGATTTAACACAATCAAACATGAGCATAATACCAGACTCTTTACCTTTGTCGAGTTCCTAATCTTCAGAGTTGCGTTTAATTATTTCCAAAAGATCCCACATGAATTCAATAGTCTTCTTCGTAAAAGAACCAGTACAAGAAGTATCGAGCACGGATTGATCATCATGAGAAAGCCGAGCATAAAAGTTCTGAATGATAATTTCTCTTGAGAGCTCATGATTGGGGCATGAATATAACATTGACTTAAGCCTCCTCCAAGCTAGAGCGATACTTTCTCCTTCACGAGGCCAAAAATTATATATATATAATCCTGATCACCATGAACAAGACGCATAGGATAATTTTTTGGTGAAATTCCAATTTCAATCGATTCCAGATCCAAGATCCAATGTAGTCACATAGCCTATACCATGTCAATGCTTTTCCCTTCAAGGAGAAAGGGAAAACGTTGTTCTTAGATTCTTATCCGGATAAACATGGTAGCTTAAATAATCCAAAAATCTCATCTCATATATCAAATGCATATCAGGATGTTCACTTCCATCTCCTGCATCAGGATTAGCTAGCAGTTGTTCTATCATACCCGAAGGAATTTCATAACCAATATTTTTAGTAGGTGAAGTAGGTTGAGGGGTAACTAATTATGGTTCTGGTCGAGGTGATTATACCCCGAACAAACCCCTCAAAGGATGATTCTCCATAGTAACAAGTAACAATAAATTTCAGCACGTAATTATAATTTTTCCTTACCAATTTCCACTTACCAAGAGCGCTTCACTCCCCGGCAACGACGCCAGAAAAGTGTCTTGATGACCCACAAGTATAGTGCATCAATCATAGTCCTCTCAATATGTAAGAGTGTTGAACCCAACGAGGAGCAGAAGGAAATGACAAGCCGTTTCCAAATCGGTCCCTTCAGAAGTAGCGCATAAACTAGGGTTTAAGCTTCTGGCACTCTAGCAACCCATCATCTAATAACTACTCCACAATGAATTCCCTTAGGCCCAAATATGGTGATGTGCCATGTAGTCAACGTTCACATGACACCACTAAGGGAATCACAACATACATATCATCAAAATATCGAACACATATCAAGTTCATATGATTATTTGCAACATGAGTTCTCTCGTGTCCTCAAGAACAAAAGTAGCTACTCACAAATGATAATCATGCTCAAGATCAGAGGGGTATTAAATAGCATAATGGATTTGAACATATAATCTTCCACCGAATAAACCATATAGCAATCAACTACAAGATGTAATCAACACTACTAGTCACCCACATGTACCAATCTAAGGTTCCGGTACAAAGATTGAACACAAGAGATGAACTAGGGTTTGAGAGGAGATGGTGTTGTTTAAGATATTGTTGGAGATTTCCCTCCCAAATATGAGAGGGTTGTTGGTGATGACAATGACGATGATTTCCCCCTCCGGGAGTGATGTTCCCCCAACGGAATCGCTCCGCCGGAGGGCAAAAGTGCTCTTGCCCAAGTTCCGCCTCGAGACGGCGGCGCTCTGTCCCGAAAGTCCTCTCCTGATTTTTTCTAGGTCAAAATGACCTATATACCAGAAGGGCACCGGAGGTGGGCCGAGGACGGCACAACCCACTAGGGCGCGCCTAGGTGGGTTGTGCCCACCTGGTGGGCCTCCTCCAGTAGTTATTTGCTCCAGTATTTTTCTATATTGCAAAAAAAATCTCCGTAAATTTTGAACTCATTTGGAGATGTGCAGAATAGGTAACTCTGATGTAGCTTTTTCAGGTCCAGAATTCCAACTGCCGACATTCTCCCTCTTTGTGTAAACCTTGCATATTATGAGAGAAAAGGCACTAGAAATACTCCATAAAGCGTTATTATTCATAAAAACATTGTAAATAACAGTAGGAAAACATGATGCAAAATGGACGTATCAGCGCCCTGTTGCCATGTGGGGCCCTCGAGCACCGTCTTGCGTTGATTCTTCCTCCCAAAAATCACACCATACAAAATCTCCGTAAATTTGTATCACGTTTGGACTTTGTTTGGTATGGTATTTCTGCGAAACAAAAAACATGCAAAAAGTAGGAACTGGCACTGGGCACTAGATTAATAAGTTAGTCCATAAAAATAATATAAAAGTGCACCGAAACCATGCGAAATTATTGTAGACATGGAATGAATACTTCGTAAATTGTAGATACGTTCGAGACTTATCATGTCTATATATATGATCATTGCCTTGAATATCATCATAGCTATGCGCTTTTCTATCAATTGCCCAACAGTAACTTGTTCACCCACCATATGCTATGTGTTCAAGAGAGAAGCCTCTAGTAAAAACTATGCTTCCCGGGTCTACTTTAATCATATTACAAAAACTAAATTCCATTGCTGCAATTTTTCTTATTTTATTTTGTTTTGCAATTTATCCATCTACTGATACAATGTTTGATCCTTGCAAGTAACGAGTTCAAGGGGGTTGACAACCCTCTTGCCCGTGTTGGGTGAAAGTATTTGCTTTTGTGTGAGCAGGTGATGTTCACAAGGCTTCGCGTGATTCTCCTACTAGATTGATACCTTGGTTCTCACTGAGGGAAATACTTATCTCTACTATGATGCATCTCCTCTCCTCTTCGGGGAAAATCCCAACGCAGATCACAAGTAGCACTATGGTTCTTGGCATGAACAAAAAAACTAGCTTCGAAGATTTCCTAGAAAAGATAGGTAGATCTCTTTGCAATCTAGATATCAAGGGTAGCTAGTTTCAGACTGGATTTCATACAAATTGAAATCGAGATGGTTGGGGATCACATGAAAATGGAATGTGGAAAAGACAGAAAAAATGCCATATGTAGTTATTCATTCCTGTCTATGTTACAAAGCAAAGCTTTTACTCAAATTTACCACCATATACCTCTTTGCCATGTGTGTTTGAAGGTAATTTCCATGTCTGTTAGGTAAACTTTGCCACACTTGTTGGCATAACATTGCCATGTGTTTATGCAAGTGCCTAGTTCCAGAAGGAAAAATGTGTTGACTTGGCATGCAAAAATTTCCATGTGTTTGTGCATATGTTTGCCTTGAAAACGTTGTTAAACATTTGCCATGCAATTTGGCGTGAACTTGCCATGTATTGTTATGTGCAATATGGTAGCATAGAAAAGATGTGCTACATACGAAGAAGAGAATAAAAAAATTGCCATGTTCCATGCCAATGTTGTCATGATCAGGTGTTGGGATGTTTTATTGGTGTATGTATAAGTGTAGTTGACATATTAGATGTCAATGTTGCCATGAACTAATGTTTTCTGATGTTTTATTCGGTCATAGAAATTAGAGAAGAGGTGCAAAAATGGATACGAGGGTGGGTAATTTCTGGTTCTATAGCTCACTACAATCAGCACCATGGAATGTGCAAGACTATGAGGAGTTAAACTGGACTTGACCTTTACTACCACTTCTTTAGCAGTACATAGACATAGGTACTGACTACACATAGTAAAAATCACCTACTAAAAAAATAAAAACTTACAAACAAATTGTAGTTTTTTTATGTAGGGGAGTTCGGTGCAAGAAAGACAACCGGTTGTGCATGGCCTGTAGAACAAAGAGAACCTAGCAATCCTTCACATCTGGCACACCAACAACAGTTCTCAGGAACATTTTATGGTGGGCCAAAAAGTTGCTTAAATTTGAGAAAATGGCCGCATTTAAAAAAAGGTTTACTATTTTCATGCCCCCAAAAAGTTGCTTAAATTTGAGAAAATGGCCGCATGGTTTGTTTAAAAAAAGGTTTACTATTTTCATGCCCTTGGTTGCTTCCTGTGCTCAGTTTTGCGCCCGGCAACTAACGTTGCTCACTTTTGCCCTCCCTCCTCCACCACCTGCTCACAAAAGCCCAAACGGAGCACTTTCGTCTGGTCACAGCCTTTGACCATCAGCTCCTGACAAGTGGGGCCGCGTGATATTTGTTGGTAAACGTAGTAGAGAACAAAAAATCACCCTACGGACACCCAAGAACAATATGAAGATGCATGACAGGTTGTGATCAATGATCATTACCGACTCCGGGAGTGCAACGAAAGTAGATGAGTCGGTGTAGATCGTACTTGAAGTCCTTCAAACGTAGATGACGATCCAGCGAACCGCCCATGAACGATCCCTTGAACGGAATACCGAAAGCAGGGCCTCTCTACTTGCAAGCGTACGGTCTTCACGATCCGGCAGCGCTTCGCCGTCCAGAGCTAATCGCCACGGGAGAATTAGTGGGGGAAGATCAGAACCACACGGGGCTTCTAATTATGAGGATTCAAGGTGGCTAGGGCTCGCTCTAGTTAGTCAACTAGGACCAACTAGAACGTGCACTAGATCAACTAGAGGAGGATTGAAAACTTGTGTACTCATAGGGTGGAAATCCTCTAGTACATATAGGATTGGGGGGAGAGGGGCTGCCACCAAGCGGGAAAGAGCCCCCTTGGGGCACTGGCCAAGGGAGGGGGAGTAGGACTCCCCCTCCAAGTAGGATTCGCCCCCCCCCCCCCTTTAGGAAAGGGGGGAGCGCCTCCCTTCTTGGGCCCTTGTGGCCCAACTACTTCTCCACTTCTTGGCCTTATTTGGCCCGTTGATATTGAATTAAATATATTTGCATTCTAAACTTTTTCAGAGCATAATATATATAATTTAACATCTCCGAAAAAAATTCCACCTATATATATTAATCGGTATTACCCGGTATTACCCGATATTCACCGAAACCCTTCCAGTGACCCCGAAACGCTTCCGTAACCTCTCGGAACTATTCCGGATATTAATGAAACATTTCCACAAATATATTCCCAGCACCCCGTCCTACTAACACTCATAGGATGGTGAATACCTTAAGCTTGTGACCCTATAGGTTCGCTAACCATAGACATGAACAAAAACCCTTCGTTCAATGACCGATAGTGGAACCGTGGACATCCATATTGGTCCCTATGATTACACGAATGATATTCGACTGGACATTTGGTTATCATGTGATGTTCGCTTTGCTTCGTGATATTTTACAAAACCCGGTGTGCATCGGTATCGTCTTGAGTCATCACCATGCTCACTATACCGTTGCTCCCGTTACCAGTTTTGTTCTTCTTTCTCGTTGACGTGTTCCGACATCCCTTGTGACGTAGTCACCTGTGTCTAGCCGGACGATGATGGATACCTTCACACCGAGAGGGCCCTAAGAATACCTCTCCATCATCAGAGGAGCATATCCTGTCGGTAATCTGGGAACGGGAGTACCCAGACTTACCTACCTGCGGCCCATGACGTGGCTCCATCGACGGCCTAGTACGGCCCAGCTTCAGCATCAACAACTCAAGACCCTCTCGAGGGGCCAAGCCTCGCGAGGCGGACGACATAAAGACCTTCGCGAGGGCCGGCCTCCTCCGGCTGGCTCCCAAGGAGCGGAGATCTCTATGCAAGTCTCACCTCGTGAGGTTCAGATGACGTGAGCCATGACGACCGAGGCCAGGCGGGGGCCAGCGGGCATAGTGTACCAGTTTCCTCTTTAGTGCTAAGGAGGCAAGCGCAGGCGCGGAGTCCCGGGGAAGTAGCCAGAGGTTTCCATTCCCGTGCAACAAGACCAAGACCATCAAGACCGCAGGACGGAGGTCATCGCCGAGCCCACCAAGGCGTCAGGACCAGAGGCTTTGCAGGCGAAGACTAATTTTGTCAGGATATCATGTACTAGCTGTCCCCCTTCAAACTTGGCCATTGTGGGATCCCTTCCGGCCTACATTTGGGAAGAGGACCAAGGCCACTATAAATAGGACCTAGCCACCACCATAGAGGAGGACGGATCATTCAGATCATCCTCTCACCCACCAGCTCACTCGAGCCCAAGAACGCCTCTCCTCCGGAGGTTGTTTGCCACTACACTAGTTCATCATCAGCCCCTCGAGGCCAATCCACCACAAAGCAGGAGTAGGGTATTACACCGCAAGGTGGCTCGAACCTGGGTAAACTGTTGTGTCTCTTTTCCATTCAGTTCGTCGAGCTAGGCCGTGAGATTAGCGAGTAGGCAGACTGGGGAGGACGAGTTCTTCGCACGCACCCCAGAGTTCGAACCTCTCAAGGGTCTGCGGAACCCAAAATCCGACATTTGGCGCACCAGGTAGGGGTGCGTCGGAGCCGCTCTTCCGCCGGTCGATCCGCCACTGCTCCACCGCTTCCATGGCTGATGCTTGTCGAGCTCGTGTTGAGCGCCAGGCCGCTCTCGCTGCCCGTGTCGCTCAGACAGCGCCAGCGGGTGACGGCTGCCCTCGCTCTCCCCCGTCTCCAGTGGCAAACGCCACCACCAGCCCTGCGGGGCATGAGCAGCAAGCTTCATCGTTGCACCCTTCTGTGCGGCTGGATGGGCGCACCGCCACCCCGTCGCTGACTCCGGCTGGTTCGTCGTCTCATGCTCGTCGCGGGTCGGCGAACGCATAGGCTGCATTGCTCATGGCGCGAGAGCTCCTGCGCAACCGCCCCGTCGACGACCTCTATGAAGACTGGCTCGACCGTATCGCCGAGCTTGTTAGTGCCACTGGAGACTCTCCGGCACCGTCTCGCTCGCTGCCTCACCCACCGCCTGCCGCGGGTGACGTGGCCCACGGAGCACCTCCTCCACCTCCCAGTCAAGACGTCGGCCTCGGGCCAAGGCGCGAGGCCCCGCGGCGCAACCCACCACGCTGGGCGCCGGTGCGTGAAGAGCAAAGCTGCCAGGTGGTGCAGTGGCGCAAGAAGATGCTCGTGCACTCCCCGCACCGCCACATCAAGACCGCGCGCCGCCTGCCGCGGTGGCGCGCGAGCGCCAAGATTAGGCTCCACCTCCACGATGGGCTCCCGTAACCACAGCGGGTTGCCGCGCCTTCTCTCTGGAGCTACGCAGCGTCGTCTAGCTGGGGAAGTTCAAGCCCGACCTGCCTCCACGCTATGATGGCACCCCCGACCCTGTTGAGTTCCTGCAGATCTACGAGCTGAGCATCAAGGCAACCAACGGCGACGAGAAGGTCATGGCGAACTGGTTTCCCAATGCCCTCAAGGATGGTGCTAGCTCGTGGCTCCTGAACCTGCCCGTGGGATCGATCTCCTCCTAGGACGAGATGCGGGAGCGTTTCGTCGCAAACTTCCAGTGCACCCGCGACCGGCCGCCGGCTGCGTGTGACCTGTGCCGCATCAAGCAGCAGCCAGGGGAGACCTTGCAGAAGTACATCTAGCGCTTCAACATCGTTCGCCTCAAGATCCCCAAGGTTTCCGACGAGGCCATCATCTCGGCGTTCTCTGATGGCGACCGTGACGTCGAGATGAAGGAGGAGCTCACGATACACGAGAACCTATGCACGGCTCTGGAGATGTTCAACATGGCAATCAAGTGTGCGAGAGCTGAGGAGGGTCGCCTCTCCATCCTGGAGCTCCCGGGAGCTGACCCAGAAGAAAAGAAGGCCGAGGCCAAGGACGTGAAGCGCAAGGGACCGGCCGTGCTTGCAGCCGAGCCAGAGATGAAGCGCGGCTGCGATCACCCAGAGTCATCCAAGGGCAGCCGCTCGTTCTGCATCTTCCATAATTTGCACATCCACAACACCAATGACTGTCAGGAGCTCAGGGCCATCCACGACGGGCGTCTCGGTCGTCGCCCCGAGCGCAACGATCAAAGCTAAAGCCGCGGAGGGGGCCTAAGTGGAGGCCGCTGAGACGACCACGGCCCCCGCCAAGAGTGGCGCGATCAGCCTCGTGAGGACCGCTGGCAGGCCCAGCCTCGCGAGGGCGCCTGGAGAGATCAGCCTCGCGGGGACTGTCCTCAGGGAAACGCGGGCTTCCCTTCGCTTCCACCACCACCAAGAAGGAATGACGACCACCACCAGGACGAGGGGGCTGGGGGCTTCCAGGAGCCTCGTGCCATCACGTGCATCCTGGGTGGCGCCCAGGCCCCTGCCTCTCATCGCATCTTGAAGTAGTTTGCCCGTGAGGTGAACGCGGCCCTCCCCAAGCTCGAGGCTACACGTCCGCTCAGGTGGTCCAAGTGCACCATCACCTTCAGCTCATCCGACCAGCTCAAGTGCACGGCAACTGCCGGCGCTCTCCCTATGCTTTGCTCGCCAACCATCAGCAACGTCCTCGTCACCAAGACTCTCATTGATGGCGGGGCGGGGCTCAATGTTCTTTCCATCGAGTCGTTCATCCGCCTCCAAGTGCCCTATGACCACCTGCAGCCCGCGAAGCCTCTCTCAGGAGTGACCGACGGCTCCACCACCCCGGTAGGGCAGATCCGCCTCCTTGTCACCTTTGGCAAGCGCGACAACTACCGCACTGAGCTCATCGACTTCAACGTCGCCCACATCCGCCTTCCATACAATGCCATCCTCGGGTATCCGGCCCTGGCCAAGTACATGGTGGTGACTCATCATGGTTACAATGTCCTCAAGATGCCAGGGAATCGCGACATCGTCACTGAGGGAGTCCTGGACTAGGGGGTGTCCGGATAGCCGAACTATCATCTTTGGCCGGACTCCTGGACTATGCAGATACAAGATTGAAGACTTCGTCCCGTGTCCGGATAGGACTTTCCTTAGCGTGGAAGGCAAGCTTGGCGAGACGGATATGTAGATTTCCTACCATTGTAACCGACTCTGTGTAACCCTAACCCTATTCGGTGTCTATATAAACCGAAGGGTTTTAGTTCGTAGGGGGGACAACAATCATACCATAGGCCAGCTTCTAGGGTTTAGCCTCTCTGATCTCGTGGTAGATCTACTCTTGTACTACCCATATCATCAATATTAATCAAGCAGGAGTAGGGTATTACCTCCATCGAGAGGGCCCGAACACAGGGTAAAACATCGTGTCCCTTGTCTCCGTTACCATCCGCCTAGACGCACGATTCGGGACCCCCTACCCGAGATCCGCCGGTTTTGACACCGACATTGGTGCTTTCATTGAGAGTTCCTCTGTGTCGTCACCTATAGGCCCGATGGCTCCTTGAATCATCAACGACGACGCGGTCCAGGGTGAGACTTTTCTCCCCGGACAGATCTTCATATTCGGCGGCTTCGCACTGCGGGCCAATTCGCTAGGCCATCTGGAGCAGATCGAAAGCTACGCCCATGGCCATCAGGTCAGATTTGGAAGTTTGAACTACACGGCTGACATCCACGGAGACTTGATCTTCGACGGATTCGAGCCGCAGCCGAGCGTGGCACTGTCTCGATGGGTATGATCTAACTCTGCAGCCGAACTGTGCCCTAGAGGCCGCACCAGTGTCTGCTCCGACCATTAATTCGGAGCCGATTCCACCAATCGAGGATGGTTGGTTGGACACCGCCTCGGGGGCTGAGATCTCTACGGCGATTGAGCCGAACTCCATCCATGTCCTTTGCGAAGATCGTGACTCCCAAGTGCCAGACTCCCTTCCGGACTCCGAACCTCCCGCGCCCCTACCAGTCGAATCCGACTGGGCGCCGATTATGGAGTTCACCGCCACGGACATCTTTCGGCACTCGCCCTTTGGAGATATCCTGAACTCATTAAAGTCTCTCTCTTTGTCAGGAGAGCCCTGGCCGAACTACGGACAGGAGGGTTGGGATTCGGACGACGAAATAATTCAACGCCCACCCACCACCCACTTGGTAGCCACTGTCGATGACTTAACCGACATGCTCGACTACGACTCCGAAGACATCGACGGTATGGACGACGACGCCGGAGATTTATTAAGAACCAAATACCATGTGGCACCGGAAGGCCACCTCAACTTACGATGTATATATGGTGGACACACCTAAGGGAAGCGATAATGAGGAACGATGGGACGCTGCGAAAGATAATTCCCTCGGGAAGCAGTCAAAGCGGCGGCGTAAGCGCCGCTCAAAACCCCACCTCGACAAAGACAGCACCCACACAGACCCAGCCATAGAGCAGGTTGAGCCGGCCGACGACGAACATGCCACTGAGCAACCATCCAAACATGCCAACTTGGACAAACAACCTGTCCCCGGCAAAGATAACAGTCCGGACGATCTCACGCCGGACACTTCATTGGACTAGAAGGACCTCCACAAAGAGCTCCTCGCCACTGCACGTAGCTTGGAAAAGCAGAAACAGAGGCTCGAAACAGCGGAAGACGCACTCCGAAGGAGATGGAGTAAAGTACTTAACACCGCAGACACATATGGCAACAGCCGCCAAACAAAGAGCTACCCAAAGCGCAAACTACTGCCCGAATTCGACGAGGAGGCCATAGAGCCCCCACGGTCAAAAAACAAAGAGGCCGCCCGGTCGGATAGACGACCACATGGCACACATAGAGCGGCAAGCGGCACCGCACACAAGCCGGCACGCGATCCGCATAAGGATTCGCACCAAAAAGATGGCCCAGTTAGATCTATCTATGGGCCAACGAAACAAGCTCTAGCAAACAATACAACACGTCAAGTATCCGAACATCATGGCATACCCAAATATAGGGGCGCTGCGCACCCTCTATGTTTCACCGATGAGGTGCTGCAGGATTCAAACCAGTAAACATAGAGGCATACGACGGAATGACAGACCCTGGAGTCTGGATTGAGGATTATATCCTCCACATACACATGGCCAGAGGAGATGATCTCCACGCCATAAAATACCTACCCCTCAAGCTCAAAGGGCTAGCCCGGCATTGGCTTAAAAGCCTCCCCGAAAACACCATTGGTAGTTGGGAAGAGCTTGAGGATGATTTTCGGGCCAATTTCCAGGGAACCTATGTCTGACCTCCGGATGCAGACGATTTAAGTCACATAACCCAACAGCCCGGAGAGTCAGCCCAAAAATTCTGGAACAAGTTCCTCACCAAAAAGAACCAAATAGTCGACTGTCCGGACGCCGAAGCCTTAGCAGCTTTTAAGCACAACGTCCGAGACGAATGGCTCGCCAGACACCTTGGCCAGGAAAAGCCAAGAACAATGGCCGCATTAACAAGCCTCATGACCCGCTTTTGCGCGGGAGAGGATAGCTGGCTAGCAAGATGCAGTACCAGCGACCCAAGTACATCCGAAGTCAGGGATGGGAATGGGAAACCACGACGCAGCAAGGACCAGCGCCGGATTAAGGAGAACGGTCCAAAGAGCGCGGCAGTCAACGCCGGATTCAAAAGCTCACGGAAGAACAATAAAAAACTGCCCCTTAAGGATAATAGCGACGAGCTATCGTACTTAAACAAAATCTTGGACAAGATATGCCAAATCCACAGTACTCCCGGGAAGCCTGCAAACCATACCCACAGAGATTGTTGGGTCTTCAAGCAGTCCGGCAGACTCAACGCTGAACACAAGGGGCTCGACACACCAAGTGAGGATGATGACGAGCACCACAAGCAGAGCCCCGGAAAACAAAAGAATTTCCCACAAGAGGTCAAAACAGTAAACTTACTTCAAGTAACAAAAGGGGAAAATAGAGCGGCGCCCATTGTATTACGCTACCGCATACTACCCCAATGAGTCCCAACACTGGTTGTCAAAACCAATCACCTTCGACCATCAGGACTACTCCGAAAGTATCCGGAACACAGGATGGACTGCCTTGATACTAGAACCTATAATCGACGGTCTTTAATTCACGCAAGTCCTAATGGACAGCGGCAGTGATTTAAACCTGCTATCTCAGGACACAATCTGCAATATGGGGATAGACCCAAACAGGATTAGCCATAGCAACACTTCCTTCCAAGGAATAATGCCAGGCACATATGCCCATTGTACGCGCTCTCTACTATTGGAAGTTATGTTCGGCTCACCCGACAACTTCCGTCGCGAAAAGTTGGTCTTCCACATCGCCCCATTTAAAAGTAGCCATCAAGCACTCTTTGGGGCCTTGAAGCTTTCGCCCGCTTTAACGCAATACCGCATTATGCATCTCTTAAACTTAAAATGCCCGGTCCACGAGGCATCATTTCTTTAAGGAGAAGCTGCGCGTGTCCCTCAAGTAAGAAAGAATGTGAGACTGCATTAACAGCCTCACACTAATACGGCTTTGCTGGCCAAAGCGTCTAAAGCAGATCGTTCAGACCCCGGACACGATTAGGCGAGTTCGGCATAAATCAACATGGTGCTTACTAGCCGCGTACCCCCCTTACATGGGGCTCCACGCATGTACAACAAGAGACACTAAAGCTTAATTTTATTCATTTTTTTGAATCGTACTCTGTTTATTTCCAATTACATTTTCGCACGATCTTTTTCAAACTAAGTTCCTCTCTTTTACAGATGAACGCCGTGCTATACGTCCGAGGATACGGCTGCGCGGAGACACAGCGCAGAGCGTGCAGCGAGGACCCGTTGCAAGGATTCTTTTCAGATTAAGACCCTGCATAAACCTTTTTCACTGTCTCTTGTTGTTACTCATCCCCGGTATCTTATTATAACCGAGGAGGAGGTGGCGTTCGGCATCGGGCCGCGTCGAATTTTGCACGCACTGGACACGGGGCTTGTTACCAAGGGCATTGTTCGCCCGCTTTATAAAAGGCCGAATACCTTAGGGAGTGTTCGCGTCTCGAGTTAGGCCTTATATGCATCAGCTCGAATCATGTCTTTGGTCAAATGTTGGGTTTGCTGGCTCTCGTGTTTTGCTGCCTTACGCCTGCTTCTATCGGCTAACGCGGCACCGTGGAGAACTCTGCGATTGTGCCCGGTTCGGCTGGCGAGCACCTCGAGAGAAAGCCGAAAACTCGATTGTCATGATATAGCGAGAGACTGGTCAACCACTCGATGACTCGCCGGAAAGTTTATAATTCCTCCGCATTAACTAAGGACCGTTTCCCGGTCAGGCACATACGCACCCCGAATTTGGGAGAGTGCAGTGCCCCACCATCGAACTCCTATGGCTAAGTGAAAGTGATAAAGCATTATAGTCCGGTTGCCTAGTTTGCTACGCTACCACCTCCTTTATAGGACCAAGACGTTGGATTAAGTGTGAAAATGCGACTTCTTTGCAAACACCCCCGCACTATGTGCGTGGGGGCTGAAGCCGAAGACTGCAATCTTTCAGGTTATATACATATATGCATCAACGGCCGCACATGAGGTAGTTTGCTACTTGAAGGCACAAGTATAAAAAGCTCTTACATCAAATTGAAACATTGTTTCATAAAATTATACATGTCATTCAAACATAACATCCTTCGAGCACTGCGTCTCTATTAAACGAGCGCCCGGAAGAACTTCCTCAAAATAGCGCCGACCGGTACTCGGCTTCCGTCCGAACTGGGACGCAATGTCGGTGGCCTTCATCTCCGCCCAAAGTATGCCTTGACACGGGCAAGAGCCATCCGCCCCCTCAATACATGCCGACCGCTTCGCCAGCGTCGTCTGGCGATACCGCACCAAGGAACTGCTGCACTAAGCCAAAATAACTCTTCGGCTGGGGTCCGCCGGGCCACAAATGAGTCATGACATGCTTCTTGGCAAGTCCGGATAATCGATTCAGCTCGGCCCATTCGGTCAACCGATCGGTCAACGAAAGAGGACGCTCCGGACTATGGAATTGCGACCAAAATAGCTCTTCCCTTCTGTGCCCCTTCTGGCCTCGGAAGTGCTCGATCGCGTCCGCAGCGCTCGCCGCTAAGTCTAGATGAGCATCCTCCCAACTCCACAGCTTGTCCAACTGAGCATACTTCGGATCCATATATTTCCTCCACAGCAGAAACGGTTTTCCAGCCGCAATATCCCCGGCCTGACTCAGCTCCTCCTTGGCAGCTCTCATCGCGAAACGGGCACCCTTGGCTTCGGCGGTGACCTTTTTCAGGTCCTCTTGTTCCGCTTGACGTTATTTTTCAAGAACCCCGCAGCGGTCGGTAGCATTCTTCAGCTTCAGGGCCATATCGGCCATTTCCTCTTCTTTGCGGCGATGAGCAGCCCGGCTTTCAGCTCTTCGGCCGCCTTTAAAGCGGCCGCATTACTCTTTCGGGCTTGCTCTTTAGCTCGGTCGAGTTCCGCCCGCAGCCTCTCCACAGCAGCGGCACCATCTGCATCAATGCATACAAGTAGTAAGACATGGGCGTTAAGCTCCCTTACCAGGTGTCCCCGGAAAAGTCGCATACCTTGTGACTCGTCAAACCGTTTATTGACCAGCGCGATGTCCGCATCCGCCTCGTCAAGTTGCCGCTTTAGTTCGGCAAATTCATCAGTCCGGCTGGCCACCGGACGCCCCGTCACCTACATAGGAACGGCGACATGTTGATATTGATATTATGATCCTCGGCACGCTGTCAGTTTTGACAACATACCGAGTCTCAGGGGCTACTATCTATACAGGGCGCATTCTATATGCATAACTGTCAGAAGGTACATCATTTTTTCGTACCTCAAACCCCGTCAGTAAACTTCTGGCGGCTTCATGCAATCCGCTCTTAGCGGATGCAATTCTTTCAATCACCGTATCCATTAGCGCACGGTGATCTTCTGAGATAGACGCTCGCCCGAGCAGGTCCTTCAGCTCCTCCGACCGCGCGCCAGTTGGCGCCGGACCTTCCGCCTCATTGGACTCGGGAAACTCTCCGTGGCGACACCTCGGGGTCTCCGCCGCTGAAAGGCGCGATAGGTGGAGGCGTTTCACTCTCTATCATCTCCGGACGAAGATCCCCCGAAGACAAGCTCTGCTGAGAAGGGCTGAGATCCGAACTACAAGGTACAATTTCGGTTATCTTCAGAAATAAATACAGGAATATCTTTTATTCACAAGACCCCTTCTTTTTTACTTACGGCTCGCTGGAGGGCTGATCCCCTTGGGGAAATAGTGCGGCTGGGATATTTCCCAGCGCTGGACTTCCTGACGAAGATTTCTTTCCCCGCTTTGGGGCCTTGGCTTCCGGGTCTTCGGAAGCGGTCCTCTTCTCCCCTTGGAGGGTAGGATCCTTGATCCCTCCTTCCTTGAACACCTCCTTCACAGAGGCAGTTGCTTCCCTGCTCCCCCCTTTGCCTTCTTTAAAAGGCGCGGCCGTCAACATCTTGGTCAGTATGGGATCCGGCGTGGTCTCTGGGAGGGGTGCCGGACACCTTATCAACTTTGCCTTAGCTATCCACTCCTGTTCAAGAAACGGCTCCCTTAAAGGGCATATATATGATAAATGAATGAACAGCCTGACCGGTTACAGGACTACTTACTTGAGTATCTCAGGCGATTGCAGCTTAGACCTGCGTCCTCAGTCAAGTCCGGACACTTCTCTTGTGATCCGAAGAACAGTTTATACATCTCCACGGGCGCCGCGTCCATAAAATGTTGGAGAGCTCATGGTCCCTCCGGATTAAACTCCCACAGACGGAGGGGGCGACGTTTGCAGGGTAGAAGGCGTTGAATCAGCATAACCTGCGCCGCCATGACCAGATTGATCTCTCTTTCCTGGAGGTCTCGAATGCGGCCCTGCAACAGAGGGACGTCCTTGGACGGCCCCCAGTCGAGCCCCCGGTTGACCCATGATGCCAGCCGCTGTGGTGGACCTGAGCGGAAGGCGGGTGGCACCACCCATTTGGTGCCCCTGGGAGCGGTGATATAAAACCACTCCCGTTGCCACAAACTAAGCTCCTCCTGAAAAGAGCCCTTGGGCCATGGAGCATCAGCTTACTTACTTATGACCGCCCCTCCGCACTCTGCCTGTTGCCCCTCGATCATCTTCGGTTCCACCTCGAAGGTCTTGAGCCACAATCCGAAGTGAGGGGTAATGCGGAGGAAGGCTTCACATACAACAATGAATGACGAGATGTGGAGGATGGACTCCGGATTCAAGTCATGGAATTCCAGCCCATAATAAAACGTGAGCCCCCGCACAAAGGGGTCCGTCGGGAAGCCTAAACCCCGAAGGAAGTGAGACACGAACACCACGCTCTCGCCGGGCTCGGGAGTGGGAATGACCTGCCCTAGGGAAGGTAGCCTATGCGAAATCTCGCCGATTAGATACCTGGCGTCTCGCAGCTTTAGCACATCTTCTTCCGTGACGGAAGAAGGCATCCATCGGCCATGTTGGTCGGAGCCAGACATCGTCGAAGGTCCGAAACGCCTAAACCTGAAGCTTTGGGTGTTGGAACTCGAAGCGAGAGGCGGATTCGATTGAGATTGGAAAAAAAAGAGGGCCTTGGTCTCTTTATAAAGAGGTCGAATACCAAGAGCCCTCCCCGTGATCGATTGGGACTCGCCTTCGATAGAGGAGGCGTACCAACAGGCGCGGTTGGGTTACCCACGTTCGTATTGATGAGAATCCCGGAATAAGGGGGCACGATCTACGCTTTGATAAGACGTGCCAAGGAAACCGCCTCGCTAAACGGCCTTGAGGCGGACAGTGAAAACGATTGAATAAAGGCACGGCCGTGGTGTGATGTCACGCCATGAATACGTCAGCAGATCTATGCAAAAATTATTCTCTCTATGGTGGTATGTGGAACTTGTTTTGCAGAGCTGGACATTATCCTTGTGTTCAAAACCTTCTATGAAGTATTCGGAGGAGGAACCCGCCTTGCAATGCCGAAGACAATATGCGCGCCGGACTCGTCATCATTGAAGCCTGGTTCAGGGGCTACTGAGGGAGTCCTGGACTAGGGGGTGTCCGGATAGCCGAACTATCATCTTTGGCCGAAATCCTGGACTATGAAGATACAAGATTGAAGACTTCGTCCCGTGTCCGGATAGGACTTTCCTTGGCGTGGAAGACAAGCTTGGAGATACGGATATGTAGATTTCCTACCATTGTAACCGACTCTGTGTAACCCTAACCCTATTCGGTGTCTATATAAACTGAAGGGTTTTAGTCTGTAGGGGGGACAACAATCATACCATAGGCTAGCTTCTAGGGTTTAGCCTCTTTGATCTCGTGGTAGATCTACTCTTGTACTACCCATATCATCAATATTAATCAAGGTGAGTAGGGTATTACCTCCATCGAGAGGGCCCAAACCTGGGTAAAAACATCGTGTCCCTTGTCTCCTGTTACCATCCACCTAGACGCACAGTTCGGGACCCCCTACCCGAGATCCGCCGGTTTTGACACCGATAATCAACATCGCCTGCGAGGAGAAGGATGCAGTATGCTCTCTCGAGCGCGCCTACCAGGCTGCGGCGGTCGAGAACCCAGACGACAAAGGCACCGTCTACCGTCCTAAGGATGTCCCCAAGAAGAAGAAGAAGCAGCTGCTCTGCCAAGAGCCTCAAGAGAGCGGTGCGTCCAGCGGCACCACCTCAGGACCTGCACTCACGGATGGGGCGCCTCCCTCTCTCACATAGGAAGGCGCACCCGGCGCCCCTCTCAGACTGGGCTCGGGGGCTCTCCTCTGGAGGGCCTCTGACCTAGCCAACATAACTAGGGAGGTGCTTGGGCACCACATGGAGGTGTGCTTCAGCGCGCGCTTCCGCCAGGAGGGCACAAGACACGGAGTGCTAGGTGCTCAGGAGTTCATCACCAAGGCAACCGAGGAGCTTCAAGAGGCGAGAGCCATGCGCGTCGAACGCCGCCCACCACCCGGAGCAGCTCCTTGTCCTAGAGAGGATAACGAGCTGCGCGTCTGCATTAACATTCTAGGGCTCAATGGGGCCGCATCTCAGGAGCGCGTCTGGCCATCTTGCGTTGGTTGGTGTCCGTGTCAAAACCGGCGGATCTCGGGTAGGGGGTCCCGAACTGTGCGTCTAGGCGGATGGTAACAGGAGACAAGGGACACGATGTTTTTACCCAGGCTTGGGCCCTCTCGATGGAGGTAAAACCCTACTCCTACTTGATTGATATTGATGATATGGGTAGTACAAGAGTGGATCTACCACGAGATCAAGGAGGCTAAACCCTAGAAGCTAGCCTATGGTATGATTGTTGTTCTTTGTTGTTGTGTCCTACGGACTAAAACCCTCCGGTTTATATAGACACGGAGAGGGCTAGGGTTACACAGAGTCGGTTACAATGGTAGGAGATCTACATATCCGTATCGCCAAGCTTGCCTTCCATGCCAAGGAAAGTCCCATCCGGACACGGGACGAAGTCTTCAATCTTGTATCTTCATAGTCTTGGAGTCCGGCCGATGATGATAGTTCGGCTATCCGGACACCCCCTAGTCCAGGACTCCCTCAGCGGCCATTGAAAATGCCACGTCTGCCAAGGCCGAAGCCCAAAATGCCCTTCAAGAGGTGGATGCGATGAAAAAGATAGCGGCGGGTAAGGCTTTCTTTATGCAAAGCAAGCATGTGAAAGTGAATTACTTGTTACTTACCCGAATCCGGAGCTCTCCAGGAGCATTCGCAGATTTTCCCCGCAGCGTGTCCGATGCCGCCGCATTCTATCGAGCCGAGGAGGGCAGCTCGGCGGAGAAGGTGTTCTGGTCTCAGTATGTTGAGGCCGGGCACCCTGTGCCCTTGAGCGACCAGCTGAAGCAACTGGTCGAGCTCCACAAGGTGGCCGAACAGGCCACGAAGGGCCTCATAGTTTGGTTGTGCCCTCGAGAGGCTCAGCCTGGGAGCTACTTCAGGCTGGTGCGATGGCTGGTGGAGGCTTGTCCAAGGCTTGAAGTCATCAAGCGCTCCGTCTGCATCGAAGGTGCCCGTAGGGCCCTTGCCGCGCTAAGGTGCACTGGGGCATGCTGGATGCTGAAAAGCTTGTGAAGGACGGGCCACCGCCGGGCAAAGAGCATCGCAAGCCCGAGCTGTATTATGAGGGCGTTCTGAAGGGTGCCCGCCTTATGGCGGATGAATGTTCGAGGGATGTAATTTTTCAGTAAACTCACTCGTTTTGTCCTGTGCGCTGAAAACTTGTTCATATGCGCTAAGCAACACTGTTTTGAATTTAAAATATTACCTTATGTGCGGTCGTTTATCAAATTTGAGAGATGGCGAGTCGTCGGCTTCTGCCCCCATGCCACTAGTCTTTGGGGTGTTCGATAAACCTGAGCGCTCTTGTTCCCATTTTGGGTCCTTCGAGGAGGCGCCAAAGACAACTGTGAACAAGGCAATCGGACTATAATGCTTGAACACTCTCACTTAGCCATAGAATTCTATAATTTTAAATTTCGGTGAAGCCCTAGTATTCGGAAGACCGAGTTCGGGGCGCTATCCACGCCTAGGCCGGACAAGGCCGACTCCTCGCTCTAAGCGGCATAAGTCTTTAGGGACTCGAAAAACCTCTCGAACAGTGACCAGTCTCTCGCTTCATCATGACAGTCAGTTTTAGCTTTCTCTACTGAGGTGCTTAGCCCAGCTCAACTGGGGCACAATCGCAGTAGTTCTCCTAGTGCTACCTTAGCCGATATAACGGAACGTGAGGCACCAAAACATAGGAGCAGGGCAAACCCAACTATTGACCCAAGACATGATTCGGAGCCGATGCATATAATGCTATAAGTTCGGGGTGCCACACTTGTGAAAGTGTTCGGACTTCTCACACCATATTGAGGGGTACTTAAGCCCCTGGCGTATTGGTCGTACCAGAGTGTACGGGTGCAACATGTCATTAATGAACATATATAAAAGAGATTAATGCAATAATAGATGAAAGCTATGCATTGTTTATTTAAAAAGGTTGCGATCAAAGCAGAACGATACAAATAGTGCGATAAGCAAAAGGCGGGACTATTTAACATGTCCTTTCCAGGGGCAGGCTGCGGAATGGTATGCGAAACAGGTATATTGCTCGTTATAGAGACCACCTGGGAGTTCCATGATGCGGCGTAACTTTCTGCTTCCCTGGTTCTTGCATCGTTTGTGCGGCAATTGTACTGCCGATTAGGCCTTCCGAAGAATGGAGTCCTGAAAGTAAGAGAAAATTAAAAAATCGGCAGCCCCTAGTGCGGTTTAAGCCGTGTTTCGGGCGTGCCGTGATGGTGCCCTTCCCCCTGTGCCCATGGTATTTCCAGAGCGTAGTTATGTACGCGCAGCACTGGTTTCGCAATTTCGCGAGGGCTGGGGTTAGCCGCATTGTTACGCTTGTTCGGAACGTGCCAGACGGTCTTGTTGTAGGTTACTCCGGGCACGCTTGAAGGTGTCCGGACGTTTAGTAGCCGGACTAGAGAATTGCCTTGAAAGGCTGCTTTGCACTTCTGCTGCGACAGCCGCCGTATGCTCCTCCGTTCGGAGAGAATGTTTGGTGTTTCCATTGACCGTAATGATGCCTCGAGGGCCTGGCATCTTGAGCTTAAGGTATGCGTAGTGCGGTACCGCATTGAACTTGGCAAATGCGGTTCGCCCGAGCAGTGCGTGATAGCCACTGCGGAACGGGACTATGTCGAAGATTAACTCCTCGCTTCGGAAATTATCCGGAGATCCGAAGACCACTTCAAGTGTAACTGAGCCTGTACAGTTGGCCTCTACACCTGGTATGACGCCTTTAAAGGTCGTTTTAGTGGGTTTAATCCTTGAAGGATCGATGCCCATTTTTTGCACTGCATCCTGATAAAGCAGGTTCAGGCTGCTGCCGCCGTCCATAAGGACTCTAGTGAGGTGAAATCCGTCAATAATTGGGTCTAGAACCAATGCGGCGAATCCGTCGTGACGGATGCTGGTGGGGTGGTCCCTTCGATCAAAAGTGATCGGGCAGGAGGACCATGGGTTGAACTTTGGGGCGACTGGCTCCATCGCGTATACGTCCCGTAACGCACGCTTCCGCTCCCTCTTGGGGATGTGGGTTGCGTATATCATGTTCACCGTCCGCACTTGTGGGGGAAAACCCTTCTGTCCACTGTTGTTCGGCGGCCGGGGCTCCTCCTCGTCATCGCTATGCAGCCCCTTGTCTCTATTTTCGGCATTTAACTTGCCTGCCTGCTTGAACACCCAACAATCCCTGTTGGTGTGATTGGCTGGCTTTTCGGGGGTGCCATGTATCTGGCACAAGCGGTCGAGTATTCGGTCCAAACTGGACGGGCCTGGAGTATTTCTTTTGAATGGCTTTTTCCGCTGACCGGATTTAGAGCCTCTGAATCCGGCACTAACTGACGTATCCTCAGTATTGTCACTGTTAATGCGGCGCTTTTGCTTATTGCGACGCGACCTGCCACTGTTGTCCTTGGTATCCGAATTACTAGGGTTCTTGGTCAAGTGATTGCTACGAGCCAGCCAGCTGTCTTCTCCCGCGCAAAAGCGGGTCATAAGCATCGTGAGTGCTGCCATAGATTTCGGTTTTTCCTGTCCAAGGTGCCGGGCAAGCCACTCGTCACGGATGTTATGCTTGAAGGCTGCTAGGGCCTCTGCGTCCGGACAGTGACGATTTGATTTTTCTTTGTTAGGAACCGTGTCCAGAATTGCCTGGCCGACTCCTCTGGCTGCTGAATTATATGGCTTAGGTCATCGGCGTCTGGTGGTCGCACATAAGTGCCCTGGAAGTTGTCGAGGAATGCGGCTTCCAGGTCCTCCCAACAACCAATTGATTCTGCTAGCAAGTTGTTAAGCCAATGTCGAGCTGGTCCTTTAAGTTTGAGTGGGAGGTATTTGATGGCGTGTAGATCATCGCCGCGGGCCATGTGGATATGAAGGAGATAATCCTCGATCCATACCGCAGGATCTGTTGTGCCATCGTATGATTCAATGTTTACGGGTTTGAAACCCTCGGGGATTTGATGATCCATTACTTCATATGTGAAGCATAGTGGGTGTGCGGCGCCTCTGTACTGGGCTATATCCCGACGTAGCTCAAATGAGCTTTGTCTATTGTGTTCGGCCCGGCCGGATTTACTATATCCGGCTTGACGATTATCGTCTCGTGTCGTGGGGCGCCCACGCGATCCGTAGATCGATCTTGTTTGCCTTGCCTTGTCCTCCAACATATCTCGCAGGTCTGGCGCATTTTCCCATGCCTTGGTAGTTTTTGAGTGGCGCCGGGGTGCGGCTTGAGTGGAGGCCCGAGAGGCCTCTCTGTCGCGGCCGCGAGGTGGCCGGTCGACCGCATCATGCGCTGGTGATGTAGGTTTTGGTGCTTCCTCCTCTAATCGGGGTAGCAACCTGCGCTTTGGGTAGCTCTTGGAGGGGCGTTCGAGTTCATACACTTTGGCCGCTAGGACTTCAGTCCATCTGTAAGCTAGCAAATCTTGATCAGCTCTAAGCTGTTGCTGTTTTTTCTTGAGGCTGCTCGCTGTGGCCATAATCCTGCATTTGAAACGCTCTTGTTCGACGGGATCCTCCGGCACGACAAATTCGTCATCGTCGAGGCTTGCCTCATCTTCGGAGGAAGGCATATAGTTATCGTCCTCGACCTCTTTGTCTGCAGCTCTCTCATGAGGGCTGGCTTCTCCATCCTCCTGTGCTGAATCTTGCTGGAGGGGGTTTTCTTTGGCACTGTCTGGAGTGTTATTATCTCCTGTGCCGGAATCACCATTTTTGCTTTGGCGGGATTTAGATCGGCGCCGCTGACGCCGGCTCTTAGGCTGTTTCTTGGAGGGGTCATCCTCCGCTGTTCCATCGCCATCTTTTGGGGTGTCCAACAAGTATATGTCGTATGACGAGGTGGCTTTCCAGTTCCCTATAGGCGCTGGTTCTTGATCGTCTCCTGCATCGGCGTCCATACTGTCGATGTCTTCTGAGTCGAAGTCGAGCATGTCGGTTAAATCATCGACAGTGGCTACAAAGTGGGTGGTGGGTGGGCTTTGAATTTCTTCATCATCCGTATCCCAACCTTGCTGACCATAATCCAGCCAGGGTTCTCCTGATAAAGAGAGAGACTTTAGTGAATTCAGAATATCACCGAAGGGCGAGTGCTGAAAGATGTCTGCGGCGGTGAACTCCATGATCGGCGCCCAATCGGATTCGATCGGCGGGGGCGCGGAGGGCTCGGAGTCCGGAGAGGAGTCCGGATCCTTGGAGTCACGGGCCTCGCAGAGGACAGGGCTGGTATTCGGCTCGATCGCCGTAGAGATTGCAGCCCCCGAGGCGGCGTCCAACCACCCATCCTCGATCGGCGCAGTTGGCTCCGAATTAAGGGTCGGAGCTGATGCCGGTGCGGCCTCCAGGGCACTGTTCGGCGGCAGAGCTAGATCATTCCCATCGTGACAGTGCGGCGCGCCCGGCTGTGGCTCGAATCCGTCGAAGATCAAGTCTCCGCGGATGTCACCCGTGTAGTTTAGACTTCCAAATCTGACCTGATGGCCAGGGGTGTAGCTTTCGATCTGCTCCAGATGGCCAAGCGAATTGGCCCGCAGTGCAAAGCCGCCGAATACGAAGATCTGTCCGGGGAGAAAGGTCTCACCCTGGACTGCATCGCTGTTGATGGTCGGAGGAGCCATCGGGCCTAAAAGTGACGACATAGAGGAACTCTCCATGAAAGCACCAATGCCTAAAAGGGCCCCCCTCACAGCTACGTTCGCATGCCTTTTGGCCTACCAAACATGACTGTCACCTTCCAGTGCCACATGTAGAGCGTCCTGGCGGCTCAGGAGGCCAGGCACCAGGCGGTCCTCACGGAAATGGTGACGGTTCTTCACGAGCCTCCCGGGGTTCATGACCTAGGTGGCTCCTGAGGAGCGACTTCTTCGGCAAGCGTCTTCAGCTACTCCAACACCTCTTCAGCAATGGTGCCAGGTGACATTTTCTGGTTTATTCAGTTGGGGGCACCCCTCGGGCTGCATTATCACCAAATCGCATGGGCCTGTCCCTGCGGCATGTATCCTTCTACATCTTTTGATTTTTTTCAAGTTGGGGGCCGCCCTCGGGCTCCATCATCCCCAAGCCACATGGGTCCGTCCCTGTGGCTTGTATCGTTTTGCATCTATCAGAACTAGCTCTACCCTACCCATGAGAGGATTTATGTTATCACCCACTTGCCTGTTGTTTATTGCCCTTCACGGCCTCCTGGTTGCTGACCGGCCTCCTGCTCATCCCGCAACAGGGGCTACACATGCTAGCACAGCGCTTGTGCTCAGGTCCGTCCCTGCAACGCTGACAAATCTGAGAGATCAAGCTCTGGCTCGTGGCCTGTCCCCCGCATGTCACGTCACCAGATCCTTAGTGCCTTCATCTTCTTGCAGAAAGATCAGTGGTAGGACAGCAAATGCGATTATGAGATATGTTCTCCTCTCGAACTAACCAACAGAAATCTCTGGAGCTTAACTACGGGCGGCCCCGTCGGCCATCCCTTTTTCACGTAATTCGCTTGCACGTTAAAGGGGGGGGCTCCTGAGGACCGCATCTCAGGAGCTCCTATTGACTCTCCAGCCCTCACCCCCTGGCCTTGACCATTGAATCGTGACCTGGCATACTAGCGGCGGCTGAGCATCGCTCGAGGGTCGAGACCTGAAGACATAGAGCATTTGGATGAGCGAGGAAAGGGGAGGCCGGCGTGAGCCCTACCCGGTAGCATCACCACTAAAGCACAATCAGGCGTCGTGCGAAGGAATCACCTCAGGCTCATTAAGATAAGTTGCCTGTATGTGTCAGCGTGAACCCGCTGTCAGGAATTTTCGACTTTCGCAATCTCGCTCCAGCAATTCTGCTTTCCTTTTCGGCCTTCAGGGAGCTGCTTGCACGCCAAAGGGAACCTCTTGAGCATCGCGCCTCAGGAGCTCTTACCGGACCTTGGGCCGCTCACCTCCTGGCCTTGACCACGGCATCGCGACCTGGCATACCAGCAACGTCCGAAGCCTGCCTGGGGACTGGGACCTGCCGGCATAGAGCGCTAAGCTACCGCGAGAACGAAAAGGGGGGACAATGCCGAAGCAAGACACACAGTTGCAGCCTTATACTTGGAGTAGCAAACATCGGAGTAAAAGCATTACAGTTTTTTACATACCCCCACGGGGTTTGTCTCGATTCCACGCAGGGAAACAAAAGGAGGAAGTTTCAAGGAGGCCGGTTGTTGGGTATCACCGACGACGCTAAGCGGACGCCGCTACCGAGCTCTGGGCACGGCGAGAGCTCCATGGCACGTCGTTGTCGTCACTCGACTCCGAAGAATCGCTAGGCTTGGGAGAGTCACTGGACTCCTAGGAGTCGTCGCTACTACAGGAGGAGCTATCCGCAGGACCAGAGGCGAGATCGACGCCCGTAGCCGCACCAGTCAGGCTGCTTCCCCCGGGGCAGCACTCTAGGCGTCGGCCTTCCTCGTCAAAGATCTTAAAGAACAGCATGGTGGCGCCAGCGTACTCGAAGTGGATGGAGAGGGTCCCCTCCACGTGGCAGGCCCGGACAACCTCGCCCCACCCTCGGGTCATGAAGATTTTGCCTGAAGGAACGACATCGATCTCGCCTGCGGGCCGATCAAGAAGACTTTCGGCGTGTTGCAGCCACAGCTTAAGTGGCCCTCTCGGCGGCATCTCCTCGGCGAAGAACCGCGGGAACTGGATCCACATGCGCGGTGGCCTTGCTGCCCACACCACGAACTCGCGCGAGGATACTTCGGCGTGGGTTCGCGGGCCGGCTGCCCGCGCGACCTTAGCCTAGCCACCACGGCCATGGCCCGCGCGGCGCTGGGCATTGCCGCCTCCTCCGGAGCCCTGCACGCGGGCATACAGAGGGAGCGAGAAGCCAGGCGGAGGCCGCTCGTACTAGGATCGTGTCACCTCTGGCCTCCCGCCAGCATCACGAGAGCGGCTGAGCCTCTTCTTCGGCAGGAGCAGCCCCATCTCCTCCCGGGGGGGTTTTCCCTTCTCCACTGCGGAGAATCTCCTGATCGGCGCCATGGATACTTCAGCAAAGCGGCAAGACAAGAAGGAAGAAGAAGGAGCGGGCGGCAAGACGGTGGAGACGAGTGAGGGGGGCTCTGCCCCTCCCCTCATTTATGGCCCAAGGGAGGCCAACCGCCGGCCTCCACGATCCCACGCAATGAAGATCTTTTTTTGCATGCAGCAGAGTCTCATCAAGTCGAACAATTGCCGAGGCAGCGTGGAGAAGCGGAGATGCCGACGTCTCATCAATCGCCACGCGTCGACCAAGGCCGCAGGCGGTTAGGGCCCACGGTGCTCCGCGCTTGCCCTTTGGCTTCGCCTCGAAGCCAAGTTTGAGCGCGCCTTGCGCCCGGGGGCTGCTGTCGGCGTTCTGGGAACGGGGTACAGACTTACGCCTGCGTGGCCCATGACGTGGCTCCATCGACGGCCTGGTACGACCCAGCTTTAGCATCAACAACTCAAGACCCTCGCGAGGGGCCAAGCCTCGCGAGGCAGACGACATCAAGACATCCGCGAGGGCTGGCCTCCTCAGGCTGGCTCCGGAGGAGCGGAGATCTCTATGCAAGGCTCACCTTGGGAGGTTGAGATGATGTAAGCCATGACGACGGAGGCCAGGCGTGTCGGATCACGGGTTCCGGCAGACCCTTAAGGTTCGAACTCTGGGGTGCGCGCGGAAATCCAACCCTCCACCGTCTCGTACCTTGCCGAATCGCAGGGACCTAAACTACTAACAAGAACAACACAAGAGACGCAAGATTTATACTAGTTCGGGCCACCGTTGTGGTGTAATACCCTACTCTAGTTTGTGGTGTGTGGATTGCCTTTGGGGCTGACGAAGAACAGTACAGGGAAGAACAGCCTCGCGAGGGTCTGTTCTTGGTGGGTGTGATGAACTGCTAAGTGGTGCCCCGTCGCTCTAGCTTGAGGAACGGGTTTCTCTCCCTCTCTTGATTCCGAATGCTTGATCCGATCGTCCTTCGTCCTCTCCCCCTTCTTTCCTCCTCTCTGAGTGTGGCTACCCCTATTTATAGGCGAAGGCCCTGGGCCTCTTCCCAAATATTGAGCGGGAAGGGCGCCAACAATTGGCCATTTTGAAGGGGAACAGCGGGTACACTTATCCTGACTAAAGTTGGTCCTCGCCGCCAAATGCTCGGTGATGACACCTGCTTGGGCTCCACGATGACTGCATTCCCGCCGTTGGGGCTGGTCTTGGTCTTGTTGCACCGATACGGGTGCCTTTGCTTGTTGCCCTTGCCAGCGCTCGCCCCCTTGGCACCAAAGAGGACAGGAGGACGCTGCGCGGGCTGGCGCCCGACTGGCGCCCTTGGTCGTCATGGCTTGCGTCACGGGCACCTCACGAGGTACCCCGCCTTGAGTTCTCTGCCTCCTCATGAGTCGGCCTGACGAGGCTGCGCCTGAGGAAGCTCTTGGTCGTCCGCCCCGCGAGGCTTGGCCCCTCGCGAGGGTCTTGAGCTTGTGTTGATGAATATGGGCCGTCTTGGGCCTCCTTTGAGCCACGCCGTAGGGTCAGCAGCGAGCAAGTCCGGGGACCCCGTTCCCGGAAACGCCGACAGTAGCCCAGGCCCAGCGCCCGGACTTGGCCGTGCAGAGAGGCGAAAGGGCAAGTGCGAAGCGTTGTGGGCCCTAACAGCCTGTGGCCTTGGGCGCCGCGTGGCGGTTGATTGGACGTGGGCGCACTGCATCCCCCATGATGCCTTAGTAACTGCCCGGATTCGACAGGTCCTTGCATGCAGAGTTTGGCATGATGACTGGGGATCGCGGAAGCCGACGGTCGGCCTCCGCCGGCTATAAGTACGGATTGACGAGCGCTCCTCCAGTCTATCCTTCTGCTTCTCTTCTTCCTCGTCTCATCTGGTTGCCATGGCTCCGATCCGCCGGTTCTCCAGGGAAGAAAAGGGAAAGGCTCCTCAAGAGGATCCTGACCCGCTCCCCCCAAAGAAGCGGCTTGCTCTCTGGTGTCAGGGCAGGAGCGCGCGCGAGGAGGCGCCCGTGCCCTGGTGCGTGCAACCGCCACCAGGGTTTCCTCTTCCCTTGTACGCGCAGGTTGGTGGCCCTGAAGGAGGTGAGGCTGGGCGCCATGAGCGGCGCTGTCGATGACGCCGGCGGGTTACGAAGGTGTGCGTCTTCCCCCCTGGAGTCCACGCCGAGGGCTCCTGCGGGAATTCGTGCTCCGCGTCGCCGCGCCTCCTAAGTCTTCGATCCGCCTTCCTTGTTTCTTCGCCTCCGTCATCCGGCAGGGGGAGCCCCTGGGACTCTGGCTGCAGCACGCCGGCTGTGGCACCCTCGCGACCGGGGCAGAGGTCGCAGTAGTTGCCCCGGGCGAGGTCTTCATGACTCGTGGCTGGAGCGAGATTGCCCGGGTCTACAGGACAAGGGGCACCCTCACGATCCACCTGGAGTACGACGGTGCTTCGGTGATGTCCTTCAAGCTCTTCGACGCGGGAGGTCGCCGGCTGGAGTGCTGCGCCGGGAGAGGTGGTCGGGGTTCTACTGTGGTGAGACAGAGGCCAACCGCCCGCTCCCTTGGCAGCTTCCCAGGCGACGAAGGCGCCAGGGGATCCAGCGACTCCGCTGAGCTCTCCATGACGCCAGAGACGAGCGGCGACAGCCACGAGCCCCCAAGCCTCGCGCGCCCGAGTAGGGCGAAGCTCGTCGATCGCCGCCGCCTCGACCTGGATGGGGTCGGCTCCGGACCGGGTGGCCCACTGTTGATGATGGCGTCGCCGCGGTGGTCCCCAGAGATAGGACTCCTTAGGATTCGCGTCTTTTGTTCCTGCAAGGAGCCAAGAATGTACCCCGCGGGGGCTTGTAAGATATTTGCAGCTTCGTTTGTCAACATGATCCTTGTTATGAGGCAACGCGGGATTCTCATTCCATTCTTGCTCAGTCCCTTCCCTTCAGACCTCGTGAGGGCTTGGTGCTCTGTGCCGATAGGTCCCAGTCCCAAGGCGGCTTCAGCCGTCACTGGTATGCCAGGTCGCGATGCCGTGGTCAAGGCCAGGAGGTGAGCGGCCCGAGGTCCGGTAAGAGCCTCTGAGTCACGATGCTCAGGGGGTCCCCCTTGGCGCTCAAGCAGCCATCATTCGGTGAGAAAGGGGAGTGACGTTGCTAACACGGAGTTGCATTGAGTGTGGGGATGGTGTTGCGATGACTAGTGTGTCCGGAGGGCGACTTATCTCGAGGGTTAGGGCGATGCTTCCTGGCGCGGTGCTAGGTCCGTGCCTGGCCGGGCGAGAGATTGCGTGGCGAGGTCGTTCGGTGCTCCTCGGAGGGGCCCCGCAGGTTACCACAAAGGGAACAAGAGCTTGCCGGGCGATTGTTAGTCCCACCGTTAGTTGCTTTGGTGCGCGCGAGAGGCCTTGCGAGTGTCTTGGGGGCACTTTCGTGAGCCAGCGGGACTCACGAGGCCCTACCTCAAAGGCGGGTTGCGCTTTGGCTCTGAGCCTTATCTTGAGTGTGTTCTGCAAAAATGGCTAGATGCCGGTGCTCTGCGTCTTTGGGTCCCGGCTCTCGGGCTGGTCTCTACCGTCAGCCGGGCAAGCCGTGTCGCGATGCCATGGACAAGACCAGAGGGTGAGGGCCGGAGAGCCGGTAGGAGCCTGAGTCGCGATGCTCGTGCACCCCCCTTTAACGCTGCAAGCTGGATTAGATGACACAACTCTCGCCCTCGGGTCCGGCTCTCGGGCTGGTCTCTACCGTGGCCGGCAAGCCAGTGTCGCGATGCCGTGGACAAGACCAGAGGGTGAGGGCCGGAGAGCCGGTAGGAGCCACGAGTAGCGATGCTCGTGCACCCCCCTTTAACGTGCAAGATTTCGCCACCCAGGAGAAGGCACCAAATAACAAGCATGGTGGAGCATAACCCTAAGGAAAACGCATGAAGGATACATGCCGCTGGGACTGGCCCGAGTGGCTTGGGGATGATGCAGCCCGAGGCGCCCCCAACAGGTAAGCTAAGGACATGAAATAAAGGATACATGCCGCAGGGACGGACCCACGCTGCCTAGGAATAATGCGACCTCAAGGCGCTCCCACCGGAAATAAAACTTAAAGATGTCACTGGTGATGTTGGGGATGAAGGGCTGTTGATGTAGCAGACTCGGTGGGCTGCGGGAGCGATCCTCACGAGCCCCTGTGCTCGGGGGCCCCGGGAGGCTCCGGAGGCGCTGGCGGCCCCTCACGGGCCATCTCCATCTCCGCCAGGGCTGCGGCGTGCCTGGCCTCTTGAGCCTCCAGGATGGTCCTCATGAGCCGCGTTTGGGAGGCCATAAGGCATGCGTACGTAGCTGTGGGGCGGGCCCTCGCAACGCCCCACTCGCGAGGGCCAGAGGCACTCTTGAGATGCGGCTCGGTTGAGCCCTGGTACGTCGATGCAGACGCGCAGCCAACCATCCTCGCCTGGATGGGGGGCCACAGTGGCAAGGCGGCTGCCCTCATGACCCTTGACTCCTGTAACTCTGAATGGCCTTTCTAATGAACTATTGAGGGTTCTGTTCTCCTGGTCTTGCTCCCCGCTATGGGAAGCGTGCTTGGCAAACACGCCTCACGTGGTGCCCAAGCGCCTCCCTCGAGACCTTGGCGAGGTCGGTGGCCCTCCAGGGGAGAGCCCCCGAGCCCTGCCTGAGGAGGGCGCCGGGCGCACTTTCCTATGCGATGGAAGGAGGCTCCCCTTGGCCCGGCGCGGGCCCTGAGGGGCCTGTCCCTTGATGAGCCGGGCCGGTCGATGTCTTCTTCTTCTTGGGTGCTGCCTCGGGAGGCGTCCTGCTGCTGTGGTGCAGGTCTTCCAAATGATGCGGCTGAAAAGCTTCGCTCCAAGGAGCACATCGCATCTCTCTCTTCACAGTGGCACCGTGATGACCCCGCCGCTTCGGCATCTTGAGGATGTTGTAGCCATGGTGGGTCATGGCCATGAACTTGGCCAATCTTTGGGTACTCGAGGATGGCGTTGTCTGGGCAGGCGAATGTGGGCGACGTCGAAGTCGATGAGCTCGGTGTGGTAGTTATCGCGGGCCCTGAACGTGACAGGAAGGCGGACCTGCCCGATCGGGACCGTGGAGCCGTCGGTGACTCCGGAGAAGGGCTTGGTTGGCTGAAGCTGGCTGTAGGGCACTTGAAGATTGTTGAAGGTCTCCACGGACAGGACGTTGAGCCCTGCTCCACCGTCGATGAGGGTCTTGGTGACCAGCACGTTGCTGATGATTGGGGGGCAAAGCATTGGGAGGACTCCGGCCGTGTGGCTGCAAGACTTGAGCTGATCCACGAGCTGAATGTGATGGCGCACGCCGACCACCTGAGAGGGCGCGTGGACTCGAGCTTGGGGAGGACTGCATTCACTTCACGGGCGAACTGCTTGAAGATGCGGTGGGAGGCTGGGGCTTGGGCTCCGCCCAGGATGCCGGCGATCGCGCACAAGGCTCGGAAGCCCCCAGCCCCTCGCCCCGATGACGGTCTTGATTCTCCTTGGTGGCGGCGGCAATGAGGGAGGCCTGCGTTCCCTAGCGGGCGATCCTCACGAGGCTGATCCTCCAGCCCCCTCGCGAGGTGGGTCTTGCCAGCGGTCCTCGCGAGGTTGGTCGCGCCACCCTTGGCGCGGGCCGCTGTCTTCCAGCCCCTGCATTTCTTCCTCCTCCTCGGTCAGAGCCCCGTCGCTGCGCCAGGCGTCTGCCGACCCTTCCTCAGACGGCCCGGAGCTCTTGACATTCATTGGTGTTGTGGGTGTGGAGGTCGTGGTACACGCAGTACCGGCTGCCCTTGGAAGACTCGGGCTGATCTCTGCCCCGCTTGGTGTCTGGTTCGACCGCGAGTACGGCAGCCCCCTTGCTCTTTACGTCCTTGGCCTTGGACTTCTTCTCTTAGAGATCCGCGGCAGGCAGCTCAAGGAGGGAGAGGCGCCCCTCCTCAGCCCTGGCGCACTTGGTCGCCAAGTTGAACAGCTCCAGGGAGGTGCACAGATCTTCATGCATCGCCAGCTCCTCCTTCATCTTGACGTTGCAGCACGCCGTGGGAGAAGGCAGAGATGATGGCCTCCTCCGTCACCACAGGGATCTTGAGGCGCGCGTTGTTGAAGCGGCTGGATGTACTTTTGCAGGGTTTCCCGGTCCGCTTGATTCTGCGCATGTCGCTCACGGCGGGTGGCCGGTCGCGAGTACCTTGGAAGTTGGCGATGAAGCGGGTGCGCATCTCGGCCCAGGAAGAGATCGTGCCTGGGGCCAGATTCAGGATCCAGGTGCACGCTCCATCCTTGAGCGCCATGGGAAACCAGTTCGCGATGACCTTTTCATCTCCGTTGGCAGCCTCGATGCCCAGCTTGTAGAGCTGGAGGAACTCCGTAGGGTCTGTCGTGCCGTCGTAGCGTGGGGGCAGGTCTGGCTTGAACTTGGCGGGCCACGCGACGCAGCGCAGCTCAGTGGTGAAGGCGCGGCAGCCCGCCGTGGCCGTGGGGGGCCTCGGATGGCAGAGAGCTTGGTCTTGCAGGCCTCCCTGCGCCGCTGGCCGGGGCAGCAGACGATCTTGACGCGTCTGGAGCGGAGCGCCAGCAGCTTCTTGTGGGCGAGGAACTTCTTGGCAGCTCTGCTCTTGCCGCTACCGGGCGCCTGGTGGAGCGGTTTCGCCCGAGGCCGCGCCTTGGGGCCAGGGCGCCGTCTTGAGGAGGAGGCTGAGGCGCCCGGGAGTTTCATCGCCCAGGGCGGGTGCGATGGCCGAAACGGACGTCGAGGTCGCCTCCAGAAGCGCGGACAAGCTCGGCGACGCGGTCGAGCCATTCTTCGTAGACGTCGTCGACGGGGCGGTAGCGCAGGAGTTCGTTGGCCGCGATGAGTGCAGCTCGGGCCTCCATGGCCGCACGGGGCGCGCGCGACGAAGAACCAGCGGGGGTGAGCGAAGGCGTGGCGGTGCGGCCGTCCCGCCTCATGGACGGGTGCTGGGACGATGCTTGCTGCTCATTCCCCGCCGGGCCGGTGGCGGCGTTGACAGCCGGTGACGGGGAACGACAGGATGTTCGCCGACGGGAGCCGTCTGGGCGACGTGGGAAGCGAGGGCGGCTCGGCGCTCGGCGCGAGCCCGACGAGCGTCAGACATGGTGGCGGTGGTCGGGGAAGAACAAGGCGACGAAAGGCAGATTCCGGCGCACCCCTACCTGGCGCACCCCTACCTGGCGCGCCAAATGTCGGATTCGATCGGCGGGGGCGCGGAGGGCTCGGAGTCCGGAGAGGAGTCCGGATCCTTGGAGTCACGGGCCTCGCAGAGGACAGGGCTGGTATTCGGCTTGATCGCCGTAGAGATTGCAGCCCCCGAGGCGGCGTCCAACCACCCATCCTCGATCGGTGTAGTTGGCTCCGAATTAAGGGTCGGAGCTGATGCGGGTGCGGCCTCCAGGGCACTGTTCGGCGGCAGAGCTAGATCGTTGTTGATGGTCGGAGGAGCCATCGGGCCTAAAAGTGACGACACAGAGGAACTCTCAATGAAAGCACCAATGCCTAAAAGGGCCCCCCTCACAGCTACGTTCGCATGCCTTTTGGCCTACCGAACATGACTGTCACCTTCCAGTGCCACATGTAGAGCGTCCTGGCGGCTCAGGAGGCCAGGCACCAGGCGGTCCTCGCGGAAATGGTGACGGTTCTTCACGAGCCTCCCGGGCCTCCAGAGCCTCCCGGGGTTCATGACCTAGGTGGCTAGTGAGGAGCGACTTCTTCAGCAAGCGTCTTCAGCTACTCCAACACCTCTTCAGCAATGGTGCCAGGTGAAATTTTCTGGTTTATTCAGTTGGGGGCACCCCTCGGGCTGCATTATCACCAAATCGCATGGGCCTGTCCCTGCGGCATGTATCCTTCTACATCTTTTGATTTTTTCAAGTTGGGGGTGCCCCTCGGGCTGCATCACCCCCAAGCCACATGGGTCCGTCCCTGTGGCTTGTATTGTTTTGCATCTATCAGAACTAGCTCTACCCTACCCATGAGAGGATTTATGTTATCACCCACTTGCCTGTTGTTTATTGCCGGTAGCATCACCACTAAAGCACAATCAGGCGCCGTGCGAAGGAATCACCTCAGGCTCATTAAGATAAGTCGCATATATGTTACAGCGTGAACCCGCTGTCAGGAATTTTCGACTCTCGCAATCTCGCTCCAGCAATTCCGCTTTCCTTTTCGGCCTTCAGGGAGCTGCTTGCACGCCAAAGGGAACCTCTTGAGCATCGCGCCTCAGGAGCTCTTACCGGACCTTGGGCCGCTCACCTCCTGGCCTTGACCACGGCATCGCGACCTGGCATACCAGCGACGGCCGAAGCCTGCCTGGGGACTGGGACCTGCCGGCGTAGAGCGCTAAGCTACCGCGAGAACGAAAAGGGGGAACAATGCCGAAGCAAGACACACAGTTGCAGCCTTATACTTGGAGTAGCAAACATCGGAGTAAAAGCATTACAGTTTTTTACATACCCCCACGGGGTTTGTCTCAATTCCTCGCAGGGAAACAAAAGGAGGAAGTTTCAAGGAGGCCGGTTGCTGGGTATCACCGACGACGCTGAGCGGACGCCGCTACCGTGCTCTGGGCACGGCGAGAGCTCCGTGGCACGTCGCTGTTATCACTCGACTCCGAAGAATCGCTAGGCTTGGGAGAGTCGCTGGACTCCTAGGAGTCATCGCTACTACAGGAGGAGCTATCCGCAGGACCAGAGGCGAGATCGACGCCCGCAGCCGTGCCAGGCAGGCTGCTTCCCCCGGGGCAGCACTCTAGGCGTCGGCCTTCCTCGTCAAAGATCTTAAAGAACAACATGGTGGCGCCAGCGTACTCGAAGTGGATGGAGAGGGTCCCCTCCACGTGGCAGGCCCGGACAACCTCGCCCCACCCTCGGGTGATGAAGATTTTGCCTGAAGGAACGACCTCGATCTCTGCCCCCGTGGCCAGACTGCAGCACTCGGCGTGTTGCAGCCACAGCTTAAGTGGCCCTCTCGGCGGCATCTCCTCGGCGAAGAACCGCGGGAACTGGATCCACATGCGGCTTATTCAAGTGCCCCCCGAACCGCGCGAAATGGTGGTGGCCTTGCCGCTCACACCACGAACTCGCGCGAGGATACTTCGGCATGGGTTCGCGGGCCGGCTGCCCGCGCGACCTCAGCCTAGCCACCACGGCCATGGCCCGCGCGGCGCTGGGCATTGCCGCCTCCTCCGGAGCCCTGCACGCGGGCATACAGAGGGAGCGAGAAGCCAGGCGGAGGCCGCCAGACTAGGATCGTGTCACCTCTGGCCTCCCGCCAGCATCACGAGAGCGGATGAGCCACTTCTTCGGCAGGAGCAGCCCCGTCTCCTCCCGGGGGGGTTTTCCCTTCTCCACTGCGGAGAATCTCCTGATCGGCGCCATGATACTTCAGCAAAGCGGCAAGACAAGAAGGAAGAAGAAGGAGCGGGCGGCAAGACGGTGAAGACGAGTGAGGGGGGCTCTGCCCCTCCCCTCATTTATGGCCAGAGGGAGGCCAACTGCCGGCCTCCACGATCCCACGCAATGAAGATCTTTTAATGCATGCAGCAGAGTCTCATCAAGTCGAACGATTGCCGAGGCAGCGTGGAGAAGCGGAGATGCCGACGTCTCATCAATCGCCACGCGTCGACCAAGGCTGCAGGCGGTTAGGGCCCACGGTGCTCCGCGCTTGCCCTTTGGCTTCGCCTCGAAGCCAAGTTTGAGCGCGCCTTGCGCCCGGGGGCTGCTGTCGGCGTTCTGGGAACGGGGGTACCCAGACTTACCTGCCTGTGGCCCATGACGTGGCTCCATCGACGGCCTGGTACGACCCAGCTTTAGCATCAACAACTCAAGACCCTCGCGAGGGGCCAAGCCTCGCGAGGCAGACGACATCAAGACATCCGCGAGGGCTGGCCTCCTCAGGCTGGCTCCGGAGGAGCGGAGATCTCTATGCAAGGCTCACCTTGGGAGGTTGAGATGATATAAGCCATGACGACGGAGGCCAAAGCGTGTCGGATCACGGGTTCCGGCAGACCCTTAAGGTTCGAACTGCAGGGTGCGACGGAGATCCAACCTCCACCGCCTCGCACTCGCCGAATCGCGGGGACCTAAACTACTAACAAGAACAACACAAGAGACACAAGATTTATACTAGTTCGGGCAACCGTTGTGGTGTAATACCCTACTCTAGTTTGTGGTGTGTGGATTGCCTCTGGGGCTGACGAAGAACAGTACAGGGAAGAACAGCCTCGTGAGGGTCTGTTCTTGGTGGGTGTGATGAACTGCTAAGTGGTGCCCCGTCGCTCTAGCTTGAGGAACGGGTTTCTCTCTCTCTCTCTGGATTCCGAATGCTTGATCCGATCGTCCTTCGTCCTCTCCCCCTTCTTTCCTCCTCTCTGAGTGTGGCTACACCTATTTATAGGCGAAGGCCCTGGGCCTCTTCCCAAATATTGAGCGGGAAGGGCGCCAACAATTGGCCATTTTGAAGGGGAACAGCGGGTACACTTATCCTGACTAAAGTTGGTCCTCGCTGCCAAAGGCTCGGTGATGACGCCTGCTTGGGCTCCACGATGATCGCATTCCAGCCGTTGGGGCTGGTCTTGGTCTTGTTGCACCGAAACGGATGCCTTTGCTTGATGCTCTTGCCTGCGCTTGCCCCCTTTGCACCAAAGAGGAAAGGAGGACGATGCGCGGGCTGGCGCCCGACTGGCGCCCTCGGTCGTCATGGCTTGCGCCACGGGCACCTCGCGAGGTACCCCGCCTTGAGTTCTCCGCCTCCTCATGAGTCAGTCTGACGAGGCCACGCCTGAGGAAGCTCTTGGTCGTCCGCCCCGCGAGGCTTGGCCCCTCGCGAGGGTCTTGAGCTTGTGTTGATGAAGATGGGCCGTCCTGGGCCTCCTTTGAGCCACACCGCAGGATGCAGGTAGGCAAGTCTGGGGACCCCCATTACCAGAACGCCGACAAGGCGGGCGCTAGCGGGTCCAGTGTACCAGTTTCCTCTTTGGTGCTAAGGAGGCAAGCACAGGCGCGGTGTCGCGGGGAATGGGCTAAAGGTTTCCATTCCCGTGCAACAAGACCAAGACCGTTAGGACCGCAGGACGGAGGTCATCGCCGAGCCCACCAAGGCGTCAGGACCAGAGGCTTTTGCAGGCGAAGACTAATTTTGTCAGGATAGCATGTACTAGCTGTCCCCCTTCAAACTTGGCCATTGTGGGATCCCTTCCGGCCTACATTTGGGAAGAGGACCAAGGCCACTATAAATAGGACCTAGCCACCACCATAGAGGAGGACGGATCATTCAAATCATCCTCTCACCCACCAGCTCACTCGAGCCCAAGAACGCCTCTCCTCCGGAGGTTGTTTGCCACTGTACTAGTTCATCCTCAGCCCCTCGAGGCCAATCCACCACAAAGCAGGAGTAGGGTATTACACCGCGAGGTGGCTCGAACCTGGGTAAACTACTGTGTCTCTTTTCCGTTCAGTTCGTCGAGCTAGGCCGTTAGATTAGCGAGTAGGCAGACTAGGGAGGACGAGTTCTTCACACGCACCCAGAGTTTGAACCTCTCAAGGGTCCGCCATCCGGTAGGAAGTGACCGAAACACTCTCATGGTCCAAGGAACTAAAACACATGCTAATACCTGTGTTATAACAGATGATTTGAGACGATATGATCACCTAGTATAACAGACAAGTATTGGGTCGATTCAATATGATTGTTCTTCTAACGTCATACCTTCAATGTTGTTTTAGGATTATCGTTACACTTAACGATATCCTAAGATCCGGAAAACGTGATCACCAACAACACTTGAGCCGGTCTTAGAGGCGAAACCGGGAACCTATTTTTACCGTTTATTATTTCACACGTGCATATGAGTTTTCCACTGAATCACATATTCCAGGATCATAGCAGTTATAGCAGGAAATATAAACTCTTAATTACGAATAACAAAAATATAATAATACAATATTATTGCCTCTAGGGCATATTTCCAATAGTCTCCCACTTGCACTAGACTCAATAATCTAGTTGCATGGTTTTACAAATACCTATTGGTACTCTGGTGTTGCTCATGCTTTGCTTGTGGTGGAGCTTTTGTCATTTTTTTTACATATTCAAAACTCAGAAATATTTGTGTCAGTTTTGTCTGTTTGTAGGATCTAATCCACCTTGATTTAAGCTATAATATTTTATTTAAAATAAAATATCATTTAGACTCATTGCACTTAGAATTATATTTTGGATTCATCCATTTATATCAAGATTCTTCTTGACTGGCCATATTCATAAAATAATGTTTTATGGGCTTATTACAAATTTTATAATACCCAATTATATCAAGACATTTCTTGATTATCGGATCTACCCTTTCATATCAAGACTCTTCTTGATTGTCCATCTTATATTTACTAATTGGAGGCATCATACGAAGCTCCATATTAATCCACATCATTAAAAGTATCTTAATCATTCTTGGTCGTTCGATCTATGTAATTGATCTATCTTAACCCTCCGATGTACGTTACCCCAGTCGCGAAAAAAAGGTCCAATCTGAACGTACACCTGACCCAACCTACACATAATTTGCATAAAAAAACAGTATTTTCCTTAGAAGAGACCATGTCTCACAAGAAACAGCAACATCAGCACGTTTCCTAAAAAAATACCATCACCACGTTCCTCTCTTTCCCTTTAAAAAACAGGTTGCTCTTCTTTCACGTATAGATTCAATACACCTGACCCAACCTGCACATAATTTGCATAAAAAATATTTTCCTTAGAAGAGACCATGTCTCACAAGAAACAGCAACATCAGCACGTTTCCTAGAAAAATACCATCACCACGTTCCTCTCTTTCCCTAAAAAAAAACAGGTTCCTCTTCTTTCACGTATACATTCAATCTGGTGCGCCCCTGCCAAGCCTGTTTCCACAACCAGAATACATGGTAGCTCCTCCTCTTTCCTTCCCCGAATACAACAACGATCCAAGTCTCATCTAAAAAAACCAGTGGTGGCTCCTGCAGTCGATGCTACAGACGGGTATGCAATGTGGGAGCTACACAGAGTCGTCCATGGCCGGGTTCGACGAGAGCAGTTCGACCATGTTGCATATACTCAAACCTGGGCGGGCCACAATCATCGCAAAATCTTGCACACGAACCTGGTGCTGATCTCCTTGCACGCAGAGCGACGGTGACCACGCTCCAAGCCTCCTACTCTGAAACAATTAGCTTCCTTTATTTCCTTGGTTGAGGTGAGGGGCTTAGCTACTTTCGATTTTAGTTTTGGACCTGAGAAGGGAAGCACCAATAGCGAGCACTACTGTGATCGAATAGGGTACCAGGGCTACGGAGCAGGCAAGCAGCGGCTTCCCCACGTCTGCCCCTTCCATATTCATCAGGTGCAATGCTTCCATATGCTAGCCATGCTTGCACAATCTACCTAACCTGGTATGCCATATCCTGGGAACAGAGGGACTTGATGGAGGCATCTCGCAAGCCTGTGCTAGCATAGGAAAGAAGCTAAAGTCAGGAGGAAAAAGAAGAGCAATGCACTAAAAATACAGGATTATCTAAGGATTTATTTCAATTGGATGAAAAATACGAAGACTGATCATCCAGTCTCTCAAGCAGTCCATGATGAAGAGCACCATGCATGTGTCAAAGAGTGTCGAGTCCGAGGAGTCGATTACAAATATCAAAACATGTAGTATAATCATACAGAACAGCGGATCAAAAATGCTAGAAAAGACTCGCTTCTCATTAGTTGCTTGGAATTGACTACCACACGCAGGCTAGACTGCATAAATAGGGCAGGCCATGGGTATGACAGCGTTCAGAATAGTTCAGGAATGGACAAGCAGTAGCTGGAGTAAATATATTGCATGACAAGGCATCTAAGACTACAAGAATTACGAAATGAAGTGTTGCGATGACCGATGGATTGTAAGAAGCAATGAATAACTTGATTCTGCTAATAAATAAACAACAGTATAATTTAAAGGTCACTTGGATTTTTTATTATCAGTCCACGACCATCATTGAGGAAATACATGATCGCCCTGCCCATAAGAGAAGCAAATTATATATCATCGGCATGATTTTTGCTCTTTCCTCGGCCCATAATAGGTAGCAGTTGATGTTTATGTCGGCCAACATGGTTGTGTTAGAACCTAGATTCACATGGGAACTAGAGTTAAGTATTATGACCAAGTTATGAAATTTAAATATTTTTGAAACTAAACAGAACTTACTGAAATATTGATGTATTCGACTACACGTACACTGTTGTTGTTCTCATGTTTGGTGTGCACAAACATGTGAATCGCAGCAAGCATGTTTGGCTCAGCCCTTCCAGGTTGAAGTTGTGTCCCAATGTCATTCTTCCAGTTGTTGTCTTGAGAAGGGCGCCATATAGCCGCTACAGATAAATAGTACTCCCATCGTTAATCGTATAGCAGAAGAATATCTTCTAATTTATTCAACATCTGTAGAAATAAGTTGCACATTTAATTTCAAGCAATTACTTCTAAGGAGTGGCCATGGATTATACTTTATTTTGTTTCCTCAAAAATTTAAAGACACAATTGCATTTTGACAGCCAACGCAAATGTCTATGATATTTTATCTAAAACTCTTTGACAAGTTGTTGTGGTATTTTGCATGAATAATGTGATAACTAGATAGATAAATGCAATAAATTTTTAGGTTGTGGTATTTGCATGAATAATGTGATAAGATGATTTTATCAAATCAACTTATTTTTTCGGAGAACTTTGACAAAATAAATGAGGAGCTTGGTTTGCATGGAGATTAAAAAATTATGAAAATACATTGTATACTAATTTAATATAAGAAAAAAAATCATAGGCTAGACCGTGCGGATGCACGGGTTGTCGGCTAGTTATTCATAATGTTTATGGGTTTCTTACAACTTTTGTAATATCCAATTATATCAAGACATTTCTTGATTATTGAATTTTACCCATTTATATCAAGACTCTTCTTAATTGGCCATATTCTCAATATATTGTTGATGGGGTTCTTTACAAATTTTGTAATATCCAATTATATCAAGACATTTCTTGATTAGTGGATCTACCCTTTTATATCAAGACTCATCTTGATTCAGAAAACATTGAAACATGTAATGTTCAAAAAAAAACATAAATTATCGTTATAGAATCAATATTGTTCATAAAATAATCTTATCATAGCACTAATTATTTCAATCATGAAGTTGATATTCATATGTTCTGAATAATGAATTTTTAACTTCATATGCTCAAAATAATACATTTATTCTTTTGAGATCCTTGATATCTGTTACTAACACTTAGTAGAACTCTTGGCCCTTTTCATATATATTATAACTATCAAGATGAATTACTTTCATCTACTCATGCTTATAAGCATCTAGTTATATGACACCAAGAGAAAGAATTTCTCTATTTAAACAGTTTAAACCTTTGCAAAAATATATAAACTTTTAAGCACAATCAGACATATTGATCTATCTTTATAGATTCTTTTATGCCCAATATTTTGCCTTGTTATTTGATGAAAACATGTTTCAAAAACCTTTTATTTTCTCTAAGAAGTTATATTATTTCCAACATATGATATCAGAAATACTATATAGCTCCCACTGAGTTATTTATATACACAAGGTTCCTTTGATAAGATCAAAATCTCAATATCAGCTCACTTGTTATAATCTTAAAAAACTCTTTTGAAGTTTTCACTTTTATCCAGTGCCTTGAGGATTTCATACATCCTTTCCTTTTAGGAAACTTAGTTTTAATATCCGCTTTCTTCAAAAATCTTTGAAGTATCAACCAAGTTCCGAAGTTGTTTTATTTATGACAATTACTATAAAGTTCTAAACTTAATTGTATGTTTATTCTGGTGTGCATGGCTATGAACCATTCCATTGAGTTCGGCACCGCTATTGTTTCCTTGTAGTGTGCTAGTTCATCTTATTTCAAAGATGAATATCTCATTTGTAAAATTTCAAAAATTCAACAATATTCTTGATTTCTATAAACCAGTTACAAGCTATAGAATTTTTACATCCAATGTAGTAACTTACGGTTTATTTTGCACACAATCTATCGGAACAATTTCCGATTTGTTAATTCTGCTTATTACTGTCAGAGATTCAATAATTCTTTCTAAGCTGTAATGTCCTCCCACTTATTTCTTTGATAAGAAAAAATTTCTTGAAAAAAGTGTACATCTGTGTCAAACATTTTGCCTTTTGAACATTTCAATGGAAGGAACCCAAATCATTTCTTTAAGATATCCTACAACTTTTATCTGGTTTATAATTTCCATAACTCTTATGGTTTCATTAACCAGACTAATATGTGGTGCTCTGTTTTGTGTATATCCTGCCGTTTCAATTTATACCCAAAGTATAAATGCAGATCGGTAATAAATAATTCCATAATTATTTGAGTGTTTTTTCTAAACTTATGACTTAGATAATTTTGTTCCTTCTTGAAAATTACTTTATCTTTTGTCATAATGATCCTTATCTTCATTATAAGATATTTGAACTCTTCAAATAAATTTTGAAATTCAAATATGTCAGATTTTATAAGTAAATCATATTTACCTAATCTTTTAATGAAGTATTATTATGCATTGTGCCATGGCTTGTTTATCAGACTTCATACATCATCATGTATTCTTTTATTTCATTTCTCAGTTAAGAGATTTCAATGCTTTATATATATGAAGACTATTTCCCTGATAAAGCCAAGCAGTGATACATCAGTCTTCTTAAGACGTTTAGCATTAATATAAAAAAATTAAATCAAGATTCATTGAGTAAACCATCAAAAATTTGCGGTAAATCCAAGCATATTCTTATAACCGCTTTATCAACTATTGTCCAAAATATTATAAGAACATCCGTCGCATAATCCAAAACATAATGTCTTATACAACTTCGGAATGCAATAACTATTATTCGATCCTAAGACGAATCTTGTATGTAAACTAAAGCCATGATTCTATTGGTCCTGAGCAGCGATCCCATCACCATCCTTGACTAGCATCACATCTTTATTTCTTCTCAACTTGTGAGCTTTCTGTAGTCCCTGCATTAGATTGCACACAAGAGCAATCGGTAAGTATCAAATACTTGTGACTTACAGAAACAAGATAAATAACATTAACTTCGTATAATGATACGTCCATTTTGCATCATGTTTTCCTACTATTATTTACAGTTTTTATGAATATAATAATGCTTGATGGAGTATTTCTAATGCCTTTTCCCTCATAATATCCAAGGTTTACACAAAGAGGGAGAATGCCGGCAGTTGGAATTCTGGACCTGAAAAAGCTACATCAGAGTTACCTATTCTGCACATCTCCAAATGAGCTGAAAATTTACAAAGAATTATTTTGCAATATATAAAAATAATGGAGCAAATAACTACCGGAGGAGGCCCGCCAGGTGGGCGCAACCCACCTGGGCGCGCCAGGCCCCCCAGGCGCGCCCTGGTGGGTTGTTCCCTCCTCGGCCCACCCCCGGCGCCCATCTTCTGGTATATAGGTCATTTTGACCTAGAACAAAATTAGGGGAGGACTTTCGGGATGAAGCGCTGCCGTCTCGAGGCGGAACTTGGGCAGGAGAACTTTTAACCTCTCTGGAGCAAGATTCCGCCGGGAGAACTTCCCTCCCGGAGGGGGGGGGGAATCATCGTCATCGTCATCACCAACAGCCCTCTCATCTTTGGGAGGGCAATCTCCATCAACATCTTAGACAACACCATCTCCTCTCAAACCCTAGTTCATCTCTTGTGTTTAATCTTTGTACCCGAACCTCAGATTGGTACCTGTGGGTGACTAGTAGCGTTGATTACATCTTGTAGTTGATTGCTATATGGTTTATTTGGTGGAAGATTATATGTTCAGATCCATTATGCTATTTAATACCCCTCTCATCTTGAGGGGGATTATCATTTGTGAGTAGTTACTTTTGTTCTTGAGGTCACAGGAGAAGTCATGTTGCAAGTAATCATGTGAACTTGATATGTGTTTGATATTTTGACGATATGTATGTTGTGACTCCCTTAGTGGTGTCATGTGGACGTCGACTACATGGCACTTCACCATATTTGGGCCTAAGGGAATGCATTGTGGAGTAGTTATTAGATGATGGGTTGCTAGAGTGACAAAAGCTTAAACCCTAGTTTATGCGCTACTTTGGAAGGGACCGATTTGGATCCAAAAGTTTAATGCTATGGTTAGATTTTATCTTAATACTTTTCTCGTAGTTGCGGATGCTTGTGAGGGGGTTAATCATAAGTAGGAGGTTTTTTCAAGTAAGAACAACACCTAAGCACCGGTCCACCCACAAATCAAATTACCAAAGTAGCAAACGCGAATCAAACCAACATGATGAAAGTGACTAGATGAAATTCCCGTGTACCCTCAAGAACGTTTTGCTTATCATAAGAGACCATTTTGGCCTGTCCTTTGCCACAAAAGGATTGGGATACCTTGCTGAACTTTATTTACCGTTACCGTTACTTTCTTGTTATGAATTATCTTGCTATTAAAAAACTTGTTACCGACAATTTCAGTGCTTGCAGACATTACCTTGCTGAAAACCGCTTGTCATTTCCTTCTGCTCCGCGTTGGGTTCGACGCTCTTACTTATCTAAAGGACTAGGATTGATCCCCTATACTTGTGGGTCATCAGGCGCACCCTACCCCCTGGGCGCGCCGGGTTGTCTTGTGGGCACCTTGTAGGTCGGTTGATGCACTTCTTTCCCTCCAAGAAAGATAATTTTGGGATAAAAATCCCCTCAAAATTTTATCCCAATCAGATTTACGGATCTCCAGAAATGTAAGAAATAGTTTTCGTCCAGAAATAGCTGCAAGAAACAGAAGACAACAAAGAGATACAATCTATGGGAGAGCTCCCTCTCCCCCCCCCCCAAAGGGCCAACACTGGTACAACGAGCTGCTATACAAACGGTTTTTAACCCCTTTCCGCAATGACATTTTGAACCGTCGCCTAGCCAGTGTGTGCGATGGGGGTCCTTCCCACACAGTGGTGGAGCCAGCATGTAAGCATTGGGTTCAATTGAACCCAATGGACTTTTCACGCCACGTACATGCATATACCTTGTTGCTTGTGTGAACCCAATAGAAAATCTGGGTTGAACTCACCAAGCTAGCACCACACCGACCAGGAGCCTCTTAGCCATAAATTCGTTTTTTTACTGGCTCAGCCCATAAATTCTTTAAAACATCAATAGTACAACCAAAATCCCACGTCTATTTCTCAGAAAACAAAATAAGTCCACAGGTAAATGTGAAGGCATACATGCCATCCTCCTAGCAGGCTCACCGTTCGATTACATACCATGTATACGCAAGTAAGCAACACGCTACACACCTCGCATCTCCTTCTCGTCTCTGCCACTGCGGCGATTAACCAGCTGTTCGGCGGTCGCCGAGGTTAGATCGGCCTATGCGCATGTGTTTTAGCCTAGTACACCTTGATGGTATTACTCTTTGCACTAAGTTTCTAACTGCCTTTCCCTAAACTGATCTAGGTTATGAAACGATGTTTTTCAAAGAGAAATTGATCACCATTTTCAGATCATAAGGATTATGTTGCTCTCGACAAGTGAACCAATCTTACAAAAAAGGATTATGTTGCTCTCGAAAAGTTTAACCTGGAAGAGCTTAAGGATTCTGTTGGTTGGGTCAAGATCAATCAATTTATGTTGCTCTCGACAAGCGAACCAATCTTACAAAAAAGGAAAAGCGGTTTCGGCTTAAAACCAATTGTTTACATGCTTCTTTTTGCCGGATGGTATTTATTTTAAACTTGTGAAACTAAATGATCATTTTCCCAATATTTTTGGCAGATGAGAAGCTGGACTTCAAGCTATGAAGTTATCTTGGAACTGCTCTATTCATAATATGTGAACAGTTGATTTAAAATTGCATCCAACAGGTATGTCTTGCACTCTTCACTTTTATATGTAATCACTATACATATTGATAATTGAAAGTGCAACTAATACCCAGGTGGTTTTGGTAATTCATAACAACATATAGCTCATTGAACTAATATTCATTCAAGTTAAATATTTCATAAAGTTCAATAATTGGCATGGCATGGACTAGAGAAGTGTACCCCTCAAAATGTTAAGGACAAAGATTGGCAAAAGCTCAAGAATCTTCATTTCTATTTTAATGATCCAAGATCACATTGAGTCCATAGGAAAGCCAATACTATTAAAAGCGAATGAGGTGTTGGTTAATGATCTACTTGCTCAAAGTGCTTGGTGATATTGCTCCAAAACCCTCAGCCACTTTCTCATTTCCACATATGTCCAAAACCCAAAGTCAAACTCGGCTCCACCGAGTTGACCTATTCGGCGCCACCGAGCTCTTTTGACATAGCCACTGCCAGAAACCCTACACAATTCGGTCTCACCGATACGGATCTCGGTCTCACCGAGATAGCATTGCAAACTCCATGTTTCCCTTCATAGCATTTCGGTCTCACTGAAATGAGCGATTGGTCCAAACGAGTTCGTGTTGCAAACTCTCTGTTTCCCTTTGTAATGTTCGATCTCACCGAAATGAGCGATCGGTCCCACCGAGTTTGCCTGACCGACTCTCTGTTAGCTCATTGCTGAAATCGGTCTCACCGAGTTCATGCAATCGGTCTCACCGAGATGAGGTTTTTTCCTAACCCTTTCACAGCGGTCCCACCGAGTTGATCATGTCGGTCCCACCGAGATTCCTAATGTTCACATTTTGAACTAAATCGGTCTCACCGAGTTCTTCTATTCGGTTTGACCGAGTTCGTTCAAATGTGTGTAACGGTTGGATTTTGTGTGAAGGCTATATATACCCCTCCACCCCCTTCTCTATTCAAGAGAGATCCACCAGAACGTGCCTACACTTCCACTACTCATTTTCTGAGAGAGAACCACCTACTCATGTATTGAGATCAAGACATTCCAATCCAACCACAAGAATCTTGATCTCTAGCCTTCCCCAAGTTGCTGTCCACTCAAATCATCTTTCCACCATAGCCAAATTTGTGTGAGAGAGTTGAGTGTTGGGGAGACTATCATTTGAAGCACAAGAGCAAGGAGTTCATCATCATCACACCATCTATTACCTATTGGAGAGTGATGTCTCTTAGATTGGTTAGGTGTCACTTGGGAGCCTCTGACAAGATTGTGGAGTTGAACCAAGGAGTTTGTAAGGGCAAGGAGATCGCCTACTTCCTGAAGATCTACCCGAGTGACGCAAGTCCTTCGTGGGCGATGGCCATGGTGGGATAGACAAGGTTGCTTCTTTGTGGACCCTTCATGGGTGGAGCCCTCCGTGGACTCGCGCAATCGTTACCCTTCGTGGATTGAAGTATCCATCAACGTGGACGTATGATAGCACCACCTATCGGAACCACGCAAAAATCTCTATGTCTACATTGCGTTTTCCTTCTCAAACCATTCCCTTTACCTTCATATGCAATGTTTTACTTTCCGCTGCTACACTCTTAGAATTGCATGTGTAGGTTGATTTCTTAACTTGTGCTAAGTTGCTAAAATCTGCCAAGACTTAAAATTGGGAATAGGCTAGATTTTTATTTGGTCAAGTAGTCTACCCCCCCCCCTCTAGACTTACTTTTGATCCTACAAGTGGTATCAGAGCTTTGGTCTCGATTTGCCTTGATTTCCATAGCTTTGGTGATCATAGCTTTGGTTTCACAACCTAGGAGTGTATAGCATCTAGCGAGGGAAATTACCACCGTAGAGGTCCTTACTTTTATGGTACTAATTTTGCTAGTTGGAAGAATAAGATGAAAATGCATATTCTTGGTCATAGCCCCGCCGTTTGGGCTATTTTGCGTATTGGCTTGCAAGGTGAATACTTCGAGGATGGAAGAGAACTAGATCGTGAAGCATCCACGGAAGATTGAAGAGGCTGCAATACAATGCTCAAGCTTGTGATGTTCTTTTCAACGGATTGTGCCCCGAAGAATTCAACAAAATCAACTGTCTTGAGAATGCAAAGGAAATTTGGGATACTTTGGTTGATATGCATGAAGGTACCGAGTCCGTCAAGGAATCCAAATTGGACGTGCTTCAAAGTCAACTTGACAAGTTCAAAATGAAGGATGGTGAAGGAGTCGTTGAAATATACTCTAGGCTTGCTCTCACCACAAATGAGATTGCCGGCTTACGAAGCGAAGAGATGACCGACAGATTCATCAACAAGAAGATCCTAAGAGCCTTGGATGGAAAATATGATACCGTGTGCACCTTGATCCAAATGATGCCCAACTACAAAGATCTCAAGCCAATGGAAGTCATTGGTAGAATCGTTGCTCATGAGATGTCACTCAAGGATAAGGAAGAGCTTGACAACAAGTCTAGTGGTTCTTACAAAGCTTCATGTGATGCTCCTACAACATCAAGTGAGAAACAAGTCTTCAATGAAGAATTGAGCTTAATGGTGAAGAATTTCAACAAGTTCTACAAGAGTCGAGGCAAAGGGAGAAGTTCCAAGTCAAGGTCCTACAATGACAAAACACCTTCTAGTCATGATCGCAATTGCTACAATTGTGGAAAACCCAGACACTACTCTAGTGAGTGTACGGCTCCCTACAAAAGAAGAGAAGACTCACCTAAAAGGAGAAGCAAAAGAGAGGAATCACCTCCAAGAGAAAGAAGGAGTAGAGATGATCGTTATGAACAAAGACCCTCTCGCAGAAGCAAGGACTCAGAAAGGAAGAACAAGTCATCAAGGAGCTACACAAGATGAAGACATCAAGCTCATGTTGGTGAATGGGTATCCGGTTCTGACTCCGACAACTACTCCAAGAGAAGTTATCATTCCGACTCCGAATATACTCAAGATGAAGGTGTTGCCGGTCTTGCACTTGTGTCATCCAACTCCTACGACATATTAGACTCACCAAATGAAGGAATTGGAAGATGCTTCATGGCTGAAGGCCCTAAGGTATCACACCCCGAGTATGTTGATTTCAATAGTAATGAAGATGATTTTCTAGGTGATGATGATTTACTTGTTGACAACACTTGTGATGAAAACTATCATTAAATTGCTATTAATCATGTGAATCAAGATGAAACGAATGACAATGACAAGAAGGAGATTAAGCGTCTAACTAGAGAACTAAACACGCTTAAGTTAGCTCATGAAACTACCTTAGAGGATCATCGAGAGCTTTTAAAGACTCGTGAGAAGCAACGCTTTGAGAAGCTTAATTTAGAGCAAGAGCATGGGTCTTAAAGGCAATCAATTATGATCTAAGAAAGAAAAGTTCTTCTTACATTGCCAAGCGTTTACTCTTGTCTACTTACATGCCACAAGTAAAATCTATTAACAAGAGCAAGAAAGATTCTTCTTCTAGTAGTAACAATAATCATGCTAAATCCAATATTGTTGCTTCTAGTAGTTCTCCTGATTCTACTAATGATTCTCTTAGCCAAGTTACACTTGAGCAAGAAAATAGCTTATTGAAGGGAATTATAGATAACGGTGTTTACAAGAGCCTTGCCGGAAGTAAGCAATTTGAGGAAATTGTATGCAAGCAAGGAAGGCACTAGAAGAATCAAGGTGTTGGTTTTGAACGCAAGTTCAATGCCAATGGAGTTGAGTGGGAAGAAGATCAATACCCCAAGACGAAGTTTGTTCCTCAACACGAGAAGTATGACCCTACTTCTTTCAAGGGAACACAAGCTCAAGATGATCTTCCACCACAAGACCACAAGCTAAAAGGAAAGGACAAGCTTCAAGAAGAGATTGATTCATTTGAAGAAGATCCAAAGGCCTTGGTCAAGTGGGTTCCCAAGACTACATCAAGTTCTACTTCATCAAGTACGACTACAACTCCAACGATTCCCATAAAGTTGATGTGGGTCCAAAAGAAGAAGAACTAGAGAGTTCTTGAGGGTGACTCCGCCAACATACTTCACTCATATTCATTTTGGCAAGGACAAGTGCAATCAACTTCCATATATTGCACTAGTTCAAGGAGTCACAAACCCTCTTATTGGTAAGACAAGGGAGAAGGTAACCTAATGCTTTCATGGACATCATCATATGTGTATTTCACTCTATGTCTATGCATATCCTTGTGTGTTCCTTGTGGAACTAACCCATGTAGGTATTGAAAGTGCAGCTCACTCCAACGGATTGCTCCAAATGATCTAAATCAACATTGAGAATCCACATCTTCAACATCTACATGAAGTCATCATCGATAAAACCCAAGGTTAGTTCGTCCCTCTTAGAGGGGATATCACATCTAGGGGGAGCTTTGATCTAAGAGTTGAGCTAAAGCAACTCTAATGATGTGAACAAATCAATGCTTTATGTAAAAGTGGCAACCCCACTTGTGCTTAAACGATGAGTATGACCTACGATCAAATGTTCTCATTTGACTCCTCAGTAAATATACTCATATATAGATGCACTACAAAAAAAGACACACCCGTGACATTTTGGGCCGAACGAAATTTTTTTCTGTCATACTTATGACACTTCTATGACGATAATTGTGACAAAACCCGGTATCATCATAGATGTGGTGGGATCCTACTTCTATGACAAAAAATCATGACAGAAAATGGGCTTTTCGTCCTGGGAGGGCTGGAGACGCAGCTGCATGACATTCTTTGGGCCGTCCATGATGGAAAAAACCATGGTAGAAACGAGGGCGAGGAAAATATCGGGGTGTTCCCGGTTACGGTGAGTGGTCGGGGCCGAGCGATGCATGTTTCTCTCGTACACGCACGAGTGCGGGTGTGAGGCGTTGGGCTCTAACTGAACCCAAGAAAGGCGTTGGGCTCTAACTGAACCCGAGCGATTGCACTGCAGGCTACGCGTTACTGAACCCGAGCGATTGATCGATGGCTGTTAACTGAACCGATCGAGTGATTCCTTCGCCATCGTTGCTAATCAAGCCGATCGATGCCGCCTCTGGATGAGCGAGCGTTGCTTTGGGGGGGTGGATGAACAGTTCCCGGTGGGGTTGGATGAACAGGAACCCCTGGTGTTGCCTCTAGATGAACAGGACCCCGATCGATCGAGCCGGTTGGGGCTGGATGAATAGGACCCCGTGGAGGGCTGGATTAACAGGACCACCCCGTGGAGGGCTGGATGAACAGTACACGGTGGAGGGTTGGATGAACAGTAGCCCGTGGAGGGGTGGTTGAATAGGAGCCCGTGGAGAGGGCTGGTTGAGCGAAGAGCCGGTGGAGTAGCGCGCGGTGGAGGCTGGATGAACAGGAGCCCGTGGATGAACAGTCGCAGGTGAAGGTTAGAGGAGGTCGACGGTGGATGAACAGTAGCCCGTGGAGGCTGGAGGGTGTCGACGGTGGAGATGAACAGGATCCCATGGAGTCCCATTTTGCGGTACGCCACACTCCAACCGATGAAAAGGACCCCCGTTTTGACCCTAGTGCTCCAACACAAGTCCGTTTCCTCCGTTTTGTGGTACGCCACACCCCTCCCGATCAACAGGACCCCCGTTTCGACCATAGGAGGTCCGTTTCCTCCGTTTTGCGGTTTGCCAGACCCCTCCCGATGAACAGGATCCCGTTTCGACCATGGCCGGTCGAACACAAGGCCGTTTCCTCCGTTCTGTAGTACGCTAGGCCTTGTTTCCATCGGCTGTTCCGTCCAAGCCCTCCCGATGAACACGACGACGCATTCTGTTCCGACCCAGCCGGTTGGCTCCCCATGAACACGACGACGACGCTATTTCGCCATTCCGACCCAGCCATGTACATGAGCCCCGCCAGACGTACGCTGCCGGTAGTAGGCGTTCAAGACCCGCCCGTGACGTGACGTGCACGACGTGGTCGTATTTACTTTCTTGCACCCTGGTCATTGTACGTACGTGCACATGCTACGTGCGCGCCTCTACTACGACACGTGCGCGCCTCTATATCGACCAGTATGTACGTGCATGTTCGCAACCAGAATGACAACGCTACATACGCCCGACCGTGTGGGTCCCGACCGCCGTGCACTTCCTTGCGTGTGAAGATGTAGCTGGTGGGTCCCAGCAGTCAGGGGGCAAATCGTTTTTTTTTTGCCCGGACGCACTTCCTTGCGTGCGAAGATGTCGCTGGTAGGTCCCAACAGTCAGGGGGGAAACGTTTTTTTTTCACGAAATATGGTTGCCCGTCCGGTGGGTCCCTGCTCTCAGGCGAAGGAATCATTATTTTCCGCGTAATAAGGAGGCACTTCCTTGATGCGACCGTGGACCCAGCTGTCAGCCTCTCCATGTACAGTCCACGTCCGATGGAAGCCGTTCCTTGACCATGTTGACCACGCCGCGCCGAGAGCACCAGGGCGGTGGACGACGACGAGGCCTAGGAAGGGGACGACGCGGAGCCGGGGAAGACGCGGCAGTGGATGCCCACGTGTAGAGGAGTATGAGGGTTCACTGGTTCGCTGTGGTGTGAGGCTGCCATCGCCGCGGAATAACAGTGGGTGTGGGTGAGTAGAGGGATGGCCTGGCCAGCGGTGGGATTAGTAGGGGCGGTGAGGCCTCCGCCGCAAGGCAGCCGGCCACGGGAGGCAGGAGCACGAGGCACGACCGGCGCTGGTTTGGGCGGCTGGAGAAAGAAGACCAGAGGTTGAAGAATCATGCATATTGACTAAGTTGACAAAGCCACGGAAGACTACGGCCGTTGGATGGACATCGTACAGTCACTGGAGCTAGAATCATGCATATTGACTAAGTTGACAAAGCCCTCCGTCCCCGTCAACTTACTAGGCCCACAAGTCAGCTCGCCATCGCATAGGTCCCAGCTAGCAGGGGAGTATTCTTTTTTTGGGCGTAATAAGGAGGCACTTCCATGCGTGCGAAGATATAGCTGGTGGGTCCGGGCTGTCAGGGGCGGTAACGTTTTTTTTGCGAAATACAGAGGCCCTTTCGGTGGGTCCCAGATGTCAGGTGGAGGAATCATTATTTTGCGCGTAATAAGGAGGCATTTCCTTGCGTGCGGCTGTGGACTCAGCTGTCAGCCTCTCCACGTACAGTCCACTTCAGATGCATGTCGGTCGTTGACCACGTTGACTAGGCCGCGCCGAGAGCACCAGGGCGCTGGACGACGGCGAGGCCTAGGAAGGGAACGACGCGGAGGCAGGAAAGACTCGTCAGTTGTTTCCCACACGGAGGGGAGTATGACTGTACAATGGTTTACTAGTTCGTCTGCCATCGCCGGAGAATAACAGCAGGTGTGGGTGAGTAGAGGGATGGCTGGGCCAGCGATGGGAGTACGGTGGGGCGGTGAGGCTCAAGGGTAGCACCGGCCGTCATGGGAGGAGGGGAGCAGACAGTCCTGGCCGGGCGCTTGTTTGAGCGGCCGAGCAGAAGAGCAGAGATTGAAGAAGCACGACGGCCATTGGATGGACATCCAACAATCGGTGCTTAAAGGCCAACCTTTTTTAGGAAAGTCTCAAATCTATGGAAAATAGCATACAACCCATCTGCCATTATTTCTAATAATTTATAGCCCATTTGCTAATTTTTAAGGTTTTTTTGGAGCCCATATTCTTTTTGTTAGCATTACAGCCCATATTGTGGCCATGGTTAAAAAACGATGCGAAATTTTGCATATTTTGGTGCGGTCCGAACTGTTTTTAATCCCGAAATTCCGAGTCACATTCAAACTGATTTTAAAAATAAATGTGTATCAATATAAAATCCAACAAATTGTCCACGCATAAAAATTAATGCAATTTAAAATCTCGAAATGAAAAAAAGAAATTTGAAACTAATTACCGGTTTGTTGTGTTTTAAAAACGTACATCACATTTTTCATTACTGATAGGCCATTTTCTCGGCCAGCCGAATGAACCTCTCCTTGTCTTGAAAGATTTGCAGCCCAACAGGCCTGACAAAGCGACTTACTTGGCAAATCACAAAAAAACCGGGCTAGCCATTTTCAGAAAGAAAAAAAAACTACTGGGCTGGTCTGTGGTAAACATAAAAGAGAAGGCTGTCTAGACAGGCCAGAGTGCCCCGCGCAGCTGAGTTGACACCCTGCTTCTGTCTCAAAAACAAATTAGATAAATGCCACTCCAATTATGGCGATTCATAAATCAGAAAAACTAGGCGAGTTGCTGGGTCCCTGGTGTCAGCCGCTCGTTGTGCAATTCTCTCGTTTATTGACTACGTTGACAATGGCATGGGACCCAGATGTCAGAAATCCATTAGGAGGAGCCATTTTTTATTGGCTTGAAATAATGAGGCACTTGCTTGCGTACTGCCATGACCTTGGCGGGTCCCTGTTGTCATCCTCTCCATGTACAATCATCTCCTGATTGTGTACGCTTCAACTTGGTAGGCCCACAAGTCAGCCTCTAAACCCGTGGAGGACAAATACAACCCATTTAAAAAATAATAGCCCATTCCGTACGTTCAAACGGAAAGTTCAACATTCAGAGCAAAGTAACAGGTCTGATCCACATATAGAGTACTGAACTTCCACGTTGACAACCATCATAGCCAAGTTAAGTATCTACTCCCACTAATACTCTAGTAGCATACAAGTACTAACTTACTCTTAGCTAACTAGATGATGTCGGCCGCCATCTGCGGTACACGCTAAACGCCGGCACCGGCGTCCTCCGCCTCGCCTCGGACTTGCCAGAGGTGCAATAGGGCGCGTTGCTCGCGCGTGTTGGCCCTTTCCATGCCGGCGTGGTCCACCAAAGCTTCGGCTTCTAAGCAGGAAAGCAACTTGACGAGCTGGTAGTAAAAATCGGCGTCGCGAACATGTGCGTGACCGACAGCCTCCAGGGCTATTTGCCGGGCGCCAGCCTCCATGTAGTCGGCCCAGTTGCGGGCGCTCTGCTCGCGACTCAGAGCGTCGGTGCTCTGTCGCTCCATGTCCTGGTGGCGGCGCAAATCGGCGATACGCTGCTCCTCCGCCAAGCGGTCGCGCTCCAACAACTCGTGCTCCTCCGCCAGGCGGTCACGCTCCAACAAGTCCTCGATCTCTCCATTGCCATCTAAAGACCGACAAAATGTCTCCTCCCTTCGTCTGTCTTCCGGAGAAAAACCAAACACTAGTTCCGGCGGTGACCGCCTCCGGCCTCGCCTATCGCGGACGGGCGGGGGCATGGCGGACGTGGCGAGAGCGAGGATAATTGGAGAGCGAAGTCGAGCCGGTGGGGGCTTATGAGGATAGGGCGAGTTGGGTCACGGTGCCACCAGAGAAGGCCGGGAAACAGTACTTACAGGCGGAAGGTAGCGCGACGGTCATCGGAATTCAATGCATAATTAAGCAGGCATGGCTTAGCGCACCAGCTTGCCGTGGAAAACTAGAGAAACTGAAATTATGATTGTGTCGTCCCGTCCCGTCTGTGTTGGGTCGCACACCGGCATGACGGTCAAACAAGTGCACTCGAATCATCTCCCTCCTTCTCAATTATGATTCCACGGATTTAAAAGGCCCGAACAATTAAAGCACATCTTTTTTCGCATCAGTTAGCTGCCTTAATTACGGCCGGCTGCATGCAGGCACTCAAAATCTCTCGCAGCCAGTACGCAGAGCAGCATGCAACGAGTCGCAACCGAGGGCATTAGTTGATGCACTTTAGCTGGGAGATAAGGCATTTGCGAACGTTTTCGCTGGCAGTTTCTTTAGATTCGCATGGCATTTTCTTGAGAGCGGCTTGTTAGTTTCTTCAGAGGTAGGCATTTCTATTCAAAAAACTGCCACTTCAGATCTTGCGTCGCAACTAGAACTGCCAGGAGCGCATTAGTAGGCTAGCTAGTGATCAATCAGTAACTTGTAAAGACTGAGCGAACAGAAATAAGGAACTATTAATGCATCTCAATGATTCACAGATCATATACAAATATGTAGCTCCAAAAGCAAAGATCAGCCACTTCGGATCTTGTGTCGCAACTAAAACCAACTAGTACGATTCCCATACATAAGATCAACATGTTAATGCATCTCAATGATTCATGATCATATACAAATATGTGGCTCCAAAAGCAAAGATCTAGAAAAAACATCTATTCTGCCTACTAACATGGATGCTTCTCTTGGCACATTCAGTACAGACTGAAAGAAAAATTTGTTTGTGAAGTCTACAATTCCGATTGTAAACGGAAGTGGTTTCACCAACAGCTGGAACCATGAGAATGAACCACACATGATGGAGGAACATCCACGGCAATATGATTTGGTCTTCTCGATCACACAGCGAGACTATTTTTGGAATACAAACTTTAACTTAGGCAAAATGATGCCCATTGTATAATCAGACCAAAGCAATGAAGCACCTAGTGTTGGCCAATAAATAGTACAAGATTACTTTTACGTAGTCCATGAAGTGACTATCCAATCTTTTCGTGTCTATTTTCAAATGGCAATCGCATGCAAAGGACTATACTATTCTCTTGTGCAGTTCAACTAAAATTGCGGTCACTTTGTGTGTTTGCCAAATAGCAACGGGTAGACATCTCTATCTGCACAAATATCAAGCAGCTAGTAAACATATACCCCACCTTGTATTTTCGGTTTAAACATATCTCTTCTACTTAGCATATGTCATGTTTTGCACTCGATAATTTGATACAGTCATGTTTTGCCCTGGACAATTTCATACTGAATTGATTTGCTGGTTCAGAGCATAAATATAATGCCTATTCTTCATCAGACCAAGGATATCCATGTTCGCAGTGATGGAAGAGGTGAAATCGATACAACCGAAATTGAGCATCCAATCATTGAATCATGTTTTGCACCTCCAATGTAGGTCCACCCTGCCAATAAATTCACATGCAAACCACTAGTATTACTATCTAATGATAGTACATAAAGAGTAGAAAGATAGTAGCAAACCATGTACCTTCGTAATGAACAGCTCATAGTGCCACCAATTGGATATAAAGGTTTGGAAGAAAACATGCTCCTAAAGTTGAACCAGTTGGACTATTTGTGCAGTTCCACTAAAATCGAGCATCCCTGTTTGCATAGATATTGAAAGTGTGATTACTATAAAAGTGGCACTAGTTGAAGCATAGACTCACAAATATAAGCATTCCGATTTCTTAATGGGAAAAGGTAGCAAGACTGTTTCTAACCACCTGTTTGAAGGAATAAATAAGGCAACAGCGGCTGATGTCATAAAGGAATATATAGTTCTTTTTGAAAGAATGATCAATTCCTGACCTTTCCTCTTCTTTTAAACATATTTTGTGCAGTTCAACTAAAATAAAATGCCATCACCACCTTGACAATTCAGTGACACTGTACAAAAGGAAATGACTTGACATTACATCACGATGTCGGTATGTAGTCGATGTGCATTAGAGACAAACTTACAGACCTCCTCTGATAACATAATGAACATTAATTTTAACAAAGGTGTGACTAGCTTTACCGGGATAATTTGAGTGAACTCTACACCCTCCGTTCCTTAATATAAGACATTTTTGTGGTTCAATTTAAAGTACCCAAACGTCTAGTATTTAGAAAAACAGGTAGTAGTTTTCTTGAGCACATATCTGGGAAAGCTTGCCACACTTTATTTATGTCCATACGCTAATGCAACACCATTCGAAATTTGAATACTACAAATATACACTAATCCAAAGGCTAGTGCAACAAAGAGAGTAGTTATTTTATTATAGGGTACCGCATACAATGGTTTTCTTGAACATATTTCAATAAACTCTAGCACCGGAAGATTTCTATAAGAATTAACAATACAAAATGTGAAGGTAACACGTTTCAAAGATTGGTGTACTAGCTGCGTGAGCATTAAACCAAATACCAAAGTCTGAAGGTAACTAGCATTATTAACTAATGACAGTATAAAAATTGCAAACCACGTACCTCCAAGGTAAATATCATTTCAAACTCGGGGGTACCTTAAAAATTGCTATCCCAATCTTGATAATCGATCAAACATAAAAACTTGATCGAACGAATCAAGAGAATAGCCAGAGGAGGAGGTGCCCACTCTTGATCTTTCCTTTTGTCTTCATAATATTTTGTGCAGTTTAACCAAAATAAAATGACATCAGCGCCTTGGCATTTTGGTGACACTGTACAAAAGAATTAACTTATCTCATGAAAGTGAGGTATGTAATCTATACGCATTAACAGTGCAAAAATCTGAAGGCAGTAACAAGTTTCATCGTTGGTATACTGGCTGTGCAATAGCATTATAATGCCTTAGCTAAAAAATCTTTAATATATCCACAATCAATAGCTAACCCTGAAATAATCCAGTGACATTAAATGGCATTGCTTAAATTCATCGGTGGCATTAGACTGAGTGCGGCATTAGTTAAATGTGGCATCACTTTAGTAGTAACATTGCTTGACTTGACTGCTGGCGTTATACTAACAGCAAAAAAGTGACAATAAGAGCATGGGAGGCCCATTCGGATAGTGGGCACACCAGTATGATGTACCTCCACGGACGCATAGAGTGGTGAGGGAGGTATGGTTGCCTAGGGCAACAAATATCCAGGCAGCATATGTGGATTACGTCCCATTTTTGTTCTGTTTAGCCACCTTTTTCCTATGTGAGGACAACAAACCGATCGATCTGGTCATTCTCTATTGCGTTATCATGCCTTTCTACCCTTCTTCAACCAAGAGACACGAGACTCGTTCCTTAGCTACTGATTTTCCCATTTTCAACCTAGATGCGGGTTCGATGCCTACTCTCTTGGACAGTAAAGTCTCCCTTCCTTTCCTTATTCAACCCAGACATGGATTAGTCTGCATGAAGTAGGGTTTCCTTTAATAGTGCAAATTAAGGTTTTCATCTGCGTGACCAGCAGAGTAGAGGATAGCAAATAGGGAAGATGGTGGAGTGGAAAAACATCCACATGCAGCGACGTGGCAGATGGGATAATAGAACAAGGGTATGGTCCGAAAAGAGGTAGCATACTTGAGGGTCGGCGGGAAGTGGCTTCGCTCGTGGTCGTCGTCCTCCGCACGCACTACGGCAGCGAGCTTGGGGACGGTGGCCATCCGCGTGGGCGCTGGGTCTGAGAGGACGGCCTTGTCGTCAGTGCGTGACCTCGCTTCGGCTGACGACGAAAAGGCCAACATCAGACGTCCTTTTTCTTCCCGACGGATCTGTGACCACCGGTGAGGAGGGAGAGAGAGGCCTTCTTTTTAGATCCGGAGAGAGGGTGATAGTGTGAGAAGCAAGTGGGCAGCCCTTAGCAAGAAAGCTCAAGCTCCGACCTATATATCTTTTTTATACTACTAATACTAGAGGTGGAGTAGTGGTAGAGTAGTTTATATTTTCTCTGCATACAGTACCAGTTAGTCGTGCTTCAAAACTAAATGGCACGCCATTCAAAAAATAAAGGTCGATAACTAATGGGGCACCTCGGGCCAACGCGGCCAGATCGCATTTTGCACGAGAAATTACACACCATGTTTCGTTGACATGTGGTCCCGTTCCAACATGTCAGTGAGACGACGGTGAGTCCTTTTGTACAATTTCTGAAAGGACATGTAGGTCGGGGTGCCTCTTCGTGTACCGTGGAAAACTAGCAACCGTCCACCGACTCTTCGCTTTTCCCTCTCGATTTGGAACTGCTGTCGCACGCTCTTCCTCCCTCCTCCATTTGCCTTCACCCTTCCTTCTACCATTGTTCAATCGTCTTCTCCATGGAGGGAACAAGCTGGAAACGACCCAGTTATTCTTGCCCTGATCTGAAAGATGACGTGGTGGGGGAACTCATTGATCGGTGCGATGTCATCACCTCGGCTAGCATGGCAGGTTCGTTCAAGACCATTCTCGACTCAACTAATAACATCATTACAAGGAACCCAAGGGTCCAGGAGCGGTTTGATCTCCCTTATCTTCTTCGCTATAAGCCTGTTTGGATGGGCACAGACGACGGAGGCCTCGCCTTGTGCAAGTTGATGCCGCTTGATAACGGTACGTGTGATGTCAAGATGCCATCGCTTCAGGGTAAGGCCTGGGCTGGCGCAAATGGAGATTGGCTTGTTTATATTGGGTACAATTGTGTCGGATCACGGGTTCCGGCAGACCCTTAAGGTTCAAACTCTGGGGTGCGCGCGGAGATCCAACCCTCCACCGTCTCGTACCTCGCCGAATCACAGGGACCTAAACTACGAACAAGAACAACACAAGAGACGCAAGATTTATACTAGTTCGGGCCACCGTTGTGGTGTAATACCCTACTCTAGCTTGTGGTGTGTGGACTGCCTCTGGGGCTGACGAAGAAACGATCTGAGGGAAGAACAGCCTCGCGAGGGTCTGTTCTTGGTGGGTGTGATGAACTGCTAAGTGGTGCCCCGTCGCTCTAGCTTGAGGAACGGGTTCCTCTCTCTCCCTCTGGATTCCGAATGCTCGATCCGATCGTCCTTCGTCTCTCTCTCTCTCTGGATTCTGAATGCTCGATCCGATCGTCCTTCGTTTCTTTTTCGTCCCCCTTCTCTCTGAGTGTGGCTACCCCTATTTATAGGCGAAGGCCCTGGGCCTCTTCCCAAATATTGAGCGGGAAGGGCGCCAACAATTGGCCATTTTGAAGGGGAACAGCGGGTACACTTATCCTGACTAAAGTTGGTCCTCGCCGCCAAAGGCTCTGGTGATGACGCCTTTGCTTGGGCTCCACGATGACCGCATTCCAGCTGTTGGGGCTGGTCTTGGTCTTGTTGCACCGAAACGGATGCCTTTGCTCGATGCCCTTGCTGCGCTTGCCCCTTTGCACCAAAGAGGAAAGGAGGACGCTGGCGGGCGCTGGCGCCGGGCGCCCTCGGTCGTCATGGCTTGCGTCCACGGGCACCTCGCGAGGTACCCGCCTTGAGTTCTCCGCCTCCTCATGAGCCAGCTGACGAGGCCGCTACCGAGGAAGCTCTTGGTCGTCGCCCCTCATGAGGCTTGGCCTCGCGAGGGTCTTGAGCTTGTGTTGATGAAGATGGGCCGTCCTGGGCCTCCTTTGAGCCACGCCGCAGGCCGCAGGCAGGCAAGTCTGGGGACCCCCGTTCCCAGAACGCCGACAGTAGCCCCCGGGGCCACGACGCGCCCGGACTTGGCCGTGCAGAGAGGCGAAAGGGCAAGTGCGAAGCGTTGTGGGCCCTAACAGCCTGTGGCCTTGGGCGCCGCGTGGCGGTTGATTGGACGTGGGCGCTTCTGCATCCCCCACGATGCCTTGGTTACCGTCCGGATTCGACAGGTCCTTGCATGCAGAGTTGGGCATGATGACTGGTGATCGTGGAGGCCGGCGGTTGGCCTTCGCCGGCTATAAGTACGGAACGGCGCTCGCCCTTCCAGTCTATCCTTTCTTGTTTCTCCTTCTCCTCGTCTCGTCTTGTTGCCATGGCTCCGATCCGCTGGTTCTCCAGGGAAGAGAAGGGAAAGGCTCCTCAAGAGGATCCTGACCCGCTTCCCCCAAAGAAGCGGCTTGCTCTCTGGTGTCAGGGCAGGAGCGCCAGGAGGCGCCTGCGTCTGCAGTGCGTGCAACCGCTACCAGGGTTTCCTCTTCCCTTGTACGCGCAGATTGGTGGCCCTGAAGGAGGTGACGCTGGGCGCCATGAGCGGCGCCCTCGTCGACGCCGGTGGGTCACGAAGGTGTGCGTCTTCCCCCCTGGAGTCCACGCCGAGGGCTCCTGCCGGGAATTCGTGCTCCGCGTCGCCGCGCCCCCTAAGTCTTGGATCCGCCTTCCTTCTTTCTTCACCTCCGTCGTCCGGCAGGGGGAGCCCCTGGGACTCTGGCTGCAGCACGCCGGCTGCGGCACCCTCGCGACCGGGGCAGAGGTCGCAGTAGTTGCCCCGGGCGAGGTCTTCATGACTCGTGGCTGGAGCGAGATCGCCCGGGTCTGCAGGACGAGGGGCGCCCTCACGATCCACCTGGAGTACGACGGTGCTTCGGTGATGTCCTTCAAGCTCTTCGACGCGGAGGGTCGCCGGCTGGAGTGCTGCCCCGGGAGAGGTGGTCGGGGTTCTACTGTGGTGAGACAGAGGCCAACCGCCCGCTCCCTTGGCAGCTTCCCAGGCGACGAAGGCGCCGGGGGATCCAGCGACTCCGCCGAGCTCTTCGCGCCAAAGACGGCGGCAGCGACTCTGAGCCCCGAGCCTGCGCCGCTCACGGAGGCAGCGAGCTCGTCAGTCGTCGCCGCCTCGACTGGATGGGGTTAGCTCCGGACCGGGTGGCCCACTGTTGATGATGGCGTCTGCCGCGGTGATCCCTGTAGATAGGACTCCTTAGGATTCGCGTCTTTTGTTCATGCAAGGGGACAAGAATGTACCCCGCGGGGGCTTGTAAGATATTTGTAGCTTCGTTTGTCAATATGATCCTTGTTATGAGGCAATGCGGGATGCTCATTCCGTTCTTGCTCAGTCCCTTCCTTTCAGACCTCGTGAGGGCTTGGTGCTCAGGCCGGCTGGTCCAGATCCCAAGGCGGCGTCGCCGTCGCTGGTATGCCAGTCGCGATGCCGTGGTCAAGGCCAGGAGGTGAGCGGCCCGAGGTCCGGTAAGATCCTCTGAGTCGCGATGCTCAGGGGGTCCCCCTTGGCGCTCAAGCAGCCATCATTCGGTGAGAAAGGGGAGCGACGTTGCTAACACGGAGTTGCATTGAGTGTTGGGATGGTGTTGCAATGACTAGTGTGTCCGGAGGGCCACTTATCTCGAGGGTTAGGGCGATGCTTCCTGGCGCGGCGCTAGGTCCGTGCCCTGGCTGGCGAAAGATTGCGTGGCGAGGTCGCTCCGTGCTCCTCGGAGGGGCCCTGCAGGGTTACCACAAAGGGAACAAGAGCTCGCCGGGGCGATTGTTAGTCCCACCGTTAGTTGCTTTGGAGTGGCGCGAGAGGCCTCGCTGAGTCGTCGGGGCACTCGTGAGCCAGCAGGGACTCACGAGGCCCTACCTCAAGGCGGTTTGGCGCTGGCTCAAGGCCTTATCTTCGAAAGTGTGTTCTCGCAAAATGGCTAGATGCCGGTGCTCTACATTTTCGGTCCCGGCTCTCGGGCTGGTCTCTCACCGTCATTTGGCAAGCCAGTCGCGATGCCATGGACAAGACACGAGGGTGAGGGTCAAGAGCCGGTAGGAGCCCCGAGTCGTGATGCTCGTGCACCCCCTTTAACGCTGCTAAGCTGGATTAGATGACACAACTCTACGTCCTCGGGTCCCGGCTCTCGGGCTGGTCACTACCGTCGCTGGCAAGCTAGGTCGCGATGCCACGGACAAGACCAGAGGGTGAGGGCCGGAGAGCCGGTAGGAGCCCTGAGTCGTGATGCTCAGGCACCCCCCTTTAACGCGCAAGCTGAATTAGATGACACAACTCTACTCCTCGGGTCCCGGCTCTCGGGCTGGTCTCTACTGTCGCTGGCAAGCCAGGTCGCGATGCCATGGACAAGACCAGAGGGTGAGGGCCGGAGAGCCGGTAGGAGCCCTGAGTTGCGATGCTCAGTCACCCCCCATTTAACATGCAAGATTTCGCCACCCAGGAGAAGGCACCAAATAACAAGCATGGTGGAGCATAATCCTAAGGAAAACGCATGAAGGATACATGCCGCTGGGACTGGCCCGAGCGGCTTAGGGATGATGCAGCCCGAGGGGCGCCCCCAACAGGGTAAGCTAAGGACATGAAATGAAAGGGATACATGCCGCAGGGACGGACCCACGCGGCCTAGGAATAATGCGGCCCTGAAGGCGCTCCCAGCCGGAAATAAAACTTGAAGATGTCACCTGGTGATGTTGGGGATGAAGGGTTGTTGATGTAGCAGACTCGGTGGGCTGCGGGAGCCGATCCTCACGAGCCCCTGTGCTCGGGGCCTCGGGAGGCTCCGAGGCGCTGGCGGCCCCTCACGGGCCATCTCCATCTCCGCTTGAGACTACGGGCGTGCTTGACCTCTTGAGCCTCCAGGATGGTCCTCATGAGACGCTGGTGTGCAGCAGCCGCGTTTGGCAGGCCATAAGGCATGCGTACGTAGCTGTGGGGCGGGTCCTCGCAACGTCCCACTCGCGAGGGCCAGAGGCACTCTTGAGATGCGGCTCGGTTGAGCCCTGGTACGTCGATGCAGACGCGCAGCCCACCATCCTCGGCCTGGATGGGGGCCACAGGTAGTGGCGGCGGCTGCCCCTCATGACCCTTGACTCCTATAACTCCTGAATGGCCTTGCTGATGAACTCTTGAGGGTTCTGTTCTCCTGGTCTTGCTCTCGCTTATGGAAGCGTGCTTCGAAACACGCCTCCACGTGGTGCCCAAGCGCCTCCCGCGAGACCTTGGCGAGGTCGGTGGCCCTCCAAGGGAGAGCCCCCGAGCCCTGCCTAAGGAGGGCGCCGGGCGCGCTTTCTTATGCAATGGAAGGAGGCTCCCCCTGGCCTAGCGCGGGCCCTGAGGGGCCTGTCTCTTGATGAGCCGTGCCGGTCGATGTCTTCTGCTTCTTGGGTGCTGCCTCGGGAGGCGTCCTGCCGCTGTGGTCTGGGTCTTCCAGCGATGCGCCCTGAAAAGCTCGCTCCAAGGAGCACACTACATCTCTCTCTTCATTGTGGCACCGTGATGACCCCGCCGCTTCGGCATCTTGAGGATGTTGTAGCCATGGTGGGTCACGGCCATGAACTTGGCCAACGCTGGGTACCCGAGGATGGCGTTGTACGACAGCGTAATGTGGGCGACGTCGAAGTCGATGAGCTCGGTGTGGTAGTTATCGCGGGCCCTCAAGGTGACAGAAGGCGGACCTGCCCGATCGGGACCGTGGAGCCGTCGGTGACTCCGAGAAGGGCTTGGTTGGTCAAGCTGGCTGTAGGGCACTTGAAGATTGTTGAAGGTCTCCACGGACGGGACGTTGAGCCCTGCTCCACCGTCGATGAGGGTCTTGGTGACCAACATGTTCTTGATGATTGGGGAGCAAAGCATTGGGAGAACTCCGGTGTGGCTGCGCAAGACTTGAGCTGATCCGCCGAGCTGAACGTGATGGGCGCACGCTGACCACCCGAGAGGGCGCGTGGACTCGAGCTTGGGGAGGACTGCATTCATTTCACGGGCGAACTGCTTGAAGATGCGGTGGGAGGCTGGGCTTGGGCTCCGCCAGGATGCAGCGATCGCAAGGCTCTCGAAGCCACCAGCCCCCTCGTCCTGATGACGGTCTTCGATTCTCCTTGGTGGCGGCGACAGCGGAGGGAGGCCTCCGTTCCCTTGCGGGCGATCCTCACGAGGCTGATCCCTCCAGCCCCCCTCGCGAGGTGGGTCTTGCCAGCGGTCCTCGCGAGGTGGGTCGCGCCACCCTTGGCGCGGGCTGCGGTCTTCCCAGCGTCCTGCATTTCTTCCTCCTCCTCGGTCGTAGCCCAGTCGCTGCGCCAGGGCGTCTGCCGACCCTTCCTTCAGCACGGCCGGAGCTCTTGACATTCATTGGTGTTGTGGGTGTGGAGGTCGTGGTACATGTAGTACCGCTGCCCTTGGAAGACTCCAGCTGATCTCTCGCCCGCTTGGTGTCCGGTTCTGCCATGAGTACGGCAGCCCCTTGGCGCTTTACGCCCTTGGCCTTGGACTTCTTCTCTTGGGATCCGCGGCAGGCAGCTCGAGGAGGGAGAGGCGCCTCCTCAGCCCCGGGCGCACTTGGTCGCCAAGTTGAACAGCTCCAGTGGAGGTGCATGATCTTCATGCATCGCCATGACTCCTCCTTCATCTTGACGTCGCGCACGCCCGTCGGAGAAGGCAGATGATGGCCTCCTCCGTCACCACAGGGATCTTGAGGCGCAGCGTTGTTGAAGCGCCGGATGTACTTTTGCAGGGTTTCCGGCTGCTTGATTCTGCGATGTCGCCACGGCGGGTGGCCGGTCGCGAGTACCTTGGAAGTTGGCGATGAAGCGGGTGCGCATCTCGGCCCAGAAGAGATCGTGCACGGGGCCAGATTTAGGAGCCAAAAGGGCTCCGTTCTTGAGCGCCATGGGAAACCAGTTCGCCATGACCTTTTCATCTCCGTTGGCAGCCTCGATGCCCAGCTCAGAGCTGGAGGAACTCCGTAAGGGTCTCGCCGTGCCGTCGTGGCGTGGGGGCAGGTCTGGCTTGAACTTGGCGGGCCACGCGACGCCGCAGCCTCGGTGGTGAAGGCGCGGCAGCCCGCCGTGGCCGCTGGGGCCTCGGACGGCAGAGAGCTTGGTCTTGCAGGCCTCCTGCGCGCCATGGCTGGGGCAGCACAGGTCTTGACGTCTTTGGAGCGGGAGCGCCGGGCAGCTTCTTGTGGGCGAGGAACTTCTTGGCAGCTCTGCTCTTGCAGCGCCCGACGCTGGCGGAGCGGGTTCCGCCCAGGGGCCGCGCGCCTTGGGGCAGGGCACCGTCTTGAGGAGGAGGCGGCTGAGGCGCCCCGGGAGCTTCATCGCCCGCGCGGGGCGGGGTGCGGTGCAGCGAAACGGATGGCACGGGGTCGCCTCCCGCAGCGCGGACGAGCTCGGTGACGCGGTCGAGCCATTCTTCGTAGACGTCGTCGACGGGGCGGTAGCGCAGGAGCTCGTTGGCCGCGATGAGCGCAGCTCGGGCCTCCATGGCTGCTGGAGCGCGCTGGCGATGAAGAACCAGCGGGTGAGCGAAAGGCGTGGCGGCGCGGCCGTCCCGCCTCATGGACGGGTGCTGGGACGACGCTTGTTGCTCGTTCCCCGCCGGGCCGGTGGCGGCGTTGACAGCCGGTGACGGGGAACGACGAGGACGTCCACCGATGGGAGCCGTCTGGGCGACGTGGGAAGCGAGGGCGGCTCGGAGCTTGGCGCGAGCCCGAGGAGCGTTAGACATGGTGGTGGTGGTCGGGGAAGAACGAGGCGACGAAAGGCAGATTCCGGCGCACCCCTACCTGGCGCGCCAAATGTCGAATCACGGGTTCCGGCAGACCCTTAAGGTTCGAACTCTGGGGTGCGCGCGGAGATCCAACCCTCCACCGTCTCGTATCTCGTACCTCGCCGAATCACAGGGACCTAAACTACTAACAAGAACAACACAAGAGACGCAAGATTTATACTAGTTCGGGCCACCGTTGTGGTGTGATACCCTACTCTAGTTTGGGGTGTGTGGATTGCCTCTGGGGCTGACAAAGAACAGTACAGGGAAGAACAGCCTCGCGAGGGTCTGTTCTTGGTGGGTGTGATGAACTGCTAAGTGGTGCTCCGTCGCTCTAGCTTGAGGAACGGGTTCTTCTCTCTCCCTCTGGATTCCGAATGCTCGATCCGATCGTCCTTCGTCTCTCTCTCTCTCTGGATTCCGAATGCTCGATCCGATCATCCTTCGTCTCTTTTTTGTCCCCCTTCTCTCTGAGTGTGGCTACCCCTATTTATAGGCGAAGGCCCTGGGCCTCTTCCCAAATATTGAGCGGGAAGGGCGCCAAGAATTGGCCATTTTGAAGGGGAACAGCGGGTACACTTATCCTGACTAAAGTTGGTCCTCGCCTGCCAAAGGCTCTGGTGATGACGCCTGCTTGGGCTCCACGATGACTGCATTCCAGCTGTTGGGGCTGGTCTTGGTCTTGTTGCACCGAAATGGATGCATTTTCCTGATGCCCTTGCCTGCGCTTGCCCCCTTTGCACCAAAGAGGAAAGGAGGACGCTGCGCGGGCTGGCGCCCGACTGGCGCCCTCGGTCGTCATGGCTTGCATCACAGGCACCTCGCGAGGTACCCCGCCTTGAGTTCTCCGCCTCGTCATGAGCCAGCCTGACGTGGCCGCGCCTGAGGAAGCTCTTGGTCGTCCGCCCCGTGAGGCTTGGCCCCTCGCGAGGGTCTTGAGCTTGTGTTGATGAAGATGGGCCGTCCTGGGCCTCGTTTGAGCCACGCCGCAGGCCGCAGGCAGGCAAGTCTGGGGACCCCCGTTCCCAGAACGCCGACAAATTGCGAGTGGGAACTTGTGAATGTGTACACTCGTCAGCGGATTCCACTTCCAAAAATCTCCAATTGCCCTGAGGTTGAGCACACAGATGATCTACGTACGTTCAAATACGATCATGGTGGTATGCCGTCTAAGATAGCAATTTCTCGAGTTCCCATCCGCTCTTGGAATTACAAGAACTATCAAGTTGTTGCTATCTTCGACAAGCTTGTTGCCGTCGTTACTAATTCCACGGTTCGTCCATGGATATTGCTCAAAAATCAGTTTCTGTATACGGATGAGTACTGTGATGCAATTGAATACGAGGATCTTGTGTTTGCTGCCACCACTCGTGGCACTATTTTTGCATGGGATCCTCGTAGTTTGTGACGCTTGTCTTCCACCGTACTTATAATTGTTTCAGCCACATGCATGCGGGTTAGCAAGTTTCCCTTTACTAATTAACCTTCTTCTTGTGTTTCCAAGGTCCTGTGAACATTCCACCACCTATACTTGAATTTTTTTATAACCAAGCGGGACATTATGATGGTGATGATCACGAGCATGAGGACGAGCAGAACTTATATACTCAGTGGCGCCTGGCAACTAATTCCGATGGATCACCTCTTCTTGTCTCAGATTAGGTAATCGTGATTATTACTGCTGAGGTAGCAGGTGTTGTCTCCCATGGTCGCCCTCTCCGGACCTATTCCAACACCTGTTGCAGGGTATTCGGGATGGATACTAGTGTGCTAGCACCAATACCTTCTCCCTAGTACAGTATTGGTAGTCTTGGAGCAAACTCGCTCTTCCTTGGACCAAACTATCCAATGATGGTTAAAGGCGATCCAGTTGCTGTTGACACAGCGTTACTACCATTTATGAGAAGCAACTGTATCTATACCTCGGACATTGTGGTGGTTCCCTACCCTGCTCCTGATATGCCGCTTCAGCCTGGATGATCAGTCCTGCGTTGCTCTTGATATTGACAATAGTTGGCCCTTCCCAGAGCACCTATTGTTCAAAGCAAGCGTTTCGAACACCAAGCATTCATTGAGTTGAAGTTCATTTCATTGCTTGTTATTTGTTGTGTGATGAAAACTTCAATATTTACTAGAATGTTTTGTTGGAAATAATCTGTAATCCAACATGTATCATCGTTGTCGTTGTGTGTTCATAACTTGTTGTATGTAATGAATGGTACATTTGCAAATGCGTGTCATAGACTCAATTTATTAATAGTTTTCGAGTCACTTCTTGGAGTGTGAGTACCGTAGTAGTATAGCCAGCATCCGGTTAGTATATGAAGTTGCCACATCACATAGAGCCAACCTAAAATTGGAGTACCAGATCTGAGATGCCACGTGTACCAGATGAATGACTCCAAGTTCGACCACCGTGATGCTAGGTGCGAGCCGAGGAACACTGTTGGAGAGACCCCCCTCATAATTTTCCTACATTGGTCGTTGGATTCATAGGATAGAATGCTATAGGATTTTTTCCTATGTAATCATGTTTTAATTGGCAATCTAGCACCCACTCCAACTTTTGTTTCACTTCCTTTGATCCTACGAAGAGAGTACTTGCTCTAAATGATGTGCGCTGCAAGAGGCGCCTATATTAATTAACCATGCTCTAAAAAGGTGGACCAGCTTTGGTTGTAGTAGTACTGTACTAGGTTAGTAGGTGACCTTGCACTTGGCTCTTCTCCTCTTCCGGAAGTCAAACAATAATGATGGTATTGTACTACTTCTGGCAATCTGACACCAAATGAACTGTTGCATGTCCACCGCTTGTAACCAAAAGTTTCTCCTCGTGCCGCGAGCCACCGCGCACGCGTTGGCGAGGGAGAAGGCATAGTAAGCAAGCTTCTCGTCATTCTGCGAGTTGACGGGACACATCAAAGTTACGTATTTATTAGTACTCTCCTCAAAAAGGGCCAGACATGTCCATGGCTACCATCCCGTGCTCTGTCATTGAGTACGTGCACTATTCACGTGCCATCGAGGAGAAAAAATATTGCGTAGTACTAGGTGCCATCGAAGTGCACAACTCACTTACGCACTGCATATCTCCATTTTCTTGCATGAAACGCCACCTTGATGCTAGATGTCCCGTGTGTCATGGAGGCATATAGTATCATTTTGTAAAATGGAGGCATATAGATGTCCCATGTGTCGGCAACAGGATGAACAAAGCTCATGTCTTAAACGAAAGAGTGGAAGAACATAGATTCCCGACGACCGAGAAGGAGCTACAAACCTTGGGGTGGAGTGTCTGCACTCATAATATTTTATATTATTCAGTGATATAAAATCAACCAAATCTCTCCACGTTCCTATACTATTCTATAGTATGAGAATAACTTTGAACATAAGCCATTGATTCACTCTATCCAATGGTCATAGTTGGAAAATCCAAACAAAACCAAGCATTGGATCAACACTTTTTTTGAGATCAACTCTTTTAGCACTTAGATTGTTGCTGCCTGCCCACCTAGCCCACCTATATATCCGCTCACGTGTGATGACCACAGGAGCTATCCACTCAGATTGTATGTTAAAAAAATAAAGGTCGATAACTAATGTGGCACCTCGGGCCAACGCGGCGAATCGCATTTTGCACGAGAAATTACACACCATGTTTCGTTGACATGTGGTCCCGTTCCAACATGTCAGTGAGACGACGGCAAGTCCTTTTGTACAATTTCCGAAAGGACGTGTAGGCCGGGGCGCCTCTTCATGTACCATGGCAAACTGACAACCATCCACCGACTCTTCGCCTTTCCCTCTTGATTTGGAACTGCTGGCGCATGCTCTTCCTCCCTCCTCCATTTGCCTTCACCCTTCCTTCTGCCATTGTTTGATCGTCTTCTCCATGGAGGGAACAAGCCGGAAACGACCCGTTATTCTTTCCCGATCCGAAAGATGACGTGGTGGGGAACTCATTGATCGGTGCGACGTCATCACCTCGGCTAGCATGGCAGGTTCGTTCAAGACCATTCTCGACTCAACTAATAACATCATTACAAGGAACCCAAGGGTCCAGGAGCGGTTTGATCTCCCTTATCTTCTTTGCTATAAGCCTGTTCGCATGGGCGCGGACAACGGAGGCCTCGCCTTGTGCAAGTTGATGCCGCTTGATAATGATACGTGTGATGTCAAGATGCCATCGCTTCAGGGTAATGCCTGGGCTGGCGCAAATGGAGATTGGGTTGTTTATATTGGGTACAATTGCGAGTGGGAACTTGTGAATGTGTACGCTCGTCAGCAGATTCCACTTCCAAAAATCTCCGAGTGCCCTGAGGTTGAGCACACGGATGATCTACGACGCTCAAATATGATCATGGTGACTGTCGTCTACGGAAGATAGCAATTTCTCGAGTTCCCAACCGCTCTTGGAATTACAAGAACTATCAAGTTGTTGCCATCTTCGACAAGCTTGTTGCCGTCCTTCGTGGTTTGACTGGATGGATATTGCTCAAAAATCAGTTTCTCTACACGGATGTGTACTGTGATGCAATTGAATACGAGGGTCTTGTGTTTGCTACCACCACTCGTGGCACTGTTTTTTCATGGGATCCTCGTAGTTTCGGTACGTTTGTCTTCCACCATAATTATAATTGTTTCATCCACATGCATGCGAGTTAGCAAGTTTCCCTTCTCTACTAATTAACCTTCTTCTTGTGTTTCCAAGGTCCCGTGAACATTCCACCACCTATACTTGAAAAATTTTATAACCAAGGGGAGATGACGATGATGATGATCACGAGCATGAGGACGAGCAGGCCCACATGCTCACCGGGTCAGCCGGCAACTAATTCCAATGGATCACCACTTCTTGTCTGTATACAGCCCACTGCTGATGATACTACTGAGGGAGCAGGTGTTGTCTCCCATGGTCGCACTCTCCGGGCCTATTCCAACACCCGTTGCATGGTATTCGGGATGGATACTAGTGTGCTAGCACCAGCACCTTCTCCCTGGTACAATATTTATAGTCTTGGAGCAAACTCGCTCTTCCTTGGACAAAACTATCCAATGATGGTGAAAGGCGATCCAACTGCTGTTGACACAATGTTACTACCATTTATGAGAAGCAACTGTATCTATACGTCGGACATTGCGGTGGTTCCCTACCCTGGTCGTGATATAGTAGGCCGCTTCAGCCTGGATGATCAGTCCTGCGTTGGTCTCGAGATTGATAGTAGTTGGCTCTTCCCAGAGAATTGCTTGTGGTTCAAAGCAAGCATTTCCAACGCCGAGGATTGTATGAGTTGAAGTTCATTTCATTGCTTGTTATTTGTTGTGTGATGAAAACTTTATTATTTATAATGTATCCTCGTTGTCGTTGTGGGTTGATGACCTGTTGTATGTAATAAAATGATATGCCTGTGATAAACTTCCTAAATTTATGAATGGCTTTCGAGTCGCTTCTCTGAGTGGGTGCTGCGACGAGGCAAAAAAATAGTTTCCGAATACATAATTATACGTGCATTGCAACAGGTTATCGGATGAGGCCAATCAACAATAGTACACTATTTGTACTAGCTTCACATGCTGCACTATCTCTACGTCTACGTACGTAATACAACAAGTTTTAAACTTGAGACCAGCCACACCCATCCTCACAAAGAACACTTTTTAACCTAGCACAGACTCCAAGAAATTTGGCCACAGTGTGAGGTGGGCCATATGTTAATGTGTTCGTTGTACGTAACCAACACCTCGAATCCTCGATACTACTACTATAAGTAGTAGGAGTGGTAGGGTGGCATGGGACAGAACAAGCATTCACGACCAGGAGTACGGCACACGCCACCAGCATGACTTCCATCTCACACCATATTTCTTGGAGTCCGTGCTACAGCAATCTCTTCAACCTCGTTGTTTCTCTAACTCAGCCATCGCGCGGCAGGCGAGGTGGGGGTTTGCCGATAGTCGGTTTCCTCAACTGCGGTCCCACTTGTAAGGCCAACTCCAACGCACGACCCCAAACGGACCTCCGTTTTGCCCAGATTCTGTCTGTTTGGGTAGGGCAATGGGGTTGTTTTCGGGCCATTTCTCGGCTGCGGTGGCCGTGCGCCGAACGCGCGGACGCATCCCGGCCGTGTACATTTTTCTTTGCAAACACTTTTTTTCATCATTGATTTTCTGGTACATGGAAATACATCACCAAAATTTTGACTAGAAAAGCAATACAAAAGAAAACAAGAACCACAAGAATACATTTCAGAAGATATCCAACTTCCATAACTGCTCCTGTAAGTTGGATTAGTGCCTTCTCGATGCATTCATTGTTGATCTGCGGAGGCTCGATCTTGCGTGCTTATTTATTCTTCGAGTGTAAAGAAGTAGACGTGCCTAGCCTCTATTCTATCAACAAGTGCACTAGTCTCATCTCTAGCCTCTATGCTAGCTAAAAGTGCTAGAACATCTACTAAATTGCGCTCTATCAATATATCGTTGTACTCTTCTTCCCAATACCAAAACTTGCATCCATTATACACAATAAAATTTTAAGTTAGCACAACTAGTCTAATTCGAGAGCACAACCAAAGATTTGGTCGAGTTCTTCCTCCTTTTGCCGACACGTGGGACATCCAGCATCCAGGTCATGTCATGCAAGAAAATAGAGTGGTAGTTGAAGCCACGTGATGTGCATCTTGGGTTAAATTATAAATAGAATCTTACTACTCTTGAATACCTCCAAAAGCGGCCACCGAAGATCTTTATTGGATTTGTTTTTCATCACCAGCACGACGAGGTGAAAGATGTGCAGGTTCAGTGGGTACTCTTGCGTTTTCACTGACATGTGGGACCGCATATGAGCAAACAGATGATGGGCTCCGCGCGTCTGCTGGCTTGCTGAGAAAAGAGATAGAGGAGGGCTGAGCACGGACTCCAGGATATTTGTTCTACGTAACCAACACCTCGATATAGTGAGGTGGCATGGGCCATAACTAGCATTCATGTCTAGCAGTACGGCACACGCCACCTAGACGAGTCCCATCCGACACCAATTTTCTTGGAGTCCGTGCTACAGCCATCTCTTCTCCCTCCTGTTTTCTCAGCCATTGCGCGGTGGGCGGGGTGGGGGTTTGCCGATAGTCGGTTTGCTCAACTGTGGTCCCACTTGTAAGTGGAAATGCAACACAGCACGCATTTCCCATTGAGCGGCATGCTGGACCAACCGTGTGGGGGTGCGACGCAAACACGGCTGGCTTTTCCTTTCGAACTTGTAACTTGTAAATTTTGGTTCTACTCCATGGCGCGACTGATAGATAGAAATAACGATTTTCCCTAGAGTAATGAGAAGTTTGGTTCTGGCGCGGTTCATGCATGGAGTACGTACTAAAATTATGAAGTTGATGCGAAAGGTAATATAATTACTAGTAGTACCATATACTACTACATGGATTTGATGGAAAGATAAATATACATACGGATCCATCAACGACATCCTCACGCCCTAGTGTACTGGGTCACCAACCTACGTGTGAGGAGCAGCGACGTTGACGACAAGCTCAACGTGCTTCTGGACAATGCCATCCAAGGTTGCCCTGCGGTCCAAGAAGGCCAGCGTCCTATCGTCCTCCTCTTGCATGTAGTAGTCCTTGTGGACGATTTGCGCGTAGACGTGGGTGATTATGTCAATGGTGTCTTGCTGCTCCAGGCGCTGCGCGGTGAGCGCGACCTCGAGGTGGACATTCTCTGGTGCGATGGCGGGTAGTCGCAGGGCCACCAGTGCGTCGAAGAGGTTGTCACCATAGAGGCTGTTGAGGGTGGCAGGCATCGCAGAGCCTGGGCGCATGGGCTGGAGGCGTACGTCAAGGTCGTTCGCGAGCTTCTTGACAACGGTGAACTTGTCGAGGAAGCCGACGAGGACCTCGTCGAACAAGGAGATGAAGCTGTCGTCCAAGCGGCCCCTCGCCCTGGCGGCCTCAAGCACTACCTGGAGACGTTCCTCGGTGCCGGGCCGCAGGCCGGCATCGTGGACCATCTGGCACAGCCGGCTGATGCTCGTGCTCATCGCCTCCATGGGTCTAGCTTCTAGTCAACTGATCTTGCGATTGGAGTGATCACTCTTTCCCTTCGGTGCGTGGGTGCGTAGGATTTCGTAGATTGGACTGGCGGGAGCCTTTATATGAGAAGTGTAGACTGTGTTGAATTCACGTGCATGTTGGCCATCTACTCCTCGCCCCTCTACTGCACCTGCCTTTGGTTGTATGACAGGTTGGCCAGCCACCCATTGGGCCCACGTGTCATACACCCATAGGCAGTGCAAGAAGTCAATGAAGCCCCCCTCTGCGTCTGCAGCATTCTTTCAATGACTTGAGACTACCAAACATCACATGCAGTGGTTAGTTCATTTCATGTAATCCTATTAAGTAGCAAAAAGACATTAAGTTATCTCACCGATAGGAATAAAACAATACACCATGTATTTATTTACAGAGGGAGTAGTACATTTTATGTGACATGCATTACTAGATATTGCTAGTCAAATACTAAATCCAGATGGACATGGTAGTACTACTAAATCCAGACGGTGGTGCTAGTACTAGTACTAGTAGTAGTACCAATGTAGTAGCACTGTACTACCCGTTGGTCAAATTATTACGTGTTGCTCCTCACAGTGAAGTGACAAGACCCTACGCCGGAGATGACACCTGAGTATAGGCGCCGTGTTCGGCATACCATAGTTAGCCTCACTGTCTGCAGTCACTATCATCATGGTTGTAGACCTAGCCTGCTTACAACTAGCCATGTTCGATATAATTTCCCGTGCGTAGATGCCCGTGCATTGCACGGAACACCAAGATTGGGGGGTGGACGGCGCCGGCAGCGGCCATCGCGCCAAATTTTTCCATGGCCTTCTAGATGTGGTGGGGAGGAGATAAGGCTGATTGTGAGAGACAAGGAGTTGTTTGTAAATAGGGAACAAGTGTGGGCATCTTTTAACAAAACTGGAGAAGTTTGCTTTGTATGCGTCAGATCTAGATCCGATGGCTATTGGTGAAAGATGGCAGGCACCACACCATCACCAACTCAGGACCTGTTTGATTCGCAGGATTTTGAAAATGCAGGAATAGGACACGGCAATATTACAAGTTTCAAACAGATATTACAAATGTTAGGAGTAATGCTGCACCTACGAAGAGGGGATTACTAGGAAGTTTACGTAAGAACTTTCGTTACTTTAGGTGGATGCAGCATTATCGTACAAATTAAAATCCACCGCCCTGACAAGTCACTAATGGGCAAATAAGTTTTCGAGTCTCTGGCCACTTTATGTTTCAAAAACAAATTCAGCTTCTGCGGAGACTTTGTCATTTAGGCTTAGACGCTTGCGGCGATCAGCATGCCATTCATTGTTGCGCCAGAGAATGCCAAACCACATTACCTTGAGCACACTTGCCTCCAGAACAAAGAACCTGGCCAATTTAATCTCAGATGTGCTGCCTCAGTAGTCGATCAAATCAATTTCTGTAAGATGGAGATCAAGGCATTCGATGAGATTGTTATAGTGCAGCACATTTTTCACTTTCGGGTCTTTTTTTCTGCAAAGAAGAGAACATATTAGAGCAGCTGGCTGTATAAGATTGTCGTGTCATCAAGAGGTACCAATATCATTCGCTCATATGATAGGGTTGGCTGCTAGTGATATTTTTTCACTCTCTCTCTCTCTCTCTCTCTCTCTCTCTCTCTCTCTTTCTCTTTCCTCTCATTTACCTAGGAGTACATGAAGAGCTTGGGCATTTGTCGCCTTCCACTATGTGGCCGATGCCATATTTCACAAAAGTATGCCACATAATACGCATCGATGTCAAATCAAAAGATTTTGGCACCGCTCTCGCGCTGTGAGAGAGTTGGCACTGCTGTGCACACAGACCCACATGTATAAACAAATCAATCAAACCAACTACACCAGCATCTCACTCTCCCAAACAAGTGTTTTTTTATTGCCTCAATCCTCTCTCTCTCCCACGCAAGTGTTTTTTCATTGCGTGAGTTAATTTGGCAGCGGAGCAAAGTAGGTGATCCAGATTGGGGCACCAGGTGAGCAATGGAGGGGCATCGATGCCAAATGCATCACAAGTGAATTTGGCCGTTATAGTCCACTTTTGTACTACCTCTTATTTAGTATAAAATTTTGACCATATATTTATGTAAGAAAATGCCAATGCATGTCACTAAAAATTACAATATTTGAAATTATGTTCAAATACGAATCCAACGATATAGTTCTTAGTGACATGCATTAACATTTTGTCAGTTAAATCTATGGTCAAATTTTGATACTACAAAATAGGAAGAGTAAACCAGGACGGAGGTAGTACTTGCTCTTAGGGTAACCATAGAGTTATTGGAGTAGTCTAAGTTACTTTCCACTATGACTAGCCTAGGCTACTACTACCTCCGTCTGGGTATATTACTTCGCTAGGCACCGCATGCGTGTTTGCGATTAGAAGGCCGCTGCCTCGTTTTCGCTGTGAAAAGTGAAATGACCGGCCCCACATCAGCACGTCTCTTTGCGCGCAATTAATTCCAGCATGCAGCAAAGAGACTTGGGCCTATGCATGTCCATACATGCAAGGAAGGGAGCTCGTTGGTTGGATTCACGCGTCCCACTTTGGTTCTCATAAGACAAATGCATGCACAGATGCGAAAGAAACCAGGCAATCAATTCCATCCTTGGTCTCTGTGAATTGGTCTGGGGGACTTAAAAACCCGGACGGAGGTAGTATAGTAGTACAACAACAAAACGATGCAGGTGATCACGTGAGAAAAAATACTAAAAACATTTCTTTCGGTGCAGTGCGTAGATGCAGTTTTGAACACTACACTTGTCATCATAATTTGGGAAAATTACGAAAAAAAATTGAGCTACGTTGTGATTACCGTTTACTAATAGGAAAGAAGTTTCACCTCGATGAGTAGCTTCTCCGTGCATGGAAAGCATGTAAGGAATCCAACAACTTGATCCAGATTGGGGCCCATAGATTTTATTGCCAAGATATTCACTGTGCGCATAGACTGGGTCAAGCTTGTGGGAATCATTTTCTGGAAGACGGTCGTAAATACATCAAGAAGAAATTTAAAAATGTGAATTTCAAGAAGATGGACAAGAAGATGAGTGGTGTACCTGAATGATTACGGATCCAATAAAGAGTTCGGAGAATTTTGCAGATGAGTGCACCAATGCTGTCAATTTCGGCGCGTCAATGACCCTGATTTTTGTAGGACCTTCTAGATCCGATACAAGCAATCTCTCAAGGAAAGGCGCATTCTCAATGACCATAACGTGGAACAGCTGGAGTGATATCTTCCCAATTGATGTCTTGTTGCCGGGCCAGCAAGACACATAAATCCATCGGAGATTAAATCCGAGGCGATGTGGAGGCTATTGAACCCGTGGATCTGCTCAAGACGAAGGTACTCGGCGCTGATGCGATTCTTGAGCAGGTGCTCCATAGCCTTCTTTGAGATGACAACGTCGAAGAGTTCGAGCTGCTTGAGTTGAGGGAGAAGAAGGGCAGGCGCGGTGATACGTCCATTTTGCATCATGCTTTTATATTGATATTTATTGCATTATGGACTTTATTACACATTATGTCACAATACTTATGCCTATCCCCTCTTATTTTACAAGGTTTACATAAGGAGGGAGAATGCCGGCAGCTGGAATTCTGGGCTGGAAAAGGAGCAAATATTGACCTATTCTGCACAATTCCAAAAGTCCTAAAACTCCACTAAAGTTATTTTTGGAAATAATAAAAATATTGGGCAGAAGAAATACCAGAGGGGGCCCACACCCTGGCCACGAGGGTGGGGGCGCCCCCTACCCCCTTAGGCACGGCCGCCTGCCACGTGGGCCCCATGTTGGCCCTCCGGTGTCCATCTTCTGCTATATGAAGTCTTTCGTCCGAAAAAGAATCATAAGCAAGCTTTCGGGACGAGACTCCGCTGCCACGAGGCGAAACCTTGGTGGAACCAATCTAGGGCTCCGGCAGAGCTGTTCTGCTAGGGACACTTCCCTCCGGGAGGGGGAAATCATCGCCATCGTTATCACCAACACTCCTCTCATCGGGAGAGGGCCAATCTCCATCAACATCTTCACCAGCACCATCTCCTCTCAAACCCTAGTTCATCTCTTGTATCCAATTCTTGTCTCATAGTCTGGGATTGGTACATGTAGGTTGCTAGTAGTGTTGATTACTCCTTGTAGTTGATGCTAGTTGGTTTATTTGGTGGAAGATCATATGTTCAGATCCATTATGCATATTAATACCCCTCTGATTATGAACATAAATATGCTTTGTGAGTAGTTACGTTTGTTCCTGAGGACATGGGAGAAGTCTTGCTATTAGTAGTCATGTGAATTTGGTATTCATTCGATATTCTGATGAGATGTATGTTGTCTCTCCTCTAGTGGTGTTATGTGAACGTCGACTACATGACACTTCACCATTGTTTGGGCCTAGAGGAAGGCATTGGGAAGTAATAAGTAGATGATGGGTTGCTAGAGTGATGAAGCTTAAACCCTAGTTTATGCGTTGCTTCGTAAGGGGCTGATTTGGATCCACATGTTTCATGCTATGGTTAGGTTTACCTTAATACTTCTTTTGTAGTTGTGGATGCTTGCAATAGGGGTTAATCATAAGTGGGATACTTGTTCAAGTAAGAACAGCACCCAAGCACCGGTCCACCCACATATCAAATTATCAAAGTACCGAATGCGAATCATATGAACGTGATGAAAACTAGCTTGACGATATTTCCCATGTGTCCTCGGGAGCGCTTTTATCTATATAAGAGTTTGTTCAGGCTTGTCCTTTGCTACAAAAAGGATTGGGCCACCTTGCTGCACTTTATTTACTTTTGTTACTTGTTGCTCCTTACAAATTATCCTATCACAAAACTATCTGTTACCTATAATTTCAAAGGCTTGCAGAGAATACCTTCTTGAAAACCGCTTATCATTTCCTTCTGCTCCTCGTTGGGTTTGACACTCTTACTTATCGAAAGGACTACGATAGATCCCCTATACTTGTGGGTCATCAAGAGTCTTTTCTGGCTCCGTTGCCGGGGAGTGAAGCGCCTTTGGTAGGTGGAATTTGGTAAGCGAAAATTTATATAGGGTGTTGAAATGTACTGTCACTTGTTACTATGGAAAGTAATCCTCTAAGGGGCTTGTTTGGGGTATCTTCACCCCGACCAGTAGAGCAAAGAGTTGCTCCTCAACCTACTGAACCTATTGAAAATGAAAATTTCTACTTTGAGATTCCTTCGGTATGTTAGAAAAACTGCTAGCTAATCCTTTTGCAGGAGATGGAACAATGCATCCTGATGAGCACCTAATATATGTGGATGAAGTTTGTGAATTATTTAAGCTTGCAGGTGTGCCCGATGATGTTATTAAGAAGAAGGTCTTCCCTTTATCTTTGAAGTGATATGCATTGACATGGTATAGGCTATGTGATGATGTGGGATCATGGAACTACAAACGATTGAAATTGGAATTTCATCAGAAGTTTTATCCTATGCATCTTGTTCATCGTGATCGCAATTTTATTTATAATTTTTGGCCTCGCGAAGGAGAAAGCATCGCTCAAGCTTGGGGGAGGCTTAAATCAATGTTATATTCATGCCCCAATCATGAGCTCCCAAGAGAAATAATTATTCAAAACTTTTATGCTCGACTTTCTGATAACAATCGCACCATGCACTATAGGAATCAGCTACTTTGCCATCTGCCACAGCAGACGGCAAAGGCAGGAACGGCGGACGGCAAAGGTCTTTGCCGTCTGCCGCGGACGGCAAAAGGCTCCGGTAAAGTAAGGATCGGCAAAGAGCTTCTTTGCCGTCTGCTTTTTGAAGCGGACGGCAAAGGGGCCTTTGCCATTAGCAGCAGACGGCAAAGAAAGAAGACGGCAATAATTACGCTGTTAGTCCGTTAGGTGGCTAACGGCAGGCTTTGCCGTCCGCCGCTGATGGCAAAATTTGTTCGTCCTTTGCCGTCCGCCGAATGATGTCAGCTGGACGTCACTACACGGTAGGCCTTTGCCGTCCGCCACTGTAGGCAAAGCCTTTGTCGTCCGCCGCTGTAGGTAAACTGGCCAAATGGGTCAGTTCCCGGGATGCACAGGTGGCCGCCGCGTGGCTGCTTTGCCCTCCGCGGCTGTCGGCAAAGGTGGCTTTGCCATCAGTGGCTGACGGCAAAGTTCCTGCTTTGCCTCATTTTTTCTTTTTTTTAAATGCAACAATTTTGACAGCAAATATATATGACATATATATATATATATATATATATATATTTCACAGGGCTATTTAATAGCAAACATATGACATATCCAGCACATAAGTTTCATCGTACATACATATATAGTTCCATCCATTCATACATAGCAAGTTACATCAAGTTGCACGTACACATTGTTCCATCCATACATATTACAATGCAAAGTTTCATGAAGATAGCAAGTTCCATCATAGCAAGCTAGAAGAATACTTGAAGAGAATGAAAGAAAAAACAAGCACTCCATCATAGCAAGCTAGCTTCCATGAAGTGAATGAAATCTGCAAAATGGCAAATAAGAAAGTTAGGAAAAGGTGACTAGAAGAAGAAGACTAGAAGAAGAAGACTAGAACAAGAAGAAGACTAGAACAAGAAGAATACTAGAACAAGAAGTATATGTCATTTATGAGCTAACTCAGGTGAAATGGATCATATATGAGCTAATTAAGTTGAAATGGGTTGTTTATTAGCTAACTAAGGTGAAATGGATCATTTATGAGCTAACTTAGATGAAATGGATCGTTTATGAGCTAACTTAGTTGAAATGGATCATTTATGAGCTAACTTAGTTGAAATGGATTGTTTATGAGCTAATTAAGGTGAAATGGATCGTTTTTAGCTAACTTAGGTGAAATGGATCATTTATGAGCTAACTTAGTTGAAATGGATCGTTTATGAGCTAACTTAGGTGAAATGGATCATTTAAGAGCTAATTTAGGTCAAATGGATCATTTTTTAGCTAACTTAGGTGAAATGGATTGTTTATGAGCTAACTTAGTTGAAATGGATCGTTTATGAGCTAACTTAGTAAAAAGCATCATTTTAGAGCTAACCTAGGTGTGATGGGTCATTTTGGAGCTAACCTAGGTAAGATGGGTCATTTTGGAGCTAACCTAGGTGAAATGGGTCATTTTAAAGCTAACGTAGGTAAAATGGATCATTTAGGAGCTAATCTAGGTAAAATGGGTCATTTTAGAGCTAACTTGGATAAAATGGATCATTTATAAGCTAACTAAGGTAAAATGGGTCATTTTAGAGCTAACTTAGGTAAAATGGATCGTTTATGAGCTATTAAGTCATTTTGGAGGAAAAGAAGCTAACTCTAGGTCATTATGGTAAGCATATTGGGGGAAATAAAGCTAAGTTTAGGTCTTTATGCATTTGTTAAGCAAAACACTAGAGAAAATTACTGTGATCATGGAGGTGTAGGAGCGGGCTGGCTCGTGCCGGTAGCTAGAGAAGGATCGTGCGACGTTTGTCTGGAGTTACGCTGCACCAAAAATCATTTCCAATGTCTCGTTAGCATGATGACACTCAAATGTCAAGACTAGCAAGTAATGTCCATTCAAATTAAACTCACCATGGTCCCAGGAGCAATCACTAGCATCGGCGGAGCGGTCTGACCGGACTTCTCGCACACAGACTGCACATTTGGTTTTGACAACATAGTCATACTAGTTAGTAATGAGACAAACACTACATGAATGTTTTGGCTAATTTGCAGAAGAAACTTACCACAAGGAGCTTGTACATGTCCCTTGCCTGCATGTCATTCCGTGCCCTCTCCTCCTTCAACATATTTGCCGTCCTCTCCTCCAACTCCCGCTGCCTCGCCGCCGCCTCCGCCAGAAGTTTCTCCGTTCTATCTCTCTCACTCTGTATATCAGCCTGCAACACCACTCACATGACCATTTGTAATCATTGATGGAAGCGCACACAATGTAATGGAGAAAGATAGCTGAGTACGTATAACTAAGCTTTAAGGTGAGTTGGACTGGCTGTTCACAAGGCCTTATCTCACGAGCGGAGCTCGACTGTCGCGCCCTGATCTCTGGGAGAGTGCTAGGACAATGGATAAGTCCATCTACCATGGCTATGGAGCCATGGGACCTCCCGCCACCAGATATCATCAGCAGCTCTGTATCAATGGGACCCTGGCTCGGGTTAAAGTCCTCCCCTTTCCTCGCCTTCCCCTGATCTCTATATTTCACAAGCTTGTCGTGGGAGGAGATGTTGGTGAAGTTCTTTGGATCATCGAGGTCGACGCAGAGAGAATGCCTTGACTTTCTTGTAAGAGCCGGTGCAGGGCCATGGCATACAGGTCGTACACCTCGGCACCTTATCCGCCTTATTGTAGCGTGCACGAAAGAGAGAAACAAAGTAAATTAGTAATTAAAGGGCTAAAGCTAGCATGATGAATGAATTGCATGAATCATGAAGCAAACCACATACCCAGTTCCTCGCCTGAATCGATATAAGTTGGAGCTGCCTTGATGGTGTGGCACACCTTCCATTTGGGCATGTTTGTCCTTGGCCTCGTTGTGGAGGGCTAGCCATTCTTTTGAGCACCACTCATTGAACAACACCTCCCAATAATCCATCTGATTCGCACACCATCTCGGAGGGGCCTATGTTAGCAAATAGAAACTTGAGCGCTACGGCTATGAATTACTAAATGGAGGAAGTAAGTACAAGGCCTTAAGAATTACCTTCATGTACTCCTCCTTACTCAAGAACTTCTCATGACACGCCCGGCTTGGTCTTCTTGATACCACGCGAGGCGTAGTAGTCTCGAACAGCCTGCACCCGAGCCTCGTGTCAGTAAGTTCTGTAGTAGGCGCTGCACGCGTTATCGATAACATTTGCCGCTTCCTCCTCGTATCCCTCCTCGCACCTGTAGAATGTATGCAATCAAATGAGACAATATTGATTAGTACAATTAATAACTAGCTAGTTGAAGATTTTTAATTGTGTAAAGGAGAAATTACCCAGAACTTTCTGATCACCACATCTGCCCTCGTCTTGCACAAGACACCGTCAATAATCTCACCCGGCGGGGCCGAGGTAGCCAAGTAGTGCTCCCAACTCAATCCAAGCTCTGGAAGCCGACCCTCACCAGGCAACGTGACAAACCCCAGGAAGTTTTGCCGACAAAGAACTCCAAGGACGGAGTTGGGCCGCGGACACTATGATGGTGGTCCCAACCCCGCAGACATGACAAGGCCAACGCATTAGTTATTTGAAGAAACGTGAATGCAGAAGGTACAAAAGATTAAATGCACTTACCTCTCCCCATCAGGGAAAATCAACCACCTCCGCTTTCATGGTCGCCGGCACGGACGGGAGCCGTGTACAACCACGCTGGTAGACGGTGCCCCCCTCCTCCTCAATATCAGTCGGCTCCCCGCCATCATCAGCATGGCCACTCGGCTCTTCAAGCTGATCTGGACAGGTACCCCATCCAGACGTGTGCTCCTCTGGGGTCTCGTGGGCCGAAGGCCCGTCGATCCGAGGCTCGTGGGCTGAAGACCCGTGGACTGGAGGCTCGTGGACCGGTGTCCATGTAGCCTCCTCCTCAGATGAGGCCACCCTAGCAGTCACGTGCTTGGGTGAAATAGCTGGGGGTGGCGGCAAGGAAGGCGCCCTAGCAGTCACCCTACCCCCTCTCCCGCGACCACATGCTCCAGCTCCTCTCTTCTTCTTACCTCGTCCCCTGTTGGGCACCGCGGTCGACGAAGAAGGGCCTGGCGGTGTCGCCATACTGTCCAGCAACGCTCGGCAGAGAGGTGCATGTGGAATGGAAGACCTCACACCACACGCTGACGAAGAAGGGGCCTCGGCGCGCTCCCGACCAGCGCCCACCATCTTTCAACACCTGCCATGACAAAGAGTAAACGAAATTAGTACAACATAAAAAAATACCGACATGAATAATAATATGTATATCACTTAAGTGTATCATCATCAAGTACAACATAAAAATTGAATACCTGACACTACTAATAATCTCGATCAGTATCATCAATAAATGCGTAATCATCATCATCACTATAATCAATGACGGGCTCATAGGGTTGATGGCATCAACATGTGGAAGGCCACCTTGACGTGTCGGTCAAGCATTGACAGTCATCCGCAGCAGATAACCTCTTCTTGTTCCGGCTCTTCTTGTTCCTCCTCCGGGGTGATGTCGGATTCACCGTCATTGTCTACTTCAATGTTTTGGGGTGAAGTATAGCGGTTCTTGAAATGCTTTTTGGAAAGACGTGTCCCTTGGAAGAATTCTCCTTCATATGTCTCTGGGTTAATGTGAGGTTCATAATCCTCTTCCTTTGGGGGAGATAGTCTAGCACGTGGCGGCACTTCATAAACGACATCCCAACCTTTCAGGTTTGGATTAGTTTGGCAGGCCCACGGTAGATAGAATACTTGGGTATCCTGTTGAGCCGTAATATAGACATCAGGAACATCTAAATGGGTGCTTTGGTTGATTTCAACTAGCCCTATATGTTCATGAGTCCTAGTCTGCTTCGGCTGAAACCAATAACATTTGAAGACTACGACATTCGGTGGGTTTTCACCATAGAATAGAAGTTCATAAATTGCTTCAACTCTCCCATAATACTCGGTACCTCCTTCACGATAGCAGATACACAACAATTTGTAGACTTTCGGTCGGCCATAGATAGCTCTTTGCCATAGGTACGAAAGCGATACCCGTTGATGTCGTATTTTTCAAATGAACGGACCTTATTGTCAAAACCATTAGCGACTTGTCTCAATTTGGCGTCCATAGACTCTGAATTAGCCTACAAGTTTAATACGAAAGTATTGTTGCATTACGCACAAATTAGCGAATGAAATGAAATTGTCTAATAGAATTACCATTTGTTTGAACCAATAGATGAAACCGGGATAGCCGCCTCCTTGCTCTGCGAGAAGCTCATACTCTTCGACGGAATCCTTTTGGATCACCGCTCCATACAAGAATATGGCGACGTATCGACTGTATGAAATATCCAGGAATAAGAGCAATTCAAAGGAAATAGAAGTAGCGAAACAATGTACCGAGAACTTACTCGATGTACGACCGCACTTCTATCAGGTTGTTGAAGATATACAACGAAATGGTCCGCCATTCTTCGTTATCCAAAGATACTGGATTTGAAACACTGGCTGGTGCGAGATTCCCTTTGAATAGGCTGAGGTTGGATCCACCCTTTTTAGGGTCGTCAGCATTGTACCGAGGCTTCGGATTATGCAAATGACGATTTTTGGCTTCGTAGTGTGCTGTCATGAAGTTTGCCGCCTCCTCAGTGATGAATGCCTCAGCCATCGATGCTTCAATTCTACGTTTATTTTTACATTTTTCTCGAAGCGTCTTCTGCATCCTCTCAGTTGGGTAGCATCAATGATTTTGCACGGGCCCCCCAATCTCGCCTCGGTCGGGAGATGCAAAATCAAATGCTGCATTGGATTAAACAAGCCCGGTGGAAAGATCTTCTCTAACTTGCAGATCTACTCCGGCGCCAACTCTTCCATTTCTTCTAGCACGCCAGGCAATAGTTCTTTCGCACAAAGAACACAGAAGAAATAGCTGAGTTCTGCCAGTACTATCCATTCGTCCTCAGGGATGAAGCCATGCAACATCACCGGCATTACCCGCTCAATCCATATGCGCCAATCATGACTCTTGAGACCAAATATCTTAAATTTATCAAGACTCGCTCCCCTCTTTAGATTCGCTGCATACCCATCGGGGAACATCAACTGCATTTTCACCCACAAGATAATTTCCCTCATAGCTGGCCTTCCAAGATTGAACCATGCCTTTGGCTTCGTCCAGTTCTACTTTGTCAATTTTATTACGTCCATGCAACCTACACTATAATAGGTAATGATAGGTCCTAATCCCACCCGAGTATGTGTAGATTGGGTTCATTTTCCCATGCTATGCTCTGGATCCGGCCTTAAAATTTCGGCACCTCCCGCTGTTCTCCTCGATACACGTCTCTGCAATAAACAGAGTGGATGTATACCTGGAGAACAATAGGGAGGCACTAACGAAATTTATGCATCGGATCCGGAGCAGAGCATATGGGAAAATGAACCCAATCTACACATACTCGGGCTGTCCATGGATAGTGTTGGACAATTCGAAGAATCAAGGTTATAAATATGCAAATGCATGCATATTTATAACTATAACACTTTCGAACGGAGACACGTATTGGTTACGATATCGATGATTCAAGACACATATATAGCTAGCTATCAAGTTTCATCGGCACGAACACCGGAACAGAGCAAATAATTAATGGGGAAGGAGGACATGTCATTTGTGCTCACCCACGAACGAAGGGGCAGAGCTCGTCAAACGCACGGCGAGGTCGTCGAACACCAAACCTCGCAGCGATGAAACAACTGCACATTTAAATCCACCGGATCAACACAATTATATATGATGTTTTTCATAACAAAATCGAAAAATATATGACCTAACTAATAATTCACAAATACATGACCCCGTCGGCCTCTGGAAGGCCAAAGAACACCTTTTCGGGAGGTGTCGGGGGTCGAGGTCTCGTGTCGGTGTCGGGGTGCCGGGTCGGGGTCGGGGTGCTGTTTTGGGGTTGGGGTTAGGTGTCGTGTCGGGTCGGGGTGTGTCGGGTCGGGGTGGGGTGTCGGGGTGTGGTGTCGGGTCGGGTGTGGTGTCGGGTGTGGGGTCAGGGGTCAGGGTCGGGGTGTCATGTCGGGGTCGGGGTGTGGTGTCGGAGTCGGGGTGTCGGGGTCAGGGGGTCAGGGTGTCGTGTCGGGGTCGGGGTGTCGGGGTCGGGGTGTGGTGTCGGGGTCGGGGTGTCGGGGTGTGGTGTCGGGGTCGGGGTGTCGGGGTCAGGGGGTCAGGGGGTCGGGGTGTCGGGGTCAGGGGGTCGGGGTGTCGGGGTCAGGGGGTCGGGTGTTTCCTTCGCTCCTCCTTCTTCTTTCTTTCTCTTCTTCTTCTTCTTCTTTCCTTTCTTCTTCTTCTTCTTCTTTCATCTTTTTTCTACTTCTTTTCGTTTCTTCTTTTCTTCTTCTTCTTCTACTTCTTCTACTTCTTTTCTTCTTCTTCTTTTTTCATCTTTTTCTACTTCTTTTCTTCCTTTCTTCTTCTTCTACTTCTTTTCTTCTTCTTCTTTTTTCATCTTTTTTCTACTTCTTTTCTTTTCTTCTTCTTCTACTTCTTCTACTTCTACTTCTTCTACTTCTTCTACTTCTTTTCTAACACCAACACTAACACATATGTAGCACTAAATCTAACACTAACACATATGTAGCACTAAATCTAACACTTACACTAACACATATCTAGCACTAAATCTAACACTAACAACTAAACAGCAAAAAAATGAAAAAACAGAAAGAAAAAAAGATAACTCACCGGAGCAATGGGATGGTCGGGCAGCGCGGGTGGTGGACGGCGACGTGGCGGCGCACCAGGCGATGGGGACGGTCGGGCGATGGTCGGGCGGGTGGGCGGCGACACAGTGGCCTTGGCGGCGAGGATGGTGGAGCGACGAGGCATCGACGGGTGGGCGGGACGGCGGGGTGGTGGGCGACGGGCAAGGGGCGGGCGGTGGCGGGGAGGCGCTGGCGGGATGGTGGGGCGACGGGCATCGGCGGGTGGGGTGGGGACGGCAGTGGTGGTGGGCGATGGGGCAAGGCGGCGGCGGGTGGCGGGGGCGGCGCCGGGCGGCGGAGGCGGCGGTGGGTGGATCTGGTGGCGGGGCGTCGGGGGGAAGAGAGGGGAGAAGACAGAGTAACGGGCGGGGGGTGGGGGCTCGATCGGTCGTTAGTTACGTTAGGTTAGTTAGCCTTTGCCGTCCGCCGAGGCTTTGCCGTCCGCTTTTTTTATCTTTGTCGTCTGCTAGCAGACGGCAAAGAGGGGGGTCGTTAAGTTTTCTAATCGGCTCGTTACTGGGGGCCACCTCTCTCTTTGTCGTCAGCCAGCTGACGGCAAAGAATCTTTGCCGTCAGCTGGCTGACGGCAAAGAAGTGACAGATGGCAAAGACCGATTTTGCCGTCTGCTAGTTGTTTGCCGGCTGCTTTTTGGTAGCTGATGGCAAAGACCTTCTTTGTCGTCTGCTAGCAGACGGCAAAGAACTGGCAAACGGCAAAATCCCTGATTCCAGTAGTGATGCTCGATACTTCTTATGATGGCTCTTTTATGATGAAGACTATTGAATTCAAATGGGATTTATTGGAAAGAATTAAAAGCAACTCTGAAGATTGGGATCTCGACGAAGGTAAGGATTCAGGTATGACACCAAAGTTTGATTGTGTTAAATCTTTTATGGAGACCGATGTTTTCCGTATATTCAGCACTAAATATGGACTTGACTCTGAGATAGTAGCTTCTTTCTGTGAATCTTTTGCTACTCATTATGATCTCCCTAAGGAGAAGTGGTTTGAATATCATCCTCCCATAGAAGTAAAAGTAGTTGCACCTATTAAAGTTGAAGAAAAGACTATCACTTATAATGATCCTATTGTTCCTACTGCTTATGTTGAGAAACCACTTTCCCCGTTAGAATGAAGCATCATGCTAAAGCTTCAACTGTGGTTCGTAAAAGCAATATTAGAACTTATACACCTCCTGGGCAAGTTAAAGTTGAACCTAATATTTCTATTGTTAAAGATCTCTTGGCTGATAATACTGATGGGCATGTTATTTATTTCTGTGATGAAACTGCTAGAATTGTTAAACCTTGTGGTAATGATAAACATAGACCTGTGGTAGGCATGCATGTGATTTCTGTTAAAATAGGAGATAATTGTTATCATGGCTTATGTAATATGGGTGCTAGTGCTAGTGCAATACCTTTTGACTTATACAAAGAAATTATGCATGATATTGCACCTGCTGAGTTAGAAGATATTGATGTCATAATTAAACTTGCCAATAGAGATCCTATATCACCAATGGGAATTGTTAGAGATGTTGAAGTCTTGTGTGGGAAAACTTAGTATCCTGCTGATTTTCTTGTTCTTGGTTCCCCACAAGATAGCTTTTGCCCCATTATATTCGGTAGACCCTTCTTGAACACTGTTAATGCTAAGATAGACTGCAAAAAGGATGTTGTTACTATTGGTTTGGGTGATATGTCTCATGAGCTTAATTTCTCTAAATTTTGTAGACAACACCGTGAAGAAGAATTGCCTAGTAAGGATGAAATTATTGGTCTTGCTTCTATTGCCATACCTCCAAGTGATCCTTTAGAACATATTTTCTAGACCATGAAAATGATATGTTTATGAATGAAAGAAGGGAAATAGATGAAGTATTCTTTAAACAGGAACCCATCCTGAAACACAATTTGCCTGTTGAAATTCTAGGGGATCCTCCTCCACCCGAGGGTGATCCCGTGTTTAAGCTTAAACCATTGCCTGGTATTCTTAAATATGCTTATCTTGATGAAAAGAAGATACATCCTGTTATTATTAGTGCTAACCTTTCAGAGAAGGAGGAAGAGAGATTATTGAAAACTCTGAAGAAGCATCGCTCAACTATTGGATATACTCTTGATGATATTAAGGGCATTAGTCCCACTCTATGTCAACACAAAATAAATTTGGAAAAAGATGCCAAACCAGTTCGTGATCACCAATGACGGCTAAATCCTAAGATGAAAGAAGTGGTAAGAAAGGAAATACTAAAGCTCCTTGAGGCAGGTATAATTTATCCCGTTGCTGATAGTCAGTGGGTAAGTCCTGTCCATTGTGTCCCTAAGAAGGGAGGTATTACTGTCGTTCCTAATGATAAAGATGAATTGATTCATAAAGAATTTTTACGAGGTTATAGGATGGTAATTGATTTCTGCAAATTAAATAAGGCTACTAAAAAGATCATTACCCTTACCTTTTATTGATCAAATGCTAGAAAGATTATCCAAACATACACATTTTTGCTTTCTAGATGGTTATTCTGGTTTCTCTCGAATACCTGTGTCAGCTGATGATCAATCAAAGACCACTTTTACTTGCCCTTTCGGTACTTTTGCTTATAGACGTATGCCTTTTGGTTTATGTAATGCACCTGCTACCTTTCAAAGATGCATGATGGTTATATTCTCTGACTTTTGTGAAAAGATTTGTGAGGTTTTCATGGACGACTTCTTCGTCTATGGATCCTCTTTTGATGATTGCTTAAGCAACCTTGATCGAGTTTTGCAGAGATGTGAAGAAACTAACCTTGTCTTGAATTGGGAGAAGTGCCACTTTATGGTTAATGAAGGTATTGTCTTGGGGCATAAAGTTTATGAAAGAGGTATTGAAGTTGATAAAGCCAAGGTTGATGCTATTGAAAAGATGCCATGTCCCAAGGACATCAAAGGTATAAGAAGTTTCCTTGGTCATGCAGGTTTTTATAGGAGGTTCATTAAAGACTTCTCAAAAATTTCTCGGCCTCTGACTAATTTATTACAAAAAGATATACCCTTTGTCTTTGATGATGATTGTGTAGAAGCATTTGAAATACTTAAGAAAGCATTGATCTCTGCACCTATCATTCAGCCACCTGATTGGAATTTACCCTTTGAAATTATGTGTGATGCTAGTGATTATGCTGTAGGTGCTGTTCTAGGGCAAAGAGTTGATAAGAAATTAAATGTTATTCAATATGCTAGTAAAACTCTAGACAATGCTCAGAGAAATTATGCTACTACTGAAAAAGAATTCTTAGCAGTTGTATTTGCTTGTAATAAGTTCAGACCTTATATTGTTGATTCTAAAGTAACTATTCACACTGATCATGCTGCTATTAAATACCTTATGGAAAAGAAAGATGCTAAACCTAGACTCATTAGATGGGTTCTCTTGCTGCAAGAATTTGATTTGCATATTATTGATAGAAAGAGAGCTGAGAACCCCGTTCTAGACAACTTGTCTAGGTTAGAAAATGTTTTTGATGACCCACTACCTATTGATGATAGCTTTCCAGATGAACAATTAAATGTCATAAATGCTTCTCACACTGCTCCATGGTATGCTGATTATGCTAATTACATTGTTACTAAATTTATACCACCTAGTTTCACATACCAGCAAAAGAAAAAGTTTTCTATGATTTGAGACATTACTTTTGGGATGACCCACATCATTATAAACAAGGAGTAGATGGTGTTATTAGACATTGTGTACCTGAGCATGAACAGGAACAGATCATATGCAAGTGTCATTCCAAAGCTTATGGAGGACACCACGCTGGAGATAGAACCGCACATAAGGTATTGCAACCCGGTTTTTATTGGCATACTCTCTTCAAGGATGCCCGTAAGTTCGTCTTATCTTGTGATGTATGTCAAAGAATTGGTAATATTAGTAGACGTCAAGAAATGCCTATGAATTATTCACTTGTTATTGAACCATTTGATGTTTGGGGCTTTGATTATATGGGACCGTTTCCTGCCTCTAATGGGTATACACATATTCTAGTTGCTGTTGATTATGTTACTAAGTGGGTAGAAGCTATTCCAACTAGCAGTGCTGATCATAACACCTCTATCAAGATGCTTAAAGAAGTCATTTTTCCAAGGTTTGGAGTCCCTAGATATTTAATGACTGATGGTGGTTCACATTTTATTCATGGTGCTTTCCATAAAATGCTTGCTAAGTATGATGTTAATCATAGAATTGCATCCCCATATCACCCTCAGTCTAGTGGTCAAGTAGAATTGAGTAACAGAGAACTCAAATTAATTTTGAAAAAGACTGTTAATAGATCTAGAAAGAATTGGTCCAAGAAACTTGATGATGCATTATGGGCTTATAGAACTGCATATAAAAATTTTATGGGAATGTCTTCGTATAAAATGGTTTATGGAAAAGCATGTCACTTACCTCTTGAACTAGAACATAAGGCTTATTGGTCTATTAAAGAACTCAATTATGATTTCAAACTTGCCGGTGAGAAGAGGTTATTTGACATTATCTCACTTGATGAATGGAGAACCCAAGCCTATGAGAATGCCAAGTTGTTTAAAGAAAAAGTTAAAAGATGGCATGACAAAAGAATACAAGAGCGTGAGTTTAATGTAGGTGATTATGTATTGCTATACAACTCTCGTTTAAGATTTTTTGTAGGAAAACTTCTCTCTAAATGGGAAGGTCCTTACGTTATCGAGCAGGTCTATCGTTCCGGTGCCATAAAAATCAACAATTTCGAAGGCACAAATCCAATGGTGGTGGACGGTCAAAGGATCAAACATTATATCTCAGGTAATCCTATAAATGTTGAAACCAATGTTATTGAAACCATAACCCCGGAGGAATACATAAGGGACACTTTCCAGAACGTTTCAGACTCTGAAAAGGAATAGTTATGTGGTACGGTAAGTAAACCGACTCCAAAACAGTTCTAATGGCATTTTTTCTCCGTTTTCGAATATTTAGAAAAATAGAAAAATAAGAAGCAGTCCGGAAAGGACACGAGGGCTCCATGAGGGTGGAGGGCGCGCCCTACCCCATGGGCGCGCCCCCTGCCTCGTGGGCACCTTGTGTGCTCTCCGGACTCTGTTTTCTTGCACGATGCGTATTTTGGTCGGTAAAAATTCATTATATAATCTCCCGAAGGTTTTGACTCCTGTATCACGCAATTGTCCTCTATTCTTGTTTTGAGCTATTTTTCTGACAGGTCTAAATCATCATGACGTCTCCAAGTTCCCCCAAGGACAAGTTCTTCGAGAAGGTCATCAACCCCTACCTCACGGAGGTGCTGCAACACCCTCAAACCATTGAGATGCGTGAGGGGGTGCTGCACATCCGCGATGTTGAGGGACCACGGAGGACCGGAAGCGTGGAGGCGAGGCTCGAGGCAATGGAGCAACAAGTTTTCAAGTGCCAGGAGATGGTGGAGCGTGGACTTGACTCCAATCACATGATGATTGCGGAGTTCACCAACAACCACAAGCTGGATGCCAAGGACATTGGGGAGGCCATCTTCAAGCTTCATGAGAAAATCAAGCACCTCCAAGCCCAAATCTATGACCTGCAAAACCAAAACTGTGAGTATGAATATAGATTCAAGAGGATGAGTTTGGCTGCAGATTTAAGGATCCCAGAGCCTCGATCATCCTTCTATGATGGTGAGCCTATTCCTTGGAAGATGGACGACAAGCCTACATCATCAGCAATCCCTTCACCAGCAAAGGAGACATAATCACATGGGTATGGGCACTCCCCTTGGCAATTGTCAAGCTTGGGGGAGATGCCCCGGTATCGTATCACCATCGCACTCCTATCTTTACCGTTTTTTCTTAGTTCGATCCTTTTAATAGTATCTTGATCTAGTAGAATAAAGTTTTGGTATGATCTAGTTTTGAGTTTTGCTTTATGATCGCTCTTTGTAATTGAGTCCGTGAGCTATATAATAAAGATTAGTGTTGAGTCAAGGGCTTGATTATTTTGCCATGATCTTGAGTGAATAAAAGAAAAGAGAAAAGAATAAAAAGAAACAAAGAGATCATATGGATCTTATGGAGAGTAATGAATTCACATAGAAAGAGTATGATGATTAAAAAATTTTGGGAGTTTACAAACATAGCTTTGGTCTCTGTTGGAAAAGGCATTGCCTAGGAGGCGCTTAGGCACGCCTAGGCGCTAGGCAATGGCCAAACGCCTCGCCTTGGGTATAAATGGAGCTCTAGGCAGGGCAAGCAAGGAATTGCCTACCCAAGCAAGAAATCATGCCACATACTACACGTATATGCCAAATGGGTTATATTCCAATGGTAGTATAAGGTAATAAACTTATTTATATGCCCTAAACTAATATCAACACCCATATAATAATCACAAATACACTACGAGTAAAAACTATATTGCCGCTAGGCCGTGCCTAGGGTGCTTAGGCACCGCCTAGGCACTAGGCGAAGGCCCACCGCCTCGCTTACGCCTACCGCTTTTTCCAACCTTGGCTTTGGTCATCGTTGCAATTAATAGGAAGTAATAAAGAAAGAGAGGTTTCACATATAAATATACTATCTTGGACATCTTTTATGATTGGGAGCACTCATTAAAATATAACATGCTAAAGAGTTGATGTTGGACAAGGAAGACAACGTAATGGGTTATGTTTTCTTATATCTGAGATAAAGTATATTGTCATGGATCATCCAACATGTTGAGTTTTCCTTTCCCCCTCATGCTAGCCAAATTCCTTGCACCAAGTAGAGATACTACTTGTGCTTCCAAATACCCTTAAACCAGTTTTGCCATAAGAGTCCACCATATCTACCTATGGATTGAGTAAGATCCTTCAAGTAAGTTGTCATCGGTGCAAGCAATAAAAATTGCTCTCTAAATATGTATGATTGATTAGTGTGGAGGAAATAAGCTTTATACGATCTTGTGATGTGGAAGAAATAAAAGCGACGGACTGCATAATAAAGGTTCATATCACAAGTGGCAATATAAAGTGACGTTCTTTCGCATTGAGATTTTGTGCATCCAACCATTAAAGCGCATGGCAGCCTCTGCTTCCCTCTGCGAAGGGACTATCTTTTATTATTATCTTCTACCTTATGCAAGAGTCATGGTGATCTTCACCTTTTCTTTTTAAGTTTTATCCTTTGGCAAGCACATTGTGTTGGAAAGATCCTGATAAATATATCTAATTGGATGTAAGTTAGCATGATCTATTATTGTTGACATTACCCTTGAGGTAAAAGGTTGGGAGGCGGAACTATAAGCCCCTATCTTTCTCTGTGTCCGATTAAAACTCCGTAACCACAAGTATTGCATGAGTGTTAGCAATTGTGAAATACTAAATGATAGTTGAGTATGTGGACTTGCGGAAAAGCTCTGACATAGACTCTTTCTGATGTTAAGATAAATGGCAATTCCTTCAATGACTGAGATTATAGTTTGTTAGTTCTCAATAAAGTTTCTGATTCATACTTTGCATTATGAATAGATTATTACTTAAGCATAAGAAATCATATGACAATATCCATATATGTTGATGTTATAAGAATGATCATGATGCTTTCATGTCCGTATTTTATTTTATCGACACCTCTACCTCTAAACATGTGGACATATTTATCGTTATCGGCTTCCGCTTGAGGACAAGCGAGGTCTAAGCTTGGCGGAGTTGATACGTCCATTTTGCATCATGCTTTTATATTGATATTTATTGCATTATTGACTGTTATTACACATTATGTCACAATACTTATGCCTATTCCCTCTTATTTTACAAGGTTTACATAAGGAGGGAGAATGCTTGGCATTTGGAATTACGGGTGGAGAAGGAGCAAATATTAGAGACCTATTCTGCACAACTCCAAAAGTCCTGAAACTCCACGAAAGTTATTTTTGGAAATAATAAAAAATATTGGGCGGAAGAAATACCAGAGGGGGCCCACACCCTGGCCACGAGGTTGGGGGCGCGCCTTACCCCCTTAGGCATGCCCCCCTGCCACGTGGGCCCCCTATTGGCCCTCCGGTGTCCATCTTCTGCTATATGAAGTCTTTCGTCCGGAAAAAAAATCATAAGCAAGCTTTCCGGACGAGACTCCGCCGCCACGAGGCGGAACCTTGGCGGAACCAATCTAGGGATTCGGCAGAGCTGTTCTGCCAGGGACACTTCCCTCCGGGAGGGGGAAATCATCGCCATCGTCATCACCAATACTCCTCTCATCGGGAGAGGGCCAATCTCGATCAACATCTTCACCAGCAGCATCTCCTCTCAAACCCTAGTTCATCTCTTGTATCCAATTCTTGTCTCATAGTGCAGGATTGGTACCGAGGTTGCTAGTAGTGTTGATTACTCCTTGTAGTTGATGCTAGTTGGTTTATTTGGTGGAAGATCATATGTTCAGATCCTTTATGCATATTAATACCCCTCTGATTATGAACATAAATATGCTTTGTGAGTAGTTACGTTTGTTCCTGAGGACATGGGAGAAGTCTTGCTATTAGTAGTCATGTGAATTTGGTATTCATTCGATATTTTGATGAGATGTATGTTGTCTCTCCTCTAGTGGTGTTATGTGAACGTCGACTACATGACACTTCACCATTGTTTGGGCCTAGAGGAAGGAATTGGGAAGGAATAAGTAGATGATGGGTTGCTAGAGTGACAGAAGCTTAAACCCTAGTTTATGCGTTGCTTCGTAAGGGGCTGATTTGGATCCACATGTTTCATGCTATGGTTAGGTTTACCTTAATACTTCTTTTGTAGTTGTGGATGCTTGCAATAGGGGTTAATCATAAGTGGGATGCTTGTTCAAGCAAGAACAGCACCCAAGCACCGGTCCACCCACATATCAAATTATCAAAGTACCGAATGCGAATCATATGAACATGATGAAAACTAGCTTGACGATAATTCCCATGTGTCCTCGGGAGCGCTTTTCTCTATATAAGAGTTTGTCCAGGCTTGTCCTTTGCTACAAAAAGGATTGGGCCACCTTGCTGCACTTTATTTACTTTTTGTTACTTGTTTCTCGTTACAAATTATCCTATCACAAAACTATCATTACCTATAATTTCAGTGCTTGCAGAGAATACCTTGCTGAAAACCGCTTATCATTTCCTTCTGCTCCTCGTTGGGTTCGACACTCTTACTTATCGAAAGGAGTACGATAGATCCCCTATACTTGTGGGTCATCACGCGACATTAATCTGGGGAAGATAGCAGGAGCTGAAGCTGGCGCAGCGCAGCGTTGGCGCGAGGCGGAGCGCGGACGGCGGCAGAGAGCGACATCGTCCAGCTTCAAAGCTAAGCTCCTCGAGCTGATCTAGGGCGGGAGATAAGAACCACTCATCAAACTTGGGTTGGACCTTGCAGTTGGTACTGAACATGCGGATGTGAAGGCGTCTGGCTGGCCCAGGGTGCGATGAAAGGATCTTTTATAGGGGGCGCCACCGCTGGGAGAGCAGGGCGGTCTGCAAGGCAGATTTCGTGGGGAGGAGCCTGATGATGACGAGCAGCATGTCGTCGGGGAGGCTACTGATGAAGTCCAGGCTCGCCGGATGCGGTTTTGGCTCGAGCCGCCTCCGCTTGTTGGCTGCCTTGCCGTCCATCTCAACCGGCGGCGACGCCGGTGTACACGTCTATTTGTTGTGTGTTGTGTCTTTGGGTGTCTTGTGAGTCGTCATACATGCATCTTTGCGGAGCGATGGTGAATTGTGTCTTGTGAGTCGTCCTCCACGCGGAAGAAGTGTGTCCTCAATGCTGTAACACCCCAAAAAATTTAAACATGATTTGTTTAATAAAATTTTGCCAGGAAATTAAATCTTTCATTTTTCTGGATTTTCTTTGATTTCAGAACCACTCCTTTCTTTTATATTATGGAGTTTTTACCCAAAGTTAAACCAAATATATTATTGGACTTGTATACCCTCTCAAGAAACATTTCTTTTATCAGTGGAATTATTTATACAATTACTTTCCCCTGAGTTTTATTTCTTTAAAAAATGACTTTTCATAAGTTTTAGAGCCTCTTTTGCACTGCAACCCTTTGATAAATTTATTTAAAATTCCAACCAAAATTTGGGGATGTCATGTGATGTTTTTAAATCACTTTTATGCAAAAATATCTTCTATTCATTGGAGATTTTGAGCTCTACACCAAATTTTCAAATCTGGTCCAGTTTGCAATTTTGCACTACAACCTATTTATATATTTCTTCAAAAAAATTAATGTTTGGAGATGACAGTAGATACATATAATTCATCTTTATGCAAAAACCCATGTGTGTTCTTTAAAAAATTTGAGTAAATCATCCTCATCTTCATTCTGGTCCAGCTTGGTGATTTGTACTACAACCATATTTTAACTTGCCCTTTTTCCCATGATTCTTTTTCCTGCTTATAGACCACCCTGCAAAACCCTTAAGTCCAGGAGATTGGACCCGTTGGAAGATTTTTGGTCCATGAAATAATACCCTTTTCTTTCTGTCCAGATTTGATTTTCTCAAAAACTTACACCAACAAGTTTCTGGCCTTGACCAACTAACCTTGCCACCAGCACCTACACCTAAAGAGACACTGGTCTGGAGATTTTGGCCACCCCAAGAGTTGCCTAGACGCCTTTGGCATTCTGTCAAACACATTGTGTGCATAGCCAGATTTGGCATGATTCTTAGTTTGCCTTGTGAACTTGATCCTCTGACCCAACAACCCTGTCCACTAAGCTCCTAGCTACGTCTAACCTAGATCTGCTAATTGCCATCCTCACCCAAGCTCCCTAGCACACACTGGCATTTCGTCAAACACCTAGCGTGTGTGCACTGGGTGCACCCAGAGCGCACGTTTTGCACGCGCGCGCACCGAGCCGCCGCGTCTCGCTGCCGCCCTCCCCGCGCCCGTGCGGACCCTTGGCCACTCACCGCCAACACGCCCGGCCCCTCCCGCGTCGCAGAGCCGCCCTGGCCGCCTCTGGAGCCCCAAAGCGCCACCGTCAGGTCGGCTATGGCGACTAGCTAACGGCCGCAGCAGGCCTCGGTTGTGGCAGCACCGCCCAAGCCATACGCGTGCGCCAGCTCGCCCCTTGTGCAGTGTGGAGTCCGTCGGAATGCGCCGGCCAGCTCCATGTCGCCCTGCTAGCTACATCAAGGCGGTTCGCCGATCTTATCTCCAGCCGCCGCGGAACCGACCTAGTCGCGCTATAAATAGGGACCCCGAGCTCGTCTAGGCCTCAGGCAGCCTCAGGCCATCCCTCTAGAGCCCCCACGGCCAGCAATCGACGGCGGGAAGCTTTCTTCCTCGACTCGGACCAGTTCGGCCGCCGCCACGCCCCGACTCCGTTCGTCGCAACCAGGGCCTCTCCCGTCCATCCAGCGCCACCACCCGACTCCCCTTGATCGTGCGGAGCCACCCATCACCTCAGCCTCGACCGGGAACCACCGCAGCCCAAACCCCCAAATCCTCCCGAAGACACCTCCGCCACGGAGCTCGCCGCCGATGACTCCCTCCGTCCCTGCCAGCCAGTCGACCACCGGAAGGACTGCCCTGAACCAGCGGATCAATCCCTGCCCTCGGAGTCCCGCGAGGAGCCACCAATCGCCGGTGTTGATCGCCGGAGCCCCGCCTCTGCTCGGCTAGAGGAGGAAGGAGGCGCGGGCGACTGGTCAAACCTGACCAGTGGGCCCAAGGGACCCACTGTCAGTGACCCAGCCCCGCCGAAACGTGGCTTAAGTGGAAGCGTATTCCACTGAATACGTCTTCGCTAAAAAAAGGCGTAAGATCCCCGAACCGTTTTCTTTTTTCTGGTTTTTATTAAAAATAGAATTTTGACTAAACTTTGACTGGCTATAACTTTTTAAATATAGGACCAATTGATTTGATTCTTTTTCTGTTGTTTCCCAAATTTTGTCTAGTTTATTTTCATATTTATTTGAAAATTTTCCAAACAACTTTTTTGTACTGTCTTGAATCTATGTGTTAATTCAAATTTTATTAAAATAGGATTATGGAGAGAGAGAGAAGAAACCTTTCAAAAGTTTTGGAATGCACCCTGCCTCTTCACATCTTGAAGGCAAGCATTCTGAACCCTGGCATAATAATTTTGTGTGTTGGTTGATACAGTTACAACACCACCTTGACATGGAGCATTTGTTATTTATGTGATCATATGATCATACTCATGAGTGCATAGTGATGATTTCTTGCTATTGGAGTTTGATATGTTCGTGATAGTAGTCACCCTCGTATGCCCTTCATGCGTACCGGAAGGAAGCCGGAAAAGTCTCTGTCTTGGGTAGACACGAGCTTATCTCTAGTTCCTCGTCGAGACGGTTGTGTCCGGTATGGCATGATGATGTATGATGAGTGGTGATTCTGTCTGTTGGTTGAGATATAATTGTTATGCTAATCCTACAGGGAATGCCTAAACCTCCTGAGTCGACCATAGATCGAGTCTTGTTCCGGTAACCCCCATACTTGTTTCGTACTACCACTTACCCCTGCCACAGGTAGGGTACGGTTCAGTAAGTTGTCAACCCCTTCCTAGCACACACCGTACAGAGAGGTCATGGTGGAAGATACCGGAGGCATCTGGTAGGCATGCCACCTGGTCCGGGGGCATGGGTGTTTCGGTTGGAGCCGAAGGGGTAGCTCCCCTAGTTCTTGCATGTATAAATTTTGTGATCCCATGCGAATCGAGGTTGTAGCCTCCCCGCTTAGAGTTTCGCTTAACGGGTGTCGTGCGTGATTCCTGACACCGGTAAGTTAGGCTGGTGTGTGCGGTCAAGTGTGTTTTCAACTAAAAGACCATAGACGGAATTAGTCCCGATGGACTAAAGAAATCCGTTACTCATGGGTAAAGAGTACACTCTCTGCAAAGATTATATCTATTCGAATAGCCGTGTCCATGGTTAAGGACTACAATCTGGGATGGGTCAAGTGTCGGTCTTAGTGTCGGTCTTCGGAGGAGAAACTGCTAAACCAGAACATTGATCATGACTGGCGACATATGATGATTATGATTATGATTATTGTGGACTAACCATTTGTATCATTTGGATTATTGAGTATCCCTGGAACGGTTCTACCACCTGGATATTCACTATGATTATTTACTTATAAGCCCTTTATGTGGTGTCGCTGAGACGCCCGACTATGGCATGCTTCTTATTTATTCACTTAAAGGCCCTTTATGTGGTGTCGCACAGACGCCCGACTGTGGCATGCTTGTTACTTATTTACTTTATAAGCCCTTTATGTGGTGTCGCACAGACGCCCGACTGTGGCATGCTTGTTACTTATTTATTTTATAAGCCCTTTATGTGGTGTCGCACAGACGCCCGACTGTGGCATGCTTGTTACTTGTTTATTTTATGAGCCCTTTATGTGGTGTCGCACAGACGCCCGACTGTGGCATGCTTGTTACTTATTTACTTTATAAGCCCTTTATGTGGTGTCGCTCAGACGCCTCACTGAGGCATGTTTCATATTATTGTTCATTCGTGGTGTCACTTCAGACACCCGATCGGTGCATTTTATTTCTATACTCGGATTGCTTATTCCTATTCTACATGAATAACTTACTGGCGTGCATCACGAATTTTATCTTGTCACTAACCAAGTGATCATGGCATATTTCCGAGCATCATTATTATCTGTTATACTATACATGTGTTCATAATGTTTGCGAGTACATTCAAAGTACTCACAGGCTTGTCCCTGGCTATTGTCTTGGCCAGATTCCTTGCATGGAGAGGAGCATTGCGATGACAACCCCGGAACCTACACAATGGTGATAGCAGCCTCGCGAGGATAGGAGTTATCCTGGTCAGCTGTTCCTGTGGTAAATGGAGTCCCATGGCCACTGATGAACCTCAAACCGCTTCCGCCATCAACCACTAGAAACCATTTGTTGTCCTCATAGGCCAGAATGGTCATGTACTACATATTTTGTATTTTGCTTGGGAATTTCTGTATCAAGTTGGTGCCTCATCAGCTAACAGTAATCCTGGGGCTGGTGAGCACAAGGGCCATTTTCTGGGAAATTAATATCCCAAAAATCCGGTCCTGACAAATGCTCCCTCAATTTACTAGCGTGCGGGGTTCTACCCCGAGTGGTTTCAACTTTGTTTACTTCACCGTGTGTCAGATGGGCCTCTAGTTTACTTATTTTCACCCACTGCCACATGGGCCAGCACACAAAGATACAGAACACGAGCTGACAAGGCAGCATGTGGACTGGTTGACCGGTCAACTAAACAATATACGGAGCTATACGCTGACATAGTGAGCGTATAATCCGTTGGTATAGAGTGTTCGTGTGAGAAGGGAGGCCCGTGAGAGATAGCAGAGAGAGAGAAAGAGCTACTCCCTCCGTTCGATAATGTAGTTCCAACATTTTTTTAGAAGTCAAATTTTTGAAACTTTTACCAAGTTTATAAATAAATTACGTATATCTACAATACCAAAGATAAATGATAGTATGAAGTAAGTACATGTTGTGATGAATCCAATGATCGTTCCGGATGTAAATGCTTTTCTCCACATATACCTGGTCAAACTTTTCTGAGGTTTGACTTTTCAAAACATCCATATGCTTATGGACGTGAGAGAGTCCCTAACTAGAGAGAGAGAGAGTGAGTGCGTGAGTGAAATAGAAAGAGTGAGTGAAAAAAGTGTGTGTGCGTGTGTGAAAGAGAAATGGACAACACTCGATAAAAGTCAAGAAAAACGTGTGTGTCGTATGCAAACATATCACACATGCATCTTCGACAACGGAAGCAAGGTGAGGAGATAGTGTGTGGTTGTTTGCAACCGAGAGAGCAAGACCCCTAGCACGTGGCCAAGAGGGGTCTGACAAACAAGGTAAAGAGGTCAAGAGAGATGTACGGAGAAAATGTAGACATGGGGATGAGAGAGTGTATGTTTGTCATAGAGAGATCCCCTGGAGATCGTGATGGGACTACATGGGTGTGAGATCGAGTGACAAGGTGTGTGCACGATATAAGATACCCGGAGAGATATCGAGATAGACGTATGGATGGAAGGAGACAACACGTGTGTTCCTGATGGCTAGTGAGAGATAATCATACTTCGGGGGGGGGGGTGCTTGCGCCTATGATGGAGTGAGGGATTATGGTACTTATTAGGGGGGTGCGTGTCACATAGAGAGAGAACAAGGGCGGAGAGTGTTGGATGGGTCTCTATGTATAGCGCGAGCGAGACATGTGTATGTGTGAACCAGGGAGATATAAAGTTTGAGAGAGATTGAGGAGCCCGATAAGAAATTTGAAGGTCGTCGGCCGAGAGGGGGAAAGAGATATTCCATCGCCTCGATAATGCAGTGCATGTAATTTTTTTAGAAGTCAAACTTTGGAAACTTTGATCACGTTTACACAAATGTTATTTATATCTTAGATACCAAAGATACATCATACGAAACTACATCTCATGGTGAATCTAATGGTATATTTTTGCCGTTCTAGATGTAATTGTTTTTCTCCACGTACATGGTCAAACTTTGTGATGTTTGACTTTTCAATAAATCAATATGCTATGGACCGAGGAGAGTGCCTAAGTCGAGAGAGATCAAGTGCGTGTGAAGGAGAATGAGTAAGTGTGCAAAAAGAGTATGTGTGTGAAAGAGAAAGTGACAAACAAACGATAAATTAGAGAGAGTGTATGTGTTTTTTCGTTTCTTAGGCGAACATATCACGCATGCATCTCCGAGATAGAAAAGCGAGGCGAGGAGATACACGAAGATAGCTAGTGTGTGATTGTTTGCAACAGCGAGAGACACCCCTATAGCACATGTCCAATAGAGGTCTGGCCAACAAGGAACAAAGGTCGAGAGGGACACATGGAGAACATGGACACATGGGGAGGGCGAGAGGGTATTTTTGTGATAGAGAGACCCCCTCGAGATCGTGAGGGGACTATATGTGTGGGAGATCGAGGGAGGTGCGTGCGTGATAGAAAGATGCCCCGAGAGAAATCGAGATAGACCATGCACATGTTTGTGATGGAGACTAAGATTAGCTAGTCATATACATATAGGGGGGACTGCATGTGCCTACAATTGAGTGAGAGACCATCATAGTTAGCTAGCTAGGCATGACATTGTGTGTGTGTGTGCGTGTGAGATGGAGAGAGAACGAGGGAGAGAGATAGAGTTTTTGATGGGCCTATCGAGTGCGAGTGAGATATGCATGTGTATGTGTGACCTAGGTAGATGGAGAGTTTGAGAGAGAGGGGGAAGAGCTCCGAGACGATAGAGCGGTGCGTGAGAGATTCTGAGGCTGACAGGCCAAAGAATTTGTGTGCGTACGATGAGTGCACCCAAGATATCTAGCTTGGACTAGAGAATCATACATAGTGTGTGAGAGAGACCTATAGATGGAGTATATATGCATGCGAACTAGAAAGACCCCCCCCACACACACACACAAACAAAGAGAGAGAGAGAGAGAGAGAGAGAGAGAGAGAGAGAGAGAGAGAGATGGAGAGAAAGCTTAGAGGGACCAACAAGGTTAGTGTGTTGGATGCGTACATGAAATTGAAGATTGTCGAGAGAGAGAGAGAGAGAGAGAGAGAGAGAGAGAGAGAGAGAGAGAGAGCAGGAGTCCGGGAGAAGCAGAGGTCGCGTTTTATGCATCAAAGACTGATATAAACCATGTTTCGATATAAACTTGCATTCAAATATTTAAATTGGAGAACATGTTGTCTTCAATCCACACATGAACGGATATATGCGTATATCAAACAAGTTCATTAATTTGACTTTCAACATGTTCATGGAGTACTATAATACTGTACAACATGCTATTCGATTGAGGTGTTCAATTTTGGATATAGTTCACTATTTTGACCTGGTGAATGAGCTAATTCATTGAATCGAGATATTTCATTTTGGGTTTGATTCCCGTTTTTGAGTGGGTCAACTATTTGTCATATAGCAAATCGCAAGCATCGAGCATGTAAAAACACATTACTCCCGAGCATCATCTCTCAATCTAAAAAAGAAGTGGCAAGCTAATATTTCAAATTTTGATTTGAATCGACTTGGTAAGGTAGACGTGGATGCTCGTTCTCCCAAATTTTGAACGAATCATTAAACATCCTCCGCTCGGTGGAATTCGCCCGAGCAAATAAATGGGAGACGCAAAATTACCAGCCTATGTGGGACACGCATTAATTGGCCCGTTGTACATCGAGGGTAGGTTCGTAACTTCATCCAAGCGCGCCTTCTCCTCGGCCGAAATGACAAGTGCCGAATAATTCATAAACCATGGTCGGCAAAACATGCTCTCCTTGCCCGAAATAGCTCGCGCCCACTATTTCAAAACACGCTCTCCTCGCCTGAAATCGCTCGCGCCCACTATATTTCAAAACACGCCCTCCTCGCCCGAAATCGCTCCCGCCCACTATTTGGGGAGAAGCAAAGTTACTCTACTATCCCCGACCCTCAGTACACAGACCCAAGCCGAAAAGCCTAAAGGCAGGGGTAGAACTGTAACTCCCCCTCACATTTCACACAAATGCGTCCGTAAAACATGGTTCCACTCCCCTCCCAATTCCCCCCCCCCATTCATACCTCGTGGGCGTCAAATCACCTTCTCCCCGGAAGCTCCCTTCTCTCGATCCGTGAAACCTCAGCCCCTCCTCCATGGCACCCCCCACCGCACCAATTTCACAGCCGCCCTCCTCCCTAATGCCGGAGACACTGTCCATTTGCCATCGTGCACTGGGTCGTGTGCCTCTTACTCCGTGCTACTGAAGCTGCCTCGACGACGGCCGTGTGTACCGTACCGGAGCCAATTCACCCCCGTCGTTGTTCACGGTGCTGGAGTGGCTCCAACTTTGGATCCGTCCAGAGTCCCGGCTGCTTCCCCGTAGTCGTCGACCGTCGTGACATCGTTGTTTCCCTGCCGCCGGTGGCCACCGCGCTCACCAACTCGGCAGCTGGACCTGCCTACTTCATCATGATGCCAGATAGGTCGCACCCTCATCTCAAATCACTTTATTTAGGCGTCAGTTGTCTGAATTTTTATTCTGGGCCAATCGATTCCCAATGGGAAGCAGCACCCCTCGAGGCGGCGGAGCTCCTAGGCTGCCGGTTGGCTGGTGTCTAACGTAAGGGTGCGGGGCCGCAAGTTCGCCGCAGAAGCAGCACTTAGATGGCTATCTTAGAGTTGCGTGGGTTGAAGGTACTGCCGCCACCGGATCTGGATGACGGGGAGTCTTTGTGGATTGGCCCGGGGGCGGCGCAACCAGGCAGTGCGGTGGGGCGGGGAGCGGAGTTTTGGCCAGGGCCACGGACGGCGGAGGCAAGCTGCTCTGCCGTTGGTCGCTGGCTCTTCGGGGAAGATTCCTAATGATTGTCGTAGGGAGGCACAAGACGGACATCAAGCCATCCGGCGTAGATCGGATAGTACCAAAATAAAATAAAATCGTGTGACCCCAATTTAGTCTTCACTCAATAGACGTGTGACCACTCTCGTACCTTGCTGTTGATCTCTTAGTGTATTTCTTCAGATCAAAGAGATGTGTCGTTCTTAACATTATGTGTTATCTGCATCTTCAGCCACACCGTCTCCCGACTTACCGTAGCTGCTCCAACAAGGGAAGCATACACCAAAAGGGAGCTATAGTCCCCACTCAACAGTTCACTGCATTGAATGCGCGTGCCCGACATGGACAACCACAACAACTGCAGGGACATCGACAAGTTAGCACATGATGCTCACTCCTATGGATGGCAGCCAGATAGGTTGTACCCTCATCTTACTTGTGTGCAACATTTATGGCTTTATTATTCATCTAAGCATGGAAAATAGATTATCACATTTCACTGTATATTCATGCTGATCTCTTACAGGTCTTGTTCAGGAGTTAACGTTGTTCCATAGTTCAGCTAAGATACTTGTTCTTTAGGTAACGCTGTTCCATAGTTATCATCCATCAACCAATGCTATCCCACAAGCTGGTGATTATAGTATTATACCACTTCTAGTATTACCTATGTTGTTCTTTAGTACTTTTGTGTGCCAGCTAGTTAATCTCGAGTACAAATGATACATATTCTGTAGATTTCATCTGTGTTCTCCCTTTAGTTTTTAGACCTGTTGCTTCTTGTTAACTCCAGTCCTACTATTTATGTCGTCTCCTACAGGCACTCATTACACAAATCTAACTACTAGTTGTCTTCCATGCATGTCAGATATAATAGCACAAACTGATATATCCACAAGAACCTCACGGAGCAATGTAAAGGCCAATAAACTTGATGCCAGTGATACCCAATATGATGGAACATGTAAAGGCAGTTCTTCAGAAGACTTGCAGAAAGATGTTGAATCCTCTTCACCCCACAAGGTCCTTGCTCTAACTTGGCCCGTGATATGGGTACAACATTCATATAATGTCATGGAGTGTGTCTACTCTGTTGCAATGCCATGTGCTTAGCATGCTGATCATGCATGTAAATATGCCATGCCTTCCTGTTTTTCAGTACCTATTCCATTCATTATAACATGTTTTCAAATTCAAATCTTGTCATTCTACTCTATCGCAATGCCATCTCGCTTAATTTGGACATCATGCTTCCGAATATCTTATGCATTGTTATTCATCGGTATGTACTTCATCATCTCACCATACCATGTTTTTACATTGAAGTGTTGTTCTAGTGCTTTGTTGCAATGCCATCTTAGTTTCCCAATCATACACGTGTATGTTGCCTTAGTTTTTTCTGTACGTATTCCGCTAGCATACAGTTTTACATTTAACTAGTGTTTTTTTACTGTGTTGTCCTGTCATATCCCTAGCTCTTACACCATACTCCCTCCGTTCGGATTACATGTTGCCGAAATGTGTAAAAAAGGATGTTTCTAGAACTAAAATACGCCTAGACCCATCCATTTTTCGGATGGAGGGAATACATGTCAATATGTCATGCCTTTCTATTCTTTAGTACCTATTCCATCTCTCTGTTGTAGCATGTTTTACAATTGAAGCACCATTCTTCTATACAAGGCATGCAAGGGAAGGCGACTATGTTAGAATCTGAAGGGTTACAAACCAGGTCTTTGCAAAAGATCCAAACGCCAGGAGATAATAAACCAACTCCGGTTTTTATAGAATCGCTCCAAAGACAGAGAAACCCAACTCCTACTGATAATAAGCAGATTCCAGTGGCCAAAGAACTAGTCCGCTCTAGTCTAGCAAAAATATGTCAACTCCATTCTAAGAAGTGTGTGCGTATCCTTGCATCATGAAATTTTATAGCATGTTGATCATATTTTCTAAATGTTTCTTACCCATCTCTCTTTCAGAAAATAAGCTTAACAGATATAAGAATTTCTGCACTGGTATAAATGCGTGAGGAAAGATTCTTGCAGAATTCTCTGTGCTCCAATGCAGATGTAAGTACCTATTGTATATCACTATATTTTTACATCAGCATGTATTTTGTTAATCGGCGTGAATCCAACCTTTATCTGATCTAAATTTAGTTGTAGCAAAATGTATGATTAAAGGCCACAATGTAGATGTTTGTAAGGAAAAGCTGCGGTAGTTTTGCATCCTGAGCTGCATGAGTGCACTATCTCATATCAGTGGGTTTGATTACTTTGGTTCTGCAGTGGATTTTCAGTGTTTTTTACTGTGTTGTCCTGTTGTATCCCTAGCTCTTACATCATACTCCCTCCGTCCGGATTACATGTCGCAGAAATGGATAAAACTGGATGTATGTAGAACTGAAATACGCCCAGTCCCATCCATTTATTTCCGGATGGAGGGAATACATGTCAATATGTCATGCCTTTCAATTCTTCAGTACCTATTCCATCTCTGTTGTAGCATGTTTTATAATTGAAGCACCATTCTTCTATATAAGGCATGCAAGGGGAAGACAGCTATGTTAGAATCTGAAGGGTTACAAACCAGGTCTTTGCAAAAGATCCAAACGCCAGGAGATAATAAACCAACTCCATTTTTCATAGATACTGCTCCAGCACGAAGAAATCCAACTCCCACTGATAATAAGCAGATTCCAGTGGCCAAAGAACTAGTTTGCTCCAGTCCGGCAAAAGAATGTCAACTCCATTCTAAGAAGCGTGTGTGTATCCTCGCATCATGAAATTTTATAGCATTCTGATCATATTTTCTACATGTTTCTTACCCATCTCTCTTTTAGAAAATAAGGTTAAATGATAGAAGACTTCCTTCATTGGGATTGTATTTGAGGAAAATATCTTGCAGGAATTCTCTGTGTCCAATGCTGATGTAAGTACCTGTTGTATATCACTACATTTTTACGCCATCATGTATTTTGTTAATCGGCGTGAATCCAACCTTTATCTAATCTAAAATTAGTTGTAGCAAAATGTGAAAGGCGCCAACGTTGATTTTTGTAAAGAAAATTGCCTGGTAGTTTTGCATACTGAGTTGCATGAGTGTACTATCTTATATCATGCACATTACTGAATCGTAGTGCTGCTCTCGTTGCCCATTCATTCATTGTGTCAATGTTGCTTTCGTATTACCTTACCTGGCCGATGATAGATGTGCCATATTGTGTTAATTTGGTGTTGGCTAGTTGCCCAAACGTTCGTTGTGCCAATGTTGCTTTCCTATTATCTGACTTGGCCAATGATAGCAATGCTAGTGTCTTAATATGGTGCAGGCTGCCGAAGATAAGAAGAGAAACTCTGAAAATAGCACGGCAACCCCATTGTTTCTTTCCGATAAATCTAGGCCAGGTAATATGCCAATAACTTATGATTAATCTGTTTGGTTCCCCTCCTAATTTATGTTATGATGCAGTAGTCGAGACACTCTCCACTATCAATAATACAAGCCTGCCAAAATCGCCATCTGAATACATTCAGTATCCTCATCTCGAATGCAACGGAAAAAATGTATGTTTGTGAACCAATTAATGGCTGAAGGAATGATGGAAATGGTGGAGGAATCGAGAGGTGCGAGTAAATGCGGCACAACAACCGATCAATGTTTTTAGAGACAGTGTAGCAAAGCAGCAAGAACTTGCCCACATGCTTATGGGCGTCATCCGTGCTGAGGCTGCAGATTGTGACGTTGTAGATCGTTAGGTTTTGTTCATTTATTTGCACTGGCATCAATCTTTGATTTCCCAGTGGATGTAATTTCCTGTAATATATGCTGGATGTGCAACATTTTTCCCTGTATGTCATACCTTTGCTTGATCGGTTTTGGTCCTGTGCATAATTGCTCGTCGTAATGGGCTCAAATTATCTAATTTGGCCTAAAGACATGTAAGAACTTTAGTGTGCCCATTAAGTTAATGGGTCGTTACCAGGCCGAAAGTTAATGGTCGGCCCTCTTAACTCCCGGGTCATTAACAGGTCGACATCAAAGCGAGCAACAGGTGGGCCTAATTGATTTCACGGGCCGTTAACAGGTCGTTACTAAGTTTGGGCTACATATGGCCCAACTATACTGTGGGCCTTTAGCAGGCCGAAAGAGACCGGGCTTATCTTTGGACCATGAAGAGCATGGGCCGCTAAGAGGCCGAAAGTCATGTCGTATTGTAAATGGCCCAATTGTGGGCCTTTAGCAGGCCGAAAGAGAAACCGGGCTGGTATTGGACCATGAAGGGCATGGGCCATTAAAAGGCCAAAACTCAGGTCCGACTACAAATGGACCAACTCATTTATGGTCCGTTAACAGGCTGAAAGGCACACGGGGCCGGGAATTGGCCTAACACTTAAATGGGGCGCTAAAAGGCCAAAACTCAGGTCCGACTACAAATGGCCCAACAGATATATGGGCCGTCACCGGTGAAAAGACACACCGGGCCGTAAATTGGCCCAACACTTAAATGGGTCGCTAAAAGGCGAAACTCAGGTCCGACTACAAATGGCCCAACTGATTTATGGGCCGTCAACAATGAAAAGACACACCGGCCGAAATTAGCCCAACATTTAAATGGGTCGCTAAAAGGCGAAAGATGTACATCCTAAAAATTGGCCCATCCTTTGAATGGGCCGTTAACAGGCCGAAATCTCATCGGGTCGATATTGAGCCCAAACATATAGCGGTCTGTTAACGGGCTCGAACTAACGATGGGCTGCAATGGTGTCAAATCTTTAACGGGCCGTTGATGGGCCGAATTGGCACATCTCGTATGGGCGGTGGGCTTAAATGGACCTGACACAAGTAGGCCTTATATGGGCCGGCCTGCTATTTTTCTTGGGCGGCCTTTTTCATCGAATAGGCCCTTTGTTGGGCGTGCCACGTCGACCTATCATAGGTGCCTCCTATCCAATGAGTGGATGACATCTGTCCCCAGCGGTGAGGTAACATGTGTTTCCTCCGGCCAATGATGATTTTACACGTGGAAAATCCCCATTGGTCCGGCTGTTAACGGGTTATCGGATCAAAACCGGACCCGATAGCTTAGCGGCGTTCCGCTACGGTGGATGCCACGTGTCGGTCACCCTTGACGAAAGCACTTACGGACGCGTGGTTTATCGTCATGGAAGTGGACACTTCCGTGATGATAATTTTGGTAATGTCATGGAACACTTCTACGACCTGACAGTATGACTATCTTGATTCTGTCATAAAATCGTCATGGATGTACATGCATGACAAAAAACGCGACCTACTGTGACAAACACGTATCATCACAAAAGTGTATTTTTTTGTAGTGATGACCTAGTCGTCGCCAATTGCTTGATAGATGCTAGAGTGTTTGTGCATGCTTTTCCACATATTTTATTTGCTATCTTATTGTGCGAGCATGTTGGTTGCATAATTTTCTCCATTCGAGGACATCCATTTGTTGCTTTGATTGTTTGGTTCTTTCTTTTTGCCAAATGTATGGACAAGAATTCCTAAGTACTCTCTCTAGATATCTATGCTTTTCTCTTCTCAAACTCTATTCATGCTACATCACAAAGCTTGAACAAGTCGAATTCGGACCCTCTGGGTGAGGATCACTCGGAGCCACCGATCCGTCAAGGGCTTAAACTTCCAAAACATCTTAATGCATCTCGGTCAGACCAACTCATCACACTCGGTCTCACTGAATTCATTAAGTTGATCTAGGTTTTCATCTCAGTGCAACCAATTTGAACAATTCGGTCACACCGAGTTGCAGTAATTGCTAGCAGTTTTGCATCTTGATGCCACCTAGTCGTTCCACTCGGTCACACCGACAGTGACTGGGTATATACCGCGGGTTGAAATTTTGGAAATACCTCCAATCCACTCGTTCGCGCCTCCCAGGTCTGTCGCCCCCTTGGTCTCTGTATCGTCTCCGTCGTTGCTAGTATCCTCCTTTCACTGGTCTCCGTCGCCATCAACGGAAGTCTCACCGCCGTTGTCGTTGTAGCGAGTTCGTCGCCAGGTTAGGGTACGAACTCGACCCCTTTGTGCTTTCCTTAACTCTGATTCTTGCAAAAAGTTCATTGCCATTATTCTTACCACGAATGAGATCAATCTATCCACCGAAAAGTTTGTTTAGAATAGATTCGATGCAAAAACTTAGGGTTAGGTTTCCGGCGAACTCATCTCGGACCGACCGATCTGAGGATCTCAGTCACACCGATTTGGCTCGGGCCATTGCACAAGTACAACTCGGTCTGACCGAAGTGTACTAATCGGAGTGACCGAAATCACTTACTCTGTGAAACCCTAGCATCTCGGACATAGACATGTGTTGTCATTTGATCAACGGGATCACATCATTAGGAGAATGATGTGATGGACAAGACCCATCCATTAGCTTAGCAAAATGATTGTTAAGTTTTATTGCTATTGCTTTCTTCATGACTTAAACATATTCCTTTGACTATGAGATTATGCAACTCCCGAATACCAGAGGAATACCTTGTGTGCTATCAAACGTCACAATGTAACTGGGTGATCATAAAGATGCTCTACAGGTATCTCCGAAGGTGTTTGTTGGGTTGGCATAGATCGATATTAGGATTTTTCACTCCGAGTATTGGAGAGGTATCTCTGGGCCCTCTCGGTAATAGACATCATGATAAGCCTTGCAAGCAATGTGACTAATGAGTTAGTTGCGGGATGATGTATTACGGGACGAGTAAAGAGACTTGCCGGTAACAAGATGGAACATGGTATAAAGATACCGACGATCGAATCTCGGGCAAGTAACATACCGATGACAAAGGGAATGACGTATGTTGTCATTACGGTTTGAATGATAAAGATCTCCATAGAATATGTAGGAACCAATATGAGCATCCAGGTCCCACTGTTGGTTATTTGCCGGACATGTGTCTCGGCCATGTCTACATAGTTCTTGAACCCGTAGGTTCCGCACGCTTAACGTTCGATCACGATATGTATTATGAATTATGTGTTTTGGTGACCAAAGATTGTTCAGAGTCCCGGATGAGATCACGGACATGACGAGGAGTCTCAAAATGGTCGATAGGTAAAGATTGATATATTGGATGATAGTATTCGGACATCGGAAGTGTTTCAGCATGTATCGGGTACGTATCGGAGTACCGGGGGGGTTACCGGAATCCCCGGGGGAAGATATTGGCCCTATGGGCCATAGGAGGGAGGCAAGGCAGCCCACAAGGGTGGCACCTCCCCCCCCCCCAAGGGAGGATTCCGAATTGGACTAGGGGAGGGGGCGGCGCCCTCCTTTCCTTCTCCTTCTCCCTCTCCTTCCCCCTTTCCCCCTCTGATAAAAGGAAGGGGGCCGAATTGGACTAGGAGCCCAAGTGGGACTCCTCCCACTTGGGGCGCCCCTAGGCCAGCCTCCTCCCCTCTCCCTCCTTTATATACGGGGGTGGGGGCGCCTCTAAGACACGCCAATTGTTCTTAGCCATGTGCGGCGCCCAATCCACCGTTTACTCCTCCGGTCATATTGTCGTAGTGCTTAGGCGAAGCCCTGCACGGATCACTTCACCATCACTGTCACCACGCCATCGTGCTGACGAAACTCCCCCTCAACACATTGATGGATCAAGAGTTCGAGGGACGTCATCGAGCTGAACGTGTGCAGAACTCGGAGGTGCCGTACATTCAGTGCTTGGTCGGTCGAATCGAGAAGACATTCGACTACATCAACCGCGTTAAGCTAACGCTTCCGCTTTCGGTCTACGAGGGTACGTGGACACACTCTCTCCCTATCATTGCTATGCATCTCCTAGATAGATCTTGCGTGATCGTAGGAATTTTTTTGAAATTGCTTGCTACGTTCCCCAACAGTGGTACTAGAGCCAGGTCTATGCGTAGATGATATGCATGAGTAGAACACAAAGAGTTGTGGGCGATAATAGTCATACTGCTGACCACCAACGTCTTATTTTGATTCGGCGGTATTGTTGGATGAAGCGGCCCGGACAAAGCTTACATGACCACGTTCATGAGACCGGTTCCACCGAGAGACATGAAACTAGTTTTGCATAAAGGTGGCTGGCAGGTGTCTGTTTCTCCAACTTTAGTTGAATCGAATTTGACTCGGACGGTCCTTGTTGAAGGTTAAAACATCAAACTTCACGAAACATTGTTGTGGTTTTGATGTGTAGCTAAGAACGGTTCTTAACAGAAGCCCGTAGCAGCCATGTAAAACTTGCAACAACAAAGTAGAGGACGTCTAACTTGTTTTTGCAGGGCATGTTGTGATGTGATATGGTCAAGACATGATGTGATATATGTGGTTGTATGAGATGATCATGTTTTCTAAAAGTTATTGGCAACTGGCAGGAGCCTTATGGTTGTCGCTTTATTGTATGGAATGCAATCGCCAAGTAGTTGATTTACTTTATCACTATGCGTTAGCGGTAGTTGTAGAAGCAATAGTTGGCGAGATGACAACAACGCTACGATGGAGATCAAGGTGTCATACCGGTGACGATGGAGATCATGACGGTGCTTTGGAGATGGAGATCAAAGGCACAAGATGATGATGGCCATATCATGTCACATATTTTGATTGCATGTGATGTTTATCTTTTATGCATCTTATTTTTCTTAGTACGGCGGTAGCATTATAAGATGATCCCTCACTAAAATTTCAAGGTATAAGTGTTCTCCCCGAGTATGCCTTTGTTACAGTTGATTAAATCGTGCCGAGACACCACGTGATGTTCAGGTGTGATAAGCTCTACGTTCACATACAACAGGTGCAAGATAGTTTTGCACGTGTGGAATACTCGGGTTAAACTTGACGAGCCTAGCATGTACAGACATGGCCTCAGAACATTGGAGACTGGAAGGTCGAATGTGAATCATATAGTAGATATGATCAACATAGAGATGTTCACCATTGAAAACTTCTCCATCTCATGTGATGATCGGACATGGTTTAGTTGATATGGATCACATGATCATTTAGATGACTCGAGGGATGTCTATCTAAGTGGGAGTTCTTAAGTAATATGATTAATCAAACTTAATTTATCACGAACTTAGTCCTGATAGTTTTTGCATATCTATGTTGTAGATCAATGTCCCGTGCTACCGTTTCCTTGAATTTTAATGCGTTCCTAGAGAAAGCTAAGTTAAAAGATGATTGTAGTAACTACACGGATTGGGTCCATAACTTGAGGATTATCCTCATTGCTGCACAGAAGAATTATGTCCTTAATGCACCGCTAGGTGAATAGCCCCCTCCCGCTAAGGTGGACGCCTTGAACGTCTAGCAGACATGGTCTGATGACTACTCTATAGTTTAGTGTGCCATGCTCTACGGCATAGAATCGGGACTTCAAAGACGTTGAACGTCATGGACCATATGAGATGTTCCAGGAGTTGAAGTTAATATTTCAAGCAAATGCCCGAGTTGAGAGATATGAAGTCTCCAACAAGTTCTATAGCTGCAAGATGGAGGAGAACAGTTCTGTCAGTGAACACATACTCAGAATGTCTGGGTACCATAACCACTTGACTCAGCTGGGAGTTAATCTCCCGGATGATAATGTTATTGACAGAATTCTTCAATCGCTGCCACCAAGCTATAAAGGCTTCGTGATGAACTATAATATGCAAGGGATGGATAAGACAATTCCCGAGCTCTTCGCTATGCTCAAAGCTGCAGAGGTAGAAATCAAGAAAGAGCATCAAGTGTTGATGGTTAACAAGACCACTAGTTTCAAGAAAAGGGCAAGGGAAAGAAGGAAACTTCAAGAAGAATGGCAAGCAAGTTGTCACTCCGGGAAGAAGCCCAAGTCTGGACCCAATCCACAGGCGAGTGCTTCCAATCGCAAAGGCACCTTTGGTCATCGGAAGCGGAACTGTCCCAAGTATTAGGCGGATAAGAAGGATGGCAAAGTGAACAAAGGTATATTTGATATACATGTTATTGATGTGTACCTTACTAATGCTCGTAGTAGCGCCTGGGTATTTGATACTAGTTCTGTTGCTCATATTTGCAACTCGAAACATGGGCCATGATTAAGCGAAGATTGGCTAAGGGCGAGGTGACGATGCGTCGGGGAATGGTTCCAAGGTCGACGCGATCGCCGTCGGCACGCTACCTCTACATCTACCTTCGGGATTAGTTTTAGACCTGAATAATTGTTATTTGGTGCCAGCGTTGAGCATGAACAATATATCTGGATCTTGTTTGACGCGAGACGGTTATTCATTTAAATCAGAGAATAATGGTTGTTCTATTTATATGAGATATATATCTTTTATGGTCATGCACCCTTGAAGAGTGGTCTATTTTTGTTGAATCTCGATCGTGGTGATACACATATTCATAATATTGATGCCAAAAGATGCAAAGTTAATAATGATAGTGCAACATATTTGTGGCACTTCTTTATTTTAGGTCATATTGGTGTAAAGCGCATGAAGAAACTCCATGCAGATGGACTTTTTGGATCACTTGATTATGAATCATTTGATGCTTGCGAACCATGCCTCATGGGCAAGATGACTAAGACTCCATTCTCCGGAACAATGGAGCCAATGAGTGTTGAGGCTAGCGGCGGGTATCGTTATTTTCTGACCTTCACAGATGGTTTGAGAAGATATGGGTATATCTACTTAATGAAACACCAGTCTGAAACATTTGAAAAGTTCAAAGAATTTTAGAGTGAACTGGAAAACCATCGTAACAAGAAAATAAAGTTTCTACTATCCGATCGCGGCGGCGAATATTTGAGTTACGAGTTTGGCCTTCATTTAAAACAATGTGGAATAGTTTCACAACTCACGCCACCTGGAACACCACAACGTAATGGTGTGTCCGAATGTCGTAACCGTACTTTATGAGATATGGTGCGACCTATGATGTCTCTTACCGATCTACCACTATCGTTTTGGGGTTATGCATTAGAGACAGTGGCATTCATGTTAAATAGGGCACCATCTAAATTCGTTGAGATGACACCGTATGAACTGTGGTTTGGCAAGAAACCTAAGCTGTCGTTTCTTAAAGTTTGGGGTTGCAATGCTTATGTGAAAAAGCTTCAGCCTGATAAGCTCGAACCCAAATCGGAGAAGTGCATCTTCCTAGGATACCCAAAAGAAACTGTTGGGTACACCTTATATCACATATCGAAAGGCAAGATATTTGTTGCTAAGAATGGATCCCTTCTAGAGAAGGAGTTTCTCTCGAAAGAAGTGAGTGGGAGGAAAGTAGAACTTGATGAGGTAATTGTACCTTCTCTTGAATTGGAAAGTAGCTCATCACAGAAAACCGTTCCCGTGATGCCTACACCAATTAGTGAGGAAGCTAATGATGATGATCGTGAAACTTCAGATCAAGTTACTACCGAACCTCGTAGGTTAACCAGAGTACGTTCCGCACCAGAGTGGTACGGTAATCCTGTTCTGGAAGTCATGTTACAAGACCATGACGAACCTACGAACTATGAGGAAGCGGTGATGAGCACAGATTCCGTGAAATGGCTTGAGGCCATGAAATCTGAGATGGGATCCATGTATGAGAACAAAGTGTGGACTTTGGTTGACTTGCCCGATGATCAGCAAGCCATAGAGAATAAATGGATCTTCAAAAAGAAGACTTACGTTGATGGTAATGTTACTATCTACAAAGCTCGACTTGTTGCGAAAGGTTTTTGACAAGTTCAAGGAGTTGACTACGATGAGACCTTCTCACCCGTAGTGATGCTTTAGTCTGTCTGAATCATGTTAGCAATTGCCACATTTTATGATTATGAAATCTGGCAAATTGACGTCAAAACTGCATTCCTTAATGGATTTCTTAAAGAAGAGTTGTATATGATGCAACCAGAAGGTTTTGTTGATCCTAAAGGTAACAAAGTGTGCAAGCTCCAGCGATCCATTTATGGACTGGTGCAAGCATCTCGAAGTTGGAATATACGCTTTGATGAAGTGATCAAAGCATATGGTTTTATCTGAGACTTTTGGAGAAGCTTTGTATTTACAAGAAAGTGAGTGGGAGCTATGTAGCATTTCTAATATTATATGTGGATGACATATTGTTGATTGGAAATGATATAGAATTCTGGATAGCATAAAAGGATACTTGAATAAGAGTTTTTCAATGAAAGACCTCGGTGAAGCTGCTTATATATTGGGCATCAAGATCTATAGAGATAGATCAAGACGCTTAATTGGACTTTCACAAAGCACATACCTTGATAAAGTTTTCAAGAAGTTCAAAATGGATCAGTCAAAAAAAGGGTTCTTGCCTGTGTTACAAGGTGTGAAGTTGAGTCATACTCAATGCCCGACCACTGCAGAAGATAGAGAGAAAATGAAAGTCATTCCCTATGCCTCAGCCATAGGTTCTATCATGTATACAATGCTGTGTACTAGACCTGATGTGTGCCTTGCTATAAGTCTAGCAGGGAGGTACCAAAGTAATTCAGGAGTGGATCACTGGACAGCGGTCAAGAACATCCTGAAGTACCTGAAAAGTACTAAGGATATGTTTCTCGTTTATGGAGGTGACAAAGAGCTCGTCGTAAATGGTTATGTTGATGCTAGCTTTGACACTGATCCGGATGACTCTAAGTCACAAACCGGATACATATTTATATTGAATGGTGGAGCTGTCAGTTGGTGCAGTTCCAAGCAAAGCGTTGTGGCGGGATCTACGTGTGAAGCAGAGTATATAGCTGCTTCGGAAGCAGCAAATTAAGGAGTTCATATCTGATCTAGGTGTAATACCTAGTGCATCGGGTCCAATGAAAATCTTTTGTGACAATACTGGAGCAATTGCCTTGGCGAAGGAATTCAGATTTCACAAGAGAACCAAACACATCAAGAGATGCTCCAACTCCATCCATGATCAAGTCAAGGAGGGAGACATAGAGATTTGCAAAAATACATACGGATCTGAATGTTGTAAACCCGTTGACTAAGCCTCTTCCACGAGCAAAACATGATCAACACCAAGACTCCATGGGTGTTAGAATCATTACAATGTAATCCAGATTACTGACTCTAGTGCAAGTGGGAGATTGAAGGAAATATGCCCTAGAGGCAATAAAAAAGTTGTTATTTATATTTTCTTATATCATGATAAATGTTTATTATTCATGCTAGAATTGTATTAACCGAAAATTTGATACATGTGTGAATACATAGACAAAACACAGTGTCCCTGGTATGCCTCTACTAGACTAGCTCGTTAGTCAAAGATGGTTAAGTTTCCTAACCATAGACATGTGTTGTCATTTGATCAACGGGGTCACATCATTAGGAGAATGATGTGATGGAAAAGACCCATCCGTTAGCTTAGCATAATGATCGTTAAATTTTATTGCTATTGCTTTCTTCATGACTTATACGTATTCCTTTGACTATGAGATTATGCAACTCCTGAATACCGGAGGAATACCTTGTGTTCTATCAAATGTCACAACGTAACTGGGTGATTATAAATATGCTCTACAGGTATCTCCGAAGGTGTTTCTTGGGTTGGCATAGATCGAGATTAGGATTTGTCACTCCGAGTACCGGAGAGGTATCTCTGGGCCCTCTCGGTAATACACATCATGATAAGCCTTGCAAGAAATATGATTAATGAGTTAGTTGGGGGATGATGTATTATGGAACGAATAAAGAGACTTGCCGGTAATGAGATTGAACTAGGTATGAAGATACCGACGATCGAATCTCGGGCAACTAACATACCGATGACAAAGGGAATGACGTATGTTGAAATTACGGTTTGACCGATAAAGATCTTCATAGAATATGTAGGAACCAATATGAGCGTCCAGGTTCTGCTGTTGGTTATTAACCGGAGATGTGTCTCGGTCATTTCTACATAGTTCTCCAACCCGTAGGGTCCGCACGCTTAACGTTCGATGACAATTTGTAATATGAGTTTTGTATTTTGGTGACTGAAGATTGTTCGTAGTCCCGGATGAGATCACGGACATGACGAGGAGTCTCGAAATGGTCGAGAGGTAAAGATTGATATATTGGATGGTAGTATTTGGACACCAGAAGTGTTTTGAAATGTATCGGGTATGTATCGGAGTACCGGGGGGTTACCGGAACCCCCCGAGGGAAGATATGGGCCCTATGGGCCATAGGAGGGAGGCAAAGCAGCCCACAAGTGTGGCGCGTGCCCCCCCCCCCCCAAGGGAGGAGTCCGAATTGGACTATGGGAGGGGGCGGCGCTGAGGGAGTCCTGGACTAAGGGGTCCTCGGGCGTCCGACCTGTTATTCATTGGGCCGGACTGATGGGTTGTGAAGATATGAAGACTGAAGACTATACCCGTGTCCGGATTGGACTTTCCTTGGCGTGGAAGGCAAGCTAGGCGACCAACTATGAATATTCCTTCTTACGTAACCGACTCCATGTAACCCTAGATCTCTCCGGTGTCTATATAAACCGGAGAGCGTAGTCCGGATAGGCGGATACACATTACCATATTCACATAGGCTAGACTTCTAGGGTTTAGCCATTACGATCTCATGGTAGATCAACTCTTGTAACACTCATATTCATTAAGATCAATCAAGCAGGAAGTAGGGTATTACCTCCATAGAGAGGGCCCGAACACAGGTAAACATCGTGTCCCTGTCTCCTGTTCCCATCGATCCGAGACGCACAGTTCGGGACCCCCTACCCGAGATCCGCCGGTTTTGACACCGACATTGGTGCTTTCATTGAGAGTTCCACTGTGTCGTTGACGAAAGGTTCGATGGCCCCTTCGATCATCAGTAATGACGCCATCCAAGGAGGAACCTTCCTCCCCGGACAGATTTTTGTGTTCGGCGACTTCGTACTGTGGGCCAACTCGCTTGGCCGTCTGGAGCAGGTCGATAGCTATGCCCCTGGCCATCAGGTCAGATTTGGAAGCTTGAATTACATCGCAGATACCCGTGGAGACTTGATCTTCAGCGGGTTTGAGACCGCGGCGAGGGCTCTCCCTCGCCCCGATGAACATGGCTTAGACCCGTCATCGGATCACACCCAGGGGATGGTTCCTGTTGTTGCAACGGCCTTAGAACCGAAGCAGATTGTGCCCTCCGAGGCCACAAAGTCCGCGGTGTTGGAACCACACACGGACTCGACATCCTGCAATGTTTGCGTCAATGGAACTCTAGACTCGTCTCCGGCTATACGTTCCGGACCAGGTACGCCTACAGACACCGAGCTGGATCAGTTATCGATTTTCGAATTTAGGGTCGCAGACATATTCCAGCATTCACCTTGGGGTGACGTGCTAAACTCTTTAAGGAACTTGTCCTAGGAGGAAGACTCACAGCCGAACTATGTTCGGTTCGAGCTAGAGGCGGACGACGAGGAACTTTGCTTCCCACTGTCGATGACTTAACCGACGTGCTTGACTATGGCTCCAAAGACATCGACGGTATGGAAGACGATGCCGACAAGGAGCAAGGCGAAGACCCGCCATTCACTGGACGTTGGACGGCCACCTCTTCATACGACATGTACGTGGTTGATACACCCAAAGGATCTGGCAACGACAAAGAAGAGCCAGATGCGAATAAACCCTCTGAGACGCAGTCCAAGCACCGGCGGCCCAAACACCGTTCTAAGCCCCGTCTCTCAAAGGATGGCAACATTGGCACCGGAGACAATAGTACTCCGGGCGACACCGAAAACAATGAAGACCCTATCGGAGCTGCATCCGAACAGGAGGAACACGACAACGAGCAAGATAACCCTGATAAACAGGTCATAGAAGATGACTCGGAGGACGATAGTTACCGTCCACCTTCCGAGGAGGAGACAAGCCTCGGCAATGAAGACTTCATCGTGCCTGAGGATCCTTTGGAGCAGGAGCGCTTTAAGCTTCAGCTCATTGCCACTGCAAGGAGCCTGAAAAAGAAACAGCAGCAGCTTCAAGCTGAACAAGATCTGCTCGTCGATAGATGGACTGATGTCCTGACGGCCGAAGGATACGACCTCAAGCGCCCAGCCAAGAGCTACCTGAAATGCAGACTGCTACCTCAATTCGATGAGGAGGCGCCGGAGCACATATCTCCCTCGCGTAATGCGGAACGACCACCATGTGGTCGAGACAGGGCAGCCGACCGGCCACCCCGCGGTCGGGATAAAGCGGCAACTCAGGCCGAACAACAGCCTGCCCCACCGCCCCGTAAAAATAAAGACGGAAGAGTTCGGGGTCACGCGTATGACCTCCGGCAGATCCTAGATAGTAGAGCAGGACATACAAGATCGATCTAGAGATCGCAAGGACGTGCCTCGAGGCACGACGATGGCTACCTATTCGGACGTGACAAACCTAACCATGACCGGGCCGAATACCGCAGACGGACTCCATCAGAGCTACACCACGATGCGGCCCGATATAGAGGCGCCGCACACCCTCTCTGCTTCATAGATGAAGTGTTGGATCATGAATTCCCCGAGGGGTTCAAGCCCGTCAATATCTAATCATATGACGGCACAACCGATCCCGCAGTATGGATCGAGGATTTTATTCTCCATATCCATATGGCTCGAGGAGATGACCTCCACGCCATCAAATACCTCCCACTAAAGCTTAGAGAGCCAGCTCGGCACTGGCTTAACAGGCTGCCTGAAAATTCTATCGGCAGCTGGGAGGACTTGGAATAAGCCTTCCTAGACAACTTCCAAGGAACCTATGTCCGACCACCAGACGCCGACGATTTAAGCCACATAGTTCAACAACCTGGAGAATCAACCAGAAAATTCTGGACTAGGTTCCTAACCAAAAAGAACCAGATCGTTGATCGTCCAGGATCCGAGGCCCTAGCAGCCTTCAAACACAGCATCCGTGACGAATGGCTAGCATGCCACCTCGGCCAAGAACAGTCGAAGTCTATGGCAGCCCTTACGGCACTCATGACCTGCTTTTGCGCGGGTGAGGACAGCTGGCTGGCTCGTAGCAAGAACACAGCCAGCAAGGCAGGCCCCTCCGAGGCCAAGAACAGCACCAGCAAGCTCCGACGCAGTAGACACAAATGCCGAAGCAATGGCAACAACACCTATGACACCACAGTTAACGCCGGATTCGGTGGCTCCAAGTCCGGCCAACGGAAGAAGCCCTACAAAAGAAACAACGAAGGACCTTCCAGCCTGGACCGCATACTCGACCGTCCGTGCCAGATTCACGGCACCCTGGATAAGCAAACCAATCATACCAACAGGGATTGTTGGGTCTTCAAGTAGGCTGGCAAGTTAAATGCCGAAAACAAAGAAAAGGGATCACAAAGTGAGGACGAGGACGAAGTGCCCCGGCAGCTGAACACTGGGGGGCAGAAGAAATTTCCCCCTCAAGTCAAAACGGTGAACATGATATACGCTACGCACATCCCCAAAAAGGAGCGCAAGCGAGAACTTAGGGACGTCTACGCAGTAGAGCCAGTCACCCCCAAATTCAATCCGTCATCATCATTCCCGATCACCTTCGATCGTTGAGATCACCCAACTAGTATCTGCCATGGCGGTTGAGCCGCACTAGTCCTCAACCCAATTATCGACGGGTTCCACCTAACACGAGTCCTGATGGACGGTGGCAGCAGCCTCAACCTGCTTTATCAGGAAACAGTGTGGAAGATGCACATTAACCCCTCACGAATAAAACCAACCAAAACTACCTTTAAAGGAGTCATACCAGGCGTAGAGGCCCGCTGTACGGGCTCAATCACGCTGGAGGTAGTCTTCGGTTCTTCGGACAACTTCTGAAGCAAAGAGTTAATCTTCGATATCGTCCCCTTCCGCAGCGGCTATCACGCACTACTCGGACGAACTGCGTTTGCTAGATTCAACGCAGTGCCACACTATGCTTATCTCAAGCTCAAGATGCCTGGTACGCGGCGTCATAACAGTCAATGGAAATACTGAACACTCCCTCCAAACAGAGGAGCACCCCGCCGCCCTAGCAGCAGAAGTACAGAGCGGCCTTCTCAAGCAGCACCTTAGTACGGCTGTCGAGCCCTCAGACATCATTAAGAGGTTCTGGACTACACTGCAACAGGACGGCGCGGCTCGTCAAGAGCTCGACTAGCAATTCGGCCTCCGTCCCAGTCCCGATGAGGTAGTGGCATTCGTACCACGCGTACACAATTACGCACTCAAAATTCCATGGACATCGACGGAGGCACAAGCTAATCCGGGATCCATAGTTCGGCCAGACCGATCCCGGACACACATCCTTTCACCTTTTCTTTTTGTTTCAGGTTCCTTTTACCGCGGGCTTGATCACCAGTCCTTTCGAAGGATTGGCATACAATGGAGGCAAGCATCACAGGTGTGTAGGGTAACCTCTATACGTTCTTCTTGACGGTATTTATACTTATTTCTCAGGACCCGCACGCTGCGCCCCATTGATTCCGGCATGTTAAATAGCCCGGATACTTATCGCACCATCTGTACAAGATACGCCTTGACATACCCATCCAGTTATAATGAAAATGGTTTGTGGCGCAGTTTCTGTGGTTTTCGCTTCTTACTTCATTTTATTTCGATCTGCTTATCGGCTGCATTGGTACTCTTTTGTACGTTTCATATTCGCCAGGGGCTACTTGTCACCCCACAATACGGCAGCAAAGTCCGAACACTTCTTATAGATAAGTTCGGCATCCCGAATTTAGCATTATATGCATTGGATCCGAATCATGTCTTTGGTCAATAGTTGGGTTGCCCGGCTCCTGTGCTTGCTATCCTACGTTCCGCTACATCGGCTAGGGTAGTAAAGGGAGAACTACTGCGACTGTGCCCTGGCCTTGACCGGATGAGCACCTCACTAGAGAAAGCCGAAAACTGACTGTCATGATACGGAGAGGACCGGTCAGCTATTCGAGGGTTACAAAATCATTGGAGATTTTTTCCGCGTTATGCGAAGGATCGGCACTTCCCGATCAGATGCTGACAGCACTCTGGCTTGGACCAGGGCCTGCGCCCATGCTTTATTATAAAAATCCTATGGCTAAGTGAGGGCGTTTAAGCTGTATAGTCTGATTGCCTAGTTCGTTGCACTAAACAACTCCTCCAAGGACCATATAATTGGATCAAGATTGTTTAGATTCCATCCCGAACACCTCCGTACTACCTACGCGAGGGCAGAAGCCGACGACTGGCCAACCCTCAGGTTGCATACAACACGGCCGCACAGGAGGAAACAATTAAAGCACAACGAAATTACATTATAAAACAGGCTTTGTTTTCTAAATACAAGGCAAAGGCAACACAAATGTTTTCATTCAAAAATAATGTCTTGCCCGCACTCAGCTGCTGCAAGTCGAGACCCTTCTATGACATCCGCAAAATATCTCTCAGGTGTGCGGTGCTCCTTGCCCTCCAGCGGCCCTCTCGCCACTTCAACGACATTCATCTTCGCCCACCACATCTTGCAATGGGCAAAGGCCATGCGGGCACCTTCAATACAGGAAGAACGCTTGATGACGCCAACCGAGGACATGCGTTCACCATCCACCTCACGAGTCCGAAGTAGCTGCCAGGCATAGCTTCGGCTGGCCATAGCCGGATTATCAAATCCTTCATGGCTAGTTCGTCCACCCTATGCAGCTCCACCAGCTGTTTCAGCTGATTGATGAAGGACATGGGAGGTTCTGGCGCCGCATATTGCGACCAGAATAGCTTTTCCATTGAACCCCCTCCTTCGGCTCGATTGAACTCCACGGCATCCGATACACTGCATGGTAAATCCGCAAAAGCCCCTGGGGAACTTTGAACCCGGGTTAGTAAAAGGTACTGCTTCGCCGCATACTTTCTTTGCATCTTAAAAGCCTTAACCTCCGTGGTCTTCTTGGCCTCCTGGATCTCCTGGAGGGCGGCCTGGGCCTCATTCCGTGCGGTCTCCGCGCTCTGACGAGCCTTGGTGAGTTCGTCCCCTTGAGCCAACGCATCATGCTCCAAGGTCTCATAGTTTTTCACCGCATCATGGAGCTCCTGTTGGACTTCTTTGACCCGGGCCTTGAGCTTCTTACGGGCGACTTGCTGCTGGACAGCCTTCTCCTCGGCCTCACCCAGGGCCTTCCTCAAGGCCTCGACCTCGGTCGCGGCTCCTACACATATACGACACTACAGTCAATATACATCGCCTACGCTTTCTGAACACACAGCAAGTCGTTACTCACCTTGCTTCTCCTGGAGCTGAACCTTAACCTCGCCGAGCTCGTTCTCGATGCGCTCGACCTCCGCCTCAATTCGTAGTCTTGGCGGCATGCGAGGTTGCGGCCAACAACGGCGTGCGCTTATGCATACATATTATGTTAGTCTCCTGCAGCAGAAGATTGATCCTCATGCGGTTCTCCTCGCCGAACACCGGACAAAGGTCTCGAGCAACAGCCCGAATACATGGGGTTTTTCTCTTTCTATGTCACTTACCTCGAAACTGTCAACAGGTTGCTGCAGGCTTCGTTCAGTCCACACTTGCAGACTGAACCTTCTCGATCACCGCGCCCATAAGAACATGGTGCTTGTCCATAACGGAGGCACCTCGTTGCGCCTCCATCAGGATATCCGGCGCCCCCGGATGTACGGGGCCACCGGCGGAAGTGGCGCACCCCCTTCTTCAAAGGAGGCTGCTCGCCCGACTCCGAAGCCATATGGGTCTCCGGAATCATATTCGGCTGAGAGCCGAACTGGATACGGCTCTCTTTGCGAGTCTCCATGGGGATTGGCTCCCCCATGTGTCTGGCGGTGGAGGTCTCACCTTGTGGTGCCTCCCGGACAGCGTCCTGGGCTCCTCCCTTCGGAGCGGTCCTCCGGGACAACACTTCGGTGTCGTCCCTGGCCCCGGGGGAGTAAGCAGGCGGTGGCGACATGCTCGCCATCTCCGACGGAGCCAACGAACCTCCAGATGAGGATCGCTGGATGAGGTCACGGGCCGGACTGCAATAGTGCAGTTAACTATGTTAAAATAATAAAGAGAAAGGGCTGGATGTGCGCACGAATGAGCCATGTCACTTACGATGCGGCCTAGGGCTTAGTGTGGGGGCATCGTTCCGGACTCATCAACGTCCCACGCTGATCGATCACTGGGCGCGCCTTCCCTTTTTGGGCGCTTACGCCTCCAGATCGCCGAGGGCCATCCCTCTTTTTCTTCTCCTCGAGGGGAGGTTTTTTTTTCCTCCTCCTCCTCCTCTTCCTCGTCATTGTCCTCAGGGACAGAGGAATGGGCTTCGTCGTCTTCGGACGTCACGTCCGAGGTGCCCTTGCGACGAGGACCACTCTTGGCCCCCTAGGCCTTCTTCTCCGGCGCCTTATACGGCGCCAGCACCAGCATCTTTGCTAGACGCGGGATGACTAGTTCTTCAGGCAGCGGAGCCGGACACTGGATCCGCTTCGCCCTCTCCATCAAGTCCTGACAGAGTAATAATAAAATCTCACACGTCATCCTCGAAACAATTAAGTTGGGGGTACATAAGAAATAGCATACCTCGCTGGCGGGGTGTTTACAATCGTGACCACGGTCTGAATCCGTAGCCGGTGGCTTCTCGTTGCCCTTAAAAAGCAACTTCCAGGCGCCTTCGTGAGTAGTCTCGAAGAGCCTTACCAAAGTCCTGTGCTTCTTCGAATTGAACTCCCACAGAGGGCGGCTTCGGCACTGGCACGGAAGAATCCGGCGAACTAGCATCACCTGGATTACATCGATGAGCTTGACATTCTTAGTCACCATGCTTTGAACGCGCGTCTGCAGCGCTATCAGCTCATCAAGTGAACACCAGTCCAGACTCTTCTCGACCCAGGAGGTGAGTTGCATGGGAGCGCCGGAGCGGAATTCGGCAGTTGCGGCCCAGGTGGTGCCGCGAGGTTCGGTGATATAGAACCATTGCTTCTGCCACTCCTTTACTGTGTCCACAAAAGTGCCCTTGGGCCTAGAGACATTGGACAGCTTACTCATCATGGCTCCTCCGCACTCCGCGTGCTGGCCATCCACCACCTTCGGCTTCACATTGAAGACTTTGAGCCACAGCCTGAAGTGGGGTTGGATGCGGAGGAAGGCCTCACACATGACGATAAACGCCGAGATGTTGAGGAAGGAATTCAGGGACAGATCATGGAAATCTATCCCGTAATAATACATCAGCCCGCAGACGAAAGGGTGGAGTGGAAACCCTAGCCCGCGGAAGAAATGGGGGATGAATACTACCCTCTCGGTGGGCTTCGGCATGGGGACGACTTGTCCCTCGGCCGGCAGACAGTGGGCAATCTCCTCCGCCAAATATCCGGCCGCCCAAAGCTCATTAATGTCCTCCTCCTTGACGGAGGAGACCATCCACTTGCCCTGACCACCGGATCCGGACATGGTTGCTTGAGTGGAAACGAGATGAGAACTTGGGTGCTGGAGCTCGAGATTGGAAAGGCAGAGACAGAGAGAGAGCATGAGAAGAGGAAGAGAGAATCCTTATCCCCTTATAAAGGCAGCAAATATTAAACGCCTCCTCACTCGCCTTAAGATTCGCCTATTCCCAAGGGCTGTATAAACGGCACGGTTGGGTTACCCATGCCCGCATTGGTGAGAATCCCGCGATAAGGGGACACGATCTCTGCTTTGACAAGATGTGCCAATGGCAACTACGTCTCGGGACATGGGGCGTCGAACATAAAAGTGGTCTAGAAATATGACCGGTCGGACGTAATGTCGTGCTGCAAAAAAAGTTGTCAGCGGATGGAACTCGTGTAAAAATATATATATATATTCTATCTGCGGTTGTGTGTGCTATGCGTTACAGGTCCGGATACAATCATCGCATCCGAAGACTATCGTGGAGTTCGGAAAAGGGGAACCCGCCTTGCAATGCCGAAGACAATCTGCGCACCGGACTCCTTGTCATTGAAGCCGAGTTAGGGGCTCTTGAAGGAGTCTGAACTAAAGGGGTCCTCGAGCGTCCTACTGTTATTCATTGGGCCGGACTGATGGGCTATGAAGATATGAAGGCTGAAGACTATACCCGTGTTCGGATTGGACTTTCCTTGGCGTGGAAGGCAAGCTAGGCGACCAACTATGAATATTCCTTCTTACGTAACCGACTCCATGTAACCCTAGATCTCTCCGGTGTCTATATAAACCGGAGAGCATAGTCCGGATAGGCGGATACATTACCATATTCACATAGGCTAGACTTCTAGGGTTTAGCCATTACGATCTCGTGGTAGATCAACTCTTGTAACACTCATATTCATTAAGATCAATCAAGCAGGAAGTAGGGTATTACCTCCATAGAGAGGGCCCGAACCTGGGTAAACATCGTGTCCCCTGTTTCTTGTTACCATCGATCCTAGATGCACAGTTCGGGACCCCCTACCCGAGATCCGCCGGTTTTGACACGACAGGCGCCCCCTTTCCTTCTCCTTCTCCCTCTCTTTCCCCCTTTCCACATTCGATAAAAGGAAGGGGGGCCAAATAGGAATAGGAGCCCAAGTGGGAGTCCTCCCACTTTGGGCTCCTCCCCTCTCCCTCCTTTATATACAGGGGTGGGGTGCCTCTAAGACACACCAATTGTTCTCAGCGGTGTGCGGCGTCCCCCTCCACCATTTACTCCTCCGGTCATATTGTCGTAGTGCTTAGGCGAAGCCCTGAGCGGATCACTTCACCATCACCGTCACCATGCCGTCGTGCTGATGGAACTCTCCCTTGATACTTTGCTAGATCAAGAGTTCGAGGGACGTCATCGAGCTGAATGTGTGTAGAACTCAGAGGTGCCATACATTCGGTGCTTGATCGGTTGAATCGAGAAGACGTTCGACTACATCAACTGCGTTAAGCTAACGCTTCCGCTTTCGGTCTACGAGGGTACATGGGCACACTCTCGCCCTCTCATTGCTATGCATCTCCTAGATAGATCTTGTGTGATCGTGGGAATTTTTTGAAATTGCATGCTACGTTCCCCAACAAGGGCACTAGTCCCTCTAACAGCAGCTATGATGAAGGAAGTAGAAGCACACCAAGCAACTAGCCAAAGGCAGCTACTAGGCAAAGGAAGAAGAGAACCTCAGTATCTGAGGATGAGGACTTTTTGTTGAGGAGGAGGTGACCTCAAAGAAGAGAGTGCTCAAGAAGGAGTATGTTTTTGCTGCTGCAACCAAACCTGGTATGCCCAAGAAGGCTCCTGCAAGGAGGAAACCTATGTCCCAAATCAGAGCCTCCACTCAAGAAACTATGAAGTTCACTTTGGAACAATCTGATGATGATGAGGCTGCTGGCAAGAAGAAGAAGAGGGCAAGAACCACTACTACCAAGGTGCTTGGAAAACCTTCCATGATGGAAGAGGAAGAAGAAGAGGAGGAAGAGCCACCTGCACCACCTCCAAAGACTCAGAAGCTCATGGGGGATGCCATAAAGTCTGGGGCTGCTCCATCTAAGCCCAACATAGCCCCCAAGCCTCCAACTCAAGCTCAAGCTCCAAAACTGTCGGATATGGGGTTCCGGCAAACCCTTAAGGTTTGAACTCTCGGGTGTGCGCAAAGTCTTTCCCTCCTACGAATCTATGCCCTAGCTCGCTAAGATCTCGGGAACGAACTCGACAAACTCGCAACACAGAAAGACACGAGATTTATACTAGTTCGGGCCACTGTTGTGGTGTAATACCCTACTCCAGTGTGGTGGCGGTGGTGGATTGCCTCTTGGGCTGATGATGAACAGTACAAGGGGAAGAACAGCCTCCTGAGGTTGAGGTGTTCTTGTGCTTGTCGAACTTGTGTGGGTGAGGACTCGGTCAACCTGCCCTCTACTGTGGTGGCTAGCTTTACTTATATAGGCCCTGGTCCTCTCCCCAAATATTGAGCGGGAAGGGAGCCAACAACGGCGGGCGAATTTGAAGGGAGACAGCTGGTACAAGCTATCCTGACAAAAGTTGTCTTCGCCTGCTAAAGGCTCTCGTGATGACGCCGTCTTGGGCTCCACGATGACCTTCGTCTTGCCATCCTTCTGGTCTTGGTCTCGTTGCACCGATATGGCAACCTTTGCCTGAGGCCTCGGTACTCCTCGTCTGCGCTTGCCTCCTTAGCACCATAGAGGTAACAAGGACGTTGCGCGTGCTGGCGCCCGCCTGGCGCCCGCCTGATCTCGATCGTCATGGCTCACGTCACTTGAGCCTCGTGAGGTTTGCCCCGCCTTGATATCTCTGCTCCTCGTGAGCCTGCCTGGCTAGGCCACTCCCGAGGAGGTCTAGCGTCATCCGCCTCGCGAGGCTTGGCCCCTTGCGAGGGTCTTGGATGCCTTGCTGATGAAGATGGGTCATACGGTCCGCTGACTTAGCCACGCCGTGGGCCTCCTTAGGCAAGTCTGGGGTCCCCCGTTCCCGAGCATGACAGTAGCCCCGGGCCCAAAGTGCGCTTAGGCTTGGCAGCCGAAGCCAAGGGTCAATCTGGGCGCCCTTGGCCCCAAAGCCTGCGGCCTCGGTCGACGCGTGGCGGTTGATTGGACGTGGGCGTCTCCGCTTCCCCATGCTGCCTTTGAATCCGCCTGGCTATGCGGTCCCCGTCGCCTACACAATTATTCCTCTGCCGCCTGCGCCCTGCTTCCCCAATCTCCCTGCTTCCTCAGACTCTGCTTCTCGTCTCCAATCTGACCTACCCTCTACCTGCTTCATTGCCATGGCGCCGAAACAAGCAGATAAGGGAAAGAAGCCCTTGTCTCCGCCAAGCGCTTCTCCGGCCGTCGAGACGGCACTAGGTCGACCCCGAGTGCTCAACGACGAGGCCATGGACAAGGTGCGTCTGATGCTTGTGTCTAGCTTCAACCACTGGGGAGAGACGGTGGCTTGGCCTGCGTCTCGCACTCGCATGGCTCGGGCACCCACTGAAGTCCCAATCTTCATAGATGCCCTCTGGGCCGGCCTGATTCCTCCCTTCTCCACCTTCTTCAATGCGGTGCTCGAGCATTATCAGATCCACATGCTGCACCTTGACCCTCAATCTGTGACCCTTCTTGCCGTCTTCGCCTTCTTGTGCGAAGCCATGGTGCGCATCGCTTCCTCGGTGGCCCTTCTCCGCCATTTCTTCTTGTTGCATCTAGCTGACCCTCGTCAGAGCTCGGGGTGCGTGAGCTTCCAGGCCGTGGCCGCGACGGCGGGCGCAGGGATTGACTTCGAGCTTCCTTCATCCACGAGCGAGTTCCGTACACGATGGGTGTTTGTTGACGCCGGCGTGCTCAGCCCTCTGCTCCAAGTTCCGGCAGGGCCTGCTGTTCCGAACTCCGGCTGGGGCCATCAGAAGCTCACGAGCCCCTGCCTTGCTCCCGTCTGGGCTAGGCTGAGGAGGTTGAAGGACCACGGCGTGACTGCGCCTATGGTGGTGAAGGAATTCGTCAAGCATCGAGTCGCACCGCTTCAGCGCCATTCCCGCCCAATGTGGGACTTGCTCGGCAGTCAGGACCATATGAGGTTTCAGGAAAAGGGGCTTCCTCTTGTGACACGGCAAACGGTTCTCACGGTCCTATCGGGTGTCCCTCTGCCGGACGACATGCCCAGGAATAGCTGACTGTTGTACCGCTGCGAGAACAAAGTTGCATTTGCCGCGAGCATGCCTTCCTTTGACGAGTGGGGGCTGCGCGCAATCGGCCTGGTGGGGTCCCACGAGAACCCCATCAAGGTGGTCCCCTTCCTCGCCGCCGGTGCCGATCTCGTCCTGAGCGAGGGTGCGAGAAGGCGAGCTTCGATGGAGATTGGTGACCCAAGCGCTGAGGAGCACATGTCGCGTGGTGATCCTGGGGCGTCGTCCTCGGGAGGCCGTGATCCCTCCCCTGGGGCGTCGGTCGCTGAGGAGACGCGGCGTGCGGCTCCTGAGGCCAAGGCCCCGGAAGCCTCGGAAGGTTGTGGTGAGACGGCGCCCGGCTGTTCGCCGCAGCCGGGCACCCCTGAAGCTGTCCTTCCAGGCTCTTCTTCGGCCCCGCCTCGCACCGGCCGTCACGTCCAGCGCTTCGGTCGGCTTTGCGTGGACTTCGAGGAGCTCCGCAAGGGGAAAGGATCCCCCAGTTGCAGCAACATCTTCGGGCCGTTGAAGCGACGAAAGTACATCGCCATCAACGCGTAAGTATCTTATTGTCATGGCTTCTTGCGTGCTGTTTTCTTCTCCTGACGTCAGTCCTTCAGGGCTCCTTCCGTTGAGGCTGCCGCGTCTCCTGAGAAGCGGCCTCCTCCTTCCTCGACTCCCCCGTCGACCTCGAGCGTCCCGGGTCCACTCGCCGCCTCTGGAGTGGGGCCGGTTGAAGAAGCACTCCTGCCTTTGTGGCACGCTGAGCCTGCGGCTTCGTCGCCCCTCCCCACGGGTCTGGCGTGGAGCTTGACGGGCGTGCCCAAGCCCCCTGCTCTGGTCCTGGACCGCAGCTGGTTGGCCTCGATCTTCAGCTCCTCTTCAAGCAGCGAGCCCCGGTCGGCTTGGGCTCCTCACGAGGACCGGCTGACGCCAAGTGCAGCACCAGCCCCCAGCGCCCTGCCGAAGGGTGGTGCGCCGCTTGGTGCCCCTCCCGTAGCCCCCGAGGCAGAGGATGAGGTGGGCCGAGCATTTGATCTCGAGCGCGGGCGAAGCGTAGTTTGCCATGAGCTCTTCCAGGAGGCAATGGGGCAATGAGCCGTCTTGGTGAAGAGCTCGCGGGTGTCGACTCGCGCCTTGAGGCTGAGGGTCTTCGTCTGGTGGAGGAACGGCGCAAGCTGAGGGTGGCTATCAACCTTGGCCGCTACCAGCGTGATCTTGAGAATGCGAAGGCCGAGGCGTCCCTCAAGGTTTCTCGCGAAGCTTGCTCCCGAGCCTTGGAGGAGGCTCACGAGGCTGACTACCGCCGCGAGGCTGCGGAGAAGCGCGCGTGGGAGCTCCAGGCCTGGAGTGCATCCCTCGAGCAGCAGGTGGAGGCGTGCAGAGCCGCTCTTGCGTCGCTGAGGGGGACGCATACCGAGGAGAAGGACGTCCGGAAGCGCGAGGAGGCGCTGGCGCTGGAGGCCGTGGAGCGCAGCCTTGAGCTCGAGCAACTGGAGACGAGGGAGTGTCAAGTTGCTCAAGCAGAGGATGCCGTTGGGGTTCGCGAGGCCAGGGTGCAGGAGGAGGTCGACGTCGGGTGGCCGAGGTTCGCGTAGACCTGGAGGGAAGGTATAACTTGAAGTTGAAGCTCGCAGGGACGGAGGGTGTGGGCAGGGCCGCTGCCCTCAGGCCCAGGTTGGACGAGGCGGAGAGGCGTGGGGAGGCCACGGCCGCCGCCCTGGTCACGGCGCAGGAAGGCTTGGCCTCCGCCCGCGCCGAGCTGCTTTCTCTTCGGAAGCGGGTTGATGACGCCGAGGCTGTCGTGCGGCAAAATAGGGAGGAAGTGCTACAACGGCGGACGTTGGAGCGCGAGCACGCCCCCATGCTTCAGGATCTTCGGAACAGGGCTAATACCGCCCTGGGCTACATCTGCGACGAGAATGCACCGCATCCTAACTCAAATGACTATGCCAGTCACCTGACCTTCTTCACCGAAGTGGTGACGCGCCTGGAAGCCCAGTCTGATAGGGCTCGCCGGCTCATGGAGGAGAGAAGTCGGGGCCTGCTCGAGACGCAGCGTTCTCCGTGTCTTGACCACCTCGGGAACACCTTCCCGACTTCGACTTCGACGCCGCCATTGCCCCGTGCATGAGCCGTCCGGGTGATCGCGCAGTGGGTGGAGGACAACGATGGACGCTGGTCGATGCCTTTGCCTCGGCGATGACGCGGTGGTGGTCGCCGCATTTAAGCGACGTGGTTGACGACGACGGCGACGGAGGCGTCGCCGAAGCGGCGATGGTCTTTGGCGAAGGCAATGACGGCAGTGGCAGCGTCCGAGGGCGATGTAGCGAGTGAGATATCTGGTTGATCCCATGTTCCCCTGTCGTTTTACCCTGTACGCACATACTTGGGCATGGCCCTTGGAAAACTTGTAAGAACATTTTGAGAGGGGGAGCCCCTCATGTAAGCAGGTTGCAGCCTTTACTTTCCTATGCGGTATTGAATTTGTGCCCTCGTGGACTCATGAGTTCAGGGGTGAGTTCCCCGTCGTGATTTACCTTAGTCAGCGCCAGCCTCGAGCTGGGTCACGAGGCTAAGGATTTCTGAGAATCCTGTGGAGCTTGTCGACCTGTCAGAAGGGGGCCCGCAAGAGGCAAGCGCTAGTTGCAGCGTTAGCACGCGCTCGGCGCGCGTGTGCTTCGCGCTGTCCCGCTCATGAGGGGCTCGTGAGGGGAAGGCGACGGACATGAGTCGAGACAAAAGCGAAATCGAGAAGCGATAAACTGCTCGAACGAGAAGAGGCACCCCCCGCGCGCATCGACAAAAACTCGGCTTCAACTTAAATCCAGATCCAGAAAGCAAAACTACAGAAGGAGAGATCCAAAGCAAATGGCCGCGTCCGGCACCTAGTCGAGTCTTCTGGTCTTCAAGTCTTCTCACCAGCGCGGAGTTAAGTGCTGCCACTAGGCATGGGAGGGAGCCCCAGGGCCTGAGGCCGGCACCCCTAAGACTCCGGGGCGTGTACAACCCCAACTCATTATTACGTGAGAGTGTCACGGGCGGCGAGCTTCACAGGCACTGGGCCTTCTTCACAGGTACCGGCCTTGCTTCATATCGCCAGACGAGGGCCCTGCCTTGCACCACCCTCGACCACCTTTGAGCCGACTGGCTACCAGGATGACACAAAGGGGAAAGGGGGCCTTGGCCAGTGCCCTCGGCGACCACAGTCTCTCTGGGGAAGGCTCGCCGGCACCTCCCAGCGGAGAGGGCCTACCAGTGTCCCACGGCCGCAAGACGCCCGTGGGGAGGGGCCTTGCTCCCGACCCTCTCCTGCAGCCCCAACGCGATCCCCTGCTGGCGGGGAGGCCGCTGGGGCCGCCCGGCCCGTTAATGGTGATCTGTTCCTCCTGTGACTCATGGTTAGCGTAAGCTTGCTCCTGACGGATTAGGGGTACCATGTAGTCGTTATTGCCGGTGCGATTATTGTGGTCCTCCGTCGGTTCCTGGAAGGCTTCCACTCCTACCGCCCCTTCTTCCCAATCCTCTCCGAGGAACGAGTTGGGGTCGTCATCCGGCGCGTACTCATGGTCCATCATGCGGGGCACGTAGGCCTCCGGGGCTGTTACCCCGAACACCTCGCCGTAGTGCTCCACACTCCATGTTGCCCATCCCAGCACGGCGTCCTGAGGATAGTAGCGCGGCATCTCGCTGGGACCATCGGCAGCAACGCTTGTGCCCGAGCTTGTCGTGGGCGGCATGGGGGCGGCGGAGCCCACGGCGTCGCCGGCCGCGCTGGTGTTGACGAAGCCCCCATGCACGCCCGACGGTGCGTGGTTGTGGCGAGGCCCGCCATGAGGCCCCGCAACGGCCTGAGAAGGGAGCTGATAGCAGAAGGGCGGCGCTCCCAAGGCCGCCGCGTCTAGCAGCTCGGCAACGCGCTCCAGCGACGCGTCCTGGCCGCTCTCCATCAGCCGGCACCACAGCAGCTCTCTCGCCACTGTGAGTGCTGCCCGCATGTTGGCCTGCTCGCGCCACGAGTGCGGCGCCATCGCTGCGGCATGGCTTGCTGCCCTTGCAGCGGCTGGCACTTTATCGTGGGTGAGGGTGGATGATGCCTGGGCGCGGCGCCCGCGCCCGGCAGCGTTGGGCAGCGCACGCGCCGCCCGGAGTGCGGGGTCGAGGTCTTCATGGGCAGGTGTAATCGCCCGGGCTGGCCAAGCTACCCAGCGGTCGGAGTCAGCCCTTGGGTCGCTGGACATCGTGGCTACAGAGCATCGGCAAGCCGATTGGCAGAGAGGAAGCTCCGGCGCACCCCTACCTGGCGCGCCAAATGTCGGATGTGGGGTTCCGGCAAACCCTTAAGGTTCAAACTCTGGGGTGTGTGCGAAGTCTTTCCCTCCTACTGATCTACGCCCTAGCTCGCTAAGATCTCACGGACGAACTAGACGAACTCGCAACACAGAAAGACACGAGATTTATACTGGTTCGGGCCACCGTTGTGGTGTAATACCCTACTCCAGTGTGGTGGTGGATTGCCTCTTGGGCTGATGATGAACAGTACAAGGGGAAGAACAGCCTCCTGAGGTTGAGGTGTTCTTGTGCTTGTCGAACTTGTGTGGGTGAGGACTCGATCAACCTACCCTATACTGTGGTGGCTAGCTCTACTTATATAGGCCCTGGTCCTCTCCCCAAATATTGAGCGGGAAGGGAGCCAACAACGGCGGGCGAATTTGAAGGGAGACAGCTAGTACAAGCTATCCTGACAAAAGTGGTATTCGCCTGCTAAAGGCTCTCGTGATGACACCGTCTTGGGCTCCACGATGACCTCCATCTTGCCGTCCTTCTGGTCTTGGTCTTGTTGCACCGATATGACAACCTTTGCCTGAGGCCTCGGTACTCCTCACCTGCGCTTGCCTCCTTCTCACCAAAGAGGAAACAAGGACGCTGCGCGTGCTGGCGCCCGCCTGGCGCCCGCCTGATCTCGATCGTCATGGCTCACATCACTTGAGCCTCGTGAGGTTTGCCCCGCCTTGATATCTCCGCTCCTTGTGAGCCTGCCTGGCTAGGCCACTCCTGAGGAGGTCTTGCATCGTCCGCCTCGCGAGGCTTGGACCCTGCGAGGGTCTTGGATGCCTTGCTGATGAAGATGGGTCGTACGGCCCGCTGACTTAGCCATGTCGTGGGCCACAGGCAGGCAAGTCTGGGGACCCCCGTTCTCAGAACGCCGACAAAAACCTTCTGCACCCAAGAGATCCACTAGGATCATTTCTGCTGCTGAGAAGAACAAGGCCCGAGTGCCTGAAGTTCAAGAAGATGAAGAGCAACAAGTGCTTAAAAAGTTGAAGCCAAAGATTCCTGATCATAGTGATGATCATCCTGTTGCTGAGAACATGAAGGAAAGGAAGGATGCAGGTCTCAGATTGTGGAGACAGACAGATCCCTATGCCACCAGGAGAAGGACTGTTGTAGATTATCGTTTCCACACCAAGGAACAGCAGGACTTTTATGAGACTGTCTTGCTAGACAAGAAGCATATTGTCAGTGATATGAGATGGGTTGATTGGACATACATCGATGACAATGAGGACTACTTCCCAGGTGTGCATGAGAGCTTCAGGATGAACGAAATTGATAAGTTTGTTGGTCAAAAGTTGAAAAAGTGGAATGATGAAATGATAATGGAATTCTACTCCACTGCTCATTTCTATCCAGATGGCAAGATTGTCTGGATGACAGAAGGAACCAGATATCAATCTTCAATTTCTAAATGGGCCAAGTTGATCAATGCCCCCAAGGAAGATGAAAATGACACAGATGTATATGCCAAGCCAAGGAAGGATCATAACTCCATGGCAAACATGTACAAGGCCATTCCAGATGATGCCTTGGAGACTCACAAGCTTGGGTCCATATACTATCTGCTGTCAGGATTGACCACCATCAACACTATCTTGAGGCACACCCTGTTGCCCAAGTTAGGAGATCATAGGATGATCCGTGGTCACTCCATCAACTTGCTCCATATGTTTGATGTGCCAAAAAAGTTCAAGGTGATGAGATTAATAGTTGAAACAGTGAAGAGAATTGCAGCCGATCAGAAGAGATCATGTGGATATGCCCCTCACATACAGATGCTAATCAACTCCAAGATGGGGACACTAACATATCTTCTTGATAAAGATCATCTTCCCCCGAGGCCAGAATTCGAAGACAATGAGATTTTCATGGATGAATCTCATCCAACCAGTGCAGAAGCCCAGGAGGAGAGAGAGAGAGAGAGAGAGAGCAAAGGCTACTAAAGCAGCAAGGGCAGCTACTGTACCAGATGCTTCACAGGTGATGCTCAAGACCAAGCAAGATTAACCCAGTTATCTGCTTGAGGCTACTGTGAGGATTGAGAAAGGCTTGGCCACCCTGACTCAGAATCAAGAAAGTCTTGAGAGGATCATTGAGACAAAATTCCATGATCTAGATGTGAAGGTTACAGAGATCCAGACTACTGTGGAGAAGCTCCAGGAAGAAGTTGAGGATAGGAGTGACAGACCAACCACTGATGCTTTTCAACGAGTGCCAAGGACACAAAGGTCTACAGATGTGCCACTTGTCAGAGACTCCAGGACTACAGTCTCAGCACCTGCAGAAACTGCCACTGTTGCACCTCCAGTTTCAACTCCTCCAGCTCCACGGACGTCCGCTGAAGCTTTTGTAGACGGACTCCTCTCCACGCCATCTATGCACACCGGAGCAACCATCCATAAGACCACTTCAGGAGCTCACGGAGATCGTGCCTAGAGTGTCGCATAACACTATGCATTTTCAAGCATTTTGGTAACTTGTTGCCAAAGGAGGAGAAAGTGTATAGATCATTAGGCTTCGAGAGAGAGAGAGAGAGAGAGAGAGAGAGCATTTTGCCTTTTGTTGCCTCTCTTGCTACTTTGATCGCTTGCTCGTTTGATTCTTGCTACAATATATGTGCTTGTTTGTGAGATACTCTTGTGATCATGTGTTTGATCATATTATACTTGAATGTGTGCTTGCATGATGATATCTTGACATTTGTGTATGATCAATCATGTTTTCCCTTGGTGATGAGTGCATGTTCTTTATATCTTATCATTTTGAGCACTCCACCAAGATGTATGTGACATGGAAGAGTGACCCATGATCCCAATCGATTGTGCATTTGCATTCAAAAGCAAATTTTAAATAATGCACAAATTTAGGGGGAGCTCTCGCTTATCACATAATTCTCAAAGCGACGATGTATTTCATTCATATTACCATTTGTCGAAGCTTTGATCTATATGTTGTCATCAATTACCAAAAAGGGGGAGATTGAAAGTGCAACTAATCCCTGGGTGGTTTTGGTAATTCATAACAATATATAGCTCATTGAACTAATATCCATTCAAGTTAAATATTTCAGAAAGTTCAATGATTGGCATGGCATGGACTAGAAATGTGGACCCCTCAAAATGCTAAGGGCAAAGATTGGCAAAAGCTCAAGACTCTTCATTTCTATTTTAGTGATCCAAGATCACATTGAGTCCATAGGAAAGCCAATACTATTAAAAGGGGATGAGGTGTTGCTTAATGATCTACTTGCTCAAAGTGCTTAGTGATGTTGCTCCAAAACCCTAAGCCACTTTCTCATTTCCACATATGTCCAAAACCCAAAGTCAAACTCGGCCCCACCGATTTGATCTATCCGGCGCCACCGAGTTCTTTTTACGTAGCCACTGCTAGAAACCCTAGAAAATTCGGTCTCACCAATACGGATCTCGGTCTCACCGAGATGGCATTGCAAACTCTTTGTTTCCCTTCGTAACATTTCGGTCTCACCGAAATGAGCGATCGGTCCCACGGAGTTCGCGTTGCAAACTCTCTGTTTCCCTTCATAATGTTTCGGTCTTACCGAAATGAGCGATCGGTCCCATCGAGTTTTCCTGACCAACTCCTTGTTAGCTCATTGCTGAAATCGGTCTCACTAAGTTCATGCAATCGGTCTCACTGAGATGGGGTTTTGCCCTAGCCCTAGCACATCGGTCCCACCAAGTTGATCATGTCGGTCCTACCGAGATTCCTAACGTTCACATTTTGAACTAAATCGGTCTCACCGAGTTCTTCTATTCGGTCTGACTGAGTTGGGTCAAATGTGTGTAACGGTTGGATTTTGTGTGGAGGCTATATATACCCCTTCACCCCCTTTTCTATTCAAAAGAGAGCCATCAGAACGTGCCTGCACTTCCAGTACTCATTTTCTAAGAGAGAACCACCTACTCATGTGTTGAGACCAAGATATTCCAATCCAACCACAAGAATCTTGATCTCTAGCCTTCCCCAAGTTGCTTTCCACACAAATCATCTTTCCACCATAGCCAAATCTGTGAGAGAGAGTTGAGTGTTGGGGAGACTGTCATTTGAAGCACGAGAGCAAGGAGTTCATCATCATCACACCATCTATTACCTTTTGGAGAGTGGTGTCTCCTAGATTTGTTAGGTGTCACTTGGGAGCCTCCGACAAGATTGTGGAGTTGAACCAAGGAGTTTGTAAGAGCAAGGAGATCGCCTACTTCTTGAAGATCTACCTGAGTGAGGCAAGTCCTTTGTGGGCGACAGCCATGGTGGGATAGAAAAGGTTGCTTTTTCATGGACCCTTCGTGGATGGAGCCCTTCGTGGACTCGCACAACCGTTACCCTTCGTGGGTTGAAGTTGAGCGAGTCCTGGACTACGGGGTCCTCGAGCGTCCGGCATGCTATCCATGCGTCGGACTGATGGGTTGTGAAGACATGAAGACCGAAGACCATACTCGTGTCCGGATTGGATTTTCCTTGGCGTGGAAGGCAAGCTAGGCGACCAACTATGAAGATTCCTTCTTATGTAACCGACCCCATGTAACCCTAGATCTCTCTGGTGTCTATATAAACTGGAGAGCATAGTCCGGATAGGACACATTCATTACCATATACACATAGGCTAGACTTCTAGGGTTAGCCATTACGATCTCATGGTAGATCAACTCTTGTAATACTCATATTCATCATGATCGATCAAGCAGGAAGTAGGGTATTACCTCCATAGAGAGGGCCCGAACCTGAGTAAACATCGTGTCCCCCGTCTCTTGTTACCATTGATCCTAGACGCACAGTTCGGGACCCCCTACCCGAGATCCGCCGGTTTTGACACCGACATTGGTGCTTTCATTGAGAGTTCCACTTTGCCATCGTCAAAAGGTTTGATGGCCCCTTCAATCGTCGATGACGACGCTGTCCAGGGAGAAACCTGTCTTCCCGGACAGATCTTCGTGTTCGGCGTCTTCGTACTGCGGGCCAACTCGCTTGGCCATCTGGAGCAGATCGATAGCTAAGCCCCTGGCCATCGGGTCAGATTCGGAAGCTTGAACTACGTTGCGGACATCCGTGGAGACTTGATCTTCGACGGATTCGAGACCGCGGCAATCGCTCCCTACCGCCTAGATGGACACGGCTTAAACCTGTCATCGGGCCGCACCCAGGAGAGAGCTCCTGCAACAACTCTGGCCGTAGATCCGGAGCAGATCAAGTCCCCCGAAGATGGGAAGCTCAACCCCATCACGGGGGCTACCAATTCTGCAGCGTTGGAGCCTCTCGCAGATTCCGATGCGTATGGCATCTGCATCAACGGAACCCCGGGCTCTTCTCCGGTGTCGAGTTCCGAACCCTGCGAGCCCGCGGATACCAAACTCGATCGATTATCGATCTTCAAGTTCAGCACTGCATATGTCTTCCAACACTCGCCCATGGGCGACCTACTAAACTCATTAAAAAACCTATCCCTGGCAGATGGCTCGTCGCCGAACTATGTTCGGTTCGAACTTACGGCGGGTGATGGAGAAATTTGCTTCCCACCCGCCACCCACTTTATAGCCACCATCGAGGACCCAACCAACACGCCTGACCCCTGCTCCGAAGACATCGCCGGTATGGACAACGATGAGGGGCAGGGCCAGAGCCTACTACCCGCTAGACACGAGATGGCCACCTCCTGGTATGACGTGTGTATGATAGACACACCCGACGATGCTCTCGATAATGACAAGGAGGATCCAGTCGCGAATAAACCTCTTGGTACACAATCCGAGCACCAGCGCCCATGGCGCCGCTCCAAGCCACATCGCCCAAGAGAAAACACTGCTAGCACCAGAAAAGATAACACTCCGGACAATGAAGACCCTGTTGAGGTAGAATCCGAACAGGAGGAACAGGAAAGCGGGCAAGACAGCCCTGATGAACAGGCCACATATGGAGACTCAAAGGACAACAATTATCTCCCACCCTCCGAGGAAGAGGAGATCCTCGACAACGAGGATTTTATCATGCCTAAGGAACCTCTCAAGCAGGAGCGTTTCAAACGCCGGCTCATAGCCACTGCAAGGAGCCTAAGGAAGAAGCAGCTGCAACTTCAAGCAAGCCAAGATTTGCTCAATGATAGATGGACTGAGGTCTTGGCCGCCGAGGAATACGTCCTTAGTAGCCCAGACAAAAGCCACCCAAAGGGTAGGTGGCTCCCTCGATACGATGGCAGGGCGTTGGAGCCCACACCACCATCGAACAATGCAGCAGGCCAGCCACAGTTCGGTCCAGACAAAGCAGCAGCCCAAACAGAGCAACATACCAACCCATCCGACGGTCAAATCAAGAGTAAAACGGCTCGAGCGAACACCCGCGACATCAACCGAGACCTAGAAGATAGAGCAGGGTGCACAAGATCGATGCACATATCACAGAGATACCCCCCGACTGACTATGATGGTCACCCAGTCGGACACTACAGAGCCAACCACGCCCGGTCCGAATTCCGTAAGCGGAGTCCGCCGGAGGTGCTTCATAGTGTCGCCCAACATAGAGGAGCCGCACACCCTCTATACTTCACCGACGAGGTAATGGAGCATGAATTCCCAGACGGGTTCAAACCCATTAACATCGAATCATACGACAGAACAACAGATCCCGTTCTATGGATCGAGGATTACCTCCTCCATATTCACATGGCTCGTGGAGACGACCTTCATGCCACCAAATACATACCTCTCAAGCTTAAGGGGCCAGCTCGCTACTGGCTAAACAGTTTACCAGAAAATTCTATTGGTAGCTGGGAAGACTTGGAAGACGCCTTTCAAGACAACTTCCAAGGAACATATGTCCGGCCTCTAAATGCCGATGACTTAAGTCACATTGTCCAATAGCCCGACGAGTCAGTCAGGGAGTTCTGGACTAGGTTTTTAGTCAAAAAGAACCAAATTGTTGACTGTCCGGATGCAGAAGCCCTCACACACTTCAAACACGGGGTCCGGGATGAATGGCTAGCACGTCACCTCGGCCAGGAAGGACCCAAGTCCATGACAGCCCTTACCGCTCTAATGACTCGCTTTTGCGCGGGAGAAGACAACTGGCTCGCTCGTAAAAGCAACAACGCCAGTGACCCGGGCACTTCCGAAATTCAAGACGGCAACGGCAAGCCACGACAAACCGGACACAACAGCCACAGCACAGCAGTGAACGCCGGATTTCACAATCCGAAGCCCGGTCAACGGAATAAGCCACTAAAGGCAAACCAGGATGGACCATCCACCCTTGACAGGATATTGGACCGACCTTGTCAGATTCACGGTCACCCTGATAGGCCATCTAGTCATACCTGTGAAACTGTTGGATCCTTATGACGAGCAAACTCAACGCCGATCACAAGGGAAGGAGGCCACTAGGCGATAAAGACGATGGATCGGCTCGCCAGCCGAACACCTGGGTCCAGAAACACTTTCCCTCTGAAGTCCGACCACTCCCAGAACGGAAATAGCAGTTCGGCTTCCGCTGCCCACCTACAGTGCTGGCAAAGTTTACACCACACGTACATAACTACGCACTCAAGATACCATGGGCATCGGCGGAAGCACAATATGGACAACCCTGCAAAGATTCCCGTAACGTTTTTCTTTCTTATTTTTCTGTATAATTTTTTAAAAACTGGTGACCATTAGGACAGCATCTACTTTATACTCTCTCGAAGTTCGGATCCGCACACTCACCTAAGGGGCTACTCCCGTTAAGGATGCCCATCCCCGAGGACGGGCGGCGCAGATGTGCGATAGGAGGTCCAAAAATAAGCTTTTGTAGACCGCACTCTTCTTTTTGAGCCTGTACCATGCCCTTTTCCTCTGTTCTCAACCCCAAGCATGTCAAATAGCTGGGTTGTGGTTTTTACTCTTTATATATTTATCATTGGCATATTGCTCCCAGTAAACCTTACCCGAACTTATATTTCATGCTCTTTCTACAACGAATCCGGTCGTAACGGTTGCCTTACAAGACGCGCCTCGGCATAACTTGCCAGGGGCCCGGTATGGGAACAAACGAGTCGCCAGTAAAAGTCCGAACAGCTCTATAGCATACTTCGGCGTCGCAAGTTTGGCCTTATATGCATCAGCTCTGAATCATTGTCTTTGGTCAATAGTTGGGTTGCCCAACTCATGTGCTTGCTACCCTACGTTCCGCTCTATCGGCTAGGGTAGTAAAGGGAGAACTACTGCGATTTGCCCTGGCCTAGACCGGATGAGCACCTCAGTAGAGAAAGCCGAAAACTGACGGTCATGATGCGGCGAGAGCTGGTCAACCACTTGACGACTTATTCAAATCTTTAGTGATTCTCCGTGTCACACGAGGGATCTTTTTTAGATCAACATATGTAAGGCACTATGCGCCGTATACATACCATGGGCTATCTCGTAGCCCCACCATAAAACTCCTATGGTTAAGTGAAAGTGTTAACGCACTATAGTCTGATTGCCTAGTTTTCCGCATTATCACCTCCTTTATGGACCAAGACGTTGGATAAAGAGTGATTTAATGCTTTTCTGAACACCCCCATACTTCCTACGAGGGGGCTGAAGCCGACGACTGGAAAACTTTCAGATTATACTAAAACGACCACAGAGGAGGAATTCAAGCTTTTGAGCAAAAAATAAATAGATTAACTATAAAGGTGCATGTTACATCATTATATAAGTCACCCGAACATTATATCTTTCGAGCATTGACCCTCTATTAAGCGGGCAGCATCTAAGACGTCTTCAAAATAGTGCTCTGGCTCATTATGGTCCTGGCCCTTGGGTGGACTCCTCGCCGCAACATCAATGGCCTTCATCTTTCCCCAAAATGTTTTGACTCGGGCAAAGGTCATCCGTGCACCATCAATGCACGCTGACCGCTTCACAGCGTCGATATGTGGCACCGCGTCAACAAGCCGCCGCACCAGGACAAAATAACTACTCGGAATAGGCTCACTTGGCCACAACCGGAATATGAGGTTCTTCATGGCGTCGCCAGATATCCTATGAAGCTCGGCCCACTGGGACATCTGTTCATTGAGCAGCGAGAGGCGCTCGACCATGAGCTGTGACCAGAAAAGTTTCTCCGTTGCACACCCCTCTTGTGCGTGGTAAAATTGCACCGCATCGGAAGAACTCTTCGGCAAGTCCAAAAATTCAGCCGGAGAACTCCAGACCTGGTTTAGCTGAGCATAGTCTGGATCGCCAAACTTGGTCTGAAGCAAAAAGGGATTCCTGGCCGCTATCTCCTTAGCTTGCCGAATCTCCTCATGAGCTGCCCTAGATTCAGACCGAGCTTCACTCGCCGCTCGTACGGCCTTATCAAGCTCAGCCATTTTGGCTTTATTCTCCTTCTCAAGGAATTCACATCGGCGGGCAGTATTCTTCAATTCAAGCGCCGGTGCGGATATTTTCTCCTCACTTTGGTGCTGAGCTGCATGTTCGGCTCTTAGATCAGCCGATGCCTTCTCGGCAGCCGCATCACTACGTCGGGCTTGCTCCTTGGCCCGGGCTAGCTCCGCCCGAAGAGCTTCAACGGCGGCAGCACCATCTGCAATCATGCACATGTCACATAAATCCTTTCCGGCATCAGACCTACATTACAAGCACATTGGCGTAAGGAATGCTCGACATATATACATTGCGAGTCGTCAAGACGCCTGTTGATCAAGGCAAGGTCCTCTTCCGCAATATCCAGCTTTCGCTGCAGTGCAGCCACTTCCATATTTCGGGTAGCCGCAGGAGGGGAGGAAGCCTGTACTCCAAGTTAAATGAAGGTTGGCAACTGAGCATATCTTTTTGATCCTCCGGTCGCTTCCATCGGAAGGCAATCCAAGTCTCAGGGGCTACGGCATATACAACAGGTGCATTCTGTCAATATTGTTCAATTGGCAAAACTATATCACAAACCTCAAAACCCCTTAGGAGGCTCGTGAAGGCCTCGTTCAACCCGCTCTTTGCGGATAGAACCTTTTCGACCACCGTAACCATCAAGGCACGGTGTTCTTCCGAAACGGACGCTTGTCACAGCATGTCCGTCAGCATTTCCGGTGCTTCTGGGTCTTCTGAAGCCGCTGCCGGAGTACGGTATTCCTTTGAAGGAATCCGCCCACTCGCCCCCGGGATCGTCTCCGGCTCTAAACCGGATAGGGCGGGGCCGCCATGCTTGATTCCCGAACACTGAGTGACAGAGGCACCACCTTCGGGTAATGCCCTCTTCGTTTCCCGCACTACTTGTCGACCAGGAGGAGCCCCCCGGGACGATACCTCAGAATCGTCCGCCCTGTTGGGCGAGGGGGCCGGAGAAGGCGTATCACTCTCCATCATCTCTGGAAGAAGGTCTCCCGAGGAGGAGGACGATTAGGAAACACCGGGCGTTAACCTGCAAGGACATACGTGTGTCGGAGGATTATTTCAGTAATAAGAAAGGAAGAAGGTACGATTAAAGTACCCTGCTGCACTTACGGTTTGGCCAGAGGTTTATCCTCATCATAAAGCTCCACGTCAACATCGCTTGCCCGGCCCAAGCCGTCCGTCGATGACGTTTTCCCTTTCTTGGAAGGTTTCCCCTCCTGACCTCTAGAAGCGGCCCTCTTCTTGCCATGGAAGGCCTCCTCTGCACCTTTGCCCTTGGGCAAGAGGGTTCCAGTTTCCCCGAACACAATATCTGATCCATCCTTGGGGCAGAGACCACCTCCGGCCTCCCTGTTCTCACCCTCCTCCGCAGACACCTGGTACGGTGTCAGAGTCAGCATCCTCGTTAGTAGGGCGCTCGCAGAATCTTCGGGAAGGGGCGCCGGACACCAGATCAACACCGCTTTCTTTATCCAATCCTGCGAAGGAACGGATTGTTCAATATCTTATCAAGAGAAACTCGAATAAAGGGTGTGCGGGGATCAAATACTTACCGCGGTGTCCGGATGATTGCAGTCGAGGCCAACATCTTCGGTGGTATCCGGCCCTTGCTCTCGTTCCCCGAAATATAATTTCCACATTCCCTCGTGCGTAGTGCCGAGGAAGTGCTGAAGAGTCCGCCGTCCTTTGGGATTAAGCTCCCACATACGGAGAGGCTGCCGCTGACATGGAAGGGTCCGGCGGACTAGCATTACTTGAACGACGTTCACTAGACCGATGCCCTTCTCTATAAGGCTTCGGACGCGACCTTGCAGAGTCTGCACTTGATTGACGGATCCCCAGTCCAGTCCCTTATTGATCCATGAAGCAAGCTGAATTGGAGGGCCGGGTCGGAACGCAGGCGTAGCTGCCCACTTGGAGCCCGCGGCTCATTGATATAAAACCACCTCTGCTGCCATAGGTCGGAAGAATTGGCGAAAGATCCTTCAAACCAAACCGCGCCGGCAAGCTTGCCTATTGTAATGATGCCGCACTCTGCCTGCTCCTCCTCTGTCACCTGCGACCTTACGTCAAAAGTATTGAGCCACAAACCAAAGTGCGGAGGAGTCCGGAGGAAGGCCTCGCATGTGACGATAAATGTCAAGATGAGGAGAATAGTGTCCGGGGCCAGATCGTGAAAGTCTAGCCCATAGTAAAACATGAGCCCCCGGACGAAGGGGTTAAGTGCGAACCCCAACCCATGGAGGAAGTGGGACACAAACACTACCCTCTCACCGGATTTGGGGGTAGGAATGACCTGCCCCTGTGCAGGAAGACGATGGAGGATTTCTGGGGTCAGATACCTCGCTGCGCAGAGCTTCGCAATATCCTCCTCTATGACAGAAGAAGCCACCCACCGACCTGGACGGCTGGATCCGGACATGATTGGGGCTAGTGGCGGTAGGAACCCGAGGGTTGGAACTCGGGGTGGCTAGGGTTGAGGAAGAAGCGAGCGCAAAGAAAGAAGGCGAGTCTGGGACCCTATATAAAGACCCCAAGCACTAAGTGTATCCACCTGGGTCTTGAGACTTACCAATCTCCAGAGAGTTTTACCCAGGGGACGGTTGGGATACCCACGCCTGCATTAAAGAAAATCCCGTAAATAAGGGAACGCGATCTCTACCTTGGCAAGACAAGCCAATAAAACCGCGCCCCGAGACATGGGGCGACGCGCCAGCCAACGGTTGGATATAGTGACCGGGCAGGCATGATATCATAAATGGTTGCCAATAAATTAGGCTCATATATTTTCTGCTACTATGCATACAGGTCCGGATATATCTACTACATCCGAAGACTATCTTGGAGTTCGGAGAAAGGGGAACCCGCCTTGCAATGCCGAAGACAATCTGCACGCTGGACTCCTCGTCATTGAAGCGAGGTTCAGAGGCTACTGAGGGAGTCCTGGACTACGGGGTCCTCGGGCGTCCGGCCTGCTATCCATGGGCCGGACTGATGGGCTGTGAAGACATGAAGACCGAAGACCATACTCGTGTCCGGATTGGATTTTCCTTGGCGTGGAAGGAAAGCTAGGCGACCAACTATGAAGATTCCTTCTTATGTAACCGACCCCATGTAACCCTAGATCTCTCCGATGTCTATATAAACCGGAGAGCATAGTCCGGATAGGACACATTCATTACCATATACACATAGGCTAGAATTCTAGGGTTAGCCATTATGATCTCGTGGTAGATCAACTCTTGTAATACTCATATTCATCAAGATCAATCAAGCAGGAAGTAGGGTATTACCTCCATAGAGAGGGCCCAAACCTGGGTAAACATCATGTCCCCCATCTCCTTTTACCATTGATCCTAGACGCACAGTTCGGGACCCCCTACCCGAGATCCGCCGGTTTTGACACCGGCATAAGTCTCCATCAACATGGACGTACGATAGCACCACCTATCGGAACCACGCCAAAAATCTCTGTGTCTACATTGCGTTTGCCTTCTCAAACCCTTCCATTTACCTTCATATGCAATGTTTTACTTTCCGCTGCTACACTCTTAGAATTGCATGTGTAGGTTGATTGCTTGACTTGTGCTAAGTTGCTAAAATCTGCTAAGACTTAAAATTGGGAATAGGCTAGATTTTTATTTGGTCAAGTAGTCTAATCCCGCCTCTAGACTTACTTTCGATCCTACAATAATTGATATCATATTTCTACTTGTTAAGTTATTTTGAGTAGTGTACTCTTGTTGTAAGGTAGTATGAAATTGGACTTTGTACTTAATTAACTCATAGTAGATTCTCACAATGAGTTACTGAGTGAACCCATTAGCCAAATTTTCTGGCTCCGCCCCTGTTCCCACACGACCCAGAAACCGTCGGGGATAGGGAGTAGCAATGCATACGTTTTGCATAACTAAGCGTATGCGTTGCCGGCATGTGGGGACTTTCCCCACTATCCACGTTCATGTGGGCCCCCTATGCAGGTGAGACCCACTCTAGAACCTTCTAGAACTTTCCAGATACAATACCGAAAAAACGAACTTTGTCTGGAACCCCAAAACAACTTTCCATATATGTATATTTACCGACGGACCATTCTAGAGCTCCTTGTGACATCCCAGATCCCATACCGGACTCCGAACAACCTTTGATTTTCCACTATTAATATCTCAATACTTCCCTAGCGCTACCGAACATTAAGCGTGCAACCCTACGGGTTTGGAACATGCAGACATGACCGAGACTCCTCTCTGGTCAATAACCAATAGCGGAACCTGGATGCCCATATTGGTTCCTACATATTCAACGAAGATCTTTATCAGTTGAACCACGATGCCAAGGATTCAGTCAATCCCGTATGCAATTCCCTTTGTCCGGCGATATGTTACTTGTGCGAGATTCGATCGTCGGTATCTCCATACCTAGTTCAATCTCGTTACTGACAAGTCTCTTTACTCGTTCCGTAATAAAAGATCCGGTGACTAAACTCACTAGTCACATGAAGCTTCTTATGATGTTGTATTACCGAGAGGGCCCAGAGATATCTCTCTGTCACATGGAGCGACAAATCCTAGTCTCGATCCATGCAACCCAACAAACACCTTCGGAGATACCTATAGAGCACCTTAATGACCACCCAGTTATGAAGTGACATTTGATAGCACACAAGGCATTCCTCTGGTATCCGGGAGTGGCATGATCTCATGGTCTAAGGAACTGATACTTGACATGAAGAAAGTTGTAACAAATAACTAAACGATATGATGCTAAGCTTACGGTTGGGTCTGTCCATCACATCATTCTCCTAATGATGTGATCCCATTATTAAATGACAACTCATGTCCATAGTTAGGAAACCTTAACCATTTTTGATCAACGAGATAGTCTGGTAGAGGCTTACTAGGGACAGTTTATGTATTCACACATGTATTTAAGTTTCCAGTCAATACAATTCTAGAATGAATAATAAAAATTTATTATGAATGGGAAATATGAAAATAACCATTTATTATTGCCTCTAGGGCATATTTCCAACAGTCTCCCACTTGCACTAGAGTCAATAATCTAGTTCACATTGTCATGTGGTTAACACACAAAAGCAAATACTTGCACCCAACGCGGGCAAGAGAGTGGTCAATCCCCTTGAACTTGTTACTTTCAAGGATTAATTCTGATAGTGATAGATAGATAAACATAAAATTAAAATAAAAATTATAAAATTATAGCAAGGTATATTTGGTTTTAATAATGATAAAAAGTTGACCCGGGGGCATAGATTTCTCTAGAGGCTTCTCTCTCGATCACATAACATACGGCGGGTAAACAAATTACTGTTGGGCACTTGATAGAAAAGCGCATAATTATGACATATTCATGGCAATGATCATGTATATAGGCATCACGTCCGTGACCAGTAGACCGACTCCTGCCTGCATCTACTACTATTACTCCACCAATCGACCGCTATCCAGCATCTATGGTATTAAGTTCAAGGCAAACAGAATAACACCTTAAGCAATATGACATGATGTAGACAAAGTAAACTCAAGCAATATAATTAAACCCCGTCGTTTTACCCTTAATAACAACAATACAGTACGTGCCTCGTTACCCCTTCTGTCGCTGAGTGAGGACGCTGCAAGATTGAACCCATTACAAAGCACCTATCCCACTGAAGATAAATCAATCTAGTCGGACAAACCAAATGTATAGATTGGAGAGAAATACAAAGCTATAACAATCATACATAATAAAGTTCAAAAAAGACTCAATTGCCTTCAATGAATAATCTGATCATAAACCCACAATTCATCGGATCCCAACAAACAGATCGCAAAAGAAGATTATGCCGGATAGAACTCCAAAAAACATCAAGGAGAACATTGTATTGAAGATTAAGGAGAGAGAAGAAGCCATCTAGGTACTAGCTATGGACCCATAGGTCTTTGGTGAACTACTCACGCATCATCGGAAGGTGGCAAGGATGATGTAAAAGGCCTCCGTGATCGATTCCCCCTCCGGTGGAGTACCGAAAAAGGCCTCCAGATGGGATCGTGGAAGAACAGAAGCTTGCGGTGGCATAAAAAGTGTTTTGGGTGGCTCTTTGTTGGTTTGGGTATATATGTGAATTTATAGAGTTGAGATTAGGTCAAACGGAGCTACATAGGGACCACGAGCTCAGGGGGCACGTCCTATCCCCCAGGGCGCGCCCTGTGAGCTTGTGGCTCTCCCGTAGATCTTCTGGCCTCCTTCGGAACCTTAGAGGGTCCCTGTCGGTGTCAAAACCGGCGGATCTCGGGTAGGGGGTCCTGAACTGTGTGTCTAGGATTGATGGTAATAGGATACGGGAGACACGATGTTTACCCAGGTTCGGTCCCTCTCTATGGAGGTAATACCCTACTTCCTGCTTGATTGATCTTGATGAATATGAGTGTTACAAGAGTTGATCTACCACAAGATCGTAATGGCTAAAACCCTAGAAGTCTAGCCTATATGACTATGGTAATGTGTCCTTTTCGGAATAACCCCTTCGGTTTATATAGACACCAGGGGGATCTAGGTTTTACATAGAGTCGGTTACATAAGAAGGAATCTTCATAATCGGTCACCTAGCTTGCCTTCCACGCCAAGTAGAGTCCAATCCGGACCCGGGTACAGTCTTCGGCCTTCATGTCTTCACAGCCCATCAGTCCAGCCCAATGTATAACAGGCCAGACGCCCGAGGACCCCTTATTCCAGGACTCCCTCAGTAGCCCCTGAAACTGTCTTCAATGATAAGAAGTTCGGCGCGCAGATTATCTTCGGCATTGCAAGGCGGGTTCCCCTTTCCGAACTCCGAGATAGTCTTCGGACGCGATGATAGTATCCGGACACCATACCAAACCGCAGAGAGAATATATATTTTTACACGAGTTCCACCCGCTGACAACTTTTTATAACACGGCATCACGCCTGTCCGGTCATAATTTCGAACCGTTTTTCGTCTGTCGCTCCACATTTTGAGACGCGGTTGTCATTGGCACGTCTTGTCAAAGCAGAGATCGTGTCCCCTTATCGCGGGATTCTCATCAATGCGGGCACGGGTAACCCAACCGTGCCGTTTATACGGCCCTTGGGAATAGGCGAGTTTTCAGGGCGAGTGAGGAGGCATTTAATATTCGCTGCCCTTATAAGGGGATAATGACTCCCTCTTCCTCTCTCACGCCCTTTCTCTGTCTCCGACTTTCCAATCTCGAGCTCCAGCGCCCAAGTACTCTTCTCCTTTCCACCCCAAGCAACCATGTCCGGATCCGGAGGTCAGGGCAAGTGGATGGTCTCCTCCGTCAAGGAGGAGGACATTACTGAGCTTCGGGCGACCGGGTATTTGGCGAAGGAGATCGCCCACCGTCTGCCGGCCGAGGGACAAGTCATCCCCACGCCGAAGCCTACTGAGAGGGTAGTATTCATCCCCCATTTCTTCTGCGGGCTAGGGTTTCCACTCCACCCTTTTGTTCGCGGGCTGATGTATTATTACGGGATAGATTTCCATGATATGTCCCCGAATTCCTTCCTCAACATCTCGGCATTTATCGTCGTGTGTGAGGCCTTCCTCCGCATCCAACCCCACTTCGGGCTATGGCTCAAAGTCTTCAACGTGAAGCCGAAGGTGGTGGATGGTCAGCACACAGAGTGCAGAGGAGCCATGGTGAGCAAGATACCCAACGTCTCCTGGCCGAAAGGTACTTTCGTGGAGACAGTGAAAGAGTGGCAGAGACAATGGTTCTTCATCACAGAACCACGCGGCACCACCTGGGCCGCGGCTGCCGAATTCCGCTCTGGTGCTCCCATGCGACTCACCTCCTGGGTCGAGAAGAGCCCATCGGTGTTCGCCTGATGAGTGATAAGCTGCAGACGCGTCCGGAGCATGATAGCCAAGGACGTCAAGCTCGTCGATGTGATCCAGGTGATGCTAGTTCGCGGGATTCTCCCTGCCAGCGCTGAGGTCGCCGTCTGTGGGATTTTAATTCGAAGAAGCATCAGACCCTGGTGAGGTTCTTCAAGACCACCCACGAAGATGCCTGGAAGTTTCCTTTTAAGGGCAACGAGAAACCGCCGGCCACAAATTCAGACCGTGGTCACGATTGTAAACACCCCGCTAGCGAGGTATGTTACTTTTGATGTATCCCCTAGTTAATTATTTCAAGGATGATGTCTGAGCTCTTATTATTGCTTTTTCAAGACTGGATGGAGAGGGCGAAGTGGATCCAGTGTCCGGTTTCGCTTCCTGGAGAACCGGTCATCCTGCGCCTAGCAAAGATGTTGGTGCCGGCGCCATACAAGGCGCCGGAGAAGAAGGCCAAGAAGAAGATCAAGGGGGCCAAGAGTGGCTGCCGTCGCAAGGGCACTTCGGATGTGACGTCCGAAGATGATGAAGCTCGTTCCTCTGTCCCTAAGGAAAACGATGAGGATGAGGAGGAGGAGGAGGAAAACAACCCTCCCCCTGAGGAGAGGAGGAAGAAGAGGGCGGCTTCGGCGCATCCGGAAGCGGAAACGCCCAAGAAGGGGAAGGGCGTCCCAGCGGTCAACACCGCGTGGGACGTTGATAGTAGTCCGGAACGACGCCCCCGCACTAAGCCGCAGGCTGCATCGTAACTGACATGGCCTGCTCATGCGCACATCCAGCCCTTTCTCTTCATTATTTTGACATAGTTAACTGTACTATTGCAGTCCAGCCCGCGACCTTATCCAGCAATCCTCATCCGGAGGTTCGCTGGCTCCATCGGAGATGGTGAGCATGTCGCCACCGCCTGCTTATTCCCCCAGGGCCAGGGACGACACGGAGATGTTGTCCCGGAGGATCACTCCGATCCGGGGAGGAGCCTAGGATCTTGTCCGGGAGGCGCCACAAGGCGAGACCTCCACTGCCGGACACATGGGGGAGCCGAGCCCCTTGGAGACTGGCGAAGAGGGCGTGATCCGCCTGCCTCGGCCTGAATACGATCGAGACTCATATGGCTCCGAATCAAAGTGCAGACCCCTTTGAAAGAGGAGGGTGCGCCGCTTCCACCGGTGGCCCCGTCCATCCAGGGGCGCCAGATAACCTGATGGAGGCGCTAAGAGGCGCCTCCGTCGTGGACGAGCACCGTGTCCTTATGGGTGCGGTGATCGAGAAGGTTCAGTCTGCTAAAAGTGGACTAAATGAAGCCTGCCGTAACCTGTTGACAGGTTTTGAGGTAAGAAAGAGAAAAACCCTGTGTAGACCGTAGCCCTGAGACGTCGTCCGGTGTCCGGCGAGGAGAACCGGACAGGGGATCAATCCTTTGTTATAGGAGACTAACGTAATGTGTACCAATAAGCAGGCTTCACTGTTGGCTTCAACCTCGCAGGCCGCCGAAGTCTCTGAACTGAAGCAGAGGCTGGAGCGGACCGAAAACGAGCTCGGCGAGGTTAAAATTTGGCTCCAGGAGAAGCAAGGTGAGTGACGACTTGCTATGTGTTCGGAAAAGAATAAGTGTTGCGTATTCATCGCGGTGTCCTGATATGTGCAGGAGCCGCGACCGAGGTCGAGGCCCTGAGGAAGGCCCTGGGCGAGGCCGAGGAGAAGGTTGTCCAGCAGCAGACCGCCCGTAAGGAGCTTCAGGATGCGGTGAAAAAATGTGAGACCTTGGAGCATGATGCGTCAGCTCAAGGGGCTGAACTCACCAAGGCTCGTCAGAGCGCAGAGACCGCACGGAACGAGGCCCAGGCTGCCCTCTAGGAGATCCAGGAGGCCAAGAAGATCACTGCGGGTAAGGCTTATAAGATGCAAAGCAAGTATGCAGAGAAGCAGTACCTTTTACTAACCCGAGTTCGGAGTTCCCCAGGGGCTTTTGCTGATTTACCACGCAGTGTATCGGACGTCGTGGAGTTCTATCGAGCCGAAGGAGGGGGTTCTACGGAGAAGCCCTTCTGGTCGCAATATGCGGTGTCAGAGCCTCCCGTGTCCTTCACCGATCAGCTGAAACAGCTGGTGGAGCTGCATAGGGTAGCCGAATTAGCCATGAAGGATTTCACAATCCGGCTATGGCCAGCCTAAGCTATGCCTAGCAGCTACTTCGGATTCGTGAGGCGGATGGTGAACGCCTGTCCTCGGCTGGACGTCGTCAAGCGCTCTGCTTGTATTGAAGGTGCCCGAATGGCCTTCGCTCGTTGCAAGATGTGGTGGGCGAAGATGAACGTCGTTGAAGTTGCCAGCGTGTTGCCGGAGGGCAAGGAGCACCGCACACCCGAGCGATATTTTGCAGATGTCATAGAGGGGTCTCGACTTGTAGCGACGCAATGTTCGCATGACATTGCATTGGAATAAATGTATTCATGTTGCCTTTGCCTTGTATTATGAGAACAAAGCTTGTTTTTGTAATGTAATTTTATTATGCTTTTAATTGTTTCCTCCTGTGCGGCCGTGTTACATGTAATCTGAGGGTTGGCGGTCATCGACACGCCCTCACGTAGGTAGTACGGAGGTGTTCGGGATGGGATCTAAACAATCTTGATCCAATTATATGGTCCTTAAAGGAGTTGTTTAGCGCAAAGAACCAGGCAATCAGACTATACGGCTTAAACGTCCTCACTTAGCCATATGAGTTTTATAATAAAGCATGGGCGCAGCCCCTGGTTTAAGCCAGAGTGCTGTCAGCATCTGATTGGGAGGTGTCGATCTCTCGCATAACGTGGAAAAAATCTCCAACGATTTGTAACCCTCGAACAGCTGACCGGCTCTCGCCGTATCATGACAGTCAGTTTTCGTCTTTCTCTACTGAGGTGCTCATCTGGTCAATGCCAGGGCACAATCGCAGTAGTTCTCCCTTTACTACCCTAGCCGATTCAGCGGAACATAGGGTAGCAAGCACAGGAGCCGCGCAACCCAACTATTGACCAAAGACATGATTCGGAGCCAATGCAGATAATGCTAAATTCGGGGTGTCGAACTTATCTATAAGAAGTGTTCGGACTTTGCTACCGTATTATGGGACGATGGGGAGCCCCTGGAGAATATAGGACGTACCAGATTGTACGGATGCGATCGAATAAAAATGAAGTAAGAAACGAAAACCACAGAAACTGGGCCGCAAACCATTTTTATTATAACTGTGTGGATACGCCAAGGCGTAAGCATCCGGGCTATTGATCATGCCGGAATTAAGAGGGCGCAGCGTGCGGGTCCTGAGAAGTAAGTAGAAATACCGTCAAGAGGAACGTGTAGAGGTTACCCTACGCACTTATGCTGCTTGCTGTCTTTGTATGTAGGTCCTTCGAAAGGACTGGTTATCAGGCATGCGGGAAAAAGAACCTGAAACAAAAGGAAAAAGAGAGAAGAATAAGGGTGAAAGTATGTGTGAGTCCGGGGTCGGTCAGGCCGTACTGTGGACCAGAAGTTGTGCCTCCGTCGATGCCCATGGGATTTTGAGTGCGTAATTATGTGCGCGTGGTACAAATGCCACTACTTGATCAGGGCTGGGACGGAGGCCGAATTGCTAGTCAAGCTCTTGACGGGCGGAGTTGTCTTGTAGCAGCGTAGTCCGGACCTTCTTGACGGTGTCCGTGGGTTTGGCAGCCGGATTGCGGATCTGCTTGAAAAGGCCGTTATGTACTTTTTCTGCTAGGGCGGCGGTGTGCTCCTCTATATGGAGGGAGCGTTCCGTATTTCCATTAACTGTTATGACGCCGCGTGGACCGGGCATCTTGAGCTTGAGATAAGCATAGTGTGAGACCGTGTTGAATCTAGCGAACGCGGTTCGTCCGGCAAAGGCGTGGTAGCCCGCTGCGGAAGGGGACGATATCGAAGATTAACTCTTCGGAGAAGTTGTCCAGGAGAACCGAAGACCACCTCCGGCATGATTGAGCCCGTGCAGCGGGCCTCAACGCCTGGTATGACTCCTTTAAAGGTAGTCTTTGTGAGCTTGATTCGTGAGGGATTAATGCCCATCTTCCATACTGTATCCTGGTAGAGCAGGTTGAGGCTGCTTCCACCATCCAACAGGACTCGTGTCAGGTGGAATCCGTGGATGATTGGGTCAAGGACCAATGCGGCCGAACCGCCATGGCGGATACTAGTTGGATGATCTCGACGATCGAAGGTGATCGGAAATGACGACCACAGATTGAATTTTGGGAAGACTGGCTCTACCGCGTAGACGTCCTTAAGTGCCTACTTGCGCTCCTTTCTGGGGATGTGCGTGGCGTATATCATGTTCACCGTTTTGACTTGAGGGGGAAATTTCTTCTGCCCCCCAGTGTTCGGCTGCCGGGGCTCTTCGTCCTCGTCCTCACTTTGTGGTCCCTTTTCTTTGTTTTCGGCATTTAACTTGCCAGCCTGTTTGAAGACCCAACAATCTCTGTTGGTGTGATTGGCTTGCTTGTCTGGGGTGCCGTGTATCTGGCATGGACGGTCGAGTATACGGTCCAGGCTGGAAGGTCCCTCATTGTTCCTCTTGTAGGGCTTCTTCCGTTGGCCGGACTTGGAGCCACTGAATCCGACGTTCACTGTGGTGTCGTCATTGTTATCTCCATTGCTTCGGTGCTTGTGTCTATTGCGTTGGAGCTTGCCGGTGTTGTTCTTGGCCTCAGAGGGGCCTGCCTCGTTGGCTGCGTTTTTGCTTCGGGCCAGCCAGCTGTCCTCACCCGCATAAAAGCGAGTCATGAGTGTTGTGAGGGCTGCCATGGATTTCGGCTTTTCTTGGCCGAGGTGGCGGGCGAGCCATTCGTCACAGATGCTGTGTTTGAAGGCTGCTAGTGCTTCAACGTCCGGATAATCGACGATCTGGTTCTTTTTGGTTTGGAACCTAGTCCAGAATTTTCTGGTTGATTCTCCAGGTTGTTGAACTATGTGGCTTAAGTCATCGGCATCGGGTGGCCGGACATATGTACCTTGGAAGTTGTCAAGGAAGGCTTCTTCCAAGTCCTCCCAGTTGCCGATGGAGTTCTTAGGCAGACTATTTAGCCAGTGTCGAGCTGGTCCTTTGAGCTTTAACGGGAGGTGTTTCATAGCGTGGAGGTCATCTCCTCGGGCCATGTGGATGTGGAGAATAAAATCTTGATCCACACTCAAGGTCGGTTGTTCCGTCGTATGATTCAATATTTACAGGCTTGAACCCCTCGGGGAATTCGTGATCCAGCACCTCATATGTGAAGCAGAGAGGGTGTGTGTCGCCTCTATAGCGGGCCGCGTCACGGCGCACCTCCGACAAAGTCCGTCTGTGGTTATCGGCCCGGGTGTGATTAAGTTTGTCACGTCCGAATAGGTAGCTGTCATCCCGAGTAGGGAAGCGTCCTCGCGATCCGTATATAGATCTGGTGTGTCCTGCTCTACTGTCCAATTCCTGCCGAAGATCGTATGTATGGTCCCGAGCTGGTGCATCCCTGTTTTTGCGGCGGTGGGCGGGCTGCTTTGTTCGCTGAGTTGTCGTTTTATCCTGGGTGGTCGGTCTGCCGCACTATCCCGACCGCGTGGTGGTCGGTCCGCATTGCGTGAGGGAGGTATGGGATCTGGTGCCTCCTCATCGAACTGAGGTAGCAGTCTGCATTTTGGGTAACTCTTGGCTGGGCGCTTGAGGCCGTATTCTTAGGCTGCCAGGACGTCTGTCCATCTATCGATGAGTAGGTCTTGATCTGCTTGGGGCTGCTGCTACTTCTTCTTTAGGCTTCTTGCAGTAGCTATGAGCTGGCGCTTAAAGCGCTCCTGCTCGAGGGGTGCCTCAGGCACGATGAAGTCTTTGTTGCCAAGGCTCTCATCATCCTCGGAGGGTGGACGATAACTATCATCATCCGGGTCATTGGGCGTGCTTTGTTATCGAGGTTAACTTGCTCGTTGTATTGCTCCTCCTGTTCGGATGCGGCTCCGGCGAAGTCTTCGTTGTTTCGGCGTCGCCGAATCTTTATTTTCTCCGGTGCCAGTGTTGCCATCTTTTGAGCGACGAGGCTTAGAGCGGCGTTTAGGGCGCCGACGTTTGGACTGTGTCTCGGAGGGTTTATTCGCGTCTGGATCTTCTTTGTCGTCGCCAGATCCTTTAGGTGTATCAACCATGTAGACGTCGTACGAAGAGGTGGCCGTCCAACGTCCGGTGAATGGTGGGTCTTGGCCTTGCTCCTTGTCGACATCATCGTCCATACCGGCGATGTCTTCGGAGCCATAATCGAGTCCGTCGGTTAAGTCCTCGACGGTAGTTATGAAGTGGGTGGCGGGTGGGAAGCAAAATTCCCCGTCATCAGCATCTAACTCGAACATAGTTGCTGCGAGTCCTTCTCCAAGGACAAATTTTTTAAAGAGTTCAGCACATCGCCCAAAGGTGAGTGCTGGAAAACGTCTGCGGCGCCGAATTCGAAGATCGATAACCGATCTAGCTCGGTGTCGGAGGCGTACACGAGTCCGAAGTTCTGCTGGCACAAATATTGCGGGGTGCCGAGTCCGCGTGCAGCTCGAATGCCGTGGACTCTGTGGCCTTGGATGGCACGATCCGCTTCGGTTCTAAGGCTGTTGCAGTGACAAGAACCATCTCCTGGATGTGATCCGATGACAGATTTAAGTCATGTTCATCGGGGCGAGGGGGAGCGATCGCCGCGGTTTTGAATCCGTTGAAGATCAAGTCTCCGCAGACGTCCACGACGTAGTTCAAGCTTCCAAATCTGACCTGATGGCCAGGGGCGTAGCTGTCAACCTGCTCTAGATGGCCAAGCGAGTTGGCCCCAGTACGAAGCGGCCGAACACAGAAATCTGTCCGGGGAGGAAGGCTCCTCCTTGGACAATGTTATTATCGGCGATTGAAGGGGCCATCACACCTTTTGTCGACGGCACAGTGGAACTCTCAATGAAACCACCCATGTCGGTGTCAAAACCGGCGGATCTCGGGTAGGGGTCCCGAACTGTGCGTCTAGGATTGATGGTAACAGGAGACGGGGGACACGATGTTTACCCAGGTTCGGGGCCTCTCTATGGAGGTAATACCCTACTTCCTGCTTGATTGATCTTGATGAATATGAGTGTTACAAGAGTTGATCTACCACGAGATCGTAATGGCTAAATCCTAGAAGTCTAGCCTATGTGACTATGGTAATGTGTCCTTTCCGGACTAACCCCTTCGGTTTATATAGACACCGGGGGGATTTAGGGTTTACATAGAGTCGGTTACATAAGAAGTAATCTTCATAATAGGTCACCTAGCTTGCCTTCCACGCCAAGTAGAGTCCAATCCGGATCCGGGTACAGTCTTCGGCCTTCATGTCTTCACAGCCCATCAGTCCGGCCCAATGCATAACAGGCCGGACACCCGAGGACCCCTTAGTCCAGGACTCCCTTAGTCCCTTCTGGTCGAGAAAAATCAGCGTAAAGTTTAATCGTGTTTGGACTTCGTTTGGTATTGATTTTCTGAAAAGCCAAAAACAACAAAAGGCAGGAATTGACACTGGGCACTTGGTTAATAGGTTAGTCCGAATAAATAATATAAAATAGCATAAAATGCATATAAAGCATCCAAGATTGATAATATAATAGCATGAAACAATCAAAAATTGTAGATGCGTTGGAGACGTATCAGCCGGCGCCGAGCTCGGACGACAGCCGGGCGTGTCTTGGCCAGCGAACCGCCGACGGGATAGATCCGAGCGGCTAGAGGCGGAGTCAATACCTACCTGCGGCGTGAAGGCCATGTCGGGGCCGTGCGGCCCGGTACCCGGCCAATCCATGGCAAGGCGCAGTCGCCCGCGACCCGGATGCTGCAAATCAGGGGACCGGGTGTGCCAAATCCCGCCACCGTAGATCTACCGGTTGGCCGCCGACACCAGGAATGAAAGAGGCACAATTCTAGTGGTCGATGTGGGCGGAAAATTTGGGCAAATGACCCGAGAAAATGGCATGACTATGGGGAGTGGAGGGGGAGGAGAAGAGTAAATAGGGGCGACTGTGTCACCGACGGGCGGGCTAGGGGAGGACAAGGGCACGCATCGTGTATGTCCGTTTCAACGCAAACGCATCTAAATTTGTGTCGGGAATGAGTCGAAGCCGAATAGAAAACGGACATTTGTCCATTTGCTCCCGCGCGTTGAGCCACGTTTTGTGACCTTTAGCCCTAAACAAACGCGGACGGACGATTTGGGGTCGTACTTTGGAGTTAGCCTAAGAGGCCTAAGGATACAAATGTCTTATTAAAACATGTGTCCATATCTTACCTACACACAGTTTGAATTCAAGTTCAACTGTCATCTACTTTGTACAAAATATATTCGACACAATTTCAACCACTGAAACAAGGACTGATGATAAAATTGTGCTCTTCACAGTGAGCACGATATGTGAACGCCACCAGTATAGCACATAAATAAAAATGTCAATATGATTTTTCTCTGCCATTGACTAGAAATGAAGTTGGCCCCGCGTAACTTAACTGTCGTCCGCATTTTCAGCACAACACATGCAGGTCCTGGCACTGGCAAACCGTAAGTGCTGGCGCAGTGCCCGAGCCAGAACGGTAGGAACGGGTCCGCTTCGTGTCGACAACAGGTTTGCCTGACCTATACTGTAGGAGTATTTGGTTATGATCGTGGGCACATACCTAGCTTTGGTCCCTTCGTACGTGCTTATAACGGGGGCCTAGCCAACTAGATGGATGTAAAGCTCGTGCGTGCGTGGAGCAGGGCGGGCAACCAAAACCGGTGATGGATGGAGCTAGTAGGTGGCGAAAGAAAGCTGTCTCAACCAAACTCGCGCAGCATGCCATGTCAGGGAGTCAGGCCGGGTGGCCGGTGGAGCACCAACACGGCGGCAAACCACCAGATCCACCCGGCAAGGCACAGATGGTGCTGACGTGCCGCACCTGCTGGTTTCGGTTTTGGTCTGGACAACAGCGCAGTGCACGCACTCACCCGCGGAAAGAGCGGTGGTCTGCCGGTGCGCGCGCGTCCCCATACAAGAGACGACTGCTCCCCTTGATCAGCCCAGCGCGATCCCAAACAGACGTTCGGTTTGGCCGGATTTTGTTCCTTTAGGGCGTCGATGGGTTCGCCTATGTCCGCGTTTGTCTGATGGATCGTGGGTGCATCCAACGCGCGACCACATCTCAAAACCTGTCCGGGTGGACATGAATAAAAATATTTAAAAACTTAAATGAAATGACAAATAAATAAATAAACGCAGTTAAAAAAACATAAAACATATATATAGGGGTTACGGTCACAAAACTGCCCAGTTTATCAGTCCACTTAAACGGCCCAGTTCATAATTAACATAAAACCAAAAAAACGCCTCCCGCGCGCTCCTGCCGCGCCCGTCGATGCCGTGGCCGTGGCCGTCTTCACTGGCCGTCGGTGTCGTCATCGTCGTTGACGAGGTCGACGTATTCCGGCGACGTCCACAGGTGGGCCGGCGGTCCGTGGTGCACGGGGGCGGCGGGCTGCAAGGTGGCCAGTGGTGCCTGCACCACTTCCTCCCGAGGCGAGGCCTCCGCTCAGTGACGCTGACGGCGTGGGGCACCATTCCACGGCCCCAGTGGCTGATGCGCCATCTGCCACGAGCACGACCAGCTCCACCCCTGGCCCACAAGGTCAAGGTGGAACGCGGTTACCGGCGGCTCCTCCACCACCTCCTCCCGAGGCGCCATCTCCAGCTCGGGGATGGCGACGTCGCCGGCTGCGGAGAGGGCCATCGTCGCCTCGAGGTCCCCCCAATTGGCGCTCGCCGTGCGTGTGCATGGAGTCCTGTAGCACATGCGCCATGAGCCGGGCCTCCTCCTCCGACGTCATGCGAGAAGGCGGGGGTGGCGATGGAGATGGCGACGGCGTGGGCGTCAGGTCGCGGACCCGCGTACGCCCGCGCGCCTGGGAAGCCGCTCGGGCCTCACGTGGCCGTCGCGGCCCCGTCGACGTGCCGGCGAAGAACGACGCCCACCGCACGTCGTGCTCATCACGGAGCCACGTGTCCCACAATGGCGAGTCGGGGGCGTACCTCTCGTCGTAGTAGAGGTCGTCCGGGAGGAGGCGGCGGCGGCGCTCGATCTCCTGGCGGCTGCGGCCGCTCTGCGGGGCAGGCGGGATCGGCCTGTGATCGGCCGATAGGTGCCGATTATTGGGGAGGTGGGCGTCGCTCGAAGCGTGGCGTCCTCGTCTTCCAATAACGGCGGCAGGCGGCCCCCTCGATGTAGTGCCGGTCGCGCTCGCCGGCGGCCATGGGCGCGATGGAGAAGGCGGGCGGCGCGGTGACCCGACGTGGTGGCGATGGCGACGTGGGCTCCTCTTTCTTCCGAAACGCGTGGCGTCCCAACGAGAACGACCTACATGATGCGTGCTTGCCTTTGCGGCCGTAGTTCGAGGCCCATGGGCCGGCGGTGGCGGCGAAGTTCTTGGCTAGGGTTTGGGTTCGGCGTTATCGGGTTTCGAGGAGGCCGCGGGGTAGCGTGGGGCAGTGTGGACGACGATCCGTCCACGCTTACCACTTAAAGAAGGACGGCGACCGTTCGATGTGCGGATGACAGGTGGGGCCGCCCGCTCGTGCGCATTGATGTGGGCGGGTGGGAGGTAGGTGGCCGCCTGTCACGCGGCCCCGACGCGGACGAGGCGCGCGTCCGTTTGTTGTCTGTCGCGACCCAAACCCGACGCAAGTTTGCGCTCGAAATAGATTGGCCCGGACGCAAAACGGACAAAAATGGGTCCGTGCCGTTGCGCGCTGGGCCGCCTCGTTTGTTCGTTTTACCTTAAACGAACAGAGTCGGACATGATAGGATCGCGAGGTAAAGTTGACCTCAGTCGGGACTCGGGGGTTTGGGGAGCTGGGACGGTGGGAGCAGGCGAGCACGGACACGCACGGTTGGTTGGTTGTTGCCCGTGCGGCTTTCTTCCCCTTCCGTCTTCTCTGTTGCCTGCGGCTTTCGCACCATCCGCGTGGATGATGGCATCGGCATGGTCTTTCTTCCGACGGCGCCTTGTGCTCCCACGCCGCCCGCGGGCCCTGTCTTCACGGGCGGTAGCGGCCGCGTGGGAATAGCAGCGTTTGACGTGCGAGGAGACCAGGGAAGTAACTCCAATGGGCTTTCCCGTGAGGTCGCTAGCTCTACTGCATGCAATCAGGGCCGTCCAAGGGCCTGTGCGAGCTGTGCGCTCGCACAGGGCCCCCAAAATCGAGGGGCCTCCAACTAGGGTCCATATACATGTATGTATAGTCTGAAAAAAATTCAGTTTTAGGCCTTTTTGGCCTGATCCAGTCAAGTCTTGAGCGATACGCTTTCCCGTCGCGTGGATTGATCGATCGTAGATGAAACGACAGCCCAGCGCAGTACGTTCGGTAACTTCCGCTTCCTATTCCCTGCCTGATCGCTAGGTTTTCCATCTCCCCATCGCTTCCGACTGAATCGGCGGCTCGGTGGCGATCGCGTTGCAACCTTGCAGGTTCAACGAGGCGACGGGCAAGAAGCGGACTACTTTCTAGCGCTGGATGCCGTCGCGCGTGACGGCCGACACCGGCCTTGTGATGCCGTAACAGAACAGAAGACCAACCGGTGTGGTGCCCTCTCTGCTCCCTACGCTCTCCCCTTTTCTCTAATTTTGATACAAATTGCAGAGTTGTGTTAATATGTTTGGGAACGATTTTTTGTGCAGTTGTTCAAGTTCAGAAGCAGTCACAGATTCGAGAATTTCAGTAGTTGCTCGTACTATCGTCCAAGTACAAAATCAAGGTTCTATCTGATTGTAAGTTTTTTGAACTACCTATACATGTCACAAGCCTATATTTCATGTGAGCTCATCAGTTCAAATAAATTGAAAGAGTATATGTTTCATTGAAACAGAAATAATCATGCATTCTAGTTTTGGAAGAAAGTATGATTCTGGTGCCTTCAAGCGTAAGAAGAAACAGAAATTAGAAGAAGATGCTGAATTTCAAAGGGGTGCTCTTGATAAATGGGCTGTGATAGTACCCCAAAATAATTCTGAAAATCATACTCCAGATGGTAATATTGATGATGGTCACGATGATAATGCAGTAGAGGTTGAGGTTGTCACTGCAGAAATTCATGAAGGTGATCATGGTCTTGCTGATAATGCGCAAGAGGTTGAGGTTGCCGCTACAGAAATTGATGAAGGTAATGATGTCAATATTTTAGATGAAGATCATGATCCTAATATTTCGGATGACATGAATAATTCCGTTCAGCCTGATATATTTGATCCTAAAAATTGGGATGGACTTGATCTGAAAAAGATTGATATCTTGCTGCAAAAGGGTCCTAAAAGAGAAGATATTGAGTATGGTCCTTATGACAAGTTCTCTAGAAGGTTTTCTGCATTATCATTTAGTAGAATTCTCCCAAATGGAGAAAAGTTTGACAGAGAGTGGCTTGTGTACAACAGCGACCTCGATAAAGCATTTTGTTTCTGTTGCAAATTATTAAAAAGGGGGCATGTGAGAGGACAGCTAGCAAATGAGGGTTTAAGTGACTGGATTCATCTTGGGGCTAGACTAAAAGAGCATGAATCAAGTAGAGAGCATATCACAAATATGACTGCATGGTATGACTTCCATCTCAGGATGCAGAAGAATCAAACAATTGACAAAGTTGCTCAGCGAGAACTTGAAAAGGAAAAGGAGCATTGGAGAAAAAATTTGCTCAGGATTTTGTTGATTGTAAAATTTGTTGCAGAACATAATATAGCATTTCGTGGCAGCAATAGCAAGTTGTACCAAGATAGCAATGGGAATTTTCTAGGACTGATTGAAATGTTGGCTGAATTTGACCCAGTTATCAAAGAGCACGTTGACCGCATCACCAATGAAAAAATCCGTGATCACTACCTTGGCCCTTCTATACAGAATGAGTTAATAATCATGCTCGCCATCGCCATCAGGTCAAGAATCATTGAAAAGGTAAAGGAAGCAAAATATTTCTCAGTTATTCTTGATTGTACTCCTGATGCAAGCCACCAAGAACAAATGTCTTTGATAATTAGGTATGTAGATACATCTTACATACATTTGCATCGAATAATCTTTCTTAGGCTTTTTGGAGGTGAATGATACCACTGGGCAAGGTTTGTTTAATGTTCTAGAAGAGGAGTTGAATAATCTTAGCCTTGATGTGGACAATGTGAGAGGGCAGGGTTATGATAATGGGTCAAATATGAAAGGAAACAATAAAGGGGTACAAAAGAAATTTCTGGACAAATATCCAAGGGCATTTTATTCAGCTTGTGGTTGTCATAGTCTAAATCTGGCACTATGCGATATGGCGAAGTCTTGTCGTAAAGCAACAGACTTCTTTGGAATTATACAACGCATCTATACAATATTTGCTAATTCGACTAAACAATATTTGCTAATTCGACTAAACGATGGCAAATTCTCAAAGATAACTTAAAGAAGTTGATTGTCAAGTCATTGTCATCTACTCGTTGGGAGAGTCATGTTGAGAGTGTTAAGGCTATACGGATTCAAATGCCAGAAATAAGGGAGGCTTTACTACAAGTGGCTGAAACTGATAAGGATCCATTGACAAGTAGTGAAGCACAATCATTGGCAGAAAATGAACTTGGTGGTTTTGAATTTTTAGTGTCAATAATTATCTGGTATGATATATTATCCGCTGTTAATTTGGTCAAGCAGCTACAATCAAATGACATGCTTATTGATATTGCAATTGAGTCTATATGAGGTCTTCTTTCCTTTTTCAAGAAGTATAGAGAAACTGGCTTTTCAAAAGCATTGGAAGATGCAAAAGAAATTGCACTTGAGATGGATATTCATCCAGAGTTCCGCACCAAGCGGAAAATCAAAAGAAGAAGACAATTCGATGAGGGTGCAGGTGATGCATCTATTGCTTCACAATCTGCAGAGGACTCATTTAGGGTCAATTATTTTCTACAAGTGGTCGATCAAGCTATAGTTTCACTTACCAGGAGGTTTGAGCAATATCAGGGGTATGAAAAAACTTTTGGTTTCTTATTTACTTCAGATAGGCTGCGATCTATGGATGATAAGAGTTTGCTGGCTGCTTGTGTTAATCTTGAGGATGCACTTAAGAATGGAGAACACAAAGATATTGATGGAGCTGAATTGTTTTACGAGTTAATTTTCATCCATGATTTAGTTAAGAAATCTATGGGCCCTGTTGATATTCTTGAGATTCTAATGAAGCGCCCCTTCTATCCTAATGCTATTATTGCGTACAGGATTTTGTTAACCATTCCTGTAACTGTTGCAACTGCGGAAAGGAGCTTCTCTAAACTCAAGTTGCTCAAATCATATTTGCGTTCAACTATGACACAAGAAAGACTCAATGGTTTGGCGACAATAGCACTTGAAAATGATGTCTTGGAGAAGATTAATTATGAAGATGTAATTGAAGATTTCATTTCAAGGAACACAAGACGGATGACACTTTTCAATAGAGAATGAGGTCAGTTTATTGGTTTTAGTTATTCGCATTGATACTTCAGAATATTCTAAGCATTGTATGAAATAATATAAATTCTAATTACATAATTAGGTGATTATGCTTGCGTAATTGTATATTTTTTAAAATTTAGGGCCCCATTTTTCTTTTTGCACCGGCCCCCCGAATTCTTGGAGACGGCCCTGCAACTGTGGTGACCAGCCGGCTCTGATCCTGTATGTGCACGGCTCCTGTCCGACGTGGATCCAACAGCTTCATGCCTTCATCAATGTTGGTCCATCCTCACGCCACGAGCTTCCTCTTGTCTAATTTTAATTTGACGGCTAAGGGTGTGGATTCGCAAATTTTCTCCCGCGTCCGTCCGCGGACATGTGGGCCAGTCCACGGACATGGATGCGGGAGACGGCCATCCAACGCCGCCCATATACATCCGGCCTTCCTAATTTTTTTAGAGTCCGCTTGTTCAAATAGCCACATATAAATAGTACAAATGTTCAAATAGCTACATGCTAGTAGTTTAAATTTTAAAAACTTTAAATATTACATTCCAACCTTTTGTCCTGTTTAACCGCCCACTGATACTCAAGCGGATCTTCTTTCAGTTGCTCGTGAGTTACTTGATGCCGAATTTGTTGATGCATTTGAATAAACTCTTCAAATGTGATCGGATTCTGGTCTCGAAGTTCGATAGGATCACACATGTTTTTAAATTCTACGGTTGCGGCAGCATCCTCACCCTCATATTCGACGGTCATGTTGTGCATGATCACATAACATGTCATCACCTCCCACAAGGTCTCCAGATCCCATCGTTTAGCAGGTCCACGAACAAGTGCAAAACATGCAGAACTCCAAATGTCATCTCGACATTCTTTCTAACTACTTCTTCTCTTTGGGTAAAGTGAGACTTTTTCTGGCCAACTGGGTTAGATATGGTGCTGACAAAGGTAGCCCATGGAGAATAGATATCGTCAACCAGAAAATAGCCCATGTTGTACTCACGTCATTGACAGTATAGTGGCAAGGAGGACCTTTTCCTTCAGTCAACCTCTCAAACAATAGTGATCGCTGCATCACATTGATGTCATTAATTGTGAGACCCAGGCATGCCAAATCCAAAGATCATGTGATGCAGCGGCTTCAAGAATGATGATGGACTTTTTAATATGACCCTAAAATTGCCCTTGTAAAGCCTTCCCACAGTTCTTCCGTTTTCAATGCATGCAGTCAAAAGATCCAAGCAAACCTGGTCACTCTCTCGCTTCTCAAATTGTCAAGAGCCTCTTGGTGTCTTCCACACTTGGTTCTCTCAAGGACTAAGGTCCAAACACCTCGACCATAGAAGTTGCAAACCTGAGCATGGCATCTTCGCATGTACTCTCAAACATCCTTCGGTACTCGTCTCACGAATCAGCGGCCGTGCCATACGCAAGAATCTGGAGTGCGGCCATGCACTTCTGGTGACCAAAGAACCCAATCGTTCCCACGACGTCCTTCTTCAAGATGAAATAGTCATCATAAGATCGAAAGCCATGGTACAAACGATCGAAGATAGTCTTGTGCATCCAAAAACGCCGACGAAAACGGCCAGCAAAGAGTGCATCGGGGGCAAACTAGTCGGCCATCAGTGTTAAATGGTTGTCCGTGCTATTGTAGTTGAGCACTCGATGATCCTTGATCGATCCCTTGAAATCGAGAACATGCTTCCCCGCACGCTCCGCATCTTCAAGGATCGCCTGCATCATTGCCATCTCATCCGCGTAGTCCTCTTCGACGAACGAGCCGTCACACGACACAACATGATGCTCGTATATGTACTCCAAATCAGAATCCATTGCTCAAAAGAAGAAGGGGCAAATTTTTTAGCTCTGGCAATTCATCGAACATGTGCCGGGCATGGTGAGTATAGCAGTAGCAAATGGTAGCTGACGGGGGCGGTCGGAGGAGAGGGGTTGAACGACGACGGAGGATAAGCGGGGTGGAGCCTGGCTGGAACTTTGGAGGTGACGAAGACGTAGAGTTCTGTCAGGGGTGTGGCATGGCGGCCGGGGGTGGTGGAGTGGCGATGAAGGTAGGAGAGAAAGAAGAAAGGAGAGGAAATAGGGAGGATGGAGGCGTGGGGTTCAGGAAGGGTTTTTGGATGAGTCGGAGTGTCAGAGTTCTATCTGGCTGTTGTCCGGACTCGCGCAAAGCCTCCCATGTTTATCTCGCATTTGCTGAAAAAGTACGTCCGAACCGCTCAGCGAACTGATACAGACTCGCGTTGGATGGCAAACCGCGTTCGGACCGCGCGGTCCAGATGTATGTGGGTGGTTTGATGGTCCGCCTTGAAGATGCCCTAACAAACCATCTAGCCAAGAACCTTTTTCTAGGGGACGTGGTCACCAGTCATCTTTCACATAATATTCCTTGCAGGGAAAGAGTTTATTTTTTCAGGAAAAATTTCGATCCATTCATCAACTGTCAAGGTAGTACAAAGAACACAAGAAGTAAAAGTTACATTCAGGCCCGTAGCCCGCCTAGCGATGACTACAAGCACTGGAGCAAGCCAAAGGTGCGCCACCATCATTGCCCCTCCCTTACCGGAGCCGGGCAAACTTTGCTGCAGTAGATAGTGAGAAAATCATCTTGCTAAAACCCCATGGGATCAGCGTACCAGAATAGAAACCGCCGCCGATGAAAAGAAGAGTAGATCCAAAGATCCATTCTATAGACACACGAAATTAGACGAACGAAGACCGAATCGATAAGTATTTATCTTAGCTAGCCAATACATATACAATCAGAGTTCGTAGCAGAGGCAATTATTTTTCACGTGGAAATTTCAGAACCTGACTATCGTTTTCACATGATTAGAGGGGAAGGAAAAGAAACGAGATGAAAGGGGCAAACACCCACTTATTTCTATAGAAGGGTGAGAAACGCGGTTGAAATATGTCACGCCAAGATGCGACCGTATCCTAAAGGAACTCGAATGTCCCACCAAGGATAGAAGCGCATCTTGAAGACGCTTTTGCAAGGTGGATATCATTACGTCAACATTACATAATAGTGGGGATACATCCAGAGGCGGAACCAGGATTTTTCGAAGCCTAGGGCTATAACTAAGAGGCTAAAATAAAGCTAAGACTAGTATACCACATATATCAATGCATGTCAGAAATAGACTGTTTATTCGCATTTCGTTGGAAATATGTACTTCAATATTAAATCAAGAGAAAATTCATAGAAATATGTAAATAGTTTAACAAAGTGCATCGTTGCACAAGCTGGTACCACAGTAATGAAGGCTTGATTAAATTGATCCCATCGTTTATTCATCAGCAGTATAAGGACCTGGAGCTGTGAAGATAAAATTATGTATTCAAAACACAAGACAATGGACATAGGCTAAGTCAATTGTTCATAGCTTTTGAAAATAAGAACATAATATAGCATTATCTCGAAGTGTGTAGTAGCACAGGATGTAACTGACCGAGTCTGCTTCGTGCCTTCGGTTTGGGTTTCTAATTTCCTGTTGACAAGGAAAGAAAATTGACTAAAGTTGTACAATTTACCAAAATAAAATCCACTTAGGTTGTACTCCTTTAGTTTCTAAATATAAGCCCGTTTAGAGATTTCAATACGAACTATATACGAATGTGTATAGATATTCTATAGTGTAAATTCACTTATTTTGCTCTGTGTGTTATCCATATTGAAATCTCTAAAATGTATTATATTTAGGAACGGAGGGAGTACAATTTAGAAATACCAAGTAATTGATTTCATCTATGATACAGAAGAACTAGGGAAAGTAAGTTAGACGGCACTCCCTCGGTTCTTTTAACTAAAACCACAACAAAAATTATGAAACGGGTGGAGCGTTTTTGGAATTACCTGTTCAGAGCATTGGATAATTATGTAGTAGAAATAAGTTGGATGATATATACTAGGAACGGATTTACTTGAAAAATATATACTAGAAGCAGAGGAATCGTTGGATGATTACACAGGTTTGGTAGCGGGCAGCTGAGAATTACGAGCAGTGAGGCAACCAAGCAGATCGTTAGGGCTAAGGCGCGCAGCAGGGGCTGCTCTACGATGAGCGCCGAGCCGCCTTGATGAGGGATGCGGCGCATCTTTGATTCTGAAAGATCGAGGATGTCGCCTAGAGGGGGGGGTGAATAGGCGATTTAAAATAATTACGATTTAGGCTTGAACAAATGCGGAATAAACCTAACGGTTAATTTGTCAAGCACAAAACCTACAACAACTAGGCTCACCTATGTGCACCAACAACTTATGCTAAGCAAGATAAGCAACTATGTGATAGCAAGATATATGACAAAGAACAATATGGCTATCACAAAGTAAGTGCATAAGTAAAGGGGCTCGGGTAAGAGATAACCGAGACACGCGGAGACGATGATGTTCCCGAAGTTCACACCCTTGCGGATGCTAATCTCCGTTTGGGGCGGTGTGGAGGCACAATGCTCCCCAAGAAGCCACTAGGGCCACCGTAATCTCCTCACGCCCTCGCACAATGCAAGATGCCGTGAATCCACTAAGGGACCCTTGAGGGCGGTCACCGAACCCGTACAAATGGCAACCCTTGGGGGCGGTCACCGAACCCGTACACTTTGGCAACCCTTGGGGGCGGTCACGTGCAGATCAAATTGCTCGGGGCGATCTCCACAACCTAATTGGAGACCCCAACGCTTGCCCGGAGCTTTGCACCACAATGATTGAGCTCCGAACACCAACAACCGTCTAGGGCGCCCAAGCACCCAAGAGGAACAAGCTCAAGGGCGCCAAGCACCCAAGAGTAATAAGCTTCTCAACTTGTAACTTCCACGAATCACCGTGGAGAACTCAAACTGATGCACCAAATGCAATGGCAAGGGCACACGGAGTGCCAAGTCCTTCTCTCTCAAATCCCACCAAAGCAACTAATGCTAGGGAGGAAAATGAGAGGAAGAACAAGAAGGAGAACACCAAGAACTCCAAGAACTAGATCCAAGGGGTTCCCCTCACATAGAGGAGAAAGTGATTGGTGGAAATGTGGATCTAGATCTCCTCTCTCTTTTCCCTCAAAAACTAGCAAGAATCCATGGAGGGATTGAGAGTAGCAAGCTCAAGGAAGGTCAACAATGGGGACAAAAACGAGCTCAAGTGATGAGGAACCATTGGGGAAGAAGACCCCCTTAAATAGGTCCCCACGAATCTGCCCATTATGTGCAGAAAGCTGTAGGACCGGTACAACCGGTGTACAAACCGGTACAACCGGCCAAAGCAGAGGAAAAACCAACCTAGGAAAAGCTCTAAGTGGTACAACAGCCTGGGGAACCGGTAGTACCGGTTAAACCGGTTAAACCGGTCAACAACCGCTCAAGAACCGCTCCAAAACAGAAACCAGTCCGGTGGTAGAGCGGTACATGGCCGGAACAACCTCGGACCAATGCAGGTGGTACAACCGCTCCAAACACCGGTTGTACCGGTCAACCGCAGTACAACCTCTCTACGGGCGGTACAACCTTTCTATGTAAAACAGCAATATCAAAAGCAGTCACAACTTTCGTGACACGAGCTCCGAATTCGATGAAACCAAGTTTGTTGGAAAGCTAGCAACAAGGGCTAACACAATCTTGATAGAGAAAACAATAAGAAGCAAATGAGAAAAGGCCCATAAGAAAATGGTGAGAACCCTTCCTTGGATAAGACCGATAAAACCTCCAACACCGAAAACATCATAGAAGACGCATGCGAACTCCGTTTTCGATGAACTCGAGCTTGTCATAAAAATGACCATAAGCTCCAAATCTCACAAGGAGAAGAACCAAACAAGAACCAAAAGATGATGCAAGGATGCAATGGTTTGAGCTCTCTACTAACGATACGATCAAGCTACCAACTTGAGAGCCCCCTTGATAGTACAAGAACGATCCTATAACCCGGTCTCCCAACTACCACCACGAGACCGGTAAAATAGAAAACCTATCAAGGGCAAACCTTTGCCTTGCACATGGTCCAATTGAGCTAGATGAAGACGATCTTGACTCCCTCAAGTTGGACCACCTTTCTTGATTGCGTTGGCTCGATGAAGACTAGATGATTGCTCCCCATAGTCCACTATGGGTGAGCGACTCTTGACACATCTTCACAAGTCCATTGACACCACAATGGATGGCAAGATTCAAACTTGATTGCTCCCCATACTCCATTATGGGTGAGCCACTCTTAAATGTTGCTCCACTTGAACTTGCACACAAGAAACTTGATGACGATCACCACTTGATGTCATCCTCCATGGGTTGTATGGGATCTTCCTCTTGACGCAAGACCATGGAAACATACCTAACCCCACAAAGAACTCTCACGTAGACCATGGGTTAGCACACAAAGCGTAATGGACAATGCTTACCATACCATGGGATCACTTGATCCCCTCGGTACATCTTGTGCGCTTTGTGTGTTGAATCTTTCCAACTCTCTTCATTTGGATGATGTCTTGAAGGTGGACATGAATGATCACACAATCTTATTCTTCAAGACATGCTTGCAATAAGCTCAACACTCACATGACCGGTCTTTGGATAATTCCTTAATAGCACCATGATCATCACAAACTCTCCTTGAAACCAACAAATGGACTCCAAGAAAAGCCTATGGACAAACCCTTCAAATATAACTCAAGGCAACCATTAATCCATAGAGATTGTCATCAATTACCAAAACCAAACATGGGGGCACCGCATGTTCTTTCAGATTCAGGGTTCGTTTCCGATCGGACGAGATTTTCATTGATTAAGCGAATTGGACGTATCGCTGGGCTATTCTTTTTTGTTTAGCAATTGGTATGGGCTTGCTTGCGGTTGGGTTAGCAGGCCTGGGGCTGGGCCTCTATAACACCAAATTCTGAAAAAAATACAAACAAATGTATGTGTACTAGCTGGGCCACGCCTGGGGCTATAGCCCCAGCTGCCCCAGACCTAATTTCGCCCCTGGATACATCCAAGACATACAATGCCACATGAATACAACAATACATCATACATAATATCAACATCCGACTACAGATGAAACATAAACAGAAACTCAAACGATAACCACCCTGCTAGCCCAGGTTGCCGACCTGGAACCTATCCCCTGATCGAAGAAGCAGAAGAAGAAGAACTCCAAAACAAGTAAACATCACTCTCGCGTCATGATCATCGCACAACCTGTACACTCAAGAATCGGTGTTGTAGTAATCTGTGAGCCACAAGGACTCAGCAATCCCATTACCATGGGTATCAAGACTAGCAAAGCTTAATGGGTAAGGAAAAGGGGTAAAGTGGTGAGTTTGCAGCAGCGACTAAGCATGTATGGTGGCTAACTTACGAAAACAAGAGCGAGAAGAGGAGCTTAGCAAGCGGTCGTCAACTAATAATGATCAAGAAGTGATCCTGAACTCCTACTTACGTCAAACATAACTCAGAAACCGTGTTCTCCTCTCGAACAACCCCGAAAAGAGACACTCACGGTTACACACACGGTTGGTGTATTTTAGAAGAGTTTACTTCAAGTTTACTACAACCGGATATTAACAAATTCCCATCTGCCACATAACCGCGGGCACGGCTTACGAAAGTTCAAACCCTGCAGGGGTGTCCCAACTTAGCCCATGATAAGCTCTCGCGATCAACGAATGATATTCCTTCTCCCGGGAAGACCCGATCAGTCTCGGAATCCCGTTTACAAGACATTTCGAAAATGGTAAAACAAGACCAGCAAGACCTCCCGGCGTGCCGACACCCTGATAGTAGCCGCGTGTATCTCGTCTCAGGCCACGACCGGATAAGAGAAGCGTACAGATACCAACATAACCCAAGTTGCCAAGGGACGGTCCCGCACGGTGCTCTAGTTTGGACCAACACTTAGACAAGCATTGGCCCGGGGGGGCTAAAATAAAGATGACCCCCGGGATGCGCGACTCCCAAGGGAAAAAGGTAATAGGCTGAGGCAAATGTAAAACCAATGTTGGGCCTCACTGGAAGAGTTTTATTCAAATCGAACCGTCAAGAGGGTCCCATAAATCACCCAACCGCGTTAGGGACGCAAAATCCGGGAACATAATACCGATATGACAGAAACTAGGGCGGCAAGAGTGGAACAAAACACCAGGCATAAGGCCGAGCCTTCCACCCTTTACCAAGTATATAGATGCATTAATAATATAAGAGATATTGTGATATCCCAACATAAACATAATCCAACATGGAACAATCTTTCATCTTCACCTGCAACTAGCAACGCTATAAAAAGGAGCTGAGCAAAAGCGATAACATAGCCAAACAACGGTTTGCTAGGAAGGGTGACAAAGGTTAGAGGTTCATGGCAATTTGGGAGGCTTGAGCAAAGAAGTGGTAGGTAACGCAAAGCATAGCGATAGAACGAAGCAACTAGCATAGCAATGATAGTAATGAGATCCAAGATGACGGTCATCTTGCCTGAAATCCCGCAAGGAAGAAGAACGAGTCCATGAAGAAGATGAAGCCACGAAGACGAACCAAGCGTGGACGAACGAATCCTCACGATCGCAACGAAACGGGAACTATCGAGAAGAAGCACACAACACGGTAAACACACCACACATGAACAAGGCATGATGCTCAACCAAGTATGATGCATGTCCGGTTTAATGATTCATGGCATGGCAAATGCACAACCAACACTACAAATTAAGTGGAGCTCAATATGCAACGAGTTGCATATTGACGAAACACCACATGACTCATTTAGTTCTCTCTCATTTATGCTACTCAACAATATTAAATGTTGTTAAACATGGCAAGAGGTGAAGCATAATAAAACTACCTATTTAGGCAAGTTTAAATGAGGCCGGAACAACAAACAACAATTCCGGAAAATCCCCATGTCCATATTCTAGATTTCGTACTGTTCTGCCCTATACATAGTTTTAATGTTGTTAAACAGCAAAATAAAGTGCAGCAAGTTAATCTATGCATTTTTCTACTCCATTTACATATAAAGTTTATTTAAAATGGAGCTACGGTTATTTAGTTATGAAATAAAACATTTTAACATGAAATTTATGCAAACTAATGCAAACAGCAAGTTTAAATATTTTAACATGGATGAAAGTTGGATATTATGAAACTACATGAAATTCTAAGCATTTTACATATGTTACATGCTTTATTATGATGCATGGATATTTAGATATGGGCAACACAAAATAATGGCATTTTTGAAAATAAGAATGCACAGGAAAATACTAAAATACACAGAGTGGGAAAAAATGCACGGGCCGAATGCACAGGAAAATGCTAAAATACACAAAGTGGGAAAAAATGCACGGGCCGAATTGCAGCAACCCAGAAGGACTTGGCCCGGGTGAGTGCTGAGTGTGCGTGTGCATAGTAATAAGGGGAAAACAGAGCAGCCCGGGTGAGTGCTGAGTGTGTGCGTGCATAGTAATAAGGGGAAAACAGAGCAAAAATATGGGGCGCCAACCAACACTACAAATTAAGTGGAGCTCAATATGCAACGAGTTGCATATTGACGAAACACCACATGACTCATTTAGTTCTCTCTCATTTATGCTACTCAACAATATTAAATGTTGTTAAACATGGCAAGAGGTGAAGCATAATAAAACTATCTATTTAGGCAAGTTTAAATGAGGCCGGAACAACAAACAACAATTCCGGAAAATTCCCATGTCCATATTCTAGATTTGGTACTGTTCTGCCCTATACACAGTTTTAATGTTGTTAAACAGCAAAATAAAGTGCAGCAAGTTAATCTATGCATTTTTCTACTCCATTTACATATAAAGTTTATTTAAAATGGAGCTACGGTTATTTAGTTATGAAATAAAACATTTTAACATGAAATTTATGCAAACTAATGCAAACAGCAAGTTTAAATATTTTAACATGGATGAAAATTGGATATTATGAAAGTACATGAAATTCTAAGCATTTTACATATGTTACATGCTTTATTATGATGCATGGATATTTAGATATGGGCAACACAAAATAATGGCATTTTCGAAAATAAGAATGCACAGGAAAATGCTAAAATACACAGAGTGGGAAAAAAATGCACGGGCCAAATGCACAGGAAAATGCTAAAATACACAAAGTGAGAAAAAATGCACGGGCCGAATTGCAGCAACCCAGAAAGACTTGGCCCGGGTGAGTGCTGAGTGTGCGTGTGCATAGTAATAAGGGGAAAACAGAGCAGCCCGGGTGAGTGCTGAGTGTGTGTGTGCATAGTAATAAGGGGAAAACAGAGCAAAAATATGAGGCGCCTGGGACTCGATCCCCAGACCCCTCGGATGGATAGTGGCTACGCCCACCACTAGGCTAGCTATGTGCTGGTGATGCAAAAGAAGATCAGCGGGAAAATGAAGCATATGCTCAACGCGACCAGGACCCAAACTGAAGCGTCCGCACGGGGACTCGCCGGCGACGGGAGCCAACAGCAACAGCTGCTGTGGTTTCAGAGGACCGGCGGGGGTGCGGAATCCTTCTAGGGAGGCTGCGGGAATGGGGTATGGATGCGTGCGTGCGGAGCAGCTGCGGGAGATTGGCTCGAGCACGAGGCCGTGCTCGTCTCGGGCGTCGGCGAGCAAGTGCGGCAGAGGCGAGCATGGCGCGGCGAGCGAGCGGCAAGCAGGCAGGGTGCGCGCGCGGGTGCAGATGCATGCGGGGGCTACGGGCGCGTGTACGTGGGCGAGCTCGAGCGTGCAAGCAGGGGTACAACAGAGGTTGCGAAGATTTCCGGCGATCAAGGCCTCGGATATGCACAGAACGCCGGCTTCGTGGACAGAATCAACAAGGGGACAAAGACCGGGAGGAGCATGAGCTCACCACGGGGGTGATGACGACGATATAACGGACGGATAGACGACGGAGGCGATGAAGGAGCTCGCTGAACTTGACGTTCCTCAGATCCGTGAAGAAGACGAAGCAGAGGAAGAAGGGGACGTCGTGGAAGAAGACGATCGTGTCGCCTTGACCCCGTCTGGTTCCTGGCCTGCTTGAAGACGACGGAGGCGAGCCGACCGGGAGCGAAGACAACGGCGGAGGAGGGCTATGGCCGCGGCGCAGCCATGGAACTGCTCCGGGAGCTCTCTGGTGGAAGTGGCGACGGCTATGTTGGGTGACTCACCTGCGGCGGCGGCGGAGGGAGGAGAGGGAAATAAGGGAAACCCTAGGAGCGAGGCGCTCGCTTTATAGGGGCGTGGGACGTGCTGGCCTCGACGTCCGTGAGCTCAGACTCACGGCGCCGGGCGCTCCTGTAGGCAGAGAGGGGAGACGGCTGGGGAGAGAAGTAGATGGGCTACTGGGCTGCTCTTCCTTTCTCTCCTCATTTCTTTTCTTTAATTTTTCAGACAGAATAACAAGAGCAGAAATGCACAGGGAGATCAGGAAGGAAGTAGGCTGAGAAAAAAATAGATCCAAGATCCTGGATCTACGGAAAATTCGAATAAAATGATTTGGACATTTTTTGGGATAGAAAAATAATTCAAGTTTGAATTAAATTCAAACTTGAGCCATTTTTGAACCCAACCAAAACACCTCCAAAATGGATTAAATTTGACAGAGAGCGTGTAGACATGGTGCACTAGCATCAGGAAAAGAATGAACATTAATGGGGGCAGGGAAGAACTCACTTGCATAAAGAAGTAAAAGAAGAGGAAGAAGAAGGTGAGGGTGCATGGCTAGGTTTGAGAGAGATAGCAAAGGGGTTGATACATATGACATGAATAGATCAAGACAACAACATGAAAAATGCAACACACATGATGATCATGATGCAATGCAACAAAATGACAAGAGGCACATCACAACCATGAAGCATATAACGAAGCAAGATGATCATGGCAAACAAACAAGAATGGCACAACGCAATATAATAAAATATGAACATGATGCAAGAAGCAAAAATGACAAGGCACTCAACATGGTCATGGCATAAACATATAGGAATGAAATATGCAAAACAATTATGATAATGCAACAAACATAATAAACACACGTCAACAACTAAAATAAGTGGAAGGGCAACTGAAGCGTCGGTCTCGGGGCGTTACAAAATATTCACTCCCCGTCGGTACCGAACCCAGCAGGCCTGGAACACAAGAATGTGCCCCTACCACTGAGCTACACTCGGTTGAGAAGAGATTTGATTATTATGGGGCATTGCATCGCAAATCCTATGTGTCGTCCACTACGGGAGATTATAGAAGCTCTGTGTACACCTGTAGCGTCAGTGTGCTCTGCTCACCATGGTCGGAGACCGCGGTGAAAGGTCAAACCAGAGTAGGAGACTGTGCATGTGGTCGTGACGTCAACGGCGATTCCAATTCAAAGACCGAGCTGAAACTGGAGAGTAGAGACGTTACGACTGTTTATGGCATCACAGTCGAAGGCGAGACTATGACGAGATGCTCAATTGTGTGGGCTGATGGTGCTGAATGTGAGTATGGGGACATCATTGATGTCGGAAAAAGATAGAGCTTTAGATGATGACCTGGGTCACGGTGACTGCCCGCGAGTTGAAGGAGCCTGTAGCGAGAGTCAAGGACGTTCAGCCTGAAGCGCTCTAGTTACCTGGTGAAACCTATTATCTGCTTGCATTGTCATCTGATATAGTTTTTTCTTATTTTTGTTTTATTGGTTTCTGTTTTTTCCTTTCCTTTTCATTTCCACTTCTTCGTTTTTCCTTTCCTAGTTTGTGTTTGCCTTATCTTTTTCCTTTTCCTTTTCCGGGCAATATGTGAACACTTTCTTAGAATCACATAAATATTTTAAAAGAAATTACATGAATTTTGTAGCATGTATGAACAATTACTCGTCATCTTGCTGTGTTGTTTGCTTGTTTGAGCCGGGCACCCATTCTCCCTGCTCTACGCACCTTGTTCACGTCATCTTAAGTTCGTGGCATGTTTTGTAACCCCGTACTTATTCTATTTTCTTCTATCTATTAAAAGATAAGCAACCTTTGCGCATTCGTGAAGATGAACAATTACTCTCAAATATTTTTTTCAAGTACATTGTTTTTAACTTCAACATGGATGAACATTTTTATAAATATTTGAACATCTTTATTTATACATATGAACATTTACATGCATGTACGTAAACATTTTTTAAATTCCTTATATAAAATTATATTTCTCCATTATTACCTTAATTTTGTTGTTCAGAAATTTACTAAATAGATCATTTTTTACTTCTTAAATAAAATAACTAAAAAGCAATACAAGTAAAAGTATTCAAGTGTCAGTCTCTTATACAATGCTTAAGGCGGTATATAGGAGCTCCCACTACTGAAACGCTATTTCTCGCTTACTGCAAGTAATAGCAGTCGCTCGCATTCAGGGCGCCTGGGCTAGGAGCATTCAGGGAACCTAGTTTTTCTTGCAATGTCGCTTTTTTAACCAGATTTTATCCAGTTTTAGCATTTTCTCTATTGATTTTTTTCATGTGTCTTCTTCTTATTTTATTGTCCCCTTTACATGTTTTATTTTATTATTCCCTTTTCAATTTCAATTTTTGTCTTCCTTACAATTCTTTTGACAAATACATGAATCTTCCATATCTCAATATTTAATCCCCACTAACCTATTTATCTCGACATGTAAGCATGCCGCCTCATCATGTAGCATGCATGAATCTCCATTCTATTATGATATATTTATTTAATAACTATTTTACAATCATGCGATAATCAAGGATAATAAAACATATGTATTTTCAGTTTTAGTTCTCATATCACTCCAAAAATGCAAGTACCATACAATCAAGATTTATTAAAATATACTACTACAAAATATTCCCGTGAAAATGTGCCGGGTATCATCTAGTGTTATTTAAAAGGCGTGAACAATTTTGAAATCGTACTCAATTTAAAATAATACTTGAATATTTTTTAAATGCGTCAACATTTTTAATTATGAATATATTTTAAGAAAATATGGAACAAAATTTATTAATTATAATAACAGCTTTGAGAATACCCTAACACTTTTGATACTTATATTAAAGTTACTTCAAAATGTTTAAACACTTTCTTAAAGTTCATTAAAGTTTTTAGAAAAAATACTCTATTTTAGTTTTACTAACATATTTTAGTAAAATGTAGACATTCTTTATGTACATGGACATTTTTTCACACGTACATGAAGATTCTTTCCCACGTCCACTCTTTTAAATTTGTTAAAATTAGTCAATGATTATATTGCTTAAAAACACACATTGAAAGAAAAATATAGAAATATTAGCATGTTTTTGTTAGTTTAAAGCAAATTAGCACAATTTTAGTCCGATGGGCCGAGCGCTATGTGAATAATTCCTTTCTCTTTTTCTTTATGAAGATGTATGTAAATTTTTGTGTGCAAAATATCTATTATTTTTATTCAAACATGAGAACCGTTACTGGTACATTATTTTGGATCAAAGATCTAATAAACTGTAAAGTAACGCGTAAAAATAAGAATTACAATAAAATCTCTTAGATATACCTTATTTGTGGTAATACTTTTTAGAAGATAAAATTATCCCAAAGTTTCAACAAAGACAATGCAATTAGACAAGAGCAGAGACACCGCGTACACCCATAAACTTGATTAGCAAGAAAGGTTCGAGGGAGCCCCTTGATTCGCCCATAAAAAGATGGGAAACCATAAGCATTGAATGGACTTGACCCATGGATGTTCCCCTAAAATATCAAGCTATCGAACCACAATAATTTCACCATACTATATCAAACCAACAAAAGCACCACGACACACCTACGCCACAAAAAGGTGAATAACCAGATGACCTTTATTTTCATCAACTTCCGGTCCATCGTCAGAAAATTACTATTGAGGACCACAAATCTCATCTTAAAAGACTCTTGAACAGATATATATACTATTGAGGACCAATAATATATATGAGGCCCCGAGATCCCCCAACCTCGTATCTCTAAAGTGGCTGCTGCATGCATTTCTTTAGTCTCTTGTAAACCCTTGCTTCCTTAGTCCAACATTTTTTGAGCTTCCCTTAATCCAGAAGTAACCCCTCCATTTTTATTTACTTTGCATGTTAGCTTTATCTCAAGTCAGAATTTCCAAACATTGACCAAGTTTATACAAATAATTATTAAAATTCACAATACCATTAGAATCATCATTGAATATATTTTCACATCGTATTTATTTCTTATGTGAAATCTTAGATTGTTTTCTACAAACTTGGTCAAACTTTTTACAAGTTTGAGTTAGGTCAAAGTTAATAGGTAGAGTAAATAAAAACGGAGGGAGTATGAGGCAAGTTGCGACCTGGGGTGTACTCCTGTTAGTTTTCTTAGAGACGACGGCGGCTCCGTGAAGGTGGAATAACGTTCTTCCCACCTAGCCCCCGTCCTGGTGGTCCTTCTAGCATCGTCGGAGGGCGCGTGGAGGTGTGCCTCCGGTGGATCGAGCAGGATTCGGCCAATGGTTGTCTTTGGTGGATTTGCTCAGATCCGACTTCTTTTATCTACATTCATCTGTCTTTAGGTTGGATCCTTCGGATCTACGCGTCTCTTCATTAGCGACGGTTGTTATTCTGGTGCGCTGATCCTATGGGGTCTTAGCACAACAATTTTCCAACTGTCTACTACTATAAGTTTTGCACGGTTCCAACAAGGTAGGGGCAATGATGGTGGCGCGCCTTCGGCTCGCTTCAGTGCTCGTAGTCGTCGATAGGTGGTCTATGGATCTGGCTGCAACTTTTATCATTTTTGGTGTTCATTGTATTGCCATGATTGAAGATAAATCTATACCCTTATATAGTGTGCGAATAACTTTGAAAAATGATCGTTGGATGAAGGCAATCCGGCGGCGCAGAGATGGCAAATCCAAGCACTATTGGCCGTTGGATATTATCTACATTTCACCAGATTTTGCCACATGTACAATCTAGAAGACTCCATGATTGAATTTAAACATAATGCACAAACCTCAAAACACAAGCACTTCTCCTTTGTTTTAGAATCTTCCGTATAATAATTGACCAATTTTTTTTCTAAATGAACTGCCATTATTTGTTTTTACTTTATGCTTTACAACGTACAATTCCATGAATCTTAAAATAGATTAAGTTTTTTATAAAAACTAATTGATTTATTCATAATTTGATTACAAAAATCTCATGCGTGCAATGCACGTGTACCTGACTAGTAAATTGAAAGTTTCTCAAAAAATGTCTTCTTACTTTTTAGGAAAAAGTACGTCCTATCCATTTTTTAGACGAAACATGCATCATTCTATTGATCAATTACCAAGTTTACAGGAATTCGATTTGCATCAGCGGGTTAATAAGTCACAGATGGCGACCCTCATCTAAGTTCAACGCGTGTTTCGCTAAATTGCGCGCCACCATATTGGAGAGACCCCCTTCATGAGCAAAGGTACATGAATCAAAATCATCCAAACCTTGTTTGGCACCTTAAATGACAAATTGAGGGCTAATTACAATTGGCGGACAAACCCTCTCGCCCTCATGTCGATTCCTAACGGGCCGGCCCATCCCTCGTGTTCGTATTTTCAGAAGCCCTATCAGTTTTCTAACCATTTTTGTGTCTTTTGGTTTTCCAGTTTTCTTGTTGTTGCCCGCCTTTTCTTTTTCTTAATTTTTTTTTTCAAATGCATGGACTTTTTTCAAATTCATTTTTTCTAAATTTGCAAACTATTTTTTTAAAATGTATCAACTTTCTAAAAATTCAATTATTTTTCAAATTCATGATTTGTTTCTTAAATTTGTGTATCATTTTCAAATTCGTTATTTTTTCAATATTGATGATTTTTTCAAATTTGTGAAGTTATTCTCCTTCTTGTTGAACCTTTTTCTGAAAAGCGATGAATTTTTTTTAAAATCAAATAACTTTTTTTTAATTTGTATTAATTTCAAAATTTATGAATTTTTATAAATTTATAACTTTTTCCAAAATTCATAACTTTGAAAATTATGAGCTTTAAAAAATCCGTAAACTTTTCACATTTTTTTCTTTTCTTGCTTTTTCCCGAAAGGCAACGGTTGACCGGTCAACTGGTCAAGCGTTGACCAAGCAGCATGCGAGCATGCTAATGAGCTGTAGCCCATGATCGTTCTGTCTAGGTGCCATCTAGCCAAGTGACGGTTGAGGTGTCGACGAGGAGCTCGCCCCAAATCTGCGCGACTATATCTCGCATTAATTTTTTTAGGGAAATATCTCACATTAATTGAGTCGGTAGGATGTCTCGCCCAATAGCGCGCCTTGTAACTGGAATAGAGAAGGAAAAGGCGAGCAACCAGGATTTAATACCGCGTCTGTGGCATGATAAGCAGCGCTGCTAGCCAGCGAGTTACCATCGGGTTCATGGAAAATAATAGGGCGCGACCTACTTAAGAGGAAAAGAGTTGGTCTTGGTTTTCCGGGTTTTCTATTCTTTTTCTATCGCTGGTTTTTCTTCGTTCCTTTCTCCATTTTATCCAATTTTTTCTATTCTTTCTTTTCTTCGGTTTTCCTTACTTCATTTCATGGTTCTCATTGTTTATTCTTCTTTTCTTCTTTTTTATTTTTTTCTTCGTTTTGCTTTGGTTTTCTTTGTTTCTTTCTCGGTTTTCAATTACATTTTTTATTTTTCTTCATTTTTTTGTTTATTTTTTCATTTTCATATATTTTTCTTTTTGTTTTCCCTTGGTTTTTCATAGTTTTTTTATACACATTTTTGGTATATATGAAATACATTTTTCTAACACACTTTTAACATTTTCAAATATAAGTTTATTTTTTAGTATATGGTCAATATTTTATCTATACATATTTTATAAACATTTCTCAAATAAAGATTAAAAATTTTATAATACTTATTCAACATTTTTTCTATATATTTTTTAACAATTTTTAAGTGTATGATTAACAAATTTTTTTATATATGGTCAACACTTTTTTTGTACACATTCAACATTTTCTAAATGCTTGATAACATTTTTCAAATACTCATTCAACATGTTTTTTCTAATAATTGATCAACATTTTTATTTACATGATCATTTTTTATCATTTTTTCATACATGGTCAACATTTTTTCTAAATATTTAACATTTTCCAAATGCTTGATTAACATTTTTTAAACACTTGTTCAAAAAATTCAAATTCTTGATTAACATTTTTACATACATGGTAAAAAATCATTATTTTTAATGCATGGTCGACATTTTTTCTACACACATTTAATATTTTTCAAGTACATGATTAATATTTTTCATATACTTTTTCAACATTTTTTAAATACATGATCAAATTTTTTCGTACGTGTTGTTTTTTTGTATACATTTGTCATATATGTGATAAACATTTTCTCTATACACAGTTAACATTTTTCAAATGCTTGGTCAATATTTTTCAAATGTTTTTCATAGAGTGTTTTTCTAATATCTGTATTTAGAATATTTTAAAGTATAAATAAAAGTAAAAAAATAAAGCAAAAACTAAAACATAAAACCTAAAAAAACAGAAAAAATAGGTTCTGGCCCCCCGCGCGCCTGGGCTGGGCCACTTGCTCTCCGCTTCAGCGAGGGTTCCCTAGGTCTCGCTTCTAGCGAGACATAGGTCGCCCCTCAAAATTACACACCGTCAGTTTTTTCTTTAGATTTGCGAACACTTTATTGATCCATCAAAATGTCCAAAGGAATACAAGATGGATCATGAGGATGGATAAGCCACAAGTGACGACCCTGATCAGGCATAGCAGAGTGCTTGGCAAGACTATGAGCTTCACTATTTGATGCTCTACGTTCAAAAGTAACTAGGCAACTGAAAAAAGAATTAGTTCTGGTTTTAAATTCTTTAACAATGGCCTCATAATTGGCTCCACTTCCTGACATAATGTTATCAACCACAGACTTGCAATCACATGCAATAACAATCTTAAACAGAGAGAGATCCTGTGCTAAGGCCAGTGCTTCACGGCGAGCAAGCATCTCCAAAGTTGCTGGGCCGGTGGTACCACGGAGAACAAGAGATTAGGACCCCAAGTAACTACCATCTCAGTTTCTGCATATAGCAGACGAAGCTCCAACATTGCCATCATGTGACAAACCCCATCCACATGAATTTTGCAAAACCCTTCGGCCAGAGGCTTTTGGGAGGGATGTGCAATTGTGTTTCGGGTAGCAGACCTGGGTGTCAAGGTTCTCATCATTGCTTTGATAGACTCGAGTTCATTGATGAACCGCTCAACGAACAAATGAATAGCCATGGGGCTTTGGAATATACATTCATGAATAGCTTTTCTTCGGGCAGTCCATATTGCCCACAAAGTCACGACCAATTTGACAAATTGAGCATGTGATAATAAGTCCCGGAGATCAAATAACCACCTCTTTGCATTTGGATTGTTCGCCTCAATCAGTTTTTTGGAGAGTTCCTCATCCACCAAAACCCAAACACACCTTGCTGATGTACACTCCACGAGTGTTTCCATGAATCCACCACACCATATAATTGGCAATTGTCAATGTACTCATGTGGCGATGTTGACAGGCGTTCTCAATGGGAAGCGAGTGTCTCGCAAGGCGCCAAAGGAATACTCCAATTTTTGCTGGTACCTGAGTGTCAGTTTTTCTTACGGATACCTGGAGTGTCAGTTTGTTTTTGAGCTTTACCTGAGTGTCAGTTTTTTTTAGACAAACCTGAGTGTCAGTTGATGGAGATTTTCTTAACGCTCTAGTTAGTGGGCCGGCCCATGTGATAGACCCAGGAACGCATTGTCGCATGGGCCAGCGTTTCTCGCACCAAACCGGCCGATCATCGCGCAGTTCCCGCAAGAGCCCCGACTCCGCTGAGACGACGGCGTCTCCGCGCGGCGCGGGCGAGACGGCTGGGTGGAGCGTATTCCGCCCGGAAGACGGAGGGGGAGGTGCGCGCCGCCGGCGGTGGGCGGAAGTTGGAGGCCGGCAGAGCCCTGCCGGGGCATGCACGGCCGCATAAGCCTGGTATCCGTCCGACAAGACAAGCCAGGCCAGCACGAGACGCCAAGCCAGTGCCGGTCTACCGACCGCCGATCACTCTCTCCTCTGCCGTGACCTCTGCACCCTGTCGTGTTTCCGATCACGCCGGACCGCAAGCTTCGCAGTCGCCCGCAAAGTGTCAAACCGTGACGTATCGCGGCTGTGCTGCACACAGAAGGGTTCAACTGCTGCCAGAGGGAAAGCAACTCTCAGGTGCGCATCCCACTGTAGCACAGGTTAATACTGAATATCGACCCTTGTCAAGTTCTTCTTGTTGACAAGAATGATTATAGTTCATGCCTCTGCCCTCTTCTGTATCCCATCAGTTTAGGCCCTCATTAACAATCACACTCCCTTTTCATTTTCTGGGCATTAATTCAAAATTACGCTTGAAAAATGTTTTGTCTTTCTTCTCAAACTCGCATCGAAATGTCTATCCTGAAGTCCTGAACTACCGTAAAGCATTACAACCGGACCTCCCATATCCGTTCCAAATGCCCGGGCGGGCTGCCTAAATGCAACCAACCAGATGCCCTATATCCGGTCCAAACGCCCGGACTGGCTAGCAACTTATATGTCCAACCCATATGTGGGGTGAATATGGGGATGCCCGGACGCGCTCGCCACGTCGGATAGGCCCTCTCTGACCCATCCGACCCCACATAAATTGGACCCTATCCGCACTCCGGACGAAAACCTAGCCGCATTCCATTCCACTTCACTACACTCTCACAATACCAAGCTCCTCTTCGACGAGCACCGGCTTGCTCCTTCATGGCGACCATTGGATCCGACTTTGAGATGTCCGGATTCGAGGACTGGGATCTCATCCCTTGCAGCCCCGAGAAACAGGTGGCCATTCGCGTTGCTCTCCGACGCTACCGGGAAGAGTGCGCCCTCCCCCGGTCTTCAGCGAGCCGACGAGAATTGATTGCCCAAATCGCTCTTGGTTAAGGGGCTGGTGATCACGATGGGTGCCCGCGACCTCGCCCAATGCAGTAACCACCGCATGGTGCAACCCCGTTGTGTCGCCGGAACCGTTTAGGTGGCACCTGATCCCCACGGCATCTCGCACCAAAACTGAGTGCATATGCGCCTCCATGGGTCGCCGCCAATCCGAAAAGGAGGTGCGGAGTACCCGTCGAGTTGGCTGCAGGCGTGGCTTCAAGCGAAGGCGGCTTCGGAAACCCTCGCGGCGGAGGTGGCAGCGTCAGCCTGCAACGCAGAGGCGGCTTCTGCAGCCCGCGAGGCAGCATTGGAGGAAGCCCTCCGTGCACGCATAGCCGAGAAGCGGTGAAGGAGGGCAGTGAAGGTGAGGCAAAAAAGAAAAGCAACGTGGTCTGTGCCATGGCCGGACTGCCCCCCAAGGAGGATTCCAATCTTTCCAATTTCCTATGAAAATCCATTGAACCAAATAGGCCCTAAATGGTGAAAATCTTGCATCACATGAAAAACAAATGGATCTTTGCAAGTGGTTTTTGGGTGGATGCTGGAATTCTAACGGAATGTAGTACAAAGAAATCCGTAGAGAAAACTTCTATAGGATTCAGTCCTAGGGACCAAACAACCAACCTCTTGCAAGATTGCTACAAAAATCCTTTGTATCAAAGAGATCCTAAGTGGTGAAAAGCTTGCATCATAGGGAAAATGAATGGGTCTTTCCAAGAAGTTTGAGTGGATACTAAAATTCCTATGGAATGTAGTAGAAAGGGATCCCTAGAATTTTTTTACAGTTTCAATCCTACTAATCAAACAACCAACATAGAAAAAAATATAAGGATTTTAGTTCTCCAAAATTCCTAAGCAAATCCTTCAAATTTTACATCATTTTGGTTTGTTTGAAATCATCAAAAGAAAAACAAATGATTTTTTGAAAGGGGTTTGAGTGGATGCAAGAATACATATGGAACGTAGTACAAAGGAAAGCTTAGAAAAATACCTAAGGATTCTAATATTCAAAAAAATCCATAGGATTCAATCCTACAAAGCAAACATAAAACACAGAAAAGTTTCTCAGGATTTTGGTGATAAGAATCTCCTAAGAAATCCTTCAAATTCTACATGATTTTGGTTTGCTTGAAATTGTCACAAGAAAAACCAAGGATGTTTTCAAAGGGGTTTGGGTGGATGCGAAAATACCTATGAGTTTAGGACAAAGGAAAGTTTAGGCTCTTTTTTATAGTATTCAATCCTAAGAATCAAACGACTAACACAAGAAACATTCCTAAGGATTCTAACCAATCAGACAAAATATATATAGGATTCAACCCTACGAATCAAACAACCAACATAGAAAAGTTTATAAGGATGTTATTTATCCAAAACTACTAAGAAAACACTTCAAATTCTACATTATTTTAATTTGTTTGAAACCATCACAAGAAAACAAAGGATTTTTTGAAAGGGATTTGAGTGTATGCAAAAATACCTACAGAATGTCATACAAAGGAAAGCTTAGAATTTTTTTCTATACAATTAAATCCCACGAATAGAAACGACTAACAAAGAAAACATTCTTAGGGATTCTAATCTTTCAAAAAAATACTATAGGTTTCAATCTTATGAATCAAACAACCAACATAGGTACGAATCAAACAACCAACATAGAAAAGTTTCTAAGGATTTTAATTCTCCAAAATTCCTAAGAAGATCCTTAAAAATTGTACATAATTTTGGTTTGTTTGAAATCATCAAAAGAACACAAAGGAGGTTTTCAAAGGAGTTCGAGTGGATGCAAAAAAAAAAACATACGGAATGTCGTACAAAGGAATGCTTTGAATTTTTTTTATATATAAGTCAATCCTACGAATCAAACAACTAAGATAGGAAACGTGCCTAAGGATTCTAATCTTTTAAAGAAGCTCTATACGATTCAATCCTACAAATCAAACGACCAACATAGGAAAAATTCGTAAGAGCAAGTCTAATAAGGCCTAGTCAGCTGGCTATAAGATTTGCCATGTCATTAAAATCCTACATGGAGGAGTGAGGAGGAGAGAGAGTCAAGCGGGCTCTTATTCTACAGCCTAGCTATTGCACATGGATCAAGAACAAGTAGTATGCATGTAACTCTCTTCCAATCCTATACATTGCTCATGCAAATATTAAATGCTTAGAGGCAAATATGAGTATTTTTCATGAAGGTTTTAGGTGAGATGACATTTCACTATAGCCAGCGGCCGGCTGTATTATTAACCATGCTCTAAGCACTTGTTCGGTTAGACAAGGTTTGAAGAGGTTTGCAAGGGATTGGAGGGGATTAAATCCTTTGCAAGTCAAAACCCCCCTCAAACCTCTCCAATCCCCCTCAATCCCTTTGGCAAGGGATTAAACGAACAGGGCCTAAGTATTCCGATCTTTTAAAATACCTATGAAAATCCTTTGAATCAAAGAGGACCTAAAACGTGAAAAGCATCAAGCACAAAACCAGTGTAGAACTAACCAGACTATACCGATCAGCATTGAAAGCTACCATCAAGATAATTCTAGTCGCAACATTTATCAACCAAATTCAGCCAGATGAACGCAAGAGGAAGTTAAAACAGGACATAAACTAGATGTCATATGATTGTCATCTCTCATATAATATGTACACAACTTACACCAGAAGTCTTTATACCTCCCGGACTTTATTCCTTTACGGTTTTTCGACTATATTTAAGCAAACGACTAAAGAGACATTGTCAATCTTTTGTTTGTTTCTTTGACAGCCAACTAAAGACAAATTGTCACCACCATTTTTCTGGAAACCTATGTTATCAATCAATCTTTCTTCGGGGTGCTTCTGAAGAAAGGATTCAATACCACAAATCTGCAAACCAATGCTTCATCTGTGAAAGGATCCAAAAATCCTACCCCTCCCCCCTTCTAAAGGTTAGCCTTGGGATCCGGATCTGGAGCAGCAGCTAAGACCGACGTCTGACGAGGATCCATGTTCTTGTCATCTTCAACGGGATAGATCACTATCTTCCTCACCATACGGCAAAACTCCCTGCAGGTGCCAAAGAATGTATGTATGTCAGCCATATATACTCATTATGATCATGTCAGATGAACAGTTAACTATCAATCTTGATGGAGAACATGTGCAGACTTACATCCAGGGATCATCTCCGACTTTCATGGTGTCACCTTCGTTGTCGGTGAATGCCACTTTAAAGTTCTGTTTGATGTCCTTTATCTCGAACATCTGTTCCAGTTCACTGGTCAGCCCCTCATACCCATCCAGACTTGCTAGATCCACAGCTCTACCCACAGCGTTTCCATGCATTTGAACCTAGCACAAACCAAATAGCAACACGAGGTTAGACGACAGTTAAACAAGCCAAGGAGGGGAGGAAGAAAGAGATACACAGAAGTTGTACCTTCACACGGTTCCTTCCAGCATTACTCTGTTGGCTTTGGATTTCTCGGGGGCTCTCGTTCGCAACTTTTGTTACTTTTGAAAATGCTGACAGCTGACCAGAGCCTTCAACAGAACCAGCAACTCTGGCTGAAGTTTCTCCGGCTCCGGCACTTGCGTTGCCAGCAGTAGGAGCAGTAGCATTGTTGGTGTTCTCCATCAAATTCACACCAAACAGACGAACCACACCGGGTTCCTTAGCCTTTTCAGCTACTTTGGGCAGATATGGTGCAACCTGTTCAGGCAGAGGCAGAGTAGTGTTGCAGGACAGCTTGGAAGTAGGTTCCTCAGCCCGGTAACCACCACAAAGTGCAGTAGCCCAAGGAGGAGGAGTTCTTCCTTCACTGCTGGCAACCCGATTCAGCTTCTGAGTAATCTCTGACAGGGTAGGAGAGATCCCCTGGCTTGAAGGGTTGAAATCCTTGGGCCAACCATCACCAAGCCCCAATGGAGTTTGACAAACCGAACTGCTGCTCATGGCACCATACCCTGCGGGTTCACTGCTTGGCCAAAGAATTTGATGATACCCAGAGATACGGTTGGGGTCACTAGAACCAACATATGTCCTCTCATGCTGCTGTGTCATTCCAGACAGCCAAAACTCCTGAGTCGGCTCTGCAGATTAAGCCAACAGGATTAAAAACATCATGATGTGAACGTTCCATTTATTTGTCGATAATAGCACGAGCAATGAGAAATCTGCAGGTCATACCCTGTGATGGAAGATCAAAGTTTTCATTTGTCTCCCTTGGACGCTTGTTCTTCGCCGATGATTGCAGCAGTGCACTGATGGCAGGTGAGGAGCCATCAGATGAGTCAATTTCCCAAGGAGAAACCCTCTCAGGGCCGTTGCAAATTGCGACCGAGTCATCCCATTGGACCTGAATAAACCATGAATAAAATCAGCTTTTTTTAAAAAAAGGAGAAGAAAAATACAATGCAAACAAGAGAAAATAGAATGTGTAGATCTTACCTTGAGTGACTTCCATTCAGAACCTGACCACTGTGGAGAAAGATCACCATCACCAACTATAGTCCCAAAAAACCTGCAGGTTTAAAATACATGGGACCATGTGAAACTGAGATGATGGTAGAAGATGAGCAAACAGACTGAAAACTCAGGCTGGCTTTTGCCCGCCGTAGTTCCCTCAAAAAAAAAAAAAAACAGACTGAAAACCCACAGGTTGAATGAACCCTTACTTCTTCACAGGGACATCTTCTGCTTCGAAGTTCATCCTGAACCTCATGCCCACAGTAAATCCAGTCTTACTAGCTTGAAGGTACTTGTTCACGCTGACAATGTACTGGCTCTGGCTTAACCTACATAAAACAAACGATAGAATTAACTTCCATTAGCAAAGAGTAAGCACAGTTTTATCAAACAGCTGGCAGTATAGATTTTTATTTATTTTTGGAATAGAAGGTCTAACCTGGGCCTGTAGTAGACCACGAAGATGGAGTTGGTCTTGAGAGCATGAGATGCACTTGCAAGCACCCCCAGATGCATGCTCTGGCTTGATATAACGGACGCCGGCATCGTACTTTGCTTCTGCACAAGGCGCCTCACTCCGACACGCTGCTCTCCTGTCTCACTCCTGCGAAAACAAAACACAATGTCTTTGTGATGATGCATACTTCCCACAAAACATTGCGCGTAAACCTGTCCGTCACGCATGGCTAGTTTAACAGAATTATAAGCACTGGAGTTCAGTTGATGTCCAACCTTAGGTAGACAAAGGCATCGCCAGCCATCAGCTTCTTTGATGTGACGAATGTGCTCCATCCGGTCGTCAGAAGGTGCCTGCGGGTTGACCTATACAACAACCACCAAGAATTGCATGGATCAGGCAGCAAAAGGCATACATATACAGCAACTGCAATTTATTTGGTCCTGATCTGCAGTCAGATGAATGACCACTGAACAATTCTGCAGGTAACTGTAATAAAAGGAAAACACTGAGTTTGCGTACCTCTGTAGATGTGCTTAAACCTCCACTCAGATCCATGGAGGTCCTTGGAGATGATCTCCTGAGTCGGTGTCGGCATCGCCATGTCCTGATCAAGAGCAAAGCAGAGTGGAATTTAACCTGGCAGTACGGTATGCAATAATGCAATCATGCATTGATTAACGAGGACAAGGGAATTGGGCTTACCAGCGGCGGGAGACACTCGTTGGCGTGGCGGCGGAGCACGGAGAAGCCGCCGTGGGTGCTGGTGTCGGACGGCGTCAGGATCTTGCAGAAGGTGTGCACCACTGGCCGGGGCGTCTCCGGCAGAATTGGGTCGCAGATGAGGGGCAGATTGTCTTGCTGCAAACAGGAGAAAGTTTAAGACACAAATCCACGCGAGGGATACACTCTCTCTGAATTCGAGTAGAAAGAACAGATGGAAATAAAAGAAAAGAAAAAGCGGAATTGCGACACTACGGATTCAGAAACCGGAATTCGGGACATTTCCAAACGAGATAGTGATAACAGGAAAGGAAAAAACTATCAGCGAACAAAACTTTGGGTGGCGATGAACACTTACGTTAGATTCTGGCTGCAGGGTGATCTGCGCGTACACCTCGTCCGTCTCCGCCTCGGCCTGTGCCGCCGCGAACAAAAATAACACGAGAGAGGGTTTAATTACGACGACGACGAGCTCACGCCGGAACCGCGAGGGAGGATCAGGCGGTGAGGAGGAAAGAGAAGGCGGCGGCGTGGCCGGCCGGCGGGGATTGTTTACCTTGAGCTCGACGTTGACGACCTTGCAGAGGATCTTGTAGGGCACCTGGAACATCTTGATTTGCTCGGCCAGCAGCGCCGAGTCCGTCGGCTCTTGCAGCTGCGCGCGCAAAAAACCAGCAAGCAGATGAGCGCGTGGCCCGGCCGCGGCGGAAGCGGAATTGGAAATGGATGGAACAGAGGAGAGCGGCGGAGAAGAAACAAGGAGAATTCACGCGCGAAACACCCGCACGCACCTGCTCCAGGTGGCCCTGGAGGAAGTAGAAGACCCTCTCGCCGCGCTGCGGCACCTCCACCAGCGGCCCGGCGCAGGCGCGCCACAGCTCCGCGAACAGCTCCGGGTCGCGTCCCCGCCCTGCCAGCGACAACAACAGACAACAACAGGAGAGCGGCAGCCGCATGAGCACGAGCGGGCAGCAAAGCCGGCCGCAAGAAAAACTAGGAGACTGCGCTCACCGGGCTGCGCCATGGCGACGCGGGTGGCGGTGGGTTGGTGGTGGACGGGCTCTGCTGTCCTGTCCTCCCCGGGAGGGAAGGAGGAGTGGGGGCGGGGAGAGAGGGAGGGAGGAGGAGTTGGTCTGGTCTGGGAACCGGGTGGTGTTCTCCTTGTGTCAGTGTTTGTTGTTGGGCTCGCCCCATTAAAGAACGGCGCGGTGGGGGAGTGGAGAGGCGAGGCGAGGAGAGGAGGCGAGAGGCGAAGCGGCAGGCAGCCGATGGAAGCACACAACGGCGGCGTTACAGGCTTTGCGCCTTTATGGCTTTAACACTCCTGCCCCCTACTCCCTCTCAAACAAAACAAACTTTTGCGTCGACGCCCCTGCGTGTTTTTAAAATACTAAACGCTTCCTCTGCCCCCTGCACGCAGGCGAAAATGTTTGGGAAAAACACTTTTTGCGCAGAAGCCCCTCACAATCTACTCTGAAGATAATGGATCCTTTTCTCCAGTCCCTCTGGGTACACTTTGTTCCTTTTTTTTTAGTTTCTTATTATTGTACTCCTTCCCTTGGCGAGGAGTCACATAGTGGTGCTGAAATGGATGATCTGGTGTGGTGCCGAGAGAATCAACATCATGTTTATGCATGCACATCTTGTTATCCTTGTGGAAATTGGCTCGGCGCCTAGTCCGTACACGTTAGCTCACGTTGAAATGAAAAAGGATATTGTTATAAATCGAGAGAATATCCACTAATTAAGTAATTGATCGTGTGTATCGAATGGATGATCAAAACTGGAAAACCCGAATTACAAAAGAAAGTGGAAAACCCATAAAAACACCTCGATTTGTATAAACATGTTATGACATGTCGTATTTGATGTGATCGGTCTGACATGATTGCTAGACATAAGGGTGTCGAGGAGAGGGGGGGGGGGGGGGGGGGTGGGTGGGTGGGTGGGTATTAGCGCATATATTTGATATTCAGTCCCCATGTGCTAGACTTTGATCGACAACTTCGTCAACCTCCTTGTAAAAGGTCGACAACCTTGTTTGACAAAAGAATTGCCCTCCTAATATAATTTATCTCTAAGCGTAAATTATCACCTTTTGTGCTTATAATATATCTTTTGTTGTCATCCTAGTTCTAGATTCGTGTATATAAAAGGTAATACAGAGAAATTATTGAGCTCTTTCATCTCACGCGTCAACTAATGTGTCTCTTAAAACATATTTCTAGAACAAATCACAAATGATCTTTCATGCCAATAAATGGTCAAGATCCCACGTGTTGAACTTTTCACCGATGGCTTGCTCACAACGGTGAGAGTCTTCGTCGTGGATCCTCTACACAAAATCCAACATATAGTGGAAGTACATTGATATAAAAGATACCTCTATATGTCATCATAAGTACTGGAATGGCATATTTCGATATACGATCAATTTAGGCATTGATTATGAGCGATACAAGTGGGAGATGCACCGTGGTATGCACAAAACATATGAGAGGTTTGATCCCATGAGTCAGAGTTTGACCGTCGGCTCAATGCATGGCATTGGCAAAGAGTGTTTGAACAAAACCCGACATATGAAGGAAGTTTATTGTAATACAAAAGGAGCTACTAAATATGAGATAGACTAAGATTCGATGTGCTAACAAATGCCAGAGGTGCTAGGTGTTATTAACTAGTGGGTATGAGCGCATAGATGTGATCTTCAGTCCCCATGCGCTAGACTTTGACTGACAACTTCGTCAACCTCCTTGTAAAAGGTCGACAACCTTGTTTGACAAAAGAATTGCCCTCCTAATATAATTTATCTCTAAGCGTAAATTATCACCTTTTGTGCTTATAATATATCTTTTGTTGTCATCCTAGTTCTAGATTCGTGTATATAAAAGGTAATACAGAGAAATTATTGAGCTCTTTCATCGTCAACTAATGTGTCTCTTAAAACATATTTCTAGAACAAATCACAAATGATCTTTCATGCCAATAAATGGTCAAGATCCCACATGTTGAACTTTTCACCGATGGCTTGCTCACAACGGTGAGAGTCTTCGTCGTGGATCCTCTACACAAAATCCAACATATAGTGGAAGTACATTGATATAAAAGATACCTCTATATGTCATCATAAGTACTGGAATGGCATATTTCGATATACGATCAATTTAGGCATTGATTATAAGCGATACAAGTGGGAGATGCACCGTGGTATGCACAAAACATATGAGAGGTTTGATCCCATGAGTCAGAGTTTGACCGTCGGCTCAATGCATGGCATTGGCAAAGAGTGTTTGAACAAAACCCGACATATGAAGGAAGTTTATTGTAATACAAAAGGAGCTACTAAATATGAGATAGACTAAGATTCGATGTGCTAACAAATGCCAGAGGTGCTAGGTGTTATTAACTAGTGGGTTTGGATTGATGATGAACAAAATTTTCTCCTCAGAGTGGCTTACAGGTACCAGGCAGTGCACCCCATGGTTGTGTCATACCCTATTAGAAGATATATATGCAAAAACATTGAGCTCTTTCACCACACACGTCAACTATTGTGACTCTTAAAATATGTTTTTAGAACAAACCACAAATTATCATCATGCCAATAAATGGTCAAGATCCCACATGTTAAATTTTCTTATTGATAGGCTGGTCATGACTGTAAGAGTCTTCGTTATGAATCCTCCATACATAGACCAACATACAGCGGAACTACATTGATATAAAAATATACCTTTGTATCTAAACATAAATGATGAAATGCCATATTTTGATATGTGAATGATTCATGCATTGATTATAAGATATATGGGTGGGAGGTGCATTGAGATATGAACAAAACAAATGAGATGTTTGATCTCAAAGCATCATAGTTTGACCGACGACTCTATCACAACGGTAAGAGCGTCCAAACAAAATCCGGCATATGGAGGAAGTTCAATGTAGTACGTCAAGAGCCATCAAATATGTGTTGAGGAGTAATATTTGAGACATTAACGTATGTTAGAGGTGCCAGACAGAATTCACTAGGTGGCTTTGGATTGATGACCAACAAATAAATCATTTGAGTGACACTGGCTTAGAGGTACCATATAGCGCACCTCATGGCAACCGATCAAAGCACACAACGACGGCGTTACAGGGCTTGCACCTTTATGGTTTTAACACTCCTGCTCCCTGCTACCTCCCCAACAAACTTTTGCATTGACGTCCCTGTATATTTCTAAAATGGTAAATTCTTCCTCTAGTCTCTACACGCATACACTTTTTGAAAAAAATGCTAGGAACATACACTTTTTGCGTAGAAGCCGCAATCTACTCTCAAAACGATAAATCCTTTCTCCAATCTCTAGGTGCGCTTTGTTTGTATTTATCTTTATTTTTTAGTTTCTTACTCCTTCCATTGGTGACGAGTCACATAGTTGTGCTAAAATGGATGATGTGGTGCAGAGAGAATCAACATCATGTTTATGCGTGCACATCTTATTATCCTTGTGGAAATTGGCTTGGTGTCCAATCCATACACATTAGTTTACGTTGAAATGAAAAAGATTTTGTTATAAATCGATAGAATATCCATTAATTAGGTAACTGATCATGTGTATCGATTGGATGTTATGAAGTGAAGAACCCGTAAAAACACCTGTTTTTGTATGAACACGTTATGAAATCACGACGTATTTGATGTGATCGATCTGACATGCCTTGCTAGAGAAAGAGGTGTCCGCGGGTACATATAAGCGATCTTTAATCCCCATGCGCTAGACTTTGATGGATGACTTGATCACACCAGTAAGATTCACCTAAACGAATCAAGCACGTCCGAACGAAACCCTACACATTGCTGAAGTTCATTAATACGTCAAGGGCCATTATACGTGAGATCGAGGATCAATACTTTGATGCATTGATGAATTTCTTGATCACCTACGAAAAGATCAACAACCATGTTTGAGCTAAAGAATCGCCCACCTAATATAATTTATTCCTAAACATAAATTACCACCTTTTGTGCCTATCAAAGATCCTTACAACATCCTAGTTCTAGATTCATGCAAAAGGTGATACTAATAAATCGCTGGGTTCTTTCATCTCACTCGTCAACTAATGCGACTCTTAAAACATATTTTAGAACAAATAAAAATGATCTTTCATGCCAATAAATGATCAAGATCCCATGGGTTGAACTTCTTACCGATTGCTTGGTCACGGCCGTGAGTGTCTTCAACGTGAAACTTCTATAAAACAATCCAACAAACAATGGAAGTACATTGATATAAAAGATTGATGCGGAGCATCCTACGGACATCATCATGTCAAGAGCCTATTTGGCAAGTGACACGTGCGGCATCTACTTCACATACATAAAGGTGAATCATCCCCTTTACACGTGCTCACTTGACCCCTTCGAGGATGGTATACTACTTGACATCCCTCTCGTGTGGATGCATAGGTATTGTCGGAGCTTTCATGGACGACAAGGAGGAGTGCAAGCGCCAAGTATCACCTACACCATCCGCGAGGGAAGCGTGGAAGCGAAGACGGAAGAAACAGAGCTGCTGCAAGCTAGAACCACTAGACGTCCGGACGCCACCGAACATTTGGTACCTGATGCGGAAGAACCAGCCAGAAGAACCACAGACGAAAACGCTACAACGGCCGGACGACCGACAACCTCCAGACGTCCGACAAGTCCTAGTCTCCGGACGTCCAACGCCCACCAGAAGTCCTGTGCCACCTGTCCAGAGCCAAAACGTCGGAAGTCCGATGCCCTCGAATGTCCGGACCCCCGCGAGCCACCGGACGATCGACGTCCGTCGGACGCTCGACGCCTGCCAGTACGCAGCCGGGCCTTTGGCCTTGTATCCATCTCCCACTTATCCCTTCGTGGCTAAGACTATATATACTCCTCCCCCACCTCCTTTCTAGCATAGCAAATATGATAGCTCATTTGTATGTGAGCTTTGCCTTACCCCATCTCTTCTTGAGAGAGTGAGATTGATACACTCCCATGGAGTTCAAGACCTCCATGTGAGAAGATCCCTAGTGGATTCAAGACCCCATCTAGGGAAGTTCCTCCAAGGATTCAATACCTCAACTCCTCCAAGGATTGGGATGAACTAGTTACCTCTTGTATCTTCTTGTGTTGAATTTGGACCCTTGTTCCCCTCTATGTGTATGTGGATTTAGCATATGTGTGATTGGATCTTGTCTATTTGAGTGTTTTCCCTCTTGTGTTCTTCGTGGGATCCCCTCCATTTCGTTAAAGATCGGTCCCTAGGGTTCCACCCTACATCAAAGATACTTATCTAAACTTAAGTAACAAAATTACATATTTTGATATGTGATTGATTCGGCCATTGCTTATAAGATGTATGGGTGGTAGATGGTGCATTGTGATATGCAATAAACATATATGAGATATTTGTTCACATGCGCAAAGTTTGACTGTCATCTCAGTCACATCGGCGTGAGCGTCCAAACAAAATCTTACATATGGAGGAAGTTCATTGCAATACTTCAAGAGCCATTAAATTTGAGATAGATGGGTAAGAATTGATGCGCTAACAAATGCCTGAGGTGCCATGCAGAATTCACTAGGTGGGTTTCGATTGATGATTGACATAACTATGTCCTTCGAATGACACTGGCTTAGAGGTATTCAACATTGCACCTCTTGGTTGTGCTAGGCCCTAACAGAAGGTATATGCAATCATTGAGCTTTTTCATCACTTGCTCAACTAATGTGACTCTTAAAACATGTTTTTAGAACAAACCACAAATGATCATTGTGCTAATAAATTTTCAAGATTCCACATGTTTAACTTTTTATCCATGGCTTGGTCATGATAGTGATAGTCTTTGATATGAATTGCCCATACATAACCGAATGTGCAGTGGAAGTACAATGATATAAACAGATAAATTTGTATACACACATAAGCAATGAATGTCGTATTCTGGTATGTGATCGATTCAGGCAATGGTTATAAGAGATACGGGTGGGAGGTGCACTGAAATATGAACAAAACATATGAGATGTTTGATCCCATGCGTCAAAGTTTACTGACGACTCAGTCACATCGGTAAGAGCATCCGAAAAAAGTAGGACATATGAAAGAGGTTCCATTTAATACGTCAAGAGTGATTAAATAAGTTATATAGGAGCAAGATTTGACACATTAATGGATGTCCGATGTGACAGATGGAACTCGCTAGGTGGGTTTGGATTGATGTTCAACAAATCATTACCATTTGAGTGACACTAGCTTAGAGGTACGAGACATGAATCTCAAGGTTGTTCTAGACCCTAACAACAGGTATATGCAACACAACTATATCACTTTGGTGGTACTCGACGATAGAGTCTAGAAGAAAAGAGATTTTGGAAGAAAAAAAATTAAGTCTTGGACCATCACTTCTGTACCTACAGTACTTTGTGGCACATGATGTGCCAATACTGTGGGAACATGTTCCATAGAAACCTTAGGCGGTATCGACTATAGTCAACTCATTGGTACCCGACCATAAAAAAACATTAGATTAATATCATAATGGTGCTTGATGGAAAGGACAATGTACTCTTAGTAATGGAATACTCCACTTGGGAATTTTCCCCACAAACTCCCTTTCAGTCGGTGGTGCTGGCCAAAACTACTCTGGCGGCACTGGACACAATATGAACATGGGATCCAGTCAAGCCCACTCATGACATTCTGCTAGTCCCATGACTCAATTGCGATCTAGTATCACAAAAAAATCTAAGGCCCCATTCTTAATCTTCTAAATTTTGGTCCATTTTTTCAAGTTTGTAGTAGTGTCATTAACACTTCAAACTAGCATATGGGATTAACACTTATCTCAATTAAATCATCAAACCCTTAATCATTTGACGTTAATCATAAAGTCACACACACACACACACACACATAAAAAAAGCTAAGTTAAGAAACTCATATATGATATGTGATTGGCCCAAACAATGGTTTAGACGAATAGGGAGGTAGGCCATATAAACATATAGATAAGATCTTTGATCCCATGCGTTAGACTTTGGCAGACAAGTCGGCTGTGTCGACGGGTTTCTTCTATAAAATTATTGCATGTTCGGAAAGAATCCTACATATGATAGAAGGTAATTTGTATGTCAAGAGTGATTTAATAAAATATAGAGGAGATTTGGACTCCTTTATATACGAATTTTGTGCTTGGCTATGTCAAAGATCGATGGCCCCATTTTGAAAATATTATCCTCTTATCAAACATAATTTATCTCCATACGTACATTCACACCATTTCTCCTTATTGTACATAATTAAGCTTTCACACATGTTCCACATGCATCTAGCAATTGATATTACTTATACGAGGGATTATCATATAACAATTGAGCTATTCAATAGGAATTTGGACATGACTATATCTGTGAAAGTGAATCTAATACCCAAGGTGGATTTTGGTAATTCATGTCAACATATCTCAAAGAACTAATGATACTCCAAAGAATATTTAAGGAAAAGTTCTTTTAGGTAAAAAATTGGAATGGAAGGTGACCCCTACAAATTCTTAAAGACAAGTGTTGGACAAGCGGAAGAATTCTAGATTTTCATTTTAGTGATCCAAGATCATATCGAGTCCATAGGCATGCCAATACTATCAAAAGGGAATGAGGATATGATAATAAGCATTTCCTCCATGGGCTTTGATACGTCTCCAACGTATCTATAATTTATGAAGTATTCATGCTGTTATTTTATCATTCTTGGATGTTTTAAGATCATTTTATAGCAACTTTATATCATTTTTTGGGACTAACCTATTGACCCAGTGCCCAGTGCCAGCTACTATTTTTTGCTTGTTTTTTACGTCGCAGAAAATCAATATCAAACAGAGTCCAAACATCGCGAAACTTTTTGTGGATTTTTTATGGACCAGAAGACTCCCGATGGGCCAATGCAGCACCTGGGGGGTGCCCCGAGGGGGGAACAACCCAACAGGGCACGCCAGGGCCCCCTGACGCGCCCAGGTGGGTTGTGCCCACCTCGGTGGCCTCCCGCACCCCCCTTTTGCACTATAAATTCCCAAATATTCCGAAACCCTTCGGGGTTAACCTAGATCAGAAGTTTCGCCACCACAAGGCTATGTAGCCACCGAAAACCAATCTCGACCCTTTCCGGTACCCTGCCAGAGGGGGGAATCATCACCGGTGGCCATCTTCATCATCCTGGCGGCCACCACGATGAGGAGGGAGTAGTCCACCCTCGGGGCCAAGGGTTTGTACTAGTAGCTATGTGCTTAATCTCTCTCTCTCTCTCTCTCTCTCTCTCTCTCGTGATCTATATCATGGGCTTTGTTAATATAGATGGATCATATGATGTTTCTCCCTTCTATACTTTTGTTGTGATGAATTGAATCTTTACCCTTTGAAGTTTTGTCTTGTCGGATTGAATATTCAGATATGAGAACACATGATGTATGTCTTGCAATATGAATACTTGAGGTGACAATGAGGTATCGTATTGATTCACTTGATATATGTTATGGCACTCAACTTGTGGATTCCCGAGGTGACATTGGGGTAATCTATGCATAGGGGTTGATGCACGTTTTTATTATCTTTTCTCCGATAGAAACTTTGGGGTCCCTTTGTTGTTCTTTGTGTGGATTGAGTATTATGAATATGAATTTTCTTTGGTGTTATTTTAGTACGAACTCTTGATTAGATCAATCGGAAAGAACAACTTGCGTTATTTTAGTACGAACTCAAGGATAGATCGAACGAAAAGAATAGCTTTGAGGTGGTTTCGTACCCTACAAACAATTTCTATCGTTTGTTCTCCGCTAATAGGAACTCGGGAGTGATTCTTTTTTGAGGGATAATCATATGATCCAACTATCTTAGCACTGTTGAGAGATTGCACTAGCGAAAGTACGGACCCTAGGCCTTGTTTTCAAGCATTGCAATACCGTTTTTGTGCCCGTTTACTATTTGCTACCTTGCTATTTTTATTTCTTCAGATTATAAAAATATATTTCTACCATCCATATTACACTTTTATCACCATCTCTTCGCCGAACTAGTGCACCTATACAATTTGCCATTGTATTGGGTGTGTTGGGGACACAATAGATTTCTTGTATTTGGTTGCAGGCTCGTTTGAGAGAGACCATCTTCATCCTACACCTCTGACGGATTGATAAACCTTAGGCAATCCACTTGAGGGAAAATTGCTACTGTCCTATAAAACTCTACGCTTGGAGGCCCAACACGTGTCTACAAGAATAAAGTGTTGGGGATCGTAGCAGAAATTTAAAATTTTCTATGCATCACCAAGATCAATCTATGGAGTCTTCTAGCAACAAGAGGGAGAGGAGTGCATCTACATACCCTTGTAGATCGCAAGCGGAAGCGTTCAAGAGAACGGGGTTCATGGAGTCGTACTCGTCGTGATCCAAATCACCGATGATCCTAGTACCGAACGGACGGCACCTCCGCGTTCAACACACGTACGGAGCGGAGATGTCTCCCGCGCTTTGATCCAGCAAGGAGGAGGGAGAGGTTGAGGAAGAGAGCTCCAACAGCAGCACGACGGCGTGGTGGTGATGGAGTGGCAAGATTCGGCTGTGGCTTCGCCAAGCTCTTAACGGAGGAGGAGAGGTGTTGGGAGGGAGGGCTGCGCCTTGGATGTTGTGTGCAGCCCTCCCCTCGCCCCTCTATTTATAGGGGAAGGGGGAAGGGGGCCGGGCCCCTCTAGATGAGATCTAGAGGGGGGGGGGGCAAGGGGAGGGGGCTTGCCCCCCAAGCAAGGGGGCACCCCTTCTAGGGTTTCCCCCAACCCTAGGCGCATGGGCCCAAGGGGGATGAGCCGAGCCCTCCAAGGGCTGGTTCCCTTTCCTCTACGGCCCATGAGGCCATCCGAGAGAGGTGACCCCTCCCGGTGGACCCCCGGAACCCCTCCGGTGGCCCCGGTACAATACCAATATGCCCCCGAACCTTTCCGGTGACCGTATGACAACTTCCCATATATAAATCTTCACCTCCGGACTATTTCGGAACTCCTCGTGACATCCAGGATCTCATCCGGGACTCCGAACAACATTCGGTAATCACATACAAGTCTTCCTAATAACCCTAGCGTCATCGAACCTTAAATGTGTAGACCCTACGGGTTTGGGAATCACGCAGACATGACCGAGACAGCTCTCCGGCCAATAACCAACAGCGGGATCTGGATACCCATGTTGGCTCCCACATGTTCCACGATGATCTCATCGAATGAACCACGATGTCGAGGATTCAAGTAATCCCGTATACAATTCCGTTTGTCAATCGATGCGTTACTTGCCCGAGATTCGATCGTCGGTATCCCAATACCTCGTTCAATCTCAAGCACGGCAAGTCACTTTACTCGTACCGTAATGCATGATCTCGTGATCAACCACTTTGTCACATTGAGCTCATTATGATGATGCATTGCCGAGAGGGCCCAGAGATACCTCTCCGTCATACGGAGTGACAAATCCCAGTCTCGATTCGTGCCAACCCATCAGACACTTTCGGAGATACCTGTAGTGCACCTTTATAGCCACCCAGTTACATTGTGGCGTTTGGCACACCCAAAGTACTCCTACGGTATCTGGAGTTGCACAATCTCATGGTCTAAGGAAATGATACTTGACATTAGAAAAGCTCTAGCAGACGAACTATACGATCTTGTGCTATGCTTAGGATTGGGTCTTGTCCATCACATCATTCTCCTAATGATGTGATCCCGTTATCAATGATATCCAATGTCCATAGTCGAAACCATGACCATCTGTTGATCAACGAGCTAGTCAACTAGAGGCTCACTAGGGACATGTTGTGGTCTATGTATTCACACATGTATTACGATTTCCGGGTAACACAATTATAGCATGAACAATAAACAATTATCATGAACAAGGAAATATAATAATAACCATTTTATTATTGCCTCTAGGGCATATTTCCAACAGTCTCCCACTTGCACTAGAGTCAATAATCTAGTTACATTGTGATGAATCGAACACCCATAGAGTTCTGGTGTTGATCATGTTTTGCCCGTGGAAGGGGTTTAGTCAATGGATCTGCGACATTCAGATCTGTATGCACTTTACAAATATCTATGTCTCCATCTTGAATATTTTCACGAATGGAGTTGACGCGACGCTTGATGTGCCTGGTCTTCTTGTGAAACCTGGGCTCCTTGGCAAGGGCAATAGCTCCAGTGTTATCACAGAAGAGAGTCATCGGGCCCGACGCATTGGGAATAACTCCTAGGTCGGTAATGAACTCCTTCATCCAAATTGCTTCATGTGTTGCCTCCGAGGCTGCCATGTACTCCGCTTCACATGTAGATCCCGCCACGACGCTTTGCTTGCAACTGGACCAGCTTACTGCCCCACCATTCAAAATATACACATATCCGGTTTGTGACTTGGAGTCATCCAGATCTGTGTCGAAGCTAGCATCGACGTAACCCTTTACGACGAGCTCTTCGTCACCTCCATAAACGAGAAACATATCCTTAGTCCTTTCGTGTACTTCAGGATATTCTTGACCGCTGTCCGGTGTTCCATGCCGGATTACTTTGGTACCTTCCTACCAAACTTACGGCAAGGTTTACATCAGTCCGGTACACAAGATGGCATACATAATAGACCCTATGGCTGAGGCATAGGGGATGACACTCATCTTTTCTCTATCTTCATCAGGTCGGGCATTGAGCCGAGCTCAATTTCACACCTTGCAATACAGAAAGAACCCTTCTTGGACTGATCCATATTGAACTTCTTCAATATCTTATCGAGGTATGTGCTTTATGAAGACCTATGAGGCGTCTCGATCTATCTCTGTAGATCTTGATGCCTAATATGTAAGCTGCTTCTCCAAGGTCCTTCATTGAAAAACACTTATTCAAGTAGGCCTTTATGCTCTCCAAGAGTTCTATATCATTTCCCATCAACAGTATGTCATCCACATATAATATGAGAAATGCTACAGAGCTCCCACTCACTTTCTTGTAAACGCAGGCTTCTCCATAAGTCTGCATGAACCCAAACGCTTTGATCATTCCATCAAAGCGAATGTTCCAACTCCGAGATGCTTGCACCAGCCCATAGATAGAGCGCTGGAGCTTGCATACCTTGTTAGCATTCTTAGGATCGACAAAACCTTCCGGCTGCATCATATACAATTCTTCCTTAAGAAAGCCGTTAAGGAATGCCGTTTTGACGTCCATTTGCCATATCTCGTAATCGTAGAATGCAGCAATTGCTAACATGATTCGGACGGACTTCAACTTCGCTACGGGTGAGAAGGTCTCATCGTAGTCAACCCCTTGAACTTGTCGATAACCTTTAGCGACAAGTCGAGCTTTATAGATGGTCATATTACCATCCGCGTCCGTCTTCTTCTTAAAGATCCATTTATTTTCTATCGCTCGACGATCATCGGGCAAGTCTGTCAAAGTCCATACTTTGTTTTCATACATGGATCCTATCTCGGATTGCATGGCTTCAAGCCATTTGTTGGAATCTGGGCCCGCCATCGCTTCTTCATAGTTCGAAGGTTCACCATTGTCTAATAACATGATTTCCATGACAGGGTTGCCATACCATTCTGGTGTGGAACGTATCCTCGTGGACCTACGAAGTTCAGTAGCAGCTTGATCCGAAGTACCTTGATCATCATCATTAACTTCCTCTCTAGTCGGTGCAGGCACCACAGGAACATTTTTCTGAGCTGCGCTACTTTCCACTTCAAGGGGCAGTACTTCATCAAGTTCTACTTTCCTCCCACTTACTTCTTTCGAGAGAAACTCTTTCTCCGGAAAGGATCCGTTCTTGGCAACAAAGATCTTGCCTTTTGGATCTGAGGTAGAAGGTATACCCAATGGTTTCCTTAGGGTATCCTATGAAGACGCATTTTTCCGACTTGGGTTCGAGCTTTTCAGGTTGAAGTTTCTTGACATAAGCATCGCATCCCCAAACTTTTAGAAACGGCGACTTAGGTTTCTTCCCAAACCATATTTCATACGGTGTCGTCTCAGCGGATTTCGACGGAGCCCTATTTAAAGTGAATGCGGCAGTCTCTAAAGCATAGCCCCAAAATGAGAACGGTAGATCGGTAAGAGACATCATAGATCGCACCATATCCAATAGAGTGCGATTATGATGTTCGGACACACCATTTCGCTGAGGTGTTCCAGGCGGCGTGAGTTGTGAAACGATTCCACATTTTCTTAAGTGTGTGCCAAATTCGTGACTCAAATATTCCCCTCCACGATCTGATCGTAAGAACTTTATTTTCCTGTCACGTTGATTTTCAACCTCACTCTGAAATTCCTTGAACCTTTCAAAGGTCTCAGACTTGTGTTTCATTAAGTAGATATACCCATATCTACTCAAGTCATCGGTGAGGGTGAGGACATAACGATAGCCACCACGAGCCTCAACGCTCATTGGACCGCACACATCAGTATGTATGATTTCCAATAAGTTGGTTGCTCGCTCCATTGTTCCGGAGAACGGAGTCTTGGTCATTTTACCCATGAGGCATGGTTCGCACTTGTCAAATGATTCGTAATCAAGAGATTCCAAAAGTCCATCTGCATGGAGCTTCTTCATGCGTTTGACACCAATGTGACCAAGGCGGCAGTGCCACAAGTATGTGGGACTATCATTATCAACCTTACATCTTTTGGTATTCACACTATGAATATGTGTAACATTACGCTCGAGATTCATTAAGAATAAACCATTCACCGGTGGGCATGACCATAAAACATATCTCTCATATAAATAGAACAACCATTATTCTCGGATTTAAATGAGTAGCCATCTCGTATTAAACGAGATCCTGATACAATGTTCATGCTCAAAGCTGGCACTAAATAACAATTATTGAGGTTTAAAACTAATCCCGTCGGTAAATGTAGGGGTAGCGTGCCGACGGCGATCACATCGACCTTGGAACCATTCCCGACGCGCATCGTCACCTCCTCGCCTTCGCCGGTCTCCGTTTATTCTGCAGCTCCTGCTTTTGAGTTACAAATATGAGCAACCGCACCGGTATCAAATACCGGTGAGCTACTACGAGTCTTGGTAAGGTACACATCAATAACATGTATATCACATATACCTTTGGTGTTGCCGGCCTTCTTGTTCGCTAAGTACTTGGGGCAGTTCCGCTTCCAGTGACCACTTCCCTTGCAATAAAAACACTCATTCTCAGGCTTGGGCCCATTCTTTGGCTTCTTCCTGGCAGCTTGCTTGCCGGGCGCGGCAACTCCATTGCCGTCTTTCTTGAAACACTTTTTATCCTTGCCTTTCTTGAACTTAGTGGTTTTATTCACCATCAACACTTGATGTTCCTTTTTGATTTCCACCTCCGCTGATTTCAGCATTGAATATACCTCAGAATGGTTTCTCCATCCTGCATATTGAAGTTCATCACAAAGCTCTTGTAGCTCGGTGGAAGCGGCGAAGGATTCTGTCAACGATGGCGTCATCCGGAGATTAACTCCGTTGAGCCAAGCGGTTGTGCAACCTGCATATTTTGAGTATGTGCTCACGACGAACTACTCTCCTCCATCTTACAATCAGTAGAACTTGTCGGAGACTTCATATCTCTCGACCGGGCATGAGCTTGGAAAACCATTTTCAGCTCTTGGAACATCTCATATGCTTCGTGCTACTCAAACGCTTTTGGAGCCCTCAGTTCTAAGTCAGAAGCATGCCAGTGACCGAACTGTGGAGTAATCATCAACACGGGACTGCCAAGCGTTCATAACGTCTTGGTTTGCTGGGGCTGGTGCTTCACCTAGCGGTGCTTCAAGGACGTACGTTTTCTTGGCAGCTATGAGGATGATCCTCAAGTTCCGGACCCAGTCCGTATAGTTGCTACCATTGTCTTTCAGCTTGGTTTTCTCTAGGAACGCATTGAAGTTGAGGACAACATTAGCGTGGGCCATTTGATCTACAAGATATATTGTAAAGATTTTAGACTAAGTTCATGATAATTAAGTTCATCTAATCAAATTATTTAATGAACTCCCACTCAGACAGACATCCCTCTAGTCATCTAAGTGATACATGATCCGAGTCAACTAGGCCGTGTCCGATCATCACGTGAGACGGACTAGTCATCATCGGTGAACATCTTCATGTTGGTCGTATCTTCTATATGACTCATGTTTGACCTTTCGGTCTTCCATGTTTCGAGGCCATGTCTGTACATGCTAGGCTCGTCATGTCAACCTAAGTGTGTTGCGTGTGTAAATCTGGCTTACACCCATTGTATTCGAACGTTAGAATCTATCACACCCGATCATCATGTGGTGCTTCGAGACAACGAACCTTACATAGCAACGGTGCGATTAGGGGAACACTTTCTTGAAATTATTGCGAGGGATCATCTTATTTAAACTACCGTCGTTCTAAGCAAATAAGATGTAAAACATGATAAACATTACATGCAATCAAATAGTGACATGATATGGCCAATATCATTTTGCTCCTTTTGATCTCCATCTTGGGCGCCATGATCATCATCGTCACCGGCATGACACCATGATCTCCCATCATCATGATCTCCATCATCGTGTCTTCATGAAGTTGTCACACCAACGATTACTTGTACTACTATGGCTAACGGTTTAGCAATAAAGTAAAGTAATTACATGGCGTTATTCAATGACACGCATGTCATACAAAAAATAAAGACAACTCCTATGGCTCCTGCCGGTTGTCATAGTCATCGACATGCAAGTCGTGATTCCTATTACAAGAACATGATCAATCTCATACATCACATATATCATTCATCACATCCTTTTGGCCATATCACATCACACGGCATATGCTGCAAAAACAAGTTAGACGTCCTCTAATTGTTGTTGCAAATTTTACGTGGCTGCTATAGGTTTCTTAGCAAGAACGTTTCTTACCTACGCCAAAACCACAACGTGATATGCCAATTTCTATTTACCCTTCATAAGGACCCTTTTCATCGAATCCGATCCGACTAAACTGGGAGAGACAGACACCCGCTAGCCACCTTATGCAACTAGTGCATGTCAGTCGGTGGAACCTATCTCACGTACGTGTAAGGTCGGTCCGGGCCGCTTCATCCCACGATGCCGCTGAATCAAGATAAGACTAGTAACGGCAAGTAAATTGACAAAATCGACGCCCACAACAACTTGTGTTCTACTCGTGCATAGAAACTACGCATAGACCTAGCTCATGATGCCACTGTTGGGGATTGTAGCAGAAATTTAAAATTTTCTACGCATCACCAAGATCAATCTATGGAGTAATCTAGCAACGAGAGGGAGGAGTGCATCTAC